>CP123727.1:0-1200000 GCA_029906385.1 Neofusicoccum laricinum
CCAACCCTAACCCTAACCCTAACCCTAACCCTAACCCTAACCCTAACCCTAACCCTAACCCTAACCCTAACCCTAACCCTAACCCTAAACTAACTCTAGATTCTAGATAACTAGCCGGGACTCGCGCTAGTTACCTAGTAGGTTAAGAAAGATTAACTATAGGAAACACGTATCTACGAGGATCGTTATACGGAGACTAACGAAGTTACTCCCGAGGATAATCTAGCGACCTAGAGGGTACTTATCTAGGAAGAAGAAAGAGTAAGACTATTTTCTAATATAGAAATAGCCGTTCTAGGCGTAAGATAGAAAGCCCTTTAGTAGATTCTAAGACTAAGTAGCTAGATTCTTTTAGAAGACGATAAACGCCTTAACCCCCGGTATAAGAAGTATTAATAGATCGTATAGATCTCGTATATTAGCTATTAGTATAGGACGTATAGGCGTTAGAAGAACGAAAACTATTAGTTCCTAGTACGTATCTAATAAGACGGGACGTACCGAATTATCGAGGAATAGGAAATAGAGGGATAGAGTCTAAATAGATAGACTTACTATAACTTCTTCCTACTACGAAATAACTAAAGGTACTAGTTAAAAAACTAGACGGCCCTATAGCTAAGGGATAATAGTAGGGGCTATAGTTTAGATCCCTTAATATAGTATTACGTACCTCGAATACGGAAACTCTTACCGGACTAAACCTATAGAAGTAGTTTAAGACGAAGGGACTACTTAACGGAGTACCTACGAAGATCCTAATCGATACTAGATTAAGCGGAAACTTTATCTATAACGAGCTTATATAGAAGATAAACATTCCTTATCGTAAGAAATAGGAACTATACTCTCTTAGCGGGTTTAATAGCTCCTAGGCAGCCTATAGAGAAGGCTAGGTAAAGATAGAAACGGAGGAAGTAATCCTCTAGATAGAAAATTATTAGGAATAGATTTCCCTCGACGTTTAACGCGTACCCGGGCACGATCTTATTCTCGGTATACCCTAGGTCCGAATATAAAAACTAATCTTCGACTTTAGAGAAGGAGACTCTATTATCTTTTAAGAGGACCTTAAAAACCTCTTACGAAAATAAGGGCGGGAGAAAGAAAACGGGTTATTAGATACCCTAAAGAAACTCCTAGTAATATTAATATAGGAGGTAGCTAGTATAAGGCCTAAGTATAGTAACTATATAGGTAACTCTAATAGTAGCGTAAGTTAGAACTAGGACTACGACGTAAGTAGCGAAGCCTCCTCGATAAAATATAATCTATCGGTAGGAATAAGCCCTACTAAGCGAAACGATACCCCTACTAGTACGGTTAACTAGGATGGAATAAGACCTAGTAACGGCAATATTAACGGCTACCTCGAGGACGGAGTAAGCTAGGACTAGGATAATAATAAAGCCTCCTCGGTAAAATATAATACCTCGAGCGGAATAAGACTAACCTAGACCGATACTTCTTAAGAATTAGAAGTATAATACACGACACGAAGGACTACGAGGAAGCGGTATATATAACGGTTTAGACCGTAAGGTACCTTTAGATAATCCTACGGCGAAGCGTATACGAGAAGTAAGCGAAGCGGTTACTTCTCGTAACTATTAGTCTATACGTAGCGACGAGTATTTATTAGCGACCTTTCGCTCGTTTTAACTATTCTCTCTTTTCTCCTTAGCTTAGTCTTCTTATAGAAAGTAATACCACTATATTTCTATAAGCGTACCGGATGTAAGCCCTTATATTAGACTAAGCTTATATCTCCTCTTCGCGCTAAGGCTCCTACGCGAGTACCGGTATTCCTCCCTATAAGAAGACACCTAAGAAGACACCTAAGAAGATACCTAAGAAGATATCTAAAAAGATACCTAAGAAGACACCTAAGAAGACACCTAAGAAGACACCTAAGGAGACACCTAAGAAGACACCTAAGGAGACACCTAAGAATTTATAATAGGAGACGATAACGCGCCCCTATAATAGTTCTTCTAATATATAGAGTAAAAGGAGAAGTAATAATAAGAAGAACTCCGTCTTCTATAACTTAAGTATAAAGAAAAGCTACGATAAGTTCGCGAAGAAGAATAAAAACGTATTACTAATAGAGTAAAGCCCGGTAAAGCTCTACCCTAGCTCTAAGAGTACTACGGCGAACTAGAGAAACTTAAGGCCTAGCTCTAGTAGGCTTAGGTAAAAATTCGAGTCGACTACTACTAATATACTAAATTCGTTAAGTTCTAGGCGTTAGCCGTATGCCTCTAAGGTAAGGCTCTTAAGCGAATAGACGCCTAGACTCGTTAATTTAGAACGCTAGATTAAGCCCGTATAGATACCCTTTTCTATTAAATATAGCTTGTCTTCTAAGACCTATAAGCTAAGGAACGAGCCTAACGGAAGCTAAACTCGCTACGCTAAGGGAAGAGACCGTTTATTAAGGCATATATAGAATAGTAAAGCCTCTTAATTAAAGCGGATAGAGCGGACTAGCCTAATAGCGCTAAGAAGATATTACTAGACCGAATCCTTAGAGACGAGCTCGCGCGTATAATAATTATAGTCCCGGTAAGTAGTAGCTTCGAAAGCTATTATAATATACTTAAGGAAGTAGACGACCGTCTATACGCCTACTAGACTCGAACAGGTTAGAGACTTTAGAAATAGGCAAGCTAAAAACGCCTTAAGTAGTAGTCCTTATAGGATTAGAGGAAGACCCTAAATACTTAGCCAAGTACGAATCTAAATAATATGGACTAGTAACCGTCGTAACCAGCCTAAGCTATAATAACTCGGCTAAGAAGAGCAAAGTAGGTACCTTAGGAAGAAATTAATCGACGTTATTAAAATAAGCTCTATACGCGCTACGGTACCTCTAGATATTAGTAGTAGGTATACTCTTATACCTCTACCCGCCGCCCTACTTAAGCTAATCCTACGAGATAGGCGAAGCCTATCTTCGCTTCCTAGCTCGAGGATAAAGATAACGATAATAAGAACTTAGAAAAAGAATAGCTCCTAATTAAAATCGCGGTTAGGAGTAGTAGGAGGAAAGTAAGCTAAACGTATACTATAAACATACTAAAAGTAAGCTTCGCGTAGATTAGAAGTAGTTCGAACGTAAGTATATAGAGAAGCCCCTCTTTTTAGTCTCGACACTTATTAATAGAGAAGTTTCCGCACTAACTTTTATTAATACGAGATACTTGTTATATAGCTTTATCGATACTCGATTTACTTAAAAGTAGAACCTCTAGCGTATCCTAGTTTAACTAAGATAGATCTAGTTAGTTAACGCTATTACTAACTCCTAGATTACTAAGGTGGTAATTACCGAGATTAATATTAGCGGATATTAAATAAGACGAGCTTACTTCTACGTAGCTCTAAAGATTAAAGGATATAAAGTTATCCTTAGCCTACTATAGCTAGTAAAGGAAAGAGTAGAACTTAATATAGAATAAGAAATTCTTAAGTTTAAGGACTCGGGCTTAGTATTACGAAGCTAAAGGGAGATAAGAGAATTCGATTATAGGAGGATAGAGGCCGCTAGGTTCTATCTTCTTACTAAGAAAAAACGACTAGGTTTTTAAGTCTTTTCTGCGAGCTTAGTAGATATCAATAAAGCCCTCGCCGAGAAGAAATAAACGGATCTAAGGACTAAACTACTACTATAGATAGTATTCTAGCTCTATAACGCCTTTAATTAAAAGAAAGCGGATGAATTACCCCTATACCGGCCTAGAGTTAATTATCAAATCACGCTTAAAAAGGATAAAAACGGTAAAATACTATAAGTACTATAGGGACCCCTATATAATATATCGAGAGACGAGTTATTAGTCCTTCGAAAAACGCTTACGGAGTTACTTAATAAAGGCTTTATCCGTATAAGCAATTCTCTAGCTATAGCGCCGGTACTCTTCGTAAAAAAACTAGGTAGAGGCCTACGATTTTATTATAACTACCGAGCTCTTAATTAACTTACTCGGAAGGATCGTTATCCGTTACCCCTTATCTAGGAAACTCTTAATAGGATTAGTAAGGCACGGTGGTTTACTAAACTCGATATTATTATAGCATTTAATAAGATCCGAATTAAGCTAGGAGATAAATGGCTTATAGTATTCTAAACACGCTTTAGACTATTTAAGTGGCTTATTACCCCTTTTAGACTAGCGAATGCACCGAGTACCTTTTAAAGATATATTAACTAGACGCTCTAAGAGTTCCTTAACGACTTCGTATCGGCCTATATTAATGATATCCTAATTTTTACCGAAGGATCTCGCTTATAGCACCGAAAGTACGTTACTTAGGTACTCGAGAAACTCTAAATAGTAGGACTCTAGCTTGATATTAATAAGTACGAATTCGAGGTCTAATTAACTAAGTACCTCGGGTTTATTATCGAAGCTAGTAAAGGCATCCGAATAGATCCTATAAAAGTCGAAGCAATTTAAGAATAGGAAGTACTAACGATAGTTAAAGAAGTACTTAGATTCCTTAGATTCGTAAATTTCTACCGCCGCTTTATTTATAAATACGTATAAATCATAGCTCCTCTACGCGTACTTACGAAGAAAGATAGCTAATTTAACTAGACTTAAGATACGGAAACGGCTTTTAGGAAGTTAAAGAGGGCCTTTATTACTATACTAATTCTTACTTAATTCGACCCCGATCGTAAGATAATTCTTAAAACCGATTCCTCTAGATACTATATAGGAGGCATTCTCTCCTAATATAATAACGAAGGAATTCTCCGACTAGTTACTTACTTCTTAAAGAAAAATCTGCCAGCCGAGTATAACTACGAGATCTACGATAAGGAACTCCTTATAATCGTTAAGTACCTTTAGTAGTAGGATACGGAACTACGTAGCGTTAAGGAATTTAAGATTATTACGGACTATAAGAACCTCGAGTACTTTACGATAGCTCGACGGCTCTCTAAGAGGTAGATACGATAGTAGCTTATCCTAAGTAGGTTTAATTTTACTATTACCTACCGACCTAGTAAGCTTAGAGCTCAACCTAATACGCTTATACGGAGGGACTAGGACCTACCGGTATCTTAAGATAACGAGAGGCTTTAATATCGCGTCGTACGACTACTAAGTCCCGATAAGATTTAAGTTAACTGCTAGAGAGTTCGTATAGCACTAGTTTAGATAAGATAGTAAGTAGACGAGCTAGTAGACGAGCTAGTAGACGGGTTAAAAGTAAAGCTACTCGAAGATCACCTACGACAGCTCTAGCAGGAAGTAAAAATAATAGATCTCGATTAGAATCGGCTTATTATAGCGGTACGCGATAGAAAGAGAACTCTACTAAACGATTTAGAAGAGCCTATTCGGCTATTAATCGCCGACTACTTACTAAATTACTAAGGAGAACTGCTGTTTCGCGGTAGGCGCTAGGTACTAAATTATAAGCTACTAAGAACTAAGTTAATTCAAGCACTTTATAATTTAACAATTACGGCTCATCCCGGACGGACTAGAATAATAGCTATGGTCGTAAGATAATTCTTCTAGCCAAATTTCGTATTAGACGTTCGAAGATTTGTACGGAACTATAATGTCTACGGAAGAATAAGAGTCTAGAGGGATCGTAAATAGAGACTTCTACGCCTATTACTAGTACTAAATCGCTAATAGCGGGAGATCTTAATAGACTTTATTAGACTACTACCCGAGAGCTAGGGATGCTAGATACTTATAGTAATTACGGACCGTCTAGGTAAAGGAGTGACTCTTAAGGGCTATAAGGATATCGAAGCTAAGATAATTACCGATTTATTTATTAAGCGCTTCTACCGTTACTATAGAATCCCGTTAGTAATCGTCTTAGATAGAGGAAGTTAATTTGTTAGCTAGCTATAGAAGAGAGTCTATTAACTACTTAAGATCGAGAGGTATATATTAACGGTATACTACCTAGAGACGGATGGATTAATAGAGCGCGCTAATACTAAAGTTAAGAAGAAACTTCGTCGAATAGTTAATTAAGCGTAGAATAATTAGGTCGATTAGTTACTAGTAGCTAAGCTCGCGATTAACGGTTAGGAATCCTTATTAACGGGCGTTAGCCCCTTTTTTCTCTCTTATAAATACTACCTAGAGCCGTTATAGCTGTTTAAAGATCTATAGCCCGTATAGAATCTAACGTTACTAATCTAGAAGGGCGAAGCGATTATTACGAAGATTAAGGAAATCACTAAATAAGCAGAAGCATTAATAGTAAACGTATAATAGAATTAAGAAGCCTAAGCGAATTAATACCGAAACCTATTACCTATATATAAAGTAGGAGATAGGGTCTAGCTAAGCTTAAAAAATATTAGAATAGACCGCCTAAGTCGGAAACTAGATAACCGATTAGTAAAATTTATAGTTACTAAGGTAGTAGGTCCTTATAGCTATCGACTAGATATACTAAGTAATATATATAACGTCTTTAATATTAACCTTCTACGTCCTACTAGAATAGACCCTCTACCGAGTTAAGAATAGGACGACTACTAGCCGCCGCCGATATTAGATAATAGATACGAATAGTAGATAGTTAAGGCAATTCTTAGAGAAAGATTAAAGTAAAAGCGCGGCTAGCGAAGGCCCTAGAAGTAATACTACGTTAAGTAGAAAGGATACGTAAGACTAACTTAGGAGCCGGCGTCGGTACTTTAAGAAACGGACGCGCTTAAGACATATCTTTAAACACGATAGGAAGGGGGGGGTGATATAACGGTTTAGACCGTAAGGTACCTTTAGATAATCCTACGGCGAAGCGTATACGAGAAGTAAGCGAAGCGGTTACTTCTCGTAACTATTAGTCTATACGTAGCGACGAGTGTTTATTAGCGACCTTTCGCTCGTTTTAACTGTTCTCTCTTTTCTCCTTAGCTTAGTCTTCTTATAGAAAGTAATGCTACTATATTTCCGCGAGCGCACCGGATGCAAGCCCTTATAGTATAAGGCTAAGAGTAAGGCTTCGCGTAAGTAATTAGTAGCTCTAAAGCCTTAAATCGACGTCTAAATTATCTTAGGAGAGGCATTTAAGCGTATAAGACGCTAAGGATATTAGGTCTACCTTATATATATTAAGCCCTCGCCGGTAGTATAATAGAGAGTACTAGCTAGAGCCTAACGATAAAGGCTAAAAAACGAGGACTACGTAGCTCCCTTAGGAGGAGATAATCCCGCGAGGATTAATAAAGAATAATATAGTAGTCTAGAAACATAGAATAATCTATATAGATACCCTCCGATACCCGAAATAGAAACGGTACCTAGCGAGTACTAGGATCTAACGGCTGTTTACCGAGAAAGAAGGAAAGGGGACTTACCGGAATATTAGCCGTAGGACCACGAAATCCTACTTAAGATAGATACGAGGCTAGCCTATAAGCCTATTTACTCCTTATTAGAAAAGGAAATAGAAGCGCTTAGAGACTACGTCGAAAAGAACCTCGAACGAGGATATATCCGACCTTTAACGTTATTAGCCGGATACCTAATCCTCTTTATCCTAAAGAAGAACGGTAAGCTACGCCTATATATCGACTACCGATAGCTAAACGATATTACGATTAAGAACCGGTACCCTCTCCCTCGTATCGATGAGCTCCAGGATAAGTTAAGGAAAGTAAAGTACTTTACGAAGCTAGACCTCCGGGAAGGATACTATCTAGTCAGAATTAAAGAAGGGGAAGAATAGAAAATAGCCTTTAGAACGAGGCTAGGACTCTACGAGTATATAGTAATACTATTCGGGCTTACTAACGCTCCGGTAATATTCTAGAATCTCGTTAACGACACGCTACGAGAATATCTAGATATCTTCTATATAGCTTACCTCGACGACATCCTTATCTTTTTAGAAAACTTAGAGGATTATAAGAAGTATATATAAAAGGTCCTAGAAGCCCTCTAAGTAAAGAACCTCTCTATCGTATCTAAGAAGTACGAATAGTACGTCTAGAGAATGGAATTCTTAGGCTTTATTATTACCCTAGGTTATATCGGCATGGACGACTCAAAACTGGATTCTATTAGAGAATAGCTAGTACTAAAAACGATTAAGGAAGTATAGTCCTTTCTTAGATTCGTAAACTTCTATAGGAAGTTTATCTAGAACTACTCTAGAGTTACGGAACCTTTAACTAGGCTTACGCGAAAGGAGCATGGCTTTAAATAGGAAGACGATTAGTAACGGGCATTTAATTCGCTTAAACGAATGTTTTGCGAAGCCCTAGTACTCGGGATATACGACCCTAATAGGCCTACCGAAGTAGAAACTAATACGTTAGGATTCGCCCTCGGAGCATACCTTAGCCAGCCTAACGAAGAAGGTAGATAGTACCTAGTCGCGTTCTACTCTAGAAAGTTCACCCCGGTAGAGCTTAATTACGATATCTATAATAAGGAGCTCCTTACCATCGTCGCAGCATTTAAGTAATAGCGATACTACCTCGAAGGAGCGAGCTACTAGGTAATAGTACGCTATAATTATTAGAACCTTACACGCTTTACCACGACCAAGGAATTAAACCGAAGGTAGGTTCGCTAGTTAGAAGAAATAGCCTCCTACGACTTTAAGATTACCTATAGAAAGGGATCTAATAATACCGTAGCTGACGCGCTTAGCCGAAGAGTAGATTATATAGAAGGAAAATCCGAGCCGCACCCTATAATCTTCGTAGCGGATAGCGATGGATCGCTTCTCCTTACTAGATAGGCTCTACCTATACTTCGTATCGAAACCAATCTATGGCACTAGAAGATCCGAGAAGTATACGCCTAGGACTCCTTCGCGCAGGAACTTTTAGCGCTTAAGAACGACCCGCGTATTACTCGAGATAGAGAAGGAACGCTTCTCTTTAAAGGACTTATCTATATACTAACACGGCTACGAGAAGTACTAGTAAAAGATATCTACGAAGCCCTAGTATATAGATATCAGGGTATCGATAGGATAACGGAAAGAATTACGAGGAACTACTACTTCCTAGGACTTAGGAAAACCGTACAGCGTGTAGTCTCGCAGTACGATCTTTATAATAGAAGTAAGGCCGCGATATATATACCTTATAGCCTCCTACAGCCGCTAGAAGTACTAAAGCAACTATAGTAATCTATTACGTTAGATTTCGTTACTAAGTTACCTAAGTTAAAGGATCCTCTTATAGGAGTCTTATACGACTTAATTCTCGTCTTCGTCGACCGACTTACGAAGTACGTATACTTCTTGCCCTACCTCGAGGCGTCTAACGCAGAACAGCTCGCCTATACGTTCCTCCGAATTATCTTCGCGGATCACGGAATGCCGGAAGAGATAATATCGGATAGAGACAAGCTTATAGCCTCTAAATTCTAGCAAATAGTTATGCGCTAACTAGGAACGAAGAGTAAGCTCGCTACCATAGTACACGTATAAACGGACGGTCAAACCGAGCGAATAAACCGGACTCTTAAGTAATACCTCCGCTGTTATATTAACTACCCGCAGGAAAATTAGGTAGAACTATTACCTATAGCCTAATTCGCCTACAATAGCGCTAAGTAAGAATCTACGAACGAATTACCGTTCTTTACTAACTACGGGTTTGAGCTAGAAGCCTACAGGGAAACAATCCTAAGTAGAAAACTAGTATAAAGTAGTATCCTTAAAGCCGAGTAGCTAAAAGAGCTTTATAAGGCTATTAGCCTTAACCTCGAATACGTTAGAATTATAATGTCCAAGTACTATAATAGACGGTACTAGGCGGTACCGAACCTTAAGAAGGGGGATAAGGTCTATCTCCCTAGGAAAAATATTAAGACCAAACGACCAAACGACAAATTGGATTTTAAAAAAATTAGCCCATTTAAGATTAAAGAAAAACTCGGAGAAGTTACCTATCGACTTAAATTATTAAACATACGGATGAATTCTACTTTCTATATCTTACTGCTCGAGCCAGTACTAGAGAACGCCAACATTCTAGAAACCTAGGAAGAAATTATACTAGAAAACCCGGACGCCGAAGAAAGATAGTACCTAGTAGAGAAGATCCTAGACTATAAACGGTTCGGTTATTAGCTTAAGTACCTGGTCAAATAGGAAGGATACGGGAATAAGGATAACTAATAGATACTAAAGAACGATATATATCTAGACCCCGTTAAAGAATTCCATCGCTAGAACCCTAACCTCCCGCGGAAGCGAGGTCGGCCTAAAAGAAAGGATTAAGCGACAACTCAGCCCCGGACGGAAACGTAATCCTAGCTACGGAATTGGCCGGAGGACCCCTAGAGCTCGACTTAGGCTTAGGAGAACGCTTAGGAGTCGGTATATCCTCGCTAGCTATACGCCGTATATCGCGATCCTCTTTCTCTAGCCTTTCGAGCTCCTTAATAGAGGATAGCTTACGCTTAAATATCTTCTTACGACGATCGTCTAGGAAGCTAATCTAACGCTTTAGACGGCGTACCTTAGAGCGAGCCTCTAAACGACGCTTCTAGATCGCTATTTCCTCGAGTAAGATCTACTCCTCTAATTCCTAGGCTTCCTCTAACTATCGCTCTAAATCATCTATCTTAGAATAAATCTTCTGCCCTACGGGAGTTAGCAAAGAAACACAACGGGAAGAGGGCACATATAATCCCGTTATATAATAACTAGATCACACCTCCGGTTCTTCTGGATGCAGCGACTACACCGACCAGAATCTAAACTTACGAAGTACTAAGCTCCCGCCGAACGATAAGCACTATAAGGAGTAGGCATCCTATACGGTTTATAAGTAACCGAATTTATAAGATAATAGCGACGAGAGGTAGAAGAAGTAGAGGCCCTACCCATAATAAGCGAAACGCGAAGAAGCGTACGGAACAACACGAGGGACTCCCTAAGAACTTATACTTACCGAGTAGGAAGATCTTCGGGCCGAAGATTCTTAAGGGGGGGGATAGTGTTACGGCACAGCCTTTATAGAGTCGGGATAGGGTAGGAAAAGAAGTAAGCGGGGCGTAGACACGCGCTATAAAGACCCACTATAAGTCACGTGTATCCCGTAATACTAAGGAATTGATCCCTTTAATCCCGCATGCCTTAGGTATTAAGGGACAGATTAATAAGATTAAGATAACATTAATCTATCTAATCTATACGCTCCTACCTAAGAGGTAATACAGATTAAATAGATTAATATTAGATTATAGACACTCTCCTATATGTATATAAACTATACTCCTTAGATAGCTTTAACCTTCGTGGTTAACTTTAATAATTAATCTATACTATTAATTAGTAACACGGCCTTCGCACGTAGTGCTTAGTCACGTGTATTCGTCTATACTTGTTCTTAACCCCTACCTTGTACCTACTTAAGGTAAACCCTATACGGCTTACCACCCTCTTTGGTGTTTAGATCCTTAGAGGCAGAGGCCCGCCGTTACACTTTAACCACCATCCTTGCAAGGAAGGGTAAGAGAACATCGGATAAGGTATTACCCCCTAACGAGTTTAGGAAATAGCAATGAGTACGGTCAACATGGAGGACGTCAGCGCAGGACAGAGTCGTCCAGCGATTCCTTAGACACCGGCTTAAGAGGCCGCTCAGCCTGCTTACCAGGAGCGAACGGAGCCCACCATAAGAGAACTCATGCAGATGATTCAGGAACTGCGAGCTAAGAATCGCATCTTAAAGAACCGACAGGATCAGGCCACCGGGCCAGATGCCGTAAAGAAACCATCCACCCAGGTCAAGGTGCCGAAGCCGGACCTTTACCATAAAGAACGTACTAAGACACAGAGTTTCCTTATACAACTAGAGGACTATCTACACTTCGCTAAAGGACAATTCGGTAACGACGTAGACAAGGTTCGCTACGCTAGCACCTTCCTCCGAGGAGTAGTAGAAAAGTGGTTTAGACCCTATAAGAGAGAAACCCAGGAGAAGCCGTATTGGCAATAGTCACCTCAGACTCAAGCTATCTTCTCCGACTACAGGACATTCGCCAAGCAGCTCTAGGAAGCGTTCAACGCTATCGACGAAGCCAAGTATGCTAACCAGATCCTCTTCAGGATTCAGCAGAAGAAGTCCGTACTCGACTACACGGCTGAATTCCAGGAAGCAGCCTACGTCGCTGGAGAACACTCGGACTACACACTCCGACAACTGTACTACCGAGGCCTGAAGGACGAAATCAAAGAAGCCATGTCCTATCACGACGAGCCAGAGACGCTCTCAGAACTCATCCGCCTAGCAACCGACATGGATAGAAGGCGGACCAACAGGTGGTTCGAAAAGAAGGGTGGCCCCCAGGCAAACACGACCAGGCCACGCCGAGAACGTACTACGCTGGAAGGAGGAGATGCCATGGCTCTCAATGCTGCCAATCGACAAGATAACAAGAAGGACAACAAGGGTCGGAATAACTACAACAAGAAGCCTAAAGGCCCGAATCCGAACTAGACGGATAAACAGAAACAGCGCTATAAGGATCGACTCTGCATTACCTGCGGCAGCGACAAGCATTTCTCGCCTACGTGCCCACAGAACCCTCGCAACAGGAAAGAAGGAAAGCAGACCTCGAGCACCCAGCGCGAAGTATCGGCCGTATCCCGCCAGGAAAGCCACGATACGCTAAGCTGGACGGCATGCTTCGACGATAACTGCACAACCCATCAAAGCGATAAGGACGCTACGGGATGGTACCCTCGGAAGCCTAGAGGTCTCGCCATGCTTACAAGGAACGAGGAAGTACTCGACCTCGACGATATTGCCGAGTCGTTCCCATTCGACGACGAGATCGTCAACAGCGAGAATGGGGAATTCTACGATAGCACGGAAGCCGAAGAAGACAGCTCCGACGAAAAGGACCTCGTAGGAGTAGAAGAGAACCCACTAGCAGGCGCCATCGATAAGCTCCTCCAGAAGGTAGAAGAACACGGCATCGTCGCCAAAATTCCCTCTTACCAAGGCGAGTCGGATCAAGGCGTCTGGATCCCCGACAATCAGCCAGGACTCGCGCTAGTAACCTGGCAGGTGCAAATAGATCAGCTATGGGAAACCCGGATCTACGAGGATCGCCACACGGAGACCGACGAAGTCACTATAGACGTTAACCTGGCAACACGGGTAGAGCAGAAGCAGGAAGAGGGCCGAGCCCAGATGTTTCCAAGCATGGAAATCGCCATCCCAGGACTCGACAGGAAGGCTCTACGTCAGATTAGCCGCCCTAGCTACCAGGCTCTCCTAAAGGACGACGAACGCCTTAACCCTCGGCACCGACAGCACAAACGCATTGCGTGGATCTCATGTATAGATCACCAATGCAGGATCCATAAGGGACAAAAAGAGCACCACCGTTGGTTCCCTGTAAGAGTGCAGCAAGACGGAACCCATCGAGTCATCGAGAAGTGGGAAATCGAAGGATGGAAGCCCTACGCAAAAACAAGGCATAACATCTACCTACTTTGGAAAGCTCCCCAGGACCAGTTAAAAAACTAGACGGCCCTACGGTATTGGGATCAACCCAGGGGCCGCAGTCTAGGTCCCTCGACATGGTATCACGCGTATCAAATACGGAGACTCTTACCGGACCAAATCTATGGAAACAGTTCAAGACACAAGGAATACTCAACGGAGTACCCATCAGGATCCTGATCGACACAGGATCAAGCGGAAATTTCATCCACAACGAGCTTGTACAAAGGATGAATATCCCCTACCGCAAGAAGTAGGAACTATACCCTCTTAGCGGGTTTGATGGCTCTCAAGCAGCCTACGGAGAAGGCTGGGTAAAGATAGAAACGGAGGAAGCAACCCTCCGGATAGGGAACCATTAGGAACGGATTTCCCTCGACGTCCAACGAATTCCCGGGCACGATATTATCCTCGGTATGCCCTGGGTAAGAAGCCCGCACGGGAAGAAGGCCCACAAGGGTATAGAGGCGGAAGTTGTTAACAATTAGTGCGGTGTAGAATGTAGTACGATTCTTAGCATGAGTTGGTGAGGGGGGTAGGAGAGGTGCCCGCCTTATACTCAAGCTTAAAGCTATACCTAATCTAGTAATAAATGTACACGTGATTTCTAACAGAAGTCGAAATCCTAGGAAGAGGCAAAAGTAGACAGGCGCGGAATAGGGGAACACCGCGATCGTCTCGTACCGACGGATGTCGGAAGAAAGACAGCTAGGCGCTAACGTTACGTACGCCCTACACCCCAAAAAGGGCTACTTTGGATCGGGACTAATCTAAAGCCCTGATCCATCTCCCTAATCCATCTCCCTAATCTAAGAGGCATATCTAAATACCTAATCTAGATTATTATAGCTTTCCTAGTAGTATATAGTGTGACGTATTACGGTATAGCCTTTATAGAACCTAGTTAAATAGGTTAAGAGGAAGAGTAAGCGGGGCGCCGACGCGCCCGCAAGAGAAACCCACCTAGTAGAGTCACGTGACTCCCTAGTTTAATTGTTTAAAGCCTTAGCACTCTAAACTTATAAACCTACTAGTTTAGTAGTTTAACCTCTTAGCGAACTAAACTTACGAACTATAGATTATATATGGCTTCCCTATAGTATATAGCTTTACTCTTATTAAATAATGAGGGTTCACAGCAGCGGTATAGAGATAGTCCACGATAAGTCGTTTAATTCTTCTACCTATTAGCGGCACACGGAAGATATACGTGTGCGTTACGTGCTACGCTAAACCCTAATTGGTCCTCGTCAATCGGATCCTTCTCGGCATTGGCTTCCCTTCAGATATGGGGCTTAAAAGCCAACTCGCTTAGTCAGCTAAAATCCACCCAGGTACAGTAGCCCTTAGGCTGTTTGTTTAACACTCCCACTTAGCCGTGGAGCGTCGGCTGTAAACCTAGCTGTTGGATAAAGCTGGCAAAGCGGTCTCTTACTAGGGGTTTAGTTAGCCCGTCCGCCACCATGTCCTCACTACAAACATACTCGATCTGCACTCGATTCCTTTGAACAAGGTCTCGAACATTGTGATAGTGCACGTCGATATGCTTTGACCGTTCATGCACGTGAGGGTCCTTCGCTAGGGCTAACGCGGCCTGATTGTCTCCCTTTAGACTTGTAGTGCTGTTAAACTTCTCGTTCTCGAACAGTACTGCACGATAAGGGGATAACCCGAGGTATTCGCCTGCGCCCATCTCTCGAAGCAGTTGTGTAAGCCACTAAGATTCCTTAGCGCAGGCGGACATTGCCATATACTCGGCTTCTATAGTAGAGGTAGCCACTAATCTTTACTTTTGGCTCCTCCAGCTGATAGGACCGTTACCGAGCAGGAAGATATATCCGAGGATGGACTTCCTGTCTGTTTTGTCCATGGCGTAGTCCGAGTCCGAATACCCTGTGAGCCCTACACTCCCACTGTCCCTGTAGACTATCCCGAGATCGGCTGTTGATCTAAGGTACCGTAGTAGGCCCTTAAGTGTATGGCCGTGATGTTCTGCTGGATCACTTAGATATTGGCTTAGCCGGCTAATTGGGAACGCGATGTCTGGACGCGTGAGAACCGCAAGGTACATCAGCTTTCCAACAGCATGCTGATACTCTTTTAGGTCGATTCGCTTATCGTTTAGCCCAGAGGGGCGGAGAGCGTCGTATCCGTTTAGCGGTAGCGTTGCTGGTCTTGACTTATCCTTTTCCATGCAAAGAGTTTGAAGTGTTTCTTGTAAATAGTAGGACTGATTAAGACGTAGCGTTCTGCTCTTTCTATCACGAGTAACTTTAACACCAAGGATCTTCTTCATCTCCCCTAGGTCCTTGATCTTAAAGACCTTGCTGATAGCGGTTTTAAACCAGATAATATCCTTAATCTTTGGAGCAGCGATTGGGATGTCATCAACGTAGACTAGCAAGATGATTTTTCTTTCGTGATGGATGAGCAGGCAGGGGTCGGCTGCGCTCTAACGGAAACCAAGATCTTTAAGCGCTCCAATGCAGTTGTTATTCCAATCTCGTGCGGCTTGTTTAAGGCCGTATAGGCTGCGTAGGAGTTTAAAGACCCTTCCTAGTTTAACTGTTACTCCCTCTGGAGGGGCCATGTAGATGTCTTCTTGGAGACGTGACTCAGTGAAGGCATTGTTGACGTCAACCTGGTAGAGCTCCAAGTCAAGGAGCCCTACGATTGCTAGGAACGTTCGAAGCGTCTCGTGACGAACGGTTGGAGCAAAGGTATCCCAGAAGTCGTGTCCAAATCGTTGGGTGAATCCTCGTGCAACAAGGCGAGCTTTAGCCTTTTTAAGCGAGCCGTCGGTATTAAGTTTTGGCTTAAATACCCACTTGCTTGTTACAATATTCACTCCCTTTGGCGGGACGGCTTCTTCCCAAGTTCCATTGCCTGCAAGAGCAGTAAGTTCATCCTCTATGGCGCGTTGCTATAGGGTGCTAAATTGTGGGTCTCCTACTGCTTCCTTGTAGGTCTTGGGGGTTGGGATCTCTGGTCCAATAATCGTCCGGAGTTGTGTAGATAGTGCGTAAAACACTTGCGCTTCCGGCTCCTTATAGCACTCAAGTGGTGTTTGGCTGATAAGTATAAATAGGCTCCGTAGTACCTTTGGTTCTAGCTCGTCTGTGGATGAGTCCTCCGGCGATCTCTTTCGTTTAGGGATAAAGACTCCCCTAAACCTTTATGTTCCAGGGGTACTGCTTGGTATAGCGTCCTGATTGTCTGGTTAACGGTCTTGTTCCTCTCTTTTAGCAGCCGGGGGCTACGGTTCTTGCTGACTTTCGTCAGTAGTAACCGCTTCACTAGCTTCTAGCTACTAGGCTTCTTCCTCTTCCTCTACGGGAGGCTCTGAAGCAAAAAGGACTTTTCGCGGACGTCTAACTGGACGTCTCTCGGGGATAGTATTTGACGTTGGTTTAACCTTGAGGTTTAGGTTAATATCCCCTCCTTTTTCTTGCTCTATAAACCTTACGCTATGGCTGCGGATCACCCTTCGAAGGTCTGGGGCCTATAGACGATAATGTTTTTCTGTTTCGTCCATATATCCTATAAATACTCCCACTCTTCCTCGGTCTATTAACTTGTTATGTCTAGATCCGACTGGAAGAGACTTTGGATCAACGTAGGAGTATACCTTGCAGCCCTAAACACGTATATGGTCGATACTTGGCTTTTGACCAGTGAACGCTTCTTCAGGGCTTGTGGGTTTTCCGTTAATAAGAGGTCCAGCAGCAGTCCGATTCCGCAGGTATGCGTCAGTCTCGGCTGCCTCCACCTAGAACTTAACTGGGAGCTTTGCGTCTTTTAGCATTGCCCTAACGTTGGTCTCGGTGGTCTGGATGGCTCGTTCAGCTACACCATTCTGACTTGACTGGTGGGGAATAGTGTACTGAGGAACAATTCTAAGGGTTGCGCACCACTAGTTAAGAAGTGACTTTAACTCGGTGGCGTTGTCGCTGCGGACAGCGAGTAGTTTGGCTCCCCCTTGGAGTTCTGCCTTTAGACGCCACTGTCGTAGGGCGTTTGGCGCGTCTTCCCTTCTCTTAAGCGCGATTGTCCAAACCTTCCTTGAGTAATTGTCTACGATTTCAAGAAAGTAGGAATATCCCGCCCAGGAAGTTAGTAGCGGGCCGCAAACATCGATTAAAATAAGTAATAAGCTCGCGGCTTTCCTATTACTTACGTGGTGTCCCTTCTTATTCTTAATCTTGGTAAGGGCACATACACTACACACGTGGTCTTTCTCTTTTAGCGCAAGGATCGGGTCGGCGAGAGTTGTAACCTTGTGCAGTTCTCCTAGCTTCTTAGTTCCCATATAGGCAAACCTTCGGTGCCAGAGTTCGAATCGATTCCTTAACGAATCTGCCTTCGGTTCTAGCGTATCGGGTAATTGCTTTAACCCGGCGTCAGTCATGTCGTTGTCCTTATCTGACTGGGCAGGCTCTAGTGATCTTAAGATGGGTTGCTGCTCGGCATAGTAGGCAGACAGCGCTTTTGGGTTCACGCGGTCTACTATATAGACTCCCCCATTCTTAGGTGTACTAAGAATGGTATTGTTGTCTTAATCCTTAAGGTAGAGGCACTTGTCGTTAAAGCTTCCCTTAAGGCCGCTCTTGTATAGCTGTCGGCCTGAAAGGAGGTTTACACCAAGCTTTGGGACATAGAGTACAGAAGTTAAACGAATAGAATTGCCGCGCCTATCCAGTAACATGGCTGAGCCGACGTAGTCGGCGTATAGCACTCCCCCACCAACTTTAATCGTTCGCCTTATAATGCGTGTCAGAGGTCCACTAAAAAGTTGGGGTTTATCAGTTATATGTGCTAAGGCGGCAGAATCCGCTATCTAGTGTTCTCTAGGGATCTTACTGGTGGCGGTTCTGGAGAGGGCGGCAATTTCGTCTGATGCTTCTTCGTTACAGCTGCTAGATTCTTCGCCTATAGCAGCTGGGTCCTAGGTGTCATCCTTCTCGTTGGCCGAGAAGGCCTTTAACTGGTTAATTTGCCTCTGGAGTTCTTGGATTTGTTTCTCGGCTCTAGAGCGGGCTTTCTGCGATCGGCGCTTCTTTACGGTCTCCTTAGCTGCCGGAAGTTGAGGGCAGTCGAGGATACGGTGGCGTCCATCGCAGAGATGACACTGAAGTGGCCGCCTGTCAGAGTCTAACTCGGGTTCAGACAGGTAGGGGCGGCGAGAGGGTTTAAACGCCTTCTTTGTAAGTATAGCTGTGTTATTAGCTTTTAGCTGTGCCTCCTTTTCCTTCAGTATTTGTAATACCTGAAGAGTAGTGAGATTTGGTTGGGTGTTAACCGAGTCTCGGATTGTCATATACTCTTGTGGCAATGCCTGAAGGAGCTGGTCGAGCCGAGCTTTCTCACTTGAAAAAGACTTGTGCTCTGGCAGGGCAACGGCGATTTTCCTCCCAAGTGTCGCGAGTTGGGTCCAGGCTTCGCTGATTGTGGTTCCCTCTTGGAACTGGAAGTTGATAAAAGATTGAAGAAACTACCTTCGAGTAACTTGCAGTTTGATTTCATACTTTTCCTTAAGAGATTCCCAGATCAGCCTTGACTCTTCTAGCTCTCGGACTCGCTCGCGATCATCTTCATCAATGCAAATGCGTAGCCAGTATCTGGCCTTCGCGTCGTCTCTTTCTAAATTGAACCCAAGCCCGGGGCTTGTTATTGCAGTAACTGTATGGAACAGTCCCTCTCCTTAAAGCCACTCCTTCATTAAAGAGAACCAGTCGTCTTTATTATTGTAGGAGAGGACCGGGATAGGACGACGCTTAGCAAAGTCTTGCGAAGACATAGCGAAGGGGAAGGTGTGTTTCGAAATAAAGTAATCGAAAGAGTTGTAAACGCAGTAAAATGAGTGTACTGCGGTCAATCGGGTCCAGGCTGTTGGACTTAAAAGTTAGGGTAAAGAGTTGTTGAAGCGAAATAGCAAGATGCTATAGTCCGGCAAGTTAAGCGTTTGTCGGATTTTCGATTGAATCGTCTGCTCCTCTTAAGGTATAGACAGACAACGAGGTGGCTGTTTCTCCTGGCGCAAGCCTAGGCCTTAGGCGATAGCTTCCTGAAATGTGCTTGTTTCTCCTCTTAACGGAGACCGTATCTAGCTACCGGTACCAGGTTGCTTATAGACCGACTGCAGAGGCAACACGTCTTTTCGCAAACGTTTACGGGATCTAACACCTAGCGGGAACGCTTAGACTGCTCTAGTGGGTACACGAACCCGGGCTTATAACCTGTTGAATAATGAGGGTTCACAGCAGCGGTATAGAGACAGTCTACGATAAGTCGTTTAATTCTTCTACCTATTAGCGGCACACGGAAGATATACGTGTGCGTCACGTGCTACGCTAAACCCTAATTGGTCCTCGTCAATCGGATCCTTCTCGGCATTGGCTTCCCTTCAGATATGGGGCTTAAAAGCCAACTCGCTTAGTCAGCTAAAATCCACCCAGGTACAGTAGCCCTTAGGCTGTTTGTTTAACAACTCTTTAGCTAGATATTTAACCCTTCGTAGTTAACTTCTTTAATAATCAATCTACACTATTAATTAGTAATACGGCCTTCACATATAGTATTCTATTACGTATATTCGTTACTCCGTTCTCTTATACCCTCCCTTATACCCACTTAAGGTAAACCCCTATACGGCTTACCACCCTCTTTAGTGTTTGATCCTTAGAGGCAGAGGCCCGCCGTTATATAACGGTTTAGACCGTTAAGTACCTTAGATGGATCCTACGGCGAGACCTTAGGTTAAGAAGACCCTAAAGCTTAGTAAAGCTTAATAAGAAAACCCTATAACTCGCTACTAATAAAAGGGACTCTAGAGAGATATATAAGTAGCGCTATCTTACTTAAACCTTTCTTTCTTTTTTCTTCAGCTTAGTCTTCTTATAGAAGTATACTAATATATTTCCGCGAGTATACCGGGTATAAGCCCTTATATT
Source organism: Neofusicoccum laricinum (assembly GCA_029906385.1). NCBI lineage: Eukaryota > Fungi > Ascomycota > Dothideomycetes > Botryosphaeriales > Botryosphaeriaceae > Neofusicoccum > Neofusicoccum laricinum. Next base: position 20,428 of record CP123727.1, read on the forward strand.
AGACTAAGTATTAAACAATGAGGGTTCATAGTAGCGGTATAGAGACAGTCTACGATGTAATAAATAGACCTTGGAGGGCGGAGAGGGACGAAGTAACGAAGCCGGTAAAGGCAGTAGAGGTAAAGCAGATACCGAAGCACAGGGGATAAGAGGAGGGGGGCGAGAGACTAGGGACGAATACCAAGAGGCGGGTGGAGAGAGACGAGTGAACAACAAAGGAGGCGAGCAAGGTCTAATTTAAGGCATACTAAGTTATACGCGAGGAATACTCATTGCTAGACTAAAGAACTAATTGTAAGGCAGAGAGGCGAGCTTTATATATATAAGGAACGAACTAAAATACTAGCTTCCTGATTTATAAGCAGGCAAGTCTAGATCTAGATTCCAAATCGATCGGCGGTAAACAAGAAGTAATTAGTCCACATAAGCTACATTTATAACAGTAGGCTCTCTTCCCTAGAGGTAAGTTCCTACGAGCCTTTAGTCTAAGGGTCGAGGTTTTAAAGGATAACGTTTATAAAACGTATTAAGAGCTTCAAGGTCTTTAACAAGGTCGTAAGGTTCCTAGGTTAGTATCGAGTAACCAGTCTATTTTACAAGGTATTTTGGTTGTCTCCGGGTTGTTTTAACATCCAGAATCTCTTCTACCCGGTACTCTTCTTCGCCGTCAACGATAATAGGCGGGAGCGGAGGTTGGATTTAATTAGGTAAGGGGTCAGAGGCTACGGGTTCGAGTAAGGAGACGTGGAATACGGGGTGGACTTTTATTGTCCTTGGTAGTTCTAGGCGATAGGCATGAGTTAAGATCTTTTCTAGTATAGAAAAGGGGCCAAGGCGTTTAAAGTCGAGTTTATCCGAAGGTCTTGTTGTCGAGATATGCCGTCTTAGGAGCCAAACAAGGTCACTAGGCTTAAAGACGGGTGGCGAAATACGGTCTTTATTAGCCTGTTCTGCGTAGGCGTCTTGTGCGAGTCGAATTTCTTAGCGAAGGTAGTTTTCGAGGTTTTCGAGGTTCTCTTGGAAGAGACGTAGGGGTTTAAGGGGGGCTAAGATTGAGTCTTTCTGTAGAATCTTATAACGAGGGTGGAAGCCGTAGTTTGCAAAGAAGGGGGTAACCTTAGTCGTGGTCGAGATCGTATTATTATAAGCGAATTCAGCAAGGGAGAGAAAGTCGTTCCAATCGTCTTGTTAGTACGAAACGTAGGCGCGAAGGTATTGTTCGAGGATAGCGTTAACACGCTCTGTCTAGCCGTCGGTTTGTGGGTGGAAAGCCGTACTAAAGTTGGTCTTAATAGATAGGGATCTACTAAGAGCTCTAGTAAATTCAGAAGTAAAAATCGAGCCGCGGTCAGATACAAAGTCGTTAGGTAAGCCGTGTAGTCGAAAAACGTAGTCTCGATAAAGCTTAGCAAGCTCTATCGAATCGAGGGTTGTTTGGCAAGGAATAAAGTGAGCTATTTTAGTTAGTCGGTCTACGACTACTAGTATAGCATCAAACGAGTTGGACGTTGGAAGTCCCGTAATCAAATCGAGAGAAACGGATTGCCAGCGGCGTTGTGGCACTTCAAGGGGTTTCAAATATCCAAAGGGGGCGTGTCGAGCGGGTTTGATTCTTTGGCAGGTCTTATAGTTCCGTATAAAACGAGCTACTGTCTATCGTAGACCTGGCCACCAGAAATTACGAGTAACGAGTTCAAATGTTGCTGCTTGGCCTGGGTGTCCAGCAGCCGGATGCGAGTGTCGAGAGCTAATAATCCTTTGGCGGAGGCTTAGGTCTTTAGGGATATAGATAAGTCCATTAACTAGTAATAGACCATCGTTATCCTTAGAGCATGCGCCTAGATCCACTTTAGGATGTCGAAGTGCGTGGGTATCGAGTGCAGTAAGGATCTCTTGCCTAAGAGTATCCTTATCGAGTACTAAGCGAATATTACTAGCCAGAGACGGTTCTAGCCTAGCGATCGAATATCGAGTTGAAACAAGGGTCGAAATTTCGAATTTTCCGGGGGTAAGGATCGTAGTAGGGGGCAGGCGCCCCTCTCGAGTAGGGAGGTCTCCTGACCGTCTTGTTAACGCATCCGCGCGTTGATTCTTAGTTCCTAGGCGGTAGACAATCTTAAAGTCGAGTTCTGAGAGTTTAATTGCCCAGCGTGCTTATCGACGGTTCAAGATTTGTTTAGAGGCAAAGCTAGTCAAATTCGAGTGATCCGTAAGAACGAGGAGTGGCGAGGAGAGGTTAATAATAAGGGAACGGTATTCCTTTAGGGCTTCCATAATAGCTAAGAGTTCTTTATCCCTAATACCGTAGTTCTGCTCTGCGGAGGTCATTTTCCGAGAGTAGTAGGCGATAGGGTGTAGAAGTCTCTTACCATCGTTATACGTTACCCATTGAGATAGGATTGCGGATATGACGAAGTCAGAAGAGTCGGTTTCAAGGATAGTCTCGAGTTAGGGGTCGAAGTGTCGGAGGATTGGGTAAGAACAAAAGGCTTCCTTAAGATAAGTAAATGCTTTATCCTATTCTTTCCCCCAAGTAAAACGAATGTTCTTAGCTAGGAGCTTAAAGAGAGCTCTGGCTTTTCGAGAGTATCCTTCAATAAATCGTCGGTAAAAGTTTGCAAAGCCAAGGAACGATTAAAGGTCTTTAACTGAACGAGGAGTCTCCCAGTCTCTTACGGCGGCTACCTTAGCTGGGTCCATAGAGATACCGTCTGGAGAAATAACGAAGCCAAGGAACGTAGTTAAAGTCGTATAGAAATCGCATTTTTCGCCTTTTACGTATAGGCCTGCTTCATAGAGCTTTTCGAGAACTAATCGGACGTGTTCGTGGTGCTCTTCTTCTGTTTCTGAGTAGATAAGGATGTCGTCTAGGTAGACGACGCACCAGCGGTCAAGGTATTCACGTAACGTATCGTTAACGAATTATTGGCAGGTAGCCGGCGCATTCGTCAGGCCAAAGGGCATAACCAGGTATTCGTATAGGCCATAGCGAGTCCTGAAGGCCGTCAAATGTTCGGAGCCTTCCTTAATTCGGATAAGGTTATAAGCACCGCGAAGGTCGAGTCGAGTAAAAATACGAGAGCCTTGAAGTTGACGGAGAGTCTCGTTGATCAAGGGGAGTGGATAACGGTTCTTTTTCGTAATACCATTTAGTTCGCGATAATCCACGCAAAAACGAAGGCCGCCTCCTGGTTTCTTAACAAAGAGAACAGGGGACGCAGAGGATGAGGATGAGGGTCGAATAAAACCTTTTTTAAGGTTTTCATCAAGGTATTCACGTAGAGCCTTAAGCTCTAAATCGGACATTGAGTAGAGAGGGCCGAATGGGGGTTTCTTGCCCTCTTCTAATAAAATCTCATGATCAATATACCGATGTGGGGGAAGTCTATCGGCCTCTTTCTTTGTAAAGAAGGGAAGAAGATAGTGGAATCGAGCGGGGACTCGTGAGCGGAGGGTTTCGAGTTCTTGTTCTGGAGTTTGCTGTTCCGTTTCCTTAAGGCTATCAAGGTGTTCTTGGATCTCCTTAATTGATACGGCGTATATCCTAGTCTTATCTCGTCGGACATAACGAGTAAGGGCGGCGTAGGATACAGTAGCGCAAGAGATCGAAGGCGAATTAGGAGGTGAGGGGGAAAGCGTAGTTGTGGGTTGGCGAGTAGGCAAGCAATTTGCTTGGCAAAAAGGGGAGGCGAAGGTAATTGTGTTTTTTGACCATAGGACGTGTGGATCATGCCGTTCTAGCCAGGGTTTTCCTAGGATAATTGGATATTGGCCGAGCTTAGTTACTTGGAAGGTAACGAGTTCTTGATGCTGATCAATATCAAGTTGAAGGTCGGCCTCGTGGGTAATCCATCCGGCGATAGATCCATCCGCGAGTTCGAGGGATTCAGCTTGGGGTTTTTGGCGTGTAGGGATTGAATAGGAAGCAATAAAGGCATCATCTACAAAAAGAGACGAGGCACCAGAGTCTAACATAGCCGAGGTTTCGATTTTGTTGTTAACCACTGATTTAAGGATAAGGAGCGGACGTTTCCCAAGATCTATAGCACGGGGCTGTAGGGTACGGGTTTTAGGAGGTGAAAACGAGAGTGTTCCAAGATTCGAAGACGAGAGGGAAGCAAGGACGGAAAACTGATTCGAAGTAGGGAGTAGAGGAGGGCTAGGCAGGTGCCGGGTACTGCCTAGCCTTCTACGTTTTTTGATACGTAGAGGACGGAAGCCGTAGGAGGTGTATGCGACGTTATATTAAGCTTAAGTCCCTTAGCCTTAGCTTTAGGACATTCTTTAACCCAGTGGTTAGGATTACCGCAGTAGGCGCAGAGGTTGTTAGCTTTTCGGTAAGTCTTTCGAGCGGTAGCATCTAGTTCCATAGGTTCACCTTGAGGAATCGAGGTTGGTGTGGGAGATGAGGGTTGAGGAGCAGCTGGTACAGACGAGAGAGGAATCGAGGTAGGGGTACGAGTTGAGGGTGTCTTTTTCTCAATAGTTCGAGCATAGAGTTGGTTGTCCAGTATAATGCAAGCCTCAGCGAACTTTTCGAATTCTGCTGGCATAGCTCGTCCAACAAGAAGGTCCTTAAGGTTCTCTTTAAGGCCAAGGCGGAAGTAGTGGATCTTAACTGCGTTTTCCTTCCAACCAAGGGTCGTAATAAGCGAGAGAAACCGTGAATAGTACGCCGAACAGGACTTGTCTTGTTTGAGTGCGAGGAGGGATCGTTCAGCTGTTGCGTAGGTGTCGGGATCATCAAATGCGGCCTTGAGAGCTTGGTAGAAGGACTCGTAGTTGTCGAAGTTTACGGAACCATTCGAGGCAGAGACGTAAGGGGCAAACCAGGTATAAGCAGCATCGCGAAGGTAGGAACCAGCGTAGGTAATCTTGGCCGTATCCGTTGCAAAGGCAGATGGGTCTGAGGCGAATTTGAGCTGGAGTTGCGTGGCGAAATTCCCGAATCGAGTACGTTCACCCTTAAAGGGTTCTGGGTCCGAGACTTTAGGAATACGAGGACGAGGAGTAGGGGTTTCCAAAGGAGATATAGTAGACGTGATAGCTGGCGTGTTGGCAGGGAGGTTCGAAGCTAGTGACTGGAGTCGAGCGAAGGCTTCATCTTGGCCAAAACCGTAGTAATGAAAGATGCAAGCAACTTGGGCGTTCGTAGCATTCTCAGGGATAACTGGTGAATCGATATCGGATCTTAGGCAAGATTGTCTTCCTCTAGCGTACGCCTGACTAAGGGTAACGCGTAGGGAAACCGGGATGTCTTCAGGGAAGGTGGGGCGAGCATTGATAGGGGCAGGGACTTGATCGAGGACTTGGAATAGCGTATCCCAAGGGTCAGGAGGTGTGGTTCCATCGACCATTCTGGAGATCACAGTCTAGGGCTTCGGCGAGAGCTTTAGGCCTACTAGATAGGAGTCTAGCAAAATGTAATGAACAGACCTTGGAGGGCGGAGAGGGACGAAGTAACGAAGCCGGTAAAGGCAGTAGAGGTAAAGCAGATGCCGAAGCACAGGGGATAAGAGGAGGGGGGCGAGAGACTAGGGACGAATGCCAAGAGGCGGGTGGAGAGAGACGAGTGAACAACAAAGGAGGCGAGCAAGGTCCAATTCAAGGCATACTAAGTTGTACGCGAGGAATACTCATTGCTAGACTAAAGAACTAATTATAAGGCAGAGAGGCGAGCTTTATATACATAAGGAACGAACTAAAATACTAGCTTCCTGATTTATAAGCAGGCAAGTCTAGATCTAGATTCCAAATCGATCGGCGGTAAACAAGAAGTAATTAGTCCACATAAGCTACATTTATAACATACGATAAGTCGTTTAATTCTTCTACCTATTAGCGGCACACGGAAGATATACGTGTGCGTCACGTGCTACGCTAAACCCTAATTGGTCCTCGTTAATCGGATCCTTCTCGGCATTGGCTTCCCTTCAGATATGGGGCTTAAAAGCCAACTCGCTTAGTCAGCTAAAATCCACCCAGGTACAGTAGCCCTTAGGCTGTTTGTTTAACACTCCCACTCAGCCGTGGAGCGTCGGCTGCAAACCTAGCTGTTGGATAAAGCTGGCAAAGCGGTCTCTTACTAGGGGTTTAGTTAGCCCGTCCGCCACCATGTCCTTACTACAAACATACTCGATCTGCACTCGATTCCTTTGAACAAGGTCTCGAACATTGTAATAGTGCACGTCGATATGCTTTGACCGTTCATGCACGTGAGGGTCCTTCGCTAGGGCTAACGCGGCCTGATTGTCTCCCTTTAGACTTGTAGTGCTGTTAAACTTCTCGTTCTCGAACAGTACTGCACGATAAGGGGATAACCCGAGGTATTCGCCTGCGCCCATCTCTCGAAGTAGTTGTGTAAGCCACTGAGATTCCTTGGCGCAGGCGGACATTGCCATATACTCGGCTTCTATAGTAGAGGTAGCCACTGATCTTTACTTTTGGCTCCTCCAGCTGATAGGACCGTTACCGAGTAGGAAGATATATCCGAGGATGGACTTCCTGTCTGTTTTGTCCATGGCGTAGTCCGAGTCCGAATACCCTGTGAGCCCTGCACTCCCACTGTCCCTGTAGACTATCCCGAGATCGGCTGTTGATCTAAGGTACCGCAGTAGGCCCTTAAGTGCATGGCCGTGATGTTCTGCTGGATCACTTAGATATTGGCTTAGCCGGCCAATTGGGAACGCGATGTCTGGACGCGTGAGAACCGCAAGGTACATCAGCTTTCCAACAGCATGCTGATACTCTTTTGGGTCGATTCGCTTATCGTTTGGCCCAGAGGGGCGGAGAGCGTCGTATCCGTTTAGCGGCAGCGTTGCTGGTCTTGACTTATCCTTTTCCATGCAAAGAGTTTGAAGTGTTTCTTGTAAATAGTAGGACTGATTAAGACGTAGCGTTCTGCTCTTTCTATTACGAGTAACTTCAACACCAAGGATCTTCTTCATCTCCCCTAGGTCCTTGATCTTAAAGACCTTGCTGATAGCGGTTTTAAACCAGATAATATCCTTAATCTTTGGAGCAGCGATTGGGATGTCATCAACGTAGACTAGCAAGATGATTTTTCTTTCGTGATGGATGAGCAGGCAGGGGTCGGCTGCGCTCTGACGGAAACCAAGATCTTTAAGCGCTCCAATGCAGTTGTTATTCCAATCTCGTGCGGCTTGTTTAAGGCCGTATAGGCTGCGTAGGAGTTTAAAGACCCTTCCTGGTTTAACTGTTACTCCCTCTGGAGGGGCCATGTAGATGTCTTCTTGGAGACGTGACTCAGTGAAGGCATTGTTGACGTCAACCTGGTGGAGCTCCAAGTCAAGGAGCCCTACGATTGCCAGGAACGTTCGAAGCGTCTCGTGACGAACGGTTGGAGCAAAGGTATCCCAGAAGTCGTGTCCAAATCGTTGGGTGAATCCTCGTGCAACAAGGCGAGCTTTAGCCTTTTCAAGCGAGCCGTCGGTATTAAGTTTTGGCTTAAATACCCACTTGCTTGTTACAATATTCACTCCCTTTGGCGGGACGGCTTCTTCCCAAGTTCCATTGCCTGCAAGAGCAGTAAGTTCATCCTCTATGGCGCGTTGCCACAGGGTGCCAAATTGTGGGTCTCCCACTGCTTCCTTGTAGGTCTTGGGGGTTGGGATCTCTGGTCCAATAATCGTCCGGAGTTGTGTAGATAGTGCGTAAAACACTTGCGCTTCCGGCTCCTTATAGCACTCAAGTGGTGTTTGGCTGATGAGTGCAAACAGGCTCCGTGGCACCTTTGGTTCTGGCTCGTCTGTGGATGAGTCCTCCGGCGATCTCTTTCGTTTAGGGATAAAGACTCCCCTAAACCTTTGTGTTCTAGGGGTACTGCTTGGTACAGCGTCCTGATTGTCTGGTTGACGGTCTTGTTCCTCTCTTTCAGCAGCCGGGGGCTGCGGTTCTTGCTGACTTTCGTCAGTAGTAACCGCTTTACTAGCTTCTGGCTGCTGGGCTTCTTCCTCTTCCTCTACGGGAGGCTCTGAAGCAAAAAGGACTTTTCGCGGACGTCCAACTGGACGTCTCTCGGGGACAGTATTTGACGTTGGTTTGACCTTGAGGTTCAGGTCAATATCCCCTCCTTTTTCTTGCTCCATAAACCTTACGCTATGGCTGCGGATCACCCTTCGAAGGTCTGGGGCCCATAGACGATAATGTTTTTCTGTTTCGTCCATGTATCCCATAAATACTCCCACTCTTCCTCGGTCCATTAACTTGTCATGTCTAGATCCGACTGGAAGAGACTTTGGATCAACGTAGGAGTATACCTTGCAGCCCCAAACACGTATATGGTCGATACTTGGCTTTTGACCAGTGAACGCTTCTTCAGGGCTTGTGGGTTTTCCGTTAATAAGAGGTCCAGCAGCAGTCCGATTCCGCAGGTATGCGTTAGTCTCGGCTGCCTCCACCCAGAACTCAACTGGGAGCTTTGCGTCTTTTAGCATTGCCCTAACGTTGGTCTCGGTGGTCTGGATGGCTCGTTCAGCTACACCATTCTGACTTGACTGGTGGGGAATAGTGTACTGAGGAACAATTCCAAGGGTTGCGCACCACTGGTTAAGAAGTGACTTTAACTCGGTGGCGTTGTCGCTGCGGACAGCGAGTAGTTTGGCTCCCCCTTGGAGTTCTGCCTTTAGACGCCACTGTCGTAGGGCGTTTGGCGCGTCTTCCCTTCTCTTAAGCGCGATTGTCCAAACCTTCCTTGAGTAATTGTCTACGATTTCAAGAAAGTAGGAATATCCCGCCCAGGAAGTTGGTAGCGGGCCGCAAACATCGATTGAAATAAGTAATAAGCTCGCGGCTTTCCTATCACTTACGTGGTGTCCCTTCTTATTCTTAATCTTGGTAAGGGCACATACACTACACACGTGGTCTTCCTCTTTTGGCGCAAGGATCGGGTCGGCGAGAGTTGTAACCTTGTGCAGTTCTCCTAGCTTCTTAGTTCCCATATGGGCAAACCTTCGGTGCCAGAGTTCGAATCGATTCCTTAACGAATCTGCCTTCGGTTCTAGCGTATCGGGTAATTGCTTTAACCCGGCGTCAGTCATGTCGTTGTCCTTATCTGACTGGGCAGGCTCTGGTGATCTTAAGATGGGTTGCTGCTCGGCACAGTAGGCAGACAGCGCTTTTAGGTTTACGCGGTCTACTATATAGACTCCCCCATTCTCAGGTGCACTAAGAATGGTATTGTTGTCTTGATCCTTAAGGTAGAGGCACTTGTCGTCAAAGCTTCCCTTAAGGCCGCTCTTGCATAGCTGTCGGCCTGAAAGGAGGTTTACACCAAGCTTTGGGACATAGAGTACAGAAGTTAAACGAATAGAATTGCCGCGCCTATCCAGTAACATGGCTGAGCCGACGTAGTCGGCGTATAGCACTCCCCCACCAACTTTAATCGTTCGCCTCATAATGCGTGTCAGAGGTCCACTAAAAAGTTGGGGTTTATCAGTCATGTGTGCTGAGGCGGCAGAATCCGCTATCCAGTGTTCTCTAGGGATCTTACTGGTGGCGGTTCTGGAGAGGGCGGCAATTTCGTCTGATGCTTCTTCGTCATAGCTGCTAGATTCTTCGCCTACAGCAGCTGGGTCCTGGGTGTCATCCTTCTCGTTGGCCGAGAAGGCCTTTAACTGGTTAATTTGCCTCTGGAGTTCTTGGATTTGTTTCTCGGCTCTAGAGCGGGCTTTCTGCGATCGGCGCTTCTTTGCGGTCTCCTTAGCTGCCGGAAGTTGAGGGCAGTCGAGGATACGGTGGCGTCCATCGCAGAGATGACACTGAAGTGGCCGCCTGTCAGAGTCTGACTCGGGTTCAGACAGGTAGGGGCGGCGAGAGGGTTTGAACGCCTTCTTTGCAAGCATAGCTGTGTCATTGGCTTTCAGCTGTGCCTCCTTTTCCTTCAGTATTTGTAATACCTGAAGAGTAGTGAGATTTGGTTGGGTGTCAACCGAGTCTCGGATTGTCATATACTCTTGTGGCAATGCCTGAAGGAGCTGGTCGAGCCGAGCTTTCTCACTTGAAAAAGACTTGTGCTCTGGCAGGGCAACGGCGATTTTCCTCCCAAGTGTCGCGAGTTGGGTCCAGGCTTCGCTGATTGTGGTTCCCTCTTGGAACTGGAAGTTGATAAAAGATTGAAGAAACTACCTTCGAGTAACTTGCAGTTTGATTTCATACTTTTCCTTAAGAGATTCCCAGATCAGCCTTGACTCTTCTAGCTCTCGGACTCGCTCGCGATCATCTTCATCAATGCAAATGCGTAGCCAGTATCTGGCCTTCGCGTCGTCTCTTTCCAAATTGAACCCAAGCCCGGGGCTTGTTGTTGTAGTAACTGTATGGAACAGTCCCTCTCCTTGAAGCCACTCCTTTATTAAAGAGAACCAGTCGTCTTTATTATTGTAGGAGAGGACCGGGACAGGACGACGCTTAGCAAAGTCTTGCGAAGACATAGCGAAGGGGAAGGTGTGTTTCGAAATGAAGTAATCGAAAGAGTTGTAAACGCAGTAAAATGAGTGTACTGCGGTCAATCGGGTCCAGGCTGTTGGACTTAAAAGTTAGGGTAAAGAGTTGTTAAAGCGAAATAGCAAGATGCTATAGTCCGGCAAGTTAAGCGTTTGTCGGATTTTCGATTGAATCGTCTGCTCCTCTCAAGGCACAGACAGACAACGAGGTGGCTGTTTCTCCTGGCACAAGCCTAGGCCTCAGGCGACAGCTTCCTAAAATGTGCTTGTTTCTCCTCTCAACGGAGACCGTATCTAGCTACCGGTACTAGGTTGCTTACAGACCGACTGCAGAGGCAACACGTCTTTTCGCAAACGTTTACGGGATCCAACACCCAGCGGGAACGCTCAGACTGCTCTAGTGGGTACACGAACCCGGGCTCATAACCTGTTGAACAATAAGGGTTCACAGCAGCGGTATAGAGACAGTCTACGATAAGTCGTTCAATTCTTCTACCTATTAGCGGCACACGGAAGATATACGTGTGCGTCACGTGCTACGCTAAACCCTAATTGGTCCTCGTCAATCGGATCCTTCTCGGCATTGGCTTCCCTTCAGATATGGGGCTTAAAAGCCAACTCGCTTAGTCAGCTAAAATCCACCCAGGTACAGTAGCCCTTAGGCTGTTTGTTTAACACTAAGCTTAATACCTCCTCTTCGCGCTAAGGCTCCTACGCGAGCACCGGCATTCCTCCCTATAATAAGCAACTAAGAAGACACCTAAGACACCTAAGACACCTAAGACACCTAAGACAATTAAGAAGATAACCAAGAAGACAACTAAGAAGACAACTAAGAAGACAACTAAGAAGATAACTAAGAAGACAACTAAGAAGATAACTAAGAAGACAACTAAGAAGATAACTAAGAAGACAACTAAGAAGACAACTAAGAAGATAACTAAGAAGATAACTAAGAAGACAACTAGGAGAAAACCTAACGAAGCAACAATAGAAAACGATAAAGTGTAACGGTTTAGACCGTTAAGTACCTTAGATGGATCCTACGGCGAGACCTTAGGTTAAGAAGACCCTAAAGCTTAGTAAAGCTTAACAAGAAAACCCTACAACTCGCTACCAATAAAAGGGACTCTAGAGAGATATATAAGCAGCGCTATCTTACTTAAACCTTTCTTTCTTTTCTCTTCAGCTTAGTCTTCTTATAGAAGTATACCAATGCATTTCCGCGAGTATACCGGGTATAAGCCCTCTAGAGAGATATATAAGTAGCGCTATCTTACTTAAACCTTTCTTTCTTTTCTCTTCAGCTTAGTCTTCTTGTAGAAGTATGCCAATGCATTTCCGCGAGTGCACCGGGTGCAAGCCCTTATATTAGACTAAGCTCAACACCTCCTCTTCGCGCCAAGGCTCCCACGCGAGCACCGGCATTCCTCCCTATAATAAGCAACTAAGAAGACACCTAAGACACCTAAGACACCCAAGACACCCAAGACAATCAAGAAGATAACCAAGAAGACAACCAAGAAGACAACCAAGAAGACAACCAAGAAGATAACCAAGAAGACAACCAAGAAGACAACCAAGAAGACAACTAAGAAGACAACCAAGAAGACAACCAGGAGAAAACCTAACGAAGCAACAATGGAAAACGACAAAGCACCACCAGAAGCACCCCCACAGTGGTTCTTCCAATACATGGAACAGAAGGAGAAGCAACAGCAAGAGGAACTCCGCCTCTTATAGCTGAAGCATGAAGAAGAGCTGCGACAAGTTCGCGAAGAAGAACAGAAGCGTATCACTAATAGAGCAAAGCCCGGCAAAGCCCTACCCCAGCTCTAAGAGTACTACGGCGAACCCGAAAAGCTTAAGGCCTGGCTACAGCAAGCTCAAGTAAAAATCCGAGTTGACTACCACCAGTGCACTGAATTTATTAAATTCTGGGCATTAGCCGCTTGCCTTCGAGGTAAGGCACTTAAGAGAATGGACGCGTGGACACGCCAATTCGGGACTCTAGACCAAGCATACGCAGACACCTTCTTCCAGCAAATACAACTCGTCTTCCAGGACCCTCAAGCCAAAGAACGAGCTCAACGAAGATTGGATTCGCTACGTTAAGGGAGAAGGCCATTTATCGAAGCCTATATAGAATGGCAAAGCCTCCTAATCGAAGCAGGCGGAGCAGACTGGCCTAACAGTGCCAAGAAGATATCGCTGGACCGAATCCTCGGAGACGAGCTTGCACGCGCAATGATTACGGTCCCAGCAAGCGGCAGCTTCGAAAGCTACTGCAACACGTTAAAGGAAGTAGACGATCGTCTCCACGCCTACCAGACTCGAACAGGCCAGAAGCTCCAGAAACAGATAAGCCAGGAACGCCTTAAGTAGCAGGCCTCACAGACCTGGAGGACAACAACTCCTCAAGATGCTCAGCCAAAAGCGGATCCAAATGAAATGGACTGGCAGCCATCGCCACCCGCCCAAGCTGCTACAACTCAGCCGAGAAGAGCGAGGTGGGTGACCCAAGAGGAAATCAACCGACGCCGTCAAAATAGGCTCTGTACACGCTGCGGTGGCTCCGGACATTGGTGGCAGGCATGCCCTTATGCCCCTGCCCGCCGCCCTACTCAAGCCAACCCTACGAGACAGGCGAAGCCTATCTTAGCCCCCCAGCTTGAGGATGAGGAGAACGATAATCAGGACTCGGGAAAAGAGTAGCTCCTGACCAAAATCGCCGTCAGGAGCAGAAGGAGCAAAGCAAGCTAGAAGCTGGCTATCAACCAGCTAATAGTAAGCTTCAAGCAGATTGGAAGCAGTTCGAGAAGAAGCATATGGAGAAGGCACCTTTTCTAGTTTCTACACTTATCAATAGAGTTGTCTCTGCACAAACTCTTATTGACTCAGGTTGCCTCTCCTACGGCTTTATTGATGCTCAATTTGCACGCAAGCATAAGCTCCAGCGTATCTCAATCGAACCAAGACAAATCCAGTCAGTGGACGCAATAACCGACTCCTGGATTACCGAAGTAGCTGTCGCCGAGCTCGATGTTGGTGGACACCAAACAAAACAGGCGTACTTTCATGTTGCCCCAAAGATTGAAGGGTATAGCATTATCCTAGGTCTGCCCTGGCTAGAGAAGGAGAAAGCGGTACTAGACGCTGAACAACAGACACTCCGCTTTAAGGATTCTGGCCTTACAATCTGTAATCAGAAGGAGACACAAACGCCTAACTACCGGAGAATTGGAGCAGTTGCATTTTATTACCTCACCCAGAGAAAACGACCAGGAGTTCAAGTATTCTCTGCAAGCTTAGCGGATATTAATAAGGCTCTTGCAGAGAAGAAACATACCAACCCAAGCACTAAGTTACCACCTTGGCTAGAGAGATTTCTACCCGCATTTGACCGAACAGAGGCTAACAGGCTACCACCCCACCGGCCTGGAATTGATCACGCAATCGAGCTTGAAAAGGATGAGAACGGCAAGACACTACAGGCACCATGGGGACCCCTATACAACATGTCAAGAGATGAGCTATTAGTCCTCCGGAAGACCCTTACGGAATATCTTGATAAGGGATTTATCCGTGTAAGCAATTCGCCTGCAGCCGCTCCTGTCCTATTTGTACGAAAACCAGGAGGAGGCCTACGATTCTGCTGTGACTATCGTGCACTCAATCAGCTTACCCGAAAGGACCGTTACCCATTACCCCTTATCCAGGAGACTCTCAACAGAATTAGCAAGGCACGCTGGTTTACCAAACTTGATGTTATTGCAGCGTTTAATAAGATCCGAATCAAGCCAGGAGACGAATGGCTTACAGCATTTCGAACACGTTTTAGACTATTTGAATGGCTTGTTACCCCATTTGGACTCGCCAATGCCCCAAGCACCTTCCAACGGTACATCAACTGGACACTCCAGGAGTTTCTTGACGACTTCGTATCAGCCTACGTTGACGATATTCTAATCTTCACCGAAGGATCTCGCTCGCAGCACCGGAAACATGTTACTCAAGTACTTGAGAAGCTTCAAGCAGCAGGGCTTCAGCTCGATATCGATAAATGCGAATTCGAGGTTCAGTTAACCAAGTACCTTGGATTTATCATTGAAGCAGGCAAGGGCATCCGTATGGATCCTATAAAGATTAAGGCTATTCAAGAATGGGAAGCGCCAATAACGGTTAAAGGAGTACTTGGATTCCTTGGTTTCGCAAACTCCTACCGTCGCTTTATCGATAGGTACTCACAGATCACGGCTCCCCTACGCGTACTCACAAGGAAGGGCAATCAATTCAACTGGACTTAAGAAGCAGAGGCAGCCTTTAAGAAATTAAAGAGGGCCTTTATCACAGCACCAGTTCTCGCCCAATTTGACCCGGATCGGAAGACAATCCTCGAAACTGACTCCTCTGGGTACTGTACTGGAGGTATCCTATCTCAATACGATGACGATGGAGTACTCCGACCAGTTGCCTACTTCTCAAAGAAGAATGTACCAGCAGAATGCAACTATGAGATCTACGATAAGGAACTTCTCGCAATTATCAAATGCCTTCAGCAATGGGATGCGGAACTACGCAGCGTTAAGGAATTCAAGATCATTACAGATCATAAGAACCTCGAGTACTTCACCACAGCTCGACGACTGTCTGAGAGACAAATGCGATGGCAGCTCATTCTGAGCAGGTTCAACTTTACCATTGCCTACCGACCTGGCAAGCTAGGAGCACAACCGGATGCACTCACAAGAAGAGATCAAGACCTACCAGTGTCCCAAGATGATGAGAGGTTGCAACATCGCATTGCACAGCTCCTCAGCCCTGACAAGATCCAAGCCAACTGTTGGAGAGTGCTCGCAGTACCAGTACAGACAAGACGACAAGAAAGAACTAAGAGAGAAGCATACGAACCGACAGACACGCAGCAAACAGAGCTAATTGAGGATCATTTACGACAACTCTGGCAAGAGGCTAAATTGGCGGACCCGGATCAAGAACGCCTAGTAACGGCAGTAAGAGAAGATAAAAGGACATTACCAAACGACTTAGAAGAGCCAGTCAAGCTCTCAGTCGCTGATTGCTCTCTGAATGGCCAAGGAGAGCTACTATTCCGCAGCAGGCGCTGGGTGCCGAATTACGAGCCACTGAGGACTAAGTTAATTCAAACACTTCATGATTCGACTATGACGGCTCATCCTGGACGTAACGGGACGATAGCCCTCGTCGCTAGGCAATTCTTCTGGCCAAACTTCGTATCAGACGTACGAAGATTCGTGCGGAACTACGACGTTTGTGGAAGGACAAGAGTCTGGAGAGATCGTAAGCAAGGACTATTGCGGCCGTTACCTGTACCAAATCGTCAGTGGAGAGAGATCTCGATTGATTTTATTGGCCCGCTACCTGAGAGCCAAGAATGTCAAATGCTTATGGTAATCACCGATCGTCTGGGGAAGGGAGTTATTCTTGAGGGCTGCAAGGATACCGAAGCTGAGACAATCGCCAATCTATTCATTAAGCGCTTCTACCGCTATCATGGAGTCCCAGCAGCAATCGTCTCTGATCGAGGTAGTCAATTCGTTGGCCAACTATGGAAAAGAGTCTGCCAACTACTCAAGATCGAGAGGCGCATATCGACAGCGTACTACCCGGAGACAGATGGATCGACAGAGCGCGCTAATACTGAAGTCGAGAAAAAACTTCGTCGAATGACCAATCAAGCGCAGAACAACTGGGTCGATTGGTTACCAGCAGTCGAGCTCGCGATTAATGGTCACGAATCCTCATCAACGGGCGTTAGTCCCTTCTTCCTCTCTTATGGATACCATCTCGAGCCGCTACAGCTATTCGAAGATCCACAGCCCATACAGAATCCGACGTCGCCCATCCAGAAGGGAGAAGCGATTGTTGCGAAGATCAAGGAAATCACCGAATGGGTAGAAGCATCGATGGCAAACGCGCAACAGGATCAGGAGGCCCAAGCGAATCGACACCGGAACCCATCACCTGCGTACAAAGTGGGAGATAAGGTCTGGCTGAGCATAAAGAATATTAAGACAGACCGCCCAAGCCGGAAGTTAGATGACCGATCAGCAAAGTTCACAGTTACTGAAGTAGTTGGTCCCCACAGCTATCGACTGGATGTGCCAAGTAGCATACACAACGTCTTTAATGTTGACCTCCTACGTCCTGCTGGAATAGACCCTCTGCCGAGTCAAGAACAGGACGACTACCAGCCGCCGCCAATATTAGATGATGGACACGAATGGTGGATAGTTGAGGCAATTCATGGAGAAAGGATGAAACGAAAGCGCGGCCAACGAAGGCCCCAGAAGCAATACCACGTTAAGTGGAAAGGATATGCAAGACTAACTTGGGAGCCAGCGTCGGCACTTCAAGAAACGGACGCGCTCAAGTCCTACCTTCAAGCCCGAGAAGAGGGGGGTAATGTGACGGTTTAGACCGTTAAGTGCCTTAGATGGATCCTGCGGCGAGACCTTGGGTTGAGAAGACCCTGAAGCTTAGTGAAGCTCAACAAGAAAACCCTGCAACTCGCTACCAATAAAAGGGACTCTGGAGAGATATATAAGCAGCGCTATCTTACTTAAACCTTTCTTTCTTTTCTCTTCAGCTTAGTCTTCTTGTAGAAGTATGCCAATGCATTTCCGCGAGTGCACCGGGTGTAAGCCCTCACATATAGCTACACTCCCTTAGCTAGACATTTGACCCTTCGTGGTCAACTCAAAGTTCCAATTTAAACCCTATTAATTTAGAGGTAACAAGCTCATTACGCACCGCGCTATCACGTAATACTTCCCTCTTTGCACCGCCATCCTCCTCTTGTCTCTTCAAGGTAAACCCTTCGGTTTCCACCAACCTGCTAAGCGACTCCGAAGCTTAGTAGAAGGAGCCTACCGTTACACTGGGGTCCGTGTATAGGGAGAGCACCGAGAGCAGCTTCTTAGCGTCACGTGAATCCCGTAACTGCGTGGGTCCTTATCCGCGCCACGACTGCGCTCCCTACTTTCTTCCTTATCCTGTTACTGTGAAGGCTGCGCCGTAACACTATTCCCCCTCTTAAGTCCTTCGGCCCGAAGGACCCGGTGGTAGGTATAAGATTATGCTAGGTGCCTATTCTTGCTTTCTGCGCCCCCTTTACTTACTATGCCTAAGGTATCTTCGACTTCTCGTCGCCACGCTCTCGCTGGTCGTTGTCGCCACGAGATGCCCTCTCCTTGTAGCGCTTGTCGTGCGGCGGGCGAGAAGTGTTTTATTAGCTTGGATTCGGGGTATTGCAAGAGATGCCTGTCGAAGAATCGTAAATGCGACTTGGTGGTTTCTTCGCGCGATTGTACGTTCTTTCTCTTTTTTCCTGCGAGGCTAACCCTTTCTAGGGTCGAAGATTGATGCGGAGGTGGACAAGGTTAAGGGCCAGTTGGAGCGTTTACACGACGATGAGCGTCGGATCTTGGTGGAGGAGTTAGCGCTTGCAGAGCGTCGTGCGGAGGTCCATGCCCGGCGGTCCCGTCTGAAACGGCAGTTGGCCCTTCTAGAGCGTCGTCGAAAAGGGATGTTCGAGCGCGAGCTGGCGTCGATTGAGGAGATGGAGCGGCTGGAGAAGGAGGATCGCGCTGCGCGACGTGCAGCTGGTGAGGATGTTCCGACTCCTGAGCGTTCTCCGAGTCCTCCGGTTGCGAGTTCCTCGAATCCGGGCGTTGTGCAGTCGGATTCGGTGGCTGGGATTGCGCTCCCGTCGGGTGAGGAGCTGTGGATGGACCCTTCTTTTTGGGACGTCCCCGTTTCCGCGGAAGGTCAGGGTTCTGGCGGTGGAACTCTATAATGAGGTCTGAGTGTATGTCGTCCTTGGGTATCCACTGGTTGTCCTCGTTCCCATACCCTTCCCATTTGACCAGGTACTTAAGCTGATGGCCGAACCGTTTGCAGTCTAGGATTTTCTCGACTGGGTACTGTTTTTCTTCGGCGTCCGGGTTTTCTGGTACAATTTCTTCCTGGGTTTCCGGGATGTTGGCGTTCTCTGGTGCTGGCTCGAGCAGTGAGACGTGGAAAGTGGGGTTCATCCTTGTGTTTGACAGTTTAAGTCGATAGGTGACTTCTCCGAGTTTTTCTTCAATCTTGAATGGGCCAATTTTCTTAAAATCCAGTTTGTCGTTTGGCCGTTTTGTCTTGATGTTTTTCCTAAGGAGATAGACTTTATCCCCCCTCTTAAGGTTCGGTGCCGCCTGGTGCCGTCTGTTGTAATATTTGGACATCATGATTCGGACGTACTCGAGGTTAAGGCTAATAGCCTTGTGTAGTTCTTTTAGCTGCTCGGCTTTAAGGATACCACTTTGTGCTAGCTTTCTACTTAGAATCGTTTCCCTGTAGGCTTCTGGTTCAAATCCGTAGTTGGCGAAGAACGGTGATTCGTTCGTGGATTCTTACTTAGCGCTGTTGTAGGCGAATTGGGCTATGGGTAACAGTTCTGCCCAATTTTCCTGCGGGTAGTTGATGTAACAGCGGAGGTATTGCTTAAGAGTCCGGTTCATTCGCTCGGTTTGACCGTCCGTTTGTGCGTGTGCTGTGGTAGCGAGCTTACTCTTCGTTCCTAGTTGGCGCATAACTGTTTGCCAGAATTTAGAGGCCATTGTTACGACGGACCCGACCGTGTTGGGTTTCAGTCGGCGCGTAAGACCATTCGGCCAACCTCCCGTCGACTGGAAGTCGACAAAAGGTTCAGCAATGATCAGCCTAGTGGCTGATCGTGCCCCAACAACTCTATATACAGAGGCGTGTTCGTAACAGTTGGTACAAAATTGGAAATTCCTGAAAATTCTGGGACGCTGAATCCTCGAGGTATAGCTGAAGGGCAACGGACAAACGGCTTTCTTGTGCGAGCTCTGGAAGCATTTGAAGAAAGTGCTGGATAGAACTTCCCGGAATGATGATTCAGAATAGTCCGTGGTGTCCGCTGGATAGGACTTTCCAAAATGAAATTATTTCTCCACGCGCAATAGAAAATGACCGGGGTACACTCACAGTCGCTAAACAGCTTCTGCTCTCTACTACTGCGGATCACTGGTGTATCGACACCGCTCTCTATGCAGGTGATCTGGGACAAAGCACAGTGCGAATCACACAGAGTTCGGGAAGTCTTCTGAAACGTTAACACGAGGTCCTATAAGCAGGCACGGAGTCGCAAACCATCCGTTGTCCCCCTTTCCCGTCATTACACTGCTTTGCGACAAAATCCATCTGTCTACCTCCCTGCCTCTTCGGTACTTTTTCCGGAACCGGCTCATGTGCACCTGAGAACCAGCCCCGTGAGGCGATCCCAACATCCCATTGAAGCCTTGGCCCGTACCCTTCGCACTGCTTGCCGGACTTCTTGCAGCCGCCGTATTCCGGCCGTGTTTCGTCACACTTGCGGCGTCTTCACTTACAGGTCCAACAGCCGGCGCGGGAGCGTGAGTGGCGACTCGGCGTCGACATACAGGTTTGAGTTTCACCACAGTGAAGAGGTGGGAGTAAGGTCGCTTTAGAAGTTCGGAGTGCGTCGGCCTTCTTTATACGGGTAAGTGCTGCGGTAAGTGCATTAAACAGGTCGCTCATTGGTGGCCGGGCGCCGCGGACACTGGGAGATTTCACCGATGAAACCGACGCGCATTTACTTAAAAGGCCCTTACTCGGATTTGCGTTCTGTGGCTGTTATGTCAACCACTTCTCGGGAATGAAGCCCGCAGGGATTTGGAAACCTCTCGCTGAATGGCTGTCTTTGGCGGCTGAGACGGTTTAGATTCGTCATGATCATCCTACCCATGCTCCTTGCCTGGAAGTAGAAACAAGCTCGAGCTCCAAGCCATATTTACATCAAGTTCGCCATCTCATGGACATTGTTGAGATATCAATTTAGTCTAGAATTAAACAAGCAAACCAAAGCTGCATGCTGTATCAACGGTTGTGATGATTGTCACTTGGGAGCTCTGCATATCCACTACTAGCCTGCAGTTCATACACCTGATTTGGCTCCGCTTCCAGCTCGTTCGGTCCTCGAGATGCCCTCTCCTGCGAGCCATCCCTTTTGCCGGTCGCTAGAGGGTTCGGCAAATGCGCCACGCTCTCGTACGCAGGCGGCGTAGCGGACTTCTCAAGTGCAGGTTCCTCCACGCTGTTGGCGTTGCTCGCACGCTGTGCACGGCTTCGCTTTCGAGATCGGTAAAAGAAGAATCCTGCCACAGCTGCTACGGCAATGACAGCTACCGCAACACCTACGCCGATGCCGGCCTTCGCTTCCGTTGACAGACCAGTAGAAGATGGAGAAGGGTCCGATGAATTTCCTTTACTTGCCGTCTCACATGTCAAATCTTTAATGATATTCTGGTCTTTGTACCTCTCGAACGGCGAGCAATCGAAATCATTCGACGATGTCTGAAGCTGGAATTTCATGACATTTTGGAGGTCCGGGAACGACACACTGGGATTGCCTTAGTATCCTGGCTGGTGATACAAAATGATGCTACTGACCTTGAAAATGCGCCTTCTAGGACTATAGCTTCATTCGTCGTTTGGAGTTTTTCCATGGCCAGCGTGTCGACGCGACTGTTGTTCTGGACGGTCAATCCCCCAGTGCTCACGAGTGCCGGGAAATTGACGTTAACAAGCCCCTGGTTGTCATTCAACAAGACACCGAATGTTGTAGAATTGCCGACGCTCGCGAGCTTGGGTGCACTGAGTGACTGGAAAGTGTTGCCTTGGAGCACAAGCTCGTAACAGTCGGTGAGCTGCGGGATCGAGACGTCAGACACATTGGCCAGGTTGATGTTCTGCGCAGTCTCCAGGTTTGGCAGTGAAATAGACAGACCGGGAGCGTTGTACATGACAGTGATTTTGCCTTGTGTTGTTGCACGCGTCGACGTCACTGACATTGTCAGGTTTCCGGTCAAGTTGTCGTTGTTCGTAATGTTGAAGCCATTGGTCACACTAGTCGGATCAAGGCCATCAAGGGTCTGCAGACCGGTGCCGCTAATTGTTACCAGCGGACAGCTATCCAGCGTTGCTCCAAGCTGGACCTGGGATAGTGCCGGCAGATTGACCATCCGCAGCTGGTCGCCAACGGATGTGAGCCTGGGGAATTCGAGTGTGTCTAGGCTCTCGAGGTCTGTCAGATACACATATCCATCCACTGACTCGAGATCACCGGCCAAGAACGAGCTCAGATCCGGAATGGATTCGACTAGGAGGTTGCCGTTGAGTGTTTGCACTCCATCGAGCGAGACGGCGCCAGTCGCTGAAGGCGACACTGTGATATCACCAGTAAAGGTTGTGCAGGAAGCGATTGCTGTCGCATCGGCAGCATTTCTGATCGTTATCGATGTTGAGCAAGACGATGGGCTTTCTGTTTGTACGGCACAGATTAGCGGGGGTGATGGATGATGGATATCTTAATTACTACGTACGAGCAGATGCCGGAACCTGAAAGAAGATAGAAGCGCAAGCGACAGTCAATACTGCCCCTTGCGATCGAAACTGGAGCATTCTGGGGTTTCGGTGTGCTGAAATAAGTCACGAACCCTGGATGTCGTAGACCAAGTGGCCGGCACGGCTGCATTTACCGGGTCGGCGGGCGGAGCCTGAGCCCCGCAAAGTCCGATGACCTGGCTGGACTGGGAAAGAGGGCAAGGATCTCCGCTCGGCATTAACCAAGAAGCAGATTACGATGAGGCAAGCACACGTGGGGTGAGCTGCTTGGGCTGGGGACGGGAAGGAGTGTGAAAGGTGGAACCGAGAGATAGCCAGCCGTTCCATGCTGACGGGAAGAGGAGCGGCAGAGTGCGGGGCCGTCCGACCAATTGGTGGCAACTTGCAGAGACGAATGCGAACGTCAGAGCCTCAGTATTTCAAAAAGGCCCCCAATGAGCCGGTCAATCATGCATAGCCCCCACTAAGATCGTCAGCTACGCTGCGGAAACCGATCCTTGCTTACCTTGGCACCCGGCAAAAGAACTTCCAGATGCAGAACCACGGGAACAGCCTGGCCTCCTCGGCGGCTTCCTTCACATGGCCGGCCAACCTCGTCAGCTCGGGTCTGGCATTCGCAATCTCTGTTGTGCATCATTCATCTCGTTGCGCATTGTCTTCTTTCCACTCTCTTCCTCCCTGGACGCATAATGTCTAATTACAACTGCCCAAACGCCGGCCCGGATGCCTGGCGTTCCTGCGCTGGAGGCTCGAAATTCGTCGGGTGCTGCATGCGCGACCCATGCGCGACAGGCTGCGACCCTGACAACCTCATCCCCGCTTCTTTCAACCCAGATCTCGCTGATACGATCCCGCAACTCGCATGTGCAGAGCAGGGTGCGCAGTACTACATCTGTCCTGACACTACTCCACCGTTCTTTGGGTGTTGCAAATCCGAAGCATGCGTTGGAGGATGTTCGCAGGATGGTCTCATCCCGGCAAGTCTCGGGAGTGATCCAAATGCTACAGCATTTTTCTCGCCCACTGGAACTCCCTCTTCAACCGCGTCTGCAACATCGGCTCCAGAAAAGTCAAGTTCGGAAGGAACAACTATTGGTGCTGCAGTCGGAGGAACTGTCGGCGGCTTGCTCTTGATTGCTGGAGCGGTCTTTTTCGTTTGGCGAAGGAGATGGCGTAGTCGTCCGGCGCGGAAGGGCCACACTGCCACCGGACATCCTGCAACCGGTAGCAATTCGCCTCTCACCCGAAACAGATCCATGGGCCCGTCAGAACTATCGGCAAGCAAATCTGTGAGCATGAGAGGTGAGTCCCAATTTTCACTCCTGGATAAATCCGAACTGAGCAAAACAGGATCCCCGGTTCCACCGTATTCCGAATTTTCACAGCACGGGCCCGTTTTCGAGCTTGAGGACCAACAGCAGAAGACCGATAAGCCAAAAGAGCACCCTTCCGAGCCGGTCGAGCTTGAGGGAAGTAGCACGCCATCATCTCCCAGCGCGAGGAGCACGAAGAGGTTCACCGGCGCCAATTTGACTCCTTTCCGCAGCAAACGACCAACTTCCTTAGACTTTAGCTCAGCAGAGTCGCCAAAGGTTTCTCCACAGTCGGCAACGTTTCCAGGTAGCGATAGATATTCTCGTGTTTCGTCATTATCCCCTCGCTCGCCGCGTTCGCCGCGGTCACCTGGCGCTGGCTCTGATGCGGGAAGACCCTCTCCAACGCATCCGCCACCCATTATCGAGGACGAAGAGATGTCTAATACGCGTCAGGATTAGGGAATCCTCCGTTATTTTACATCCAGGTTGTGCATATAGATTCATAGACTTAGAAAAGAATGTGCCAAGCAGCCGACCTGTCACCAACTTCAAAGAAACTGTGGACGAGGTATAGTTGTTGGTTGTGAAATATATGCGCAAACGTGCTTATCATCCATCTATCCTACACAAAGAAGAAGTTAAATACTAGACAAGGCTCGAGAACTTTCCTTCACGCTCGAGTTGAAAGAAAAAAAGAATTATTTGGCGTCGCTCAATAGCCAATCATAAGCCCAACCACGGAAAAGAATGCAAACATGATGCCGGAAGGCAACACATCAATGTGCTCAGCTGCAGAGGCCGAAGTGCTAGCCGCAGCAGGTGGCGCGCCGGAGGATGAGGAGGATTGTGTGCTATTGTTATCGGCGCAGCCACTCTGACATCCTTTCTCACAGTGGGCCGGGGTGCTTCCACAGAATCTGCGAGCCAAGCGTAAGCAAAAGCACTGGAGATCGATCGGCGGAGGATTCCTTACCCCGCACTACTGCAACAACGCCCATAATCATAGACACCAAATACGACAAATGCGTCGGCGCTGGCATCCGAGGCGCAAACGGCGTTGTTCCAGGCCGACCCGCACTTGCCGTCGCATCGAGGGCTGGTTCCTTCGTCCGCCCAGCTGCATTCGGGGAAGCCGAGACTCGGGTCGTTGGATTGACATTTACCGTAACCTTCTTGACAGGCCGGCTTTTGGCAATATTCGTCTGTATTGCCGCAGTAACCTCCGGAGCTGTTGAATGATGATCAGAGACGATCTTGACTGGCCGATGCATACTGGGACCGTAACTTACCTGCAGCATGGTGAAGTTCCGTTCATGAGGCACATCCTGCCGTTGCCGCTGCCGCACTGACCATCGGTGGTTAGTGGATATTTTCCGGGCGAGTTGGGCGTTGTCGAGTTGGTTGTCGAGTTCGATGGAGTGGTTGTCGAGTTATAGCCCATGGACATGGTTGGGGTTGGGGTTTGCGCAGTGGCGAAGACCGCCAGCAGCAGCGCCTGGAACAATACAAGAACGAGCATGTTGTGTTTCTGTCAACACTCAGAGACGTCTCGAATTTCCGGAGGGTCTGTGGTGCGGCTGGCGTGACGGATTGCGCACCAACACTTATATAAGATGAGGCTGTTTCCTCAGCCGACAAGAGTCCGGAGTGGAAACGCGCTATTGGATCCACACGATAAGCGAAAGAGGAATGTGTATGAAACTCAGCTGCGGCTCAGAATATCTCACTGCATATCCGTAGCGTCTTATGATAGCACAGCCTTCTTAAGCAAGAAGCCGTGGCTAAAGCTGCAGCTGAGGATTACCTAAGCCCTTCCGAATCTTTTATTTTACTACAGTCAGCCCACCTGTACAACACAGCATTGCACCTCGACTGCCAGACCGTCTAGAACGTTGCTTGAAAGGCTGGACCCGACCTATCAACTCGGCTAACGTCTATTAACCAAGTGCCGCCTGTCCTTCCGGACCTTTTTTTGGCTTAAAGTGAGGTAAGTGTAACGGCGGGCCTCTGCCTCTAAGGATCCAAACACCAAAGAGGGTGGTAAGCCGTGTAGGGTTTACCTTGAGTGGGTACAAGGTAGGGGTTGAGAACAAGTATAGACGAATACACGTGACTAAGCACTGCGTGCGAAGGCCGTGTTACTAATCAATGGTGTAGATTGATTATTAAAGTTGACCACGAAGGTCAAAGCTATCTAAGGAGTGTGGTTTATATACATGTAGGAGAGTGTCTACAATCTAATATTAATCTGTTTGATCTGTGTTGCCTCTTGGGCAGGAGCGTATGGATCAGACAGATCAATGTTGTTTTGATCTTATTGATCTGTCCCTTAATGCCTGAGGCATGCGGGATCAAAGGGATCAATTCCTTGGCATCACGGGATACACGTGACTCATGGTGGGTCTTCATGGCGCGTGTCTGCGCCCCGCTTGCTTCCTTTCCTACCCTATCCCGACTCTGTAAAGGCTGTGCCGTAACAGTAAGGTCACGAGGTGTTGCTCCGCCTAACTGATTGTCTACATACCCAGTGAAACCGCTTGGATTTTTTGTAGAAGCTTGACTAAGACTAGCCCTGATAGGCTATAGACTCGTGTAATAGAAGATAATAAATATAACCTATACTTCTGCTCTGTGTCGAGGCATCAGCGAGGCACAACTAATAATACCTTAATCTTAAGGGGCGTAAATTACAAGAACTGGATTTATTATTACAGCAGAAAGCATCTCAATCTAAAACAGGTACCAAGTCTAAACGAATTCCTTCTTAATGTTACGACGGACCCGACCGTGTTGGGTTTCAGTCGGCGCGTAAGACCATTCGGCCAACCTCCCGTCGACTGGAAGTCGACAAAAGGTTCAGCAATGATCAGCCTGGTGGCTGATCGTGCCCCAACAACTCTATATACAGAGGCGTGTTCGTAACACTTAAGTCCTTAGGCTCTGTCGAGTAGATTCCCCTTGGGGGAAAGCACGAAATCATTGCAGCTGCCACCTAAGCCTCACCTGGTGCCTGTGCCACACTCCATCGAGTCCACCCGCGTCACTTGATACGGAACAGCCCGTCAAAACTAGGTGCTCCAATCCTACCGCTGGGCTATGCAACCACCGGTCGTCGGGCGGCGGCTGTGCGGCAGCCTCTGCGTCATAGGTGGCGCGCTGTAATCCAAAAATAAATCAGAATTTCACGACGAAGCTTAGCGTTGCTTAGCCGAGCGTATTCTGTCACTCACCAACATTCTTGACATTGCGCACTACGCATGCCTCCCAAGAGCTCTGTCCTGTGCATCGGACGAAGCAGTTCATACACGTACTGTTGCTTTCCAATCCATCCACTCGTAGCTCTGACTGGAGATATCAAAGAACACCTGCATCCTGAGGTAACAGGTGAGGGGATGCGGGGCGATCGAGTTGGGTTCCAGCCGGGGCTGTCGTTGCATCGGACTTGGGATCAAATGCGCCTAGGCTATACTAAGGCTAGTATCATATCTCGTTGTCTTTGAGGTCTCGGTATCCAGTCTTCTTCAGTCTTCACCCAATCGCGTTTCTCGTTGCTCCCAAAAGCCAAAGCCTCCGACGTTGCTGGTATGACGAAGAACATCTTCGCCCGACCAAAGGATTACTCGGCCAACCCAGCTCCCGTGGCCGTCTAAAACTGGCGCATCTATGCTCTGGTAGACTCCATGGCCATGGGCTCGGTCATTTTCGGATATACGATTCTGCCTTCATCGAGCATGCCATGGCCCTCCCATGGTTCTGCAGCAGGATCGGGCTCAATAACCTGGAATGTACGCACTTGACCACATTACAAACTAAAAAATATGAGGAGGATTCAAGGCGGGTGTCTTTTGGGGTCCTAATTTGTTCCCCTCTGGGAGAAAAACTCGATCGTCGATGAGTCCTCACTCTATGTGGAGCGCCCTTCACTGTCGGGGCCGTCTTGCCACTCCTGGCGGATGAGGACCTGTCAACCACATTGGCCCATAATCACGTGTCTCATCTTCTGATCACTACACTACCATCACTCCACCCCCGCTCTTTTACGCGTCAATTCTTCGTCCCTAGCACAGCCCCATTTGCTTACGCGTCCTCCTTACCATCAGATATTTATATAGCACTTGACAGCAGTAATCTAAGAGGACAGCGGTGTCTTACTTTCTCGCGCCGTTCGACAGGACCTGGCCTAAATCTATGCCCGGAGAGTTTTTACTGGCGAGTCTTAGCCCACTGAGTGCTCAGGCGAAAACTATCGATATCCAATTGTGGTGAACCTGGAGAAGACAGGAGCTCGGAAGATGACGGCAATCAGGTCTTGCCATCAGCCTGTCGTCTGTGATTGTTCCGGTTTAAATTTTCCGCGGACGCCTCATTATCGTGTTGGAGATAATTCTTTAAGTCTTTAAGATAAACGGCTTCTGGAATATCTACGGACTCAACATCCACATGTCCCAGGACTCGGGCGTCCGGCGGAACATCCAATTTGTGCTGCAGCTAATACCTGGTGCTACACTTTTCATGGCAATGCTTTCCCAGCCAGAGCCGCCCCAGTTGCTCCTGCATACCAGCAGAGTTGACCAAGCATGAAAGGTCCTCGGTCTAGGACGACGCTTATCGGAACTGGGAGATCAACACTATCATTTACCGGATCAATAAAGTGAACAAACGTAGCGTGGACAAGGGCCTCGCAGCAAAGTTACGCCAGGCCATGTTGACCGCCATTCGAATCTGTCTGCTCCTCGATCTTTTCATCCAGAATATGTCCGGCATCAACGCGCTACACTACTACTCTCCCAAAATATTTAAATCGATTTGCTTAACTGGACCCACTGTCGGGCTCCTGCCGGCCTGCATCTACCGTGGGGGTTGATATGACTTGGGGCGTTAATAGCCTGGTCGTCGGCAGTCCCTTCTTATGGGATCCTGCGGCGATGTGCTGTGGCTATCCTACCTCAGTATGTTTTCTGCCTGAAGCGGGTCCTTTAGTTCTACCACCATTTCATGCGATAGGTCGGCGTTTGCATATGTTGCCCTCGTCATGCTGTACACGAAGTAAACAGACTTCGTCTGATTCTCAACAACGTTGATCCTCATGGATCTAATTCGGCTTCATTTTGATTAAGCCTTGTAACACACGCCAGCGTAATGAAGAGAGCTGCTTCCATGGGTATTTACTTCACCAGAGATCGTAGATTGAAATAAAAGCTCATCTTCCAAATAAAGTGCTCCAAAGCTTATCCACTATGCCCATCCTGTTCAACATCCCATGATCAATTCATTGCTCGCCAAAAAAGGGAGCAACAAGCTCGTCGCGTCATACCCTTCTCAGGGAGCTCGCACGCCACCAGTTCACTGAAGCAAGGCTCGAGAACCTGTCATTATGGAAGTAATCCAAACAATCGTAGATATGAAACTTACTAATGGGTAGAATTGATTAGAAGCCCTGGCCTGTAGATTTCCCGTCAATATCTTTAGTGTTCAACGCAAGTCGTGGGGATTCTGCCGGTTTCTCACACGCAGTGGAACCCGAAGGCCTACTGGGAGGAGATCGAGAATGTCTCGGACTCCAGTTGGGTCTAAAAGTCGCGCTGCAGGTGGAGGTCAGGCGTGTTTCCACATGTGCAACCTGCATTCCAGAGAGGCCCAGTGCGTTCCTGCGCGCCCGAAATGGAACACAAAGAGCCCCGCCACACCAGGTCATTCTGCGAAAAAGAAAGTACAGAGCGCGGATGGGAGTGTGCATGAGAATGGAGGAGCAGGCGGGTGGAGGAGCCGCCGAGCGCCGACGAGCAAGGGTGGCCTGCGGGAAGGTCCCGCAAATAAGTCAACATACATGTACGGAGTACAACAGGGCAAGAGAAAGGGCAGTCATGATTGTGGAGATTGGCTGGCCCAGCATTTAGTTTTCCCGGATGAGACCCCGACCTGTAGGCTGCAGATTCGCATCCACATGTCCCCCAAGACCACCTTGGAAATCACGACCCGGTAAGATAGATATCGAACGGTAGCGGGTGGATGTCTAAATCTTGCATGATGTTAGCAAAGACGTTGTGACTGCACGCATGTTACTGACATGTTCTTTTAAGAGAATGCGGTGCCACGATGGGGGATTCAGCTGCGGCTGATTACCGTCGCCAGTTTTCGAGATGGCGCAAGCCTTGCCGATCTACCCGGAATCCAGCACCAAATTAGAACAAAAACGCGAAAGTTGTTGAACAATGAGGGTTCACAGCAGCGGTATAGAGACAGTCCACGATGAGTCGTTCTATTCTTCTACCTATTAGCGGCACACGGAAGATATACGTGTGCGTCACGTGCTACGCTAAACCCTAATTGGTCCTCGTCAATCGGATCCTTCTCGGCATTGGCTTCCCTTCAGATATGGGGCTTAAAAGCCAACTCGCTTAGTCAGCTAAAATCCACCCAGGTGCAGTAGCCCTTAGGCTGTTTGTTTAACAAAAGTCATGATTTACGTGCAGTCTTTGCAAAGCTTGGCCGTCGTAATCCGACTGTACATAAATGGAGACGGCCCGCTCCGCGTTGTCAACCGAGAACACATCACGGACATTCAGCCTAAGTATCAACGAAGACGTCCGAAAGCATGTCCGGCCATTCGAGAAACCCAACGGCAGTATTTCGCGCGCCTAGGGCGCCAGGAAAAGAAAGAGCAGCTGAAAGGTCAACGAAAACACGGCAAAGCAAACGTCGACACTTGCCCGACTCACGGAGCTGGGGGACGAAGTTCCGTGGCTCTTGAAAGGATACAAAGAGCTGCTCTGTGTGGTCAGCCGCCTTCGCTTAGTCTCTGGTGATTTAGACAGGCAAGTCGCACTTCCGCTGCCTCATCATCGAACTCTCTCGACCCTGCATCGGTCGCCTACTTCGTCTTCCGTTACAATCAAACATTTTTTTCCCACGCGTCCATTCTGTTATGAAATCGATCGGGGAAGCAAAGTTGCGCATTGCAGCTACTACTGTGTTGGGAATCCTGCAATGCGAACAGCGGCACTGGCACCAGAATCCGTGGACGTTCCCTTCAGGAATTCGAGGTTGTCCGGATGTCGACGGTGTTGACGGTGAGCCAATGCGGCAGGAAAGAGGCATGGCCAGAAATACTCCCGGCCCAGGGTGGATTGGATCGCGCTATGGCACAACAGAGGCCGTGAGATTAGATATTGGGCGGATGCGGCGCGGAGAAGGTCTGATTGGCGGGAGCGTCGGGCGCAAAGATAACAGCACTTCCGCCCCAACCAATCTCCGCAGGCTCCGCCCTGGGGATGTTGCGCTTTCCAACAGTCTGGCCGGGTCCTTGCTGGGGACCTGGCCAGGGGGGCGGTGACACCCTGGCCGATGCTCCTCTTCTTTTGACGCCACCGCAGACGCTTTTTGCGTCATAGCGACTCGCACTCTGCGTTTTCCATCGAGCACCGTCATGATTGACACGGACCGAGACCTGACACAGCTTCGCCAGTAGCGGTGCGCCTCCGCGCCATCGCGAGGCAGACGGTTCCTCGATCCTCCGGCACTGGTGATGCGTCCCGGGATGCTCGCGCGCGCGCCCCCTTTTCGCTACACGCACGTGTATCTCGATTATCAACAAAGCCCCGACAGCTAAGCGATCCCGTATTCCCACCAACCCACCTCCAACAGTAGGGCGCAGCCGCTGGTAAGCAATGGCCCGCCCACTCACCGACTGGAGCCGCGACAGGGACCTCCGTGCGTCGCGTGTTGCCCTCTGACAGCGTGTCTATAAGAACCTGAGCGATTTTTGTTCCGCAGCATACCGCCCCCAGCCACAAGCTGAACGCAGGGATGGGCCCATGGCCCTGGAGCTGACCGGCTGCGTTGTGCGCAACGTCGACACGAACCTGCTCGCCGTTGCACACGTGCAAGGAGCCAATGCGAACGCTCGCCGGCTGCAATCACGGCGGTTCAGAGCCCAGGTGGCATGCTGGAGCTGTAGGCGCCCGCTCTCAGCTACTCCTATGCGGTATAATTATTACATGGCGTGACGGTACGGTTGCCTGCAGCAGTGGCGCCTTCTTCAGCCCTCCCTGCCCAGATCCAGCCAAGCGTAACAGATCCTAGCTCAAAATAAAATAAGTTGGCGGCTGAACCAAAGCGGCGCGACGGTTACCCTGCGCCCTGAAATAGTTACATCAGCCTTAGCCTTCCGCGCTTTCTTTTCCCTTCGTACTTCTTCCCCAAGTCCCTTTCTCCACCGCTTGGTGCGCTTAATTCGACGTACACTTTCCTTTCGCCTCTGGTCGCTCTCTTCGCAAATGTCCGGAGCACACCATCCCGCGTGGATGCGCAGGCGGCGGCCTGTCGTCTTCTATGCGGCCTCCGCCTTTGCCATCCTGGTGCTCTTCACGCTTTATGGCAACCTGCCCTACCGGCTAACGCCGATACATCCCAACCACGACCCTACTCATGACTTCTCGAAACCCCTGCCCGTCAACGTGGACGGCCGGAACTGGACATACAGTCCTATCAGAGACTCCCGGAATCTCGGCCTGTCCGACGAGCAATGCGACGTACGTACATACAGCCCAGACGCGCTGTCGGCCTTTGCTGACTCAACGTGCAGGCTGCATTCCCGGGTCTCTATACGGAGATCGACCGTACCCGTGACTATTTCGGCCCCAAGTCCATCCACCAAAAACAGGTCAAGCTGTATGAAAAGGACACGGGCTACTACAACCACAGCCAGGTCCACGTGCTCATCTACAATGGACAGGTATGTCCCGCCAGCACCCGCATGTCTACCCCAGCTAACAGAACAGATGTATGTCATCGACGAAGTGAAGGGAGCCTGCGACAAGCAGCGCGGCCATGCCGGGCTGGCAAACCTCTACAGATCCATCATCTCCGTGCCGGATCCAAGCACCATTCCGAACGTGGAGTTCATCCTGGACACGGAAGACACGCCAACGCAGCACATGCCCAAAAACCGCGTTGTGTGGGGCTGGACGCGGCCGATGAACAAGCTCGGCACCTGGGTCGCGCCGGACTTCGACGGCTGGGCATTCCCCAACCCCGACCTCGGCGCGTACGTCTCGTTCCGGGAACGCGTCAAGCTCGTCGAGAAGCCGTTCGAGGACAAGGATCCGCGGGCGGTGTGGCGCGGCACCGTCGTGCTGAACAGCCTGCGGGGCTCTCTCGTGAACGCGACGCAGGACAAGGAGTGGGCGGACGTGCAGGAGATGCGGGACGCGCGCATGCACATGGCCGACTTCTGCAAGTACCAGTTCCCGATCCACACCGAGGGCAACAGCTGGAGCGGGCGGCTCCGCTACCTGCAGAACTGCCACTCGGCCGTCGTCGTCCACCAGCCGTTGAAGTATCAGGCGCACTACTACGACTTGCTGGTGGCCGACGGCCCGGACCAGGTACGGCGCGCTCATACCCCGCGTGTTTCTCGAGGGACGTCTGCTAACAGCGCCGTGTGCGCACAGAACTACATCAAGGTCGCCAACGACTTCTCCGACCTCGAAGAGAAAATCAAATACTACCGCGCGAACCCGCAGGAAGCCGCCCGCATCGCCAACAACTCGGTCAGCGCCTTCCGCGATCGCTATCTCACCCCGGCCGCCGAGGCCTGCTACTGGCGACGCATGATCCGGAACTGGGCGGAGGTGCAGGCCTTCGAGCCGAGCGCTTACGAGGACGTCAAGCAAAAGGACGGCACCACGTGGAAGAAGCAGCGCGGGCTGGACTGGGAGATCTACGCGCATCCGGACTCGAATTACGGCCTCCATTTCCCGGTAGACCAGAAGGACGACTGAGATCCGGCGGGGGAGCGCGGGAGGATTGATGTTTTCTACGACCACGAATCTCTGGGGGTGGCCTGACAGTCTCTGGCGCACAATCGACATTTGTATCAACAACGGCACGGCAGCGGCGCAAATGGGGCGAAAGAGGGCAGTATATCCAGGTGTTTTTGCTTAGAACAGTCCCAACATCCAATAGATTAATCATTCCAATTTCCACAAAAGCTGAGCAGATGCACCACCAGGGCAGCCCCGCGTAACGCCAAGGGCTTTAATGATCGAAGGTCCCCAGTATGCCATGTTCATGCTGGTTTCCCTGCAGCCCGGTGCTCGGTTCCTCCCGGGTGTGACCGGTGTCCGCGCAGACATCCATGGCCGCCGCCGTCCACCAGGACCGCCTCCAACGATCTGAAACACGTTCTACCTCAATGCTACCGCGGGCTCGCACTTGGCTCGTATTCTCGAACGTTCGACTGGCTAGCGTGATACAAGCGCAGAGCCAGAGCGTTCTCGAAACTGCTGGGCACGGCCCGAGTCATGGCCACTGCTTGGTCCAGCCTGCCTTCTTCCAATTATCGAATGAGCGACGCCGTCGCCGCATTGTTGCTAAGTAGTGTGGTGTGTTGACCCTCTTGGCCTTTCTCAGCTCGTGGGTTCCCGAGACACTACTCTTTCCCAGACGTTGCTTGGGCGGATGCGTCGTCTTGGCCGGCCGCCTTACCAAACTCAAAAAGCACTGCGGCTCGTGGAGGTGAGCTGACGGATCCGATCGAGCGTGCACTGAACGTCGAACAGCAGGAGTTTAGAGTGTATCCATTGACTCTCTCCTCCACGCTCTGCGCGGAAGCACCAGCAGGGAAACGGCGGAAGGAGAATCGGGATTCGAAGATGCTTTGCCGAAGGTCGCAGGCTATTTTTGGAGCTTTTAGGGCGTAGAAGTGGAGTTGCTTCCGGATTCCAAGATGCCGGAAACGTAGGTACCCGCGCTGCGCGTCAGCGACGGCGAGCCTAAGGCCGAAGTGGATGCCGTGCGTGGACAAGCGCGCTTTTCACATGCACGGCAATCTAGCAAAAGCAGGTGCTCCTTCTATTACGCTACAGCCTGCACGTCCTACTAGTCCACCTACCCAGCTCAGCCGAAAACCTCAGCAGCATACCGCCCGTTCTCATACCGACTGAACCACTCCCCCGGCTCCAGCCCCCTCCACGCCGTACACCATCTCCGCAAACACCCCCCTCACCGCCGCCGCCAGGCCCGGTCCGATCCCGACACCCACGTGAATGACTACTCCATCTCGGAGTATTTCAGCCGTTGTACGCCGCATGCGATTGCAGTTTCCGTGACCGTTGATCTCAAGCTCAGAGCGGCACAGGAAAGGAATCCCCTCCTGAACTCTGCAAATCTGGATGGAGGAACTTGCCGCGGAGCAGCTGCTCGCTCTGAGGCTCAAATGCAAAACAAAGCTTTAGCTTCTCACCCATCGGCTGTACACGATCACGTTTGCACAGGTAGACGCGATGATTCTTACGAAAGACTGTCATAAGAAAACCCGAAAGCCCCACAGGCATCTAAATAAACCCTGTGTATCCCTAGCCACAATTCAAACCGACCATCATTACGTCGAACAACCAGATCCCCCCGAAAATCGCACGCCAAAAACCCCCAATATCAAAACCCCTATCTACCCCATCGAAATAAATCCAACTTCCCCATTCCGTTCCCCTTGAGATCCTCCCACTCACGCCGCGACATACGTCGCCGCTTCGCCCAACACGACCGGCAGCCGGATCCCCAGCGCTTCGACGGCCGCCGCCCACGCCAGCGGGTACGGCACGACCATGCTGCCGATGTACAGGCCGTCGCACAGCAGCGCGGCGACCTGGCCGCCCGGCAGCAGCCCGCTCAGCACGCCCGCCCGCGGGTCCAGCACCCGCCCGTCGACCGCGACCAGCGTGTTGGGGTAGAACGCGTAGTTGAACGTCTGCTGGTAGATGGTACCCGATGTGATGGGCGCGGTCAGCTCGCCCGGCGACGACGGCAGCGGCAGCGGCGGCGGCACCAGCGACGGGTCGATGCCGCAGTTCTTGGGGCACGCCGGGCCTGCAAGCGCGCCTGGGAGCGCGGCGGACGTGGGGAGCGCGCTGCTGGGGAGGGGTGGGAGGCCGGGCGTGGGGAGCCCGGGGGACGGGAGGGCGGAGGGGGGAGGGAGGATGGTGGATGGAGACGCGGGCGATGGGAGGGCTGGGGAGGACGGGCCCGCGGAGGGTGCGAATAAGCCTGGCGAGGAAGGAAGCCCGATTGTTGGCAGTCCCAGGCCAATAGAAATCGATAGCGATCCGCCCAGTGGCGGGAGGCTGGTTGGTAGACCAATGATGGGTGCGGAAGCGGAAGGGCTTGCTGATGATACTCCGGAAGAAGAGAGAACAATAGAAGGTGCACCCAGTAGCGTAGGGCTTGGTAGAGGCAGGCCAGTGATGGGTATGTTGGAACTCGGTACAGAGCTGACACTGCTGACCGATGCAACGTTGATCAGCGTTGGTCCAACCGGAGCCAAGGTCGTGGGAACGGCGTTGAGCGAGCTGGGTGACCGAATTGTCGCCGAGCCAAGCAAGCCGGATGGCTGAATTGTTGCCGAACTAAGCAAGCTGGATGGCTGAATTATGGTTGAGCTGGGCAAGCTTGATGACGCGGCTGAGGCAGAGCTGAGCAAGCTCGGAAGACTAAGAGAAGAAACAATGCCGGCCGTGCTAACAGCTGATGGTATCCCCGGAGAGCTGTTGCTGGCTTGGCTATTCAATGACGTGACTACGGGTAAGCCGGATGGAGTCGGTGCGGAAGGTACTCCGCTGGAAAAAGGTAGCGAGAGTGCTGAAGCCGAGGATTGCAATGGAACAGAAGTGAGCGGCAGACTCGAAGGTCTGGAGATAGCAGAGCTTGAAGAAATGA
The DNA here is from genome assembly GCA_029906385.1 of Neofusicoccum laricinum. Lineage (NCBI taxonomy): Eukaryota > Fungi > Ascomycota > Dothideomycetes > Botryosphaeriales > Botryosphaeriaceae > Neofusicoccum > Neofusicoccum laricinum. Next base: position 56,390 of record CP123727.1, read on the forward strand.
TCGAAAGACTCGATGGCCCGGGAGCAGCCGAGCTTGCGACAAGGCTTGTTGCCGGGCTGATTGCTGGTGGCTCACTGGGAAGTAAAACTCCTTGGGACAAAACTGCCGGGCCAGAAATGCTGCTGGGAGTAGTAAACCGTACAGTGGATCCAGAAGTGAGAGAAGGTGGCGAAATTCCAGGGCTGAGCGACAGAGCTGATGCACTGCTTTGGGACAAAGCCACTACTGCTGAGCTCGAAGGAAAGGGATTTATAGTTGCCTGGAAGAGAGATGAATCCACACTACTCGGCAATGGGGCCAAGATGGAACTCAGAACGCTAGGAGGAGATACGGATGCCGTGGAAGCCTCACTGCTTATCGGTAGAGCGGAGACAAGATTGGAGACCGGTGGTTGATATGGCACGATCGAAGCGCTAGATGCCGACGCGAACTGCACGGAGCTCAATGAAGATATTCCAGAGCTCTGTTGTAGTGACGGCTGTACAGTTGTCGGCTGTAAAGTGAACGGCCTGGTGGATGTCGCTGACAGAGAGTTTCCGATCGTTATAGCAGACGATGGCAGGGCATTACTCGAGAGAATGCCAATATCAGATAAGGCGGAACTGACCAGCGCAGGCGCGCTGACTGAAGACACTCCAGATGGAGCACTGACGACCGAAGGAAGGTTCACAGATGGTGCGCTGGTTACTGTCGGCACACTTGCTGAAGGAACACCGGACGAGGTGCTGAGACTTGCAGGGACCCTCACGGATGACACACCAGTTCCTGTGGGGAGGCTCGCCGAAGAAATCCCAGACTGAGCGCTGAGAGCCGAAGGTACGCTGGCGGATAGCGCACTAATCCCCGATGCCAGGCTTGAGGGGATTCCGGACGGAGCGCTGACTCCAGACGAGAGGCTGGAAGGAATTCCCGACGGTAAGTTCGAGGAGATTGCTGATGGAAGGCTCAGTAGAATGCTAGACGGAAGGCTCGAGGGAATTCCGGACGGGGCACTGGCTCTAGACGCCACGCTCGAGGGAACGCCAGGTGGCAGACTTGAGGGAACACCAGACAGGGTGACAAGTCCAGACAGCAAGCTAGAAGGAGCTCCAGACGGCAAGCCCGAAGAAATACCCGACGGAAGGCTCGAGATAGCTCCAGACAACGGGCTCGAGGGAGCACCGGACACGAGGCTTGAGGGAGCACCGGACAATAGGCTTGAGGGGACTCCAGAAGACAGACTTGAGGGTACGCCAGACGAAGCGCTGGGTGAAGATGGAAGACCCGACGGAGCTCCAGACAGCAAGCTTGAGAGAACGCCAGGCGAAAGAATAATCCCGGAGGACGGGCTCAGAGATGGAGTACCGAGATTCGTACGAGCCGAAGGAACGACAGACGGGGTGCCGACGCTTGACAGCAGACTGGACAACGGCATACTGAGGCCGGATGGTAAGCTGCTTGAGGGGGATCCCAAAGAAGCGCTAATACCCGTGGGGATGCTGGCCGACGCAAGTCCAGGTGTGACGTTGGCCCCAGAAGGCAGGTTTGGAGATGCGGCGCTACTTCCCAAAGACAGGCCCGAAGACGGGATGCTGATTCCCAACGATAGAGCCACAGAACCCACTCCAGCGCTGGTTCCAGAAGACACGATGGGAGATGAAGCCGAGGCCGCCGTAGGAATGCTGGCTGATGGGACTCCGGTTGACAGCCTCGATGACGGGATTGACGACGCAGAGCTCGGGGATCCAAATGGCCCCACTGAGCTTGCTGTCTGGATTGATGCCGGTGGAGCGAAAGAAACGCTGCTTTGCAGCACGGTCACGCTGCTCACCGGAAGACTCAGGCGGATCGAAGTGTCGGGATCGAACGGCACGGAGGTTCCTGCATTGGATGGAACAATAACAGGCGACAGCACACTCAAGCTGCTCACCGGAAGACTCAGACGAATTGAAGTCTCAGGATCGAACGGCGCGGAGGTTCCTAAACTGGTTGGGACAAGCGATAGAGGCACACTAGATGGACTTTGCGGCAGAACTATTACCGAAGAGCTTCCCGGCGTCAAAAGAGCTATTGGTGGCGATGAAGAAGCCAGAGCCGGGAGCAGGGAAGAAACTGCGCTGACAGAAAAACTCGGTGTCGGCGATCTGGAGGATCCGGGGGTGCTTGCCGATGGTGACAGTGAGGTAAGAAATGTAGCAATCGATGTTGCTACGCTGGACGAACCCGGAGAGCTGACGAAAAGGTACAACGACGATACCGGAAGAAGCGGAGTCATACTGGACAGCACCGATGGAACATTGCTGCTCGAAAGAGGGCCGCTCGGGATTGGCGTCAAGCTGGACAGTACCGATGAAGCGGCGCTGCTGGAGAGAGGGTTGCTCGGAATTGGCGTCAAGCTAGACGGCACAGAAGGAGCCACGCTACTCGTTGTCAGAGCCGAAGACAGTGGCGGCCCACTCGATGGCAACTGCGAAAGAGCGCTGAAGAGCGAGCCGGTATTGCTGGACAAGGAATTACTCGGAACAGCGTTGCTCGAAATGCCACTGCTGAGTCTGCTGGGAGGGCCACTGCTCGGGACAGTGTTGCTCGAAATACCACTACTCGGGAAAACGGCGGTCGAAAGCCCACTGAGTGCTGAAAGCACCGAAGGAACCACACTGCTTGGGAGAGCAGCAAGTGCTGATGACAGAGGCGCAGGATTGGGCGTCAAAGCCGAGGGAGCGCTAGCCACGCTTGAGGAGAGGCTTGTTGTTGCTGCTTGCGGGCTGCTCAAGATCTGACTGAGAGAGACAGAGGATACCAGTGCTTGTATACTGGAAACGATGCTGCTCGGGGCTAGAGAAATCGTCGAAGAGGACGTAACACTGCCAGCTAACGCTGCAGCTTGGGTACTAAGCAGACTCGGCAGAGAAGACCTCCCACTACTCGATGAAGGCTGGCTCGAAGTCGAGAAGACATTGATACTCGAGGGGCCTGCAGAGTTCGATGAGAATGAAGGCACGGGAAGGCTTTGCGGTGACGAAAGTGCGCCGTTCGAGGATGGTGCCAGAGGTGTCAATGACGGAGACGTGCTGCCCCGAATCTCAAACGTCGAGGTCGCTGATGTCGGCAGAGGAACTGTAGACGTCAACCCGGACGATGAAAGAAGGTTAGAAGACAACGTGAGGGGGACAGTGGATGAACTCGATGGTTCTAGAAGTGCTGCAGAATTGGAAGACAAAATAGCAGTAAATCTCGAAGGCAAACTCGTAGAGACAAACAGGAGTCTGCACCCAGGACTCAGATATGGATCTAGAGGGTTGCCGCACAGGGTTAACGACGGGTTTGCTGCGATTGCGCTGTTCATCAGGTCATTGAGTTGGCATGCGGCGTTCTGGACGTTCTCCGGGAGCAAAGCAACAAAATCTGTGAGAGCTGGACAGGTTATCTGCAGAGGGTTAGCAGCAACTTGCCGCGGAAGGATCTGACCGCGTGAGTTTCCATAAACCCCAACATCCTCAGGTCTTGTTGGTGCGCTGGCCACCAGCCGTATCAGCACCCCCGAGAGGGCGAGAAGAACCGTGTTGGGTGGCTTCATCTCAATCGGAGAGAACGGAAAAGGTAGAGGCAGAAGATTGTGACAACAGTTGCGGTACGAATATATAAAGACCAAGAGAACAATTGGCTCGGTATCTGGCTGTGAAGGGTTGGCGATGGTGCGTTTGTTTCCTTCTCCCGCACTCCTTTTGTATCCGGCCGCGAGCCCAGGTAACTGGAGGTGACGGTGGACCCCCTCATTGCTCCTACAAATTTGCCCCAGAGACAAGTGCGTGACTCTCGGTCACCACAGATACTCACGGTCAGCCGCATTCGCTGCGTCTCCATGGCGTCGCGGCCTCTGTGGGGCTCTATGTGCTAGCTCTGAGGAACGCAGTCGTAACTAGAGAGAAGGGTATCAAGCGGTAGTCACAGAAACCTTCTGATTAAGGCATCTGCACAGTGGCCCCTCCTCTTCCACGCAAGTTGGTTTGCGTCGTTGGCAGACCAACTACCCCGCCACATCGTTATGGCAACACGTTCCTTTCCTCGTATATTCAAGATCGGTATTCAACGCCCTGTCGAATCAAAAGCTTGTGTCGCACGTGCGACCGATAGGTTGCCGCATGGCTTGTCAGAGAGTGTGGCTTGATGTCCGTGTTCTGGCCGCATCTCAGCGGGCTTCCAATTATCCTCAGAGCATTGCGCTTAACATGCCCAATCTGATTCCACGAAAGCTCTTGCGGAGAAGCAAGGTATCAGCGGTGATGAAGCAATAGTGTGTCCGCTGGTTTATTCATACAAAAGGCAAAGAACGAGGCAATATCTTCAAGTTGTGTCATTCAACGTCCCAAAGAATGGATTGTAAAACGAGTGATCAATCAGAGCAAGTGAAGATGTAGATAGACTCGAGTTATCACTGTTCTACAAAGCTCCCAATATTCCAATACTCTCATTTGGCAGCACACTTGAAGCTCTTCGCCTTGTTTGGCCAGTCGCCACTGGCAGCGCTAAGATCCTCGTGACCCGGAGACTCGACACGAATCTCATCGCCAGTACATCCCTCGTCACTGGGTAGCCACAGCACAAGTCAGAGAGAAGCAGCCAACGATAACTGGAGTATCATAGGACTCACGAGAACATGGTGCAGAAGTTATTCGATCCAGAGACGGCGGACTTGATGCCGTTCTTCTTCATTTCGAATTTGTCCTGAATTGTGGCTACGGTCAAGAATCAGTGCCTGCCGCACCATGCACATGTCTCCAGGAAGATTGACTTACTGCACTCTCCATACGAAATGGGAAAGTAGACACAGGAACCCTCGAATGCGACCCCGTCGCACAGGTACAGACTCGGATCAACTGGAAGTTCCACGGGGTTGCTCACGCTCATTATTGTTCCAATGGCAGGAAGCGCCAAGGAGAGAAGAGAAAGACCGAGACGAGGGATCATGTTGCTGATTAACGACGTCTGACGAAGTGTAGTGGACTGATCCAGGAATCAAATGAAGGCAAAAGCGCCGATGGGTGTGAGTCCGGTCCTTTTAATAGGCTTCGTCCTGCAAGGGTCTCCGGCTGTTTGACTGTTGACACTTCGACGCCGGGGTTCGGGAATGCGAATAGCACTTGCAGAATCCAGCTAAGCTTCACATCACGTTGCCTAGCAAACCTTGAGATGTCGATCATCGCCATGGCACATCGGTAACTGGGATCCACACCACCTATGCATAGTTCGTCAAGCAAGGGCAAGAATGTCACCATCCTTTGGAAACGCCGGGTACCCAGCAACCACCTTGCTCTCGGGTCACTCTATTCGATGGAATGATCGTGGCATTGACGCGTGACCTGAACGAGGGAGATTTTTACCTGCCTGCATTCCAGGGCCGTTGAGGCGGGTGGCGGCTCGGCCGTACACCCGCTCCTATGCCGTTCGCGGTCGCGTTAGCGCGTCTGATGCCATGTCGTCAAGGGAAAGGGAACAAATATGCTGCGGACTGTTCCAGTACATATTAAAGATTTTGTAAATGAATTATGTAGCACCAAAAATCATTTTCACAAGAACAACAGAAAACTCCAGCACCTATCTATCGCTATCAAAATTCGAACAGAATCAAAAGACCCAAAAAACCCAATCCAGGATACTCGTCAACCTCACAGTTTCACACTCTTGTACCATAAACCCTAATTTACTGCAAACAACTCACCACAACGCTACTTCCAGAACTTTTGAGAACGACGGGTGTGGTTCAGCTTCTCGTGAAGTCTGAAAACTCCAACGACCTTCTGTTGGGTCGGATAAGACACATCCTCGTGGAAACAGAGGCCGTCCCATTTCTTGAGCTGAAGCAGTGAGGACGACGAGTTAGCTCCATACGACAGGAGCAAGTTCATCATTGGGATCTTCCCTGCTTTGGCAGCGATGTGCAGCGGCCGCTCTCCGCGGGCCGTTTCGTGTTCGACGTCCGCCTGGGCATTCAGAAGCTGCTGGGCCACTTCGACGTGGCCGTACCACGCCGCATAAGACAGCGCAGTCCATCCGTCTGCATCAGTCCATTCGGGGTTGTTGAAGACCCGAAGCAAAGCTTAGGATACTTCGGCGTGTCCGTTTATGGCTGCGTGCATGAGCGGCATTATGCCGTCAGGGCCGGTGGGGAAGTTGCCGCAGAAGTTGTCTTCGTCGCTGAGCAGGACGTTAAGTGCCTCGGTTTGCCCAAACTGCGCGGCCAGCGTGAGTGCAGTCTCGCCGTCGGGCAATTGCGTGGCGTTGATGTCGACGCCGTAGTCCAGAAGCTGCTAGCATACTTCCGCGTGTCCGAACTTTGCGGCTAGCATGAGCGCAGTCGGCAGGTAAGGATTGGCGGTTTGAGTGGTGTCCTCCATGTACTGCGTCAGAATATCCACAACGTCGAGGTGCCCGTACTCTGACGCGATCATCAGGTGCGTGAAGCCAGATCAGGTCGTGGCGTAAGGATCAGCACCGTGCTGAAGAAGTATCTCGGCAGCATCTGCGTGGCCATACCTGGCAGCCAAATAGAGCGCGATCTCCCCGTCCGGGTGTTGGGCAGTGTTGATGTGAGCTCCGCCCTGAAGAAGCGTCTTGCATATACAATCACTTGACAAAAGTTCTCGCGTGATTAGTTAAGCGAGACGCGTCAAAACGCGTCTCGAGCGCCCACACCTCCAATCTTCGCACCACCAAAATGGCACCACAACGCACTCCTCTCAAAGAGCTCTTTGGCACACATACTCCCAATCAATATTACTCTTTACACCAGCGAGGGATTTTACTTGCCTGCAAAGCTCTTGGTAAGAAGTCTGCCTGGTTCTAGAAGCACCTGGGCGTGCCTGAATCTTCGGTACGCTCGACTACCCAGCTCGCGCCATTACGCAACGAAGGGCGCTCCCAATTACGGACTGGCCGGCCAAAATGTCTTTTAGAGACCGACAAGCGACATATTCTACGCGTGGTGCGAGCCAACCCAAAATTCACTTACCAAGAGGTCCGGGAAGTCACAGGTGTGACCTGCTATGACCGGATTATCTCTCGACTCTTGGACACCTATAACATTAAGAAATGACGCGCAGCTGGCCGCCCGGAACTTACGGAGGAGCATGCTACTATCCGACTTACCTGGGCACTTAAGCATGCAGACTAGACCGAGACGTAATGGAAGAAAATTATCTAGTTAGATAAGTACTCTGTAGAGCGAGGGAAGGGCCAAAAAAGGGAGTAGTGCTTTCGCACTCCTAGCCAAAAATGGGACCTCCAAATAGTCCAACTATACAAAAAAGGAATAAATATATCTATTATAGTATAGGCAGGCTTTTCTGGCTTACGAGGAAGGTCTCCTTTATACGTAATGGTACGTGATCCTTTAGCTAAGAGGGGTCGCTATTCAGCCAACTCTTATCTTAAGGTTCTCGAGGAAAACATACCAAAAGTGCATAGAAGAGGTATGACTTTTATGTAGGATAATCTTTATTTGACTCTATATTAGATAGTATGAAGCGTAGGTGTGAGGCAGTTATCGTAGTAGAGGGCTGGCATACCAAGTATTAGCAAAGAAATAATACTAGCATCCTTCTTCTTACTCAATTTTAACTTGAAAATAACTTAGTATAAGAGCTAGGAAGCATGCGTTGAGAATCAGTAAATTAATGGGGTACGAGGGTCATCGCTTCGGAAGCGCCCGCGCGAGAACTTTTGTCTTAGTACTGTATCTTCATGTCCATTTTCTGCAGCCACCATGAGGGGAGTCGCATTTTCCGGTTGCGCAACTTGATTGATGTCGGTGTTGTATTGAAGCAACAACTCAACTACCTCAATGTTTCCGTTCCTGGATGCACAAATCAACGGCGAATAGTCGTAAGAGTCGACAAGATTCGGATCCGCGTTGTTCTCCAGCAAAAGGTGCAGGATATCCGTGTCCCACCTGTCAACTGCGTAGTGCAACGCTGAGCCGTCATCTTCTCCACCTCTGACGTTGACGAATGCACCGCGCTCAAGAAGCGTGGCTACGGTGTCGCGTCTCTGATTGTCGGTTGCAAGGATTAGAGGGTCCTCGCCCTCTCGGTTGGTGCATGTCAGAGAAGCTCCAGCGGCAAGCATTGTCTTCAACCCGTTGTCGAGGCCAAATCGAGCTGCAACACATACTGGGGGGTAGCCGTCTCGGTCCAGCATGGCAAAGTTTCTCGGGTTCCTGCATAGCTCATTCAACATCTCAGTATTGGCAGACTTCAGAGCCCTGATCATTTCGCTGTCGTGCGGTAGGACCTCGATCGGCCGATCGGATGGCAATGTCTCTATCGGAGATGAGAGAGCTGGTTGAGTTGTTGCTTTTTCTTCTTCCGCGTAGTAAGGGATGGTTTCTATGCGGTTTCTCTGATTCGGCGTGTGGCCCTGGCCTGACGGTTTCCGCTCGGTGGAGCGCTCCCACCGGTGGTGAGTTGATTCAGCTTGGATGGCAGCCACTGGGTCATGTGCCGGTGATTGCGCCGGCATGGAGCGTTGCTTTTTAGACCCCTGGAAACTCAATCATCAGCAATTCCAGCAGTTAGCATGGCCGTGGCCTCCACTTACGTGTAGATCCTGTGGACTGGATTCATTGGTGGCGACAATCTTTGCGTTGCTGAGCAAGGCCTGCCGAATGATGCTCTTGATGTCGGGGTAAATACCGTTCTCTCCCTTCTTGACCTTTGCCAACTGTGAGTGATCCACGGGCGATGCAATTTTCTTTTCGGTCGGGCCATGTATGACAGCAGAACTGGGCGCGACCATCATCATTGGCTCTCCTTCCCTCTTCCAGACACCGTTCTCCTACATTTCCCGTTAGTGAATGGGATAAAGAATGAAGGCTGAGACCTCGGCCCTACCTGTACAACAGTCTTTGTCTCCATGGTCTCGTAGCATGTCAGAATTTCAATCTCTTTAGCGATGGGAATGAAGCGGGCGCTCAGGTCCCTCAACGCTGGAGAATCACTCTTCAGCTCAGTTACCAACTGCTGTGTCACACGTCCCTTGACAAGAGTCTCAAGAATCTTGTAAGAATCGTTGGCCAGCCCGTTGTGGGGTGCACCCAGGAAAATGATCGCCCTCACCGGCAGGCGGTGACTGTTCAGACCCTATGAAGTGACGTCTGTGAGAGCCTGATCAAACCGTAAGTAAGCAGTCAAGCGCCACTATCAAGAGGCAATCCGTTACCTTTTTGATGACCAAGCAGCCCAAGCTGTGGCCGATGAAGATGATCGGTCGGCTTTCACACTGGGAAAGTACAGGTCAGAGCTGATACTCCTGTGATTTGTGTGAACAGCTAACCTTCGCGCCCTCTCTCATGTATATCAGTCGTTGGAAGAAGGTGTTTGTGAAGTCGGCTAAAATGCTGGTGGATTCATCGGCTCGCAGGTTCGACTGATATCCCCAGGTGAGGATCCGCGCATTCGGAGCATCTTTCGGCAGGTAATCTCTGAGCCACATCTGATCCGGAGAGTGTTTCCAAGAGCCAAATGCATGGCCAGCAAGTCCGGTGATTGCGATAATACTGCAAGTTCACCCTGTTACTATTCAAAGTAAGCGATGCAATTCTTGGGGTACTTACTCGGCATCTATTTTCCCCTTCTTCGGTACGTGAAGCGGTGTGAAGCCTGTGAAATCTTTGTCCATATCGATATTATTGTTCACCAAGTCCGGTTGCAGTCGAAACGGATCGCGGGGATTGTGGAAGATGGTTGCGGTGTAGCTGTGTTTTCCTTCCTCATTTTTAACGGCTTCGACCTCCGGGCAGAACGACCGCACGGAGATATTCTCACGGTCCTGAGGATGAAATTGCTGGATCAAGTCCTCAGGATTCATATGATGGGGGATATTTTGCAGCCTGAAAGTAAGCTGATTCGGGAGCGGGAGATGAATGGTGTCCATGGTGAAAGTGTTTCTGAAAAGAGGAGATATTTAAAGATGAGCAATTGAGATGTGAAGGGACAGTAGATTTGTGAGCTTTGGGCGTTTCTGATCTGCTAATTTCGTCTTCAGGGCGATGCCGTTCTTATAGACACAATGAGCCTCAGCCCGAGATGAATTGGCACCACAAAGCTTGAGAGAGCTCGAGGCTGACGATAGGCGCTTCCGTGTTGATGCCAAAAAAAGAACTGCTGCAGTCGGCAGGCTGAAGGATATTTGCTACACCTGTTCTCTCACTCCGCAGCTCCTTCACACTGTATCCATTTTCAGAATATATGATAGGCTCCAAACCAGTGCCAGGCAACCCAGACAGCTATTGATAGCGATCGTGAGGCTTAGCGATTAAAACAGCACCCCATCCCTTTCGGATGCGCTCAGTTTGCCTTACGCCGAGCCTCCTCGACCATCCCGCGCGAAAGTCAGCACCTGCAGGGAGCGTTGCGTAGGAATTGGATTGGAAGAGAGCGCGGGAAGGCTTAAAAAATGGGAAAGGGTTGGCTACTATTCTCAGATGCTGGTCAGCCTTTTCCTTCATCGGGCTGCTTTAGCATGGAAGTGGAATTATGGCTGACTACTGCGGCTGTTCGAATGCTTGGAGGCCTGCGGGGGAGCCAAATTGTGCAAGGCTGAGATATGCGGGCTTCGTCGATTTTGTCCAACCTGTAGGCTCGGACTGATTAGCGCTTGGCCATGGCTCCTGAATGGTGAGACTATTCGCTTGCTAATCATCTTACGACCGTTCACATGCGCGCGGCCCGATGCGGCCCCTCCCGTTCGCGCCTAGGGCATGAGCTGCATCCGCCATTCCCACCACACCATTAGGCTAAGGCTGAGCCGTCTGGCGCAATCTTGACCACTCAGCATCCACTCTCTACCAAGAACTTGTTTGATTCGTCGACAGACTCAGTACCCTTCACTCCTTCATATGTCTCCGTCAGAAAAGAAAGTTCATAGTGCGCTTCCATATTGGTTGCTTGGCCTCGATCAAAAATGCAGGATCAAGCTCCTCCTCAAACCTTCGTCCTTTATCAAGGTCGACCTCACGCAGATTGACACCAAACGTCCAGCTCTTCCCGTAGATCTTGAAAATGACGAAGAGGCACATCGTGATAGGCGCCGCCATATAACTCTCAAAGAACGCCTCCGCGCTGGGTGGTGACCCGATAGGCTGTACAGACCATGGTTAGCACCATTGGTGAAGAAAGTCACCACGGGCGAGGGAGAACCTACAAAGAGGGCAACGTAGAATGTAGCAACCAGAGAGAGAATGACGAGGATGAGCCCAATGTAGCTACCCAAGACACCAAACGGTGAGCGCCACGGTATTTGATCGAGACTTCGGCCCTGCATCTTCCAAGCTCTGCGGAAATTGATGTGGGAGAGCATAATTGTAGCGTAGGCAAATTGTCCAGATAGACCAGTAATAGCCAAGATCCAGGTAAAAACAGTGTCGGAATCTGCTCCTACTGTGATAAAGGATAGAAAGCCGAACGCCACTTGAACGACGACGCACCATATCGGACGACCGCTGCTGTCAATCTTGGCGAAGCATGACGGCGCGTATCCACTTGATGCCATGGCCTGAAGGACACGTGTAGACCCGTAGGTGCAACTATTAGCCACCGATATCACCGCCATCGTGATCACTAAAGTCGTGATTAGTACATTCTTACGAGAATGGTTCTTTGGGACTGATGGCTGCGGGGAGATTATTACACTCGTCATCTGAATACTTCTGAAACGTACCTGCGTTGATGATATGTGGGAGGGCTTTGATTCCGGCCATTTGGACAGCCAGGACGAAAGGTGATGCTTTAGTATTGGCTCCACTGGCCCCAAGTAGTACGTCGCTATCTGATGGGACAATCAGGCCAACGATAAAGATGTTGACAACATAGAACAGAAAGATGCGCCAGAACGCCTGCTTCGTGGCTTTCGGTAACGACCGTCGCGGATTTGCGGCTTCGGCTGCTGCGAGGCCAACCATTTCTGTTCCGCCGTACGCGAAGGCTGCATAAATATTAGCAGATGATGGGAGGCCGACAGGTCCTTGCAGAGATCATGATGGGTAGTAACTCTTGCACCCGTGATTGAGCAGACGGGTGAGAGAACCACGGCCAGCGGCCATGAAGTCGTTCCACGGGCGTATTTCAAATTCCAAACGCTACTCACCAGCTGTAACGAAGACAGAACAAAATCCTTTGAAGCCGTTGCGGAATGCGCCAGGGTCATGCCAATAGCGAGCTCCGATATAACCACGGCCGTCAGTGGAAACGCCACCACAATCAATAACAATTCCGAGGATAATGAATCCTATACAGGCTGCGATTTTGATGATGGCGAGTATGAACTCGACTACATCAATGCAGGTCAGCACCAAATCATCACCGCAAATGGAAACAACCTGCCTTCACCGTATCCACGGACTCCAAAAATTTGAATGATAATCAGTGCGGACAGGAACACGGCGCACCAAACTCCAGGATTGACTTCGTCTCGGCTTTTCCAGTACTCAATGGTAATTCCGGCAGCGGTGATCTCGAACGGAAGCGTGAGCATCCAACCCACCGAGTACTGCCATCCCATCGAAACACCCCTTGCATTCGGGATCAGCATTCGGGATCCTCACAATTAACAGATTGTCACACTTACCAAGCCGGATCAACGAACCGAATCCCATACTCATAGAACGCACCATTAACCGGGTAGATGATGGCCAATTCTCCCAGTGCTTGAACCGTGCACAGCATCATCACACCAATGGTCATGAAGCCGATGAGCTGCAAGCGGTCAGCTATTTGCGTAGTTGATGCTTTGCGAGAGTTCATTTACTAATGACGCAGGACCGCCAGTTCGGAGTGCACTTCCGGTACCAACGAAAAGACCAGCGCCGATGGATCCGCCTACGTGAGCCGTTAGACAAGCATTTCACAAACAAACCAAGTCGACCACATGCCAATCGCAATCATCTGCATATGCCGTCCCTGCAGCGCTCTTGACAGCTGTCTCGGCTCCTTGGCGTTGACGACCTCCCCCGGCGCGACATCGTAAGGCAGAGTCGGCGCATCTTGCTGAACTTCTCCTGCTGCGGCTTTTGGTTCTTCCTTTTCGATATCGACCATTTTGCGCCGATTTTGAGTATTTGAAAAGCGGGGCTGGAAATATTTTCGGAGAATCACGTTGGTTATCTGCGGAAGGTAAACGGTTGGCCCTCCTCCCCACTTCTGGCCCGCCGCACAGCTGGTTATATGCTTCGCCGCAGTTCAACATGAATCTTACGCGGCATTTCCACAATCCATCAATTGGGCGTCTCGCCCGAGATGTTACAGCACGGGAAGCCATTGTTATCTACTGCGATAACGGTAGACAAGACGAGAGCCCCACTCCTGATGATATGCATGTGTCTTATCTTGAATGTCCTGGGATTAGATATGACGAGATCATCATTCCTGGAGTAGCCTCTGCTCCCCCGCACGAGCACTGACCCGCACTGAGCAGTGGTCAGCTATCATTATTAATCGCGCCTGTACGTTCCTTGAGCAAGATAAACGAATGATGGCAGCCGCGTACTCCGAGCCAATCTCTTCAAGGTTTTCTGTGTGGTTTCACCATGAATATGTCCGCTGTATCAGCCGCAACACCGTCTGGTTGATCCTCTCGGTCTATTAAGATACAATCTCTCTGACAACCACCTCTCCTACATCTTTTGGCTCAGAACTCTGCCGGAGACGGTCCGCCTCTTTCCAAATGATGTCGTCCAGCAAATCATATTCCATAACCAACTTTATCCGCTCACGCAACACCTCTGGATTGAAAGTTTGAGACCACGTGTCTTCGAGTATATCCGCACTTGCCATCTTCCCTGTCTCGTAACTCGTCTTTGTGGTCTTGTCCGTGCGAGGCTTGCGCAGATCCTGAAAGAACTGAAGCGCTCCATTTAGGTCATTGGTTTCCAAGCGCCCCAGAATTTGGGCGAGAGTAAAGCGTGACTCGATTGCCATGCAAGCTCCCTGACCTGTCAATAGTCGGCTAGAGGTGAAAGAAAGAGCAAAGATGTATGAACCTTGATGGGGAAATGTGGAGTGCACCGCGTCCCCAATAAACACGATGCTGCACCCGGCGGAGTTGCTTTCCACCTTGAACCACTTGGGCGTTGTTTCGCGCACGTAGAGTGTCTGCTTCAAGATCTTGCCATCTTCTGAGCCTTTCTGAAGGCCGTGGACGATATCTTGAACAGCACCAGTCCAGTCCTTCACATGCTCATAAAGCTCCTGGATGGGAGCCCTGGCCAGCCAGCTCTCCGACGTCCACCCTTCAAGTGGTTCCGTCATGAAGGCGATCACGCCCACCCTCGCCGTCTTCGATTCATAGTTGCCAATGGATAGGGTCAGAACGTGGCATCGCGGGCCTCTGAAGTTGACGGTCTTGTGCAGCAGAGCCGCAGTCTCCGGCGTGAGGTCTTCGTAAGCCACGTAGCCGTGGTACACCATCTGGCCGGAATAGATGGGTAGGTCATTGAAGCCAATGTGCTGGCGAACGTACGACTTGATACCGTCGCACCCAACAATGATGTCAGCATTCGCCGAGCTGCCATCTTGGAACTCCAACTTGTAGCAGGTGTTCCGCTCATCCCACTCAATGCCACATAGCCGTTTCCCCGTCAAAACCAGACGCTCGGGGACTTTCTTGTGTAGAACATCAAGAAGGTGAGCACGGTTTATTTGACGCGAGCGAGGGTCACCGAGCTCGTCAATTTGGCCCAGGTATTCTCCGGTGCGGTAATGTCCGTATTTCACATAGACGGGCGGATCGCGGGAGGATTTGTGTAGCACGTGTTCCTTGAGGCCGAACTCATCCAGGACGAGGCTTGCATTCCTGCTGATGTTGACTCCAGCACCAACCTCAGTGAACTCGAGTGCGGCTTCATACAGACGCACGTTTTCGAGTCTCGCGTGCAGAGCGGAATTCAAGAAGGCCATTACGCTGAGCCCTCCTCCGATAACCGCAACTCTCTTTCCTGAAAATGCCATGATTGAAAGTAAGATGGCAGTGTTGGATGATGGCTTTACGAGTGTCACTGAGTTAAGTGATATGCCTTTAATACTGGGCCAATGATAGCAGGTATAATGCAAATCCGTTGAGAGCGGAAGAACTAATGCGGAGCAAAAAGCGGACATGTCCGCAGTGGAGCAATCGCGGAAAAGGCCGCATGGCAATCCAGACCCATGCCAATCAATGCTGGCACCATATTCATTGCACAGCTTGACCAAGCATTTTGAGTTGAAATGGTTACTGCGTAGAGGCCATGATTTGTGCTCGATTGGGTGCACCAACGAGCTTAGCATCGAGATCATTTTTCAAAGTAGTTGATACAAAGCAGGCGTCATTCCACAACTAACCGAGATGCATACAAGCATGCTCATTCATCTCGCTAGGGAGACCGCAGTAAATACGGTCTGTTCTTTTTGTCTTCAGGTTTCTGCACTCTTTGAAAATATATCGATGTAGCACAGAAAGCCACCGACTAGGCTAGACAACTTCGAATCAAAGCTGGTAACACTTTCTCCGAAAGCCTCTTGAACACTGAAAGCATGCCCTCCATGCCTAGAAACTTGTCGGCGCACCAGCTGAGTAGATCCAGGCAAGAGCCCGTCACCTCAGAGATGCTTCCAAAATCAATGGGACGACCTTCCAGGGCACTTTCTCCCGTGCCATCTGCCAATGGCTTTATCACAGTGATTCGGCCATCCAATGCCAGCAGACCGTGCGCAATAAGCGTGAGGCCGGCGAGATAGATGTAGTGTGCGGACAGGAATGTCATCGGATACGCACCCAGCGCAGAGTCTTGCGGCGCACGCAAGACCCGCTCGTATGTCTTTATCAGCTCACATGCGGCCTAGTAGTTGTCCTGCGGGATCACTGCTAACATGTCTGAACTGCCGTCTCCAGCTGTCGGCTCCGCCGTCTTCGAGAGCGCACGAAGCATCAAGGGCTGGAAAAGGAAGCAGATGGAAGCGGAGAATCCCACATCCCACGTTACTCTAACCACGCTGGTTGGATCGTCTATGAACACGAGTTCCTGTCGCCAAGCAACCAAAGTTGCGTATCGGTCGTTGTACCACTGCAGATCGAAATGTGGTAGAGGGGCGGGGAGGTAGAGTTCCCCGTAGATTTCAGACCGAAGATACACCAGATGGTAGTGGTGAGCGATAATCATATCCTGTAGGGACTCCGGGCCGGTTGATGATGGTGCCGGAACGGGGTTGGGATATTCAGTGGTGATTATGGCTTCAGGAAGGTCGGAGCCCCTACCAAATAGTTGCCCGACGATGCGCTCGATTGCGTAGAGACCCCAGACGTCGATCTCTGAAGATTGCGCTGTCTCTCGTCCACACGCCCAATTTCCTGCTCAGTATAATAGCTGAGTTCAATGGAGATGCGGCATGCATAGTCGAGCAGCTTCCAAATGTCTCCTTTGCGTGGGTAGAAAAGACAGAACAGAATCAGCAGCAGGAGCGCTTGCAGAGAGTCCTGAGACACCTCGGATGTCACCTCCTCAACGCATGTCAAAGCGTCAGCGTAGAAGGACATGCTCTCTGCTATTCTGGTTGGTTGATACCAGGCCTGGTTGGCGCACGCTATGGCGCACGCCATATTGACACGGAAGTATTGATGAGCTTGGAATCCATGCAGCCGACCGTTTGAGTGTAACTCCATGTACGAGCTCAGATCCAATTCAGCGGTCGATACATCCAAGAAGCCATCGACATGAAGAAATGAGACACCAGAGCTCTCACATCCTCGATAGCGGAAATGCTCCTCGGGGAAATATCTTGTTCAAAATCGGTGTTACGTGTTTCCACAGAGGCTGGAGATTCGTCTGGTATGATTCCCTTGCTCTTTGCATGGCTCAAGATATCAACAGTAAGCGAGAACACGGAGCTTGAACCAAAAAATCGAGACGTGTCCCCTGATCCTTGCTGTAAAATGAACTGCACATCGAAAGAAGATTTGGGTGGGTTGCCGGTGCCAGGTCCAGGTGGCAGCGCACTGGAAACATTGCCGGTGGAAGCAGGACTTGGCGGAACCAGTAGAACAGATGTACACGGGTTGGGTGAGCTCTCAAGAGCATCTTGAAAGGCCTCAAGGTATTCAAGCTGCGTCAGGAGAGACTGGACGTAACTAGTTGTAGCTTGTCAGATAAAGCCCATGTAATCAGAAATTATGGCATACCTGCGTGGTATTTCTTGCTGTAGGGCTTGATCAATTAACATGCACTCAACCCCCGCCTTCTCGCACACGCGACATGCAGGGAGCTGAGAGTCACACTTCCGCCTCAGTCGCCTGCATCTCTGGCAAGTGCACAGCAGCTTTTGGACCCTAGAACTCTTGTTGGTCTGGATCTGCCGCGGAGACATGATTGGCGCGGGAAAACGACATGATGCAGGCGGGCGGGCGCAAAGATAAAGAATCACGGGCAGACTACCGAAATGCATGCATTACTAAGCTACATTTTTCCGCCCTCGCCCGTGCTGCCAAAAAATGTGGCATTCAAGAAGTCATCGCCAACGCCAAAAATATCCAGATCGAACGGCATGCCTGCACCCGGATTCTCCACAGGCCTTCCCCAAACCGTAACTTTGCGGCCTGCGCCGGACCTGGGTAAAGCAAACGCACGAGCTCGGCGTCCTGCTGGGGCCCGAAGTGACGGGGCAGCACATTCCCGTCTCGAGTTCTGAAAGTGTGGTCGAGCAGGGGCCCCAACAAGCGCTCATAAACGCCTGCCCACCCCTCGACCTCCGTCCAGCCCTGTACTGCAGCAATGTTCAGGAAGTTTGCCGTGAACAGTTTGGTCATGTCCCATACTTGCTTCGCGCTGAACTCTGCCCGGATGGCAGAGCTGGCGTGACGGAGAGCAAACAGGACGATCATGGTCGTCTCCATGGTGTGATGCCCCGCAAACCAGGGGCGGCGGAAGAAGCCCCGGGCGATGTGTCGTGCGGAGATCTTCGCAGATATAGCTGCCCACGTGAATGCGACGAGCAGGCTGTGTTGGGACGGAAACGGCATGCGAGGAGATGGACGGTCTAGGCAAGCAAGACCGCGCGAAAGGGCAAAATCGTCGGCGGTGTCACATTCGTCCGTGATCCCCGGCGTGGAGGGACTCGCGGCACGCCAGCGAGAGTGCCAGGCGCGCAGCCGTGCTTCCATGCTACTAAGCCACTCGTCCCAGGTCATTCCGTCAAGCAAGGGCGCGGCTTGGAAGTGTACTTGAATCATGGCTGACTGCAACTGGTGGAGCTGGATCCAGCGGAGAAAAGCAGCATGCGAAAATGGTGCGGTGGACTTCTCTCCAACCACGGGCAAAGGAGTGTCAATTGCGGCGTCCGAGATGGAAAGAGGGCGGTGCAGAGCTCCACATATGGCCCGGTCCATGCATTACGCTGACCAGAAGACGTCGCGACTGAGGGCGGTGGCTTCTGCATCTGCAGCTCGTATGGCAGAGAAGTCGCGATGTAGGCCGAGCTCTAGACACGAGCGCATGCAGGCGCCACTGAGAATCCACACATTGCCGGCTCTAGGGTTTATCTGAGCGTAAATCAGGATAAACAGTGCATTTTGGATGGAAGCAAGATCACAAGGATGGGAGCTCATGTTGAAGAACTGCTGGATTCCTTCCTCGAAGAGCGAAGTCGAGAAGGCCGTGCATCGCCCCTCGTGGCCGCCCTTTGAACTCCCCAAGGTGACTGCAATTGCCAACACGAGGTAGACAGCGAGATAATCGTGGTCTGTTGGAGAGATCCCGAGCGGATCGTTTTCCTGGGCTTGTACGGCATGTAGAACGGTGTCCAGTTGCTGCCAGACAGCTCGCTCGGAGAGGAAAGGATACTGGGGCAGAATATTGTCTATAAATTTTCTCACAAGACTGTGGACGAGATGATTGGGCAGACTGGAAAGAGCGGCATTTGTAGTGGTGACGGTATTGTTTCTGCTCCAGTCGTTCGGGGAAGAAGGCGTAAGTGTTGAAGTATTTATGAGGACAGTCAAATGAGTGAATTCTTGGCTAAGAGGTGTTAGAGGTAGGGGAGGCCCCCTCTTTGACCGTCTCGTAGGAAAGTTAAATACACGTGATACCAACGTGACCAAAATCCAACAGTAAGACCTGTCCAGATCGTGGAGACCAGATCATTCAATGCAGAGGTCGCCGGAGCAGTCGCCACGATCATGGCTTGGAGTCCACTCCCAGCCACCATGGTGTGGCGGGCTGCACTACTGCCGGAGTGAACGCGCACAGGGGTGGTTGCGTCGGCCAACGGCATCTGAAGCAATGCGTCGGATGCATGGAGAATACCACCATGCCCGGACTGGGCTAGCTCAGTCTCAAGGCCCGCGATGTCCAGCTCCAGCTGATGGACAATGCTGCGCGGGAGACCATCGGTCTCCTCTGCGGAGGCGAAGCCAGTGCAGGACGTCTTGGCTGCAACGCACTGGGAACATGACGGTAGTCGGCGGTCGCACTGCGGTTCTCTTCTCAGGTGAGTGCAAGCGAGAAACGTGGCGCTGGAGCACACACCTTGATCTTGCGACGACGACAGCGCCAGCAGGAAAGCACACTGCGCTTGCACTCGGTCGCCATGCGGCGGCGGAGTTGCGCGCCTGGCAAGAACACAACGACCAGCCCGCCGCCCACTTTCGTCGCCTTATCGCCCCCGCTCTTCTCGGCATCCTCGGAGCATTCAGCAGGCATGCCAGAGCCATGACCCAAGTTGCTCACATGGCTGCCCCGGCAATCAGCGCTGCGTCGGACCTTCCGTCCGATATACCCGCCAGTGTTATCACAACACGATAAGCGGTAGTTATGCCTTTTCTTAATCGGCGTATTCCTTTTGGACATCTACAGGGGAGCAATCAGCTGGGGCAGATGATCTTCATGTAATTAGTAATCCCCCCGTGGAATCCGCTTTTCAAATCGAAACTGTTATTTGCGCTGCCATTTTCTCGCATCTGATACCAAATTGGCTTTGAATCGGCGTAGTGAGCTGCAATAACCAGCTCTTCTGTTCCTCCTGGTTGGTCTCAACGAGCCAGTCGGCTACCGACGCGGATCTCCGCCATTTTATCACACCCCTGTTTTATTGGTGCATAACATCCCCTTATCCTACTCTATGCGCTGTTGTACAGATCTTCAGAAGCGGGGCGAAAGACCACATGGACGAGACTGCGGTGTTCCTCCACCATGCACCAATATTCATCGGTATCACAGAAACATCCTGGCAAGCAAACGTCGCATCCGCCAAGAAGGCTATCTTTGTGCCAGCCATATATATGATAGCAACTCGCTTGAGACCAGACTTACGACAACCCTGGTCATTTCCGTGTGCGTTGTCGACTCAGTTACAATTGCGTACGATGGTTCATTGATGGGATCTCTCAACGCCATGCCCGCGTACTCGGACTATTTCACCTTGACGACCGCTACGACATCCCTCAACACGGCGGCTACATTTATCGGAGCAATATTGCTTTCCCCTTTCGCTGCACTTCTCATCAACTGGCGTGGGCGCAAATGCGGTATTTACGTCTCAGCTCTGGTCCAAATTGTAGGCGCCATCCTTCAGGGTGCTGCACAGAGCATCGGCATGTTTATCGTCGGCCGCCTGCTTATCGGTGCTGGTTCTGGCCTTGCGCAAACATCTGCAGCCACATACGTCGCCGAGACAGTGCCTTCAAGGATCCGTGCCTTTGCACTGGGGCTGTACTTTACATGCTGGGCTGTTGGAGCATTAATTGCAGCTGGCGTTTGCTATGGTGTACGTTTGACTGCACAAACTGCGGAGAGGTGCTCACACGGTGGCAGACGGCATCCATGGAGAGCTCAACCTGGTCTTGGAGAATACCGTCCCTCATCCAAGCCGTACCATCTATCATGGCAATTCTTGTGCTCATCGTTCTGCCCGAATCTCCACGCTGGCTTGCGTACAAGAGCAGACCCGACGAGGCGCTAAGGGCACTGTCTTCTATCAATGGCGGAGACGAGAGCAATCCCGACGTCCAAATTCAATATCGGGAGATCATGGATACCATTGCTTTTGAGAAGTCCGAGGGCCGCAAGCTTGGGTTCTCGGAGGTAGTCAAGAACAAGAGCAACGTGAGAAGATTGATGTTGGCCGTTTCAGTTGCTCCCCTCGCGATGTTGACTGACTCCAACATTATCACGTAAGACTCGCTCAAGCTATTCGTGAGACCATACACTGATCATTTTGTGCAGTTTCTATTTC
Organism: Neofusicoccum laricinum; assembly: GCA_029906385.1. Lineage (NCBI taxonomy): Eukaryota > Fungi > Ascomycota > Dothideomycetes > Botryosphaeriales > Botryosphaeriaceae > Neofusicoccum > Neofusicoccum laricinum. Next base: position 77,617 of record CP123727.1, read on the forward strand.
AGCACGATGCTTGAGCAAGCTGGAATCACGGACTCGAACACGCAGCTCCAGATCAATGTCATTCTGTCAGCATGGCAACTCGTAGTTGCGTTATCCGGCTCTTTGCTAGCTGAAAGGATCAGACGACGGATGCTGGCCCTCTCATCTCTGGGCTTATGCACTATCTTCTTCTACATGCTCGGTGGGCTCACGGCGAAGTACGGCAACAGCACCAACGCGTCCGGTATCTACGGGATGATTGCCTGCATCTTCCTCTTCCTCGGCGGATATTCCTTCGGGATTACACCCTTGACGGTCATGTATCAGCCAGAGGTGTTGTCGTACTCCATTCGAGCGACAGGCATGTCTATTGCCACAGTTGCATCCAAGGGATGCGGACTGCTTGTAGTAAGTATTTGATGGCCTACATTGCTGCAGTATGGAGCTAAACGTTACGTAGACATTTGCCTTTCCGTTTGCACTTGATGCTATTGGGTGGAAAACCTACATGATCAACGCATCCTTTAATGTCTTGCTCTGGGCCTTCATCGCCTATTCCTGGGTTGAGACCAGGGGGTTGACTCTCGAAGAGGTCGATGAGATATTTGATGGTGCAAAACATTCGGATACTCCAAATCTGGCTGACCTTCACATGGAGAGAAAAGATGTCATCGAGGGTGTAGAGATTGCGTCTCCTGTAAACATTAGTGTTCCCGTCAAAACGTGAGGACGCACAGCGTGTGTAAAGACAGAAGCTGGGATGAATACCTGGCGCCGAAGTGGAGCAGATTCAAAAGCAAAATGACGCGCAATGTTGATACTGAATCCTTCCGGTCATTTATTTCACATGCCGACAAAGTGAGAACGAATGGCGGGAACAACGGGACCCCGGCTACTTTGCTCCACCAGACGGAGAAAAGCGACAGCCTTATCAATATCCATTTATACCTGCCACCAACCTCTCGGCCGTGACGCTCTGTTTCAACTTGCCTGTTCATTTGGCCATATCATCCTGTTCCAACACCCCAGAAATCAGCTCGCCTCCACTTCGCGATTCTCACTAACGAATGTAAACTTGAAATCATGGCACCCTCGGTCATCTCGACACCGGAAGGAACACAGGAGTACGCTAAAGATGGCAACCCTAACCTTGCATTCATTCACGATGACACTACTGCGCCTCCGAAATTCTCCAACAAACATGAGGAGCGACAGTATCTAAAATACCGTCTGGTACTTGCTTTTCGAGTCTTCGCCCACTTCGGCTTTTCCAAAGGTGTCGGCGGTTATATCACAATGCGGGATCCAGTCGAACCCATGAGCTTTTGGGTGAATCCTTTTTGTAAGAGCTCGCCACAAATTGAGATTTTGTTCATCGCGAAACTGACTGTTATCAGGAATGCACTTCTCACTCATTACTGATGACGATCGATACGAGTGGACCACGAAGGCAATGTTGTCGACGGGGGAAGGAACAAGAGGTTGAACTTCGGTAAGCATCTTCTCTTGGATGTTGTATATATGCAAAAGGTGCTCATAAAAATCAGCTGCCTACGCCATACACGCACAAATCCATCTTGCACGGCCAGATTTGCTGTGCGCCGCCCATGCTCACAGCGTTTACGGTCGCGCCTTTTGTGCAACGGGTAGGTGATCTGCCGACAAAGGGAGAGGGAAAAGGTAATGATCAGAAGCTAATCATACGGCATTTGTTCACCGCAGGACGCACTCTCCTGCCAATAACGCAAGATTCGTGCGTCTTTTATAACGATCATGTGCTTTATCGAAACTTTGCCGGCGTCGTACTGGCTGCCGACGAGGGCCGGGCTATCTCGCAGGCTCTAGGACCACGTAAGGCTGCGCTTCTGGGAAATCATGGTCTTCTGACAGCAGGACCCTCCATTGAAGCTGTGGTGGCTTGGTTCGTGCTTTGAGAGAAATTCTGTCAAGTTCAGTTGGCTGCAGAAGCATCCAATGCAGGAACAGGCAAGCCTCTCGTCGAGATTGGGGAAGTTGAGGCGAAAGCCACATGGGAAGCCCTGGGGCACGCCGGTGGTGGATATTGTAAGTGGCGCATTCTTTTGCAGTTCAGAGAGAAGCTGACCTCGACTAGTCGTGGGACCGCCCCTTTTTCAGGTAGCTGGAAGAGAGTTTGGAGAGAGGACATTCTTGGGAAGGGGGCTGGAGCCTGCGTAGATTCAGTGAATTGCATGTGCTGTAGTATCACTTTACAACCGGAAACACTCCCAATCACATTGAAATATAAGGCGATGTGCGCGGGGAATAGAATGTCAACAAAAGGCTTGCCAATAATGTCTTTTAATCTAAGAAAGAGCAACTGTCTGAAACGTGGGCTTATCCCAAGTACAGAAATCATCCTTAGGAAAACGATGAAACCCACGCGGTAAAGTATACACGTTAATGAATACAAAGATCCTCATGCCAGCATTGCTCTTCGCAATCCTCCATTTCAGTCATTCTGCTTCCTTTCCATCCTCACTTACAGTGTCGGTATGAGTATCAATGCCCCTCATCCCCACTCTAGAGCTAAAACGCTCATCTCCGCGCCCCGCAGTCGCTAAACTCCGCTCCCCTCTCCTCGCGACCCCTTCACCTCTGGATATCTCCTGATACATGTTCCGATGCGCATCCACGGATTCAAAAATTGCAAGCTGCTTTAATAATGTGAGGTTTTCCTGACACCAGCCCCCACTGGAAGCAACACTCGCAACACACTTCCACGTACCAACACAATGGGCAAAGTCGTCGCCGCCGTCGGCCTCTCCCACGCCCCAGGTCTGCCTCCCAACCTTCTCCCAACCCCCTCATTCTCCTTCTCCACTAACACCGCCCACCCGCGCAGGAGCCGTCGGCTTCCCCGAAACCGCCGCCCCAGCCGCCCGCGCCCGCACCGAAGCCGCCGCCCTCGCCCTCGGCCAGACGCTCGTAGACGCCGCGCCCAACATCATCATCGCCTTCCTGGACGACCACTTCGAGAACTTCTTCCGCACGAACATGCCTAGCATCGCGGTCGGCGTCGCGCCCACGCACAGCGGGCCGGCCGCCCAGCTGATGGCCGCGCTGCGCATCCCCACCAAGCACGAGTTCGCGGGCAACCCGGCGGCGGCGGAGCATCTGCTGCGGTCGCTGGTCGGCGACGGCTTCGACGCCGCGCGCGCGGGCGCGTGCGAGTTCGGGCAGAACCTGCTGATGCCGTGGACGCTGATGCGGCTGCAGGGCCGGCTGCCGCCGGACGTGGCCGTTGTGCCCGTCTTCGTCAACGTGTTCTCACCGCCGCTGATCGGGTGCGCGCGCGCGTACGCGCTGGGCGAGGCGGTGCGGCGGGCCGTCGAGACGCTGCCCGGGGCGTGTCGCGTCGCGTTCGTCTGCACCGGCGGGCTGTCACATTGGCCACCGTACTGGAGTCCTGGCCAGGCGGGCGAGGAGCCGGCGGATCCGTTTCTGGCGAGGATGAAGGAGTACCAGACGCTGGGGCCGAGCGTGCTGGAGCGGTATCCGAGATTGTTTGTGGAGTTGGATGAGTATGAGATTGATTGATTGATTGATTTATTCATTCTGCATGCAAGCCGTTGGCTTATGGCAGTGTACTAACTGGTGCCTGTAAGGGCTCTAGTAAGTGAAATGAAGCTGTTTATGTGGGTATGCGGTTTTAGGGTGTTCAGTGCTCCTTGCCTCGGCAGTTATCTATAAGAAAGCGCTGCCTTTTAGAGCTTCTATGCTCCTCCTAATAATCGGGCCATTTATAACATAGGAGAAAGGAGGAAAACGAGTATAATTAGTACATGGAGAAGAAAATAGACATAGGAGATGGTTTTTCGTGATTTTTAGTTTATATCCCTGCTGTCTAGCAGTTCGATATCCCATATATCACCTCGTTCTTGTTCTGGCTCTTGTACTCTTTTACCTACTGCTGTTGTTCCTAAGAATTCTAGTAGTGGTTTAAGGGCGTCTGGGTCTAGAAAGACTTCTTTAGTAACAGCAGTGATACTACTAAATGTAGTAATATCTCTACTATTAATAAGTATTGATGGTAAGTCCTTTAGAAGCTTTTCTCTCTGGCGGCGCCATTTTCTACACTGAAATAGAAGATGGGCTACGCATTGTTGCTCCCGATTACACCACCAGCAGCTTGGGGTATCTGCCAGCTTGAACCGATATAGGTAGGTACCTATAAAGGCGTGATTTGTCTTAAGCTGTAGATACTTGGCTGCCAGCCGCTTTGGTACATCTAAGAGACCTTTCTGGGGTTCTTTTATCAGTGTTTTCTTCCTCGCTCTGAGCGCATCTCTGAGATATCCTAGCGTGGTAGCGTGTAGCTTTCTTGGAGGTCGTTTTGCTGCTCTTTTTGCTGCCTGGTCTGCTCGGTCGTTGCCTGGTATGTTCGAGTGACTTGGAACCCAGCTAATAATAACTTTGCGGTCTTGTTGATAAACTTGTTGTAGGTCTTCTAGAATCTCCCTAAGAATAGGGCTTCCATACGCGGGTGGGTCTCGGATAAGCTTAATAGCTCGTTGAGAGTCCGAGAAGATTCTAATCTTTTTTTTGCTCCTTCTCGCTATCTGCGCTGCCTCTCTAATTGCGTAGAGTTCAGCGTCGAGAATAGTAGTCCGAGCACCTAGTGGGATACTTTTTTCTTTCCACTGGCCGTTTTCTTGATACGCTATCCCTGCGCCTTGATATTGCTCCGTAGCTCCATCCGTAAATAGAGATAAGGTATTAGGAGGGTACTGTTTTAGTGCCAGCTCTTTTGCCCCCTTCTTATCTAGAATAATAGTCTCTCCTATAAAGGGTAGATCTATCTTACTATTTAGAAGGATGCCGTATTCGTTGTAGTGGCTGAGCGTAGAGATCTGTTGTGCTAGTTTCTTTCCTAAGCTTATCCGAGACCCACCCGCGTATGGAAGCCCTATTCTTAGGGAGATTCTAGAAGACCTACAACAAGTTTATCAACAAGACCGCAAAGTTATTATTAGCTGGGTTCCAAGTCACTCGAACATACCAGGCAACGACCGAGCAGACCAGGCAGCAAAAAGAGCAGCAAAACGACCTCCAAGAAAGCTACACGCTACCACGCTAGGATATCTCAGAGATGCGCTCAGAGCGAGGAAGAAAACACTGATAAAAGAACCCCAGAAAGGTCTCTTAGATGTACCAAAGCGGCTGGCAGCCAAGTATCTACAGCTTAAGACAAATCACGCCTTTATAGGTACCTACCTATATCGGTTCAAGCTGGCAGATACCCCAAGCTGCTGGTGGTGTAATCGGGAGCAACAATGCGTAGCCCATCTTCTATTTCAGTGTAGAAAATGGCGCCGCCAGAGAGAAAAGCTTCTAAAGGACTTACCATCAATACTTATTAATAGTAGAGATATTACTACATTTAGTAGTATCACTGCTGTTACTAAAGAAGTCTTTCTAGACCCAGACGCCCTTAAACCACTACTAGAATTCTTAGGAACAACAGCAGTAGGTAAAAGAGTACAAGAGCCAGAACAAGAACGAGGTGATATATGGGATATCGAACTGCTAGACAGCAGGGATATAAACTAAAAATCACGAAAAACCATCTCCTATGTCTATTTTCTTCTCCATGTACTAATTATACTCGTTTTCCTCCTTTCTCCTATGTTATAAATGGCCCGATTATTAGGAGGAGCATAGAAGCTCTAAAAGGCAGCGCTTTCTTATAGATAACTGCCGAGGCAAGGAGCACTGAACACCCTAAAACCGCATACCCACATAAACAGCTTCATTTCACTTACTAGAGCCCTTACAGGCACCAGTTAGTACACTGCCATAAGCCAACGGCTTGCATGCAGAATGAATAAATCAATCAATCAATCAAGCTAGTTTCTTTCCCAGTGTTTTTTGCCTTATACTGTTCGTTTGCCAGTTTTCGCTACTGACTATATCCTTATCTACTAGTTCCCCGCTACGCAGCGCTTGGGGGAGTAGTTGATGTGATGGGTGGTCCTGTGGTAGACCTAGCCAGCGTACTGCTAGGTTTACTTGTCGGTAGTCTAGTAGCGCTCTCGCTCTTGGTTGACCCGCCTCGTTAAGGAGTGGTTGAATTGGCGTAGTTTTAAACATTCCTGTAATCGTCCTTGCTTGGCTGTTAAGAAGTGTTTGGACTCGTTTCTCCTGTGTTTTTTGGCCTTTCCACCAGATCTCTGCTCCGAATAATGCAACTGATTGAACAGCTGCATTCTGAAGTTTCCGGATAAGTCGAATTGGTAGTCCCCCGCTAGTTTTACTTAACGGAAGTGTCCTTTTTAGTACTTGGCTTGCTTTGCCCAGCTTAGTCTTACAGTGTTCGTTGAATGTAAGGCTAGAGTCTAGCCAGTATCCTAGCCAGCGCGTGGCCTCCTTATTTGGTTTAATAGTCTGATCCCCTACTTTGATAGGTGTATCTAGCGCTATTCGTCTTGTCTTTCTATTCCGAGAGAAGATAAGAGCCTCGGTTTTCTCAACCTCGAACTCTACCTCATTCTCTAGTCCCCACTGAAGCGTATCTTTACAGATATCTTCGAGTGTTTTAACTGCTTGTAGTATAGAATTTCCGCTGACCAGGAGGCCTATATCATCTGAGAATGATATCGAGGTGAGCTCTGGATGTTTGCTTTCAAGATGACCGAAGAGTCCACTTAGATAGAGTATAAAAAGGATAGGAGATATAGGTGAGCCTTGGGGTAGGCCCGCCTGTATTGGCTGTATCTCTCCATCCTTTCCGTCAATAACTAGTAGTGCCTGTCTATCTAGTAAGAAGGAGTTCACCCACTTAACTAGATTGCTAGGTAGCTGGATATCCTGAAGCCTTTGAAGTAGTTGACGTTTCTTTACCCGGTCAAAGGCGCCTTTTACGTCTAGGAGAGCACCTAGTACGAATTTCTTATCTTGCCACGCATCTTCAACCTTAGCTACTAGTTGTGCTAGTGCGTCAGTTGTGCTACGTTTCTGCCGGCATCCAAATTGTCCTTGGTGTAGAACATGTCTCTCTTCGCAGAACCGTGCTATAGTAGTAGCTATTGCTTTCTCGGCTACCTTTCCTAGGCAGCTAAGTAGGCTGATAACTCTATAAGCCTTCGGTACAGCGTAGTTTGGTTTATTTGGCTTTCGGAGTATAATTCCCCTTGCAGTCTTCCACTGTGTGGGATGGTAGCCTAGTTTTATGCAGCCTTGGACTAGGTTGCTTATTCTATTGCTATCCCATTCCCAGATAAGTCTAAGGACACGGAAGTTAATATTATCCAGTCCTGGAGCTTTCTTTGTTGATTGTGAGAATAGCGCTTGTCTAATATCTTCTTGGGAGATAGATATAGGCGGGGTATTATAGCTAGTAAGATCCGTATCCTGTTGGTCCTGGTAGGGAAAGGCTTGCTGTAGGAATATAGATTCTTTCTCTCTTGCATCTGTTACTACCCTCTGAGTCTCCCCCTCTCCTATTACTAGGGCTGGGGTATATGAGGGTGTGTTTGTCTTTGTATAGCTAAGTGCCTTCCAGCACCTATTAATACTCGTTTGTGATGGAGAGATATCGTCCTCTATTCCTTCTAGAAATCTTATCCAGGTCTCTCGTTTTTCCTTCCGGATAAGCGTGTAGTAACTGTTCCGCGAGGGGCGGTATTCGGAATAGCTAATATAGCCTCGCCGCATAGCTCTTCGAGCATGGCTAAAGTGGCTCCTCCCTCTTTTAATAGCAGGTGTCCACCACTTTTTTGAGTAAGGAGTTAGCCTTGTCTTCGGTGCGTAGGTGTTGAGCGTTTGCGTTATTGTTTTCTGGATCCAGTAGGTCTCCTTCTCAAGCGCTTGTGTAGTATCTAGCGCTGGTTGTGGATTCGCCGTGGTCTGTTGTTGCCAGGATAGCCGTGTTTTATCTAGAAGCTCTGTGTCGGCTAGTAGCTTCTTAATATTCCACTTCTCAATTTCGGCCGTAGGTTGACTTTGATGTGGTGTATCCCATTCGAATAGGATAACCTCATGATCGGATGGCGTGCTAAGGTCCTCCTCAATCGCCCAGTTATCTAAAAGCCCCATATCTGCTGTTGATAGAGTGAGGTCTATAATAGATTTAGAGCCGTTTTCCAATCTAGTAGCCTGATCGGTATTATTAAGAACTAATTGATAGTCCTCTATTAACTTTTCAAGGACTAGGTGATTTGTTGAGGTAGCTTTCCACGGGTCCCAGTATCCTCGTGAGTTGAGATCGCCTGCTAGGATAGTCCTCGTACTTATAATCTGGTCCCAGCAGACTGAATCAATAGTATACCCCTGAGCAGTCTTTCTGTTGTAGATGTTCAGTAGTCGGGTTCTCCGGGTGCGCTTATTTTCCCAGATATCAAAGCACTGAATATTAGAGTGTTTAATAAGGTCCGTTCTATCTTCAACCGTAATTGAGTTTAGTACGTCCTTAAGAAACGCTATAAGTACTCGTATCTCGCTCTGTTGGTCGTTGTTTATCTCTGGCCACCGGATCTGGAAGGCCGGGTGGGAGATAGTATTGCCGCGCCCTATATAGGGTTCTTGTAGACAGACTAGGGTAGCGTTTCTTTGAATTGCTGTTTCAAATGCTGCTAGTGTTGTTGCGTACGTCTTTCTACAATTATGTTGTAGTACAATCATCTTGCTGCTGGCGTAGGTGTTTGTACCGGCGATGGTGTAGTTGATTCGAGATCCACCATATCGCTGTCTTCTTGTCCTATATAAGGAGTGTTTGCAATTGGTGATCCTAGTGTGGCTACCTGAATGGTTGGGGTGGTCGGTCGAGCTGATACTAACGGAGTTTCCATCTCCGTTACTTCGTGGTCGGCTACCTGTGGTCTCGGTGTGGTACAGATTGGTGATCCTAGTATAACGGTCCGTGTGGGAGAAGTATCTTCTCTCAGAGGTCTTCTCTTTTCGGTCATTTTACGTCCTTTACAGATGGTAGATGTGGCCAGATGCTGGCGTCCACAGTTAACGCAGTTTAGTGGCATGTGGGTACATGGAGCTGCCTTCCTACCGCAGCCCGTAACTGTACACTGGTGGTTCTTTGCCTGGTGGGGGCCTGCGCAGATATAGCATACACTCTGGTTGCTGCATTGCCTGGAGAGGTGGCCTGGTTGGCAGCAGCTAGTGCAGAAGATCTCATTTGATTCCCAAAAGGTCTCTGTTTTGTACTGTTTACCACCAAAGAAGATGCCTCTTGCTTTGTAGTTCTCAGCTTCCGCCCTGTTTCGGATAACAAGTACGATAGAAGAGAAGCTAATCTCCCCTTCTTCGTACCTATTGCGAACCAGTTTCTCATTCTTTAGCCATCGAGGGCTGTGAGGAAGCTGCGTAGCATTGGTTGACTCAATTTCCTCCCGAATGAGGTTGAGTCCTTGTGGGTTGAGATACCTGTTTAGGGGTACCTGGTGGACTTTTATCTTCTGCCACTTCTCTGCTTGTTGAGCATCGATGATGGCGTTATCCTTCTCCCTTGCTGCAAAGAGAATCTGGTCTCTATGTTGGAGGACTTGGGCTGCTGATGTGGTTTCCCGGACGAACCCTGTAAGGTATCCTTTCCTTGTATAGGAGAGGGTAATGAGCCGCTGCTCTGGGCTTCCCGCCTGACTTAGGATTTTGTTGATGGCTAGGAGAATGTCCTGCGTGTTCTGGCGGCCTTGTTCTTGGTTGCGGAGAAAGAGAATCTGCCTTTCTTCCTGTGTGAACTTTTTTAGCTTTTTTTGCTTCTTTGGAATTTCTGTCCATTCCTGCTGCGTGGGCCTATACTGCGCGGTGGCCGTAGCGTAGGTGCGCTGCGTGGTTGCGGGTTGCGTCCTCTGTTGAACTGCCTTTGGTGGCGGAGGAGGAGGTGTTGGTCGATTTAAGGTTGGACCCTGTTGCCCTATTTGGCTAGTCCGGTTCTGCCTCTGCGGCTGCGGTTGATCCCGCTGCTGTTGCTGCTCCCCCTGCTGCTGCTGCTGCTGCTGCTGCTGCTGTTGTTGTTGTTGCTGCTGCTTTTGTAGTTCCTGCTGCTGTTGCTGCGTTTGGTGGCGTAGCTGGCTGATTTCCTGAAGGAGCGGTTGGATCGCCCACTGGACTGCCTTCTTGATTTTCTCGAACAGGTCCTGGTCTTCCTGGTGCTTCCTTTTCTTTTGGGCTGTTTGGGAGTTCTGCTGGAACTGGAAATGCTGTTTTGCTGTCTGGCTGGCCGCATCTCGGGCTGCTTGTTCTTCCATGGTGCACGGTCCGGGCGAAAATTGGAACGAAGCGGCAGGATTGCCGCCATCCATGGTTGTTTCCATGCCTCCCTCCATTCCTAGGCTGCTGCACTAGGTGGGGGTTGCGTGGCCGTGCTGGGTGCGCTGGGGGCTGTTGTACGGTAGTGGTTTTGACCAAGAAGCTGATTTCGAAATTCTTGGGGCGGGTAGCTGTAAGCCGTATGATGAGTATGAGATCGAGATGGCGAGGAAGAATGAGTATCCGTTGAACTCGAAACACCCGCTTATCAACGAGGACTGGGACAGGAAGTTTCTGAAGCATTATTGCGAGGGTGAAAGCGAGTGGCTCCGGAACCTGACATACGAAGAAGTCGAGGAGGATGCTGGCCATGGTGGACATGAGATTCTGAATTATGTGGCTGTGTCTGGAGCCATGGGTGGAAAGAAAGCAAAGCTACTGCTATACGAGCCAGTTCTTGAGTGGATTTGTGGCATGGCTTACGTAGACTTCGAAGTGGGTAAGCAAGCAAACGGGAGCGATGGGGCTACGATGTAGGGAGGTATCGAGCTTTGCTTTCTGACGCGCAATCCTGTGTGGTATGAATACGTGTTTATTCAGGTCCCATCGCCCTCTTTTTCTTGCTGAGATGGTTCATCTTGAAATTGCCAATGGTAGACCCTTGAGAGCAGAGGACTCGAATGGATGAACGGGAACGGAGAGAAGTGATGGCTTGAAAGGGAGCTGTATTGTTTTAATAGAGAGAGTAAGGACAGACAAAGCCAAAACGCACAAAAGACAGCAACAGTCCGATGTATGTCCACTTTTGTGACGCCGGGACCATAAGGGTCTACAGAGCATTGCGATTCCTCTTTCGGCGTCAACCAAAGATGTCGTTCTGCGCACCAACCTTCCAGCCACGTTTCTCGCTATAGGTCGGAAACTTGCCGCTGGGAACCTCAACATTATTGCCGTCTTGCTCTAAAACGTGTTTGAAAGTATCAGTACAAATATCACGGCAGAAACATCCCGTGAAGTTCCTTTGGATCGGCGACTTACGGTTCCATGCGACCATTTGTTTGGCGCCTTGCACACACTTCGAAGAATCATCCTCACATAGCACGGGAGGCTGGGCTTTGGAGAGTGGAGTGCTCGACGTAGCGCCTGTGACCTGACACTTGAACCCTTGCATGTACCTGGTGCTGATATTTAGCGTACTGGCACACTTGATGGTATGGCGCAAGAGAAGCAATGATAACAAAGAACTTACATGTTCGGCTCACCACAGCCGTTGGCAACCCAAAGCCAGGCGCAGGTGCACCCGGTGGGCGGGCAGGCCGGCAGGCCGGCGGGGACGTCGTAGGTGGCGATGCGTTTCCAAGGCGTGCTGAATACCTCGTCGTCAGCTCTTGAACGGATCTCTTCCCCTCACATATTTCCGAGAAAGTACGGCTACGCACTGATCCAGAACCGAAAAAACTACCAAGTCCTCCATAGCAATGGCATTCAAATCACTCTCGTACGCAATAGCCCACGCAGTCCCCGCGGCCATGCTCTGATTCTGCGTGTGCATGAATCCATCCGGAATGCAGCCTTCGCCCTCCAACCCGCCATTCCAGTCCTCCGGGTGATCGCCCCCGTCAGGCCACTCGCTGTTCCGTGTGCCGTCCCAGGACAGTGTCGTGAAGGCGCGGTTGTTGGCGAGCTCGACACTGAAAGAACCGCCGGCGGGGATGTCGAGAAAGTCGCCGTCGTCCGGCGGGAACAACGAGCAGCCCCGGTCGGCCTGGAACCACCATTGCGATTTGGGGAGATTGTAGAGCGGCGGGACGGGCGCACTGTTGTCCTGGTCGTCCACGCCGTCGACGGTGCCGTTGCGGCAGTACATTCCGGGGCCCCACTGGGATGAAGCTCGGTTAGTATGATTTCAGATGAGTAAAGAATCATTCTGTAGCCAAAGGAGAAGAACATGCTGTCTGCAACACATTCAACGTACAGCTGCGATGTGGGCTCGGGTGATCCCCGCGACTACGAGGAGCGTGAGAAGAGAGGTCTTCATGGCGTAAAGAAGCTGCAGTAGGGGAATGAGTTCTGGTGTTTGAAGTGAGAGGAGATGGTTTGTTGCTCTGCGCGGAACACAGTTGAATTTATATCGAGGTGTGGAATCTATATCGAGGTGTGATACATTCGCCTGACAAGCAGAATGCCTTTTCTGGAAATTCGTTTAGTCGTGCCAAGTATGACCCCCATGTATCGTGGGTTTATTGATGAGGTTCTGATGCAAAGGGCGGAGGATCGTGGTGAAACAACGGCTAACCGTGTACCCTCAGTCACGCTACTGATTTTGTGTGCCTCCTCATATCTTTCGGAGAGCGACAAGGCCTTCAACGGTTCCAGTCGTAAGAGCATACATCTATTCCTGGGGCTCTCAGGCACTCGTCTTCAGCGCGGTTATTTGTTTTGGCGTTCGTCGTGTCAGCGGTAGACCGGTTCGGGCAGGTGTCGCTCGTATGTGGGACCAGTCAGCAGGCTGAAATCAGGCAAAGCAGCCCAGGTCGTCTTGTCATTGGGACCCAACATAAATTTGTAAATATGCGCAATGTCTACAGTAGCGCGCTGCGGACTTGGCCGGTTCGAGAGGGCAAGGCTTTGCTTTTTGCTCCCCAGTACGACGCCACTTTGCCACCTGCCAAACCACTTGCACATGTCGAGACAAACCCAGCAGTGTGGGGCAGCAAAGGATCGAGGCCGTTCAGTTAAGTGTTTGAGTAGTGTGGCGCTGAGAATGTCACAAGCCCGTCCATTGAATCCTGATTTATCTGATGATCAGGGCGCTGGTATGGCTTCCGTACAATATTCCACAGTGGTTCCATCTTGGTCACTGACTACTCGGGACTTCTCTTCCCCAGCGCAGATACTTTATCTACACATAATTGTGGAGCTTGACGCGTTCGTGAGACTGGAGAAGGATACGGGACCGAATGAGATAGTGAGGCTGGTAGCTTCATGACACGGATTTGGCACTCCGGAGCCGGGAAAGTATATTTCAGACGTAATCAACTCAAACCTCCCAGGCCACGGTCTGGATGGCCATATTTCTTCACCCCCCACGACGTAAATCTAATCCATGATTCTGAGGTTCGTGTTCAGACGTTTGCAATCCCTACAAGTAACAGAGCATCTAAAAATTCAAGCCCTCCCGCGGGCGCATTGCCTCAGAAAGACCAGGATCATTGGTGTTCCCCGCCATTTAGAACGGTGGACAGTTCTGAAGATCAGCTGGGGAGAACTGACACTGCTGAGAGGGCCCAGATCCGACAATACCGGGGTCGCCGACAGAGAGACCATCGCCGTCAATCCCGGTCCCCGGGAACCGACTACCAGATCCTCCGCCGCCGCCTCCGAGATCCGAATTGAATTGTACCCCAGCCCCAGCCCCTCCACCGCCGGAGTTCGAACTCAACCGCGAGCTCAATCCCTCATTGAGGTCCGAATTTTGGCCGCCAACTCCAGATCCACTACTACCGAGCTCTTGATTCAATGCTGCACCCCCGATTGATCCGCCCCCGCCAAGTCCACTTCCGCCGAATGCTCCACCGCTCGTTCCTCCTCCGCCAAACCCACCTCCACCACCGCCTTGATATACAGTGCAGGCCCTATCGACTCCCTGAGCGCAGGAGGCTGTGATCTGAGCCTGGTCACCCGAATCCGCATTCAGGCCAACCAGGTCCAACCCGCCTACAGCCCACACGTTCTGCAAGATGACGAGCCGCGGAGACATATTGTTGCAGTCGCTGCACGACCTCACAATCTTCCCAAACTGCTCGGCGTAGTAATTCCGCACGACAACCGTCCCGCCCCCATTATGGTTCATAATCTTATCCACGGCGTTGAACGCGCCCCCGCCAACCACGTAGCTCGTCCCCCGCTCCTGCCGGAACGTGACCGCGTCCTCGCACACGTCCTCGAACCACACGTTCTCGGGCCCCGTGTTGCCCTGGTCGTCGCACCGCATGCCGCGGTCATACTTCTGCCCGCCGCAGTCGTGCGTCGTGACGTACTGGGCTTGCGGGAGGGCTTGCGCAGGGGCGCCGAACTGGAAGGGGATTTGAGCGCCGCCGAACTGGCCTCCGCCGGCTGGTTGGGTGCCGCCGCCGAGCCGGTTGCTGGCGCCGGAGAGCCCGTCTTGACTTGCTTGGAGCTGGCTGTTGGTCCCGAGAAGCTGGTTGTTCGTTCCCGGTTCCTGGTTGCTGGACCCGAGGGAAAGTGGCTGAGTTCCGCCTGTGCGCTGGTTGTCGTTTCCGGGCGGCAGAAGGTTGTTCTGTGCGAGGACCCTGAGGCCCAGTGCAGCAAACGCGAAAGAGGAATCTCGGAAATGCATGGTTGGTATTGAACGAGAGACTTGTGAAGATGGTGTAGTGAGTAAATGTGGTCTGAAGAAGTGTTGTGGGACCACATTTATATCCTAAGGCGAATGGACCGAAATTACAGAGGCCTGCAAGCCAGCGCATTATACTGCGCTTTAAAACATTCCGCCCTTCTTCGCATTATCTCATGATCTCATGTATGACCATATTTCGTGCTTCGAAAAACCAGTCATGGCGGCGAGGACTTGACTTTGGTAGTCAGCTGCAGTCCCGGGGAAAGTATGAATGAGTGTAAAATAAAGCAACTCGAATACTGGTGCGGAGAGTCAAGAAATGTTGTCGTTTCACGGAAAGGACGCCAAGGCTTGGTCGAGTAGATGCCTCGTGAGAATTGCGAGGTCGGCGTATAAATAAGGATGTGCCGGAAATGGACAGGACAGAGAACCGTGGCAAACTCTCCGGGAGTGTTGCAGAGCAGAAACTCTATCAGTAAGCTCCTTTGTGGCGTTACGACGTTTTATTTTGTCTTCTTTTGCCACAGTTCGTATTCGATCGATGGCACAACTTTATCGACTCATCCACTCTTGACTGTCCCGAAAGGACCGGCCCGACGTCGTTTCCATTTTTCAACATATTCATTTGTGCGTTAATTCAACGACCATATGAACATCAATCGAAGGTCTTTGCGGCGAGGCTTAATTCCGAGTTAAGGATCTGGATCTCGGTACTCACCGTCTCATGGAGACCCCCTTCCTGGAGGATGGGTTGCTATAAGCGTGGAATAGATTTTTCAACTGAAGCGTCTGTGGCCCTGTCCTCGTTTTCATCTTCGCCTTCGAGCTTTTGTGGTGCTAGATTAATAAGGCTTTTTCCCCCCATAAACCGATAATCATACAGTCATCTTCGCGGTGCTGTCGATGAGTCACCTGAACATGCAGCAAATCGCCGGGCAGGCTCTGTGTGCGGGCGTCGAACGAACAGCGGGATCAACGCCTCCGCCCTAATCGACGTGCGACACTCATGCGATCTGATTCTGATCAAGCAGAAATGCTATCCGAAGCTATCTCTCGAGAACAGCCGTGTTCGCAGCCCCACCTGAGACGAACAGCAGTCTCGCGCTGAATAGCACTTGGGATATGACCTCCGGTGTCATCCCACAAAACAGTGAATCGGAGTACGGATTTCCCGGTTTTCATTGTATCACACAACAAGAGTTCAGTATACCAAATCAGAGATATGGGCTAAATGGTGAACTGCCCACCGTGGACGAATTCTGCTCAATGCCGACCGCCAGTGGCGAGAACGACGATGACCTCTCACGGAAATTACCGACACAACTTGATTGCGGATCTTGGGCATCTTGGCCGGAGTTCTCATTCGATGAGAGTATTCTGGACTTTGGAAGGTAAATTCCAGGTGACCCTCTGCGAAGACTGGTTGGACAGCTACGGCGTGTGGGTGCCTTGATTTGCCAACCTCTTGCAACTCTCATTGCATACTTCAGAGAACTAGAACAAACCACAACAGTACTGATTGAATTTTCTTTTTTTTTTCCCCTTGTTTTTATCGATATTGCTCCCACAAAAACGAGTGTGACGAGAGCGAGCGGCCCCTTGGAAGCCCGGTATGGCGTGAAATGCCCTGCCCGCTTAACTGGATATTCTTCTACCTCGCCGGTCTGATGCTTTCCCTTGGTTGTCTTTATTCATAGCAGCCAATCATGTGGCGAGGACAAGCCTGGCTACCTTCCCCATTGAATCATTCCGCCTCCACAATGACACGAGATTCGACTATGCCACGCGGGGTCTGCGGCGCGGTTGCTGCAATGGGCGAGCTTGGCGAGTTCGGCATTGAACAGTGGGTCTACTCTGTCCTGGCAACAAAAATCCTGCTTTCCCCTCCGCTTTGCAAAATACCAAATTTCCCGCGACACTGTTCGCGGTGGCAAATCAACCTGCTGTTCAGACGGTCGATGTAGACCCCGAGGTGCACGCGAAACAAGTCATCAGAGGGACGGGGTTCGACTGACAGGTCCCCAGTACTTCGAAGACACGGACTCCACGCGCGTCTCGGTGGAGGACCAGCTATCATCTTTCACGGCATCGATCACGTCGAGCGTGACCAACTTCCCCATGCAACGCGGGCGCCGCTACCATGCTTACAAGGATGGCTCGTACATCATGCCCAACGACGAGCAAGAGCAGGACCGGCTGGACATGGCCCACGCGATGGCCACCAAGTTGATCGGCGACAAGCTGTACCTTGCACCCCTGCCTGATGACTTTTCCAGCACAATCCTGGACGCGGGGTGCGGAACCGGTGTCTGGTCGATAAACATGGGCGACAGGTTTCCAAACGCCGAGATTCGAGGAGTGGATTTGAGTCCGATTCAGCCGTCATGGGTGAGGATCGCAGAGACCTCTTGCCGAGGGAGCTTTCACTGACACAGGCTTGACCAGATCCCGCCCAACGTCAAATTTGAAGTCGACGACATCGAGTGAGAGTGGGGGTATGGAGCGAAGTTCGACTACGTCTTCGCGCGCTACCTATGCGCCGCCATTCAGGACTGGCCCAAGCTCACACGCCAAGCGTATCAGAACGTGAAGCCCGGCGGCTGGGTCGAATTCCAGGACTACGATACGATGCTGTACTCCGAAGATGGTCCATCTGGCAAAGAGCACGATACCTACAAGTGGATCACGACCTTCATCGAGGCCTCGACAGCGTGGGGCCGCGATCCATCACCGGGCAAGCATTTGGAGGAGAGAGCCAAGGCGGCTGGATCCGTGAATGTGCGGCATGAAGTCTTCAAGCTGCCCATTGGTGGATGGCCAAAGGACAGGAGGATGAAAGATGCTGGGATGTACAATTTGGTTCAGGTATTGGATGGCATTGAGGGTTTTTGTTTACGGCTGTTTACCGACTTCTTGAAATGGAATTCGGAGGAGGTGCAGGTGTTCGTAGCCAAGGTGAGGAAGGAACTCAAGGACAAAAGCATCCACATGTTATATGACTATCACGTGGTTTGGGCGCAGCGGCCTGGAATAGACTGAGAGCCATCTCGAGGAAAGCCTACACTGCGGGCGGGAACAAAAGCTTTGGGAGCTTCTAACGTGTATCGGTCCTATTCTTGGATAATTGTGCTCGCTGTGTGATCAGCCTCCATTAAGCGAGTTGGCGAATGAGCCGTGTGGTATCGTTTTCGTGATCAGAACAACGGAATGCTTCTTGACACTGACGTATGTGCACCTAGACAGAAATTTGAGACTTGAGAGGTTTGTATGGAGGGCGATCGAGGTCTGGCAAAGCCGGAGGCGAAGGCCGAACCGCCGCTAAATAAGCGTCTGCCGCCACAGGCACCACGTGCCCGTATTAAGCCATGGCGTCGCGCCTTCTCTCAGCTTTGACTTCGACAGCCAATCGCGCGGTAGCAGATGCCCCGAGCATCCGAAAAACAACGCTAGAAGCTTTTTTTCACATGAAGCGAAACACCGAAAGTCCGAGATGGACAGTGTCGATGCGTGCAACGGGGTTCTTTCCGTATTATCGTAGACATTACGACTCACACAGGGGTCTCGGCAATGTTTGCTTATGATATCGTTGCCATATATGTCAAGAAAAGTGCCACTGCAGCCTACAGGAAAAGCCAACTAATTGGTGGCGGGCAGGATAGCTGAAGTCCACGAAGGTCCCAAGCAAGATAAAAAACGGTCTCCGCTGCGCAACGTTCAGCCAGCGCATCAGAACAACAACGTTGGTGATTCGATGGCTCTAATGACGGCAAGCGCCGCGCCGTGCAGAAGAGCCGGGGCTGAGACCTGTCGATCGTCACTCCAATATTAAGCTCATTAGCTCCGATAGTCTCTTGCCACATCTTTGGGAGCCTCACGACGGGATTTCCGGAGTCTAAAATGCAGCCCAGACCTGGAATTTCCGAGTCTTCTCAGCCGCACTCCCAGGATGGGTAATGTAGTTTTCCTGGCTCCCTGCTTACTGGCCCCAAAATGGAATTTTAGCTCCGATGCTCCAGTTTTTTACTCGCTCTTTTGAAAGCTGTGGCTGTTGAGCCTAGCTGAAGCAGGTAACTCCTGCCCTGGTGCACCGCGAATTTTTGAGCTGCACTCGGCCCCAGTAACGCATATAAACTCTGCTGGAAACATCCGCGCAATCCATCTTCAGACCAGACTTCTTCGACTTGCTACCCTCAGTCTTGTCTCATTTCGTCGAGAGGTAGCTCTGGACTCACACCATGCATTACTCCACCTCGATCGTTGCAGCCCTTGCGGCCACGGTCGTCGCTGCTCCGACTCTGGATGCGAGGTCTCTCAAAACAGATCTCACTGCCCTTCTCCACAAAATTGGGGTCTCTCTTCAGACAAATGGCAACGCACACGGCTCTGTCTCGGGTGCCATCACATTCACTTTCCCGAAGGTGAATCTGTCACCAAAGCGCTTCACCCATGCCATCTCCTGGCCGAAGGGATGCTCCGGTCAGAACTATATGAACTGGTCCACCTTCAAGGCCAACGGCGTCAACCTGGGTGCATGGCTCGAGCAGGAAAGGACTCACGACCCGGTCTGGTGGGATTCGCACGCTCCCGGCACCATTGACGAGTGGAACTTCTGCGCCACTCTCGGTGACCAGTGCGGACCTGTCCTGGAAGATCGTTATGCTACCTTCATCACCACCGCTGATATCGACAAGCTGGCTGCCGTTGGGGTCAACGTTCTCCGCATCCCTACCACCTACGCCGCGTGGGTGAAGGTTCCCGGCTCGAATTTCTACACTGGAAACCAGCAGCTGCACCTCTCGAAGATCTCCAAGTACGCCATCGAGAAGTACAACATGCATGTCATCATTGGCCTGCACAGCCTGCCTGGTGGCGTCAACTCTCTGGACATCGGCGAGGGCTTCGGCCGCAAGGGCTGGTTCAACAACGCCACCAACCTCGACTACTCTTTCCAAGCCATCGACGCCATGCTCTCCTTCATCAAGGAATCCGGCCACATGAACGCCTTCACCGTCGCCCCCCTCAACGAAGCCTCAGGTATGTCCGCAGCGCCCATCCCCCCTCAACACATTCCAAGCTAACGCCGGGCAACCCCAGACAACCTCGACGACTTCGGCAGCGCTGCCGGTCTCACGGCCAGCGGCACCGACTGGATCAACACGTACGTCAAGGGCGTGCTCGCCAAGATCGCCAAGGTGGACAAGCGCATCCCGGTGATGCTGCAGGACTGCTTCGAGGGCGCGGACTACTGGGCGCCGTTCTACGACGCGGGCACCAACCTCGTGATCGACAGCCACGTGTACTACTTCGCGGCCAGCGGCGTGTACAGCCAGTACGTGGCGCCGGCCATCTGCGGGCAGGCATCCGCGCTGCCCGGCAAGGGCAAGTTCCCCGTCTTCGTGGGCGAGTGGGCGCTCCAGACCATGTACAACAACTCGTTCGCGAACCGCAAGACCATCTTCGACACCCAGCGCTACGCGTGGCAGAAGTACGTGGCTGGCGGCGCGTTCTGGACGGGCAGGTCGCTGGCTACGACGACGGTGGATGGCGAGGGCACGCAGGAGGATTACTGGAGCTACATCGGTCTGATCGATGCGGGTGTCGTTACCGCGCAGACCAACAGCAGCTACTGTTAAGTCATGATGCGCGACGAGGATGTGGGATGACGACACTATATAATAATGCTCAGTAACGATTACTTTCCCTTCTGTTTCTGGGTCGGGAGTGAGGGCGATGGATGCAGACGCCGGCCCCGGTTTCGGCGCCGGTCGGCCCCGCATAACCGGTTCCGTCCCGCCCGGTGGCCAGCAAGTGCTTGCGATAAAGAAGGTCGCTTCTGGTTGTCTGCTCAGTCACTTCTACTTCGCCAAAAGACAAGACATGGATACACTCGCAGTCCTCTTCATCGGCGCGGTGAGTCACACTGGATGCCTGGCGGAGCTCGCATGACTGAATCTCAAGGGGAACATCGCATTTGGCAACGACAATGTCCTTTGGAATCATTCGTTACGGATCGAAGCGTGTCTTGGGCCGAAATTGGAGGTTGTGGCCATTGTCGATCCTCTCGCCGATAGAGTGGCCCACGTTCTCTCTCGGAAAAGTGCTTCTGCTGCCGCACATTCCTACAGCCGCACCCGCCATTTCCGCGGCATAGGTGAAGCAGCAACAGAGCTGAAGAAGGCCGGAGTCGTGCCGGATCTTATCGTTCTTGCTGCTCCTCCACATCTCCGCGGGACGACTCTCGAAGGGAGAAACCTCGAGATGCAAATCATCTCGGCTTTCGGTTCCGCTCCTGCCATCTTCTGTGAAAAGCCGGTGTCCATGGCGCGCCCGGTCGAGTCCCTTCCCGTGGCGGACTTGCTGCAACGGTCGGGCAATACCGTCTCGATTGGGTACATGCTCCGGTACCTAAAGGTGGTGCAGAAAGCGGTGTCGATTATCCGGGACAACGAATTGCAAGTCATGGCTGTCAACGCGCGGTACTCCGCCGCTTACTCGAGGATGCGGAAGACGGACTGGTGGTACAAGTCAAGACAGGCTGGTCCCATTGTCGAGCAAGCAACGCATTTCTGCGATCTATGCAGATATCTCGGCGGAGAGGTACGGCTCGAGAGCGTTAGGGCGCACGCGTTGGAGCATGATGAGCCGGCCGGGAGGCTATCGCATCTGCTCGTGGACGAGTCGCCGATCCCAAGCGAGGACAGAATTCCGCGAGTGACTACTGCATTCTGGTTTGTTACTCCCTGCCATTCGGTCTCGCTCTTCTGAGTATGGACAGGAAATATCAGAACGGAGCGTTGGGGGCCTTGACGCATATTGTTGCTCTTCACGGCATTCGGTACTCGAATGAGATTGTTGTGACAGCCGACGGGTACCAAGTGCGTCTCGTGGATCTGTACACAACGCCAACTCTCTATGTCCGGTGAGTGTGCCTCTGAAGATGGAATGTGCGTTACTGATTCAATTTGCAGAAGCCCTGCCTCAGAACGTGAAGACGTGTTTGTTTATCCAAATGACGACCCCTTCCACTCCGAATTTGCTGTGCTTTTGAACACCATCAGTCCAAGCTGTCTCGTGCAGAGAGCAGACGATCAGCTGCCAGGACGCATTCTTTCGTCCTTTACGGATGCCAGTAAAACGTACGAGTTTACCTGGAGGATCAGGGATGAGAGCGAGAAATCCAGTGGAGGAATCAGGCATGTGGTTTGAAGATGACCTGCAAGTCGGCACACGTGGGAAAGTTGCCAGTTACAACTACCTTGCTTCGCTGGAAGAGCTCTCAACCTCTGGCTCGTGTTTTCGGCGGCAAAGTGGGTCGCATAAGAAATGGCAGTCGGGAGAGAAGTGCTTCAGCGGACGGGGCCCACGAAGCGGTGTACACGTGCGGAAACTAGAAAATTCATCCAGGCACGAATGTATTTCAATCGATGTTCTGAAACCGTCTTAACGAATGCTCAATCTGGACTGAGGCTGTCCTTCCCTTTTGCGACCCGCTGTGGCAGCAGCCAATCAGAACCTCCGCACGCCGCAATCACCCGGAGGAAGTGCAGCGCGGGCGATGATAGCCAAGCGCTTTGAGCAGGACACGACACAACTTCTGGGTTGGATCCTCGGATGGCGCGGATGCGAGTGATGTCTTGCACACAACAGGTGGTAGTGTAGCAGCGGATCGGCTCCGTCTGAAACCAGCGCAGTATCCAATGTGATTGGGCATCTGCACGACGCTCAGTAGAAGGTTTGTTGTCATACTTCGCTGACTGCAGATAGACCGGCTGCTTCAGGCAGCTACCCCGCTCGAGCTTCTCCACCCTCGGCTTGTGCAGCACCCGGATCCGACACCGGAACTGCGCGGCCTCAACCACCAAACATCTGATAAAGCTTGCTCCTACGTACTCTCATCCTGCTCCGACTGCGCCAAGTTTCCCACGTATCAATCACGATGGCGGCAGCGGAATCGACGGACGTGGTCATTGTTGGCGCGGGGCTGAGCGGGCTCACAGCTGCGCGCGACATCCAGCGAGCGGGATTCTCATGCATAGTGCTCGAGACCGAGGATCGCGTCGGCGGCATGACGCTCTCGGTCAAGCAGGACAGCGGCGTTGCCATCGACACCGGCGCAGCCTGGCTGAACAACACCACGCAATCGCACATCTGGGGCCTCGTACAGGAGTTCGGTCTGACTACCGAGGTGCAGGACTCCGACGGCGAGCTGCTGCGGGAGATGCAGGACGGAAAGATCCTGACCGGAACAGAAGGCAACAAGCGGGTGGGGAGACACCATCTCCGGACAGCAACAGATACCCAGCTAACGTTCGCTGCAGCTGACGCCCGATGAGCTCAAGGCCATGGCCACCTTCTACGCCCAGATGGCGCAGATTGTCGAGACTGTTGACCCGGACAAGCCCCACGAACACCCAGACGCCACAGAGCTCGACAACATGACCCTCGCAGACTTTTGCAAGAAGAAATCCGGCAACGACCTGGTGCTTTTCCTCCTCAACTCATCGGTGCGCTACCTGCTCGGTGCCGAGGCCGACGAGATCAGCGCGCTGTGGTTCTTCTCGTACTGCAAAGCAGGCACCGGGCTGCAGAACATGATGTCCGCCCGCAAAGACGGCGGCCAGCACCTCCGCCTGCACGAAGGTCCGCTCCCCTCCCCACCCAACCCCCCCCTCCACTAACCCCACCAGGCACGCAAACCATCGCCCAAAAGCTCGCCGCCTCCCTCCACCCCAACACCATCCGCCTCTCCACCGCCGCCACCTCCATCACACACTCCGCCCACGGCTGCACCACCACCACCTCCACCTCCCACACCCTCCGCTCCCACCGCCTCATCCTCACCCTCCCCTCCTCCCTCCATCACACCCTCACCTTCTCCCCGCCCCTCCCCCCCCCGCAGCACGCCCCTGCCTCCCCCGCCCACATGGGCTTCTTCGCCAAAGTCACCCTCGTCTACCCCACCCCCTGGTGGCGCCCCGCCCACCTCTCCGCCATCTTCGAGTCCGCCCTCGGCCCCGTCATCTACAGCCGCAGCACCAGCATCCCATCCGCCTCCCACTGGTCCATCACGGGCTTCGTGGTCGGCGCCCCGGGGCGGCGCTGGGCGCAGCTAGACGCCGCGGCGCGGCGCGCGGCCGTGGTCGCGCAGCTGGAGCGGGGGTTCGGCGCGGTGCTGGACGGCGCGGTGCCGGCGCCGGTTTCGTACGTGGAGGAGGACTGGGCGCGGTGCGGGGGCGGCCCGACGCCGGTGGTGGGGACGGGGGTGGTGACGGGGGTGGGGGAGGGGGCGGGGAGGGCGGTGGGGGCGGTGCATTTTGCGGGGGCGGAGACGGCGGGGGTGTGGAGGGGGTATATGGAGGGCGCGGTGAGGTCGGGGGTCAGGGCTGCGGGGGAGGTGGTGGCGGCGTTGGGGAGGGGCGGGCTGGGTGGGAAGTTGTAGGCGTGGTTGACGAAGCTGCTGGGGGCTCGGGCGGTTGGGGAGTTGTGGGTCTTTTCTGAATGGAAATGCTGGCAGGTGAAAATGAATGAACTAAGACCGCCAGCGTGGCGGTGTCGTAGGACTGCTCCTCTGCATGGAGGAAATGCTGCAATTTCTTGCGAGGAATTACATTGGCAAACGGAAAGATGCTCTCTTCGGTGGAGATCTGAGCACCGACCAAGAGTCTTCATCTGCGTTCAGACAAACAACTAAACATTACTCGTTGGTACTGAATCCCCGCACTTCCACCGATAGATGCGTCATGACCAACGCCACCAGCTTCTCCCTGTCTGAAGCACTGAGAGTCGTGGGCCGCGAGCTGCAGTTTGTAATCACCAGCGACCTTTTATACCGGTGTGTAAACTCCACTTCAGCGTCCCATTCGAAAAGCGGTGACCTTTCCCGGAAGTAACGGGGTTTCCCGTCCACACAGACGAGATCATGTGTGTCCCGGAGATCCGACGCATGGGCCGCTCTGAAGTTCCCGCACACGTCCACGGCGACGGCAGCATGCCAGGGCGTCATAGAGAACGAATCCTGTGGAATCAGAGGAAAATATATCTTCTCTTTCCCAGACGACGGATGGATGGAAAGGCGAATATGGTCTGGGAATGATTCGCGGACCACCTTTGCGAATATCTGCAGTCCAATCTATCAGCTTTGTCCAGCTTAACACAGGAACACTCTGGTTGACTCACGGATCCGCGTTCAATCAGCTTTTTGGCGATGCCCTTTACGACTGCCTTTTGGCGGCCCTTGGTCGGCTCTTTCTTGATTTCCGGGCGGTGTTCAAGCTCCTTCTCAAAAAATCTGAGATAACCACGGTACGTCATCAGGTAGTTTTCGTCCTCCTGAAGAAGCTTTTCAACGTCGAAGTCGTGGTCGGAGTAGAGCGACAGTAGTCGATGCCGCGTCGGTGCGCAAAAGCGGAGAAAGTTGCCCCTATTCAATCGCGCCTCCTCGCAAAGTCCAAGAACACTTATCATGCTGTGAAATGTCAAGCAGGTGAAGCCTTGATCGACGGCAACTGCTCGGAGTGAAGACTCGTACGTCCACACATCCTCGTCAGAAACCCAAGTTATGTCTATGAAGTGAGCTTCCTCTACAAAGGTGAATAACTCAGAGACTTACCATTGTAATTGAGGCCATCGTTCACAACGGCAACAGTTGCACCGGGAGCATATATCCTTTTTATATCTCGACAGAGGCTTTCAAGCCGTGCCAGTGCGACTTCCTCTCCCAGGTCCGGCTCAACCCAAAGTACTTTGTCGATGCGGTTCAGGCTTTTGTAGGGAAAAGCTGGCAAAACCAGGGGTATGCGTTTTCCTGCCGCAACGTGCTTCCTCACCAGAGGTGCGAAAGTCGCTACGCCCAGGACAGGATCAGTCGGGGAGTTTACCAGGCTGTATTTTCCCAAGACGCGAAGAACGAGGGAAGTCGTATCTTCGTCAGAGGAAGTCCCAATCAACAAGGTTCTCTTTGTAGCATGGTTTTCGCCGGCGCAAGAATGCCGAGCATCTCTTGTTGTGAGGATCTCCTCGGGAGGAAGTTGAGCTGTCAAAGTCATGGCTGTTTATTCTCACGTATCAGGGGTACACAGAGTGGCTCCGTTCAACATGTATTTATTTGTGCCATGTGTATGATCTCTCCCCTTGGCATCCCTTGAGTTTTATTGTACTGTCTAGTTGCAGAAATTGGCCGAAGTCCGACTGAATAAGTTGGAGCGTACATCCTGCCGTTCCCCTCCGAAAATGATTGGATCGGACACGTTCGTCTCTGACCGCATCATGCAGCATGTAATCCCTACACTTTCAATAAGCGATGTATCCACTCTCTTGGCGGCGCGGAGACCCTTTTTTCTTGCCCGCAAGGGGAGCTCTCCCGATCCGAGCTCTGGGAACTCCTATAGGAGCTGATCTACGACCCGCGCTCGCCAATCAGCAGCCATCCCCATCATCGAGAGCTCGTACAAACCAACGATCTGCTGAGCAGCTTGTCGGAATTAAGGCCCATCGTATACCACGGAAATGTGATGGTCGGTGTTAAAAGCGGCGGGAGCCGCTTCGAAGAACATCTGAGGGACTGATTTGTGCCATCCTCAGATTTTGCACCGGCGAAAACCTACTGCCTCATTGACAGCCATGTCTTCGAAAGCGGAGGGGGTCATTCAAATTCTAAGGAAGTTCTCGATCCACGGACAGAACAATGAACCAGAGGTTTTTGGACGAACAACCCTCGAGATACTGGAGAAATGCATCCCTTTGCAACAACCCATTCGCTTGGTCTTACCTGCTTTCCCTCTCAAGAACCCGAACCTGGAGAAAGTGCTTGGCCAAAAGCCCGACCTGGGGGAGGAGCTCGCACTTGCACGCCTCGAGCATCTTTGCGCGGAAATCGGACAGGCTTATGAACATGGGGCCGAGTTATACATAGTCTCAGATGGCCTTGTATACGGCGGTATGAGCTTGGATTATGCGTCTTGTCGTCACACGTACTAATGGGCCGTAGACCTCATGGGCGTGTCTGATGAAGACTCTTTCGCATACGGCCAGGCCCTGCGCGATCTGGCTGCTACTAAGGGCTTCCACCGCATCAAATTTCTCCGGGTACAGGACGTCCTGCAGCCTGAGAAAAGCGTCGAGATTTCGAGAACAGCGTACTTGGAGACTGTGCCAGCTCTTCGAAAGGAGCTTGGGAGTTTCCTGGGCCATGCTTTCGATGTTCAGCACGAGCTCGATACGAACCCCGACACACAACTCACGTATCGAAGCTTTGTTGATTTTCTGACCAAAGACATGCCTTGGCGCCGCAACTTCGACCAGGGGCTTCTTGAACACAAGCAAAGGTATGACGACGAAGTCAGGCGACTTGCAATCGCCATGGTTGAACGCCTTGTGGTAAGTCCCCGCCAGGTGAAAACAAAGGGAGGCGAGAACTGACTCGGCCGGGCTAGGCATACGAGAGCTTGCTGCGCAAATCATTTCCCGAATTTATCAGGCTTTCCATTCATCGCTCTGCTGGAAAGGCGAAGATTTATATCCCTCTTCTGCCACGAGACGGCGATTGTGGGAAGAACCCTTGGAACTGTTGCGTGGCGCGCATGGCAAATGGTGAGATCAGGACGGGGTATTTGAAAGACTTTTCGGGAGACTTCGACTTGGTCGAGCACGATGGGCAGCCGTATTATTTTGTGGAGAGAAGCTCATCTTTTACCTGAGTAGAAAGTGTGATTGTCCATCCTCTCCTTGTTCGCAACCGAACCAAAGAGCTGCTGGAAACACTACGTGGGAAAGCATAGCATCAAAGACACCGGTGAGCACATTTCGTTACCTCTGACTCTCTCCCATTAAATAGCGCTTCATGCTGTGAGCGAGAGCAGCCATTGTGAGGCCCTGCCACGCCGAGATCAACTATTCGTCTGTGCTTGAGCCCAGTGACCAAAGAGAATCGATATATGTACGTGGGTACACTTTGACTTGGCGTAGTCAGGCCGTTTACTGGCGGTGACTTCGGCTCGGCAAGGTTCAGGGGCAGAGGCCTCCCGTCGGCCATTTCGATTCATGCATCGGGCCACCCCGACCCGACGGTTCGGTCCGTTGTGAAACACGTCCGCTTCGGGCATATACTGACGATGGTCGGAATGTGAGGGACTCTGCAGTTAAGATGGGCCATGAACCTGCTATGGCACTCAAGTGACAGCGTTGCGCCCTCCTGCCGTCCCTGTTCTCACTACGGTTCCCCATGGCCGCCCCAAAGAGCTCAGATCATGTGCATATACCACATTGCATCGATGACATTGCAGCCCGGACCCCATCGAGGCCCTGGATGATCGTCCCCCAGACTCCGGACGTCAAGCGAGAATGGCGGACCATCACCTTCGGCGACCTTGCAAAGGCCGTTGACGGTGCGTCGAGGTGGATTGAGAACACCATCGGCATCCCGGAGCACGAGCGGCAGACAGTTGCGTACCTGGGGTAAGCTGCGCTTTGCCCTTCACATGGTCATGCGGAAACTAACTTATAGATCAGCTTGCATGACGTGCGCTATATGGTTCTCATGTTTGCATTCATCAAGACGAACTACAGGGTAGGTGGTGCCCTAGAAATAAGCAGAGGGCCATGCTAAGCGCGTCGATCTCAGGCGTTGTTTTTGTCTCTTCGCAATTCAGATGCTGCCCAAATTCACGTCATGCAACGCACAGACTGCTCGTGCTATTTCCACACCGAGGGCATCGACTCAAGTCTGGACGTCTTTGCGGGACGACAGCAAGAACTCCGAGGCTTCCAAATACCCGGGCTGGATGGCCTGATTGGCCTTGGAGAGCAAGGGCACTTTCACAGCCGTGGCGCAAGCGGACCGGAAGAGAAGGTTGTCGCCATGCACTCTTCGGGGAGTACTGGGATGCCAAAGCCCATCTTTATAAACAACGTCTGGTTCACTGGCGTGCTCCGTCAGAAGCATCTGATGCCTCCTCCCAACCGCACCAACAGAGCCGAGGGTTGGCTTGGTCCAAGCGTGGACGGAAAGCCTCTGATCACAGCCGCACCAATGTACCACGGCATGGCTTTGCTCCTCTACCTGCGCAGCATCTTCACTGGCCCGCTTGTTCTGCTCCCAGCAGGTGTTCCACTCAACTCTGGAATCATCATGGAAGCCTTGGAGATGAGGCTTGCCACGTGTGGCATGTTTCCACCGTCGATAATCCAAGAGTTGAGTGCAACCGATCGGGGGCTCAGCGCCATCTCCACCCTGGACGATATTTACTACGGTGGCGCACCGCTCTCCAGATTGGTGGGCGAGCGCGTCCGGAGCGTGATACGCATTAGTTCCATCATGGGGTCCGTTGAAACAAGCTTTATCCCTGCCCTCGCCCCCGAAAACTCATTGGACTGGGACTACTTTGACTTCCATCCCGACTCCGGCGTCGCTATGGAAGACGCCGGCAACGGCTTGGCCGAGCTCGTTATCAAGCCACTCGGCAAAGGTCTTTGGCTGCAGCCTGTGTTCTCGATCTTTCCGGGTATCTCCGAGTGGAGGACCAGCGATCTGTTCGAGCAACACCCGGAGAAGGCTGGCTTATGGCGTTTCAGACACCGGCAAGACGACGTTATCGTCCTCAATAACGCGGAGAAGTACGACCCCATCATGTTCGAGGAAACAGTAGAGAATCACCCGTTGGTCAAAGGAGCACTCGTTGGTCACGGCAAGTTTCAGCCCGGACTCATCATCGAGCCCGATTGGGCCTTGGTCCAGGAAGGTGACTCCAGATCCCTTCTACGGCAACTCTGGCCTGTTGTACAAGACGCAAACTCGTCAGACGCGACCCAAGCGCGCATTCGCAAAGGTATGATTGTAGTTGCAAGCAAGGAAAAGCCATTCTGTCGCACTGCAAAGCACTCAATTGCGAAGCGCGCCACTCTTGAGCTTTATGCACCTGAAATCGAGGCTATTTACTCACCTGATCACGTTGATGAAGAGCTGAGTGCACAGCTCGGTGTCGTGAGCAAGAATCCGGCCCATGCTGAGCTTCGCGGTCTTGTGCGTCGAGCTCTTGAGGCACTACTTGACGGTCTTCCCGACGGTCACTCCGACGAAGATGACATCTTCACCTTGGCCATCGACTCGGTGCTCGTCTTGTCCCTTGCCCGTGCTCTTCGCCACGCACTACAAGAGAATTCCGTTGCCGTTGGCTCAGCCGATGTCTATGCCAATCCTACCATCGACAAGTTCGCGGCAGTCATTCAGCGCAAACTCACTGGGCCCAATGGGGCTTCCGAGGCACATCACACGCCCCGTGAACAGGTCATGGAGGAGCTGGTGGAGAAATACACAGCCAATCTGCCTCACGTCAACGAACCCCCTCCACCTCCACCAGACGACCACACCGTCATCCTCACCGGATCCACCGGATCTCTAAGCAGCTACATCCTCGAAACCCTCATCGAGTCCCCCAACGTCGCCCACGTGTACTGCCTCAACCGCACCCCGCAAGCCGTCGACCGCCAAAATGCCGCCTTCGCCTCGCGCGGCATCCGCAGCACCCTCGACCGCGTCACCTTCCTCCACGCCGACCTCAGCGCCCCGCGCCTCGGCCTCCCCCAACCCACCTACGCCGCCGTTTCCGCCACCGCCACCCTCTTCCTCCACGCCGCCTGGGCCGTCAACTTCAACCACGCCCTCCCCTCCTTCGCCCCCACCCACATCGCCGGCATCCGCCGCATCGCCGACTTCGCCCTCCACTCCCCCCGCCGCTGCCCCATCGCCTTCATCTCCTCCATCGCCGCCGTCGCCAACACCCCCGCCGCCGCCCCCGTCGCGGAAACCCCCGCCCCCTCCGCCGCCGCCGCCGCCGCCCCCCAGGGCTACGCCGAGTCCAAGCTCGTCGCCGAGCGCATCCTGGCCGCCGCCGCCGCCGCCGGCGTGCCCGTCGCGCCCCTGCGCTGCGGCCAGCTGGCCGGCCCGCGCGAGGGGCCCGGCGGCTGGCGGCGGAGCGAGTGGCTACCGTCGCTGGTGGTGTCGGCGGTGAGCATGGGGGTGGTGCCGGCGGCGCTGGGGGCCGCGGACGGCGTGGCGTGGCTGCCGGTCGACACGGCGGCGAGGGCGGTGGTGGAGTGCGCGTTCGGCGCGGTGGGGCACGGCAGCCGCGGTGTGCCCGAGGTGTTTCACGTTGTGAGTCCGCGGGCGACGGCGTGGAGCGGGCTGGTGCCGGTGGTGCGGGAGTTCTACCGCGAGGCGCGAGGGAGGGAGGTGGAGGTTGTGGGGTTTGAGGAGTGGGTGGCGGCGTTGAAGGCGGTGGCGGTGACGGATGAGGAGGTGCAGCTGAAGCCGAGCGTGAAGATGGTTGGGTTTTATGAGTCTATGAAGGGTTTGTTTCCGGCTATGAGTACCGAGCGTGCGGTTGCTTGCAGCAAGAGTCTGAGGGAATCGGGTCCGGTCGATGCGGCACTGTTCCGGAAGTGGCTGAAGCAGTGGGAACACGGGGATTGAGGCTAAGGCCGATACTATCGCATGATGTTAGCCTTTCCTTTGATCACACGTTAGTTGAGTATAAATACATGGTATCCATCAAATTATGTGTTTCTGCCCTGTGGAATTGACATCTCCTGGCAAGTATGGTGTGCGGGGTTCTGTGACGGAGCATCGATGACTTCCGAATTATAATAAAATGTGAGGGTAGTGAAAACACCGGTGCATTTTATTTCATGCTCGAAGAGTAAGGATTTGATTGTTTATGGCATCGGGACCAATAGATGCTTGGAATAAAAGGAACAAGCTGGATGAGACGGCGGAAAATACTTGTTGGTGTCCAAGTTCTACCTTTGTTGAAAGATTCGACCAACTTGACAAGGCGAACGCCCCGAGATAAATGAGACAAATGATAGTTTGCAGTTTCCGTTCTGTAGTTGTTGATGTTGTGGGTCCAAAGCTATGCGTCCTCATAACCAGGCAATCCAATGACTGGATCTCCGTCACACAGCTCATCCAAAATATGATCTTCATATAGTGGAGGTGCTCCTGTTTCTTCAAGACCCATATCTGCAGTATTAATGTTAATGGGCGCACAGAGCTCTGGATGGAAGTTGGTCATCAGCTACCACTTTTCAGTATCTTTGTGGCCATCAGAGAAAACGAGATCTCATCTTGCTGACATGGCCGTCCGGGTTCACCAGATCCACGGAAACCTTGAGAGCGTATCGTACTTTGATCTGTTCATCCTTTATACTCCGCAAACACAAATTTAGACCCTAAGGCAAGTCCAGGTTGACCGGAAAGCTTTGTAGTCCTTCCGCGGTCTCCAATTCCTGAAGAGATTCCATGGCCTCTTTGTTCTGTGGAGAAAGTGATGCCACGTTTGACGCGATCAATGCGGATGACTTGTCCGCTCTCCATCGCTGGCCCATCTTTCGTTGCGATGAGTAGTACTGTTTCAATGAGTTCGAGCTTGATGCTGCCAATGTTTATACCACCCTTCAGAGGAACCAGCAAGACATCAACGGTCATTTGTTTCACGAGGGTGTGATGTATGTGTGGGAGGGAAATCTGGTAGCCGATCTTTCCTGGCCAGATGTCTGCGTGCTTCATAGAGAATTTGCCAATCAGTCCAAGCGTTTCCAGATGAAGGCGGCTACTCACCTGCTCCAGCAAGTCTGTGTCTTCGGCCCACAAGCTTGGAGTCTTGATGACACGGACACTCTGAACAGCATGAAGAGGTTTACTCCAGCAGCCGGTGCGAATCTCCGCTGTCAGGTGATAATGTATGAGCGAGAACGGGAGGCTGTCCACTGTCTCAGGCATGGTCGCGTCGAGCGCAAAGTTGTACGGCCAGGAGTGGCATCCACAACTGTACGACCTATCGGCTTCGCCTTCACCCTCAGACGGAAGGAGTTGAATTTCTCTGCAGAAGGTAACGTCTTTTTGTCGTACTCATGATGCCTGAAGAGTGTTCGTGCCCCAGCTGAATTGAAAGTCAGCGCCCCGGCGGTAAAAGTATACAGTAGAATAACATACGAGATCTTACGAAACGCTTTCAAAATGATAGTCACACCCCTGATCGTAGTTTGTGCATCTGTTGAGAGTTGGACTGATCCACCGAAGTTGCATGGTTGACCATCACGATGATTCCTTCGAAATATCACGTCTGGATCTTCGAGGCTGGAGCGGTTCTGAGCTTGTCGGCCGATTATGAAACTGGATTTTTTTTATATAACATATTGCCACACTCTTTTTACGGCCTGCGAGCATTGTCAAGACTTGCTGAAGGTGAGGTTTGGTTCCGCTAGTGCTCCCTGGAGAGTTTCAGACGCGGATACTATGCAGTAATGTTTCATTCCCCTTGCTCCGACCACAAGGCATGGTCAAATAGTATTCGACGATGGCAATCCTGTGAGTAACGTAAACGTGGCGGATACTATTCCCGGTTCGGAAATTCAAGCGTCGTGCGGAAGCATTCTCGCTCCTACTCCTTCCGTCGCTATCAGAAGCAATTTTAGAAAGTTAGACGCGTATCCATACCTTTCTCAAGCCTTTGGTACCGTGCAATATTGCGGAAGAGCTTTTGTCTAGCTCTATTCGTTTCACAGCGTTGTTTTCCGATGTTCTCTTCCCTCCTTTTTACATTAAAAGACGTTGTTTGGTGTCAACCACATTCGCCCGCAAACCACGAGTTTTATTTGCTTTTCATACACGCGTCCTTTCTTTGCTTTTTCGCTACACCAAACACCTACCCCTACATACCTCATCTGCCCCGTTCATGCGCAATTTCGTAAATCCGAACAGTACACGTGTTCTGTGCAAAGATCTAGTACATAGCCGTCTTCAGTAGCATGAATAGAGAAGACAGCGGTGTCTTACTTTCTCGCGCCGTTCGACATTTGGCCAATATTACAGCACGCTTGTCGGAGCTAACACAATTTAGGACACTGGACGAGCTTGGAAAAGCTGCAATGGAGTCTTTGAGAGCTCAACATGGTTGATGGAGCCATGATGCGGGAAACCGAAACACCCATGGTATATGCTCCGCTGCATGGAAGATCTCCAGGGAGCCGTGAAGTGTAGGTATTCCAGATTCCGCCGTTTCCCGGGCCATTCTTCTCTGGCGACCGTAGATCGAGATGGTTACGCACGCTCCACAGCCAAATTTCTCTTACAAATTGCCTTTCCAACAAGCTCACAAAGAATTCATAAACATAGATGAGAGAAATAAGACGTGAGCTCTCTATGGATCGATCCCCTGATTTCAATAGTGTTAGTGCACGGGTCCGTAGATCAGTGTTCAAAGTGAGAACATGGCTTTGTTCCTGGATCATCATCCAATGGCACCGTTTGTGCAGATCATCAACTCATACCCCTGCACCAGCGGCGTACTCGTACGAGTAAGGAGAACTTCAGTCTTGGTCTTCCCGAACAACATCCGAAATGTTGAAAAATAGACAGCCTTTGCGCAGTGTCCCAACCTCAAGATTAATCCTAAATGAGGAATCGAGAAGGCATTCTTTACTGCGTTATCCGACAAAAGAAGGGTGACTTGTGTATGGGAGAAAATTTCACTCGGGTCCGACTTGAGATTTCACTGCATGCCGGTTGCCATAGCAGTGCTTGCAAGTGTCAACGGCGTCGTATTCATTCAACAATAAGAAATTTTATACACAAACGACCGACCTCCCGCCATCCCGGGTGAGTCTCCGCCGTATTTTCATTGGCAACATATCCCTCGATGTTGTGGTTCTCCCCAAGTTATTCCAGTGAAGAGCGGCGGTTGGGGCAAATACAAGGGCTTCTCCGGTTCGCAGGCTTGAGATTCTCCTAAAAAGCCCGCCTGATCTCGTGGCGGTAACGCCATCCTCAGTGTCAACAAAAATATGCCGCTTGAGACTTTCGAACCAATCTGGGCTTGAGAAACGGTGAATGATCGTCAAAGTGCACAGGTCTATCAGCTTGGGAGAGATTGTTGGCTCCTGTGTTGAAATGATGACGCGTGCCCCGTAATGCCTTTGCTCCCTGATGACGCAAAGAAGTGCTTCTGTAAGGTCTTTCGCGGCTGGTGTGTCCCGCATGAACTGTAAAAATGTCAAAGATCTGTCGGTTGAGGCCAAGGAGGAGCGAATCTACCTTGTGTGCTTCATCCACAACTATTACCTTTCCGGGCGAATTTTCCGACTCCAGGAACATGGCCATTCCAGTCCTGAATAGTAGACAAGCTGTGTTCTCATCCATGAACGGACAAGAGAGGTCAATGACCGTCAACTGACCGGCGGCAAATTGAGGCTTCTTGGCTTTGCCCGATAGATCCAGGAATGAGTCCAACAGATCCAGGCGCTGATCTAGATAGGCTCTTTGCTTGGCGTCGAACTTCAAGTCCCGCACGCGGCGGCGGAAATCCTGATACTGAAACCCTCCAGATCCTGTCGAACTCATCTGTCGTAGAACGTTGATGACCTGACTGATGTACAGCAGGGGAGATTCGTCCTGATTGACCGCCATCAAATCTAGCATCGTACCTATTGTCAGAGTTTGAGGCTGGATCTTAAAAGGACGCACACAGACACCTGGAATTCTCGAATACATGATTTGCAGCTTTGGGTAGCTCGATGGCGACACAAAAACCACCACAGATGGTCTTCTGTCCTCTTCAGAGAACTCAGGAGTAAAGTTTGCAATGTATGCAAGCTCGCTTGGTCGGAACGCCGATGGTGAACTGTGCTCAGCGTAGTGGAAAGCGAGAGCTGAAAGCGGGCGCTGTAGTACACCCAGGAGTGGGGACGGGATGAGGCAATTCTCTTTTAACGTGTTAGCTGGTCAGTCATTTCGCTAGTGCTGCATTCTAAGCTCACCAATCATGCATGACACAGTATGCGATCTCCCGCTTCCTTGCAAACCACAGATGAATGCTGAGAACGGGATGTTGGTGTTGAGGAAGATCCTGAAATCCTCTCCAGCATCCGTTTCATCCGCAGGACTGCGCACGCGAGCGCCCAGAAGAGCATACTGAGGTACAGCTGTGTTGGAGTCCTCAATGATGGCTGAGGAGCACAGAACCGCGTTTCTAAGCTCTTCGACGCTGGAACTGCCGAGTTCAGAAGTGCTAGTGCTCTGTTGAGCTAGCAGAGCAGATTGCTGACCAATATTCGGAATGCGATAGTGAGGGCGCACTTCTAAAACAAATGAGCATGAACCAACCCTCCATGGGGGTGTAGCGTAGTTTACCAGAACTGTTTGAATCGCCGTTTGTGATCTCTCTCTTTTTCTTCTTCTGGCCGTTTGCTGGCGCACATGGTCCCAATTTGCCGAAGTTTATTCTAAGGAATGAGCATACTCATTATCTCATTGCGGAAGGACACTTACTTGTTACAGGCTTGTCGGATTTCAAGGATTTTATCAGGTCGCTCAGAGATGAGCTGGCTTTTAAGCACCGCTTTACTCTCGTAAGTACCACTGCGCCGCACATCTTGAATTTTGTCCTTCACCCACGATTCGATAGAGACAGTCATTCCAGGGATGTCCAAGGGAAAGTGTCGTTTCCCCTCCGCATGAATGATTAAATAAAGGTCATCACAGTTAATCCTTTGCTCTAACGATCGTAGTACGTCGGAAGACAATGGTTGAATCTCCTTGGTGTGAATTCAGCACTTCTATTATGATTTCCAAGCGTTGAAGAGGTGAAGGGACAAGGCGGGTACGGAGGTTTCGAGAATTTGGACGAATAACGTAGTGCAGGCCGATGCAAGTGAACAATGTCAGCAAAGTAGATTTTTTTTCTCTGAGTTCTACGCGATGGATAATGAGGAACACTGCAATTTGTAGATGAAGTCATTAGTGGGTCTGATAAGAGGTAAGCAAGGGAAGTGTGGTTTGGAAGGAATGGAATCTCCGCTTATTGGCACATTTCATGTCACCAACACAGTGTCCAAAAGCAGAACATGATTTGCAGCATGGCGCTGTTCAGTGACACAGATTTGAGGTATTTGGAGTAGCCTTCGGCAGAAGGCATGTCATTTTCTGAAGGAAGATTTTCTCCACCGGTCAATGAAATGAAGATGACTCACCCTCCCCTGCAAGCACAACATTCACCACCCGGAGGCTACCGGTTTCGGGAGCAACCGTCTTATCAGGGCGCCAGGTAGGCCCAGACCACCGTCTGCATCAACTTGCCAAAGAAGTGGAGACCGGCGACCTGAGACTCGACTGACCTCTCCTTATCGGCCCTTATCGGGTGGAACGACCTGGGCACTCACCACTCAAAACCCACAGAAGCTGCAACTTTTCGAACGAGCTTTTCATAATCTTGAGAGTGGCGCGAAACACCATGGGGTGAGCTGCGAAAAAAAAAAAATACCTCTTGCGGCCGTCGGACATGCTTCGGTTAGCAGCCATGCGTGCTTCCCTATGCCGCCCCTTGCCTAAAATGTGCGCTATATAAGGCGAGGGCCCTTGGAACGTTTCCCAAGTCATAGAATTCCTCCCTTCTCATCAGCGAATCAAAATGGTTACCAAAGTTGTGCTCGAAGAGTCATTGGGGCTCTGGCTTCTGGCCAACGCTCGAATGATCAAGGCCGAGCGTTGCAAGTTGAAGACGTTGAAGCCTCCGACTGTGATAAAGCCGCAGCTGTAGGTCTAGGACTCTTCGGAAACGGAATTTTGTTGAAAAACATCCAGGGTAACATTTTTAAGCCGCCCATCGATGTCGCCATTCAGGAATCCGGAACTTCCATTTCTCGGTCGGACACTGAATAAGGAGAGCAAGGCAATGGTCGCCGGTACGTATGGGCATGACACTTCATGTTTATCCCTTCTGACGTTCATACTACAGCATGGAAAAAATTCGAGCTGCAGAAAAAATCCTGAAGAAATCTGTGCATGCGTGCGCATGGCCAACCGCAGGAATACTCCATCTCCCGCGCGCAAGCATCAAACAAATAAAGCTACGGAACGCGGGACACTGCACTCGATCCATGATAGCAAGATAACTACCAACCCGCCCAAGACTCACCCGGCGTCGACACAGACACGAATATACACCAATCACAGCAACCAACTGCGACTCATCCGGCTTAGAATCGGTACTTGATGTTCGTTGTCAGACCACCTCTCACTTTCTTTACCTTTGTGTTGTCAATTTTCTTTGGGCGTGGAGTACTAGATATCCTTTGATTGAGAATCGGAATACAGGTATAGAAGATAGACAATAGATTAAAGATTTTAGACTAGAGACAAGGCTTCTGTTGAAACTCCAAAGTTATTGCCAACTATGCGGTCTAAATATCCCAAAAATAGCAGTTCTCCAACGAGACCCGTTGGCGCGCCATTCTCTTGAGTTCAAACAACGCCGAATTGAGGTTCACGGTTCCGCTTTACAACAGCCATTCCACAATCAAGATTTTTCAGTGATCTGCGTCGCATAAGGACAAAACAATAGATATGCTATATCAACACAAACCAAGTAAGACACCAAGATACATCCCACACTTCAAACGAGCATCAACGCAGAAACAAATCCATACTAATTGACATTCCGCGACCGGACTACGCTCGCGCCGCCGCGTCCACCACCACCCTCACGCGAAGGCAACGACGCTCCGAAGACCCGCGGACATATATACAAACAGCCGAACAAGCGCGCCCTTACATGATGAGCGCCGCAGCGGCGGCACCGAGCGCCATGACGCCGAACGACACGAACGAGGTCGACGCGGCGCCAGTCCACTGCGCGGGCGTCGGCTGGGCCGGCGTCGGCGTCGGGTTGCCGAGGCTGGCGGTGGCGTTGCTGCCGGAGGGCTGGCCGGGGATGTAGCCGTCGCAGGCAGCGCGCTCGCCGGAGCACTGGGCCATGTTGGCGTCGGGAGCGGTGCGGCACGCGTTCTCCTGGTCCTGGCAGGACTGGCTGGAGCCGGTGCCGGAGGGGGCGGGGGCGGTGCTGGTGCTGGAGGACTGGCCGGGGATGTAGCCGTCGCAGGCAGCGCGCTCGCCGGAGCACTGGGCCATGTTGGCGTCGGGGGCGGTGCGGCACGCGTTCTCCTTGTCCTGGCAGGACTGGCTGGAGCCGGTGCCGGAGGGGGCGGGGGCGATGCTGGTGCTGGAGGACTGGCCGGGGATGTAGCCGTCGCAGGCAGCGCGCTCGCCGGAGCACTGGGCCATGTTGGCGTCGGGGGCGGTGCGGCACGCGTTCTCCTTGTCCTGGCAGGACTGGCTGGAGCCGGTGCCGGAGGGGGCGGGGGCGGTGCTGGTGCTGGAGGACTGGCCGGGGATGTAGCCGTCGCAGGCGGCGCGCTCGCCGGAGCACTGGGCCATGTTGGCGTCGGGGGCGGTGCGGCACGCGTTCTCCTTGTCCTGGCAGGACTGGCTGGAGCCGGTGCCGGAGGGGGCGGGGGCGGTGCTGGTGCTGGAGGACTGGCCGGGGATGTAGCCGTCGCAGGCAGCGCGCTCGCCGGAGCACTGGGCCATGTTGGCGTCGGGGGCGGTGCGGCACGCGTTCTCCTTGTCCTGGCAGGACTGGCTGGAGCCGGTGCCGGAGGGGGCAGGGGCGGTGCTGGTGCTGGAGGACTGGCCGGGGATGTAGCCGTCGCAGGCAGCGCGCTCGGCGGAGCACTGGGCCATGTTGGCGTCGGGGGCGGTGCGGCACGCGTTCTCCTTGTCCTGGCAGGACTGGCTGGAGCCGGTGCCGGAGGGGGCGGGGGCGGTGCTGGTGCTGGAGGACTGGCCGGGGATGTAGCCGTCGCAGGCGGCGCGCTCGGCGGAGCACTGGGCCATGTTGGCGTCGGGGGCGGTGCGGCACGCGTTCTCCTTGTCCTGGCAGGACTGGCTGGAGCCGGTGCCGGAGGGGGCGGGGGCGGTGCCGGTGGCGGTGGCCGGGTGGGTGGAGCGGGCCGGGCAGTTGGTGACCTCGGGGCCGCAGGAGGTGATGGTGACGGCCTCGGTCTCGTAGACGGTCTTGGGGCCGCCGGCGGCGGCGGTGGTGGCAGCCGCGGCGGTGGTGCTGGCCGCGGACGGGTAGGCCTCGGCGACGCAGGCGACCTTCTCGGCGGAGCAGGTGGCCATGCTGCGGGGGTGTTAGTGGTGTTGGAGAGGCTGCGCTGGTGGGAGCACTCACTTGGCGTCAGGGCCGACGCGGCACTTGCTGTCAGCCTCCTGGCAAGCCTTGCAGGCAGCGGCCTTGGCGGAGCAGGTGGCCATGCTGGACAGATGTCAGTTTTCTGGAGAGGCTTGAAGTGATGGCGGCGAGGAAACCCACTTGGCATCCGGGCCGGTACGGCAGGAGTTGTCGAGGGCCTCGCAGTCGGTGGCGGCAGCGTAGTCGAACTGCGGCATGGCAGCAGAAAGGGTGACCTGGGCCGCAAGGGCGGTGGCGAGGATCTGGTAGCGCATTTTGGCGGGTTGGAAGTGAAGGTAGGGAGTGTGGCTGTCAAAAGAGTGTCTGTTATCGAGCGAGTGAAAGGCGCGGTGCTGGGCTGCTGGGCTGGTAGCGACAGCTGCACGATATCTATACCCCGTGGAAAGCCTCAGCCCCGTAAACATCGTATAAAGTTTATTGCTTGGTTCGCGTAGGGCTGAAGCTTGTGCTTTGCCGGATGCGGCAATGCAGGCGAGGGCTGCCGCCCGGAAGGTGATTCTCGTGACCGCTCTCCCCGCAATTACGAGTGGCAGATTGTGATGGGCGACAGGCACCGCCCTATGGCCGCTACAGCGCTAGAGAACTCAGCCCAAATCGCTGACTCGGCTCCATAAGGAGTCGGGATGTTCTCGGCGCTCGTAAAAGCGGGTAAATGATCGACGCCCGTACGAGCTACCGTATTCAACGTATGTGGCGCCGCAGCCCCCCATACTCAACGGCGTTGCATGAGTCTTGTCTCGCATTCGTTGCTTCTAGAAAAGAGGTGGTTGTTCTCTCTGGATATCGAGCAACAGGGGTTGCAGAAACACTGTCAAGCGCTCGCGGGGGTCCAGAGGGACCGATCCGTGACAAAGGCCCGTGCCCGTACACTACTTCATGCGGTTCGTATAACTTTTCGGATCAAACGTTTCATCCGTCTACGCGATCGGCGGTCTGAGGGGGAAGAATGAACAGGAGCATTGTCAAAGCATGAGCCTACTCGGATGCTGCGCCGCAAGCGAGCGACAAACCGAAAGCTGCAACGCCACTCAGTAGTAGAAGCCAACAGAAGGGTAGGTGTTGAGACAACGAGCTTGGTCGGGTCCTTTCAATTGATGTTGTGGCTGGAAAGGAAATATCCCACGACGGTGTTGCCCCCTTTACCATCTGCGGAGGGGCGAGAGGGAAAGCAGTGATCATGGAACCGCGAGAGGCGTCCAATCGCACGGACACGGGCTTCCTGGGAATGTAGGACACAGACTACTGTTCGTATGTAGAGATAGCTTCTCCCGTGCCAAAATCGGTGGCTCCGTGGGAAAGACCACCAGCAGCCTTTGTGGTCCAGCGGGGCCTTCGTGGCTGTCTCTTCCAAATGGCTGTTCCCCCACTAGACTGCATGTTGGCGCGTCTCATTAGTCCGGCCAGTAGTTGCGGTGAAGCTTGCCCGCGGTCCCAATTTCAAGAAGCCACCGCGCCGAAGACCAGGCGCTACTATTTGTCACGACCAAAGCACTTGTGGAGATTTGTTGCACTTCCATGCTCTAAGTACCCTTCAGTCGCGTTGTACTTACTTAGTCCATCTTCGGTCGGAGAGAGCGTTTTTACACACCTCTTGGTCCGCAATGGCTGCCCACAGTGGAGTGTAGGGCGCCGTCTATGAAAGAGGACCGCGGCGTTGGGTGGGTGGTGTGCT
Organism: Neofusicoccum laricinum; assembly: GCA_029906385.1. Taxonomy (NCBI): domain Eukaryota; kingdom Fungi; phylum Ascomycota; class Dothideomycetes; order Botryosphaeriales; family Botryosphaeriaceae; genus Neofusicoccum; species Neofusicoccum laricinum. The sequence continues at coordinate 118,931 of CP123727.1, forward strand.
ATTTTTAGATCAGCAGACCACGCCTGCCGCCCCCTACCACCAGCACTGCCAGCTGCTGCCTTGCCTCCCCCCACAGCACCCCGCCAAGCCACATGTGTTTCAGCGGAGGCAACCTTCTCCGTCACAGTCAATCTTCCCATCGCCGCCCAACATACTTATTATGGACCCACAACTTGCCGCTCTGCCGGTCGAGCTGCTTGATTTGATTGCCACCGCGCTCAGCCGGAACGACTTGCTCTCCACCGCCTCCACCTGTCGCCGTCTCTTTGGTGTCGCGGAACCCCACCTGTACCGCGCAGTAACCATCAAAGACGCCCTCGGGCAACGCTCATTTCTCGAGTCCGATTTGCACAAAATGCAAAAGGGCTGCACTGGTGCGCAGCTTCATCATCAAGCGTGGAAACGACAAGTATCGCGCCCGGCATGGTGCAAAAACGACGTCAGAGCCGTCGGATATCTCCGCACTTCCGGCGCTCACGAAACTGACGCATCTCTCAATCGAGTCCTATTACCTAGACTCTGACGAATTCCGCCATCTCTTCAGCCGCGCCGCTCGAGGAGAAATTCTGTGCGAGCTCAAAACATGTCAGCCAGCACTTCTTTATTTCACATCCATGCAGCCGGCTGACCGCCATCGCTTGTCTAGGTAGACTGCTCTTCTGGACTGAGGAGGATACCGAGTCTTCGACGCTGGCGAGTTTCGATACCATCTTCCTCCATCCTACTTTGGACGTGCTCACCATCTACAACGCTCGTGATGGATGCAGCGCAGACGTTGATCGGCAGAAATCGTCGACGGCACTCCGAAGGCTGGAACTTCTCCACTCGGACTTCTCGGTCCAAGAACTAGCACGAATACTGGCCATTCCACGCGACTTGCAGCAGCTCGTCGTCCATGTAAAGCCTTACCAGGGCATGCTCCAGTGCTGTCCGTATGATTGGAGCGAGTACGCCCGTGCATTGGAAGTGGTGAAGGACAGCCTTGAGACGCTGGTCATAACCAAGGATGCCGCCATCAGCAACCGGCCCCTCCAGCTGAACAACATGAAAGCTCTCCGTTGTATTGCTGCCGACAGTGACATCCTGTTTGGGCAACTCCGGTCCACTCCCGAGATGGTTGATGAGCGTTTTCTGCAGAACCTCCTTCCTCCCAGCCTCGAAACCATCCACGAATTGAGTTGGGCACTCCCGCTGAGCGCGGCGCTTGATGACGAGGAATGGACTCGCGTACTCGGCCGTGCTCTGGCCATGATGCGAGGCATAGCTCCGGCCCTGCGGGTCGAGTTGCGCAACTCGTATGGCGTTTCTGAGGCATTCAAGCACGCTTGCAAGGCCTCGGGTGTTCCCATCGTGTACAGCCACAGTGATGAGGATGTGGAGGACTCTCCACGCACCGGATGGCTTCAGAGGGCGCATTTTATTTTGCTGCCTGTTGGTCCTATAGACTAGTCTACTCTTCTGCTGGATACACGATGATCTTGTCCAAGTCCGCGCCCTTGAAGTCAAACCCGTTGTCGAGACCTCCAACGGTGATGGTGTTTTGTCCCTCCTTGAGAGGAAGCAGAAGCGGGGTGGAGAGGATGATCCCCTTGTGGGTATCCCGCTGGTACAAGGTGTGCACGTTATCAGTGTCGCCGCTGACAACAACGCTGCTGACGCGGCGGAGCTGCCACGCGCCGCCGATACGGTCCGGAGAGCCGCCAGCTGCAGAAATCCGTCAGACGTTGGACAACAATAGATGTTGGAAATACTCACGTTGATCTCCAAAACCCATGTCGTCCGTGTTTTGGTAGTAGAACGAAACCCACTGCTCCTTCCCGGTACCCTCGATCCCTTCAAAGATAACGGTGCTGTCGTTTCCGTAAATGCCAGTCACGATAACTCCGTTGCTGGCGAAGTTCTGTACAGATTCAGTACTCGCAACATCCCACGAAGCTAGCCGCGCACTCACAGCCTCTTGTTTAAATGCGTTGCCGTTGGTCGTCGCGTCGGATCCGTAGTAAGCCGTGCCCTCGACTGGGGACCACTCTCCGGATTTCCTTTGATTCCCGAGTCAGCAGCAGAAACCACCGAGACCAGACCGCAAACTCACACGTCCAAGTCGTAGACGTCATGCCACTCAACCTCAAGAGTCTTTTCGCCGTCGTCGATGTTGATTGGCAACCAGATGTATCGGCTTTCCCAGAGAGAGTTCGAGTCCCACTGTCAAAGAGGTCAGCCACTGATGAACCCTCGGTTCGCTCCTTCAGCAGCGCACCTGGTCACCGAGGTAGAGGTAGGTCGTCTTCTTTTCTCCAACGATCCTCAGGGAGAAGCCCGACTGAGAATTGAAAGTCCTGGTGTTCAGAGGCGCCACAATCCAAGGCTGAGACCACGGCCCTGCCAGCGAGTCCGCACGGAAAGCCACGACGTCTGCACAAAGATTGTCAGATGAAGTACTCAGAAACCGGGCGGCCCCCACACTCACTGTTGGGCCGGTAACCAGTCTTATGGCTCATCAACGCGTAGTAGCTCTCCTCCGTCTGAATGATCGTCGGCGCCTCCAAGTCGAACTTGTCCCAGCGGTGGATGACCTCGTCGAGCTCGGAAATGTCGTCGTTGAAGCTGGTGAGATACACGTCACGGCCCTCTTTCCGGTCTCCGTTGGAGTAGAGGGAGTAGGTCTTGCCGTCCTTGTAGTCGGCGAACATGCCAAAGTCCTGGGACCAGTTGCCGAGCGGCGCCGTGGCGTTGACGAAGGTGTAGGGCCCAGCGATGGTGTCGGCCGTTGCGAAACCTTGGAGGAGCCAGCCGTATGACGCATTGTCCGCATGCCACCACATCTATTGCGGGATTAGTTGCAAACGTGCTCGGAGGCCATTGAAATAGCATACGTGATACTGGTTCGCACTCTCGCTGTACGCCACTTTAGGTCTCTGGATGATATGCTCGGGTGCGATGTAGGGGTGGCCCTCGATGGGTTCTGCAAGCGGTCAGCCCACGGCCGCGGCCGAATCGGAAAAACAAACCTACCCAGCGCGAGCCCCTCGTAAGTCCAGGTAGCCAGATCCTCCGAACTGTAGACCGTGACGCCTCCGCCCTCCTCCTGGCCCTCGATCTTGTACTCTCCGAACCAGAAGAACTTCCCGGTCTCGGGATCAACGGTAACACCGCCGGCATGGGCGTTGACCAGATTCCCGTCCGTGTCGTGCCACCGTCCGCCCGGCACGATGTACTTCGCACGCGCGGCGCCCGCTGCAAGGAGCAGGGATACCCAGCTTGTCCGCATTTCGAAACGGTCGCGGGGATGCAGGGTAGACTGGCTGGGATGGCCTCTCTCGCCGGCGGAGCGCTTATAACAGGGCGGCCAAGACAATCCGCGGCGACACTTCGCCCGAACGGCTGGGCTCCGGAAATATTCGCCATGAGGCGCGCGAGGCTCGCGATGGATCTGCTTCGGTCGCATTTACCCCGTGCGGCAGGTCGTTTGGCAGCAGCGTTCGCTTGGCCCCAGGGGCGCCCCCGCACTTCCCCGCAGGAACGCCGCGCTGGAGGATGCAAGGCACCGTTTCTCCCGCCGCGTGGGTGGGTTCTCTTCTTTGTCGACAGGTCCGAGACCCGGATAGGACCGGTCTCCTCCTCCGCCATCGTCCCGGCGGAGGCACAGGAAACTTTGCGGCCTACGCCGCCGCCGGAGCGACGGGCCAAGGCTTACCAAAGAGCGGCTGCGGCCGGGGCTTTCACGCCACGCGCTGGGTCGCGAAGTGGCTCTTCCGTCAAGGCGTCAACGGCACCCGCCTGTACAAGGGCAATGCTTTTCGTTTGCCTTGAACCTGCACGCATTTGCGCATTGGCATCCATGCCACGCCTCCGCACTACCTGTTTTTTTTCCAGCACTTAGCACTGGTAGTTCTCCCAAAGGCTGGCCTGCATTGAAAAGAAAGAACCAACGAAGGAGAAACGTGCGGGCGAAACATGCACTTCTGGCTGCTGAAACATACCTCGTTGGTCTGAGTTGCAGTCACGTACCCGTGTTTACCATGTAGGCCTCTGCGTTTGCCAACCCACCTGATCCTCAGTCGGTCAAGTGACGTAGTCTCAGGGCTGACGACGCGATCACGCAGCGCAGCATCAAACGCTCAGACGGGGAGGCTAAATGATGATGGCAGCATGTTTAAGCTAAGTGATCCTCACCATCCCTGCACACGGCGTTCTTGTCATGATGATGATCTTGATCTTATTTTGACCGCAGGAGACGTCAGCGCTGTGATTTCCAATCTTCTCGACATTTCCTCGTCTTTGAAACAATAGAGCAAGGGTGCAGGTGGGGTCAAGAAGTATGATTGGCCAATCGCTCTACGCTGACAAAGTGACTGCTGCGAAACGGAGATGGAGAATCTCACCGACCACGCTTCGGGCCAGCGTCAGGTCAGCAAGTCACCAGCCTGTCGACACCGGCCCCCCACCCAAAACGTCACCGCACACGCCACCGTCCGAGATAAGCGGGTTCAGTCGTCGGTCCTGCGTCACAGCATCTTTAACGAATACTAGGGCGCTCGGTGTCTGGTCTGAAAGAGAGCGAATGACGGATGCATGCATTTGTCAGCCTATTGCAGCCACGAATGGCACCATGGACGTCGAGTGAAGCACTCGCGCAGAAGCAACTGCTGGCCAGCTTCAGCACTCCCTCGCCTCACCAAGCGCTCGGCTTTCGCATTCACAAAAGCGCGGGTGACAAATGCGTTCATCTCTCAGACTCTCTGAGCTACCAGGACGACACCATAGGGTCGGTCGCAAAGGACATAAAAGGAGGTGACAAGAATCATCATCTGAAGCATTGCAAGACAGCGCTCTCCTCGACATCCAGCATCACCAGCAGCATCGCATAACAACACCCCTCAACCAGCAGCCATGGCCGCCCAAACTCTCTCCGGCAAAGTCGCCCTCGTCACCGGTGGCACCCGCGGCATCGGCGCAGCCATCGTCCTCGAGCTCGCCCGCCGAGGCGCAAAGGTACCCCCACCACCTCCCTCCCCCTAACCCCACTCTCTAACCCGCGCCCCAGGTCGCCTTCACCTACGTCTCCCCCAGCAGCGCCTCCCTCGCCGCCGACCTCTCCGCCACCATCTCCGCCCTCGCCAACACCTCCGCCGCGCACGCCATCCACGCAGACATGGCATCCCCCACCGCACCCGCCACCGTCCTTGCCGCCACCCTCGCCGCCTTCGGCCCCACCATCGACATCCTCGTCCACAACGCCGGCGTCTACACCGTCGCCCCGCTCGCCGCCATCACCCCCGCCGCCTACACCACCACCCTCGACCTCAACCTCCGCGCCGTCCTCTTCCTCACCCAAGCCGCCGCGCCGCACCTCCCCGCCGCCGGCGGCGGCCGCGTCATCGCCATCGGCAGCACCGCCGCCCGCACCGCCACGCCCGGCGCCGCCGTCTACGCCGCCAGCAAGGCCGCGCTCGAGGCGCTGACGCGCGCGTTCGCGGCCGAGCTGGGGCCGGCGGGGCACACGGCGAATGTGGTGGCGCCGGGGCCGACGGCGACGGATATGGTGGCCGCGGGCGCGGAGGGAAACCCGAGGTGCGCGCGTTTTTGGATCGGGCGAAGGCGGATACGCCGATGCGGGCGCGGATGGGGACGGCGGGGGATGTGGCGGGAGTGGTGGCGGCGGTGGCAGAGGAGGGGATGGGGTGGGTTACCGGGCAGAGTCTGAGCGCGAGTGGGGGGCTGGTGATGTTTTGAGGGGGTTGGTGGGGTGAGGGGGCTTGGGAGCGGGGGTGGGGAGGCGGAGGGCGTGGGTAGAGAGAGTGGATTCGGTGTTGGGAACTTTGTCGTGGCTTCTTGTACGGCTTGAGGTTGTGGTTGACGCTTCAGCGTGGGTGTAGAACTGAAGCAGCTGCTAGAAGTGTCACTGTTAGCTGTGGTTCGAAAATTCACCGCTGTCTTCACCACGAAAGTTCCCAACGTATCACGGAACAAGGCTGTTACAGGATGGTCAGGAGTGAAGTCAGGAGAGGGACACCGCCTGGAATTCCAGCAATGAGTCGGTCCTTGGTGGACGTTAAAGGAGAGAAAGACTTTGACGGAAGATTGTGTCGAATTGAGGCGTTCAAAACAGGGGTGCTGGCTGAGGAATCAGTAGTGAAGTTGCATGCATGTGAGGTACACCTATATGAAGGACAGCCATCACACGTGCCACATGCACACTTGAATAGCTCTTGCCGCTTCCGCCTTTCAACTCTGAGCGGCTGCCCCATAAACTGCAGATCATCGGAGCACCCAGACCAAGACTACCTTTTCCACACCTCCAACTCTCCTCCATCTTGTCTGCCATACACCTTCACCTCAGGTCCCCGTCGGATTTCAGGCCCATCAGCAACCATTAGCCACAGCAGCACCTATGGCGACAGGAGCCAGAGCTTCAGCGCGGTTGCGCAAAAAGCCGAGGATCTCATACTTTGAGGGTGAGGAAGAGTGTTCTCCCACCCAAGAAGAGGAGGATCATGTCTTGAGCCACAACAAGGTACGACAGAGACTTCGCTTCTGAAAGTTCATTGCTAATTTCTACACGCACAGAAAACCAAGCCCGGCGGTCAACCAGACGCGGAGAAGCGCGGCTTCTTCAATTGGGCCGAACTTCCTGGAGAACTGAAGAACCGCGTGTACGATTACGCTCTGACAACCCCGGAAGAAATCCGAATCCGCAAGTCCGAAAGCTCTCACCATATGCCCAGACTCCACCGCCACATCCGTGCCTGTGATGAGAAACCACTCCCGCTCACTTCCAATCTCCTCCTCGTCAACAAGAAGACATACAGCGAAGGTGCCCCTCTGCTCTATCAAAACCACCTGTCGTTCAAGGATGCATTCACTTTGTACCTCTTCCTTCACCGTCTCAGTAGCAAGCAGAAGCAATGGATACAGCATATTGCCATAGAGTTCATGACCGTAAGGGGCTTCATTCAGCCTGCTTTCGACCTCCTGATCGGCACCAGCAATCTCAAGACAATGACTATTAGCGACTTCTCCGACAGGACCCGGGACTTGGACCTAGCTACTCGACTTTACTACACCGCTTACAACTGGATTAAAACAGTTGGAAAGGAAAAAGGCGACCAGTATGCAGCACTTGCTCTCATCAACATTTCCGACAAGGCTGTAGTCGCTGCCAATCCATGGGCGGGTTTGCGGTCCGGTATTCGTGATGAACGCCGCTCGATTCATAAGGTCCTGAAGGAGAAAATTTTCGCTAAGGATTAGCCCGGTTTATATGCGTTGCGGCAAGAGTGTGAGTATCTCTTCGGCAACGGCTTCTGGCGTTGCTTGGCAATCTTCTGGGCTTCTCCTTCAGCACGCGCAACGGTCGTGCCAATACATTCATGAAAGCGGATTGAACCAAAACTCTTTTCGGGTGTTGTGGGGACTCGGAGTTTAACAGTACAAAAAAAGCGCTTGACAGCAGCTATTCGGGCCATCGAGTTTGCAAGGCGTTTCCTCAGGAAATTGGTGACGGAGTGGCCTTATGTAGCAACTTGGATAAGCAAAAGGAACAAAATCTCTGCACAACTCTTTCTATTCCCAGGCCCCTCCCTTCGCGCCAAGCACAGGTTCACATCTGTTCATCCCACTTTAACCACACACCACCACAACTCTACACCTCCACCTCCGGCACCCTCTTCCTACACCAAAGCTTCGCCTCCGGATCCGCCCTCAACTCGCTCTCCGACAAACCCTTCCTCGCCCCTTTTCCCAACCTCCTATTATACCCCAGCAGCACATGCACCAACATAATCTCCAGCGCATCCGCCGCCACAGCCCTCCCCGGATACGCATGCCTCCCGTGTCCAGCCCCGAACTGCTCCGCGCTGGTCGTCAAGAACTGCTCCCTACCCCCTGCCCCGGCTGCTTCCTCAGCCGCAGCTACCCGCGCCCGTCGACCGCCATCGGGTTCGCTCCGCAAACCGCCGGATCGAGCATGTGGAAGCTGGGGACGGCGATGATGGCGCTGCGCGGGAGGCTGATGGAACATCTTACTTCTGTCCTTCAGCGGGAGAAGGTTCTAGAGGTTTCGGGCCATTCTCAGATAGCTCCGGTGTCAAAGGGCCTAGGTTAGTTCACAATTAGCTTGTTTCTCGTCATGTACGCGAATGAGACATACCAATAGTGACGGTCAAGTTCTTCCAGATGACATCATGGAATACATTGTTTTGTAAACCTTGCCAAGCCCTCTCCTTGTCGCTAGCTAAATCTGCGAAACGAATGGCGTTTTCCAGAAGCCAGGATAGTAGTGAGGTAGCTTCGTGCTAATCCACCTTACAATAGCTGCGCTATCACTCCGACTTTAGTGCTATGGTCGCAGCTATATATTCTGTTGAACGGCGCGAGAAAGTAAGACACCGCTGTCTTCTCTATTCATGCTACTGAAGGCAGCTATATACTAGATCTTTGCGCAGAACACGTGTGCTGTTCGGATTTATGGAATTGCGCATGAACGGGGCAGATGAGGTATGTAGGGGTAGGTATTTGGTGTAGCGAAAAAAGCAAAGAAAGGACGCGTGTATGAAAAGCAAATAAAACTCGTGATTTGCGGGCGAATGTGGTTGACACCTTCCGTTGGCTCCATTTTCGTAGTAGGGGGGTGAAGTGGCCGTTGCGAGGCTGATCCAACCAACCAGCTATTTCGACTTTGTTTGCACCGAGACTCGCGCTCTCCCGTCAGTACAAGGGCCCAGCCCGCGGGATAGTCGGGGAGGCGGAGGCGACTGGCGTCGCTCACTGTGGCGCGATGGAAGCCGACGAGCAGCCATGATGCTTAATGGTCACCGCAGGGCGCGCTTCGCCAGAGATAGTGCCGCTTTCGCGAAGGCTATTTGAGAATTGTTAACGCTAGCGTATGGAAGTCGGTGGGGGTGATGTACCGAAGATGTGAATGATGATGTTCTTGCTAAGACGGCTATAGTAATCAACAGAATTCTAGCCGGGGAAGTAATAACTATAATGAATAGAAAAGACGTACATACAGAATTTTTTTACGTCTTCTAGACTAAACACTACCGTCGATATAAACTAGAAGTCTACAGAAAAGTAGTACACAAAGCTACCTGTAGTTCACATACGCAAACATCATCCAGAGAAACTCGTCACTAAGCCTGGAGGTTAAGATCTTTTTGTACTGTGCTAAGCCACAAAGATCCTTTCTACATATCTCGGTAAGATTGGAAGCCGTCATCCGTATAAGACCATGGCTGAAAGTCGAATTTGTAAGCAGTACGGCCCGCTGAAGCTGAGCACGGTACGGGCCGGCTGATGGCTTGCGGAACGGATTCACGGCCCTTCCGGAAGGCGCGTGCTGAAATATCGCAAGGTCAAACACTCTGGCATTTGTGCCCTGCGTGCGAATAAGGGGTTTTGTGGCTGAGCGTCGTATCAGTGGCCAGGTAAGTAGGGCTTGGCGGAAAATTTAGTACTCGAATTCGTACAGTGTCTTCCCCGATTGGCCACTGCACTCTGTTCGGGAACTTAAGCAAGTAGGACCTTGGAATATGGATATCACGCCTTGCCTCACAAGAAAAACCGGGGCCTGTTTAAGAGTGCCGCTTGGGCACTACTGGCGTTAGAGATAACCAAGCATGGTCAGTGCCTTGCCTAATGCAGTAATGCTTGCGAGAGACAGGGTCGGTTGCTGTGTTTGGCGCCAACGCGGAAATATTTTCCGTGCTCCTCCACCTGGTTGCCATTTTTAGTTAGATGCCGCGATTTTCACGCTACGCAACCACGTAGGCATGTCCTGCTTATGCAAGCTGTCGATGCTTTTGCGCCTCCGTCCCATTTGTAACGGCGGGCCTCTGCCTCTAAGGATCCAAACACCAAAGAGGGTGGTAAGCCGTGTAGGGTTTACCTTGAGTGGGTACAAGGTAGGGGTTGAGAACAAGTATAGACGAATACACGTGACTGAGCACTGCGTGCGAAGGCCGTGTTACTAATCAATGGTGTAGATTGATTATTGAAGTTGACCACGAAGGTCAAAGCTATCTAAGGAGTGTGGTTTATATACATGTAGGAGAGTGTCTACAATCTAATATTGATCTGTTTGATCTGTGTTGCCTCTTGGGCAGGAGCGTATGGATCAGACAGATCAATGTTGTCTTGATCTTATTGATCTGTCCCTTAATGCCTGAGGCATGCGGGATCAAAGGGATCAATTCCTTGGCATCACGGGATACACGTGACTCATGGTGGGTCTTCATGGCGCGTGTCTGCGCCCCGCTTGCTTCCTTTCCTACCCTATCCCGACTCTGTAAAGGCTGTGCCGTAACACTTGGGAAATACCCGAACGACATTTACTTGGACGGTGCCCGGCTGGTGGAACCCGCAGTGGACTCGTTCAATGAGGAGAGGCAAAGCGAGCTGTGGGATCTGAGTTTCAAACTCGCAGGCCTCAAGGAAGGTGACACTGCTTTGTGTTGAGCAAAGGCCGCTTGCACTTGATATATTACTGTCACATAACACCGCTGTCTTGATTGGCTTTCCCTGTGAATGTAATTTCGTTCTATTTCTGAGTGAGGCGTAGACTGTGTGGTCCATGAACTTGATCATCTTCTGTTTGTATGGATCAGACTTGCAATCCCGGTACTACAAAGAAAACACAACCTCTATCACAAGGCAGTGATCTGTCATGGAAAGTGAGACATTCCCATCGTTGTCCTTTCTCTTGCACTTGTCCAAAATATTGTGGCTTGCTGAAGCTAAGCTCCCGAGGATATTATTTTGCAAATCATTGCCCTCGATGACGTTGTAAAAGGTATAGGGCTCCGCTTGTGACACTTTCGCTATATATAGAATGCTGCTTTAGGAAGCAAACATCTTCTGCGAACAGCGCACTATAGTCATCAATGCAAATACTTTGCAACTCTATCAACAATTCCAAACTGCGTTTCAAGAGGCTCTTCAAACATAAGTAGAAGGTGCAGCAGCTCATGGAAGGGAATATGCGAGAATGCGCTGTTGCTATCCAATATTTGCTACCTTACACAAGCGAAGATATGGTGTTACGCCACATTCACCACACGGACGAGGCCTGGTACCTGTACGGCTTCCCAAGCACATTACACCTCGTCAGGACTGGTGGTAAAATTCTCGGGTATAAATAATCCACCGAAATCTCCTCTGGTCCAGTGAATTGACCACCAAGCAGAATCACCGCAATCATGCTCATGGCCATTGTTTTCCTCCTCTTCCTCACGCTCAGCCCCCTCGCCTCCCCAGAAAGCACCAGCGAAAGCCCAGCCAACTTCACCCTCCCCGAGCTCTACGCCCTCCAAACCCGCATCTTCGACACCACCCTCTCCCTCACCCCCACCGTCAACTCCACCCTCCTCTCCCCCCACATCCGCGGCCGCGTCGACATAACGCGGCACTTCGCCGGCCGCGAGCTCAACACCGAGTACCTCTTCGGCCTCTTCGCCGCCCTCAACGCCACCCGCGCCTTCACCCTCCTCGGCGTCCCGACCGGCTACCGCGTCGTGCACTTCACCGGCGCCCGCGACGTCGCCGCCTCCGCCACCTTGATGCGCTTCGCGAGCCCCTTCTGGGGCCCCTTCACCCTCGAGCTGCACACCTGGAGCCGCTTCGACCCCCGCGGCGCCGTCGTCCAGTACGATGCCTCGTTCCGCCACTGGGACCTGTTCGTCGAGGAGGCGCTGGCGCGCGTCGCGCGCGACCGCTTCGGCGGCGACGAGGGCGCTGCGGTTGCGTACGCGGCGGGGCGGCTCGTCGACGAGGTCTGCGGCGTGCACGAGGCGCACTGTCAAGGCGCGGACCGGCAGTACGCAAGCGAGGACGCGTGTCGGGCGTTCCTGGCAAGGGAGGTGCGGTTCGGGCTGCCGCATGAGATGGGGCGGAATACGTTGTTGTGTCGGATGGTGCATGGGCCGATGGTGCCGCTGAGGCCGGGTGTGCACTGTAAGCATATTGGGCCGCAGGGAGGCGATATGTGTGAGGATGGGCTGGGGTATGCGGAGAGGATTGATCAGGGGTTTTGGCGGGAGTCGTGGATGCCGGAGGAGCTGCGCATGTTGTTCTGAAACGGGATATCTTGCTGTTGTGTCTTTCTTGGTTTTACTTTCTTTTTTCTTTGCTACCCATTCTTCAAATTCTTTGCAGTTCTGGGGATGCTTTCTGAGAATCTCGCACTTCTCGGCCTCCTCCAACAAGAGGCTGCTGATCCCGGTAGTGTCGGGATAGGCAAGCAAACTAGGTCGCTTCGTGTAACTGCCGTCGTGCTCAGACAAGCCTGTGGGGACTTGCGTGAAGTGTAAGGGGAACCGTGGCCATATCTTGGAAGGCGGAACCGGAACGGGGTCGAGGGCTTGGGGATCCACGGTAGTCGTAGGGCCTAAGCGGGCGTGTACGAGCGCATAGTAATATCGGTCACTGTCCTTGAGAATGATCTTCGTGTGAGAAAATTCGAAATCGTTGGTCTATGGGTTTTCAGCGAAAGCCTCGCTCTGCTCTACGACAGCGGCTATGAGAAGAAACCGGTTTGATGTAGCAGCGTGGTATATGGCGCGTAGTGTGATGGAGTGACACAATGTGGGCAGTGCGCGTGCGCGTCGTGGCAAGCTGCAGTCGGTTAGGGTTACCAGGACCCTTGGACCGCTTTACGCCACAAGCATCCACCTACCATGTCACAGATACAATCACGGGCGTTGAACACCTGCAGCAGCTTCCATCGTGATCATTACATCTCTTCATGGCACCCGAACTTCCCAGGATCCGCACAGATGTAGAAACGCAAGATAATCATAACCGGTGGTCAAGGCCATCCATGGTAGAGTGGTGATTTCCATACAGGAAATAGCGTCGCTCGGCAGTGCGAAAAGAAGCTGCGGTTAAGTCGCGCAGAGGAACTTCAGAATACGCATCTCATTCGGACGGCAATGTGGCCACGGAAAGAAGGCCGCTGCTCGGCAGTATCGAAAGTCCTTCAGGATAGCAAGAGGCGGTTGCGCGAGGAGTTGGAAGGGAGGTGATGACGGTGGCAGGAGCGCATTCAGGGTTCGTGGCGGATGTTGAGGAGCGGGTGGAGAGCTTCGCGATGCTCTGGTAGGTTTTTGATGTGCCTAAGGACGTTTGCCTTCTCTTGGCTTACGCTCTTTTTGCCTCCGTTTGGGACCGTCGGTGCTCCCAGGTACGAATCATTCGCACATTCCCAAGCTCTGCCGGCCACGCTTCCCGAAGAGAGGCAGCATGGTGGATAAGGCTGAATCTATAGTTGCAGTGTGTTAAGACAGGCTACTGAAACAAAGATCGTTCGAGAGAGAAAGCTTAAATTGCTTCAATTGACGTGAATGATTGAGACCGCCGCACTTGCCGTACTTTTTCCACGAGTGGCGCTTTTCCGTCATTTCATTTTTGCCTTCGGAAAAATGCCGGATGCAGTGGGCGTTCTACTGGAGAAGCTGCCCATGCCTAGTTTTGCAATAGCCAAAGCTCAGAGGAGACAGTCGGCAGAATATCTGTCTCCCGAAGCTCGGAATCGAAGCTCGACAGGGAAGCGATCGAACGCCGTTGAACGCCGCGGAACCGGGATTGCTTCTGCGAGTTCTGGAACCTACCGTAATCAGCCATTATCGTGGGGCTGGTGAAAGGCGGTGGGGATCTTGGCGGTGGGTGCCTCGTCCCGCGCGGGTCAGATGGTGATCCACCGCGATTCTCGCCCCCTCAGACCCGGACACTCGACCGGACGAATTGCCGACATGCCTCGTCAACCATAGCCCTCACAGCAGTGCTGAAGTGCTTGTGCCACTGTCCCTCTCCCAAGTACACCGCGTACATATTCCACTCCTTTCCCGTGTCGATTATCGCTTTCTCGGACGTTTTCGGATCCGTGTCTGTCGCCGCACGGCATCCCGTATTTCAAGAGGAATAGCCTTCGTCGGGCCGACAGCAGATCTTGGCCACGAACAATCAGGGCGTGTATAGAGATGAACCGATTTCTGTCTAATCGAGTTAGTCAAGCTGGGGCAAGACTCAGTTCAAATTGCAACGTTCCTCCTATTCCTACTAAGCTTTGATGCCGACTCAGCGACCTGTAGATCCGACCCGCAGCGTCCGTGGAAGCGCAATGTTGGGTCGCCTCCTCTCTCACCCAGCCTATCACCGCCTCTCTCCAGAACGGCCCAGGACGCACCAGCATCTGAAGGAAGCGACAGTAGCATAGATCATCGCAGGAGTCCCCTATCGCCCAGCACCGGCGGGTGTCCCGAACGCCCCGACTTACAGCTTCTGTGAATATCCCGCGTTCTCGTTAACCCTAATCTCTGGCCTCGCACAGATCAGGCGTACTGGCTACCCCTCTTATGCGAGTATTGACAAGCAAAGACCACGGCCTTCTACACTCCCTGTCTTTTGCTCCAGGATAAATTCAGCGTGCTGCCGCTGCCATTTCCCCAGCACCACTCCTCTTCTTGTCCTTCTTTTGACTCCAATCAGCTGTGCTGTCCACTCTTTCACGACCTCAACAAAGCCATTCAAGATGAAGTTCTCCACCGCCATCGTCCTCGCCGCTTCGGCTTCCATGGCCGCCGCCTACACCAACGCCGACATCCCGTCGTGCGCCGTACGTCTCACCCGCCATCCCCAAGCCTCGCGGCAACCGGCTAACAACACCAGACGCCCTGCATCAAGGAGGGCGCGCCCAAGGTCGGCTGCGACGTCACCGACGCGACCTGCATGTGCGAGAAGCAGGACAAGCTCGCCGGCGTGGTCATCGGCTGCATCTCCGAGTCCTGCTCCGCCAAGGACGCGGTCAAGGCGTCCACCGTCTCCGACAGCGTCTGCTCCGACCTGACCAGCAAGTCGTCGTCCTCGGGCTCCAACTCCACTGCCGCCGTCTCCACTCCGGCCTCCACCCCCACTCCCACGCACTCCCCCACCAACGCCGCCGGTGCTCTCCAGGCTGGTGGTATGGCTGCCGGTCTCTCTGGCCTGATGGGCGCTCTCATGCTCGTCCTGTAAGGGACACGAACGAGTTCGGACTGCACGCACACACAAGCAAACTTAGATTCATACAAATAATGGCTTAATTGTAATTTTACGCTCATACAGATGCAAATGCTCTACCGTGAAATGTGACTTCATCCTGCCGCGACGGTCGGACAGCATCGGCATTTGACCCGGCGCATTATCCCTCGGCGCTGATCACCTTCGTCACCGGCCGTGTCCGACAGCCGTGTTGCCAGCAGGCAGATCGCCAGGAACAAAAAGCAGCACAGCCTGAACAACTCTGGAAAATAGCCGCAGAAGCTCTCACTGGATGCAAAAAAGGCTAGCCCTAGCTCCAAAGGGGGCTACGGCTGTTTTTTTCCTGCAACAGAAGTTGTTGCATCGCATGGAGTTGGATTGCGTCTTTCTCGCATGTTGCGAGCTTTTTTTCGTTGTGATTGCTAGGGGACCCTCAAACCCTGCAGTTGCCACATCCTCATGTAAGGGAGAAGGAGGAGGAGGAGGGAAGGGTGGGGGTGTACGCAGCGGTGGCGCAGGTGGCGCAGATCTTCCTCTGGGGATCGCTGGGGGCGAAGCCGATACGGGTTGTGATGAGTGGGTTATTCATCGTGAGACTGAGGGAGGCGTTGGGTGAGGGGAACATGGTCGGGATGTGGGAGGAAGAGGCAACGTTGGAGGCGTTGGTGTGAGTGTTATTTATGGGTTACATCATGACGGATGAGCAGACTGCCGATTGGTACGAGAAGCTAGTGGTGGCGATGCGGCTATTAGACATCAAGAGTGGGGAGCAACTGATGTCGATACTGCAGGATTTCTGTGGAGAGAAAAGTTTTGTCGAGACGCGTGCCGGGAGCTTTGGGTCGACGTCGAGGCATAGGTACCAAACCTTGGCAGGAGTCCTGCGGGGTTTTTTCAATCAAGTGTGCAGTAAGCAAACAGTACGTGTGTAAGAAGAGAAAAGCAGGGCAATGGTAAAGCAGCAGTGGAATTCCGTTCTAGTATGAAGTCCCATTAGAAAACGTTGTTGAGTTCCACTCGTTCGCAAGCTGCGCAAATGTGAGTTATCTTTCTGGCAGGTGGAGAACACGGTAGCTTACGTTCCACGCGTCAATCCGAAGCGTATAACTGCCGTCGGCATATTCTGCAACGCGCCTCAACATGCCAACAGCTAAGAGACGTCCAGACATTAGAGCAAGCATCCACGCAAGTCTCGGCGCCGTCACTCACCAACGATATTGTTCAGCCAATAATAGTCCTTGTCGCCCGTCTCAAACACCAGCCTCAAGTGAAGATCGCCGTTCGCCTGCTTAGGCCCCGACGTCTGGATGAAGATGTTGGCGCCGTCATCGGTCTGGAGATTGTACCGGGTGTCGGCGGTGAACAAGCCGGTCTGCGGATCTGTCGTCCCCCAGTCTGCGCCGAGATCGAGGATCTTGCCGTTCAACCGCGGCCCGGTGAAATTCCCGCCGACGATGGGAATGGCGGTGCGAAGGCCCTTGGGGGTCTGGCTGGTGAAGATTCGGGGGGTGCAGTCTACAAGCGCCGTGTAGAGGTACTCGAGTCCCGGGGCGGTGGGCTCTGCTGCTACGGAGGAATCAGCCGCAGGCGCTGTGGCGAGGAGCGCGCAGGTGGCGATGAGGCTGCGGAGGAGCTGCATGGCGATTTAAAGAATTACGCCGTGGGAAGTTACTGGGAATTGGAATCCAATTGATGCAAACATTATATATGCGACCCAATTGGCCGACGGTGGGGAAGTGCCGGTGCCGGGGTGCTCTGCCGGACGGCACGCAAGTCGTGTTTTGCGGGGCAAGTCAGCGAAAAGGCCGCACTGTCGGGGCGGAAAAGAGCTGGCAGAACTGTTTTCCGCCACTGCGGGGTAAGCAGAGACTGGACTACTGCAGCTTCAACTCGGCATTCCCGGTCTTGGCCTTGTTCGCTCTCCATTTGTAGTACTCTCCCGCCGTCACGACGGGGTATTTCATCGGGTTGTCCTCGCTGACACAGGTTGACACCGGCTCCAGAAGCCTGCTCCGATCAAAGCCGAAGAAGAACGGCGCCGAGAACCGTTCCTTCCCGCTCTTGTTGACCACCCTGTGCACCGTCGACACGAAGAAGTCGTTTGTCTGGCGCATGAAGCAGTCGGCAATGTTGACGACGAACGACCCAGGCACCGGCTTTGCCTTGATCCATTTGCCCGCCTTGTTGAGAACCTCCAATCCGCCACAGCTATCCTGCGAGACAATCGTCCAGCACTCGAAGTCCGTGTGGGCGCCGAGTCCTGCCTGCTCGTCTGGGGAGAGGTCCTGCTGGGGATAGTGTAGGATTCGCATTCCCGCTTCCGGGCGCTTGACGTACTGGTCAAACGAGTCCTCTGGGAGGTGGAGCGCGAGAGCAAAAACTCTGGCCATCCTGCGGGCAAGCTGGAGAAGCGGCGTGTAATAGCCGAGCAGGCCCTCTTTGAATCCGGGAAGGCCAGATGGCCAGATGCTGATGGGCTTCTCATCCTTGTTGATGGCATCGGGGTCGGCGGTCGGCTCGTACGCCCAGTTGAAAGCCTCGCTGAGATCTGCCCAGAGCGTCAGTCGTACGGCTGCCTGCATCATCGACCGGAAAAATGTCACCTTTCTGCGCCAAGGAATTCCGGTTGTAATGCTTCATAGGATGGTATCCCACAAACTCGTTCGGCACCAACCCGGTGTAGACCTCCATCTTCTTCTCCTCGTCCAGTGCGAAGAAACGCTCGGCCTGCTCGAAAGCATTTGCAGCATGACTAGGGTCAATTCCCTACTCCGGTTAGTTCCAACGATTAGCGCTTGCGGGGTGCTAAGCATACATGGCCGACGATGTAGAAGAATCCAATTCGGCGGGCTGCCTCCCTCACTTTCTCGGCAACAGCCCGACGGTCCTCCAGTCTCTCACTGTAGATCCCTGAGACGTCGATGATGGGAATCTCATCGGCCTCGACTGATTCATTTGACTCGAAATGGTAGACCTGGCCATTCTGCAGGCGCAGGGTCCGCGCTGGTTGAGATTCAGTCTGGATTTGGGACATGGTAACTATGCCCAAGCCTCAACGAAACTTTGCTGTCGAAAGTGGAGGGGCTCCCCAAGGTGCGGGGACACGGCTGCTTTATCAGAGCAGCAACGCTGCACAGCTCGGCGATTGGCTGCCGATCGGGCGGCGTGCCCGCGCCGTATCAGCACGCAAGAGCAACACCTCAGCGGTCCTCCCCGACGGCAACTTTCTTGCACTCCCGCACTCAGCAAGGATAGGTATCTCACACAGGAAAAGCAGAAACACATTCGCAGGTCGACGATAACAGTCGCCACGATAAAAAAAATGTCACGAGCCCATCGTTCCTCCCACACCTCTAACCCACAACCTCCCCACCATCGCAGCCCACGGTCCTGCTCAACCACCCCAGCCGCACTCAGCAACGGCCGGCAGCGCTCCCTCCGCTCTCCCCCAACCCACCCACCATGCCGTCCCTCCGCCCCCTCCTCCACCTCCTCGAAGTCCCCCCCGACCCCCCCACCACCACCACCACCACCACCGCCTACCTCCAACGCGACACGCGCCCCCTCCCGCCGCACCGCCGCACCTACGGGCCCTGGTCCTTCGTCCTCCTCTGGCTAGTAACCGGCTCCTTCAACGTGTCCGGCTGGACGACCGGGTCGTCGCTGATCGCGCTCGGCCTCTCCGTGTGGCAAGCGATGCTGACGGTCGTCGTCGCGCACACCTTCGTCGGCGTCGTGTGCGTGGCCGGCGGCGCGCCCGGCGCTAAGTGGCACGTCGGCTTCCCGTTCGCGCAGCGCGCCGTCTGGGGCGTCGTCGGCGCGTACTGGCCGCTGGCGAACCGCGTGTTCCTGAGCTTCGTCTGGACCGCCACCAACACGTGGTATGGCGGTCAGTGCGTGCGCACGCTGCTGTGCTGCGTGTGGCCCGCGTTTGCGGGACTGGATCGGGAGCTCGCGGGTGGTACGATGGTGCTGGGCGAGTTGGTTGGGTATCTGGTGTTTTTGGTGGCGTGCTTGCCGTTGATGTGGGTGAGTCCGGAGAGGTACCGGACGCCGTTTTTGGTGGCGTCGGGGTGCGTGGTGCCGACGGTGTTTGTGCTGTTGATTTGGAGCATGGTGAGGGCGGGTGGGGGCGGCGCGCTGATGGCGGATGTGAGTGGGGTGTCGGGCGTGGTGCCGGCGGCCGAGGGCGGGTCGGCCAGGCTGGGCTGGATGATGATGGCGGGGATCACGGCGAATATTGGCGGTGTGGCGACGCACATGTTCTCGCAGTCGGACTATACGCGGTATGCCAGGAAGCCGGGCGATCAGGTGCTGGCGCAGCTGGTCATGGTGCCGCTGGGAACCATCGTGGTGTCGTTCGTCGGCATCGTGTGTACGTCTTGCGCCGCGCAGATGTATCCTGATACGACGGAGCTGCTGTGGTAGCCGTATGCCTTCTTGGATTCGGTCAGGGCGCATGAGGGCACTTCGTCGGCAAGAGCCGGGGTGGCGTTTGCGAGCATCGTCTTCATCTTCTCGCAGTTTGGAATGACCGTCGCGTCGAATGCTGTGGTGGCGGGCATTGATCTGGCGGCACTGGCGCCGCGATACTTCACCATCCGACGTGGCGGATACTTCACTGTCGTTCTGTCCCTGGTCATGCAGCCTTGGCAGCTGCTGAACAGTGCATCGAACTTCCTGACCGTCGTCGGCGGCTACTCCGTCTTTCTGGGACCCTTCATGGGCGTCATGTTTGCCGACTACTACCTCGTGCGGCGGCAGAACCTCAAGTTGACGGATCTGTACGAGATGTCGGACAAGAGCATCTACTGGTTCTGGAAAGGGGTCAATTGGAGGTGCGTCATTGCCTGGGCCATCGGGACATGGCCTCTCCTCCCGGGCTTTGCGGAGCACGTTCGGCATTCGGACAGCATCTGGCCGGGCTGGACGCACCTGTACTGGATGGCCTGGTTTGTTGGCTGTATAGTCTCAGGATCCATCTACGTTGCCTTGGACTGGTGCTGGCCAATGGATTCCAAGACAGCGGTCGACGATGAGGATGTTTTCGGCACCTTCTCCGAACTTCCGGTGATTCAAGGCGTAGAGGAGAAAGTGGAAAATCAGGAACAGATGTTCCCGGAGAAAGTTTGAGTCTTTTTCCGTCATACGGAACCCGTTGAAACGACCAAAGACTCAACGTCAAGCCATCTGGGTGCAGATCTGTCATGATCACAGAGCATTTGTATTTTGGCTTCCTCGCACCCCACTTCCTAGTTCTTCGAACCAAATCCATTGAGAATCCTGAATGCTACATAACTTACGCTCACTAACGACATGCACACTCCTCTGATTTACACACACACATCCAGCCTCTCCGTCCAATGCGGCGTGCCCGCCGCATAAACCACCAGCACCCCCAACAGCAGCAACCCCCCCAGCCGCACCACCGGCGCCACCACCTCAACCCCCGCATCCACCGGCACAGCCAACCCGCCGCCCTCAGCCGTCGCAACCACGAGGCGGATCTGGTTCGCGGCCGCGGCGGCCCCGTCGAGCGCCGTGGCCATGGCGTCCGCGTCTGTTCATAGCCATAGCCAACCGCTCATCGCGCGGTGTGGGTCGTTGTCGGGCGTCGGCGCCAGGCAGGCGCTGGTGGTGGCGTCTGGCGCGAGTTGCGACAGCGGGGCGAAGGCGGTGCACACGGCGTCGGCGGCGGCGGCGGCGGCGGCGGCTGAGGAGGCGGAGGGGGCGGTGCTGTTGTACCAGGCGGCGGCGGTGTAGGCAGGGTTGGGGTCGGTGGTGTCGGGGTAGAGGAATCTGGTGTGTGGGAGAGGGTTGGAGATGGGGCCGACGGACGATGCTGTCATCTGCGCTTCGTTTTCCAGCGTGTACTTCCCCAGGAGCGGGCCGACGCTGCCGTTGCTGCGGTAGCTGAGGAGCTCGTAGTAGCCGATTGTTGTGCGGGCCGAGGCTCTGAAGGCGGCTGGGCTGGTTGTCCAGCGTGAGGATATGTTGATGTAGAATTTTTCGTCGAGGTCCTGGCGGTCCCTTGTGTTCTTTATCGGCAGCTTCAACGCGTTGCGCGAGATGCAGATCTTTATGCTCCAGGGGTAGTAGCCTTCATACTCAGGTCCGTGTTCGTATTGGTATTTTGATCCGGTCTGCGTCTGACCGCTCATCAAAGCAGCCTTGCGGAGCGTCACCAACGGCGATGCTGTCGTGGTTGACTGTGGTGTTGAACCGAGGAAGGTACGATCGGTTATAGCCAGTGTGAAAACCGTAAGGCATCTGCGCGACGAAGCGCTCCAGCTCGCTCGCTCGTAGCGAAGGTGTCCGCACAGCTTTGCTGCCAATTCTTCATGTCATCCTTGGTGCCAGTGCGCCAAATGTGAGGGTTGCAAGCGGCCTGGACCCCGGATTCCAGGGCTTTGCGCAAAAAAAAAAAAAAACGTCTTCGTTGTCGTACGAGTTAAGGGAACCGAAAGATTGCGGAACATCGAGGGCTCGGGCGCTGGCATACATGTACGAGCGATATCTGGTCGATGACCAGGACGGAGCTTTCGTGGTCGTTAATGGTTGCACGAGTGCTTGTTGGACGGGCCAAATCACCAGTCCTTGTGATGGAGGATTCATTGAGGATCGCATGCCAGTCACCAAATCCTGCTGTCTATTTCCGGCCCGGGTAAACTGATGAACAGACATTTTAGGGTTTGGACGAACCTCACTCTCCCATTTAATCTGTGGTTTCTTCGTAAGAAAATTCGATTCTGTATGCACTGTAACAAACGCTAAATTATCAAATGCACAGAATTTTCTAGTTCTTCTTGCAGTTGGTGGACTGCAAGAGCTAGGTTCGGTGGATCCCGCTCCCAAGAGTAGGGTTCAACGAGGCAAGCGTTTCTGCCTGGTAATCCTTCCCCAGGTTGCTGACATGAAAGTCTGCAATGTCAACATGTGCGACCCACCCCAAACATCCATTCCAGGCACAACTCTCAAAGCCAGTCGCCAGCCTCGGGTTCGACGCTCCAACCTAGCCAAGCTCTCCGTCGATCCGAGGACATGACACCACGACAAAGTAAAGTCACGATAAAGTGCGGGGTACTTACGGGGTACAAAACACCGGGGAAAGCTTAAGCGAACAGGTGGCCCGATTGTGCCCCATCCGGGTCATTCGCGGTGCCCAAACGTGCAGCTTCCGATGGGCAGCAACGAGATACGAGACGGTAAACCCGACGGCCACCGGGGTCAGGAAGGGCGCGCACCATCACCGCGAATGCCAATCTTGAACAATCTGCTGTGTACTCTTTTGTGTAGTCTGTCTACCGTCTCTCCGTCTTTTCTTTTTCTATCTGTTCGTCTTCGTTACGCCTGCGCTCTGCGGCCAGAATTAATTTTACAACGTCGCTCGTCCGTCGCACAGATTAGCCACCGCGCCCGTAGAACGCGGCACCCGGATACCCGCCGAGCGCACGATAGATGCCTCCCCGAGCTTTCGCGGTTGTCGGAGAAAACCACCGACCAGTGACCCAGCCCAGCGAACATTGATGTTGTGATCGCACGAGTGAGCTTCAACACCATCAGGTGCTCGGCGCACTCCCTGAGCAGCGTCGGCCGGGCGCATAACTTGGAAAAAGGGCGGACGATCGCCATGCCCGGCAACGCATCCAAACCAAACAACAGCCGGCACCAAAACCACGTCCGCGAAGCGGCAGGAGCCTGGGCGGCCGACTGGGCGTGAGGGAGAATAGACCGGAGCGCGGAAAACGCCGTGGCTGCGGTCCCGTGACCCCTGATCAGCGCTCGTTTCGCAGCAAGAAAAAAAAAGGTATTTTCGTCAGCACCACTTACGGCGTTTCGCGCATCCGCGGCCTTCTTCCCGCTCCTTTCACCACCAGCTCTGGGCGATGTTGTCCTGGATGACGGAGATCTTCCAGATCTCGACGAGCGGGCCCTCCTTGCCGCTGACGGGGTCGTGCTTGGGCACGGCGACCTTGCCGATGTTCTTGACGTACTGCTTCATGTCCTTGCCCGACGCGCGCGGCTCGCAGTCGTCGTGCTTGGCACTTTTCTGAGTCGCGGGTCAGTCTTCACGCTGGAGGCGCGGTGCAGTCGGACAGGAGAACGTACCTCCGGGTAGAACGCGATGAACTCGTAGTTCTCGGACTCGACGAGACAGTGGCTGATGCCGGCCTGGACGGACGCGTTAGGCGGTGCTCGTCGGGGCCGGGGACGGCGGTGGCACTTACGGGGAAGACGACGATGTCGCCGGCGGAGAGGTAGATCATCTGGCCGGGCGGCGGGCCGTACTGGGTGCCGCCGACCAGCAGCTGGCAGCGGCCCTTGATGATGACGTGGGCCTCGTGGGTCTTGGAGTGGAAGATGGGCGTCTTGTTGGCCTCGACATGGCCGTCCGAGAACCAGCGGTTGGACTGGAGGACGTTGCGGATCTCGCCGAGGGGGACGGAGGTGGAGAAGGCGGAGCGGTAGACCAGGACGGGCAGCACGTTGTTGGGCGTGTCGGCGGTGGACTCGAAGCGGTAGATTTCGGGCTCCTGGGGGGTGAGGTCGGTCATGGTGGCGGCGGCGGCAGGTGTTGGGGGCTGTAGAGGCAGGTGGTTGGGGGGGACGGAAGCAGGAGCTACTCTGGGCTTCCCAAAGCATGGTGTGCAGAGCTTATAAGTACTGGGCTCGGGAAGCGCCGGGCAAGGGCCTGCGGTTCCGCACAGCCGACGGCGTTATCAGCAATGTTTCTCGAGGCCGGAAGCGGCATCGCGCTGGCTGGGTTGGCTGCTCGGAATGACTCCGCCCACGTGGGAATCCAAGGCGGGCGGGAGCGAGCCACTCGCCCCTGATGCACCTTTTCCACGTGGCAATTTAAGGTTCACCCGTGAAGCCACTGCGCCTCTAGCGGCTCTGCGCTGTTATTCCACGAACCGGACGCGTCTGGCGGACGCCACGGCCTTGGGCGCGTCCTGAGGGATCCACAGGCGCGTGGCCAGCCGCTCCTTGGCCAAGGACTGGCGGCTAGCGGGCCAGCGGAGGCGTCGCTGGGAGTAGCCGACGGCGTTCGCGCGCGGTGGGAGGAGGGCGATGCGGGCTGCCAGACGGCGCGGAGACACGCCCGGGTTTCACACTAGCCGCACCCATGCGCTGCGCCAGCGGACGCAGTCAGGGCCAACACGAGTCTCGCTTGCGATCTGGCAGATCTCGCGGCGCCCGGTGCCGTGAGCGCCGTGTGTCCGTGGTGTGACTGCAGATGGGTCGACTCAAACGTGCCGGCCGGTCCCTATCATCATCGAGCAGCATTCAGCCGCGAGATCTCGCCGCGGCAATCGGGCAATCGGGCAATCTCGCGGGCGATCCTGGCGGTGATGTGCCTCGGGGGATCCGAGGGGCGAGGATCGCGCGTCCATAAAAGAAAGGGGCCCCTCGCCCGCCGCGGCGACGAGGGAATAAACCCGCTCACTGCACGTTCCGCGGCCGCTACTCCTGCGTGCCGCGCGAGCTTGCTGGCTCGAGGCCGGCCAGCTGCATCCCGAGCCGCCCCGACCTGCGCGCAACGCGCCTGCCGGCTTCACCGCGCGGCCACCAGCACCAGCACCAGCACCAGCACCAGCACCAGCACCAGCACCAGCACCAGCACCAGCACCAGCACCAGCACCAGCACCAGCACAAGCACGAGCACAAGCTCAGCGCCGCCGCTCGCAGGGCCAACGCTTGGGCGAGCATGACTCCGCGGCGCCGAGACGGGCCGAGTGACCGCGTGGACGCCCGCCCACGCGAGCCAGGGGTCCGTCCGGCACGCCAGCACGCCAGCCCCATGCCCCTTCCGTCGACGCGAGAGCGAACCCACAGGATCCGGCTCCCATTAATCAAGCACACCGCTGGCGCGCAGCCCGCCCCCGAGCGCTGCAGCGAGCCATGCTCCATTCGGCCAATCCGGCCAGACTCTGCTCCTTCTGTGCCTCTCTCGATGACCGCGCCCAAATTGCGCGCAGCGATGGAGCCGCCAGCTCGACCTCGCCTGCGCCGGGGCCTCGCTCGCGCCGCTCCCCCGCATTCGCAGCGCGAGAGCCCTCGTGCTCCCGCCGCGGCGTGGGTGTGCCTGGCGGACTGCAGATGCCATGGGGATCGCCCGCGGCGACGGCCTGATGTGACGACAGCACCCCGCGCGATCGTCGTCGTCCGTGCTGGTGGTAGGTGGAGCAGCGACGAGACCACGCCGGCCCGCCACAGTCGGCCGGTGCTGCGCGGAGCCGCGTAGCGCTTTGATGCCAGTCGCGCAGCGGCTCCTCAACGTCACTGGGCAACGGCGTGTCGGTTCTCTGGCCAAAGACTCGGATCCGCTCTGCGCTCGGGCTTCAGTGGTTCACAGGTCGCGGGGAGGCCCTGTGCGTGTGCATCGGGCTTGGGGTGGACGAACAATCAGTGCCGTGCTCTGGCCCCCACAAGCGGTCCAACAACGCCATGCTCCCCCAGCGCAACGGCGAGCTACTCCAGCGGCTTCTGCGCGTAAACAGCATGCCTGTATCACGCGTCAGCACCCACCCCCCCCCCGGCAAGCCCACTCACATGTCATGCTGCGGCCCAGCCGCCGGGCCTGGCGTGGCTGTCGGCGGTTTCTTGGTGAGCAGGTCGGCGCGGGAGAAGTCGGACAGCAGGGGGATTGCCGGAAGCATTGGTGCACGAGGCGCGGCCAGTCTTTGAGGGTGCCGGCCATGTAGCGGCAGCGCATGCAGTCGAACGAGGACGAGTAGACCCGGCCGCGCTCGGCGTCGTCGATCTCAAACCGCACGTCTGGCGGCACGCCGCCGGTGCGTGGGGCGAGTCAGCGGCGCGTTTGGTTATCGGGCGATCATGGTGGCGTCGGGAACGTACAGTGATGGCTGGACAGGCCTTAGCTCTGTACCAATGATCTGCGTGGAGAGAGGCGCGTTAGTGAGGAGCCAGGGCTCGCCGCTGCTGGGGCATTTTCGTCCGCTGCGCCATTAAGGTCGTACTTCGGCGGTTGGGTGCTCGTCGCCCATCTCGATGGCCCAGGTGCCCGTGCCCGCACCGATTTTCGAGGATGCGGTGCGGGTTGGGCCCGATGGGGGGCCGGGTGGAGTTTGCCGCCGCCGCGGAGGAGCACGAGGTGGTGGTGGAGGTCGAGGCGGTCCAGCTCGCCCTGGGTGCGGTGAGCGTGGCTGTTCCTTCGTCGGCCGGTCGGTCACGGCTCACCTCGTCGTTCGGGAGCCAGTATGCTGGAGGCCTGCTCAGCCGCGGGGTACGCAGGGCTGGCTGCTTTGACTTACACTTGTCCGACGTTTTGGCGTGGTACCGACGGCCGTTTCCGCATTGATAGTCCAGGACGCTGGGCTTGAGGCAGGTGGTGCAGCTCTGCCTGCTGTTGGTCAGCTTGACCCGTGGTGCGCAGCTTCGGGCCAGTCACTGACGAATCACCGCCCAAAGCCGACTCCGTCTCGTCCAGTACGTTCTGCGTTGAACCCCGGCTCAGCATCGCATACTAAGGCAGCGTTGCAGCAGGGTAAGGTCGCATTTACTTGGTCAAACTCTATTGTATCGTTGCTTGCCATGACGCAATCGAAATAGCTTCAGGGAGACAGATAGTCGCTGGGCCTACGAGATGCAGAAAAGTAAACGTGAGCGCGGAGAGGGGTGTGCTGCTTTTTTTTGACTTCGTTGCACAGTGGGGCGGCGCCGTGCGGCGCATGCGGCACAATCACACCTTCTCCCCCCAAGCGATGCGATTCAGGCCTGGATTCTACCTGCGGCCCAAGAGCCTGGGCCTGGGACTTGTCCCGGACGGGAGCACCCATTGGTTGAAAAATGGCGAGACGACGCCGTTCGAGCTCTGGCGTCGGAGAATATGACTCGTCGCTATAGATGCTCACCCAAACGAGCGGTTGTTGCGGCTACACCTCATGGGTCCACGGAATGGCCAAACTACACAAAACACATTCATGCTCGCTTCTGTTCGCCGATCTCAGGGGAATCATTCGGATCAAAACAGCCGTCGTGTGCCACGATGGCCTCACTGTGAGAATGGTCGGTTTTGATATCCACAACCCGCTTCTCAAACCGTCAGCATCCGCTCCGCCGATTCCCACGGACTCGGAAAAAGGCCAACAGACAGCACCCAGCCACCACCACTCTTCGCTCGACCCCCACACGCCTCCCCTCAAAAAACAGCCACCACCCTCCTCGGCCCCGCGACAACCCTCGACACACCAAACGCCCCCACCGCCACCGCATCCACCGCGCTCCCGAACAAAACCAACCCCGCCCACCGGCACCCCCCGCCAGCGCCGCGAAGCTCGCCACGCTAAACGCCGTCCCACTCCTCTTCCCGCAGTCCTCGACGCGACACCCGCGCGACGCACACGGGCGTCGGCCCGATCGCCGCGCTGCCGGCGTGGAGGAGAGGTAGGTGAGGGGGCCGAAGAGGAGGGGGGCGGAGAGGCCGCCGAGGATGCCGAACGAGAGGAGGAACTGGTGGTGTTCTGGGACTCGACGGCGTTGGTGGAGGGCGGGGGGGTGGGGAGCGGAGGTGTGTACCTTTGCTGACGCCCAGACATAGATAGAGCCCGGAATCGCGAGTGGCTTCGCGCCGTACCTGTTGAATACGGATCAGGGTCTTCTCTCGGCGCACGCCCTGTCGCGGACACTTACCAACTTGCGCGGCAGCAACGTACAGGAAGAAGGCGTACGAGCTGAATATCCGTCCCACGGTCGACTCCGAGTAATGCTTCGTAACTGGGAGAAATTACTCTGGAAGCTGGTAAAGTGTCTTCAGAGTGCTCCATGCCCAGCCAGGAACCCCGTCGACTTGCTTCATGTCATTCATCCAGTCCAACATCAACTCGACGCTCTCATCCATACATGGCGACCCTATCCTCTCGATACATATCTCAACCAACCTCGGATCCTCACGAATGGCACGAAGGATCAACAAAAACATCAAGAAACTCTGTGTCCACGCGAATATGTTGGGGATCAGGCGCTTCTTCTACTTTGGTGGAGAGCATGCTATTGGCCACTGTAGCATGCTATCGACAGCCACGGTGAATCTGTCAATATCCTCAGCCGAAAGCTGGAGAGCGGGGTATTCGAGCGCTTTCCGGAAATAGGGCCGGAAGATCACGAAGCGTGCATAGTAGTAGCGGCATCGAGGCTGTGCGCTGACAACATCCGAGTGTGGCGACGATGGCTGGGTCTTGAAGAACTGTGTGCTGTTAGAAATGGTTTCCACATGCCGGAGTGCACCGCCGAATGGGTCAAGTCAACTTTACCATGTGCGCTGCGTCCGGTAAGATTTCCCTCCATGAATCCAGCTGCAGCTGTTAGAGTCCAAAGGACTTGTACGCACAGTACTAGTTCAGGAACATCGTTTCGCCGCGCTACTATTTAGTCTCTCATTTCTCGCAGCTCTCTCCACTCCTTAGCAACTTCTTCTTGTAAATAGAACGTAGCTGAATGTAAATTCACTATCGATTCCTAACAGCAGCGATAATTGGCCAATGATCAAACCTCCTTGAATTTCATCTCCTCCCCTCGTAACAGTTTCCGTTGCTTGACACGCAAAATGAGCAAACATGCAGGTACGGATTCTTTTGATGGGGCTATTCGACACTTACGGCCATTCGGATTTTTGAACATATGATGAATGAGACGCCGGAGAGACACCATGGCAAGGAAACTGTACGGATACTGTACATCCACGACGGCCTCTTGACCGCTAAAAACGGTAAGGGCAACATGTTCCTCCAAGGCGGAAATGTCGCTGCCAGGGAGGTTCGAATCAGAGTAATACCAGCTGTTCCTATCAGTGACTTTACAGCTGAGCACGGTTCAATTTGCTCTCACGATTCAATGACGAGGCATATCCGGTAAAGCCTCCTCAGCATGTCACCCCGATACGAATCCCACTCTGTGGTCGTGCTTGAAACCGTTGTGGATTCCCATCTATGATATCGACTCACCGTAAAAGTGCTTTGATTGCTTCAGCGGCCGTCAATGCAGTTCGCCAGAAGTCCTGCGGAAATAGTTAGTCAATATAAGCCAATGCTCTATTTCCAGTCTTACAATGTATTTGGAAGAAGCCTCGTAATAGATACTTAGTAGAACGGTGAGCGGCAGCCAATAGATCTTTCAGGCAGTTACGCCATCAGAGGCATGGCTTGTGAGTTCTCCAAAGAACACGAGCTTAGCACAAATCCCACTCTCCTTCTTGCCTCGTTGAAGATTCCCGCTTCCATCAGAGACTGGCTTCCTGTGACGGTTTAGACCGTAAGGTGCCTTTGGATAATCCTGCGGCGAAGCGCATGCGAGAAGCAAGCGAAGCGGTTGCTCCTCGCAACTGTTGGTCCATGCGTAGCGACGAGTGTTTATTAGCGACCTTTCGCTCGTTTTGACTGTTCTCTCTTTTCTCCTTAGCTTAGTCTTCTTGTAGAAAGCAATGCCACTGCATTTCCGCGAGCGCACCGGATGCAAGCCCTCACACTTCCCACTCAAGCCTCCAACAGACATCTTTCCCAACGCAAACACAACCAAGGCAATGAGCGATGCCGTACTACCGTCTGCAAAGCCATACGAGCGAACGTTTGGGAGGATATGTTCTTTGAAATCGTTACAGTCCAGGACGGGGTACGTCATGTTGAAAGAGGTGAAGTACGCGTCGGTATACGCCTCCATGAGAACTCCCTTTAGATCCGAAAATACGGTCCTCACCTATTCTTCATTTCCAATGACAACGTGGAGACTAGGACTTGGCGATAGAGAGTCGTAGGGGAGCGGATTCGCATGACTGTTTGTTGGAAATCACGTGTACGTTAGTTGCAAGATTAGGTATAGCGCCGAGCTTGAGGATAAGTCGGGCACCTCTCCTGCCTCCCCTTACACGGCATGCCAAGAGTCGTACCTCGTTCTGCACCGCTTCAATTTTCAACACTGTGGAATTCCTGACTGATGAGCCATTCTGATCCTTGTCGGATAATTTCCTCGAGATCACGGGCAGTCCTTCCTCCCGCGCTCTCCAGAAGTCGCTGGATTGAAGGCTGTCGAAACACCGAAAAGGCTCCACGCAATTTTCTGTCACCTTGAAGGAGACTTGAATCCAGGCTGGCGTTTGCAATCCATTGCTCTAGTACGGCGGCCTGGGTCCCGGGCCCCTGCATTGTCCTAGCAGTGTGATTGTTCGTGGCCAGAATGCTGTCCAGCTTTCCATGTATCCGTCTCATTGAGGACAGTGCCTGAGATTCTGTCTGGTCCGTCCTGCTTAATGTAAACGTCGGTCCGTTGAGTGTGGGGACTGCATCCGGGCAGCTCACTTTGTCGCACGCCTCTCGCGGTATATGCATGGCACGTCGAGACGTGCGCAAAAGCCGCATCGTGGTCGCCCTTCGTCACACCGGGATTTTCTTCTGCGGCAGGTCTCACATGCCGGGCCCGCGATGTTGGACCTGTGGCTGCGAGTAGACTCTGCTTCGCCCTTCGATGGAGGAGATCCATCGTGGGAGTACGTATAATCCATGATAACGGCAGCCGTCAGGTGACGGCTAGGCACTTCTCGGCAAGGACGTCGTAGGAAGCGCGGATGCTTATGAGGTTCTTCGATGCGGAAATGGCTCCGACTTTGTTTGCCACACCTACGATGACGAACATCACAAAGATGTCATGCGCCCTAACAACCTAGAGTAGGTATATGTCGACGCTAGCTATCCTATTAACACTTGGCTTTACGTACACAATTGCCGCGAAATAAGGGTAAGAGTGCATCGCCGTCCTCGTGTGTAACGTCGGGCCTCATCAAACGGAAACAAAACTCCCCAACCCACCGGCATTGTGTTGCAAGTTGAAGGTGTGAAGCGCGTTGAAGTTGCTGGCATGAAGGAGAGAGGGAAGGGGGCAGGAAAATTGCCCAACTTATGCGCAACTCTCGCGCTAACTGCTTATGGCTAACTTTACACGTGGTATCGCTACACACTGTTCATCAACAATGTAAAGCAGATGTCATTTCGAGAAGATCGGCTTTCGGCAATTCACTGCAATTGCTCAGCGTCATGTCACCCGTTTCGACCATGCCGCCATCTTCTAATCTGGATTCACATTCTCGACGAGCAGTGTATGAAACGACTGTGGAAACGATGTGCTAGGATAGATATAAGGACTTATTTTCTGGTCAATCCATGATCTCGAGCTTGGTTACACTTGGCCATGCCGTCACGCCCTTGGCTACAGATGTGTTTCTCACATATCCTTGCGAAACAGCTCGTAGAGAAGCGGAAAATACAAGTCTACGGCACAGCCGATAGACGACAGGCGTTACCAACATGAGGCTCGATAGACTGGTTGGGGCCGGTTGGGCCGTCGAGAGGGATGAAGTCGTGGCATTAGTTGGATATGGTGGAAACTTAGTGGCTTCCAACTCAGCATTTCCATGAGTGGAGCATCGATAGCTCTATTTGAGCTGGAGAAATGACGACTTGAAACTGCCATGTAAGCTTACCTCTCCACCGTTAGTCATACATGTTTATCGTACTTCAAGCCTCAGCCAAACAGATGATGGAGATGTTGACGAGTACTGGAGAAAGAAGTCGACGCAGAAACCGCGGTTTTGTTGAGTGCCGCAAAGCCTGGGTCAAGTCACGTCACAGGCACAACAACTCGCATAGACAGTTCGGCCACGTTGCAAACGTTTCCATTTCCAGATATCAACACGTGAAAACACCCGACACGCTACACGTCCCCCGCCGCTCAGGGCAAGCAGCTCAGCAGCCCCTGCAGCTTATTCAGCACGACTGCCTGCTTGTCCGCCGTCGCCGTCGTCTTGTCGTCCGCATTGCCGACGCTCACGCTCACCCAGCAGCCGTCGGTATCCACCACCGCCCTCTCGCGCGGCAGCGTCGTGTCGCCGCACTGCTCGACGTCCGGCGTCGACAGTACGGGCGTGCTCAGGTTGATCCGGCTCAGCACGAACTTGAACTTCGACGCATCGTTGCACGTCGCGTCGTCCACGTCGCCCATGTTCACGTTCAGGAACACGCCGTCGGGCAGGTACGGCGCGCCGCTCTCGATGATGGCGGTCGTCAGGTTCAGCGCCAGGTCCGCGTACACGGTGCTGCTCAGCGGCGTCGCGGCGTTCCAGGCGGTGCCGCTGCCGCTCAGGCCGGAGAAGGCGAGGGCCGGGATGCCCTGCTTGACGGCGTACACGGCGGAGCCGACGGTGCCGGAGAAGGGGACCTGGATGTCGAGGTTGGAGCCGACGTTGGGGCCGGTCACGGCCAGCTCGGGCGCCTGGTTGGCGAAGAACTGCGGCGCGAAGTCCGAGATGCCGTAGCGGAGGGCGGTCACGGGGTAGGAGTTGACCCAGTTGAGGCGCGGGTTGGTGGCGTTGTTGCCGGTCGGGGGGCTGTTGGCGGGGCAGCTGTCGTACTGGCAGGCCTTGGTGCGGTCGCCGGGGTCGCCGTCCAGAGAGCCTGGCGTGGGGTCAGTCGGGTGGGGTTGAGGGGTGGTTTGGGGTGGGCGGGGGACGTACTGCGGCCGGATTGGTTCTCGGCCGGGGCGGACAGGACGACGTTGTGGCCGGCGGCGTTGAGCACGTCGTTCATCACGCGGATGTTCTTCTCGGCCCAGCCATCGTCGTTGCCCTGGATGATGCGGATGGCGTTGACGGCCAGAGGGAGGCCGGCGGCAGCAATGAAACGCATGGCTAGATCTGAACGAGTGTGGGATGGCCTGGCGGACTGCGGGAGCGGCCGCAGCGGGATATATGTAGAGCGGTTGGGACGCTGGGCGAGCGTTTTCCACCTATACCGGCGCCACGTGCAATGCGCGCAGCTCGACCATGATGGAAGCGAGAGGAGGTGGAGTAGTGTGCGGGCGAATCAGAAGCGCTGGGGCGCGAGTCCTAATTTCAAGCGCCCTACAGGGCAGGGAACGGGGAAGCGCAAGTGGCTGGATCTCGTATGGTGGGCCGGTAGGCGAGATGGATGGGGCGAAAGGAGGGCGGGTACTAGAGGCATTCGGGCAGGAGCCGAGTCCCGTCGCGGCGGCCCCGGAGTTGCACGCGTTTCGATTCTGGCACGAGCCACACCGGCCTCCCTAAGTCGCCAGCCCATCCGCCTTGGTCTGCTTGGTCTGCTTGGCTGCTGGCTGCACTGCGAGCTGCTGTGTGGGCGCTCGGCGGAATGCTGCGACACCACCACCTGCCCGGACTCGCCGCTGCGTGCGGCCACCGGACGCGGTGGCTCTCCGCGTCGTCGTCGCCATTGGCCAGCATCGCCACGCCCCATTACACTCGCCCCTGCTCAGCCTCTTGGCCTCGAGGTGTTGAAACCGCATCGAAACAGCGACGCCACCCTACGACCATGTCGAACGTGCGAGGACTCAGAGGCCTCATGGGCACCACCACAGCTGCCTTCGCCACGGCTAAGTTACGCATTGCCAAGCTGCAGCCCGACGGTCTATTGGGTTTTGTTTAGCCTGCGTTAGTCGTCCGGCACCGGCGCTCCGGCGGCCAAGGAGTGCTTTCCTCATCGACCATGACTTGAGCTGCCGTCCAGAGAATGTTTTCCACCGCCTGCCGCACGTGCTGGCCGCTTCATTTGGATCAACTTCGGCTGCCGGGGGCGCCGGGTGCTGGCCATGTGAAAGAGCCGCAATCCGATTAACTTCGGGAATGCTGCAAGCGGCTAGCTGACCCTGGAAGGTTGAATGCTGTGCGGTGTCTCAAACTCTACGATTGGCTGCTTTGCGTGGAGGCTGCCCTTGCTGTTCATTATCTCTGGCGCGTGGTTTTCGCATGCCGAGTCCAGCGCGCCTTTGAACCCCGCTCTCGAGTCATGGAGACAGCGCATCATATCGCATGCAGCAAGGTGCGGAGGCCTTTGTACTTCCTGAAACAACGCTTCAAATTGGGCTTACGCGCGCACAGAAAGATCTGCGAACCGCTGGAGAAAGGCTCGGGCAGAGTCGACGAGCAAAGCAGTACACGACACGCAAAGAAATCGGCGCGAGTGGCACAACCAGGCTGCATACTGCGTAGTAAATCAAGAGGCCAAAGCGCCAAGCGGGGGAAACAAGCTCACCGGGACAGCCTTGTGTGATGATGCACGGAAGCTTGTGGAACAAGGCACCTCTAAAGTGATGTTGACTGGCAGCGGGGTTGTCGAGGGAAAAACCTAACGGCCACCACCCAGTTTCCCCAAGAGAACATCTCGGAAATCCTCCTGAGCCACGTGTAGCTTCCTCGTTGATGCCCTCGCCTGCCAAATGCCAACGACGATGTAACCAACTTGAGATGCGCACAGGTTCGACTTGTCATCACACCCTTGTCCACGCCTTCAAGACCCAGTTGCAGTCCTCTTTCAATTTCGTGGCAGCTGCAAAACATTGCCACGCTCCCCGAGAATACAAATTTTGAGCCCACTGTGTTCGCAGCGCTGAGTGCTGACCCCAAGCAATCCGCGAGCGTGTTCGCATGGAGCAAGCTTACCAAAAAGCCATCTTTTGTTACTAAGCCTGCATCGCTTGCTTTGTCGGAGCTCTCAATGAGCATGTGAGGTCATCAACACAACAAATCGGTATCCACGCCATGTCATGGGCGCGAGGACATCGCCGACGCCACGTGGTGAATCTCGAAGATCAAATGGTGAAACCTGGTCGATGGAAACAAAACCCAACTTTCCTACCCGCCCGGATCCACACCCATCATCGGAGTGTGCGACGTTTTATTCCACTTCACCGAGAAAATCACCAAAACCTCCATCCGCAAGCGGCCGGGCCGGAGCCGCGGCACCTGATGCAAGAAGCCGAGGAGCCCGAACGTTTTCGATTCCCAGTCATGTCGGATTCGTTCTGGCTTGCGCTGGGAGCGTCAGTCTTGTTCGGTTGTGCGGCCGAGCCGGGACGCGTCCTCCGTGACCCTTATGGTCGCTGCCACGGTCCCAGCGTCCCGGGTTCTAAAGCGTGGAAGGCAAGATAATGGCAGCCGAGAGTCACGTCCAGGGTGTGACATAGCATCTCCAGAAATGCCCGCATAGTTGACTGGCTGAGTTTGTTCCTGGGCCGGTGGGTGGAGGGACGCAGAAACTACCTGCCGCGCCACGACTGGATGAGGGGAAGCGCTGGATTGGTCGGTCGAACAGAGATCGATACGTGCATACCCGAATGCGTGTAGCGTGGGTCAGGCGTCGGGCGAGAGATTTGCGCAACAAGCGAGAGCTTGACGCGCACATCAGTGGACTGTTCCCAAGCGTACCAGAGACGATGCCTACGCCAAAGAAAATTCTTACTTTGACAGATGTT
This sequence comes from Neofusicoccum laricinum, assembly GCA_029906385.1. Taxonomy (NCBI): domain Eukaryota; kingdom Fungi; phylum Ascomycota; class Dothideomycetes; order Botryosphaeriales; family Botryosphaeriaceae; genus Neofusicoccum; species Neofusicoccum laricinum. The sequence goes on from CP123727.1 coordinate 154,235, forward strand.
CGGACCGGCGTTTGCCGCAGACAGGAATCAGCATATCCACTAAGAGCTTTCCGTGTAAGCAGCATTGCAAGATGGAACCCTGCCAACACGAACAGAAGCTAACTCGAAGAGGCATGTCAAATGTGCGTTGAGGAAACCGAGATACTAACATGAAAAAGGAGCCATTCTCCTGCCAACATCTCCAGAAATGCAGAACCCGAGTCCGTTTTTGTTCCAGAAGTGCGGGGTTGAGCCACCGTTCGACGCGTAAGTCTACTGACGCACTTGAGAGCCGATCAAAATAGCCTCCTGGGCACTAGTGCGCTTTTCGTCTGTGTTCCGATAGGCAGGAATTTGGACGTCGGAAGTCTCCTGTAGTTCTCTTCAATCTCTCCGCTCTGGCAAGATAGAGTTGTGGCGGATGGCGACAGCGCTGTAGCACTTGCGGGGTACGCCGTAATCTCGAGTCATTCGTGTCCAATTGGCTCCGGCTTTGTAGCCGTGGCGTTGGCCAGATCTAAGGAGGTGCAACGGGGCACGGAAAAGCTTGACGTGGAGTCGGAGGTGTCGTCGAAAAAAAAAAAATCATATTGTGGTTGTGTAGGTGTCAGGAATTAAGAGTGTTACCGTTGTGAAGGAAGTGATGAATGCGTGCAATCTTGGCGAAAAAGAGAAAGGAGTTGGGGAGGTGCGCCTTACAACCGTCTCATGTTAAAGTTAAATACCCGTGACTTGACTACCAGCTGATTTTTGGTTGCAGTACAGCACTTGCTATCATCCCGAAATGCGAGTATAACAAAACTTGTCTTACTGCTACCAATGCAACAAGTCTGGACTCTTTGGTCCAAGAGCCCTTCCTCGCACAGCGGAAGCGCTAATTAGGCACTCTCGGATTCAGTGCGGCGGAACGAGCTCCTGAGGAATATGTTGCACAACGAAAGGGTTGAAAGCATCAGGCATGAGCGGAAACCTGAGCTGTGCGTGTGTGTATCTATTGCGACAACACTCTAAATCTATTTCGATCTACCACGACGCCTAAGTGCAGGGCGATGCTATAATTAGTCTACCCGAGAAGCGAGTTCTGAATCCGGGGGTGTCGTAAGGCTGGACCATCCGAATACGAATAACGACGTGTTTCGCTTTGTAGATGCGCTCCGCCTCGAGCCCTCGACAAAGCCAAGGCCAAAGTCTGGGCAAAGATATGTCGATTAGAAAAGCGGCCTCTTGCCTCGAGAATGGCACTTGAATATCCTCAGTCTCAGCCTCATACTCCATCCTCAACCTCAAGCACAAGGAGATCCTTCCACCGAATTCCTCTTTGATTTCAAAAAATCCCAAATCCGACGCCCAACATTCAGGGAATCAAAGACTTCTTCAACTACTCTCCTATCTTCGACCCCCGGTTTAGCCTCCGGGTGCACATTCTTCAGCTGGTCCTGATAGTAACGGCTGTCATTCTTACCTTTGTGCGAATGACAATGAACGTCCCAAAGACCAGAGCAAACACGATGGCTTTGTCCATGGTCAGTGGCTCTTCTCCACCTTCAACACCCAGCCTGGCTAACATTGAATCACCAACACAGGGCGCAAAGTCATTGATCATCATTGCCTATCAACTCCTGACTTGCCACGTTGAGAAGTGCAAGAAGTGGGCGAGCCCGAAAGCCAACGCGATTCTCAACACCCTCGAGATTGTGTTCTGGGCTGCTGTCATGTTCATGGTCTTCAGAGCAAACTTGAACTCCTGCACTGGAACCAGCTGCATCCTGAGCTGGATCGTCGTCGGACTGGCAGCCATTCTACAGTACGACATCCTCTTGTTTCTCCAACATGACTGCCCAAGACACTGTACTGACAGAAGATCGCGGTGTAGTGTTCTCGCCATGCAAACAGCGGTGGTATCAATCTGCGACTTCCGCTACTTCCGCAAGTACGGTGTCCCTCGTTGTTCGCAGCAGCCGCCCAAGGACGAAGTGACCATGCAGGAGGTGGTCTAAACATTGCAGTGGAGAAGCTGGCTAGAGACAAGGCAATGATAGGATACGGATAGATCATGGTCGACAGGGGCGTTTCTAGATTTCACACGGGCTAGCACGTGTCGCAAAGTAGAGGATAAAGACAGAGAAGAAGGATTCTTAGATTGTTTTCAATGAAGCGGCACGACTCAGATACCCGAAAGAACCACTCGATTACCAAATGACTCGAGGAATCTAAGCCTTCGGTGGCATGAAGTCTAGACCGTTGGCCGGTATTCCGGTCACAGCACTAGCGTTACCCCGCTCCGTCATCGAAGCCGTCATTGTGGAGTTCGCATCCACAGGCCTCAGCGGCGGCGCCACAGTAGCGTCGGTGAAGAACGAAGTGGTCTGGTCGAGATGAGGAGCCTTGGTGGTGACCGAGATGAAAGACGTTGTGTTGCCGAAACGCGGTGCCTCGAAAGGGATGGGGAAGATCGGGGCTTCAGTGACGGTAGTGTTTTTGGTGTCGCGGCGCCACACGGCGCTGCCGGTGACGAGGGGGAGCATGAGAATAGCGTTGATGAGGAACATATTTGCGTGAGCTTGGTCGTGTGCAAACAGCAGAGGCGCCTTGGTTAAGTAGTGGAACCGGGGACAACATAAAGGCGTTGTTCAAACATCTGAGATCTGTTTGTTAGCGCTTCCAGCATTGTTATGTGGTGCTCTTCCGATGAAATGTCTTCCTGCCGCCCCAACTGCATCTCTGGCCAGTGCGCTCTTCTCTGCGTGTTCTCGAGACCACGCACATACTAAAGGTGCCAAGAGGCTGTTGGGTACACGGCAGGACTTGGCACAGTGTCTGGCAGCAAGCCAGCCAAACAATCATTAATTACATACTCCGGAGAGTGAAATGCTGATGCCTTCGTTTGCACATCTGCAGAGCCGCGATACACGTGCAGCCTAGGACTCTTCCCTTTTCCTAACCAACGCGCACGCACCCTGCTTCAATCTACCCAGCACATCGATCCAGACGTGGTCGAGCCCTCCGCTCAGATATCAAACCCCCACATCCACATCTTCTTTCATCCACAGGGTCATCAAATCCGTCCTTCCCGTCTTCAGCTTCTTCTCCATCAGCTTGCACCTAAGCAAGACCCGCTCCACACCATCCTGCCAGTCCTCCCCTTTCTTCCTCCTCCGCCTCGTTCCAGCCTCAGAGGGCCCAAGTCGACCTGCCGCTCCCGCACTCCCACTCACGGTGCCGCCCATTCCAGAGGCAGCGCTCGCTTGGCCGCTCGTCTCCGCGCACTGTCATATCCACGCGTCGGCGTCCGGCGTCTTCTTCGGCTTCTCGAGCCACCGCGGGTGGCCGGCGGACGTTTCGCAGGCCCTGAAAAGGGTGGCGAGGTCGCAGCTGGTGGTGTAGCTCCAGAGTGGGGTTGGTAGGGCGATGGTTTGATGGCGGCGCAGAGGGGCTCGTAGCCTGGCTGGAGGTCGGAGAGGGTGGGACAGCGGTTCTTCGCCGTTGTCGAGTGCATCTACTGCGTTGCGGGTTGGGTTCTTCAAGCTCGCACGAGCTCTTGGCTTTCGCTTTACTCCTCCCTGGTGTGACCGTAGCTGAAAGTTAGCATTGTTTAGTGGAAAGCGAGTGTTCAAGGCGCAAGAATGGCATAGATTGCTGGCCAAAATGCATTCGACGAGAGGCACAGTTGTTGTGGGGTTTAGGCGGCGCAGGCGGCCGCGTCGCTGCTTGTCATAACGAAAGACTGCTGACTATGCCGGGCCAACGGGTAGAGCATGCACTCACACTGCGTATTGCTCTTAATGAAAATGGTTGTCGTCGTTCGAGGCGCCGGCGCAGCTCGTCCAATTGCACTTGGGAACGAGGAGAGCGCTGCAACCGACAGTTGGCGTGAAAGTGCATCCGAAACCCACACCACTGTGTACAAAGTTGGAACGTTCGCTCCGGTAGCTTTGGCACGTGATCTGAGTGACGTTTGCAGCCGCACGAGTGCCTTGATTGCCCTAAGCGAAATTCAGGCTTCATTCGCCACGTTGGATGCGCACTCTTCGCGCTAGCCTTGGGCTGCAGCGCCCTCAGTAGGTTCCGAGTACAAAAGTTAGTCTGAAGAGGTTTGAATGAGGGCGAAACTCGGTGAAGAAAAGGAGTAGCCAGTATACTAATGGCAACGGGCTGCTGTACTGCCTGCTTGGCGAATCCTTCGGGAATTGATCTACAGTTGGGCCTCGTGCTTGGTAACTCTTGAGCAAAAATGGTTGCAGCCATGGACAGACAACGTGGAATTGAGAGCGAGCCTGGCTGCAACATTCTGGAGATAGACGTTGTGAAAAGAATACTTCAGGCGGCCAGCGTGTTCCAAGGCGGCGCGATTCACATGGAAGCTAGACGGGGCGAAGTGACGGATGAAGGATGGCCAACACACCAACGCGCCGTATTGGTGTGGCGACAAAGCCGCGGCTGCAATTCCACAGCCGTCTCAGTGTGCCGACACAACACCTCACCACCACAGATTGGGGGAGTCGTCCGACATGCTCAACACGCCTGCGGTCAGCTGGGCACGGGCGCGCATCATCTTAAGGTTTCGATGAAGCTCCAGGCAGATCATCGGAGTGGTTCGAGCAAGATGGATCTTCCAGGAACGTGGGCGCAAGGTCCCTCTGCGCGCGGAACGTCCATGTTTCCGGGCTCCAGAGAATCGCTACACGCCGTCCCGATCGAGCGAGAATCGTCGCATTGGTAACCCGACGGCCAGGGTGACCCTTCCAGAAGACGAGTGACGGGCCGAGATTTGGCCTTTCCGCAGGACCGGCGCCTCTCGAACGCCTGTCAGAAATCGCCTCCCGCTGCTGGTGAAAGGGGCCCGCGGGATTGGCACTTGTCTTTCGGGCCGAGGGTTTCTCGGGCGCAGGGACAGCCATTCAGCTGTACACACCACCAGCGACATGGCAGAGATTTGACGCGTCCCTGTGCGACGGCGTGGGCAGCCATTCGTTCTCTGGCACGGACGGGACGGCACACGGGGGCGCCTCGGTGCTGGACGCGGTGGCTCGTTGGGCATCAAGCCACGCACGCGGCGAGTGGCGAGGGCAGAGCGCGCCAGACTCCAGCGGGCGGCGTCTGTAGCGGCGGCAGTGGTGGTTGCGGAGGTCCAGCTCGCTGGGCGCGAGGGTGAGAGAGGGCGGGAAGGTGTTCTGTCCAGGCCGCGCGGATCAGGCAGGCACAGCTGATCGGCGCCGGGTAGAGCGCCAAGGCCACAGGGCCCGAGCATTGCCCGGCTCCGCGCACTCAAAATTCGGGCCTTTTGCCGCGGATCTCTGGCCGCTGCGCTCTCTCACTCTCTCCGACGCCGCCAATTCGCTTCGCCCAAGTCTGGTCTCAGGCAATGGCGTCCGTCAAGCGAGTTTGGGGCCCTGGCCGTTTTCTCCTGGCGCCGCCGCCCCCAGCGACCACCGCCGCCGCTGACCTGCATAAGCCTGTCTGACGTCGGCTCCCACCACCCGCACTGCTCGCCCTGCCCTCCGCCATGCGCAATCACTGCTCAGGTTAAGACACCATGGCGACCCGCAATTGCCGTGCCGCCTAGGCCTCGCTCTGCTCCCAATCCGTCCAACACCGCCATAATGGTCCTCGACATTCCCGGCGGAAGAGACGACTCCATGTTCATCCTGGGCGGAGTCGGCCTCTTCCTCGTCTGGTCCACTCTTTTGATACGAGTCTACGTGAGAGCCCATCTGCTTCGTTCCTGGGGCTGGGATGACTGGATGATGGCCTGCGCTGCTGTCTGTTTCTGCGTTATGGCTGGTGGGGTCTTCAGTCTGGCGAAAAACCATTTCGGCTCGCCTGCCTACACTCTCCCCGTCGAGACATTGGTAGATCTGTTCAAGGTGCGTCAGACATCCAACTGCTTGCCGCCACAGCCACTGACCCAGACAGGCCACCATTGTTGCAGAACTCGGCTACGTCGCAACATCAATGTCCGTATGTGCCATCCACCTGCCTGAAAACACCTGCTCACCCTCACCAGGTTTTTCCGTCTCTGTATTTGCTGTTTCTATCTCCGCCTGACGCCTGTGATGTGGCACATTTGGACCATACGAGTCCTGATGGTCGTCACCACCGTCTACTCCATCGCCTGCTTCTTCGTCCTACTCAACCAGTGCACCCCGATATCCTACTTCTGGACCAACTTCACCGGCAAAACGACGGGCACCTGCCTCTCCACACCCGTGGTCCTCATCACGACCTACGTCCACAACTCCATCTCCGCCGCCGCGGACTGGATGCTCAACAGTCTTCCCCTCTTTATCATCATCCCCTCTGCGATGAACCGGCGAACCAAGGTCACCGCCCTTCCAACACCTCTCCATCCCACCATCTTCCTCCAAACCCGACACCAGCATCCCCCACTGACACCGCCCTCCCAACAGTGCAAGCATCGGCATCATCATCCGCTTCATCGCCCTCTTCACCATCACCTCCTCCAACTCCGCCGTCCCGCTCTCCCCCGCCGTCGCCTTCTGGTCCGCGCTCGAGGCCACGGTCGGCATGACGGCGGCCAACCTGGCCACCTACCGGCCGCTCATCCGCTCCATCGCCAAGTCGGTGCGCAGCGGGCCCAACACCGACGCCTCGCCGGGCGGCAACTCGATCATCAACCTCAGCAAGATCCGGTGGCCGAAGAGTCGGAGTTCGCGCTCCGCCGCAACGGGCGGGTACCCGCGGGCAGGGTACATCCTGAGCGAGGACGAGAGGGACGAGGACGGGCTGGCGGCGTGGGAGCAGGAGCTCGGGCTGGGCCGGACGACGGCGGGCAGCTCGGTGGACGATAAGAGTCAGCCGCACGTGGTGAGGGTGGGGAGCGAGGAGCAGCTGACGACGAATTCTTCATATGCGACTAGGGTCTGAACGGTGTGAACGATTTTTATTGCTGACACGAGTAACAATGTCTGAAAGGCTGTACGTTCTTCTCAGTTTCACAATCTCAAACTTTGCTTAGTTGAGTCTAAGAGTTGGTCATTCGGTTCATGACTGTGTAATCACTACTTGCTGAAAGCCGCAGAATCTCATCTTCTATCTTGGACTTCTACCACATTTCTCGAGAGTCCTCCCTACAGTTGCTTGTCCAACGCAGCACAGTCGTTGTCATGCTTGATGATGTCCGCCGCCTTCTCCGCTAGCGCATACACGGAGCTCTGGCAGTTGCCACTAACGTGGTTCGGGAACACACTGTCAAGTAGTCAGTACCCTCTCACGACTCGAAAACGCGGGAAGGAGCTCACCTTGCATCGACCACCCTCAACCGCTGCACGCCCTTCACCTTCAGTCTCGAATCCACGGTATCGCCCATGGCGCAGCTGCCCACCGAGTGGTACTCGCCAATGATCCAGTCACGCACCCCCTGCCGTGAACCTTCGGCGTCCTGCAGGTCCACGCTCGGCGCCGGATGGATGCGCTTGCCGAGGTGCGGCGCCAGGACGGATGTCTTGGCCGTCTTGTCGGCGAACTTGAGGCCGTTGGCCAGGACAGCGAGGTCGGCGGGATGCTTGAGGTAGGCGGGATCGATCGTGGGGGCTGTGGACGGGTCTACGTGCGAAGCGGGTCAGCTTGAGAAGAGCGTTGAGGGATGCCGAAGTGGCTGGTGGACTGACCGGCGCTTGAGATGTGGATCGAACCGCGGGATGCCGGGTACTGCAGACAGCAGACCCAGGTGACACCGGGCTTGGCGGGGTCGCCCGGCGGCCAGAGCTTGGACTGGTCTTTGACGGCATCGTCGCCGAAGTTCGCCATGATGGGGACGAGGATGTACTGGAGGTTGGCGGACTTGTCGTCCTCAAGGTGCTGAATGACGAGGTCGAGCTGGCGTTTTTGGAAGGCTGCAACGTGCGTTGGTCAAATCTACATCCCTGTCTGCAACCTGTGGGAGCACTTACGCGTAGAGCTCTTCTGGGTCTCTCGGATGCTGGCGATCGTCTCGGCCAGCTCCTCCTTGGACGACAGTTGCTTGTAACTGACCATCAATCCCTCGGTCAGTCCAGGCCCTCCTCATCACTATAGATGCACGCCGTGCACTCACCTGACGAAACCCTGTCCGCTGACAACTCCTGTCAGCGGCCCTGCTGCATGTTCCACCAACGCCTTCTGAGCCTCAGCCATGACATCCGGGTGGTAGAGGCTGTTCAGGGATATGCCCCCAGCCGCGAGGTCCCATCCAATGCCCGATACGACGTGGTCCTTTACGCAGCCAATCAGTTCAACCCTTTCTGGGGCGAGGCAGTTGGCTTGCTTACCTGGTAGTTCTCACCCACGCTCGGTAGCTCAACCTTGACCTCGACGCCCGCCTTCCTCAACACCTCCGGATTTCCAATGCCCGACAGCTCCAGCAGCTGCGGGCTGTGGATCACGCCGCCGGAGAGAACAACCTCGCGCTTCGCCTTCACGGCATACTTCTGCCCAGCATACGTGAAGCTGACCCCCGTCGCCGTCTTGTTGCTTTCATCAAGCACGACCGACGTCGCCGACGCCTCGCAGATCACCTTCAGATTCGGCCTCGCCGCATTCTCCTCGAAATACCCCCTCGCCGCATAGCTCCTCTTCCCCTTCAGCGCGCCGGTGCGATACACGCTGCCCAGGCCGTTGTAAAACCCGTAATGATCCCCGCTCCACGCATCCACCGGCTTCTTCGCGATGCCAGCCGCGTCGTCGGCGCCGACGAGGAAGGCGTCCTCGACGTCGAGGCGCGTGTCGTTGAACGACGTGCGGATGGGGCCCGAGGTGCCGTGGTTGGCGCCGACGGTGGCCATGCCGGCGCGGTTGGTGATGGCCGCCGGCGCCGGCTCGAGCGTCTGGTGCTTGGTGATGTACTGGCGCATCGCGGCGAACGACCACGCCGGGTCGGCGGCCAGCATCGCCCAGTCGTCGTAGTCGCGCTCCGAGCCGCGCACGTACATCATGTAGTTGGTGCCGCTGGAGCCGCCGAGCAGCTTGCCGCGCGGGACGTGGTGGATGCGGTTGCCGTGGCTGGCCTGGGCGGGGGGGGGAGTCAGTCAGGATGGCAGCGAAGATGGAAGGCGGCGGGGGGCGACGGGTACCTGCGGCACGGTCTGGAGGTTCCAGTCGTACTCGGCGTTCCCGAGCATCTGCGTGAACAGCGCGGGCGTGTCGACGAGCGGGTCGTCGAGCTTGTTCTTGCCGGCTTCGAGCACGCCGACCGTGACGTCCGGGTTCTCGGTCAGGCGGGCGGCCAGGACCAGGCCGGCCGTGCCGCCGCCGACGATCACGTAGTCGTATTCCTGGGCGAGGAAGTCGGCGGCGGAAGTGGCGAGCGCGGGGAGCTCGGGGTGGTGGCCGCTGCTGCCATTGGTGCCGTTTGTGGCGTCGCCCATGTTGCGCTCGAGTTGGGGGTTGTGGAGAGAAATTGAGAGAGGACCGAGCAGGCTGAGAGAGACTCTGTGGTGCCAGAGCTAAGTACTTATGCTTTCGAGAAGCGTGGCAGCGATGCCTGCCGGTTGGCGTATCCTTCGTGATCGCCAGCAGCTGATCTACTAGATCGATCCTCGGCGCTTGCCTACAGCTGATCTGCTGGACCGTTCACTTCCCTACGCAGGGCAAAGCGCCTAGCGCCTACAGAAATGCGTGGCTATTACCCCGCAATTGGGCCTTGGCCGGGCCATGTTACGATTGAGGTAGGACTGACTGTGGAGCCGTCTGCCCTTTTCGTCAAGGTTATCACGTACCGCCACGTAGCCGCCCAGTGGGAACCAGGGCCTAGTAGAACAGCGCGTGTCCTCCGCAAAAGGCGCTAGAAGAGGCAACACCGGGCGTCCTTGTTCGACTCCAAGGTGCCTGCTCCAGCGCCCAGGCCAGCCGCCAACAGGCTCGCCCTGCTGAGGCGGCCTGAGCGGACGTGCAACCCCGGCCCCGCGCTTGTTCGGCCCCCCAGACCCCTCCCTAGCCGCTCCCGGAAAGACTGGCCGCTGACTACGCCGCCCCACACGCCAATAGCCGCCAGACGACAACACCACCGGCTTACGCGATCCTGACGCATACCTTGCCGAAATGCTGCTGCGTCTCCATGTAGCTGAAGGCCTCCTGCGCCTCGTCGAAGTCGAAGACGCGCTCGTCGATGGCCGGCTTGATGCTGCACGCCTCCACCACCCGGTTCATGTCCTCGTACTGCGAGCGCGGCCCCACGAGGCTGGTGCGCACGATGCAGAAGTGGAATAACATGTCCAGCAGCTTGGGCTCCTCGACGCCCTCCTCGGCCGCCCCGCCGCGGAACCCCACGAGGGAGACGATGCCGCCCCATTTGACCGCCTCCAGAGACTAAAGCACACCGCAGAGCATCAGCCGCCGTCCAGACCCATCCCAACCGGGCAGGATGCCGAAGAAAGGGGAGCCGCCGTACCTGCTTCACCGTCCTGTGGCCCGCGACATCAACCACCAGATCCACGCCCTCCTGGCCCGGCGTCAGCTCCTTCGCGGCCTTGCCCCACTCCGGCACGTCGCTGTAGTTGATAACATGGTCCGCGCCGAGCTCGCGCAGGCGCTGCGCCTTCTTCTCCGACGACGTCGTCGCGACGACCTTCGCGCCCGCCGCCTTCGCCAACTGCACGCCCCGTCAGCAAACAGCAACCGCCCGCGCCCTGCGCAACGAGAAAAGAAGGCCTGAAGCCGCCCGCCACCCACCTGCACAGCAAAGCAACTCACGCCCCCCGTCCCCTGCGTCAACACCCACTGCCCAGCCCTCACCCCCCTCCCCTCCAGCCCGTACAACGCATCCCACGCCGTCAGCGCCGCGCACGGCAGCGTCGCCCCCTCCACCATGCTCAGCCCCTTCGGCAACCCGATCAGGTACCTCTCCGGGAACACGCCGTGCCGCGCCAGCGTCCCCTGCATGCTGCCGCCCAGCACCCGCTCCAGGTGCCGCGGCCGCACCGCGCCGAACGCGTGCTCGCCGTTCATGACGGTCGCGACGGCGTCGCCGGGTCGGAAAGCGGTCACCGCTGATCCGACGGCGAGCACCGTGCCGGCGCCGTCGGAGCACGGGATGATGGGCGTGGCGAGCGCCCACGGGTACTGGCCGCGCGCCATGACGAGGTCGCGGTAGTTGAGGGAAGCGGCGGCGACTGCGGGCGGTCAGCGAGTAGGGAGGGAGGGGAGGGCCCCGGGTCACGTACGCTGGACGAGCACGTCGTGCGGCCCCAGCGCGGGGATGGGGGCGGATTCCTCGAGCGCCAGGCCGGCCGGCCCGGTGAAGGCGGCGATGACCCAGCGCTGGGTGGTCGTCGGGAGCGGGCCGGCGGCGGGTGGGAGGTCGCCCATTGTGGCGGGTTGGGCGGTGCGGGATTGGGGGGGGGGGGGGTGCGCTGGATGGGCGGACGGCTGTGCCCGGTGTGGCGGGATGGAGTGGTGGATGCGGTTGGGACGCCTGGACGGCTGCACTTGTATGTGTACGGGGAGTGCGGGTGCGCTGCTGCTACCTCTCCGCGCTATCGGGTGGGCTGGGTCGGTCTGCGTGCGGCACAGCAGAAGGCGGTGGGGGTCGTACGACTCGTGGCCGTGCGTTGAGGCCCGCTTTTTTTTCCGGGCGTCAGGGTTGCACATATCGGTTGACGGGCGTGGTGTGGAGGGTGAAGGGGAAGTTTGGGGGAGGGTATGGGAGGTTGTCCTGTTACGCAGACAGGTAATTGGATCTTGTGCTTGGTTGACACGGTGGTTTGGGTCTTTGGATGGCGGCTTCGAGGCTTGATCAGTAGGTCCTCTTATCTCTAATTTGCGGTGGTCTGAGCGGTGTTGAATGCTCTGGACATCTCCATCAAAAGCATAACATGCGGCAGACTTTCGATGGATCAATTTGCTCTCCCACTCTGTCGGATTGCTTTCAGCAGGGAGTCCTCCTCGAAGATGCGTGATGCCGGTAATGCCTGCTTTGCGGAAGAAGGGACATCCAGGGTGACGGGCCGAAACCCCTGCTGAAGATCATGCTACGCCGTGATTCATAGAATAACTGGCCCAGGATGTAGTTTCTCGAAAGTTGCGGGCAGCCATTTGTATGTAGAAGCTGGCATTGTTTCTGGGCGCTTTCAACTCCTGTGAAGAATTATAATGTATCCATGTTCTGGGAATGTTCGGGAAAAGTTTCTTAGCTTCTTTTGTTCGTGGCAAGGGGGTCAAAGTGAGAATGACGAATTCTCTCGGCGGCTTTCAGAAGCTGAGTCGGAGAGAATAGTCACGTCTCCAGAGTGGAACTGGCAAGGAACCGTATCATTGGTAAATATGCCTCCGTTCCTCATGCTAAACCGCAAGAATCTTTCCCATCTCAATTACAAGCCATTTCGAGTAGTCTCCCTTTTGGTTTCTCCTTCGCTTGGACCTCTGAACAAGTTCGACCAAAACGCAACTTTCCCCCCTTGCCCCGAGCATCAGCTCACACGTACTTTCGTGTCCGCACACAGTCTTCATAGTCGTTTGCCCAGTGCGCCCCTCTGAACCTTGTATCACGCGGCTTGGCCGCTGGCGTCATGTTGTGCACATTAAAGGGCCGAGGATGGGACTGTTGGTACTCTGCCCACCTCAAAACCTCATCGAGTGTCGTCACAGCAGGGTTGTCCAGTTCGAATTGCTTCCGAAGCCAATAGAGCAACGTCCAACACGGATCCCCTTTCGTGATCTTACAAAAAGAGCTTCCAGCGGGAAACTCCTTCTTCAGCACCACGGCGCTGTGGCCACCCGAATCAAAATCCTCTGGCCACGCCATCTCCTCCGGGGCTGTGCCGATCCAGTCCTGGGCCGTCGCAACCCAGATCTCACTACCTCTGATTGATATGACGACCCCGGGTTGCTTCTCCTTGGTCAGGTCGGCGAAGAAGTATGGCTTGTCGACCCCAGTGTGACGGTCTAGACCGTTAAGTGCCTTGGAAGATCCCTGCGGCGATGAGTTAACAATTATGAGTCAACACCTAATGACTCAAAGGGCGCACGGATCAACTACTTCGGTATATAATACCTTCCTACGCTTATTATTTCCTTTCTCCTTAGCTTAGTCTTCTTGTAGAAGTATGCCAATGCATTTCCGCGAGTGCACCGGGTGCAAGCCCTCACACCCAGTATCGTCTCTGATCCAGATGGGGACAACCTTGAGGTCCGGGTTCGTCAGGGCCCCATCGGTCAACATGTGGGACCCGTCGCACGTGAGATGTCCTGGCGCGAAGCAAAACTCTTCGGGGTCATTCTTCCGCCAGGCGTCAATGAGACGGTTCACCGTGCGTCCAATCGCTTCCCATTCATGCTACGTGCAAAATCCAAGTGAGCTTCATTCAGATAATATGGTCAAGCTTTCTTACCTTGTTCCACTGCCAATCTCTGGCCCAAACAAGGTCAGGACAGTGCTTGTAAGGTGGTTCAAACCTTCCGACCTGCCAAGGGCCAGTGAAGAACCTCCCGAGACGTAACTGTGTACTATGATACAAATACGAAAGTTCGTTCATGATCCAGGTGAGAATCATGGGTCAAGGCACTTGGAACACTTCGTAAGGCGCGTAGTGCTCAAAAATAATTAAAAAAAAGTAGTCTCCCACTCGGGCCGAGAAGTTTCCATCGTTCCACGGCGTGTAAAAACCGTTGCGAGGACGGGACGCGAGGTCCTGGCTGTAACGGCGGGCCTCTACCTCTAAGGATCAAACACCAAAGAGGGTGGTAAGCCGTGTGGGGGTTTACCTTGAGTGGGTACAAGGGAGGGTGTGAGAGAACGAAGTGACGAGCACACGTGACAGAACACTACGTGCGAAGGCCGTGTTACTAATCAATGGTGCGGATTGATTATTGAAGTTGACCACGAAGGTCAAAGCTATCTAAGGAGTGTGGTTTATATACATGTAGGAGAGTGTCTACAATCTAATATTGATCTGTTTGATCTGTGTTGCCTCTTGGGCAGGAGCGTATGGATCAGACAGATCAATGTTGTCTTGATCTTATTGATCTGTCCCTTAATGCCTGAGGCATGCGGGATCAAAGGGATCAATTCCTTGGCATCACGGGATACACGTGACTCATGGTGGGTCTTCATAGCGCGTGTCTGCGCCCCGCTTGCTTCCTTTCCTACCCTATCCCGACTCTGTAAAGGCTGTGCCGTAACAAACGGTAGGCCTCTGCCTCTAAGAATCCGCAGATCGAAGAGGGCGGTGAACCGTGTAAGGGTTTACCTTGAGAGATACAAGGAAGAGAGTTGAGAATAACGAACAGGGTACACGTGACGAGCGCGACACGTGCAGGCCGTGTTACTAACAATTGGTGCTGAATTGTTATTGAAGTTGACCACGAAGGTCAAAGCTATACTAAGGAGTGTGGTTTATATACGTAGGAGAGCTCTATACAATCTATATGCTTAATAGTCGTATCCCGCTTAGCGGCGCGTAGTCCTCTAAGCGGGCTGTTATGACTGAGCAGGGTGGCTTAGTAGGTGGGATCCGCTCGGACAGCCTTGGCAATCTGAGCGGGTGGGTCTAGTTGAGCGCGAGGTCACGTGACCTCGGATCTTTATGACCCCGACTTCTGTTGTTCCGGCGGGGCTGATCCCTATCTTCCTCCGTCTGCGCCGTAACAGTTAGACTATCTGCTGGTTCAAGACGTCGATCGTAGAAACAATTCTTTCATCAGCCACTTGCATCGTACTACACCTGATCGTCCGGTATGTTTTGGAAAGTCAACATATCCGTATTCATCAGCGCCGCTCTGGACCGCAAGCATCGGGATCCACCCTCTACACACCGGCATGACACGTCTTAACAAGCACCGCCGCGCCAGCAAATAAGAGCCTTGGAACCAACCAAGCACTACCGAAGAAATCTTAAGCGCCATCCTCTACCCCAGGTCGGGATATCCGGCGTACCCCTGAAACCGCCCCATCCCCGCGCTCCTCGGGTCATGTTCGCGGGGAACCGGGGTAAACAACACCGAGCTGCGGACGACGCCTCAGCCACCAAACGGCAGCTGCCCCAGCATGCTGATAGGTGCTGTGCAACCCGGAAAGCGCTTTCGGCCCCTGCCACGCGGTCGCGGGGATCTTTTGGTGTAACGTCTGGGGTAGCGGATGGCGGGTCGTCGCAGCCATGGTGCGTTTGTGGAAGCACCGGCCGCTTTCTCCACATGAGACTGTTTGCCTTTCCCCAGATCTAGAATACGCCTTCGGTGGGTCTGCAATAGCGAGCTCCGCTGCGTACCGTCTGCAGACTTCGTTCTTAAGAAGGGAACGGTGGCGAGAAGATTTCTCTGGTCCCACCTCCGAGGTCCTTGCCCATCTCCTCTCTTCCACGTCGCTCCCGCCTTGCTCATCACCTGGGAACAAGCAGGCGGAATGGCAATCTTCAAGCGAACCATCGTCGCCGACGACCATGCCGTCACTCAGGGTGGACATCTGACGCTCAGGCAATCCCTACTGCCAAATGCTCTCGGTAGATCTTCCCTCCTCCCACATTCAACGCGGCAAACAAGGCCCACAAAGCCTGATGCTAACGCAACGAAGTCATGATCCTCTTCTTCCTCTGGGGCTTCGCCTACGGCCTCCTCGACGTCCTCAACTCGCACTTCCAAGCCGACCTCAACATCACCGCCAGCAAAGCCTCCGGCCTCTCCGCCGCCTACTTCGGCGCCTACTTCCTCTGCCCGCTCACCATCTCCGGCTGGATCCTGCGCCGCTACGGCTTCCGCATCACCTTCATGACCGGTACGTCGCACCCACCCACCCCCAACGCCGCCCCCAAACTAACACCCCTCCCTCCACACAGGCCTCGCCGTCCTCGCAATCGGCTGCCTCCTCTTCTGGCCCTCGGGCGTCAAAGCGTCCTTCGGCGGCTTCTGCGGCTCGATGTTCGTGGTCGGGGCCGGGCTGTCGACGCTCGAGACGGGCGCGGACAACTTCCTGTCCATCTGCGGGCCGCCGCGCTACTCGGAGATCCGGCTGAACCTGGCGCAGGGCGTGCAGGGCGTGGGGTCTTTCGTGGCGCCGCTGCTGGCGTCGCGCGTCTTCTTCGCCGACACGGTCGACACGGCGCAGGGGCTCCGGAACGTGCAGTGGGTGTACCTCGGCGTCGCGGGGTTCGTGGTGCTGCTGATCGTGCTGTTCTTCCTCGTGCCGATGCCCGAGGTGACGGATGCGGATATGGAGGTGCAGGAGAGGGAGATTGTGGACGGCGGCGAGGGGCCGTTTCGGAGGCAGTATAACTTGTTTCTGGGCGTGTGGTCGCAGTTTTGCTACGTCGGCGCGCAGGTCGCGGTGGCGAATTACTTCATCAATTTTTGCGAGGAGGCGGGGTACTCTTCCGCGACAAGCTGTGAGTGTTGTCCTTGAGGTTCTGGGGGGGGTGGGTTGCTGACGTGTGGACACGACAACAGCGAACCTCCTCGCTGTCGGGCAGGGCTGCTACGCCTTCATGCGGTTTGTCGGATCGGGTCTCCTGACGCAGAAGGCCTTCAAGCCGCGCTACATGCTGGCTACCTACCTGGGCCTGTGCTTCGTCTTCGCGCTTGCCGCTGTCAAGACGACGGGGAAGACGAGCGTGGCCATGCTGATCTTGGTTCTCTGCTTCGAAAGTGTAAGTCCCTCTTGCACAGCCAACTCAGCCCTCGGAACCAGAATCCGCTAACAGTGAGCTGCGACGTTACAGATCTGCTTCGCCACCATCTTTACCCTCGCTCTTCGCGGACTCGGCCGCCACACTAAGCGCGGCGGCAGCATGCTCGTTGCTGCTATCTCTGGTGGCGCTGCCATCCCGCCCAGTAAGTTATTCTGAGCCTCCCACTCGCTCTCTTACTGACAGTTCTACAGTGACCGGAGCTGTGGCCACATCAACCGGCAACTTTCATACCGCCATGGCCATTCCGACTGCCTTTTACGTCGCGGCCTGGATCTTTCCAGTCTACATCAACTTCTTCAACAAGGAGAGTCTCGACGCTCACAGAGAAACAGATCTCAATGTTGAGCACTCGGGCGTGGTGGACAAGGCGGTGGAGTTGGAGAGGGGCCATGGGGATAAGAACACAGCCGTGGAAAGAGTCGAGAATGCTAGCTAAAGGGACGAATGAAGGCTGTAGTGTGCAAAAATGAGAATGCTGTGCAGATAGCCAAAGAAATTTGAAGAGACAAAGATGAATTCATGACTGTGTCCTTCCTTCATCCATGAGTTCCTTTCACTTCCTGAGGTGACTTCAACGTGGTGACATAGTCCCGAACTCCATATGAACGAAATTTTCTTTCGACGCATTGGCAAGACAGACCAGCAGAAAGAATCACTCAGAGACCGGTTCTATGTTCTATGGCTTTATGCAGACAGCAGAAGTAACTCACTGCCACTGATGCTAATTTTGGATCAGAGCCCCTGCATGGAGTCATGGACGGCTCACAGCGTTATGCTACAAGTCAGGCAAGTGCTGCGATGACCTCATACCTAAGAAAAGGCTGGTATTGATCAACGATTTGTACAACATCATCATAAATGCAAGGGCCACAAGACATTAGTGACAACGCCGTAACACATCAAGGCTTGGCAGGACGATCTGCAAGGCTACTTCTCCTCCAATATTGGTGTAGACATGTGGCTCCTCTTGATGTTCCACCTTACGAGATCATCTAATGCGATCTTTACTGGTGAGATCAAGTCTACGAAAATGCTAGAGTTGCCAATGCTTCACTGATTATAGATCCCTCTACGTCCTACTTACTCTCCTTCAACCGGCCGCCAGAGTACTCGAGCGTTGAGATTGGAAATTGGAATTACTGGATCCCGGGCCTTGCAGCGGTTGAGACAAAGCAGTGCTGTGTAAGTCATCGAGTTTGGCACTTCTTTTCCATGGGCTGCGCGTCTGGGAGAACGAGGATCTGGATGTCAGAGACATGACAAGAATGATCAAGGCGGCGGAGGGTATGAAGGCTCGGTTGCGCAAGTATCACAATGAAGGCGAAGACAATGATGCAGCGTTCAGGTTTGTGAAGAGCTGATTTATATCATCCATGTGCAGTAAGTCAGTTCATCTCCACCATCCTCGCGACGATCCACAGAAGCAGGGGTCCGATTCGGGACCTTAGATGCTCCCTACACTCATTATCCAGTCAATTGAAATTTATTGTAGCCCACAAAGTATTCTTCACTCATGAGAGAATAGGACATCCGTTTAGTTGGTTCAAGTAGTTCTTTCGAGCGCTCACCCAAGCCCCCCCCCCAGCTTCCTCTGCGGGTCCCGCCCGAAACATCTCTGCCTGCATGGACCGTTCAACATACACCCTGACAGGCTGATCACAGGCTACTGCACGTTTCGCAACAACCCCACTCATCGCACTCCCCGGAAAAGCCAGCCCCATCAACGCACTCACCCGCAAAGGCCACAGTCTGGCATGAGCCGTGCGATCCACCGCTCCCCATCGGACGCACAGGCGCATCCAGGTCTGGCAGGCGCAGCCTGTGGGACGTGGGCTGCGGGCAAGGCTGATCAACAGGCTCGCTGTCTCGCCGCATCCCCAGATCTCCTCCCGGCGGTCCGCACCTCGCCGTCGATCGACCTGGCAAGCGACACCTCTCTTAACAGTTCTCCTGTGGCATTGGCCCCGTGTCGTCCGCACGTTCTTCCGGGACTGGCTTCGCTCGTCCTGCTCTGTCCTTTTCGACTCCGCTGGAGAAGGGAGAAGAGGTCTCCTTTCTGGCCCCACTGATCGACGGCTATCGTAGAGGTCTGGGCGCGCTTCTTCCAACGGCAGGCGCACAGTGGGTCGCGAAAGAACCACGATACTGGAAGAGGTGCCCCAGTTGATAGAACGCGTCAGGCAAGCAAGGTACTTGCACTGATGGGTGGCTGAAGCATTCATCCGGATGGCTTTGGTAATCAAATCAAGACACTTTCAAATCCGGATGGATGCTTACCGCCCACCGCCGGGATTCATGTTTTGCGACCCGCGGTGGACGGTGGGCGTGGAGCGTCTGCCGTCACACTGGATCAACTCTGTTCCCGAAGTGCAGTCCTGAGCCTGCGGTGCCCATGGTGTTGTTCATTCGTGGACTCAAAACTCAGCGAACGTTGTGTAGCAGCCGAGTATGGTCCGAATGGGACAGTCGACTGGACGGATACAGGAATCGTTGCCACAGCGTCGGCTCAATAATAACTAGCGTGCACGTGTTTGAATATCTTCCATTCTTCCTGGATCAAGAGCGGATGCTGCAAAGCATGGCGGCAATGCAAGGAACCGCTAGCGGGGTTCGAGCAATACACGTCCAACTCAAAAGAGCGCTGCAAGCGACAATGCAGAGAGGATTGGGAAAGGGGCGTCATTCCTGCGGCTGGCGACCGCGTTCGTTTTTGGCATGGTCGTGACGCGTCTGCTCGGGGGCGAGAGCAAACTGAAGGGGCCAGCGCCGCAGACGCGGCGTTGATATAGACGCGGTTGGATATATGTTCGGCGCCGACGCGCCTCGAAGGAGCGTCGATGGCTGCATCAAGTGGCGGCAGAGCGCTAAAAGGGGGTGGGACGGAGGCCGGACGGAAGGCAGCCGAGAGCGATAGCGGCGGCCGCGGCGCCCCCCCCCCTCCTCCCCAGGACCCATGCCGCTGGGCCAGTCGACGACTTCCAAAAGCTCGAGGCTCAAACACACCCCGGTCCGCGCCGACGCGCATCGTCTGGCCCTCGCGAGAAACGTCGGCAGCCGCGGCAGGCGGCGCTGGGGGGCCCGCCTCTGCCTGCCGCAAGGGCGGGCAGCTCGACAGCACCAGGGCGGCGAGCTTACCGTGAAGCGTAATAAATTCTAGCGCGTAAAATAGAGATGAATCGAAAGGGCTTTACTTCTTAGCTCGTTCTAAACGTTCGTGCCGCATCCTCACCGTGGCAAAGCAGGCAGGCAGGTACAGCAGGTATATCCTGATGGTTCCCAAAATGTTGCTGTTTATACATCCAACCCTGTACAAATATCTGGTATCACACCAAACTCCGAATGCGTTCCCGAATATGATTTGTGTCGACGTGCCCACGCGCTGGCTACGCCGAGATGCCCTTGCCGGCGTCGGCGCCGTCGTCGGCCGCCTTCGGCTTGCCGGCGCCGTCGAAGCCCTCCTGCAGCTCCGGGCTCTTGCCGTCCTCCGACGGCGTGCCCTTGGCCTCCTTGAGGCGCTCCTCGGCCGCCTTCAGCCGGGCCTCCAGGGCCTCGAGCTCGGCGTTCTGCGACGTGAGCGCCTGCTGTCTGCGGCGGGCGTCAGCGGGGGTCCCGGGGGCAGCAGGGCGGCGCGCTTACTTCTGGTCGACCTCCTTCTCGACGTCGTCAAACTTGCCGCTCAGGTTGAAGATGTCGTCGAGCGCGGCGGAGAAGTTTTTGGCGATCTGGCTGTGCGCGGGTCAGCAGCGGGCTGGCAGAGTGCTCGGTGCGGGGGCGGCGTACGACTGCGGGCGCTGCCTGGGGACCCAGCCGCGGTCTGGGCTCGCGCTGGCGCTCTGGCTGTCCATGGCGTCTGTGGGGAGTGGTTTGGGGGAGCTTCGCTTCTGGCGGGTTGAGGTGCGGAGGGGCAGGGCGGTTATGCTTGGGGACGACGGGGTATGCCTGGGAAGCTTGGGCCCTAGACTGCGGGCGTCTTGCTTCTAGGCGCGAGGGCGGCAGCGACGTCAGACTCGGAGAGTGAGCAGCAGGAGCACCGGGCGACGCGTGGAGGTTGTGTTCATCGCGGGCGGGCAGACGCCTTTAGAGAGGGCGGTGGAGGGGAAAAGGAGGTGTTTGATAAGTATGTCATTTCCGCCGAACGCGAGAGCCCTCATGCGATCGACGCCAATTGGGCAGCATGCTCAGGGCCTCGCGCGCCCCCGCCGCGACAGAGACGCAGCCCTACCCTCTCGCTACACTGCTGCCGCGGGCCGCACACGCCCAGCAGCCTCGAGACAGCTATCGCAGTCGCCGTCGCCGCCGCCGCGAGCCTGCGGGCGCGGGCACGGGGGGCCAGGCGCCCCCTCTCCGGCGCAGGGGCGCGCACGTGACGCCGGTGCGGGCAGCATTCCGGACGCGGTGCCAGTGCCAGGTGTGTGTTGGGGAGGGCGGTGAGGGCGAGGGCGTGGACGGCGGCGTGTCGTTGGCCTGGGCAGCGCGCGGCGGGCGGCGGCGGCGGCGGCGCGCGCGGGCGCTGGCTCGGGCCCGGTCGCAAAAATGTTCCACTCCACGCCAATGTCACGCATCATCGCGACCGACAACACCGCGACCCCCCAGCCAGGCACTCGTCCGCGCCCATCACCCCCGACCCAGCCGCCATCCCTCCGCCGCCTCTCCATCCACCTGCCTCTCCGCCCGCCGCGCCGCGTGCCCCAGCGCCCTCCGCCGCCCCTCGCCCGCCACGGCCGTCCTGACGCGCGCGCTGTCGTCGACGTCCGAGCTTGTCTGATGGTGCCGTGCAGCTCGCGACATCCTCCGCGCTGGCTCCCATCCACCCGCCCCCGTTCCGCCAGCAAGCGCCTCACCGCGGGGGGATGAGTGGCCTCCCTCTAGACTACACGCCGCTCGAGTCGCTCCTGCTGTTCCAGTCCCTCGCTTGCTATGGCGTAGACCCCCAGGTCTTCGCCCGCGTCTCCGACCTGCTGCAGCACAACGATGCCGTGAAGAGCGCCCCCGGCTTCAGCAAAGACCGCTTGCGCCCCGATGCCCTGCGCGACCTGTACCTGCGCCTGCTGAAGGACGCCGTGCGCGACGAGCTGCAGCCCCAGAACGAGAACCAGCAACCCGTGACGAACGGCGACAGCCCGTCCAGGAAGCGCAAAACCCCCAGTCCCAGCTTGCCCTCCGTCCAGGAAGCTGCCCAGCACCAGCATCTGCTCCCCCAGCTGATCGCAACGCTGTATGCCCGCTACCGCCACCATGCCATCGCCGAGATACGCGAGCACGAGAAGCGCTACGACCATTTCTCGCGGGAGCTGCGAGCCATTGAGAATGGGCAGTGGGACGAGCGCTTGCAGCAGGAACACCAGGTCAATGGCACCAAAGAGGCTCCCCAGCCCTCGCCTCCTGCTGAAGCTTCGCCCGTCGTTGCTCAGCCCCCCGCAGAGGTTGCGCCGCAGGAAGCTGAAGGTCCGGTGAGGCCATCTCCTCAAGCTCCTCAGGCCAGTCCACCGGGCAGCAAAGAGCAATCGCCCACCTCCTCTCAGCAATCGCGGGCACCGCGCCGGTCGTCAGCGAAGATAGAGAGCATCATCAACCATCCATCGGGCACCCCGACCAACGGAAGCGCTTCTCCACGTCAGAAGTCTGCCGCACAGTCCCCCGTCCAGCCGCAAGCGCAAACGCAGCCTCAACCACTTCAACGGATCCCGTCACATCCGCAGCAACCTCAACAGCAACCTGCAAGACCTCCCCCTCAGCAGCAACCTCCACATGGACCATATCCCTCCCCATATGGCCCGCCACACACCCCCGCTGCAGCAGGACCCGCCCAAAGTCCTACATCGCAGAGTGTGCCCATCACCTCTCGTCCTGCACAAGGTTCACAGCAAGGGTCGCCGCAAGGCCCGCCCGTGATTCTTCCTCCGCCTCAGAACATGCAGTTCCCGCCACCGCCTATGCAAGTTCCCTCGATCCAGGAAGGCAATGGACCTTATCCTCACAGGCCTGCGTCTGGTTCGCCACATCAACAGCAGAGACCATTTCCGCCTGGACCTGCTCCCGGGCCACCGCCGCACTCGCCCCATGCCTACCACCCTCCGCCTCCCGTCCAACAGCCTGGTTATTATCCGCAATATGCAGGACAGCATCCGTACCCGCATCATCAGCCGATGTACCACCCTCCGGTACAGCATCCCCCAATGCCACCCAAAGGAGGCGGTGGCGGTGTTATTCTGGAGCCCTTCCAGGTCATGGCGCAAGATCCAGTCAAGGCTCACAAAGCACAGGAATTGCAGATGCGCCAGCAGCAAGCGCAAGCAGCCCGTCCGCCATCCCGTCCTGCACCATCGCCCAGGAACATAGCTGCAACGTTAGCAAAGCCTCAGCAGATGCCCCACTACCATCCATCTGCTGGTCCGCTTCCGCCCTACCCGCATCCGAACGCCAGTCCGTCTGTTCGCAGACCCCCCGTTTTGCGGATCAGCACTCGCTTTGGATCTTGGAAGCAATCTCTTCCTCCAACAGACAAGCCTGTCTCGGAATGGAATCCGACCCCGCTCAGTCCAATCACGCCCGAGAGAACGCCCGAGCTGCAGTCAAGCGCTCCGCCGAGCTCTACTTCAAAGTCGAAGCGCGCTGTCAAATCGAAGGAGATGCCGGCACCAGATGCGGCTGAGACGCCCCGACCTGGCCGTGGTTCTCGAAAGGGCGCGAGAAAAGCGCGAGGGACAAGCGTTGCTTCCTCTGCTGTGACTGGATCGGTTCGTGGAAGAACCAGGAGCCACTCGGCTACCTCGCAAGCGGATGAACCGGCGACGGATGTGAAGGCGGAGCCGAGCACCCCGGCGGAGACTATGGAGTCGGATGCCCAATCCACAACAGAAACTCCAACTTCTGGTGGACGGCGTACGCGACGAAGAGCTGGAACCCTGCAGTCTGTTCCAGAACAACAGCGGGGAGCGAATAACAAGCGCAAGCGCGATCAACGTGACGAGTCCGAAACAGCGGAACCGGAAGTACCCGAGGTCGATTTGAACATGGGTACGCCCGGACCGCCGAACTTTGTTGTCGCGAGTCGAAACTTCGGTCGGATGAGTGTGCCGGTAATGAATGACATCACGTCGCACAAGCACGCCAGCCTCTTCTCCAACCCGGTCAAGGCCAAGGACGCGGAGGGCTACTACGACATCATCCGACGTCCGCAGGACCTCAAATCCATCCGCGCCGCCATCACGAACGGCTCTCGTGCCGTCGCCGCGGCCACCCAATCCAACGCCGACACGCCCTCGGCGAACTCGCCGGGCGGTGCTCCATCGACGCCCACGCAGTTCCCGACGTCGAGCACTCACATCACGCTGCCCATCTCGGAAGAGCTCGTCCCGCCCAAGGGCATCGTCAACAGCGCGCAGCTGGAGAAGGAGCTCATGCGCATGTTCGCCAACGCCGTCATGTTCAACAGCGGTGACGAGGGCGTCGTGGGCGATGCGGTCGAGATGGCAAGGGACGTCGAGTCGAGCGTGGCCAACTGGCGTGCCGCGGAGCGGACGAGCGTGTACGAGCCGCCGGCCGAGGATCTGGACGATGGGGGTGGGAAGCGGAGGAAGTTTTAGATTAGAAAAGGGAGTGGTAGCTTTGAGACTCGAAAGACGTAATGATATGATTGAGGGGTGCGCCTGGTGAGGCTGTCCCCCACCCGTTTTTGCACTCGCAATGCTGGGGTTCTTTGTGATGGTTGCTGTGATGGGGGTGGTGAGCTGGAGGCTTGGCTAACCGCTGTGGTGATGATCCTGATTTTGGGGCGGCGCGTGGTCCTTGTCGTGACGCGAGCAGTTGCATGCTGCTTTGCCTCGGGTGGGGCATCGGTGTAGCCGGCGAGACCACCAGCCTCGAATGGTCAAGTGGGATGCAGAGGTAGAGAACGTTCCAACGTGTGGTTGGCGGTACCTGTGGAAGAAGGTACACCACGCTTCGGTGTTGCGACTGGACATTGCGAGGGCGGGTTGAGGAAACAGTCTGATGCGCGTGTAGACAGGTCGATGAGCGTCACTGCCCGCCGATGATGCCGTGCTCCCCTATCCACCGAAGTCACTTGACAATATCTTCCCCCCCTTTGTCTCGTCACATGGCCCTTGGCCTTTCTCCTCGACTCTGTCTCTCTCCGCTATTATAAAGCAAGACTCCCCAGCTGTTCTTCCCTTTCCCCTCAGCACCACAGACATCCGCAAGCGTTGTGGTCAATTCAGAAGCTATATTTCCGCAAACTCACTCCCGTGCGCCTTTGCCGGTTTCACTCTCGCTCCTTGATTTTCATTTCATTCAACTTCCGCGCTCGGCACAGCATTTGCTGATCCCGATGTCAGCTCCACGAGCAGCTTGCAATGTCCGTCTGCATCCGGCCTTGATGCTCGCCTTCATCAACGTGATCGTCTGTTATCGTTCAGCGCTTGGCGCAGGCGATTCCTCCCTCCACCGTCGAGCACTTCTAATAAATATATCCGGTCGAACGCGGGAGGAAGCAGTGTGACGCGACCAAATCTCTCACCCAAAAAGTAATTCGAAATCAGCCCATATGGATGGCAGGCTGAAGTCGAACAGGCAGAACAGCGTTCCAGACCGTGTTATCAAGACCTGCTTCGACGATTTGTTGCGTGTCCTGTGACGGGGCGGGAGATTCGGCACGGGGACAGTGGCGCCGTGGCTGGGACTGCGGAGCACGTGAGTTGAGGTGCTGGGTTTGGCACGTTCTTCGGGCACGCGATGGTGCTGAGGCCACGTGCGGTCGTTTGGCAGTTGGCCGGCTCCGCCTTGTCACTGGACCTTGGGTTCGCCGGCCGAGATCTCTCGCAACTCTATTTTTTTTTTGGCGCTATACGCTCGGTTTCCATCATGCTGGAGATTCTTCCCGGTGCTCTCAACTTTTGCTTTTGATGGTGAGCGCCACTCAGGTAAATCGCTGGAAACCCAGCAGCGGAGTAAGATGTCAAGCATCATCGTTTACACCGCCTACAATAGGGGGTATGGAACTTCGGCCGCTGCTGTGGCGGCAAGCGGACAGGCCGGAAGTACCTTGAAGCCGCCGCAAAAATTACGGCCGACGCAGTGATCTGTTCAAACCATCGGATTGGCCTGCGAACTAATCAGTTGCCGTGTCAATCTCAGGATCCGCGGAGAAGTGGATCCGGCTTTAAGCTTCCCAAGAACCCGCAATGCAACCGCTGATCACTAACGCGTCCTATGTGGCCTCGGGTGTGCTTTCTGATATGCTAGAATGCAGTGGAGACGGCACCAAGTACGTTTTCATCTGGGCAAATGCTTCAACGCCGGATGGGCCGGCTTGGAAGACTCTGAAAAGGCGCCTCATTTGGCACCTCACGCCTTCCCGGTGCGGTTTCCGGAGCTGTCGGTCATGAGGTCGGGTAGATGAAAGAATTTCTGGTGCTTCTTGACCAGTGTCTGATGGAAGCCTTGCGGTTCGTCACGAAATTACGGCGTCAGAAGCGCTTGTCGTGAATAGATAGTGGTTATCATGGCTAACCATTCAAGACTGTACTTCTGGGTCAGCTGCAGCCTACTCGAGGTGCCAGAAAGGTTTTACGGAAAGGTCTGGCGTAACGAAGGCGCTGTAAGAGCTGCTGCCACCTGTTCCAGGATTCTGTGTTATGCTGAAGTACAAACACTGTGGGGAACTCCCAGTGCTTTAAATCTGAGCAAATCATGGAGGACTCAACCACGTGAGTTGAACACTGGTTCTGTAAGCTCTCGTGAAGGACCGAAATACTCAGCTGCCTCTGTTCAAGATGGCTTACCGGGGCCATGTGGTAGCAGAATAATGATAGGATCTGGATTTCTTACTCGCTAGCAGAGTGTGCTGTTGTGCCCGCGATATTGGCTCGGAATCCTGACCATACGGCATTGAAAAGCGGTGCTATTGCCCCAGCCACTGCCTTCTCTGTCGAATAATGGAACGAAAGAGCCTCTTATAGAAGAAGATGGGAAGCAGGAATGGCTGTCCGTCCTGCAAAAATACGAAAAAGAAAGTCGGAGACCCTTTTTCTTCTTGAACCTCAGGCGAACCTGCTGCCGAAGAACAAATGTGCCTTTTTCAACGAGCCACACTCATCAAGTCAAGGTGAACCAGGCCATCTATCTTTGGACTGATGGATTCCGTCATTGCGAATAATTGAATTTCAAAAAGATGGAGAAGAAATGAACCTGCAGCACCGCTCTCAATTGTGGCGCCGCGAAGCAGCGCTGAGAGAACTATCTATATTAGCAACCCTGCCGATCAGCACCAGTTTCTTCATCGGTATTCTTATTCATTATACCATTGGCTCAGCCGCTATCCCCAAAGTGACGCTGATGTGGCTTCTGGGTCTCAGGAGTGGGCTTCCAAGCTGGCGTTTGGAAAGAAGACGCATACAATCTCGGTACGAGACAGGCCACAGTCTCGAGACTCTTCGCCACAGGCTGAGAACCTGATCACGTATCCACCCGCATTTTTGGGAGACCTGTTGGGCAAACTCAGCTTCGTTGCGCGCATGTCATGACCTGCTTCGGAAGAGCTGCTGAGCAGACGCTATCACTCCAGCCGCCTCGGCATTCCGTCTTCAAGAGTGGCTCGAAACCTGCAGTGCTTTGAGCAGTCTGGATAGGACGATGGCCTCGATTCAGAGCAATGCGGCCAAAAGACTGGGAGAAGGGCCCGCTATGCCTTCGGCGAGAGAATTCGGCCTCCTTGGGAGCCGTGTTATTCCTTGAGGAACTGCCGGGTGGGTAGATCCAGCAAGTAGGCCAACGTGCAGCGTCGTACGATGATGATGATGATGATGATGATGATGATGATGATGATGATGATCATTAACTTCCACTGATTGGCTTCTGGAGCATGTTCCGGCGTGTATGCAGGATTCATCAAGAGATGTGGAAACTGATGCCCAGCATTGCTTATCAGTTTAAGCAAGGCTGCCACAAAGCCGGAGCAGTTGGGAGTTGTCCATGATTGTGCCACAATTGGATGTGTGCCAGACATGCCGAAAGGTAGGGGAGGGCGAGGAAAGGCAGCAAGAGCCTTGGTTTCATCAACGGCGAGAAGAGCAACTGCAGCCACTTCAGGTGACTCTAGCGCATGGATCAAAGTCACGTGTGGTGTTTGGTCAGCATCGGGGGAATGATATGAATTAATCACGGAGTTGAACGCTTGCTCTAGTCGACGACTTGAGAGATCTAATCAGATTTCGTGCACGGTGTATGAGTATGGCCATTGGGCCGGGACCCCGGAAGCTAAGTGAGATGTTAGATCGCCCGGTGCTGTCGGCGAGATGGACGCCTCTTGCAGCCCGTCTCAAGGAAAGACCCGCTGCACCAATCCCCTGAAGGGCAACGAAAAGCCTCCGCTCCGCCGAAGTCACTCCGGCGAATTGAAGCCCGAAAATGGAGCCTGCATGCAGCCAGAAAGAAGATAAAAAAGAAAAAAAAAAAACCGTTGGGTATGGTTGGCCTTGTGGACAAGTTGCAGATAGGAGGGCACAAGTGGCCGGAAATTAGTAGCTCGCGATCGAGATTGAGACCGTTAAGACCGAGATGTAGATCCAGCTGACGGAATGCTCCGGCACGTGGGACGCCATGGCCAACAGTTCGATCGGAGAGAAGAGCCGACGGCGGCGGCCTCGGCGATAAACAAAAAAAAGTGCTGTGGCATTTACTCGAAAAGTTCTGCTGCCGCCTCAGCTGAAAAAGCTGGCTGAGCAGAAGATTGCGGCTTCGGCGCCTTCAGGTGCGGGATTTTGCGAGGGCTGAAAGAAAGGCGTAGCTGGTGAGAGAGGCCAAATTACTTATGGCGTTGTGGGATGTTACGACTAAGCGTGCGAAGAGTGCGGTGAACGGCTCAGGATGGAGATGAGTGCACCACGTGGCTGTGGAGGAATGGCGTGGCGGGCAGAGTGGCAGGTTTTCACGGCTCACAGGCCTATTGAGGACGCCGGTTAGGGTGGACGTGGCTTGGAAGGAAGAGCCTAGGACCCTGGGGATCGCGGTACACTGGAGCGTGGCGGACAGAAGCGTGGTGGGCGAGTCTTGACGCGGCTTGAGGCTCTCAAGGCGGGCCTTGGATCATCCCGGAGCGCCCGCTAAACCCCCGCATCGGCACGCCCGAGTGTGCAAGACCCTGGCACTACTGTCCGCTGCGACACACGCGCTGCAACGGCCACCGGCGTGCCGGCACACGGCAGGCCGAGGGACGGCGATGGCGGCTCACCGCTCAGCAGCCCGTGGCAATAGCATGTCGCGCCGTATAGGCCGGCAGCAAGGAAGAAACCCGTTGGCGGCAGCGGCTGGCCGCGAGCAGGCAACGTGCTTGGGCCGCCTAGGGCTGCATGGAAGGGGGGGGGGGGCTCGGCACAAGGGGCCCGGCGCTCCAGGGCCCCAGGGCCAGCGCTAAGCAGCGGCCTCCGCATTTGCTCTCGCTCCACACCATCTCCGCCGCCGCCAATCCCAACAGCACGCCGGCAGGATCAGAGGGCTGCCTTGGCACAACACCCAGTCGCCTGCGCCCAAGGGCCTGGCGATGCACGCCGCCGCCCGGCTGCGCGCCCACCGGGACCTGCAGCAGGCGCTGCGAGCCTCGAGCCCGCGGCGGCCACGGCGAGCGGCGGCGGCGACTCCCTTTCTGGGGCTCGCACCGCAGTGAAGCGCGGCAGATGCACGTCGCCAAGCGCGCCCACCGACCACACCACCTGCCTCGCGCCAGCCCTCCTCCATTCGGCAAGCCCCAGCTCTAAAGTTCATTGTTTAAGCAGCTCCTTGCGCTCGCATGACCGAATCTTCCCCAGTCGAGCCCAGCCTTTCCTAACCGGGCCCACCTCACCAGCCAGCCCTGCGTGCTTCTGGCGTAGTCCACCGCGCCCCTGCCCGAACCGCGAGAGGACATGTGCCCTGGCGGTAAAATACCGCCCGCTGCCCTCTGCGATGCCTGCGTCTTAATCCAATTGCTCCATCGGCGTTGACCTCTCTCTCTCTCTTCCTTCGCTGTTGTGGTCGTTCTCTGGCCCGACACCCCCACGCTCGCTTGAACAACGCCAGTTCGCGCCTCGCCGCCTTCTGACCGAGCCCACGAGTAGCGTCGCCCTCGCAGTCACACGCCTGTGCACCGCCAGACCATCATGACCGCCGCAGCGTTCCCCAAGGTACACATATACACATGTCCACGCCTCAGCCTTCACATGCGCCGCGTTGCGCTCCGCTACCATGGCCTCCTTCTACCGAGCCGCCCGACACGCTCTTTCCTCGGCCCGTGCTAACGACGACCACCACCCGCAGCGCTTCTCGTCCGTCCCGGCCAGCAAACCCACCAGCGCCTCATTCGCCGCGGACAAGCGCAGCACCGCCTACAGGCCGCCCGCCGCCCACAACCCCTTCTCGTTCAACAGCTACTCGTTCAAGCCCGCGCCGCAGCCGACCGCCCAGCCCTCCCCCTTCGACCCGGCCGACCTGACCCGCCGCCTGAACCGCTACCTCGCATCCCTGGACGCACCCTCGCCCAATGCGGCAGGCGGCCCTCCGCCACCAGCGGCCGCGCGTCCGCCCGACGCCCGCCGCCAGCCCACCACCGACCGCCTGAAGCCCTCGCAGCGCTCGCGGCCCGCGTCGGCGCAGAACCTCGCGTCGCCCGCCAGCCCCAGCGCGGGCGGCGCGCAGGCGAAGAAGCCGTCGCCGTCGCCGCCGCCGCCAACGGACCCGGCGCTCGAGGCGCTGCGGCAGGAGGCGCGCCGCGCGAAGCGCCGGTCGCAGGCGCCGCAGGCCAGGGGCGTCAACGCGCCGGTGCCGGCGTGGGACCTGGCGCGGCGGCTGACGGCGTTGGCGGAGAGCGGCGGCGGCGGCGGCGGCGGCGACGGCGGCGACGATGCCCCCGCGTTGAAGCCGCGGAAGTCGTTGCCGGATTTGAGGAATGCTGGTGGGGGCAAGGGGACGGCGACGGCGGCGGCGACGCAAAAGGTGTTGCGGGCGAAGTCGTCGGCGGGGAATGAGCTAAGGTTGGCGGCGCTGGAGCACGAGCGCGAGAAGGCGAAGGGGAGGAGGGGTGGCGGTGGTGGGAGGCGGTCGAACGCGCACGCGGAGGCGGAGATGTGGCGCCTGTTTGTGGCGACGCAGACGGCGGCGGAGTCGAACTCGCAGGCGATGGCGCAGGCGCCGCCGCTGCGGAAGAGCAACAGCGCGCGGGCGAGGCGGCCGCTCAGCACGACGGATCTGGAGTGCGTTGCGGGCGGCAAGGGGCTGCAGAGGAGCAAGAGCAGCGGGTGCGTGGATTCGAGCAGCAGCGCGGACGGGAAGAGCGACGGCTCGTCCGTCGTCGTCGGGCGGCGGCCGGACTGGAGCCAGCGCGACGAGGAGGACGGGAAGCCGCTGAACCTGAACCTGCACCTCCACGTCCCCGGCTTCGGGAGGAGGTCGAGCACGGCCGTCACGGATTCCGAAAGCGGAGACGAGCGCGGGACCATGTCCGACGTCGAGAGCAAGCGGGCGAGCAGGTACAGGAAGACGTCACAGCACAAGAGCGACAGCAACAGGAAAAGCATAGGCGTCGTCGACAAGAAGCGCCCGTCGCCGTCTACCCTCGACATCCCCTCCAACCCCATCACCCCCGCCTCCGCCAACCGCTCCCCCACCTCCCCACCGAGCATCACCCTCAGCCCCGTCGACCCTCTCCTCCTCCCCACGGACTTCTTCAGCTCGTCTCCATCCTCACCCTTCGACCCGAAGTCGCCGGGTCCTCTCGACCGCAGGTCCCCCCAGAAACCAAGCCTCGCCCCCGTCGCAGAGGTCCAGCCCCTGCCCGCCCCTGACCGCTTCTCCAAGCGGCCAAAGTCGTTCGCTGCGCGCGCCGCGGCGGCAGCGGCGGGGACGACGAAAGAGAGAAGCCAGGAGCCGGCGGCGGTGCCGTGGCCGGGCCCGTCGGCGAGACCAACGACAAAGTCGACGCCGACGAGGGGCAAAGCCCCGCCGCCGCCGCCGTTGCCGATTGCCACGAGGGAGCAGCTGCGGGAGAAGCAGGGCAACCTGAAAGTCTTTCCGGGAGGGGGCAGGATGGCGAGCAGGAGGAGCGTGACGTTTGCGGAGATGGAGGTGGTGAAGAGGGAGGAGGGGAGGCCGATGACGGCGCCGCTGACGGCGGTGCCGGTGATGGGCGAGAAGAGGGGAGAAGCGGGCAAAGGGGAGAGGGAGAAGGGGGCAGAGGTGGTCAGGGTGCGGGAGGCCCGGGAGCCGGACGGGGTGCGGAGCCCGACGCGGCTGGTCTTCTGGCGGCGGGAGAGCGCGTCGAGGGTGGACGAGGTGCTGGCGGCGGGCGACGAGGTGGTCAGGAGCCCGAGCCGGCTGGCGTTTTGGAAGAAGGGGTCGAAGGCATGATGGAGACGGAGGCCATGTGACGCCCGCCGCCCCGCTGATGGGTGCGTGTCTGCTGAGACATTGGTCTTGATGGGGCGGACCGGTGGGATGGGAAAACGATGATGATCTCGTCTTTTGGTGTTGCGGCGCGGTTTGACCGGTCAGCAACTAACGCTGCTATCTCTCAACGATATCCACACAGACACATGGAGTGTGCGTGCGCAATCTCTACTAATCTATTTCCTTTCCTATATCTCTTAATCAAACAAATTAACCCACACGGAGCCTTACCTTGTGTGTGATATTTTTTTTTTTGGGGGCTGTTTTCCCTCGTCCAAGACTCATTATAGAGCACGCGCACAGTCGCCGGTTCGCTTGGAAGACCTACTATATAAGATCTTCGTCGCTATGGCTCCGTCCGTACCCACCTTTCTCGGCTCCTACGACGGCACGCGGCCGGGGCGGGCAGGACGTCGATCATTTGCATGGTGACTGGCCGGCGCGGTGGGATTGAGCGAGCGATTGGCACAAATTAAAAAAAAAAATTTCAAGGCCCTCGGTAGGGCACGTGTGCGCGAGAGCATACTCGTGTTGGTGGCTATTTCGGTTTTTTTTTTTCTTCCTGTCGGGCTTGGCTGCGCGCGTGCTCGTGACGTTGCGGTCGATGTGATTTGAGGTTTTCTGTTTTTTCGTTCGTTTTCATGCGCGGAGGAACGTCCTGCGCGTGCATGGACGTTTTTTTTTTTTTTCGGTTTGCCAGCGGTTGTGGCTGTGGACCTTTTTTTGCTTTCCTTGCCCGCGCTGCTCTCCACCCCGGTGCCGGCCGTACATCCTGCTCTATACACGAAGCGTGCATGCATGTATGTACCTGGTGCGCCTCGAAATAGGGCGCTCCCCTCGCCCGCCCGCCCACCCCCCAATCCCCGCCTTAACGCACGTAATCGATCAGCGCGGCTCTCGGCGGGCCGGCCGCATGCAGGCAGGACCGCGCGGACGACATGTGAATGTGGAGCTTGACCGGTGATGCGGGTTTATGGGTATGGGTGCGGCATGTACATATGGGTCGTGTGGGCAATGCGATGCGGGCAGGGGGAGTTTCTTTCTCCCGGTATTTGGAAAGAGTGGGTGCGGTGGGAAATGATGGGACGCCAGGGGATCTTCGCGGAACTCCGCTGGTGTATGTCTATCACTTTGTCGGCGCGCGGCAGTATAAACCACTCTATTGTGGAGTCCCGGATGCACTGGCGCGCCTGTACACGGGTCTTTTTTTTTTTTTTTGCGCAATAATTCGCTTCGAGGGGGGGGGGGGTTAGGGGTTAGAGAACCCGGTGTCACGGTCCGTCACACTTACTCTCTCTTTCTCTTGCTCTTTCCGCTCGGCGGGAGGAAGTGAAGGGCTATGCGCACGATTCATGGATTAGCCGGTGGGCGCATTGTGGAGACTTGCTGGATCTGGTTGTGGGAAAGGGAAAGTGTGGAACGGCGACGCGCAATGTGAGGGACCTGCTCAGACTCGGATGTGCGTCGGATAGCCATTGATGGCTGTGGCTGTGGCAGTGGCAGGCGGGCAAAACAGGGCTGCATTGTGGAGGCTGAGTCCGGTGATGGTGTTGTTGGCGGTCTCGGTGCCCTCGGCGCGGTCCGTGTTCGTTTGCCCTTCTCTGCCGCGGTTCGATGAAGCGAGAACTAAGAAATGCGCTGCGGGTCTGTGATGCGCTGTGTCTCGAGATGGGAGAGAAAGAGGAAGTGGTGGTTCCGTGCGCCTGTCGTCCGCTGTCCAAAACGGACCTGTGCCGTGCGTTTTGCGCGCGTGCGCTGGTTTCAAGATGCGCGGCCGAACGAAGCGCGGGCGTCGGTGGTCTGATTCCTCCGCGGTGTTGATTATTGTTTTTCTTGTTGGGGCAGGCGAGACGGTGTAGAAAGAGGCATGCAGCACGAGAGTCAGGTACTCCTACTCCAGGTGTAGTTCGCAGCTGTGGGGCCGCTGTCCGTCGGCAGTCATGCTGCCGCCCGCTCCCGCAGCGCGTCCAAGCACGAGCAATCGCGGCATCAGCGGCAAGCAAGGGGAAAGACGGCAATAGAAGCTTGGTTGCTGCTGGCCGACGAGGTTACGTATCGTGCTAGCGTCCAGAGCGGCTGCCGGGGGTCGCGCAATCGCCGGCCGGCCCCCGTGGTTAAGCTTAATTGATGGAGAGGGATGGCATGCAACACATGGACGTAGAGTCACGGGGCAGGTCCCTCCTTGTAGGGGAGGGGAGGGGCTGGGGCCGCCGCCTGGCCGCGCCGGGGCCTATACATAGTTCATCGCTTCTTCTTGCGTCGCCGGCGCTCGTTTGGACTACTGCGATGCTGCGCGAAAGAGGCAGGTCGAGACAGGCGCGGGTTGATCAGTCGTACGACGGATCTGCGACGATGCTGGCGTTATTGAGATCGGCTTTTGGTGGGGGGGGATAACGGTTCTTTTTGGCGGTGCGCGTGTTGCGCCAGCGCGCGGGAGCGGAGAAGGGGGGGCGTGGGCGAGCATGTGGGATGGCGAAATCTAGACGGATCGGAAAAAGGCGTGGTCTGTGTGCGTGAAGATATTTGGTGGAGATTGTTGCATTGGGCTGCCTTGGGCATCCATAGTATAGGGATGGCCGACGTTCGGACGCTGCTGCTCTGGCACTCTGGCTGCGAGCCGGCAGGAGATGGCAGGACGGGCGCGCCGGAGAATTCTGGGATGCGGTCTGGATAGACGGCCAGTAAGGCTGCCGGCGGCACCCAATGGGAAGCGTCACAGGCGCTTCCGCTGCGGCCGTCAGTGTAAGAAAGCGGCGCGAGAAGCTTTCCGCTGCGTGCAAAAGCGGAGCGGCCTGACTCTGGCGCGCCCTTATCGGAGGCATCCCCTGACCCCTCGCCGCTGCGGCAGTGTGGCATCGCGACAGCGCCAGCCATCGCCGCCGTCAGCGCCCGCGAGGCCTGTGCCGGCCGGCGGCCGGCAGGACAGTCCGCGGAGCTGCAGCAGGCCCAGTGCGCCCGCTAAGAGCTGCGCGTGTCTCGCAGGTGCAGCAGCGCTTCTTGCCGCGCTCGCGCCAGCAGGCCGCAATCTCAGACACGCGGACTCACGGGCCTCTGGCGTGCGAAGAGCGATGATCGCCAGGATCGGAGTCTTTTGACGCCGGAACGGCCGCCGTGGCTTCCCCGGGCGAGTAGGAAGCGTTCCAGCGGCTGGCTGGCGAGTCGTGTGTCGCTGCGCGCGCGCGCGGTCGTGAGCGGAGGCTGGCCTGGCCCCAGCAGCAGTGGCAGCGCGAGGCCGTAGGGCCAAAGGCGCCAGCTCACAAGCTCGCCGCCGCCGCCGCCGCCGCCGCCGCGCGCCGCTGCCGTGCTGCAGGCGTCTGCGAGCAGCACATGGCCGGCCGCTGGTACGCGCGCATCTGCCGGCGGCGCTTGTGTGCGTGGGTGCGTGTGCTTGCGTCCGTATCGCGCGCTTGCGAGCTGCTGCTCCGCGCTGCAGGCGGGCTCCGCAGGCTGGGCTCCGCTGCCCCCTTGGCTGGGTGCTGATCCCTGCGTGGCCGTTGCGGCTGCGGGACATTGGGACATGGGGCGCGAAAAATTCACCTGCGAGACGCGGGCGCGCGGGCGACGCGACGGGACGAGACGAACGCGAGCGCTGCATGAGGCGCGCGTGCGGGCGGCGGTGCTGGTGCGCGCGCGCCGCATGCCTGCCCACTGCCCACTGCCCACTGCCCACTGCCCACTGCCCACTGCCCACTGCCCACTGCCCACGGCCATGCCTGCCTATAGCAGCGCGCGTCGGCGGCGGGCAGCTGGGTAAGGCTGGCGCGAGAGATGAAGTCGCGATGCGGGCACTCTGCAAACAGTGACCGGAGGGCTAGGGCACTGTCTGTACGGCGGTAGGGCTCGCGCAGCGCGCGCATCACCTCCATCATCGCCGGCCAGCAGCGCCCCTCTGCCTCGACATCTGCATCATCCTGCAGCTGCTCTCGCCTCGCACCTGCACGCCGCGGCAGTCCCGCAGCCATCCCGGCGCCAGGCCTCTCGCGTGAGCAGACGGTGCATGCCTGCCCACAGACCCCTGCCATCGAGGCCCGGGGGGTTTTCCACTTCGGAATGACGCTGGCGCCGCGACAAGGGGCGGACGGTCACCGACGGCCCTCAATCCAAGCTGCGACCGAGCTGCTGCTGCCCGCCAGCAAGAGGGCCTCCTCCGACAACGCACAAGGAACAACCTCTTCATCCGCCGCCCAGCTCCCGCTCCAGAGCGAGCACCACCCGCGACACCTCCTCTACAACCACCCCAACACCCTGCTGCCCCCGCTGTCCCAGCCCGGCCCCGACCAGCAGCAGCCACCGCACCACCACCACCACCACCCGCCGTCCCAGAGCCGCTCGCTCGCGCCGCCCTTGACCCTGGCGCCCTCCGTCGCCTCTCAACACCAGGCCCGCACCAAGAGCGTCTCCACCGCCGGCCCGCCACAGCTGCAGCGCCCGCCGCTCAGCAGCAGAGCCAATTCCGCGCCCCACGTCCCCAAGCAGTCGCTCCCCCCGCATGGCGGCGCGAAGAATGGTCACGTAGCCCGCGCGTGGCACGGCCCCAGCGACGCCCTCGACGACAGCGACAGCGGCGACGACGACGACGACGACGACGACGACGACGACGACGACGCCATCAGCCGCGACCCCTTCTTCCTGCGCTACCAATCCGTGCTCGACCGCCTCGCCGCCGACCTGGGCCCCGGCGACGACGACTGCTCCTCCCAGACCTCGGACGCCCAGACCCCCAAAGCCCCGATGGATGCTCAGGCACGTTCTCCCCCCGCTGCCGCAAGCCAGCCCGCTGACCGCCGCCCCGCGCAGGCCTTCGAGGACATCAACATTGGCGTCATTGGCGACAATGGCGTGGGCAAGACACACTTCATCGACCGCGCCTTCGACCTGCGCAGCCGCGCCCAGGCCCGCACCGCCACGCGCAAGATGTCCATTGACGGCACCGTCTACACGGTGCGCCTGGTCGAGATCCCGTTCGAGGAGCTGGACATCGAGCACGACGACCGCATCTGCTGGCCGGACAGAATCGACGACTCGCCCGCGCCGCGGATCGACGGCGCGCTGATGCTATACGACGTTATGAATCAGGAGAGCCTGGCACAGGTGCCGGGCATGCTAAGTCAGTACTCACTCCCCCATTCCACGCCGCGCACCGGCAGCTCGGGGCAGGATCAGTCCCCGCGGGCCTGGCTGCCGCCCGCCGATCGCAACCCAACCGTATTGTCGGACGCCCCGGCTGACTGAATTTGCCTCTGCACAGATGTGGTTCACAAGGCAGCGCTGCCGTGCGTGCTGGTCGGCTGCAAGTGCGACAATCACCCGGCCCATCGCCAGGTGGACCCGGCCGTGGTGGAGCAGCGCGCGAAGACGCTGGTCAGCGACCTGCCTGCGTTTCAGAGCTCAGACGGATCTCCCGAGAGCCAGCGCATCTGTCTGTCCGTCATGCTGCGGGCCATATTGGCGTCGCGACAGGGTGAGTGCACCGAAGGAAGAGATACCCGCCCCCCACGCCCCTGGTCCCTGCCCGCGCCCCAGCAGCCATGGATGCGGCGCGTGCGCGCTCGGTCCGTTGGCGCACTCCCCCCATATAACATTACGCACGCAGCTGTCGTTTCAATGCTGCGACATGTTTCACGCTTGTGGTCTTCCATCCCACATTCCATCTTCCGCGCCGCTTCCCCTTTTAGCCTACCGTTATCTCGTCTGACGTCGTGCGCATTTAAGATACCCCCGCCAGCAAGCTCGCCGCCGCACAGCGCCGCCGCGCCACGTCCAATTCCTCCGCCCTGCAACCCGTCTCCCCCCGCCCGAGCTGGAAGCGCCGGCATGAGCGGGCCAGCTCCGAGTTCTCCGGTTCGCGCCTGAAGATCCTGTCGGACAACGATGCAGAGACGCGCGCCAAGAACTGCGCCCACACCAACTCCTCCTTCCTCGACCTCGAAGAGTCCCCCGGCTACGAGTCATACGGTTCCGACGGCGCCGACTCGTCAGATTACGAGCCAAGCATCATCTCCGTCATGCCGTCAGACGAAAATGGCTACACATTCGAGCAGCTCGTCGACCGCCTCGTCGCCCAGCCGCTGTCGAAGCAGGACACCAAGTTCGTCGCCATCTTCCTCTCACTCTACCGCAAGTTTGCCGCCCCGAGCCAGCTGCTCGAGGCGCTCATCAAGCGCTTCGATGCGCTCGAGCACGAGCGGAGCCCACAGATGATCCGCACCGTCGCCCAACTGCGCCATCTGTCGATCATGGAGCAGTGGCTCAGCACCTACCCCGGCGACTTTGCCCACTTCACGACGAAACGCATGATGATGCTGTTTGTGAACCGGTTGGCCAGCAACCGGATCTTTGCGGTTGCCTCCAAGGAGATATTGTCCGACTTGGAAGCTGTGGTGGAAGACGATGACACGGATTGGGCCTGCAGTGACAAGCATCGCGAGAGCGCGAGCTCCAGCAACGCCACCCTGACCGAAGAGACGGACGAAGACCTTTCCAAGAGCGCAACAGAGCTCACCATCAGCATAACCCGCGGTTCTACACGCACAACAGACACGGCGAACACAGGCCACCCCGAACGCTCCATCAGCACCTCTACCACCACCACCACCAGCTCCTCCCAGACGATGATGAACGCCATTGAGCAAGCACGGCAACAAGCCAAGCTGCTCGTGCCGATCCCTCGAGTCACTCTTACTAAGACGCAATGGCACCTGCTGATGGGCGAGTCGGAGGAGAACATTGCACGGGAATTGACACGCATGGACTGGATCATGTTCCAATCCATCCGCCCGCGCGACCTGGTGCGGCACGTCAGCCTGAATGCGGCCGAGAAGAAGAAGTGCAAGAGCCTGGACAACGTGGACCGGATGATCGAGCACTTCAACCACCTGGCGTACTGGGTCACCAACTTCATCCTTTTGCGGGACAAGCCGAAGCACCGAGCTATGATGCTCGAAAAGTTTATGAAGGTTGCGCGCAAGCTGCGCGAACTGAACAATTACAACTCTCTCGGCGCCGTCCTTGCAGGCCTCAACGGCACTGCAATCCACCGACTCTCGGCAACGCGCGACACCATCTCGCCCATCATAGCCAAGGACTTCATGAAATTGGAAATCCTCATGGGTACGCAGAAGAGCCACTTCGCCTACCGGCTCGCGTGGGAGAATAGCTCGGGCGAGCGCATCCCTTATCTTCCTCTTCACCGCCGCGACCTCGTCTCCGCGGCTGAGGGTAACTCCACTTTTGTCAACGACCCACACAGGCGCGCCTCAAATGCAGACCTCCTTGGTGGCAGCATAAGTCCCCGGTCCGGCGGCCCGCCCAGCACGCCAAGTGCG
Organism: Neofusicoccum laricinum; assembly: GCA_029906385.1. NCBI lineage: Eukaryota > Fungi > Ascomycota > Dothideomycetes > Botryosphaeriales > Botryosphaeriaceae > Neofusicoccum > Neofusicoccum laricinum. The sequence continues at coordinate 193,563 of CP123727.1, forward strand.
GATGCAATTGCCGCGTTAACCGGTAACTCCGGAAACGCAGCCGCTCTGCAGGCTGCTCTCAACCGATCGAGCGCCCAGGAGAAGGAGGCGCCGCCGAGTGGCGTGGAGGGCAAGGAAAGAATCAACTGGAAGAAATTCGCCATCATGGGCGAGGTGATTGTGGGACTGCAGCGTGCCCAGGGTTTCCCCTATCCCAATATTCCCCGCAACGACGATGTGAGGTGTCTGGTGCTGGACGTGAGAATCTGCAAGGATGATGACGTGAGTTTGCATACGCGCTCTTGATTTCCATTGCTAACGTGTAACCGCAGGAACTTTACGACCGGTCGACCAGCCTCGAGGCCGTCGGAGCGGCTGGCGAGCAACGAAGACGGTTCGCCAACTGGTTTCGTCAATAAAACCCAGCGCCGGGGGGCTCCACTTCCGCGATCACAGATCAAGACGCGGTCCTCGCCTTTCTTCGGAGCGATTGGACAGCTTGATCTCGAAAAGGCCGAACGCGAGGAACGGATGCAGAAACGCAGCGACAGACGGCAGAAATCGCTCTCGTCGGTTCCGAACCGCGCGATTCCGCAACAAAGCAGGATTGCAGCCAGCTTGCTCTTCTAAGCACGGAAGACATTCGGACTGCGTCGGCGAGCTGTGATCATGGACCAAAAGAGTGGAAACCAAAATTTCATAATCGTTATGAGGGAGAGCAGCACAGCATTCACTGGACTCGTCTTAACATCCAAGGGCGTTTTATCTGAGGCCAAGGATATCCACCTCATCCCGAGCCGAAACAGAAAGGGGGCGTCATATTCATATTTCATATGCCATACTCCACTGCATGTATCGCCGCATACCATACCATCTATCTATCTCCTTTGTCGTTTGTTGCATGGCATGGAGGATCTCAGTTTTTCCCATTTCTCGTTAAATATCCGAGCGGTGGACGGCGTGTGCAGGGACCGGTGGGTGGTGGGACGGTAGGACGGGGGTGGTCTGTTGATGGTTGAGAGATGAGCATCCGAAATTTTCGTCGTTGTCGTCATTGTTCGGGTGGGGCGTCTGTTGCTTTCCTCCCATTATCTGAGCGTTGGTTTCTATTTCTGGTTGTCTCCTTTTCTGAGCGTTGATATCATTGTCAAGGCCGCCACATATACACTCGTACACATATCTGGGCACTTTTTGCTGGGAAATTCGGGAGCAAGGAAAGATGTTGGGAAAGACTGGTTTGGGTATCATCTCGTCCGTTCCTGTCTCATTGTTCCCTTCTACCTTTTTTTCACATTTCTCCTTTTCCTTTTCTCAATCCGGAAGACAGAAAAATACCCCCATGTTTTCTCTTATATACTTGTTCGCCCCCAAGTAGCTGGGTTGGCCATAGCTTGAGCAGGGACATATACTGTTCGGTTTTGTATACTTTTTACGTGTATAGTTGGTGTGGACAGCGAGGGGGAAATGAGCGGGAAGGGAGACGAACGACAGTGGGACCCTAAGACAGTAGTGTGGCTGCGGAATTTGAGAAAGCGTTGAAACATTCGCATCATCAACATTGCACACAGTGCCACATTGAACGAGTGGTGCTGTCATGAGTGATGGTGGTGGGTGCGTTGCTTCGATTGTTGCCCTCAAGCTTTCGCCACTCTCCCCACACGCCGTTGCTTCACATGAACACTCGGGCGACGCGCCAAGCTGGGCGATTAGTAGCAAGGCCGGCGCGGTTTCAGCCCGACCTTCTATGATGCTTCTAGCGCAAGGGCTAAGGGAGGAGCAGCAGGCGCACGGGGCCTGTTTGACAACTTGCTTTCCCACGCGTTTCGTCACCGGTGTTCGGGGTTGATGACGATGACGACTCTAGCCACTGTAGAGTACGGGGCTTTCGGCGCCCACGTGGTACGGAATAGATCCAGTCCCGCTGCAGTGCCCCCGGAGCTGGGCGTATGCATGGGGCTCCCTACAGCACCATGTTGCGGGCTATTTTTGGAGCCATTGCGGGGTGGGGTGGGAAACAAGCACCGGAACTCTCTCTATCGAACGGGCATCTCACAGCCTGCATATGCAACGTCTAGTTTCGTGTCGGAGCCCTGTACGGCAGGTGGTTCCCACGTTGCCTTCCATTTTTCCCCCATTACCGATCTGAATCAACAGTCCAATCTATCTGGGCTGATCTCATCAGGGAGTTCTGGAGCAGTCCTGCATATCCGGATCGGGTGGTGACGGGTTGAGTGGTCGGTTTCAGTTGCTTTGCAATCAGCGAACGGCTGTCTCTGCCTGCCTTTTTTTTTTTGGGGTCTCGCCGTTATGCAGGAACAACTCGCGTCTTTCTTTTTTTTTCACTTCATTGCCCATCGTCGATTGCTCTGCCGCGTTGCCGTGTTCGTTGCCACCGTTGCTGCCCGACGAACGATCGAACGCCATCACCCATGCCACTGCCCACCCGCATCTCCACCCTGCTTTCGGTTAAAGCGCAGCGCAGAAAACCCAACAGACCAACGTCGGGGATCTTCTAAATTAACTCATTGCCCCCTCTTCCTCTTCGCGACGGACGAATGACACCGCGTCATCTCGCCCGTCTCTCGAACCGAACCGGCCCGGAACCGACGCCCGGGTGCCAGCCGTTACCAGCGCCCCCATCCCTGGGACGTGGTTCTTGTTTTCCGTTCCGTTGGTCCAGCTTGGCCTTTTTTTTTTTCTTCGCTGTCAGTCTGGTGGCAGGCCAGCCGTGCCGCTGCCGCCGCCCGGTTTCCTGGCTATGGAGGGGGGTGGGCATGGAATTCCTTCTTCTCCTGTTTCTGTGCCGCATCGAGGGGGTATGACTCGAGGGCACGGCAGTCTAGAACCCCCCCCCTCCGGTTCTCCTCTTCGGCCACATGGTCGTGCGGGTGGTCTGATGGGAGGCGGCACGGGTGCGGGCACGTTTGTGGTGTCGGATGCTGCGGGCACAGGCACATACGAGCGGCAAAGGTGTGATAAGGGGGGGGAGGGGCGAGCTGGGGATTGCGACTGCCGTATATCGTTCGTATCGGGGAAAGCAAGGTGAGGGGGTGTGTGTTAAATGGCTCATCATGCTGCTGCGTTGCTTGGACGGGGGTTGGGGTTGCTACCTAACGCACGAGGGGATCTTGGTCGGAGGGCCGAAAAATACGACCCCCCATGTAGGGCGAAGAATTTACTGGCGTGCGTGCAGGACAGGAAGAAAAAAAAATTTGTCCGAAGACAAGTGCCGATGCACTTTGCGGTCTGCGGTCCTTTCCTCACCCTTTCTCCGTCGTTGCTTGATCGACCTTGGGCGGACCCAGTTCCTCCTCCGTGCCCACTCTGCGCCCATTGCGATCGGGGATGGGGAATGCGCGGAACGCCTGTTCCGAGGAGATCCGCTATACGCAACGAGGCAAAAGACGTACCGGCGAGTGGGTTTGGGGGGTTCGTTTCTTTTTTTCTGGGTCATGCCGCGTGGGAATCGAGTGGGGCCCGTTGCGCTGTCCGTGAACCGTCCCGCCTGCGTGTCGTGTGTCAAACTTCGAGAGGGGCACGAAGAGGAGCATTAGGGGCACATGGGTATATCCGATCATTGCTATGTATATAATGCAATGCGTTATTGCGGCGAGCAGCAGTGTTGACAAGGCGGTTTGGCAACGATCCGCAGACGTCTATATGTTGGACTTTGGAACTAAAGCATGCTAGAACCGGCGCCCGCCGTTGCTCGCCGATACGTTACGTTAAAGTTTCTACTTAGCACCTGCGCCCGCGCGGCTCTCCCTTGTATATATTGCGGATCCCCGCTTTAATTTCATCGCGCAAGTGTACAGGGCTGACTGGACGGAAACGGCCGAGGACAGGGAGATATAGTCAGGCGTGAACTTAGTTGGGCTCAACTAGAGACAAGAGCTTTGGATCTGTGAACAGCTTGCCATCGCCGGAGCCCGGGTCTGCCGAATCTGCGAGACGGGAATTCCGAAGGCAAGGGATCCAAGAGACGAATCGGTGCTCAAAGTTAATGCTAACATCTTTCTGTCTCACCTCGCGTTGAAATGGGCGGTTGATTGATGACGCGATGGTTGGCAGGAAAAGACGAGTTGGCTGGTGCATGTTTGCTTTCTTTTGCCATCGTGCCTCTTCCGCTCGTCTATTCCTTTCCCCCCTCCCACGCCACTTCCACGGCCTCCGCCGCTGCCACCAAAACCATGACACCCCACCAACAGCCCGTCGTGACGGTGTGAAAGCAGACAAAAAGCCTCAAGCTACGCCCTCGGGCACCGGAAACCGGCCCACGCCCCGTTCTGAGACCAGTCGGGACCGAGAGCACGGCGTAGGGACCGGGAGGAAGGATGCAGGTGCGCGCGGGCGGGTCTTGAGGCCCAACGCGAATTAAGAGCGCTCCTCAGGGGCTGGCACGAGCGTTCTCCGATCGTTTGGGATTGCTGGCGGAAAAGATGCTCAGAACGGCACGCACGCCCCGAGGGATGGGCGTTGGGAGATTGATAAGAGCCCGAGACATTTTGCGGCTGTGGCCTGTCGGTGTTTGGGGGGCAGGCACGGACGGAACAGGGGGCTTGGACCGTTGGAGAAGAAGTCGCACGGGTAAGGTGAGTGAAGGATGCGTGGGAGGGGTGGAGAAACGTGGGCCAAGGGCGTGGGACGTATGGCACTAGTGTGGATTTCATGCTAAGGGCTCGGAGACGTTACTTGGGTTTGCTTTTCGGCGAGTGGACTGGTGGGTTAGCTGGGTTTTGTGGCGCGCGGCACAGCACGCTTAGGGTTTGGGACGTGCGACACTGATGGCTTACTCGGTCTTACTGCGTCGTTCGTGGGTGTTGAGGCTCAGCAACCGTTTTGGGCGGCGTGCATAGGTCCTGGTTATGTTTGATCGTACGTGAGGAGTCTGGAGCGTTACTTGTGGCACAGTATTGCTGGGTATTCCGCCTCATGGGACGCCTGACGATGGTTCAAGCATAACAAATCGAATAAACCATTCTCCGAGAGACGTCCGGAGTTGAAGGATCCGTCCGGACGCAAATTCGTGTAGATGTTCCTTCGATCTCGGCGACAGGTCTAAATATTTGGCTGAGAATCGAGCGCTGTTTTCAATAGACATCGCCGACAGACACCCTAATTATGGGCGTTTAAGGACTTGACGGGGTACTTTCGTATGAGAGCACATACATTGCATGCATCCTGGTCTATTCAGGCCCGATGCTCGGAAACAAGGATGAGCAACAACACTGCATCCGAGTTTGCTCCAACATTTGATAGTGGCACACCAACCTCCCAACAGATCCACCGTTTCACCTACGAAGTGTCCTCGCATTCATGCAGTAACATTCATATAATGTCGCAGTCAGGCCTGCATATTTGACTGCTTTCTGGACCTTCCGAGAATGAGCTACAATAGCAGCAAGTCAATAGTACAATAAAACAAGATTATCAATCAACAGTGGGCAGTGACCTCCACGCCTCAATTATCATTATGTACTTCATCTCCACCACCAATTTTTCCAACCCGATCCGCTTCTCCTTGACCTTTCTTTGCCTACATACAGCCCTTCGCAGATGCCTCAGTCGAGCTCTATATCTTGCAAAGTCGTGCTTCCACTGGGCGTCTTGAGTCATTGCAACTCCAAGCCCTCAGCCCTCCGGGCACACATTCGCCCCAACGTTCACCTGTGGCTGCGCGATTTCCCAGTTGAATCGTTAGCCGCAGAGTCCTTCCGAACTGGGGCTACAATAGCGAGACAATAACAACAATAGCTAGCTATTATGGGTCCAGGGCTTAGCTTACACCTCTCCTCCTCTCAAACTCTCCACCTCCATCCTTTCACAAATTCCAGCCACAAACCCCAGTTCTTTTGCTCTCTCATCCCTGATATCCGTCGCTCCTGGCTCTTTCACAGCCTCGAGATGCGCAACCGACAGAAGCTCGACTCTCAGCAATCGGCTGCCAGCCGAACAAGACTGCCAAGACAAACCATGCATGTATTTCGGGTGAAGGGAGGAAATCAACTTTCCGGTCGTCGGGCTTCGACTGGCATCACATTTCCAGATCGTCCTCAAACCCCCTGCCCACGGCATGGCTGAGCGAACCTCCCGGGCATTAATTGCTGGCCCACACCACAAAAGAACCGTTGTCCATCCAGCCCCGAAACCCTGAGAGCACGCACAGGTTTTATACTTTTCGTAGCACACACTCTTCCTTTTCGCCGGAGTATACACGGCACAGAAAGATATATCACAGTCATCATCAACTGTTTAGCAGGACAGCTTCACGCGGAAGTCTTCTCAAGCCAGAAAAACGCTGCACACGACCCCATGGGCAAAATCAGAGGTAGGTAAGTTCCTTGAATATTGCCATGTATGAACAAACTCTGAAGGTTCAGGCAGTATTTTTTAACGCCCGGTGGCAGCAGCTTCAACTTTTCCCAGAATCCGGCGCCCAAACCAGCCGCCAGCGCCCACCGATGCCGCTCAACCCCTCAACGCCCAGTCCGATATCACCACAAACCCCCGCGAATCGCCAATGGCTCTTACCGCTCGAACTCCGCTCCGCTCCAAGCAGCCCCATCCCTCAGAACCCGCCCACCTCCGCCTCCACGTTCCTCATCAGCACGCCCTTCTCGAGCAGAAAAGCGGCGTCGGCCCTGCACTCGACCACGCCGCCCTCGGTCGCCAGCTTCTGCTCCAGCAGCTCCTGCAGGCCCCCTCCCACGCCGTCCCAGCCCTCCCTGCACTCCTGGCAGAAGTGCAGCCCGCAGCCCTCCCTCGCCCCCGCCCCCACCAACCCGAGCTCATCTTCATCCTCCGGCTGCACCGCGCAGCACCGCCACACCGCCGGCAGCGGACACACGCTGCACCACCTGTCGCGCCCGCCGCCGAGCTCGCCGAACCGCGCCGCCTGCGCCGCGACGGCGGCGTCGATCTGGGCGCGCGACGCCGTCGGGGCGAACAGGCTGGCCAGGTCGTGGCCGGGGCAGCCGAGCACGTCGACGCGGGCGAGGGCGCAGGCGCGGCACATGGCGGCGGGGGCGGCGCCGTGGGCGCGGTGGCCGTCCATGACCTCGGTGAAGCCGCGGCCGTCGCGCCAGGCGATGACGGCGGCCTTCTTGAACGACAGGCCGACGAGGGCGAAGGTGGGGTCGGCGCAGAAGCGGCAGGAGGGGGGCGAGGTGGCGGGCGAGAGGGCAAAGGTGACGGGGTGGGCGAGCGCGGTGACCATGTCGCGGAAGAAGCCGGTGTGGCCGGCTGAGTCGGTCATTTCCATGCGGTCGGCCGGTGGTGGGGGGAGGTGGTAGGCGGCTGGGGCGCTGGGGTCGGCGGGGTGGTAGGATTTGACGTTTAAGGAGCGGGGGTCGGTGAGGGTGGAATGCGGGTTGATGTGGACGATTCGGTCGGTCTTTGGTTTGTTGACGGCGCTAGGGAGGGTCTGGTTGCGGTATGCGGACGCAGTGTTGGCGCCGGTGCGGAAAGTGGTGATGCCTTCGGCGTTGACCTTGGGGGCGATGCTTGGGCCAGCTTGCTGCTTCCTGTTCATGGTGGTTATGCCGGCGATGCCGCTGTCTCGCTTCCTGGGTGGACCGTTGTTTATTGGACTGTCGTCGCGCACGGGACTACCGGAACTCGAGCTGGCCAGTGGAATATCGTCAATGGCGATGGCCTTCTGCCTGCCAGGGTTGGTGGTATTCAGCTTCTCGAAGGTGCACGGAATTTCGGCTTTCTGGCACGCGCGGCAGGGCGGCTGGTCGGTCTTACTTTTGAGCGAGCACGACTTCCTCACCTTCCGACAGGCGGAGCAGGCGATATAAGGACGGTACGGTACGTATTCGACTCCCGGCGGCGGCGTGTAGGTGACACGCTTCGGAAGAGCATCTTGATCGGGACCAGCCATGCACGTCAGACCCTCCTCCTGGCATTGACGACACGCGAGATTGTGGTCCGTATCCGGGTCGTTGTACGAGCAGTCCTTCTCGTCATCGAGGCAATTCTCGCAAGGGACCTTCCTGCCTGGCGGAATAATGAGCTCACACTGCACCACATCTTCATCCCCGTATCCGTGGATACACTCCAGGCATGGCCAAGTATTGCCAGTCTCGCGGAGAGAACACTTCTTTCCCTCTCTTCTGCACTTGACGCAGCCTCGAGCAGCAGGATGGTTGCGCAGATCATCCTCAACGCCCAAAGGATCTGGGATCGGCGGAAGATCATCGTCGCGGAATGGAGAGCGGTACCGAACACGGTGTTTGCGGGGGCGGAGCTTCTTTTTCCTTCCTGAGGAACCGAGCTCCTCGAACCTGTCTTCATCGTCACCGAACAGCGTTTCCGCAATGTACTGGTCCGAGAGAAAGTTGTACGACTCGTCCGGCCAGTTATCTTGTCCTTGATATCTGGACAGGAGATCCCGGCCAGCTTCTGAGTTGAGAGAGGCGCTGACGACACGTCTGGCACCAGTCAACCTGGCGTGGTACAGCGAGACGACCTTCGGCTTCTTCGGTCTGGGCTGTCCGTTCTCGTCCAGGTCTTCTCGTCCCACCATCTGCCCGGGCCTTCTCTTCCTACCTTCAGGTCTTTCCGGCTCCGCCCTCCTGGTCTTCCGCCGTTCATCTGCAGGATCATAGTTGCCCGACTCGTCCCAGTCAAAGTGTGACGTGATGACATGCCCGTCTCTTTCCCGAAATTCGTACTTCGACGGGCCCCTCTCGGTATCCGGTGTCTCACTACGTCTTGGGCTCCACTTGCGTTGCTTGAGGCTGCGTCGGCTTGGCTTCGGCTCAGGGCTGCGAGTGTGGCTGCGAGAGTGTTCGTTGTCTTCGGCTGACCCGTAGTAGTCTTTGGGTGATTCGGAAGTGGGAACCTGTGTTCCTAAACTTGGATCAAGAGCGGGATCAACAAATGGGTTGGGCGGGAAGCCATTGCGGCTATCTTTGAGGTCGATTTTGCCGGAGTGCGGAGACGCGCTGATGTGGATGACCTGTGAAGATGCAGAGGAAAGTGAGGGCTCGAGCAAATTCACCTCCCGGTCACCATCGTCCACTTGGATGAACGGCGCCGACTCTGGGATAATCTGGCCACTGTAATCACCGCCGAACGTTACGCCGCGAGGAAAGATGTTAATCTGGCTGGAAGGCTTCTCCGCGCTGTCACTGACATCATCGTGGGCGTCGTCATCATCATCGTCGACGTCGTCAGTTTCGTCACGAGTCAAGGGCATGCGCCGCGGCAGATTCCTCCTCAGGGATTGATGATCACCTGACATGCTGGTGTCAGACTGCGTCTCTTTGATGTTGCAGTCTTCTTGGAACTGAGACTCGAAGCCCGCCGGCATCGACTCCATTTGGCTGCTGTAATTATGGGGCACCATGATGGCGGCAGTGATGTGCTAGCTCGGTATGGATGGGCCGTTTCGAGGCGGAAGCAAGTGATTTGGGACGAGTATTTGGTGCGCGGTATGTCTGAATGGTAGCACGGGCTCGTGTCTGGACGGAGTGTCTGAGCGAAGCGGGAGATGATAAGTGGCGTAAGGTGGCGGGCTAGTCTCGGAACTTCCACTGGCACATGGCCAAGCTTGATGAGCTATCGCGGTGCTACTTTGCTAGACAGGACAGTGAGTTGAGAAGGAAATGGTTGGAGTGGCAGCGAGGTGAGGGTTGTGTACTGGAAGTTTGGACCCTGGACTTCAAATTCGGAAGTCTAGAACCAAGCAGTCGGCACCCACCTTCCCCGGACCGCGCGACTGAGGTGAGGCAGAGCGGGAATCTCGCACGGGAGGCTCGCGGATATTCTTGAAGCTTGGCTGATCTGCCACGGGCCGACAGGGTAAGCGTAAGCGTAAAAGTGCTCTCGACTCGAACCTATTCAAGGCAAATGGTCGGGGCTCTTGGTGTCTTCGGAGCCACTGATTGGCGCTTCTGGGAGTCAGTGTTCTTGGCTTGTTAGTGACGAGAAGAGAGGTAGAAATGCGCAAAGAACGGAGGCATTCGGGAATCCAAGCCGGAGCTATTTTGGATGGCTTGTAGAGGATCGTTACTAATTAACCAAGTGGCCTGAATTTGTCAGTTCGGGCTTTCGGTAGGCCCTCGGTCCATTCTTTGGAACACCTTGGTCCGTTGAGACAGTCAGGATCTCGAAGAGAAGGAAAGGTTCCAGAGAGTTGTAGCCGATCTAAAATGCTGTGTATCCTTAAATTCCCAGGGCACCGCAGAGGACACTCAACACAATTGGGCTTATGGAGTGTAGATCTTCTGAGCTCCCGACATCAAAACAGAGCATGATAACCGAAAGAAAACTGTCGTCCAGGACGTTCAGAAGACACGGCCCATCTGGAGTTCTGCTCTTTGATACGAGCGGCGCCAGATTGGGCGGAGAGGTGCCAATACTGGTCGTCCCGCTGACCGTAAGAGTGACGGACTGAGGACGGACTGCAAGGCGATCAGGTATCTTAGCCACTCCAGAGACTCGAGTGAGGAACACATGGACACTCCGCAGGGTTCCCCCATGTAACTCGGACTCCAAAGCATGCGGGATGAGGGTGGAAAATAATTGACGTTGACTGCGTTTACAGGTGTAGGGCAAGAAAAGTTGAAGAGGATCGGAGAACGCCGGGCGAGCCGGTTTTGTAGTACCTCGGCTCGGCACATTGTCCCAAGAACATATAGGCAACTACAGCACATAAAACAGCCCAGCGGTCCATTCCCACCTTCGACATGACCTTTCTCTTGGTCCGCAATTCAACATTAATAACTCAACACTACTGTCGTATCTCTATCTACAAACCCCCCACCCATTTCCAAGTCCGAAATTTCCCAAGGGTATATATTAAACCACCCCCGCATCCCCCACCGAAAACCGAAAAGCCCGAAACCCAGTTCGTCTATCGTAACCGCATACCGTCGTCAAAAGGCGAAAGCGAAAGGAAACATCATGGTATCATAGCCACCCGCTGCGACCAACGCCCTACCACAGCAACAACCCCACCACCAGCACCCCCGCCGCCAAAATCTCCCTCCCCACCCCCCTCAATCGCTCCACCCTCCCCGCCCCACCACCCGCCGTCGGCGCCTCCGTCGAGCTCGCCGCCGCAGTTGTGCGCGCCGGTTCCGACGACGAGGCCGACGTCGTCGTCATGAAGCTCAGCGTGCTCGGTATGCTCAGCGTGCTTGGCGTGTGCGTGGTCGGGGGGTTCCCTGTCGATTCGGCTGAGACGCTGGCGGTGGCGGTGGCGGTGGCGGTGGCGGTGGCGGTGGCGGTGGCGGTGGTCGGGTCGGGCACGGTGAAGGTGTAGGTTGTGTGGGGGGCGGTGAGAGTGACGGTGTTGGTGGTGGACCAGGAGTATATGGATGAAGGCGTGGTGCTCGGGCTGAGGGAGAGGGTGGAGAGGAGGGTGGTTGTGGATGTGGATGTGGAGGTGGAAAAAGGCGTTGCGGTTGGGGAGAGGGAGGTGGTAAGGGCGATGGAGGTGTCAGAGGTGGAGTGCTCTGAGGGAGGTTGGGTGAATGTGGTGGTGGTGGTGGTGCTCTCGTCACTGCTCGTCTGGACTGGGGTGGGTGTCGTCTCGGTGGTCCAGGTGACGGTTGTCGAGAAGGTGCCGAGTGCGGAACTCAGGACAGAATAGCCAGAGTATATGACGGATGCTGTGGAGACAGAGGCTGCGGAGACAGAGGTTGCGGAGATGGAGGCGGTTGGTGATTCCGTCTCTGGATAAGTGGTTTCCGTGGTGGTGTAGGTCGACAATGCAGACTCCAAGACAGACAAGGCACTCAGAGTCACATAGGCCGATTCCGACACAGTCGTGGGCACGACGTTGGTGGTCCACGTTGTCGTAGCCGATGCTGTCGGCGTGCTGCTTGAAGTCGTTGCAACCGGAATGACGACCGAAATCTCCGTCGTCGATAACACAACACCTGCACAGCATTAGCCATCGGACGGAGAACAAGACACCCCATCATTCAGAGGCTTACCAGAAGGTTGTCCTGAGATTGCAGACACAACGCTGCTAACCACAGACTCTACGCTCTCCAACACCTCGGACACGCTCGACGGCGGCGCGTATTTGAATGGTCGGACTGCAACAGTCACGCTTGGTGCTGGCGTTGTAAGTATCGTAGAACCTTCACCACACCATGTTAGCACACTCTTATCCCTGGTAGCTGGCAGTGTGCGTAAGCTGTGTGTGCATACCATTGTTGATCTCACGCCTCGCGTCCCACCTCGCCGCATCCGCTCCAGCGACCAGCAGCAGCAGCGCAGCCGTCAGACTTCGTGAATCCGCCAGCTTGACCATGGTGATAGCGTTTGACGGAAAAATGACGAATTAAAGATATCCAGGATGAGACAGCAGCCCATCCAAAATAGATGTGACTCTTGGTAGCGAGAGAGATCAGAGGTGAAGGGCGATCGTCATGGTGGATAAGAGATGATTGACGATTGGAAAGTGGAGAAGAGAGGAGGATCAAGGCAGACGCAGCGCGGGAACGTGCAGGGTCTTTGTGGTTGATTACTGGGTGGGCGGACGGAAATCATGGTGGCGGACGCTGGTGGTTGTGGAAGGTGGTTGGTGATGGTGATTGGGAGGCTGGGTGCCTTAGGCTCGGTTGCGATGCTGCTCCGCGTGAATTTTCGATAGTCTTGTTAAACAGCACACGCTAAGGGTTTATTAGGCTGTGGGGAAGAGATACTGTTGCTGGTGATGTGGTACTACAGTTGTTAGTGTGAGGTGAGCAGGATGCGGTGTTGCGGGGGGCGCTGCCGTTTCACAGTGCGACGCTGACGCTGGTGCTGGAGGCTGGCACTCGTGGTACATACACCAAGCACGTGAGCCGGGCCGCTGGGAAATTCCGTCGCGCCATCCTTCCGGTCGCATGGCAGCACCGCAGTGCGTCACAATTCGTCTGCACGAATGATGCGTCATGGATTACGATTATTTTCATCTAGAAATTCCGATCGTCTCTCGTGCTCATTCATTGCTCATTACGTGTGTTCAAAAAGGCATTAAGGAAAAGCTCAAGCAAACAATCATTTGGCCATGCAGTTGCACGACGGAGCAAAGCGGTAAAGTCTGGACAAGGGCCCCAGCGCAGACGTCTTCTCAGGAGTGGGGTCGTGAGGGCTCTATTGCTGCGCATCCAGGGTTCGTAAAACAGTGGGCATTCCTGCTCGAGGCTCTGGTTAGCTTCGGCTCGCACAAACGTGTAAGAACAGTAAGTGCGAATATAGGGTTCGAAATCAGACAGCAGTTGGCAATATCGTTGACCACATGGAGTTTCAGAACAGGTCTGTTGTGTGATAAGGTTCTCATCATTCGAACGAGGGTAGTGCAAAGCAGGGGGAAAAAAAGGGTACTTACATTCAAAAGCATATCGGATGTACAGCAATCCAGACATGACTGTACATCCGCCGAAAACCTGCAATGTCAGTGTGCCACATCCTTAGTCAACCTTTGGTCGCTTGAAAAACGTTTCGATGGACTTCTGGTTCGTGTCGTGCTTGGAGCTGCCGACCCCGCCACCAGTGCGTTTGAGGCCTTTCAGGTGTTCCTTGCCGTTGATCGTCAAGACTTCCGTCGTCCATCCGTGCAAGACAGGCGGTGGGCCGTTGGCACTTCCTGTTCTTGGAAGCCTCTCGGTCGCACTGGCTGGGGCTTGCACAGGAGCGACAGAGAGATCCGATGCCTTAGCCACGCTGGCCACACTGCTCGTGGTAGCTCGTGATGACGAATGTTTGCTCTGCGGAGCAGCAACGCCGGTGTAACCGGCTTGTCTGTCCAACGCCTGTGCAACCGACATGCCTCGCCTGGTCATCTCCAGCTCCAGGTATCCCGTGTTCGAGAAGCCTCCAATGTACTCCAACGAAACAGGCTTGCCGGGAGCCAGCAACTCTGGAAGAATGTGAACGCTGTTCTGCGGGAGGCGGCACAGCATGCGTCGCCACAGGACCGACAAGATGATGCCGTGCGACACAATTGCCACGACATGCCGCTCCCCACCCGCAGCGGAGCGCCACAAGGCAGCCATGTGCTCATCCAGGAAACGGTCGACGCGTTTCGTCATCGATTCTTTCGACTCGACGTCAACGAAGCCGGCGGACGTGTCGCGCGGCTTTCTGGCAGAGGACGGCCCTTCCAACCAGGTTTTGCCTTCCAAGGACCCGAAATCCTGCTCCTGTATGGCTGGCACGCTGGTCATCTTCAGGGCCGACGGCGGTTGAGCGTCATGAATGGCTTGGGCCGTCTTGCGGGCTCGCTGCAACGGAGAGGCGAAAATGTGCGTAAAGCGAATGTTGGTGCTGGCGAAGTAGCGGGCCAGGCGCTGGGCCTGTTGGAAGCCATGGTTGGTCAGCTCCGAGTCTCTGCTGCCTGCGCTGGGAGGGTCAGTTGTGACGTGACGACGGCCGCATTGGTGTCGTACTAGACTTGGGCGACGTTGTCCACAGTCTCGCCGTGGCGGATGAGGAAAAGTCTCATCGTTTGCCGTAGGCGAGAGCGTGGTGGAGGGGAAAGAAAGAAACAAGGTGGCGGGCGAAGAGGCCAAGCGATTTTTCTGCGCGCCGTGTTAGCGGCTGGCGCTAAGCGAGACAGCAGCCCGCCCCGAGCTTGGGCCTAACCACCAAACATCGCCAGGTAGTGGAGACGTTCATCCGGATAGGTTTCTCATTCTCGCCAACTGACTCTTCGTTCGGGTGAAAGCTTCAACTGAGGGTTGGTGCTTCATCTCAAGCGGCTTTCTCTGGTGAAGAAACGGTACCAACGCCTCTTCATCCTTGGTACTGGACGCGATCCTAAGATGCTTGGTGTAGCTATGAGGATACATTCCGACCCATGGCTCCCGAGAGCAACGTGGAAGGTTAGCGGCCTCAAAATTCTGGCATTTGCCATTTAAACGCTGCATCTACCGGAACTGCCACCATTTACTGGCCCTTTTTTGAGTCCAACATGTCTCTTTGAGAACAGGCAGTCCAAGAGTGAAATTGTCACAAGGACCTGGAAGTTGCTGTTGACCACCCTTGTTCTCCTCATCGTCTACGCTGTTGTCCTCATCGGCACATCCTCTTTCCTCAATTTTATCTGTTTTTTATCATCCCGATTCCTAGTATATATCATCCTGTCGAACGTTCCAAGAGAATGCACCTCTAGCCAGCTCATGGTGGGTCGCAAAAGAAATGGTCTGTCTGAAAATAGCAGTCTTATTGATGGGCGGTTCAAGCATGTATCCGGATGCAGACGTAATTTGATTGCGTGCTCAAGCTATCCGGATAGATGCTCACCTTGTCAACATTACACTCAGACACCGTGCAAAGTCAAGCCATGCCATAGTGAGTAGATTTCATGACCTTCGCCCTTGACTGCGCGGGAAATTTAAAAATCTAAGAGTCGTGTTGATCCAGGCGGAAGGGGTAGCAAGTGGACAGGCAGGGGAGGTGGCTCAAGAGGGATACTCATTGCGATGTAGACCGTTAGGCTGCCCGAAATTTCCACTGGGAGGATATGCGCGGGACGGGCCGGTGATCTGGGAGGGAGGTATGTTTATTGAACAAGGGAAGGACCCGCTTGGGTAATGGAGATGAACACGGAAAGGAGGATCGCAGGGGAGCAAGATGTACTAAAGAGCAAATTGGAAAGCGAATCTCCACAAGAATAGAAACGTTTATGTGTGCGCAAGCCCGTGAGCTAATACCCACTCGAGTCGTCCCCTCTGCGAACTTCAATAATGCTCACGGTTTGCCACCTCTTCAATACTCCGCACAGAGCATCCATGATGACCCATATTCCCCACTGCTTCCACAACCTCCAAACTGGCAACCGATAACGAATACGGACCGGCCGGCTGGGCGATCAACACCAAACCTTTCCTCTCCCTCCCATCGCTTCTACAACGCGAAGTTTCTGAAACCCGCTTCCAGTCCCACCGCCCAACACCTCTACACACAGCCCACCCACGCTATGACGCCCTCCGCCAGACCGGTCACCCGCCGATCCCACCAACCCACCCATCGGTGAATCCGAACCCGCCCATCCGCGCAGCAACCACCGCCTCCGCCGACAAACAAACAAAAAACGCTCGAGGCAACCGCACCGCCCCACCGGCCGGCCTTCCCGAGAGACCGCCGCCGTGGGCTCCACCTCACCCGACGATCCATTCATGCATGCCACGCCAGCGATCCAGCGCCCCGAGATCGACGGTTAGTGTGCAGCTGTCCCAACCGCGTGGCGGACCGGTCAGCGTTCGGAAGAGGAAAGCGCATAGCATGCGCCAACGTGCACGTACTCGCTGTCCTCCAGCACATGCGCATCAGCATCCAGACCGCGGCGGCAGTGGTTCCAGCACGCACGGCATGGCGACATGCCACGCCGCGAGAGCGGCATTCCGTAGCACGGGACAGCTGGGTACGCACCGCGGTGTCGCGCTCGTGCGGACAGCAGGCCGGCGAACAGATACCTAGATTTTTGTCGAACCACGAGGACGGCGGCGCCCCCGGCAAGGGTACCTGACCCGCCGGGTAGGAAAAAGTATGGATTGGGTTTGTCCTTGTTGTCTCGTCATCTTTCCTTCACCCCTCCGAAGATGCGCCTGATGAGACACCATGGCGTCATGCAGCCGCATGCACGAAACCGCAAGGCTGCCGCACACACGCCGGCCAAGGTGCAAGGAACGAGCGTGTGAGCAGGAGGAGTGTGTGGGAAGATGCTGGGGCGCTCCACAGCGTTGAGACTCTGCGGGCCACACCGGCGAAACCGCCGCTGACGAACGGCAAGGAAGATCGTTGCAGAACTCGGCGCCCTGATTCGAGCATGGGACGGATGGATAGAAGAGATGCGAGGCTTTATAGCGAATCGAGCTTTCTCTCCACTGCATTAATCATCAACCATTACGCCTTTTGTTCCTCTTCCAATGCGCCAATTTTCATCTCTCGAGAGTGGAGTGGTGCTGCTTTGGATCTTTCCCTTCTCTACGGCCAACAGGAAAAATGACGGGTATCTCAGGGACTTGTAGGAAAAAGAGGGAAAAGGTGTATGAAGAATCGTCGTGTGCTTTAAAACAGAGAACACCACAGCACCTCTCCGGGCCACAACGCAAACCTGGCCTGTCCCAGATGCGCGCGCAACATGCATGCATGCATTGCGCGCATGACCCAACCCGCCCCCTACCCAATGCAAACCGAAACTTTTGCATGCACATCGCCCCCCACCACCACCAACAAGACGTCAAAGCGTGCAAGACACTCGCGCAAACCCGCCGCCCTCAAACGGCCCAAAACCGACACCGCCTACCGCAGCCTACCTGATCTTCTCGGCCCCACATCCTTCCAGAACGCGGTCGAGAAGAATACCGCCGAGACAACATAGACAGAGAAGAGAGCAGAGCGCGGTGGCGCAGACAACTCCTCAAACAGCAGCAAAACCAGGCACCCACGACCCCTCCTGTTAACGCCGCCCCAAGCATATGCACAACGGTGCCCGCCCCGGCACAACGGGGCCACCAACGGCTGACGCACTCGAAACCCGTGGGTCTCACCACCCCTCCAACCTGCGACCGAGCGCACCTCTCTTCTTTCTCCTCTCTGCCTGACTTGCGAGCAACACGCAGCATCGTCGCCAAGCTTCCTGCTCCCGGCCATCTCTCCGCCAGCCGGCGTTGCCAAGCTTCCTTCACCACGAATCCCTTTTGGCCCCTCGCTCCCTCCCACGAGTCGATCTGCGGTCCCAATGCTTCCTATAACGGTCGTCTATTCCTCTCGTTCTATTACGTGGCTTGCGCGTTAATATGTTTCAGACCGCGGACCGGGTTTTACGAGAGGGGGGCTTGGGCGCGGGTTGTGCGTTGCCGGGCGCTCTGATTCAGGTCGGGGGGTTTTTGACGGACACGACTCGTGGGCGTCGATTTCCGCACATCGCGCGCGCGCGCGTGCGTGCATGGGTGGTCGGAGGGAAAGAAAACCGAGGAACGTGGCGAGACTTCTTTCGAAATAGCCCCGAAAACCCCGAGTACCCGGGTCAGCCCGCTTCCGCATCCAGGCCCTGCTGACGTGCTTCTTCCTTCGTAGGCTCCTCCTCTTTTTCCTTTTGCTGATCTTCATCATCCCCCTCCCCCACCGGGAAACCGAATCCAGAACCAGTCCAGAACGATTCCAGAAGAAGTGCACATGGTGCGAAACTCGTGCCGCAAGCGATGCGCGCAAATTCAAACTCGCTCGTGCGTGATGGTAGCAACTTGGGACTGGGTGAACGGCAGATGGAATTTCCTGAAAACAACACAAAACACGAAACGTTAACTCTGTTTGTCCGAGGGGTGCCTTGGTTGTTGTGGACTGTCGTGCCTTGAACCTGATGGTGTGTGCATTGGTGCGAAGAAGTCCGGAGACGCCGGCCGACGCTCCTCCACGCTGCTCTCCTCGCTTCCGTACCATATGGTATCGCTGGTGTGCGTGTTGGTGCCGTTGAACGGTGGCCGGAGCGCCTGGCCCGGGTGATTCCTCGTCATGCTGTGATCCCGCGTCCTCGGTGGAGAATGATCCACGCTCGCCACGTCCGGTAGCACGCCCATGTGCTCGACGGATGGCGGATCGAGGGCCGTCTCGCGGAGAACCGGTACGCCGTAGCTCGTCTCCCAGGTGTGCCACTTGCTGGCCTCCGGGTCATGCATTGCGGCCATGGCGTGCGACGATGGTGGCGGGAGCGGCCGTTGTAGATCGAACTGTTCCGACTCCCAGGGAGGCAGTGGAGCGGTGGCATTGATGTTGTAGAGTTCCGTGTCCGGCTGGTTCAGCTGGCTTTCCGTCACTGTGTGGATTGAAAGCTTGCGCATACGATTCGAGACTTTGGAGAAAATCGAAAATCCAGTCGAGGGAGTTTGGTCAGACGAGCGGCCTCCTTGCGAGTACTGGGCTGCTCTGCTGATGAAGTAACGTGAGAAGACGGTCAGCGAGCCACCGACTGTGTAGAGCGTGATTTCAATAGAGTTGAACATGATGTAAATGGATTCGGTCCACGTGAGGTCTTCTTCGGCTTGATCTTCGCGGTTGAGCCAGATACCGTAGCATCCGACAGCCCTAATTCAACTATTAGCATAATCCGGTGGCCCAAAGGGGCGTACCTACGTTGCCGCAGTGCCCAGTAGAGTAGCACCGAAAACCGCGCGCAAAACTATCCTTTCATGCCGTAATAATCTTGTCCGTTGCAAAATCGCGATGGGTATCCAGGTGAGGAGCAAGTCAATACCAATTCCGACGCCCGCCCATGCTATGTCACCATTAGCTATCCACTCCGAGTCTACCCAATTTTGTAGACCTACAGAATCGCGCTGCGTCAATGTTCGCGCACCAGGTTGGCTCGACGCTGTAATCGAAATTGCTCATGAAAGGCTCGCACTGGAAGGTCCACACAAGGGATTCGGCGATTCCCAAGCTCATGATCAGTACGCAGAGTGCGTAGACCATTCGCCGGAATGTTCGGAAAGTATGGGGTACTATTAATAATGTAAGCGGCGACCAACGGCAATACTACAGCCGTATGGCGATTAGGTACTCACGGATTTCGAGCAAACTGTAGCACATGGAGACCTTGACTATGGACACCACGATGTAGTAGGCCATCCACCCAAGACTCCACTAAATCCCGCTGTCAGCTCCATTGAGACCTTTGAATCCACAAACTACTCACATTCCAGAAAGGAATCGCCCACTCGGGTAAAACGTTCTCCACATGCAAACCGCTACCGTAGCGGTTCGTCATGATTTGAGCGGTCCATAGAGGGAACACCAGGAGAACCTAACGGCGCACGTTAGACGGCTGGGTCTGCGGGATTATTTCACGAGAAAGAGCACTCACTGTAGCGATGAGGGTTTGCCATTCAACCTTGCGAAAGCGCTTGAACCTCTTCCGCTGCACGAAGATCCGAGTGACCATAACGCATACTTTTCGCACCTGTTAGCTCGTCGCATTCAAAGCGCGCAGTCGCGGCAGACAGCTACTCACGGGAAATGGCGTTGGCGACACAGACGGTCGCCAGCTCCATGTGCTGGCGCCATCGTGTTACCGTCATGCCTGGATCATACTTGGGGTTGAGGGAGGAGTCGTCGCTCATGATGAATGATCCTCCGGACCATCAGACCATCGATCGTCGCCCGAGGAGAGGCCTAGGGGGAAGGAAGCGAGGGAGCAGGAGCCATATGAGGACCTGAGGACGGAGAGGGACGGAGGAGGAAAACAGAAGGGAAACGTTCAAACAAGCATCTCACAGCCCCTCGCAAGAACCCTGGTCGACGACGTGAAGAGGCCGACTAACGGGTTGGGGCAGGTGCGTCTAGGGGCTCGAGCGTCGTATCGGCGAGCCTGCGCGCGCTGATAGCCGATCATTGGCCAATGCCGGGCGTGGTGATGGAGTGCTGATAAGCTTGGCCACAGTAAGGCTCGCCGCTGACGGATCAGGACGGTGATCAGGGACCCTGCTGCAGCGCGCCGGCGACTGAGGCTCTGGAACTGGCCGGTTGCGGGCAGCAGCGAGCAGCTCCGGCCGCGCATCACCGGCAAGCCGAGCCAGGCGCGCAATGCAGGTGGCGGTGCCAGGGAGCTCGGCACGGGGGGCGAATCAACGGAGCAGGTCGGGCCTTTCTGTCGCCCATGGCCTCGCAGCCCGCTCGCGCGCCCTGGCAGAGTGACGTGCCCGTCGTCTTAGCCAAAAATTGCTTTTGGCGGCCTTACGGTCGTGTTGCCCTGGTTGGCCACGTGAGATGGGGCGGACCGGCAGCTGGTTGCGGAAACGGCAGCGCCAGGCTTGGAACGATAGGGAGCCGGCGGGGATTGGCGCGTGTGTCCAGGAGCACGCCCATGAGTTGCGAGGCGAACCTTCAAACGGCCGGCCAAGCAGCGCTGAGTCGTTGCTCTCGCGGCCAAGGCGCGTGCGTGTCATTCATGTGTCGCTGTGGGCTCGTCAGGAGGCTCAAAATGCAGTGCACCGTGTATAAGGACGGTGGCTTGTGCCGACAATCCTCCACCCCGGGCCCCATGGCGAGCGGCTCACGGCCTGCCGTTTTCGTCGGCACTTGGCTTGGGGGCACATGGATGCTGGGCCAGGAGCGCCATGCAGGTGCGGAAGACCGTGCCTGATGCGGAGTGCGACGCCGGGCGGCGGCAGCGACCAGGCAGGAAGGTTGCTCTGCGTCGGTGGCCAGACTCCGCGCGGCCGGTTGTGTTGAGGTTTAAATCGGGGCTGGTGCCGCGGTGGTGCGAGTCACACGGCGGATGGCGAGTGGTGTTGCAGCTGGGCGGCGGCCGGCAGCTGGCGCAGTGCAGTGCGGCCCCCACGGCCGTCGGCCGCCAGTGGGCCGGCTCGTCTCCGAACTCGGGCGCCAGCTCCACTGCACGCGCAATCACCCATCCCGACCTTCTCACATCGTCCGCTCCGGCAAGCGATTGTCGCGATATACCTGAAGATCCGGAAGATCATCGTCAGGATGCCGTCACATGTCGCCGAGGGACATGGCCGTCCGCTCGGAGTCGCCGTCGTCTCGATGACTGCCGCGTTGCGTCCGCCTGCGACTTGCCAATTTCTCCCGTCAACCATGCAATTCGCCGGCCCGGTACATTTCTTATCTTCTTGCGTCTGCCGTCGACTCTTTGTTCGTTCTGCAACACTTGACAATCGCGTTTCTTTCGTCACATGCGGCCTCCAGCTGTCAAAATCTACTATTAACTGGCTGCGTCTTCTATCAGCCAACGAACATCCACCGATATGCACTGGTCCAATCTCGCAGCTTCATGAGCAACCCTGCATCTCCCATCTATATCGCTTTTCCTACACAGTAGACTGGCATGTGCAGTGAGATGAACGACCAATAAGCCTGTCGGCGACCGATTCAAGCACAGCGGGTCTTTCTCATCAATCTATCGAGGTGGCATTGCGCCTCCCCCATCGGGAAGTTCACTGCATACAACATTATCTTCACCGTCGCGATATCTCGTAACAGTCATTTATTTCTTCACGTCACATGGCACATGCGCCTCCTCTCGGGATTGCATCAATCTTTATCATTGCTACACTCCCGCTCTCCCACCTATCTACACGACTCTCTTCCACCCCAAAAGAGACGCTCATGCGCCAGTCCAGACATCCGGGCCGGGAGCGGTGTAGGTCAGGGGGGTCTGGTAGATGTTGATCAGGATGCCGGGGTCGCTGGCCGCGTACGCGCCGGGGAACTTGACGCCGGTGGGGGTGGCGCTGCCGCCGTCCGTGACGGTGACCTGGTAGCAGCTCATGTAGAACTGAGCGCCGCCCTCGCTGCCGGCCGCGTGCAGAGCCAGGGCCTCGGCGCGGACGAGGTAGTCGCCGGAGGCAAGGGACTTGGGGACTGCGGAGCAGGTCAGCACTTGGACTCCTTCGTCGATACTCGTCTCTCATTTCGCTTTCGCTTTCCCTGGTCGACGACGGCTGGAGGTACGAGGTGGTGGGGATGACGAAAAGGGGGCGGGAAGTATTTACCGGTGAAGGCCCTCTTGCCGCAGTTGGCGTTCAGGATCTCGGTGCCCCAGCTCTCCTCGGTGCCGTTGTACGTGTCCTGCGCGACCTTGATCCAGTCGCCAGAGCCGTCAGCGGCGTCGGCGTCGGCGACCTTGGACATGTAGATCATGACCGGGCCGAAGTGGTTGCCGCCGATGGCCTCGTTGTCGCAGCTGCGGTCGCCGGGCTGCTGGTGCATCTCGACCGTGAGGCTGCCACCGGCTGCAGGGGTTGGTTAGCACGCGGCGACCAGGTGTGCTGGGGTGCGGGGGGTTGGACGTACCAGCAACGGAACAGGTGGTCGAGGCCGCCGAGGGGGAGGCGTTGCAGCGGATGTCGTTGGAGGTGACATCGGTGACAGGGCTGTTGCTCTGGGGCATGCGGACGCAGGTGTCCGTCTTGTCCGCAGTACCAACCCACAGGTCCTGCCAGGTGGCGTGGGCAGAGACGACCGAGGCGGTCGCCAGGATGGCGAGGAAGGACTTCATGGTGGTCGGCTGAAGATTTGTTTCGAAGTATCGACAAGAATGGAAAAGAGCGAAGGGATTTCGACCAGCGAAGGACTTGGCTTGGATCAAGAAGGGCAAAGAGGCACAGCGACTGTTGATCAGTGAAGAGCAAAGGGAACCCTGGAAGAGGAGGGATAGGCTCTTATAAAGGCGCCTACGTGAGTGGTGGTGAGACCGTCCCTTCAGCCTCTCGGCCGGCTTTCCGAAAGATCATCGCCGTCTAGACGGAGTAACGGGATTGAAGGTGCAAGCAGCATGGGGGGCTTTTGCCGTCTTTCATCTGGCAGACCGGCTCGAGACTGCCAGGCGCCGTTGCTTGTTTCTACTTTTTGCTGCTTCAGCGATAGCCGAGGCCGCATAAAACAGTCACTCCTCGTTTTTGTTCCGCTTTGGGCGCTTCCAGATGTAGGAGCGCATGAAGTTGGCATGCAAGTGCGTAAAGTCGAAACGCCTTGGGGGTGGAACCATGGTCCATGCAACGTTTTGCGCACGCCAACTCACCAATGAGGCCGGCGGAAGCGCAGCCGAGCGTCACGACCGCGTCGAAACAGATCTGCTGGCTGTTTCTCCACGTGTATCCTCCCTATTAATTTGAAGCGGCACGACGGGCCTGCATTTCGGAGCGCCTGCGACCGGAGTTTCTATAGCCGCCCCAAAAAGCAGTGCTGCAGCCAATCACACAACAAATGGATAAACCCGATCAATTTAGACGTCGGAAAGTTGTGGACGATGCCGGCGCGCTTGGTGGACTCGTCACAACACTACTACGTCATATCTGATGATTGTTGTACAGCAAAGAAGTAAAGCTATTGACAGGAATTCGAGAAGACAATCGAAAAGCGATTTTTCCGCCTTTTAACCAATCTGGGCAACGTGGTCGGTGACCAAGCACGTCCAATCAGTCGTGTTGGTGAAGATGGTGTTGCCATCGTTGTTGGTCTGGCCCCAGCTCAGCGTCGTGCCAAAGTCCCAGAACTGGTCGGCGGCAATGCCGGTGGTGTTCAGGGCCTTCTTCTGCCAGGTGCCCTCGACGGAGCATTTGTCAGACTGCACACCGTATTCCTCGAAGACACATGGCTTGCCGGCAGCAGCACAGGCGGCTCCGTGGGCCGCAATCCATTCGGAACCGAAGGGCTCCTCAGACTGGCCCCCTGGAAAAGCGGTCAGCATCACGAGACAGTCGAAAGAAAAGAGGGGGTGTGCTTACAGGAATCGGGATACAGGTGGAACGTGCCAAAGTCAAGAGTATCGATCTCGAGGTTCTTGTTGAAATCGACGCCCTCACCTTGCTGTTGGGTTGTTAGCATTTACCCGCTGGTAGCTAAGGATGGATCCTTACCGTGTACGGGTAGCTGCCATCGCCACCCGTGACTCCGAATCCCTCGTCACCAAGAGTCACTAAGTGGTTGGAGTCGAGGCTCTTGATGTACGCGCTGATCTCACTTGCCCAGTCGTAGATCACAGACTAATGAATATTAGCACGACGCAGAGACTGGGATAGGAGGCATGGATCTCACGGTATTGCAACCATTGCAGCGGGGCTCGTTGGCCAACTCCCAGGCAAGAACGGCCGTCGAGTCGGTGTAGCGGGAGACAACAGCCTCGATGTACTTCTTGTACTGGGTCTGGATGTCGGCGTTGGCGTACCAGTCCGGGTTCGCCGAACCGCCGAAGCGCTTCATGTAAGCAGCCATGCCGCCGTAGTCGGTCCAGTTGTTCACAAAGTTGATGATCAACTTGATGCCGCGAGACTCGGCAGACTTGACAACATAGTCCAGACGTTGCAAGCCGTCGGTGCCGGTGTTGATGACTGGGTCCTGCCCATCGACAAACGACTGGTACCACACGGTGCCTAAGGGTTACATTAGGGCTGTCCAGTGGGTGGCTTTTCGAGGAGAGAACTCACCATCGGTGGGAACGGTGTTGACATCGTTGAAGCCCCAGATGCGAAGGATCTTGAGGCCCGACTCCTTGAGCCTGTCCAGTGCGGTGTCGATGTCAGCATCGCCAGTAGTGAAGCCGAGCCAATACGCGTTCGTGCCGGCGTAATATTTGGTCACGCCGTCGATGTTGAACTGGGTGCCATCGGTGGTAACGAAAGATGATGACTGGCGCGCAATCGGGGTAGCAGCCGCCAGGGTTGCAGCAGTGGCTAGGCCAAGGATCGTGGAGGTTCTCATTTTGGCTGAATGCAGTGAGAAGGAGCGTCGGGGTGAGCCTGGACAAAGTACACAGATCCAACGCAATATATACTGAAAGGGTGCTAAGAGAATAAGAGTAGACTGTGTTGCGACTGGCGCAGTGGGTTCAGCGGACTTGCTGGGTCCGTTTCTTCCAAGCGGTAGCGCCGGGCTTGTATAGTGGAGGAGGCAAAAGGGTTGGTGGACTCCTGGCGGCCTCTCGTGTACGGCAACCCGGGAGAGAAACGCCGCTAGTGAGTTAAACCTGTGTCACCCGGCGGGAAGCTAAGAAGTGCCGTGTCGCAGCAGGCATCCCGCCACTTTCTTGCAGCCCACAGAAAATCCGGGGAAATTTCCATGAAACGCGTCGTTTATCGGTCCATGAAACGTGTAGTGACGATCGATTGCACAATCGCCGAGGCTGAAACCGAGCGCTCCGATGCGGGTCATTGCAAACCGAGTCAACCCTCAAAGTATAAGAGGAATCGCATCTCCCACTCAGCGCTGGCGGTCAAAACTGGGCCTCGGATCACCGGGACGGGCGCTAAAGGTTGCTTTATTGGCCCCTCAGAGTACTGCCTATTTGGGCACGCGTCGAGCGGAGAAGGCGGCGACAGGCACACCTCGAGCAAGTGCTTCTTCGTCTGACAGGACCTGTGACCAGCGTGGGTGTCGAGGCCGCAGGAGAGGTAGCTAGCCTCCGTGTCTGAAGCGGAATGGCCTGCCGATCCCGGGACGGTGTCACAGCATCCCGTGTCGGCTAAGTTGGGAAGCGCTCCGAGTCAGCCACTACACGTGACCTACCCTTGGTCGACGACGTCTACAAATGCTGCGCAAGGTCGCTCTACATAGTAGGGGTCATTTTTCGTCCGAAAATCTAAGCAGGACAGGGTAAGAGTTCCAAGTTGCCCAACCATCTGCCGATCTGCAGAGCAGCAGCTTGGCCGGAGGCCTTTTGCATTGCATTGGGCGACTGATGTGCATCTTCGCGCAGCTGGATCTTGACAGTCCATTTCTCAACCTCTCCTGTGTGAGAGATGCCTGCAGCGGATGGGTAGAGGATTGTCCTACTGACCAACGGTAGGTCGATGGTCGCAACGAGCAGTTAGTGACGACTAGAACCACACAGGGCGCGGCGACCAGCGGAGGCGGCCACTTATCTCCCAAGCGGCGCTCCTGGAGACCATGATTCACTGCTGCTTTGCCCGAATGGTATTGGTTGTGTGCGGATAGCCCCTCGTCTCGGGAGCTATTCGACAATGGGAGCGCATATGCAGCCTTCCCGGGGGGTGGGGTCAGATGATCGTGGAGGGCGCATATATATGCGATGGCGCTCCTAACGGCATCTAACCTAGGACTGCATTATTTCGCAACCCTCTCAAGACAACCTCTCCTGTCCAGCCGATCGACGATGCCCTCAACGCCCGACATGTCCTCGCAAACGCCCCCACAGACCGAAGATGAGCAGCGCGTAGCCGAAGCGCGTGCCGCGGTCACGGCATCCCTATCCTCAGTTGGCGGGTCCATGAATGCTGAAATGCGACAGCGCGCGGCAGACATACACGCCAACGCAGCGGCCATTGAGAAGCAGGAAAAGGAGCTGGCGAAGCAGACGGCGGCATTGGCTAAAGAGGGCGACAAATGGCAAAAAATGGCCGACCAGAACGTCAAAAAGCTCAATGAGATGGGCGACCTGCAGAATTGGGCCGAGATGGTCGAGCGCGACCTGCTGGTGGTGGAGGAGACGCTCCGGCTGGCGGAAGGCGAAGCCGATCGGGACAACGCCAGCGGGACGAACGGGTGGACGCGGGGATGATGCGCTGGAAACCGTCGGTTTCCTCAGGCGTATCTCCAACCACGCGCCACCGCGTGCGAGGCGAAGCTCATGGATGCGTCGGGTGGTGCATCGTTCTCAGTACCGTGATGAGGGCATGACTTGGGCCAGGCGACACGCGCATGGCGGGGCCTCTCAGGATGCGCGCGAAGCCGGCGCTTCACGGCGGCTCGCACGCGTTGCGACAACGAGTAAAGAACGCGAATGCCATGCGCGCCATGACGGCGCTGTCTCTGCCTCTGCGACAAGTGATGCAGCGCAGCGCGCGCACTTTGTTCTTGCATGTGACTGTACGTTGTACCATGGTACGTGGCGAAGGCCGTCGAAACGAAACGCAGCTTCGCGTAGCCACGGCGACCGTTGGGGCGCTGCTGCTGCTGCTGCTACTGTTGACTCGGAGCTGCTCGTGCTGTGACCTCATTCATCTGCCAGTTCCGCGACCGCCTGGGCGGTAAATCTACGGTCCAACACGTCGACCTCACGGCGTAAGAAACACACAACAAGCCCAACTTCCTCACCACCCGCCTCCCCGCCACTCCCTCTTCATCACCCACGGCCATCGACACGAGCTGGGCTGCCCGTTCCCCCAGCCGGTCCGCGACATACACGCAAAGTTCAGCGCGAGAGGACGCCTGCACCGCTCCTCTTCTGCCGTTGCATCCTTTGCCTGCACTTTCGACTGACACAGGCCCGCGCCTTTTCGCTCAACGGGCGCTTGTTCGCACACTTCCGTCGCTGCCTCCGACCGCTTCCGCCGCCTTTCAGCTCCGGCCACGCGCCTCTGCAATTCTCTGGAAAGCTGCGCCGCCGCTTGCCACTTTTCCGCCCGCGCCTCACGCTACCTTCCGCCGCCGCGGCACACCCGCCAAGCCCGCTTCCACAAGCCCGCTGCCGACGCATCACAGGCGCATCACCGCGAACTGCAGCAGAGTAGGGCTTGGAGCTACGTGAACTGGACAGCAGCATTTGGGTGCGGGAGGGTTCACCTTCCAGGCTGTGGTTGCGAAGATGGGGAGGATAAAAAAGGTCGCAACATCCAAGCATGACGCGACTTTGGTACGTGCCCGCCCCGCATTATTTCTGCGCTTTGACAAAAATTTATTAACCTGAGGCTACCACAGTCTCCGTACATTGCGGAGTTCATCAAGGAGGCGCTTGCGCTCCCGCTCTACAAGATACCCGCTCACCTGAGCTCCTTCCCGCGGCGATGGCCCTTCCCCAGAGGCGACTTGTATCATTGGATACGCGTCCTGAACCGTTTCGACCGCGTCTTGGAGCTATTTGTTGAGGAGTATTGCCTGGTCAACGGCCCTCAGGCCCAGCCTTTCGATAGGCGCCTCCTGCAAAAGGGCGACGCAGAGGACGGCAAGCTGCCGTTGAAGTCGCCGCCTACTTCGGCGGATCTCGGTGCCGCCGGCTACACTGAAGAGGGCGACCGGGAGCTCCTTGAGCACATCCTGAGGTTCACGAAGTTGTTACTGGAGAACTGTGGAAACCGTAGCTTGTACGCGAGCAGCGAGCATCTTAGCAAACTTCTCAACACCACCTCCATCTCGTTGTTGAGGACAACCCTACGCCTGACCTTGAGACTTGCCCAGCGCTACCACACCTCGCGCGTACGCATGGGCTCGAGCGCCAACGTGCAGAGCAGCCTTCTCCAGAGCCACTACAACATCAACCTCGACAATCTTCAGAAGATCGCATTGCCTTTTGTCAAGGGTACCTCGCCGACTCCGGGCAAGAGCAAGGAGAAGCTCTCTCTCGGATCGGCCGGTGAAGAGACAACGGATAAGGTGCATGTGGCGGATCTGGTGGGCAAGGTCAAGGTGGAAGACCTGTCACCTGCTCTACGTGAGGAGTGGGGCAGCGTATTCCTGTCTTATTATGAGACGAATGCCGCTGCAAAGGATGACACCAACAAGCCCACTGCGAACGAGCCGTTCGGCAGCCCCGGTGGAGCACCGAGCACGCCAACTCCCGTCCGTCGTACTTCAACACTCGGTCCTCACGCCACCCCCAGGCAGAACCGGGCTGCCCCGGCAGATCAATCTCCACGCACTCCAGTGACCCCGAATGCTCAGAATGACTCATCACGTCCTGCTGGTCCGAAGTTTTTGGAGGTACCCTATCGAGAAATCTCTTCTCAGCCTACCTATGAGATCATGAAGAGCTATGCCCACGATGTGCCTGAGGATACTCGCTTCGAGCTTCTGCACAAAGTTCGAGTTGCGCAATCGCTGGCGTCCAACAGACAAGCTCGTGAAGACATTGTGGCAATCCGGCTCTTGGCCATTGCCAACCTGGCTTATGTCCATCCTGAGACAACTTTCCATCAAAAGATCGGACAGCAAGATGGGGATGAGCCCCGGCCGCTCCAGCTTGCCTACCAACTTGCGGAGCTGATTCACCCTCCCACAGACAACCAACTCGGTGCCTCGCGAGAGCTTCAGACCATTGCTCTCTGCGCTCTGGAAGCCTTGACAAAACACAAGAGCAAGGGCAACGATCTGACGTCCGCCTTGAGTCTCAACGTCAACCACGGAGTCCTGTTTTATGTGGCCCGCAAGGCAGTTGCCGAGCTTACACGTGATGACGGACCCGGTGATTCTCTCGAGGACGATGAATGGCGGGAATCCTTGTTCACCCTTATCACCAGCATCCCAGGCCAGATCACTCGCGTGGGAGAGAGCATGGTTGCTGCAGGCCTGTTCGACATTTTCGTCGAAGTCCTCACGCTTCGCACCCAGCGGGCCGAGCGCTACTACTCGCGGGTCCTGAGCTTCTTGGACACCTTCGCCTTCAACCTTCGCGATGCATTCCAAGCATTCGTCCAGGCGAAGGGTCTTGATGCTATAGCTGACCTTGCCGGACACGAGGTCGAGACTTCATTCTCGCGCGCTGAGCGGGGTGAGGGTATGCCCGACCAGTACAAGACTCAGCACACGGACTACAAGATCGCGTACTACCCCCAGCAGACTCTTCGCTGGCTCTTCAAGTTCATTAGCCACATGATGACGCATGGAGGTGGTGGCATCGACCGACTTCTCCGGAACCTGATGGACTCCCCCCGACTGCTCGCTGGTCTTCGCACTGTGTTGGCTGAGGCGCCCGTCTTTGGCAGCACTGTTTGGAGTATGACCGTCAACATTCTCGCGAACTTCATCCACCACGAACCTACAAGCTACCAGATCATCGCTGAGGCTGGACTGAGCAAGACCTTCTTGGAGACGGTAACTCAGAGCGCGATTGAAGACAAGCCTGCGGAGCCGTCGACGACCGAAAGTGTCACGGAGACGCCGTCGCAGTCCGACGTGCCCGTTGCTCGTACAGAAGAGAAGAAGGCAGAGGATCAGGACTCGAAGCCTGTTACGACTGGTATCCTCCCTGTCGCTGAGGCAATTGCTGCAGTTCCTGCAGCTTTTGGTGCAATCTGCTTGACCGAGGCTGGCTTGAATCTCTTCAAAAATTCAACAGCCCTTGAGAGTTTCTTCGAGGTTTTCACCAGCCCAGCCCACGTGAAGGCGATCGAAGTGGACTCGGACACAACACAGCAATTAGGTTCTTCCTTTGACGAGCTAGTCCGTCACCACCCTCCTCTCAAGCAAGCTGTTCTTGCTTCAGTCAAGAAGATGGTTTCACGCGTGGGTAAGCTCTGTTTCGAGAGGGCCCATAACAAGGGTGTTGGAGCCAAGCTTTGGGTCGAGAACAGCAACGGTAAAATCCTCGTCTCCGGGGGCCGCAAGGCTCTCTGGGGAAAGGAGGGCTCTCGACACCAACAGTCTCGTGAGCTCTCAAACCAAGGTGGCGATGTGGAAATGACCGACGTCGACGCCTCTGCAGGCCCAGCAGAGCCCCCGAACTCTGATGTGTACATCGATGAAGTAGTCGAGCACGAGGATCCGAAGGACGGCCCTACCACCACTCAATTCATTACTGCTACCTGCAAGTTCCTTGAAGGTTTCTTTATCAACGAGTCCCTTTGCTCGGCTTTCATCGAGGAGGGTGGTCTGGAGTTCGTGCTTGACTTTGGGACGTTGCCCTGTCTGCCATACAACTTCAACGAGTTCTTCGTTGTTGGAGAAGACTTCAGCCGCGTCATCCAGCTTATTGTTGAACAGAAGCCTCATCTTGCACTTCCCTCTTTGATCAGGCGGTTCCAGGCTGCTTGTGACGAACTCGAGCCGTTCATGAGTAGCGAGCACCAGTCTGCGTACCTATCCGTGTTCACCAGCAGAAATCCTGGCGCGAACGTTGACCCCAGCATTGCGGCTAATGGCACGCGCTTCGCGAAGGCACTTGTCGTGGTTCTCACCCTGGCCAATGCACTTGGCTTGACGTTCCAGGGCACATTGTACAACCATCGCTCAAGTCACAACATCTTCGCTCAGGTCAACATGGGAGACATGTACGCGCACCTGATAGACAGCCTTGGCAGGTTGCAGCGAAGCTGCGTTTGGGAAGAAATTCTCCTCCAGAAAGAGATGCCTTCAGAGTGGGAGAAGAGCACAAGAGTTAAAAGCAGTGGCTTCAACACAGATGAGGCGAACAACATCCTGCGTCTAGCCAACCCACACCTTCCGGAGGAACCCAGCGAGAATGCGGATAGCACAGACGCGTCGGGTCAGCAGCTCAGCCGAGCCAACAGTGGTGAGGGCAGTACCGCTCAGACCAGCACCACCCTAGACAAGTCATCGGCGCAGTACAAGAACACGAAGATCCTGCGGTATTTGCTAAGCCAAGTACCAACTGCCATCACCCCGTTCCTTCAGGCCTTGGGCAAGTGTCTTCTTTTCAGAAGAACTCAGGACCATTGGCAGAAGCAGAATGCTCTTGTTGTCGCAGACCAGCTCGCCAAACTCGCCATGGATCAACTTGGATACCAACTTCCGAAGCAGAGCACCAACGCAAAGGACCGCTATGCCTACTGGATCGTCATCCTGACTTCGATCTCTCAGATCCTCATGGAGGGTGCTATGGAACGCAATCCTCCACACATGCTAACCTTGATCCTGTCTTCTTTCCAAACCCAGGGTGGCCTCACCCAGATGAGCGAGATCCTAGATTCCTTTTTCGAGGAAGCTAAGGGCATCATCGAGAAGAATGACAGCCGAGAGCTTCCCGAGGACGTGCAAGGTTTGATGAACCTCGCTCTTGGGGGTATCAAGATCATCTTGACCCTCTACGCGCACATGGTCAACACGAAGTGCATCAACGACGCGCACCAGACGAATGCAATGAACACGCGGGACCGTAACAGGCCGAAAGGTGATTCTTTCTTCCCGTCACAGTTCCTTGTCGAGTTGCGCATGGCCGTCATCAAGCCAGTCGAGAAGATATGGAATTCGGAGCTCATGAACAAGGCAACGACATCTATAGTCAAGAATCTCGTTGAGATACTCCGCATCGTTCTCGACAGCGAAGGCGAGAATGAGGCTTTCAAACGCGCAGATTCCGTTCCGGCTCGATCAAGGCTCACGTACAAGCCGTGGAAGCCACGCAACGTCGAACATGTGGAGAACCTTAAGCGTGACGGCTTCGACGAGGATCTAGCAAAGGAGGGACAGTACCGCTGCTACGACAATGTGACATTGACCAGGGAGTACTGCAATGCGGCGAAGAACGACCCCCGATTTGAAAGGAACCCTGTGCCACCCTACGAGACCGAGCTTCTGAAGCCGACCAGTCAGGGTCAGACTCCATCGACCTCCACTACTCCTCGGTTGACGGCCGACAGTGAAGAAGAGACGGAGGAGCCAGGCTCTCAATCAGTAGTCATGCATGACGCACAGCCACCTACGAGTGAACCTATCGATAGCTCGGTTTACATCCCTCATGCCCTCCAGCAGTCATCGTGGGGTCGTGGTGTCGATCCAAATGAAGGTGCGACTGGCGAGTACGTTCGGGTCGAAGACCTCGAGGATGCAAGGGTTGAAATTCGGAGGAAGGTCATTGACCGGGCGTTGGAAGTCGTCGATGTTCACGAGGATGTCACCTTCGAGCTTGCAGACTTGATATCTGCAGCTGTTGCAAAGTCGTCGGATGCTTCAAGCATGCGCAGCGATATTGGTGAGACTCTGGTCAACGCTCTTATCTCCCTACAGGCCGAGGAGGACCTCAAGCCCATCGGAAAGAAGATTGCATCCTATGCCCATCTTCTTGCTCTCATTCTCCAGGAGCGCGAATTCTACAATGCCACCCTGCCTCAACTCAAGGAGTACTTCTCGCAGCTGCTGGGCTTCATTAAGACTCCCCCGGATCAGCGTGGAGAGGAATCATCGCCCTGGATTGGTCACATTCTCTTGATTATAGAGAGGCTGCTTGCCGATGATGCGCAACCTCCTCAGATCCAGTGGACTGCTCCCAGGGATGATGATATCAAGGACTCCGACAACCCCATCGTCGAGCTCTCAGATCCCGTTGTCCCAATGGATGAGAAGCGCGAACTGTTCCACGCCATTGTAGAAGTCCTTCCGCGCATCGGCAAAGACGAGTCACTCGCGCTCTCGGTTGCTCGTGTCCTCGTGATCCTTACGAGACACAGACAGCTTGCAACCAAGTTGGGAGAGAAGCGCAATCTGCAGCGCCTGTTCGTCATGGTCAAGCAACTCAGCGGGATCACTAACGATCGGCTGCAGAGCTCGTTCATGTTGATTTTGCGTCATATTGTCGAGGATGAGGAGACAATCAGGCAGATCATGAAAACTGAGATCAAGGCTTTGTTCAAGGAGAAAGGCAACCGCCCTCGCAACGGCCCTCAGCAGATGGACACCACTGCCTTCACTCGATCCCTGTGGCATCTTGCCAACCGGAATCCTGAAATCTTCGTTGAGGTCACTAACGAGAAGCTCAAGCTCTCTGGCTACACCCGGGAACCTCGTTCTAACAACTATTTGGAACTCAAGGATGAGGAAACTGGTACCGACAGCGACGTCAAGCCGGACGAGAAGGTTAGTGCAGAAGGCGACCAGTCTACTGAATCTTCGAAACCCGCCGAGATCGTTAAGCCTTCGACCGAAGTGGAGGCCAAGGGAGAGCCAGAGAAGACGAAGTCTTCGGAGATCAAGCCTCCGGTTATTGAGAACCCTGACGGCGTCATCCACTACCTTCTCTGTGAACTTCTCACCTACAAAGATGTGGACGACAAGGAGCCTACCGTCGCACCCCAGGAGCAGGCAAAGGATACCCCCTCGACTGCTGATGTGGAGATGACTGACAGTGCCGCTACGCCGGGAACACCTGGCAGCACTACAACCACTCCCGCCCCAGCTCCCGAGCAGAAGAAGAGCGAAAAGCCCACATTCAAGGCTGACCAGAACCCAATCTTCATCTACCGGTGCTTCATCCTCCAGTGTCTGACAGAACTTCTGTCTTGCTACAACAAGACCAAGGTTGAGTTCGTCACTTTCTCTAGGCAGGCTGACCCTCAGGCAATGACCCCCTCGAAGCCTCGCTCGACTGTTCTTAGATACATGCTTGAGAACCTCGTCCCCGTCGGTACGTTGGCACACGCAGAGGACATTGCGTTCAAAAAGAAGTGCGCGACCTCCAACTGGGCTATTTCAGTCATTGTAGCCTTGTGCCAGAAGACTGGAGAACGTCGCTCTGCCAAGGGTCGCGATGCCAAGGAAGAAGATGAGCCTGAACTGCTGTTCGTTCGCAAGTTCGTTCTTGAGCACGCCTTGAAGGCCTTCAAGGACGCCAACGTTTCTTCCGAGCCGCTGGATCTCAAGTACTCGCGCCTGCTTAATCTTGCCGACCTTTTCCACCGCATGCTCTACGGTAAGCCAACGAATAGTGCCAGCAGCTTCCCCGTCGACATGATAGTGGCTTCCCAGAAGCAACTGGCCAGGATCATGTACGAGAAGAATTTCATCACCACGTTGACGACGGCCATTGCCGACATTGACCTCAACTTCCCCAACGCCAAGCGCGCTGTGAAGTACATCCTCCGTCCGATCAAGCTCCTCACCCAGACCGCCATCGAGCTCAGCTTAAACGCCGAGATATCGGGTGCTCCTGGCCAGGCCGACGATGATGAGATTTCCACGGCATCATCAGTCTCAGACATGGACGAGTTCCGCGAGGAAACTCCGGACCTTTTCCGCAACTCTACTCTTGCCATGTTCGATCCCAGCAGAGAAGAGGAGACGGAGTCCGAGGAGTCTGATGAAGAAGATGACGAGGACATGTACGGCGATGAGTATGGTGAGGAAATGGACTACGATGATGAAATCGACCACAACGGTGGCGATGTGGTCAGCGATGAGGACGAGGAGATTGAGGGCATGGGCGACATCGAGGGCTTGCCCGGAGACGTTGGTGACGATGTAGAGATTGTCATCGAAGGCGAAGATGGAGAGGACATGTCCGAAGATGACGACGATTCGGCAGACATGGACGAAGACGACGAAGATGATCCCGATGATGACGATGATGACATCGAGGAGGTCATGGACGAAGTCACCGGCGACGACATCAACGGCAGCCTCAACGGTGACGAAGATGACGAATGGGCGAGCGAAGACGATGAGGATGGCGAGGAGTACGACGGTCACGACGATGGTCACGGTCCTCCCGGAGGTCTCGACAACCTTGTCCGTATTCTCGATGGCCAGGGTCCGCCAGGTCTGCTGGAACATCTCCAAGGTGACATGATGGATATGGAGCACGAAGGCTACTTGGACGACGAGATGCAGGAGGATGAAGGTACGCCACTTTCAATGTGCCAGCCTGTTGATGAACTGCTGCTAATATTTGTAGATGAGGAAGATGAGGAGGAAGATTATGATGAGGATGACATTGCCTACGAGGCTGGACTTGAAGGTTTGTCTCGCGACTTGCGACACATGCAGCGCTTACTGAGAGCGGTAGACGACGAAGATGGCTTGCCTGACCCAGACTGGGGATGGGGCGCTCCTCCAGATCTCGGGAGACACCACCATCATCACCACCGTGGTATCCTCGGTGTGAACCCGTTCTCGTTCATTCCGCCCGCTACGTTGGACCGCCACCTGGGTAAGCGTCGATTCCCTCCCTTTGTAATGTGCATGCTGACATGTTTAAGTTCCAGCCTATCGAGCCCACCGGCCTGCGGGAGCCCAGCGCGGGGCAGATGATGGTACAAACCCTCTTCTTCAACGCACTGGTCGTCCTTCGTCCGGTCCCGCGGCTACAGGAGGCCGTCGTGGTACCATGAGCGACTGGGTGCACGCCATGGATGGCATGCGGCCCGGCCGTCTCCTTGGACCTGGTGGCGACACTCCTGTTTCCTTCATCAGCAACCTCCTCAACATCATGAGCCATGGTTCTGCAACCATTCAACAGGACGGCATTACGGTTACTGTTGAGGGCATGTTCCCTGGCGACCCTGGTTTCCCCGGGGCCCCTCCCTTCGACGCTTTCGCTCGCCGCGACCGCCGCGGTCAGGACAACCCTTCTCGTTCATCTCGTGATGACCCCGCTCAGGCTGTTTCCTTTGTTCCCACTCTCACTACGACGCGTTGGCAAGAGGAGGGCCGTCTTCTCTTTGGCGGCCTTGCTGTTGAAAAATCCCTCCGTCTCGTTAATTCCATCCTTCGCCTGCTGGTTCCACCGGCTATGCGGGCTGCCAAGGAAGCTGAGCGTAAGGAGCGCGAGGCTCGTGAGAAGGAAGCCCGGGAGGAGGAAGAGCGCAAGCGCAAAGAGCGTGAGGCGGCCGAAGCTGAAGAGGCTAGGAAGAAGGCTGAGGAAGCCGAAAAGGCTGCGCGCGAGGCCGAAGAGGCTCGCCAGCGGGAAGCAGAGAGGCTCGCTCAGGAACAGCCTGCCGAGACAGCAGCTGAAGATCAGCCGATGGAAGATGTGGAGGCTTCCCAACCTGCCGCCACAGAAGGAGAAGCTGCTCAAGGAGAGGCGTCGCAGGCCCAGAACCGCGTCGTTGCCAACATCCGCGGGCGTCAAGTAGACATCACGGATCTCGGAATCGATTTAGAGTACCTCGAGGCTCTGCCCGAAGACCTGAGAGAAGAGGTCTTGATGAGTCAGATCCAAACTCAGCGCGAGGAAGCCCGGACCCAAGGCAACGAGCCTTCGGACATCAGCCGTGAGTTCCTCGATGCTCTGCCGGAGGATATTCGCGACGAGCTTCTCGAGCAAGAGGCAGCTGCTCGTCGTCGTCAAGAACGTGCAGAGGAGCGCAGGCGACAGGGTGGAGGAGCACCGCGGGCCGAGGAAATGGACGTCGCTACTCTCTTCGCTTCCATGGATCCGGGTCTCCGCCAGGCTGTTCTCATGGAGCAAGATGATGAGACCCTCCGGGAACTGCCTGCGGAGCTGGCTGAAGAGGCACGCCGCTTGGGTGGTGACCGTCGCCTGAACCACCACATGGCCGATATTGGTCGCCTCAACCGTGGTTATCGCCGTCACGATGGTGGCCAGCAGGAGGAAGAGCAGGCACAGAGGAAGCAGAAGCCGCGTCCTATCGTTCAGATGCTCGACAAGTCAGGTGTTGCGACTCTTCTTCGACTGATGTTCATCCCTCAGCAGGGAAGCGCTCGTCAGACCCTCAACGGTATCCTCAAGGATGTCTGCCAGAACCGCCACAACCGTGCTGAGGTTATCAGCATCCTACTTTCAATTCTCCAGGATGGCTCTGCCGATATCAACGCCGTTGAGCGCAGCTTTGCCCAGCTATCACTTCGTGCGAAGCAGCCGCCCGCTCCCCAGCCTTCCGGCAACCAGAAGACGCCACAGCCTCTGAAGCGTTCGCTCACTGGCCAGCTTTCTGGTCAGCAACTGTCAAGCCATAGCGACATGTCGCCCATCATGGTGGTGCAGCAATGTCTCAGCACCCTTGTGTACCTGGTCTATAACAACCCACACATCTGCTCCTTCTTCCTTGCGGAGCATGAGACGGCGGTTGGCTTCAAGTCCAAGGCTTACCGAAAGGGCAAGGCAAAGGAGAGCAAGGCCCACAAGTACCCTCTAAACGCTCTTCTCAGCCTGCTCGATCGGAAACTCATTGTTGAGAGCTCTTCTGTCATGGAGCAGCTGGCTTCTTTGCTGATGAACATCACCAGCCCCTTGGGCATTCTCCTTAAGAAGGACAAGGAAAAGACCGAAGAGAAGAAGGACGAGCCTGCTGAGGCTGGGTCTTCGATCCAAGCACAGGCCGAGGGCACTACAGCAGAAACTGGCGAGACTGCTACAACTACGGATACCACGACCCAGGCCGAGGTTCCTACGGAAGCTTCATCCGAGAAGAAGGATGAGAGCAAGATGGAAGATCAGGCTGACGACAAGAAGAAGGCACGTGGCATTGTAGCGCCTGAGGTGCCTGAGTACAACCTTCGCCTCGTCGTGCACATTCTGGCCGCCCGCGAGTGCAGCAGCAAGACGTTCCAGAACACGCTGTCGGTTATCAACAACCTCTCGGCTATTCCTGGTGCCAAAGAGACGTTCGGAAAGGAGCTTATCAAGCAGGGTCAAGACCTGGCTCAAGCGTGCCTCGACGACCTGAACGAGCTCGTCTCACAAATCACCAAGGCCAAGACGGGTACCGATGTGCAGGGCATGGCTTTGTCGAAGTTCTCGCCCGCCAGCTCTGATCAGACCAAGCTTCTTCGCGTGTTGACTGCATTGGATTACCTCTTCGACCCCAAACGCGCTGATACCCAAGACAAGCCCGCCTCCAGCGTTGCCGATGGCCTCCCTGCCGAGCAGAAGGCCGACATTCTCACCACGCTGTACGAGAATCCGACCTTCTCGTCCCTATGGCACAAGCTCAGCGAGTGCTTGACCGTCATCCGCGAGCGCGCCAACATGCTCAGCGTAGCCACGATTCTCTTGCCTCTAATTGAGGTGTTGATGGTTGTGTGCAAGAACACGACGCTCAAGGATGCGCCTCTGGCCAAGCTCCACGCACGAGAGGTCGAGTTGTCTAGCCCGCCGCCGGAGAACCGCATGGAGAGCTTGTTCTTCAAGTTCACTGAGGAGCATCGCAAGATACTGAACGAGCTCGTTCGTCAGAACCCGAAGCTCATGAGCGGGTCATTCTCCGTTCTGGTGAGGAATTCCAAGGTTCTGGAGTTCGACAACAAGCGCAACTTCTTCACTCGCCGCCTCCACTCGCGCAGTGCGGAGATGCGCCACCCGCACCCCACGCTTCAACTCTCTGTTCGCCGCGAACATGTCTTCTTGGACTCTTTCAAGTCCCTCTACTTCAAGACTGGCGACGAGATGAAGTACGGCAAGCTCAGCATCCGATTCCACGGTGAAGAGGGTGTCGATGCTGGTGGTGTTACTCGCGAATGGTTCCAGGTTCTCGCCCGGCAAATGTTCAACCCCGACTACGCTCTCTTCATTCCTGTTGCCTCGGATCGCACGACCTTCCACCCGAACCGTCTGAGTGCGATCAACCAGGAGCATCTTCTGTTCTTCAAGTTCATTGGCCGCATCATCGGAAAGGCGTTGTACGAGGGTCGCGTGCTTGACTGCCATTTCAGCAGAGCCGTCTACAAGCGCATCTTGGGAAAGCCGGTCAGCATCAAGGATATGGAGACTCTTGACTTGGATTACTACAAGTCCATCCTCTGGATGCTCGAGAACGATATCACCGACATCATCACCGAGACGTTCTCCGTCGAGGCCGAGGAGTTCGGCGTCACTCAGACCATCGATCTCATCCCCAACGGCCGCAACATTCCTGTTACCGAGGACAACAAGCAGGAGTACGTCCGCTTGATGGTTGAGTACCGTTTGACTGGATCGGTGCAAGATCAATTGTCGGAGTTCCTCAAGGGTAAGTTTGATTCCTCACTTTGCTATTGATTCTGTCGCTGACAAGTAACAGGTTTCCATGACATTGTTCCGGCGGAGTTGATTTCCATCTTCAACGAACAGGAACTTGAGCTGCTCATTTCTGGTCTGCCCGAGATCGACGTAGACGACTGGAAGAACAACACCGAGTATCATAACTACACGGCAGCTTCGCCACAGATCCAGTGGTTCTGGCGTGCAGTCCGCTCCTTCGACAAGGAAGAGCGTGCCAAGCTGCTCCAGTTCGTCACGGGGACCAGCAAGGTGCCGCTCAACGGCTTCAAGGAACTCGAGGGTATGAATGGCTTCAGTCGCTTCAACATTCACCGCGACTACGGCAGCAAGGATCGCCTCCCCAGCTCGCACACGTGCTTCAACCAGCTGGACCTGCCAGAGTACGAAAGCTACGAGGCGCTGCGACAACAGCTCTACACTGCCATGACGGCGGGTAGCGAGTACTTTGGTTTCGCATAATCGGGGTGTCGTCCTTTCTTCGGAATCCTCATCTTCTTCTATCCTGCTTTTGTTTTCCGCACACCACACAAAAAAACTGACGAGCGTACTACGGGAAATGTTCCATGAGTTGCTGCATTTGAAAGGCGCCGGCGAGTCTTCGAAGGGAAGGGGAGGGTGTTGCGAAAGGGTTCCCACCCTCTTCTTCGAGCTATCACACAACAGTAGATAATACCTGGGGATCACACTGGTGTTGTTTTCTTTTTTCAGTTTCTGCATTTGGAAGGGGGTGGGGGATCAGCGGTAGTACTTTTCTACCTTCTTCGGGGTTTCATTTAGCGGTTCATTCGTTGTATCAGTACCCTTTTTTAGTTCTCGGGTTTGCGAGCGACGAGACAGGATGGACTTTTTCACTGCAGTGGGGAGCTCGAGTCTCGTCTTGGAGGAAAGGGAGATCCGGAGTGCAGGCCGTGTTCTCCTGCTTATGCCTCCATACGAGAAGGGACGAGCTGGGATTCTTTTAGGTGGGGTTTCTACACTAGTTGCTGGCTCTTTCGAGCCGGCTTTGGCCGCTTTTCCCCCGAGGTGGTGGAGGTTGGTAGATAGCTTTCTCTTTTCTCTTTTCCTTGGCTTTTTTGCTTAGGTCCTTAAGATGAACAATGCGCTTTAGAAAACGAATGGCCCATGATGTGTTTAACATGTGATTTTTATGTGCTGTGCTGTGCTATCTGCTGCGTGGTGTAATGCATGGGGAGGCCATGGGAGGAGCTGGATGTCTGACGGGGAATGCTTCTGTGTTTAAAACGGGGTCTGAGTGGATCTGCGGATTTCTTCTCCACAGGACGCTACAACTCCGTTGGACAGTTAATCTCGGAGTTTAGATACTGCGGCGTCTTCTGTCTCTTCCGTGCCGTTCCTCTCGAACCGACTTTCTTTCGCGTCAAACTGAGCAGGAACAGTAGGTAGCCCGTTGGGAAAAGACACGGGGCCGTGCTCTTAAACAACGAAAATCAACGCGGCTCAACGGTGCTTACTATGCTCGGATGGATCATCGATGCAAGATGTTGGAGCGCACCGCTCGGCCTCGATAACGTGATCCGACGAGCGTAATCTGCGGGGCATCCCCAAAGTGAAACCGAGATCCACCGCAAGGCAAGACGCAGAACAGTAGTCGTCATCCTCGGAACCCCAAAGGCCCAGCTCTCCACCGTTG
The DNA here is from genome assembly GCA_029906385.1 of Neofusicoccum laricinum. Lineage (NCBI taxonomy): Eukaryota > Fungi > Ascomycota > Dothideomycetes > Botryosphaeriales > Botryosphaeriaceae > Neofusicoccum > Neofusicoccum laricinum. Next base: position 235,004 of record CP123727.1, read on the forward strand.
CTGAGAACTGTGGTTTCTGCCGGCCGCTGCGTTGAGTCTGGAGCAAGGAAGACGGCCGCTTGATACGTGCCGGTCTTGCGAGTGCCGAGGGAGGCAGCTGAGAGGTCCTGGCGGGCTCGCGAGCAGGGTTTGCGGTGGGCTCGCAGCTGCTGGCCTTGTGGAGGACTCGTGCAGGCGGGTCATGTGGACGGCGTTGGTCCGCCGGCCGGGTCACGGCGAGGACGGGAGCTGGAGCATTCGTCGGGCTGCGGCTCACACTGGGTCCTGGGCAATTTTCGCGTCCGGACGAATGCTTCAGTTCCCCGTGGTCTTCTGCACGGCTCGACCACACATGGCGCTGCTGATGGGATTCGTCTGGCGGTCTGGTGTGGCGGTCGCTGCGTGGAAAACAAGCTGTGTTCATTCCCAGCCTTTCTGCTTCCGACTACTGCAGGCTTTCTGAATCAAAAGGCTAGTCGGACAAGCAGACTGTGTTTTGATCGATTGGCCGAATCCAAGAATTGAAGACTCTTGCGGACCCACATTCACTGAATCTCGTACCCATATGAGAGCAGCGCGCAGAGAACTCGGTGTGGCATATTGATTTCACTCACCAGATACAGGTTTTGATGCTGAACATGATTGCTCAAGATTGGAATATTGTTCCTGTGGACAGACGGAGACAAGACTTGAACGCAAGTCTCGAAAGCAGGCCAAAGTAAGTGTATCAGACAATGCTTATCAAATATATTCTGGAATGACTTCTTCGTGTGTGAAGCATGTGGAGAAGATTATTGCAGGCTAAAGAAGTCGAGCTTCCAACATACCTTTCCCAACAACGCGTTCCACGTCATCCGGCATAAGTTCAGCAAGTCACTCGTTCTCAAAATCACTAGCCGGGGTCGAAATCCCTGCTACCAATTGCATTCGATGGTGTCCTGGATTCGCCTAATCTAAAATAACGGCCAGCGTTGCCGTGATCGTCTACTTTCACTTCGACCACAGTGATATCTTATATACTATCGGTGGTGCACCATTTCTTCAATTTTGTAACTGTTGTTTCTTTGGCCGGCTGAAGCAAAAACGTTTCGCCCGTCTCCCGTCCTCCCTTAGGAATCAGCAGCCGCAAGAGTACTGCAATGGACGATGGTGAAGTCCATCATTATGGATTGATGCTGGTTGTCGAGCCTTAATATTTTCCGTGCCTTCCACCATACTTGGAACTGCTCTCCATCAACAATTGAGTTTATTCTCTTGGATTGAGAAATTTTGTTCATTTACCAAGTGTTTCATAATGAGATAATTGAGGACGCAGTGGGCTGGCTCAATGGAAAGGTAGAGGCCCCAATGTCACACTCCGACAACTCTGAAGTAGGATGTTAACAACGAGTGGTTTATGCCATCCAAGTGCCGCCATCCTCTCCTGCGCACACGCGACTACGCCCTCAGCCACGTCACTTGCGCACTATACAGGGAGCAATTGACCGACTCTGCGACCATCCACCTGCCAAAACTTTCCCCGCGCCTCTGCTTAAAAGACGGCAGTATCAGCCCTTACAGCTTCTCTTCCTCAGCCCATTGGTATAACTCCTCGCGGAGAAAGACGTGCTGTTCAACAACAGCTTTGGACTGCGTTCTCCGTCTTCTCCCTCGTTTCCCGCCCTTTGTCTTTCCTATTCCTCCTGGCTCGTCTTTTGTCAGCCCTCTACCAGCAGACAAAATGATGGCGACGGCAATGATAGTGATACTCTTCACTCGGACGTCACGATGAAGGGCAGCATTCGATGGCACATCATTCTTCCATCATCTACCATGTTTGCCGTCAACAAGGTCGTTGGTCTGCGCAATCCTGCCGAGAGTGACTTTCCTCGCCGCAGGACACGGGAGTGGGTGATCTAGGCCTGTAGCGAGGTCAGCCGACACAGTGGCCGGTCATTGTTCCCGGGAAGTTGTTGTCAAACCAGAGCTGTACTTCGAAGGCAGAGAAGAGGTGGCGGAATGTCGTTCCATATTTAAGCTCCGTTTCTAGAGTTTACAGCATGCAGCAGACCGCGTCCCGGCAACTCGGCAGCGCCACGTGCCAAAACACACGATCGAGGAATCCATTTCCGAATCCGTGCGCGAGGTCAATTGAAGCATCCATCCGTCCGGACTGAAGATCGCGCCGAGAAGCCCGAACATTTCAATTCGGATGGCTCCTCCATCTCCCCTTTGACGCCCGCAAAAACAAAAAGAGCACACCCTCACATCCACACACCCACACACTCCTCAGCAACCGAACTCGACTTGTCAACTCGCACTCTCATTCCCATCCACCCGCCCTCTTCCCCCAAACGATTCGAACGAGTAGTACACACACACACACACACACACACACACATACAATTACACCAGGGTATCATGCGCCCGCATCCCGCTTGCCGCTCTCCAGAACAACCCGAAAAAGGAAAAAACCGTTTCGCCCGAAAACGCCCTTTCCCCCATTCTACAAAAACGTCTTCTTCCGACTCAACTTCGAATACGCCCTACTGATCGACGTCCCACCCCCCTGCTGTGTCATCCCCACCCGCCCCATCTCGTACGGGCCGCTCCCCCCCGTCCACGCCGTCCCCCTCGTCGACGTCGGATACAGGCCGGGCCCGCCCTCCGGACTGCCGTTGCCCTGGTTGAGCGAGGGCGAGTACTCAGCCCCGAAGCCGCGGTTGCTCCACGCGCTGGCCGGCGGCGGGCCGGGGCGACGCGGCGTCGACGCGCTGCCGCCGGGCGTGTCTGGAGAGCCGATCGGGTAGGCGGTGCCGTCGGTGCTGAAGCGCTGCTTGAGCTTTGCCATCCAGCCGGGGCCGGCGTTGGGGCCGCCGGGGGCGGCCATGGCGGTCGAGATGGCGAGGGGGGGCTGGCCGCCGGAGAGCTGGCCGTAGTAGTAGGCGTGGTGCTGGTCGGGCGGCATGGTGACGCCGCCGTCGTGGTGGTGTTGTGCGGGCCAGCTGGCCTCCTCTTCGACGCGCCACGCGTCGCCCATGTTGCCGCGCGCCGCCACCACCGCCGGCACGGCTTCTTTCGGCACGAAGAAGAGGTGGCCGCCGCTCTCGCCGATGTACCACTGGCAGTTCCACTGCGGGCCGGCCGGCCCGCCGCCGCAGGAGCCGGCCATGGCGGCGGCCGGCGGCGAGTTGACGGCGAGGGAGAAGAGGTTGGGCGGCTCGGAGAAGTCCGTGACCAGGCCGCGGTGGAAGATGAAGTAGGCGAGGCAGAGGATGTTGGTGAAGAAGGCGGCGGCCAGGACGAGGAAGAAGAGCTTTTGCGGCTCGCCCGTGGGTCCGGAGGCGTAGGTGCGTTCGCGGATGGTGGCGTTGAAGTTGGTGGTTTCGGGGGTGAGCAGGATGGATTCGTCGTGGGACTGGAAGGGTGGGTATCAGTGAGGGGGTGAGGCGGTGGTGGGAGGAAGCATGAGGACTCACCCAGTTCATATCCATCTGCGCACCCTGCGTGCTCATAAGTAACGTGCTCCCTGCCAGCACTGCCAGCGTCTCTGCCAGGCTCGGCCGATCTGTCTGCAGTTTCGGCTCCCTGATGATCAGCTGCGTCAACAGTCGCGCAATGCTGGCTTTGCCGTCCGAGATGCCCGCGTTGAGCGACAGTGAGTTGGCCCACTCGGTTCCGATCCAAGGCCAGTTGAGACTGACAGTCGCTGAGCCACTATCTGCTCCCGGGTCACTGTGGATGTACGCCAAAGGGTCGTCCTCCGGCTCGCAGCGAGAGGAAAGCGAAGAACCCTCCTGGGCTGCCTGGTATATGGTGCTGCAGTTGGCCGTGAGGGAGGCTTTGAGCTGACAGACCGAGTAGCGCTCCTCGTCGGAATCCCCGTCACGACCGAGCAGGTAGATGGACTCGCGGCCGTAGAAGAAGGTCTGGTTCAGGACAGTGTTATACGCGGCCGGGTAGCGCGAGAAGATCGGGGCGGTTTGGCCGTTCTTGCCCCAGCCGAACAGGTCGTCAACGACGGTGCTGTTGACGGACGAGTTGGCGCTGAGGAAACTGATCTGCTTCGGCCAGGTCGGCGCATCCAGCTCTTCGGAGTAGTTCCAGGCGGTGTAGACGATGGGCGCAAGCTCGCTGCGGTTCAGATTCGCGCAGAGGACGTGGATGACGGGACTCGGGACGGACGCCGTCAGGCTGTACGCGCCCAGCCCAGCAAGCTCTTCTGGCTGCAGGATCTCGTTGCGTTTGTCCTTTGAGGCTTGTAGCACACCGGCGTGCGGCATGGCCAGGCTGACGTTGTTGATTATGTGGCCGTTCCATTCAGTGGCGGCGACGTCCAGCCAGGTTCCGTTGACTTGGATTTCCGATTTGAACTGGGAGTATCCGGGAACACGGTTCTCCTTTTCGACACCGGTGGTCTTGTTATTTGCCCGGTAGTCCCATTCGGCAAGGAAACGCTGGTAGTCGTGATACGCCTGTGCGGCGTATGAAATGTCGAGACAGGTGGCGTTCCGGTACGTCTCGTCTTCCTTGATGGGGATAGGCGTCTCGCACTTGTACCCCAAGTACATGTGGTTAGCAAACTCGGTGACGATGTCCGCCTTCATAATTCTCGACTCCAGGTCCCCCATTTTGAGCTGCGGCTGGACTGTGCAATGTTGTCAGCGGATGAAGCAAGCTCAGGCGAGTCTTTCCTCCTTACCCAAAGCGTCCGAGGCACTGGTGTAGAGCGTAGCAACAACAGCAGCTACGAAACTCATCAGACCCAAGATGCTGAACAGCGCGTACCGCACCGTCTCGAAATTTGCAACCATGTAGCCCGGCGAGCCGATCCAATTGCGCATGCTCATCTCGGCCAGCGTCACGCCCTTTCCACTCCCTCTTACGCTCAAACTTCTCCTGCTCAGCACCTGGCCCAGAAACGCGACGATAGACGACCCAAAAGACAGTTCGATGGTTTTCGCAAGAATTGCAGTGAGCAACGAAGCGTTTGACGGTGTAAGGGAGCCGTTGCTACGGATCATTGTCCACTCGGGACCTCTTAGCGCGACTACGAGGAAGAGACCAGAGACCACAGTGGCGTAGATGGAGACGAGGATGATGGAGCTGGTCACCCATTTGGTGCGGAAAAAGTGTCTCCGGGCAGGACATGCCACGGTTGGCACAAAACCTGAGAAAAGGTCAGCCTCCTCGTCGCAACGCGTACTTGTGGCTCGGCACATGAAATTGCATGTGAGCCCGTCTGTCCCTGAGCATGCCTGAGAAGCCTGGCAAACGGAGGCCCAACGGCTTCTTGGCGAAGCCTGAGTCAAAGCAACCATCCGGATGAAACAGCCACGGGACCTACCAGCCCTTCCATCCGCTCGACTGCCCCTCACCTCCACCCCGGAAAGCCGTCACAAGGGAAAGAAAAAAGGGGGAAAAAAAACAGCACTCACCCTGGTGCAGATTCCTCTCGAAGAAATACGCCAACTTCGGACTCGGCGTCGGCGCCCCCTCCTTCGCGTCCACGCCCATCCCACCCTTATTCCTCTCCCCCTCGTACCCCTCGCCCCCATACCCCTCCCCGATCAAGCTCGTCGTGCTCCGATTCTTCGTCGGCGTGTCCGCGCCGTACACGTCCGAAAACGGGTTGCTCGCGCCGCCGCCCGTCCGCTCATTGTACCCGCCGCCGCCATACCCCGGCGTCGTCGGCGTGTCGGTCCCGCTGCTCGCGCTGTGCGGCGGCAGCGGGAAGTTGAAGCTGACCTGCCGCTTCCCTGCTCCTCCCGCCGCATCTCCCCCGCCGAGCAACGCGTCGCCCGGCCCGCGGCCCGTTGTAGTGGTGGTGGTGGCGGCGCTCGCGGGCGTGTCGATGCCCAGGCTCGAGCTCCGGCTGCGCCGACACCGGGTCTGGATCGAGGCGGCGCCGCCGGTCGAGATGACGGAGCGACGGTCGTCGGGCGGGAAGACGGAGCTGGGGCGGCCGCGGAACGAGCCCGTCTCGTAGTTGACGTCGATGTCGTCGTCGTGGTCGAGGGCCTCGACGAAGCGGCTGCGGCGCGTGCCCTGGCTGATCTTCGAGAAGCGCGACGCCGACGAGGTCGCGCGCGCGAGGGCGCTTTCCGGGACCGAGGGCGAGACGGGCGTGCCGGCGGCGGAGGGCAGGACGGCGCTGGCGGGGGTGCTGCTGCTGCTGCTGCTGCTGCTGCTGGCGGCGGAGGTGGTGTCGATGCGGTCGGGCTGGTGGGAGGCCATGGCTGCGTTGCGGGTGCCCTGTTTTCGTCTGGTCTGGGCTGGTGGTGCGGTCTTGCTGGTCGAGCGGCTCCCCCTTCAGCAGCATGGGCTTGCACTGCTCCGTCTCGTGCCAGCGGGGAAGCAGGGCACCGGGCTCTCGAGCTCTTTATCTCAGTCGGCCGGCGGGCAGCGGTCGGCGACGCCGGAGCTTCCAGACACCTGTGCGCAGCTCCACTGCTCCACGTGGGAAGCTCGGCGTGCGTTGCGTGCCTGTGCTGGGGCCCCTCAAATGTGGCCGCTCTGGCGGGTGGGAGTGGTCAATGGGCCCGCCGCGCGTGTGCCGTCGTCATTGGCCGTCGTCGGGGTCTGTACGCGGTTGGGCGGCCAGTTTGCTGCCGGCGCGTGCAACGGTGATGGCGATGGGGATGGCGCTGGCAGGCAGGACTTGGGAAACATGCGGCGCTGGGCCTGGAGCGTGGAGGGGAGAAATACGAGACGATGACGAATGTCGAATTTGCGGTGATCTCTATCTCATCTGCCTCCACGATGCGCCTCTAGCGCGCGCTGCTAAAATTGTATCCAGAGGCACCGGCCGGGAACCAGGTGCCAAGCAGCAGCACTGCGGCCGTCGCGCCATTGAGGCAGACAAACGCCTGGCGCGAGACGCAGACGGTCGACTTGGGATGCGGCAGCGAGCGGCGGCGGCAGGCGGCAGGCGGCGGCGGCGTAGGCGTGCTCCACGGTCCTTAATCGTCTCGTCCTGACTCTGGCGTTTGCCGCTTCTCTGGCAAGGGTCAGGCAGCGGCGCAGGAGCCACCCCTTTTCCGGCCACCCAGGCGCCAGCGCCACAGTGCCAGCCCGCCTGGTGCGACGTTGCACCGCCCTGCCGCTCCGCGCCTGCGCCTCACGATGCGGGCGACCCAGGCCGGCATGAGGTCATGGTCGGGGCAGCCGCGCTGCGCTGCGCTGCGCGGAGACGTGTGGCTGGAGTGCGGAGAGCGGCCGCGGAGAGCGGAGAGCGCGTTGCGGCTCAAAAGCCAGCCGCCTGCGCAATCTGCAAGCCTGCGAATCACGGCGCCGCGTGCCTGTTTGCTGCCGCCCGCCCAGCGCCCAATTTCCTGGCCGTGAGGAGGAAACATGCGGCTGCACGCAGGGGTAGCCGCCTCTCCATTGGCCTGGTGTCGCCTCGCGCCTCCCGCCCACCTCCCACCTCAGGGCCTGACACGAACCCCATCTCGCCCGCCGCCGCTCCCCTGCCCGTTGAGGCAAATGCAAAGGGGGGCCAGGCTCTCAGATCACCGCGCTGTTCGACGGCCTCTCTCGCCGCCGTCTTCGAGCCGCCAGCCGGCTTGGCAACGTTGGCGATCGCAGCGCACATCACCGCGATCATCATCTACATCCGCCCAGACTGCGTCCCTTCTGATTGAAGGCCGCCGGAAAAGGGTCAGCCGCGTGCGTGTCCAGCGCTGTTTTTTTCGCGGCCGGCTTCTGTCAATATTTTTCGCGACTCAAGCAAAACTCAAGCACGGGCCATCGCAGCCCTATCTGCCCGAGCTTCCGGCGAGCCAGCAAATGTTCCAGGCTTCTCTTCTTTTTCTGTCTCATGCAATAAGCAAAGCGACAGAGCCACGACACTTGTCCAGCATCTGAGCACATTCGAGCTCGTCCCCGGCCTTTCTCCTTGTCCATTCTCTTGCCTGTTTCGGCTACCTTCCCGGCAAAGACCCTCTTCCACATGTGTGTAGACACTCGTGTGACGAATCTAGTGGACTTCATACTGCACTTGAGCATCCAGAGGAGCAAGATACCCGACTTCCCACCCACCATCCCCAGTGAGCTACTCAAAATTTCTACACCCTACCTGGGGAAAGCATCAGCCATCCTCCATACTCCCGGTACGCGTCTGAGTCGATGTCTCAATACCGCCATCCTGTGAATGTGACATCGAGTCTAGCCAAGTAGGAGGACTCGTGCCGAATAAACTACCGGTCAGGTGGACCTATGGCAAATCACGTTGCCAGCCAACCCAGCGGAACAAATCACACCCGCATTCCCTCAGCCTACTCTTTTAAGAGACAAGGCTCTCAGCGCCATTGGATCCCTACTTATATAAAACATATAACAGCCAATAATTCAAAGGTTGGGCGTAATACAGACTGTCGTAAGCATTGTGCCGACTTGGCAAGATGGCAAAGGAAGCACTTATCACTTCTTTTCTTTTTTTTTTTTGGTATGCTTGGCCTCTTAGCTGCTTCTTATTGTCGTATTTTTTTTTCAGCAGCCACTGGCTATCTCTTCTATAGCTACGAGACTCTACGATGTCGAACGTTGATGGCAATGGTCAAAGTTTTGTGGTTCATTTTTGAGCGCCGCATGAAGTCGGGCCGCCGGCAAGAAAAAGTGGAACAAGAAGATAGAGTCGAGTATCTCTATATCTTCGATGGCCAGCCGCTCACTGTGGCTTGGCTGTTGGGAAGGCCTGTGAAAAACTGAACTCTGAAGTGACCGCATGTATGTACAAGCTTCAAAAGAATAAGCGGAAGCTGGATGCCAAGATCCCGGCGGGATGCTCAGCTTTTAGCTTCCAAATGCCATCTGGTACATTTTTCCATGTTATTTGGCAGTTGCAAATCTAAGCCTGCGGAAGATTGATGCATTACTGTCAAAGCGCACAACGTCCATACCAGCCGACTGCCCGAGCCGATATGTTTGAAGTTTTAACCAACAAAAAAAAGAACTGATTCTTTTGCGTTCTTCTGATGATCAAGGGAATGAGACACTTACCAAGCCCCATAGGCTGAAGGAGATGCCGCACTGGTCGCAACCCGGTAAGCCGGAAGGTTCCAACCGTGCTTAACCTGCAGTCTTTGTTATTCGAGCGAAGACCCGAAACCGCAAAAACAGCGTAGAGCATTCTTAGTAGCTGCTGCTGTCCATCATTTACACATGATCGTAAATCTTATCATCCAAAAACTCTCGTCGCAGCGGTCTTGTTCAGCCTCAGCTCCGAATGAGAGGATTACTGTCCAGCATAAATCCGCAAGTCCCTCAGCGCAAAGAAATTTACCTGCTTCATCAATTCTGCGTTCATCGCCTCGGTACAAGACCCACATCACCATATCAACCAGAACATCTTCAAAAACTTGGCATTACCATTTACCAAACTCCAAGTGCCCTTCTTCAAATATTTGCTAGGTCTCATCCGGGGTATCATCGCCTCCCTCCCACAACACAAATACAATACGCCCAACAAAATACGAGAAACCAAAACCTCTACCCAACCCTCTAGTTCTCTCCTCCCACCCTCTACTCCGGACCTCCGCTCCACCCCACCTTTGCACCGCCACCCGCTAAGCACGCCGTCACCTGCAGCCGGGCGCCTTACGCTTGCCCATCTCTGCAGACCACCCCACCCCGCCCCGCCCCTCCTTCAAGCACGGGGATAAGACGATGGGGAAGCTCGGCACGCCTTGGCGGGCGCTCAGCCAAGCCGGGGAAGGGGCTGGAGTCCGCTCGGAGCCAAGGGCCGGTTTTTTTTTTCGCCGCTCTCTCGCCAGGACTGTGGTTTCGGACGACAGCCTTCGCGCGCGACGCTCAGAGCCGCACGCGCTGGTACCGCTCCACGACCGGGACCCAGCAGGCCCAGCCGATGAGCGCGACCGACATGAACACCAGCACGGCCAGCAGCTGCTGCAGCGCGACGACATCGGCGTCCACCATCGGCGCGAATGCGGCGCTGACGACCTGGCCGCTCCTGCGGTCCAGCACCTTGCTGGTGCCCAGCGCTCTGCCGCGCGCGTCCAGCGCCACCGCCCGCACGAGCTGCGCGTCGCCCGCGCCGGACACCCACAGCTGCGTCTCGAACCCCGTCTTCACCACCCTGTCCCCGACGTCCGTCCACCGCTCCGCGTCCACGTCCCGCTCCTCCCCGTCACCGCGTTCGCCGCCCTCCTCCTCGTCCTCGTCCTCCGCGTCCGCCGCTGCCCCCTGCAGTTGCCATGCGTACACCTCCGTCGCGCCGTTCCAGCTCACCAGCACCCGGTTGCGATACTCGCGCGCGATGTCCGGATCGGTGGTCGGCGCGCCGACCCAGCGGCCCTTGTGGGCGCGGTAGCTCTTGACCCAACCCCAGCCGAAGAAGGCGCTGGCGCCGAAGTGCGTGTCGCACAGCACGGTGCCGTCGGGGGCGAACTCGGTGTAGGCGGCGCTGTGGCCCCAGCCGACGAAGGCGTTGCCGTTGGGCAGCAGCTGGACGGAGCCCTGGCTGTGCGCCAGGATCCTGGCCGGGGAGACGAAGGCGGCGAGGAGGGTGGCGGTCATGTTTGCGAGGTCGAGCTGGACGAGGAGGCCGCGGGAGGTGGCGGCGGTGGCGAGGTGGCGGTTTTTGTCGTAGGCGCCGTTGTCGAAGATGGTGAGGGTGTTGTTGGCGTGGTGGCGGGCGTGGTGCTGCCAGGTGAAGTTGGAGGCGGCGCCGGCGGAGAGGTCGGTGAAGGAGGAGTGGGCGCCGCCGAGCTTCCAGAGGACGGTGCCGGCGGGCGAGATGCAGGTGACGGTGTGCATGTAGCGCGACGAGACGTAGTAGTTGCCGGCGGCGTCCTTGTCGACGCTGTTGATGTGGAAGAAGTCCCAGGCGTCGGAGCGGCTGGCGCCGTGGCGCTTGAGCTCGTTGAAGGACTCGTTGACCGTGTAGTGCGTCGAGGCGCGCCACTCGAACACCAGCCGCCCCGTCTCGATGTCGACTTCCTGGAACAGGCCGTCGTAGATCCAGCCGTCGGACGGGCCGCCCACGGAGCTGAGGTCGGCGGGGATGATTTCGTAGATGGTCATCAGCGCGGTCCCGTTGTCGGTGATCTCGAATTCGTGGAGATCACCCTCCAGTCCATTGGCCGGATTGATTGTATACTTGACCTCGTACGAGGAATCAAGCTTTGCAAGTTAGACAGAAATCACAAGAGCATTTGTAGCACGCTCACCATGTAGTAGGATCCGCGTCCGTGGGTGCCGTCGTCGGTTCCAGACCAGAAAGTAAGATATTCCTGCCCCTTGTACGTCTGCGGTCTGAAATCCATGGCTTCGCCATACTTCTTTTCCATGTACACGAGATTGCCCTCGTGGTCCAGGATCATTGGGCCGGGCGTGGAGACGGATCTACCACGCGGCTCTAGAAAGACATAGCCTTTGTCGCATTGCACGCTCGACTCCAGCACATTCACGCGCGGCGAGGCCAGGTCGAAAGAGGCGTACTCGTGCCACGGGTACGCGCCATACAGGCCTTGGTCGTACCAGAGCGGGTTGGACTGGCGCGAGGGGGCGGCGGCGGCCAGCAGCGGCAGAAAGGCAAGGAATGTCTGGGGCCTCATGTTGAGGCAGGATGGGCCGGGTTGGCAGCAGCGGTGGCGGGCAGCATCTCAGGAAGCCAGGCGCGGGGCAGGGCTGGGGCAAGGGCAGGTCTTGTACATCGGGGCAGCTACTCCTACGCGCGTGCTCGATATCGATAGCGCATGGAAGGGCCAGGTGGAGCTTGGTGGTGACGACGCCGATGTGGGCCATAGGGGGCGCGTCCGCCCCCCGGGCGATGATCGGTCCTTTGGCCACTGGGCGTGTCGACGGCTGGCGTTGCGCTCTGCCTGTCACATTGCGGGCGGGCTGGCTGCAAGCCTTGGCGGCGCTGAGCACGTCGGCCGCTGCTGGTGCCGACCCTGCGGCGAAGCAGCGCCAGGCGCTGCCGGGCTTCCTCTCCCGGAAGGTTCTGCGGGCTGCTGAGCATTGGCGGCTTGCCGGCGGAGAATGCCTGCAAATGAGGACGTGCTGTGTGCGCTGCAGGATTCTGGGGGTGCGGAATCAACGTTTGGGGACATCTTCGGCGACGTGCTGCGGGCCTGACCAAGACACAGCGCCCCCGTGCTTAACCCCGATGCCAGGTGCCAGGGGCCCGACAAGCGTTCGGCCGGTGTCGCGGGGCCTGCGGTCGCCCAGTGAGGCTCCTGCTCGCGTGCACCCGAGACGGCTCGCGCATGGGCGTGTGGGCGCAATCCCGGTTGCAGGACGCGGCACAGAGCCGGGCGGTGGCGCAGACGGCGGGCTTGGATCGGGAGGGCGTCATGGCTATGGCGCGTTGCGGCACAGCGGCTTGACACCACGGTGAGGCGAGAGGAGGTGTGGTGAGGGACCGCCGTGGTTGCGCGGCCGAGTCGACGCGTTTTTAGCGCCCACTCCTGTGATAACGCACACGCGGCGCCCGCTGTCCTCCATGTATACATCGGGAAGGACCCCTTCGCCCTCAGGAGTCTTTTCAGGAGACCGGCAGGCGTCAATGCCGCAGGACAGGTCTCCCGCTGCCCACTGATGTGTAGCATGGGCATTGGAAACCGGAGAGCTCTCGTGTGGCGGAAGAGACTGCTCAAAAGAACCGCTGATGTGGGATGATCGGCTCGTTTTTTCGTGTTCGTTCCACTGTCCGCGCGTTCTGCCGTCTGGTGTCTTGGCATTTAATTCCAGGAAGCAGGAGATGCTCCCGGGAGGTCAGTCATCCCCGGTCCAACTCCTTGTACGACCGCTGTCTTCCAAAACCAAAAATCGGAGCTGCATTGAGGTCTGAACAGAGTCCGGATACGTCTCGTGGTAGCAGCTACGAAGGTGTTCCTTCGATCGGGCTTGGGGGCGAAGACGAAGCGATCCCCCAAAGGCACAGACCGATCGCAGAAGATCGGTCGGCTGAAAATCGCACACAGCGCTTGCAACAACGCACGAACATCAGAGAAGACCGCATTTGGAAGCAGTCAACTTGATAAGACCCGTATACAGATCCTCGAGAGCGGGCTTCCACGCGGATTAGCGCTGCCGTGACCAGCATAATTAAGACAGACAAACTTACCGAGAAACCTTGGTAAATTCCACAGGCTTTCTCCTGAAGCATCGGCGAGTCAAAACTAAGTTCATGCATCCAAGAGAGTAAGTCCCTTATGTCGTCGTGCTTGATGTCACATGTCAGTGCTCGTCGGCGCCCGTTCACGATTGCTCGTGCTCTCGCTTGCGCCTGTGCATTGTAAGTTATAATCACATTATGTTTAGGTAGACATTCAACAATCGCAGCTTTAGCTCACTTGGGAGAGCGCCAGACTGAAGATCACTTCAGCCCTAAAGCAAGTCACTCTGTGCGGTATCTGGAGGTACTGTGTTCGATCCACAGAAGCTGCAAGAACTCAAGGTTCTTACCGGTCTCAGACCGGCCTAGCTCCATTTTTTTCTTTTGCTCTTGGACTCTTTGGATCTGGGAAGTGTGTTGCATGAATAGTTTTTGTTTCGTACATTGCGCTGGTCGACTAGATGAGTGGCAGATCGGTACAGCGGGTAGTGCTTTAGCTAACAGAATATATGAAGGAAGCAAACTACCTGCATGGGTAGTTGAAGCATTCATACGGATAGCTTTGGTAATTAGACTATAGTACACCTGTATCTGGATGAATGCTTCAGCTGCCTATGAGCTAGGTCTACTACGTATTTGAGTTGAAGCGACACAGTCGGTCGCAAGAGAAATGGGCTGCTTTAACTCAAACGGCCCCGGTCATAGACAGTTAAAGCCTTCATCTAGATAGCTTTGGTAATTATATTAAAGTATATCTACATCCGGATGAATGCTTTAGCTACCCATATAGGTGGTTTACTCTTCCTTCACGTGTTCTATCGGCTGAAGCACCATCCTAAAGGGCTATTTCTTTCGAGACCCACTGTGGCCTCACACAGATGAACAGATACAGCTAATTTTATGCACCGCTACAGCCTATAGAAGGTTCCACGAACAAGGCGCAGCATCGTCCCAACTAAGCCTTCACCAAAGATCGAGTCCTGGTCTGCTGAAGACTACAACGACCCGCTACTCAGTCAGTCTCAGCAACTTGTTACTATTACGAACCCCAGAAGACGCCGGCTTTATAACCCCGAGGGCGGAAAGCCCGTACGGGAGAAAGCGTCGCAAGGGCCGATAGGCCACACGGGCGGTTAGACCGTAGGGCCAGGAATCCCGCACGGGATTCCAGAGAACACGGGAGTCCGGCGCGTACGGACACCGAAGGAAGCAGAAGCCAGAGCCCGCACGGGAAACAGGACCGCAGGGAACTGCGAAGTCACGGGACAAGGCGCTAGACAGGATCCCATACGGGAAGAAGGCCCACAAGGACAGAAGGACAAGGGACGGAATCCGGAGGAGCGCTCAGGTAAACACGCGTAGAGTAGAGGAACATCACGACCGCTCCGCACCGACAGATGTCGGAAAACAGGAAGGTGGTTGAGCGCTAACGTCACGTGCGCCCCGCACCCTGGGGACCCACTCTGGATCGGCACTGATCCAAAGCTCTGATCCATCTCCCTGATCCAAGAAGCATATCCATATGCTCGATCCAGATTGTCATAGCTTTCTTAGTAGTATATAGTCACAATCCTTAGCTAGAAATTTGACCCTTCGTGGTCAACTCAAAGTTCCAATTCAAACCCTATCGATTTGGAGGTAACAAGCTCACTGCGCACCGCGCCATCACGTGATACTTCTCTCCAAGCACCGCCATCCCCCTCTTGTCTTTTCAAGGTAAACCCCTCGGGTTCCACCAACCTGCTAAGCGACTCCGAAGTTTAGCGGAAGGAGCCTACCGTTACAGTTACACACTTGGATATAGCCGTTTCGCCTACAACATGTCTATGTCGACTCTCCACTTTAACAACAACAACCTTGGGAACGCCGGCTCTGTGCCTTCACCCACCGAACTCAGCAAAGACCGACAGTTTAATATGTTGCTTTCCACAAAACATGTGAAGGCTTATAAGAGAATAATCAAAATGTCAGTGCTAATTCTCCGCCTCCATATCACAATGGGTAGGTGGTGGGTAGACGGGTCAAAGGAGAGCGAGGGCAAGAAAGGGGGTTCGCTGTACCATTGTTCTCATCTCGAAAGTCCACTTTACGACGTACTAACTACAGCAGCAGCTCCATTCCCATTCCCTCAGCCGATATTCGTTAAGCAAAATAAGAAAGGAAAAGTTCATATGACCCATCTTTCCCTACCCTATTCCCTCCTTCGTCCCTAGCCTCCTATCACTCCTCCCACCTCAACAACCCCTTATATTTCTCCTGCAACACGCCATGCAGCCCCATCACACCACCACCCCTCTCCGCCGCCTTCGCCAGTTGCAACGCCTTCTCCACCCACTTCTGACAGCGCGCATCGTCGCCCGCGCAGAAGAAGTCAACACCGCGGTTGAACGCCGTCGAAGCGAGCCAATCCGCCTCGTTCTGCGGGTAAGCATTTGCGTCCGCCGGCGCGGCATCACCGTTCGAAGCTCTGCGCCTGGAGGAAGTGGAAGGAGAGGTCGCCGACGCGACGCCGACGGATGTGATGACACCCGCAGCTTGCTCGACGCACTGGAGCGGGATGGCGTCCTGGTCGACCCCGACGCCGTCGCTTCCGCCGTCGAGGGAGAGCTGGAAGAGGCATCGGATCCAGCGGGCGAGGTGGACGACGTCGGCGCCTCTTCCGCCGCCACCCTGCCAGCTCTGGTTGACGATGCGTTGCAGGACGCCCAGGATGCGGGCGCGGTGGGTGGAGGTGGATGCCGGACTGTTGTTCTTGAAATCGGTTGCATCGGCTTTGGTTAGCTCAGCGTGGATGACGAGGGCCAGGTCGGCCAGCGTTTCGAGATGGTGGATGTACCAGTCGCTGCCTCTGCCTTTGCCTTTACCATAGATGTCTCCTGCTTGGGTGTTGGTGGTAACGCTGGCATCTTGGATATCGAAACACTCGTCCCAAAGGGCATCGAGACCGTCCCAATCATTTCTCTTCAGCGCAGATTCGAGTTCGTACCGGAGCAATTGCGCTCGTTTGGCGGCAAGATCAGACCGAGTTGCTGCGCCAAGATTCATAGCTGAGACGCCAGTTGGGGCGTTACTGCCGTGGCTTGTAGTTGCAGACCTACGAAAGTGTAGTGAGTTGGCCTTCCTAAAAGCGCTAGCGTGTGTTGAAACGGTAGCGTATGCAGTTAGTGATTCCGAGACAGAATCAGTGGAGCGGGCGAGCACAATGGCTGCACAGGAAGCAAGATAATGGCACAAAAGTAGCCGAAGGAGGAGGTCCGAGGGAGATGGGGAGCCTTTTTCGCTATCAGCCTTTGAATGAGCTGTCTGAAGAAGCCCGATGAACTGAGTGCACTTGTCGAGTAGACAAAGAAGATGCGAAGGATGCGCAGACCCGCAGTACTTGAGGCAGATGTTGTAACTGTTTCGGGAAAACCACTCCAGCTCTTGCTCCGTGAAAATTGGATCCGTCTTCTTCTGATCATGCTGGCGCCTTGATGCTTTGGTAGCCTTTGCCACTGCTCCTTCGAAGACTTTACATAGTTCTTCCATGGCATTCTCGTTGACGTTTTCCACGCTTCCGAGATGGGGAACCAGAAGCCGGATGGTTGAACGAAGTAACGCCGGAAGATTTACGCCAACAGGCGTACCATAATCGTATTTCTCCAGAACCTTTTGCAGCGCCGTTATTGCTTGTTGTTTATCAATCGACTGTTGTGCTTCCATAACGCAGGCATAAAGGAGGGTTGCATCCTTGTTTGACTGCCTGCATATGACATCAAGACACTCCGCTGCGAAATCCGGCTGTTGATCACGGATCGCGCTCTTGTACATCAGATATCTCGTCATGGGCGCATTCTTCGCGGAATCTGACATCTCGAAAAACACCTTGCGAGCTGTGTTGTGCTCATGTCTAGCGACGGAGCAGAGGATGATCTTCCTGGCAATCTTTGCTTTGTTCAGATCTCCGGCTTTTTGGAACAAGGGATGTAGTGCAACATTGCACCAGGCTTCCGCTTCCATGTATTTCCACTGGCTGTAGGCCATCTCAATTCTTTTCCAGAGAATAGTTTGCGCTGCGTGGGTAGCTGGAGCTTCAAAAGCGTGAGAGCTGTGTAGCACAATGTCCAGGAGATCCTTCAGTACATCCGAAGGTTGGCTGTCGCCACAATCAACGTATATCCAGATTTGCGTCACAACCACTTTCTCAATCCACTGCTTATTCGCATGGTTAAAGAGCCTTGTGTGGAGTAGCTTGTCCAATGCTTTTCCGGCCAGCTCGGGATTCTTGCTTTTGATCTTATGGATATGGTGCATGATGGTTTTAAAATCCGAATCTGTGAGGATGATTGACCGTATCATCCGAACAACCACGGCGTAGTACTGCTCGATGTCCAACTCCGAATCCGCGGAAAGAACATCGAGTTTCAAGAGCTGCACAGCCATCTTGTTTTCGTATTCCAGTTCGAGTATGTTGACAATCTCGCGAGCCTTCTGCGTTGACTCAGGATCACCAACGCGGAGACACGCGCGGACCAAGAAGTTCAGGGTGGCCAGTCGCAGCTCCACAGCGTCGTGGTCCAGCTCCTCCAGATTTCGTTGATCGATAACATCGAATGCCCTCTTCAACCATTTGACAGCGTCCCCATACTGACGCTTGTTGAACAAATCCTTGCCGATCTCAAACAGCGCATCGGTCAGCATATCCGCAATGTCCGGCGCAAGCCTGCTTGATTCGAGCTCGCTCTTCGAGAACATATGCTCCGCGAGGTCCAACCGCGACTGTTTCCAAGCCTACGAGACAAACGTCAGTGAAATACCAACGAGCTGTCCCACCCCACCGACCACCACTCACATGCACCGTCCTCAAAACCCAGTACTCCGCCCTCAACCTCCCCACCACCTCCACCGCATCCGCATCCCCGCCCACACTCTTCAGCCTCCCCTCCCACTCCGCCGCGCACTCCAGCACCCGCATCAACCCCGTCTCCTCCGCCATCCGCGCCTCCAGCCAGCACCTCGCCGCCTTGACCGCAACCCTCAGTATCCTCACCCCCCTGTCCACCTCCGTCTCCCCGCCCTTCTCGCCCCCGGCCGGCGCAGCCGCCGCCGCATCCAACACCAGCACCGCGAACCCCCTCACCAAGCACAACGTCCTCTTGTCAACCGCCCCATCCGCTTCCTGCTGGCGGCCCAGCCGGGTCGCATGGTTCCAGATCTCGGCGGCGAGGCGGTCGAGCGGCTCGCGCTTGGCGAGGAGGGCCGATGAGGGTGGGAGGGGGAAGGTGGTGGTGAGGTGGGTGGAAAGGGCGGGTTTGAGATCGGTGAGAGGGCGGTCGTCTGGCGCTGATCCGGGAGGTTCGGGGTCGGCGGAGAGGCGGTGGAGGCGGGTGGAGAGGGTTGTTGCGAAGGCTGTGGGGGTGGCGTTAGTGAGGATCTGAGGGTGGTGGTAGAGAGTGTGAGGAGGGAAGCGAGGAGGGCGGGGGGGGGTGGGGGGTTGAGATGTGGGGAGTGGAGTGTGTGCAGAGAGGTCAAGACCCAAAGGGGAAACGGATAACGTATGAGCGCGAATGTGCGATCGGTGAAGCAAAGCGGTGGTAAGATGGCTGCGAGGTACTTCGAGAGAGAGCAGCGGGGCGCGGCGAGAGGGGAGCCGCTCATGCCCGTGCGGGGTGAGCGCGGCATGCAGGAAGCAGGATTTGACGTACCCACGAGAGCGGTGACTTTCTCCTCTTTCTCCTGGCGTGCTTTGCCGTGCGAGGTCATGATGGAGTGAGCACTGTCATGTAGAAAATGTGGCGGGCGATTGAAGAGTGAGGATGCGTCGCAGGAAGAAAAGACGAGCTGAAGTTTGGCGAGAGAAGCGCTGAGAAGTCAAGTGCTTGGCCACCAGAGGAACGCGAGAGACTGGAGGGCAGCGAAAGCCGAACTCGATGGGTGACGGAACACTGGCCGTGGGGGGAGTCGAAGTGAGGTGTCGCAGTCCTTGTCGCGTGGTCCTTCCGTCAAGTAGCCGGTGTCAGTTCATCGTCCGAACAACTCCTCAAACACTATCACTCACCACCATCATCACCAGATGATGGATTAGTATCAAATGAGCCTGCCATTTTTTCCACTCAAAACTACCTGCGGAAAGAACGAAAACGCAACAAGGGATGAAGCGTACCATCATCGTACACACTCAAAACCATAGTGCACAATAGAGAAAGCCAGCGAACGCGGCGAACAAAAAAGCATTTTATGCACCCACACGCGCACACTGGAGCCGTAGCTCATACAGCAGCAAACTAAAACGACGAAGCAACTTTGGACTTCCCGCGAGCTTAGCAGGTGCTCGATGCTTACAACCATACCATCCTGTCCCGCATCGATGCATTCGTCGGGACCAAGCAGGTGCACGCTGCTGCGTAACTCTGCATCCAGATGAATGCTCAACTCCCCTGGCAGCTTTCTCGCTGTGTAGGGTCTGGCAAATCGAGATCTCCACCACCCGACCCTCTCGTCGTTGTCAAGAAAACGACCAACCCAGTCAATAAGGCAGAGACTGAAAACGAAGCCTTCTGTAAACAGTACAACAGCAGAGAGATACCACCCTTGTAAATCAAAACACCACTCGCTCAGCTTGCATTCCGCAACCTGTAGTTTTTGTACCCCCTTTTTATCTACGCACTTGAGAGCCCTAGGAAGAGAGAAGGATAGGGATGATAGCGTGAATATGTACGTGCGAAAGTCCGGTAGGCGCACCGTATCGGAGTGAAAGGGTCGGAAGAGGAGAGCCGGATGCTCTTTCCATGCGATTACGAGCTCGAGCCCAGGCTGTCATTCATTATAGGTAAGAAGTTCCCAATAATTAGAGATGGGCTATAGAATATCGTTAGCTTTCCAGTAGCCTGCTGTTAAAATACGAAAGCTGCTTACATGTTGTGCGCGTCTCGTCGGATCGTGAATGAGAAGCAACACCGAATCTCAGGATCCTTCGAGTCTGGTTTCGGGTTCTTGAGCGAGCAGCTGGTCAGGATGGCCTTTTGCGAGCTGTCGAACGCAATGGCCCCGAATTTTTCCCAGTAGCTGACGAGCGACTTTTCCTCGACGATTTCGTGCAGTGAAACTTTACCCTGGGAAAAGTCAGCACGTCAGAAAGCCATTGAGGAATGACAGACCCACGTCGCGCAGGTTCTCGATCGGCACGTGGACCAACTCTGCCATCTCCTTGTTACCGCGAAAGATCTCGCCTGTTCTTCGCCAGCAGCAGGCTGGAATGGCCATACTGGCGAAGACTCGGTCGTATTCCATGAGGCGTCGCTCAAACCACATCTCGACGCGGACGAGTTCGATATCTGTCAACGTGTGCACGCGCTCCCTGAACTTAGGTCTGAATCTGTCCATGCACCGGAGGATCTTTTGTCGCGATATGGCCTGGAAGTTGCGCTCCATGTACTGGTACAGCCGTGCGTAACCTTTGATGTAATTAAAGGGTTTGAGCATGCCAGCGTCGAACTTGGCCTTCAACAGCCTGTTCATGCGCTCTTCTGGCGTGTCGTTCCCTGCTGGGTCAGCGGCCGTCATGTAATAGGCTTCGCGCGCCTTGTCGAGGGGAAACCCGCTCGTGGGCCGGGAGATGGCGTTCCCCGCCGCAGCCTGGGACGGAGGCAGGAGCGAGTTGTTCTGCTGGTTTCCCGGCATGAAGGGGCCCGGCCCATTGAACGTAGTCATCGTATTAGTAAGGGCCTGGTCAGGGAACAGACTGCTCATCTCCTCGCCGTTGTAGAGGGCGCCGTCGTCCATGAGGCTGTTGCTGAACAGGTCGTTCAGCAGGTTGTACTCGTTGGATGCTTCGGAGGCGTTGAACATGTAGGATGGGTGGAAGGCGTGCATGTCCTGGAAGCTACTGGAGGCGCCCAAGTTCCAGTCATTGTAATTCAGGACTTTTTGTGATTAGCCTCGTGTTAGCAGGACTGCCGTCCGGACTGAAAGGGGGCAGAGCAGGGCGGGTGGTATCACGAACATGACTGAGAGTTGCCGGCGAGGTTCGAAGCGTGTGGCGCGGAGACGGGGGCGGGCTGGGCGATGGGGCCCGGGGCAGCGTTGGAAAGGGCGTGAGGTAATGGAGGCGGCGCAAGGGCCCCGAGGGCTGCATCTTGCGAGCCATGACGCTGATCGAGCGGGCCGGAGGGGGCATCGGACACCTGTGTGGGGTCCAGCTTCTTCGCCTGGTCCTCGTCGGCGGGCTGCGCGCTGCCCGGCGGATCAGTTTTCTGGCGCTTGGCGGGCTCGCGCGGTTCATCGTGGCAGAGATGGCCAATATTGCGCTTGATACATCTGGTACATGGCCGCTCCTAATAGCAGGCACGCAGCAAGGGCGCCTCGTCAGCGCGTGCGCCCGCAGCGCAAGACAGACGGGCGAGACTTACGAGATCGCATGTCATGTGCTGTGGACGGCGAGATAGGCGCAATGGTCAGCATGTCGTGCACCGGTCTTGTGCGCCAGTCGCGTGGGCGGGCGGGAGTGAAGCGGCTCACCGAACGTCTGCAATAGATGCAGGCTGTCGCTGCCAATTAGCCTGGATCGTCCAATGCTGCTGGAGACAGAAGCGCGCACCGTGATTGACCTTCCGCCGCTTCTTGGGCGGGCTCGCGCTCTTGCTTTTGCTGCTACTGCCGGCGCCATCCTTGGCGTCGCTGCCAGCCTTCTTGTCGGAATTCTTCTGCGTCGCTGTCGGCGTCGGCTCGTGCGGCTGCTGCTGCTGCTGCTGCTGCTGTTCCGGCTTCGGGGCTCTGGAGGCATTGGCGTCGTCGCCTTTCTGCTCGGGATCCTTCGACGTCGTCATAACCGGGGGCGCAGCTCCATTAGATTCCTCTGCGGCGGTTCCTTGTGTGGCCTCAACCATCGAATGGCGTTATGTCGCTCGGGACGGAGGGGACTGCGGGTCGGAACGGCGCATGGGCAGGCGCATTCGCGTCGTCGTCTTCGTCGGGTGGGCGCGTCAGTAACAGCGGAGGCATGGAGAGCGCGCGCTCGCGGACATTTGATCAGGGCGCGCAGCCTGAGGCAACACGGACGGGCAGGCAGCGGGGTGCTGGTCGACTGCTGCTGCTGCTGCTGCTGCTGCTGCTGCGGCTGCTTACTTGAAGGTCGAAGTTCGCACGCGACTTGGGTGGCCCGGCAGCCCAGCCCAGCACCAGCAGGCCCCGCGCTCCCAGGGCGATCCCCAGCTCCGGCAGCCCTGCGCACAGCCGAGGCCGCCGCCCGTCAACACCCACGCCCGTCCGGCCACTGTCAGCGCCGCCATTTCGCGACGCAGCGGTCAGCAGCCCGCGCGTCTGCCTTCAGCCTCAGGGCCGTTCCGCTAGGGCACGCCCGCCGTTGCATCCCGTCCAGCTCCGCCTGCATCGTACCTTGCGCCGTGTCTGCGCGCACTGCGCTGCAGCGGCTGCTGCCTTGCCCACCGCTCGTATTCGCGCCCAGCTCTCTGACGCACGCCTTTTCTCTTCCTTCGCGCTTGATGCTCCGCTGCCCGGCCGATTCCGGAAACGCTCTTGACTCCTCACGCTGCTCCAACTGAGGGGTCGCGGGAAAACCAGGAAGCGGATGACAGGAGCAAAGGGCGACGGAGACGATTACAGATCCGCCGCTGGCTAGACGCTGGCTACTCCGCACCGGCAGCAGCCCATATCCATGTCTGCAAGGAAACGAGCACTTTGCCAACGGGCGTTGCGCCGACTGCCCGCCGCGATAGTCGCGCTCAATATACAAGACGCACGCCGTCAATAGCGATACATGTACATGTACGTGCTGTAGGACGCTGCTTTTCTTGGTGGCATGTGCATGCAGTGTCCAGCAAAAAGCGGAGAGGGGGCAGATCCCGGGCGCCGAACCCTTGGGTCCGTCGATATTGGATCTGCCGTTGCTTCTTCTGAGACCCGCATCGTATGCCCGCCATGAGACTGCAGGACTTCCTAAGCCGTTGTCGTCCGGATCTGAGGCAGGATGGACATGGTGAAGCGCTCCACGTTCAGTCCCGCGATGGAGGCCACTCCAGATTCCGACAAGTTGTCGATCAGATCTGGAGCTCTGAAGATTAATGACGCAAGGGGGAAGGTTTGGGAGCAAAGCTTATCAGGTGGCCTGCATCCGAGCACGAAGCAATAGTACCGACAGCAACCGTTACGCCGTACCGTTCTGCTGTCACGGGCTCGACTAACCTCTAATAAGCTAGCATCCCAAGGTTGCATCGAAGCGGTGGGAATGTACCCTTGCAGAAACAGCAATGCGAGCAGATATTTTTCTGAAATGTCAAGAGTGATGGTGTAAACGACGGTTAGCGCGAAGAAAACACAACATCTAACAGGTCGGTTAGTCTCGACCATGGGCAGTTGGATTATCCGTTTGAGTGGGGTTGACATTCAATTTCGCAAATGTGCTTATAAGTGAACCAATGGAAAAAGCAGTCCATTGGCTGCCTTCAGTATTTCTCAATTGCAATTGTTCCCAAACACCACCAGCCCTCCCACAAGCCTGAACTCCATGCCATAAAACCTGACGACAAGGGTATCATCCTGAACCGTAACCTCGTCGCATCCCTCTTTCCACAGACCTCAAGCCCATCACGACGTCACCCTCCCCCTCAACACCCCATCCAACGCAATCCTCGCCCCGGTCATCGCCTCGTCCAACCCTTCAACCTGCTCCCTATTCGCGCGCATCGACTCGAGGTGCCCTCGCAGCTGCTCGAGCACAGGAGCTAGTTGCTCATCCGCCTCCTCCTCCTTCACCGCAACCTCATCCAACTCCGACGGTGCAGAAGCCGACACCAACCTAATCCCCTCAACCCCCTCTTCTTCCCGCTTCCTCGCCGCCGCCCTCCACCGCTTCATCACCGGATGCGCTCCCCTCCTCTCCCTCTCCCTCGCCCTCCTCTCCGCCCCCCTCGCCCTCTCCTCCAGCACCTCCAGCGCCTCCGTCTCCGCCCTTAACACATCCCCCTCCCCCGCCACCGCCTCCCGCAACAGCTTGACCGCATACACCTGTGGCGTCAACTCCGCCTCCAGCACCCTATTCCTCTCCACCACCTTCTCCAAATCGAACACGCCCTCCACGCCCCCGCCCGCTCCCCTCATCGGCGGGAACGGAATCCTTGGCACCTGCTTCTCCAGCTTCCGCAGCACCGACGCCAGCGTCACCTCCGCCTCCGCGCGCCGCTTATTGTACGCCTCCCCCACCACGCCCCCCGTCACCCCCACCGACCGGCCCACCTTACCCGCAGCCTCAACGACGGGCCGCTTCGCCGCCACGAACAGCGCGCGCGCCGAGTGCTGCGCGGCCGGCGGCGCCGGGCGCCACCGCGTCGTGATGACGCTCTGCGAAATGTGCCGGGTGCGCGGCTTCAGGTGCGCAAACTCCCTGCGGGCCGGAGGCTGCACCCCGCTCTCCGCCGTCGCGTCCCCGAGCCCGGCGTCGGCCGCGCTGCGCTTCCTGCCCTTGCCCTTGCCGCCCTGCGACTCCCTCCGCGTCTTGCCTTTCCCTTTCGTCGACGCCGTCGCCGCAGCAGCTGCTGCGACAGCGGGCCCCACGGTCGACGGCAGCTCCTGCAGCTCGTCCGCCTCGTCTTCGTCTTCTTCCTCCGCCATGGCGGCGTTGCGCGAAGCGAGCTTCGCGGGCCTGCCCGCCTTCTTCGGCCGTTGTGCCGACGACGACGTCGCTGGAGGGTTCGACTTGGCGGAGAGGGCGGAGCGGTTCGGTGTATCGGCCGTGGTAGCGGCGGTGGCGGTGGGGATTGACTTGCGAGGACGTCCGCGTTGTTTGGGAGGAGGGGGAGGATGAGCTTGGTCGGTGGACTTGCGAGGGCGACCGCGTTTTTTGGGAGCAGAGGGAGGAGCTTGGTCGGTGGATTTGCGGGGGCGACCGCGTTTTTTGGGCGGCATATTGGTTTTAGGTGGAGATAATTGTATACTCGTAGACGGGTGTATTGGTTGGGTGCGTAGGTAGCTTGTTGTCGTGAGAAAAGGCAGGAGAGCGGGACTGCTCTTCGCGGACGAGACGCGTCGCGTGTTTATGGATTTTGGTTGTTGGGCGCGATTGGCGGTTGATATGGCGGATTTGAGAAAGCTGTGACTCGCCCGGTATGCGGCTGCGGTGTGAAAAATTGATAGCAACGTTGGAAGTTGTGGTGGGTAAGGTGTTTGCTTGTGGTTGTTGCGGGCCGCGGCCGTCGCGTCTGAGGTCATCCGTGGTGACGCGCTGGCCGTAATTTGTTGCCGCTCTGGTTCCGATTTTTCGCACGGTTGGGCAGACGACACATTCACTTCAGGCGATCGACAAGCAAAACGCCAAAGAATAATCCTATCATACAGCTTCTTTTTAGGGGCGTCTCTCTTAGGAATTCTAGGTCTAGGTAGCTCATTCTAAGCATGCAGCAAAATATTGCCGCCGTCTTCAAGGAACCTCCCATCTCGAGCTGCTTGCCTGCCAAAAAGCACCCTCCCATTTACAATTAGTGACGCCAAAATATTTCGAACGCCCACGACTTATGCGCCATCCAGCTGAGCCTCAAGCTCGTCACCCACACCCTCGCCGGCAGATTCGTGGCTCTTCATCCGTTCGAGCTGGTTGGACACGTAGTTTGCGACATGCTCGTCGATCTGCCTCTTCTTCTCAAGCGCCTCCTCATCGAAGTAGCCAACCGAGTTGACTCTCTTGAAAGGCCTGGCAGGCTTCTCATCCTCTTCGTCCTCCACAGCTTGACCGTTGGCCTTCGGGCTCTTTGGAGTTTCGATATCGACCCAGTCGCTGCGCATGCCGATGGATCGGCTCGTCGAAGACCTGCGGAAGCTAGGCTTGCGAACCTTGTACTTGGTGAAGACATCGTCAAAGTAGTGAGCAGCCGTTGTCGATGGGGTTTTGGGTGTCTGAGGAAGGCGGCAGCGAATACTAGATCTTGTTAGCACAGATTTTCGAAGCAACGCATCAAGGATAACTTACCCAGTGTCGTGGATCATCTTGGCAACTAAGCCGGTCCAACCACATTGGTGGCTTGCGCCAAGACCTCTGCCAGTATCTCCATCGAAGAACTCGTGGAACCACATGTAGTCCTTCCAGTTCGGATCATAGTCGAGCATCTCGTTGCCGGCATTGATAGCACGGCGTCCATCGTCTCCACGTGCGAAAAGGTGCTGCAGGCGGTGCTGAACCTCCTCCGCAACATGTCCCAAATGCATTTCGTCACCGGAACCAGTCGGACACTCGACCTTGAGGGTGTTGCCGTAAAACATGTAGAATCTCAGGAGAGACTCGACGAGCAAGAAGTTCACGGCAATCCAAATCGGACCTCTCCAGTTGCTGTTGCCTCCGAACAAGCCACTGTCCGAATCGCCAGGAATGTAGCTAACTTGGAAGCGCTGTCCATTGACGTCCATCGAGTAAGGGTGCTCCCTGTGGTACTTGGACAAAGACCGAATGCCATGGTCCGCAAAGAACTCGTCTTCGTCAAGCATTCTCTTCAGAATCTTCTTCAGACGGTCCTCGCTGACAAGAGAAAGCAAAAGTCTGTCACCCTTGCCACGGCGACTCATGCTGGCAATGTTCCGGTCAGCCATCTCGGGACGGTTCTCAATGAACCATTCGACACGCTTCTTGAACGAGGGAAACTTGCCAATGACCTCGGGCTCCAGCGTCAAAGTGGCGTAGAGCGGAATCAGGCCGACCAGAGAGCGGACGGGCATCTGTTGGCTCCAGGGACCGCCCCAAGAGATGGCATCATAGTAAAAGCCATCCTCGTCGTTCCACAGCGACTTCTCCTCACCACCGGAGCGGTACTGCATTGCATCACTGATGAGGATGAAGTGCTCGAAGAACTTGGATGCAATATCCTCGTAAATGCGGCGGTGCTTTGCGAGCTCCAAAGCAATGTTGAGCATGCACAGGCAGTAGAAAGCCATCCATCCGGTACTGTCAGCTTGCTCCAGGACACCGCCAGTGGGAAGAGGATCGGAGCGGTTGAAGAGGCCAATGTTGTCCAGACCAAGGAAACCGCCCTCAAAAACGTTCTTGCCGTCAAAGTCCTTGCGGTTCACCCACCAAGTGAAGTTGAGCAGCAGCTTCTGGAAAACGCGCTCGAGGAAGTCCAAATCTTCGCGGCCGAACATTTTTCGCTCAATCTTGAACGTTCTAAAGGTAGCCCAAGCATGGACGGGAGGATTGACGTCACCAAAATTCCACTCGTAAGCAGGAAGTTGGCCATTGGGATGCATGTACCACTCCCGGGTGAACAGATCGAGCTGCTTCTTCGCAAAGTCGGGATCAATCATCGCCAACGGAATGCAGTGGAAAGCGCTGTCCCAAGCGGCAAAGAACGGATACTCCCACGAGTCAGGCATCGACAGGATATCATCCAAGTGCATGTGTTTCCAGTGCTTGTTGCGGATTTCTTTCCTACTCGGCGGAGGAGGGGGCATGCCAGGGTCTCCGTTCGCCCACTGGTCCCAGATGAAGTGGTAGAACTGCTTGCACCAAAGCATACCAGAGAAAGCCTGGCGCTGGATGTTGCGGAGATCTTCGGCCATGGGCAACGGGTTGATACGATAGTAGAACTCATCGGCCTCAATTCTCCGCTGCTCAATGATGTCGTCGAAAATCTCCTCGTCGAGGTAGCCATCGTATCTCCGTGAAAGTCTGAAACGGACGACGGCACATTCTCCAGGTGGGACTCCATCGCCTTCATCAAAAGCGAACCATGCAGCCGACTTCGTACCGGTATTCTCAGGGTTGACGGCGGCCACGTTGTCATCGCAGATGCGCTCGTGGAAGGCGTCCTTGACATACTTCGTCGAGTTCTCTACTCCCCAAAGCTTCTTGTTGTTTGTGTCGTTGTCGGTGAAGAGGAGCTTCGGCTGGACATCCTCACCGCTTTCGCCGTAGCCTGGGGACGGGGACAACTGGAAGTACCTCTCACCCAGCTTGTGGTGCTTGGAGACAGCAGTGGTCTCGCCTAGCTTCCGAATGTTCGGCTTCTTGTCTTCATCACGACCCCATGCCCAAGTGTTCCTGAAGAACACGTGGGGCACAATGTGCAGAGGTGCAGCCTCAGGGCCTCGGTTGTAAGCAGTGACACGGAAGAGAAGCTCTTCCTCGTCATCAGCCTCCTTCGCCGTCTCAATAAAGATGTCCCAGTATCTGTCGTCATCGAAAACGCCAGTGTCCACAATGTTGTACTCGCGGTCGAGCTTGCCGCGTCTCGCGTTCTCCTTGATGAGGTCGTCGTAGGGGAATCGGCGCTGAGGGTACTTGTACAGGAATTTCATGTAAGAGTGCTGTGAGCAGGGTCAGCTTCGTGTGATCTTCCAGAATGCGTTCAGATATCTTACAGTTGGCACGTTGTCCAGGTGGAAATGTGCCTCTTTGACGGACTCGCCGTGGTTGCCCTGAGGATTCGAGAGACCGAAAAGACGCTCCTTGAGGAAGTCGCTATGCAAATCAGTAAAAGTCCGGCCGTTCCGCAGTTTGTCACGTACTCCTTCTCGTTCCAAAATGCAAAAGTGACGTTCTGAATGCCGTGGGTATCCGAAACACCAGCGATGCCGTCTTCACCCCAACGGTACGCGCGAGAGCGGGACATATCGTGGGAGAAGTCTGCGTCCTGTTGTCAGCGGAAGTCAATTGGGGTGAAACAAGCTGTACTCACGGCTCCACGCATCTCCATCATGGCTGGAAGCTTGATGTCAGCAACTTGGTCTCAGTGGTGGTAGGGCGTCCGAACTCACGAGTAATCCTCGCGAACTGTGCCAGGTTAGCTGAAGCCCCAAAGCGTCTGCTGCTCAATGGATACTTACCGGTAGCCCATTGCCTCTCGGCAACGTAAGAGCCCCATTTCTTCCAGTAGCGCTCACGCTTGCGGTCTTCTTTCAGCCGCTTCTCCTCCTCGCAGAGGTACTCCTGGTTGTCGACGAGGACCATGGTGGCGGGGCAGGTGTACGCAGGCAGCCGAAGCTATGAGTACAAAGGCGGGCGGGGTGAAAGCGGTGGGCGGTGAAGCGGTAGCAGGCAAATAAGTAGCTCAATGAAGGTGGCGCTGCTCCGATGCACAATGCAAGCAAGCTATGGACAGGAGCAAAAGAAGGCTATGGGAAGAATGCTGCCAGAGCGGAAGGATGCTCAATGAGGTGCTGCTGGGTGCACGACGGGGTTTGAAGAAGGTTGGTCAGACGCGGCGGGCGCGCGAAGTTTTGTGGGCGCTGTTGCATGCAGGAACGGTAGTGGGAAAGCGGACTAGCATGGCGGCAGCTTCCTTATCGCGGGCCAGGCCAGCGCCAGCCGTCAACGCGCGGCCGTGCAATTGCCCGGCGCGGGGAGGCGGCGGCCGCGAGCAAGCATGTGCGCCTGTCGCGGTCAGCTTGCCGGGGACGCGTCGCTGGCCTGTCGCCGCACACCTGTAGCGCGACCGCCTAGGCCGGCCAACAACAGCTGGCGGAATCGTTGAGCGGTGGACGTGCATGCATGGCGATTGTCAATCTTGGTGAAAGCGGTTGATCAGCAAAGCGTCCGAGCTCTCGGTGTACCAACCGCCACTGCATCATGGCCTCCGCCCCTCCACCCGCGGGTGCCGCAGACCGCCCGCTGCACGTCGCCCCAGAGCGCGCACTCGCTCTCCAGACCCACTATCCACCAAAAATTCCCCGCCTTGCTGTGTTGTTCGTGCGGGACCCGTACGCGCTGCGGCCGCGCCGAGACGATCCAGAACTCTGTTGTCTGGCTTCTTTCATAAAGACCAGCGCTCCCAACACGTCTACGCACCGCTGGCTGACTTGTGACTTACCGTTTGCGCTGGACCCGAACTGGCGGAATCTGTCGTCAACCTGAATCGCGTGGTGTCTGGACTGCGCAGCTAACGGTGTCGCTGTTGTTCGCAAGCTGGGTTTTTTTTTTTTAATTTTAAATTTGCATCTCCAAGTTTTGCGGCGTGCTATTAGGCAGGGGTTCACGATGGGGTGCTTCTGGAGGTCCGGTGAAGAAAATCTAGACTCCATTGAGCTCGCTCGCTTTTGCGTCGAGGCATATGACGTAGCCAATGCCTTTCCTCCTGCACCTCTGCACGTGTAGACGCATTCTTATGCGCTCCCAATAATTCTGCATCTACGAGCTTGACGCGAAAATAGCCGTCGAGCAGCGAATCACAACAGAGAAATTTATTATGGCGTAGAGCAAAATTCGATGAACGTTGGATCTGGTCCTACTGCATCGTCACCAAAATCCTTTCCCGACAAAATAAGTATACAGCCAAGAATCAGAGCCGCAAAAAAGCAGAAGACCAGCACCTGTTGACCGACCACGAGAACCATGTCCTATAGTATACATACGCCAATTGCCGATGACCCACCATGCGCACGCGCCGGGAACGCCCAGATAGGGTCCTGCCAATATGCCAGTCGAAGTGTTGGGAAAGTGTTGAAAGAAAAACTCGCGATCGCTTCTCAGTCGCTCTTGAGCATGCTCTCAACCAAGTCTCCCAGAGGTCCCCAGTAGTCCCTGCTTCCCTGGTTCAGCTGGTGCTCGTCGACAAACAGGACATAGTGCTTGAAGCTGGTGTTGAGATGCGGCTCGAGACCCAGGGCGATGATGACCGGATAGTGGTGGCAGTAAATGTGCGCGTAGACGCGGTAGAGGCGCTTGAAGAGCTGACGGATGAGGGCGGGGAATTGCTTGGGGAACGCAACGCCAATGCGCGATGGGAACATGGTCTCGTTATCGATGTTGGACTGAACCCAAGCCATCAAATGCTCGATGTACTCCGGCGCGGGCATCTTGGTCGGCTTCTTGTAGTTCTCCGAATCCTGCCAGAGATACTCGAACCTGCAAGTCGTTAGCGGGATCAGGACAAAAATTGGAAAGAACGCCTAAGCATACTCATCCGTGGCCTTCATCTCGGGGCAGGTCTGCGGCGAGCAGAATTCTGTTATCGAGCCATAGATGAGGTTGATCTGGTTGTAGAAATCGACAACTGCGGGGTGCACGGCGATTAGTCTAGCCCGGACCTGTACCTGTACCCATTTGTACTCATTCACGGACTCGAAGATATGCGTACCATTGACCGCCAGCCATTCGCCCAGGTCCTCGCCCTCCGGCAGCTGCACCGCCTTTCGCAGACTGCCGCTACCCAGGGTTGCCTCAGCGAACTGCTTCAGCTGCCATGAGCTCGTGCCACGCTTGCCCTCCTTGGCACGGAATGCCGCTGTGCCGCCATTGTTGCCGCGGCCGACCCTGTTGTTGCTACTGCCAGGAAAGAGCGTGTTAGCATTGTTGTTCCCAATCTTATTTCCTGCGCGAGTTCTCGGGCGCTCTGGGGAGCGTTGGTTGGAGTGTTTGAGAATGCCACGACGAGGCGTGGCCTCTTGCGAGCGCATGGGGATACGGGATTGCATGGCCGGGGCTGCTGTTGACTGTGGGATTCGGTCGAGTCGCATGTTGGCGGTCGCGGGCGGCTGGGGCTCCAGAAGTGATTGAAGATTGCTGCGCAGAACCTCCCGAAACGCCTTCTGTAGCGGACTGGTGTAAACACCGCCCGGGAGTGCGGGCGGGGTATATCCCAGATGCGCCCGATGCCAATATGCGTCGTCCCAGCAGCCGGCGTCGCGGCGCACGGGCACGCTACTATCACGACCCCCAAATGCGCAGTCGAGCGGGTCGGTACGTATGCAAGGCTCCGGAGCGGTCGGAGGGAGTGTGAAAACAGGAGGAAGGGGCTGCGGGTCGGAGGGAAACGAGGGAAACGGGCTGTGGTGGAACAAGGACTGCGACGGGGAGGGGGCGTCAACGAACATTGTGGTAATGAAGGAAGTCATCTCGCTGCGCGCGACGGGCGCGTTGGAAGATTTATGCAGGCCGGCGAGGAGCGGATACTGTGAGCTGGGATTGCGTTAGCATTCCAAAGGTTACCATGGCTAGGACCAAGGGCAGCGAGAATGGAGGGGAGGTTGCTATACCAGCGAGGGCGCGCAGTACACGGCGCGAGGAGGATAAGCAAGGCGCGAACCGGAGAAGCGGTGCAGATGACGGAAGGAGTACAGCAGGTGTGGAGCCCAGGGTGCTGGAAAGACGTTGAGGTTGTATGGCTTCAGCTGGAGCAGCGCTGGCATTGGGCGTAAACAACGCTAGCGCGGGCGGTGAAGACCGCCCGCGCGGCGCATCGCGGGGCGCAACCCGGGCACCGATCCTCTAGTGGACTCTAGCGGATCGCCCTACGCTCTCGAAAACCGCTCATCGGCGTGCAAGCTCCAGTGAAACTCTGCTGCCGTGTTTCGGCCGGCCTATCCACCTCCACATCGTCGCAACTGGCCCGCGAGCCTGTACGTGGCCTGTTCGCGATGCCTTCTGAACCGACCACATATCGCCTCCCCATGGCCAACAGCGGCTTATTACGTTTTCTTTCACCGCGCGCGTTTGCACACAAACATACGGCATTACGGGTTTTACTCATGTAGCCATTGCAGGTAAGGTATTTAGCCTCCTCCATTATACTTCATCACACATGAAATCCAGCAAAACCCTCTCCGCACCGCAACCAGGTCATGATTGCTGTCATGCCGGACAGGGGGTATCAAGTCGTCGAAAGGGAAAGCCAGCTAACCATATACCAACCATAGCAAACGAGATCCTCCACAAGCATCTGGTCTTGTTAGACTCCCATAATACACAACCGCTTAATGCGATAGGTCATCTATGCGCCGTTGCAGGTTTCCACTGCGTTGCTCTTGGACCGCTCGTCACCGGCCAGGTCCTCAACGTCGCCCGCACCGTGAACGTCCTCGACCTGGTAGAGGATTTCGGGCTGGACATTCTGTCTGAGGATGTAGCGCTTGACAAAGTACGGGATTTGTCGGGCACCGTAAGCTGCGTGCTTGCTCGTGGGGACGCTGAACACTTGGTCGAGTTCCTCGAGCGTCTTGCCTTTGGTCTCGGGCATGAAGAACAACACGAGGAAGAAGCCGACCACGTTCCACGCGGCATACCAGCCGAAAGCACCCTGGGGCGTGAAGGCTGCCTGGAGAGATGGCCAAGTGATGGAGAGAACGAAGTTGAAGAACCAAGTCGTAGCTGTCGCGAGCGACATTCCGTACGCACGCACGTACAACGGGTAGGCCTCAGCCGAATAGGTGAACGGCACGGGGCCCTCACCAGGCGAGTACACAATGCCGAACAAGTAGATTCCCAAAGCGATGAGACCAACGCGAACCTGCCGGGATGATTCGGGGATGAAGAAGCACATTCCAGTGAAGAGCAGGAAAATCGCCATGAGCGGGAAAGTGGTCAATAAAAGGTTGCGACGACCAAATGTATCGATGGTGTAGATGGCGGGGATGGCAAACAAGAAGTTGATGATGCCGAACCCCAGGGAGGCTGCGAGCGCGGAAATGGCGCTAAAGCCGCTGTCTCGGAAAATCGATGAGGAGTAGTACGCGATAACGTTCACACCACAAAACTGGCCGGCTCATTAGATGTAGGTCACTACGGTAATTGGCCTGGGCAACTCACCTGCTGCATGAACATAACGATCTCCGAAGCAACCATGGCGCGGCGGTTACGCGGAACGCTGAAGATCTCCTTGACCTTGCTCTGGCCAATCTTCATGCCCTCTTCCGCCTTCAGGAGCTCAGCCATATAAAACAAGTCACGGGCAGCCTGGAGCTTGTTGTAGCGCAGCTGACACATGGCATGGTACGCAGCGGCATGGCGACCCTTGCTGAGGTACCAACGGGGCGATTCTGGACACATGAAGACGAAGGCGCAAACGACAACAGCCGGGAGCATTGCAGAAGCCATCATCAGGCGCCAGTTCAATCCTGTAGCGGCAGCAGTGTCGGGGACACCATACAGGGCGAGGTCGGCAACATAGCCCAGCATGATGCCGAAAGCAGTCCACTGCGACGCTGTCAGCCTTGATTTTACTGGGTTATCCGGAAAATTGCAGAGAAACTCACCATCTGCCACTGCATCACCAGAGCACCGCGAATGGCGGGAGGGGTGCATTCGGCAGCATAGATCGGGACGGTTGCCGATTTGGGACCAATTCCAAATCCAAGGGCGAAACGAGCGATAAACATATGCCACCATGTGTTGACAAAGCCTTGCCAGAAACAGGCAATGGCTGAGAACAGGCAGGTAATGAAGATAGTGCCACGACGGCCGAACCAGTGGTTGTAAGGAACGGTCAACCAGCATCCGATGAAAGCACAGCAGAGGTACGGTCCAGAGTTGACCAATCCGGTCAGCCAGGTCGAGCGTGAGTCGCCATTATCAATTCCGAATTGCGGTGTGTAGAAGAGCTGTGCGCCATTGACGACCGTCTCGTCTGCAAAAGTCAGCCAAAACGTATTTTCAGAAAGTTCTCAGGGGTTGCATACCCATTCCCTGGACAGCGGCGCAAACGGAACAGCAAATAATAACGATGTATAGGGTTTTCGGCTGGGACCACTTGTTCGTGAATTCCTTGTACAGAGTCGTTATCTCTTCCTCGCTCAGCGTGTCGGTGCCGAGTCGGTCGTAGCACAATGGGTCCTGGGCTAGCATCGCACCAATCTCGAAGGCACGAATGTCCTCGGGCTCGGCCAACGCATGTTCCAGCGCGTAGTCTCGGCCCATCTTTTCCAATTGGGGGCGACTGTAGCCAGCCAGAGGGTTGGCGAGTTTGGCATTGGCATTGCGGCGTGCCCGGTCCGCGGCAGACATGTGACTGCTGACAACAGAAGCGTTGCGAGGTGCAGTGCTGTGGCTGTGCTCGGCGTCCTCTTTGAAGGCAGGCTCGCCTTCCGAAGGAGGCTTGTCTCCGAGCGACATGCTGGGCAACCTTGGCGGACGAGATTCTCAGGTAAGAAGAGCTGTTGGCCAGGTCAGAAGATAAGTGGGGATATGTTAGAAAAGCTTGCCATACGGGAATGTGAAATCAGCCCTCTTTTTGGTATGCGCAGGGCACTGGTGCCATTAGCATTTGTTTCACCGGCAGGTTCCAGTGACGGGAGCAGCTTACATTTCTGCGGTCGCGGGGAGCACTGTCCACTACAGATCAGGTCGGTTTGCTAGTCAGGGCGAGCGTGGACATGGGAGGGCGAGTAGGCCGTCGCTTGTTTGTGGGCAAACAAAGAGCAGCAGCCAGACTCGGAACGCGGTGCCGGAGGAGTGCGCAGAAGACAGCGACAAGAACCGTGCCGCGGGGAAGCGTGGCATTAAGAATCTCAAGCAATGCATGGCGAGCAGCGGGCTCAGCACACGGCTTACGCTCGGCAGGCGCCGCTGACGGGCCAAGCCCTGAGCCTGGAGAGCGCGCAACAGAAGTCCCCAGGCTGTCGCCATGTCCATGGAGCCAGGGTTCGCGCGGTCTCCCCGCGACCGGCTTAGCGCCAATTCTCCGCAAACGACGCAGCGATCGGCCGCGCCTTGGCCCGTTGCAGGCGCCAACGGTGGCCGCCATTCGCACTTGCCGGCTCCTCCAACGCCTGCCTCAGCCATCGCGACCTCGAGCTCCTCCGCGCCGCCAACCCAATCTCGATGGCCACGGCTCGTGCCCGCCAGAGCCCGCCCAGCGCCCAGCCATGACATCAGCCAGGCGCCTTGCCGAGCACGCTGGTGCTCTGCCACCCTGCTTGTCTGCTGACTCCCGCCGCCCAGGCGGCACACAGCGCGAATCCTTCAGGCGCGGGCGGGCATCGCCAAGGCAGACTGCGCGGTGGGGCTGTGGGAAGGCCTCTGCTGCTTCGCGAGAACGCCGGGCCAATCCCACACGCGCGAACATCGCTGCTGATCGGCGTGCTCCCCGGTGTCTGGTTTGCCTGCTGCCCACACGGGGCTCTCCAGGTCTGCCTTTTCCCCAATCCCAGCAGGCAGCCAAGTCCGCTTCTCCACATTCGAGTCAGCGCTCGGCGGGCCCGTGAAACATCGAATCCAATGCCTGCGGCGCATATATCTCACGGAGCCCTTTCCTGCGCTTCCGGTGAGCATGCTGCGGGCGAATCGGGCTGCTCTACGCCGTTGGCTGCCGGCACCGCGCACCTGCTTAGGCACGGTGTGCGAATGCAGCCTCGTGGCAGGCGGTCGCACAGGTCGCGCGAAACACGCGGCATTCCAGAGCTTGAGGTTGCAGAGACAACGATCGGCCGTTATGGCTTGCGGCGTGGCTTACCAGCTTGGCAGTCAGCCGAGACGCCTCCTATGTCATGAGCAGGGCTGGCCCGTGACAGTGTGGCAGCCGCTCAGGCGAAGCCGCGTTAGGGTTGCCTCGATTGGAGATTCTGTTCGCGATAATTACATGCGGTTTCCGCTGCGTCGCAGTCGGTCGTCGTAGGGCCGAAGAGAACGCTCGAAGTCCTGGTGGGCGGTCAGAATCTCGGTAGTGCACCCACAGTAGGCCGAGCACAAAACCGGGCCTCGGGCTCGCGCGAAGCGGAGGGACCCCAGCCCGCCCACACGCCCACTGAACAGAGTGAAGTGGGGGAGGCGGGCTGCGGAGAGCACAGAACATGGAGAAATACCACCCCGGGCGGCCGGTCTCGCATTGCCACAACATCTTCCGCATGTATTTCCGTTTCGCTGCTGCACTCCGTCGCGCCAGCATCACAGTTGGCCATTGTACTCGTACTCAGATGCTACGCCGCATGTCGGCTTGGCTGTGCCGCGTTGCGCGTTCTTTCCGCGCATTCGCCTCCTCCGCTCTCGCCCTGCCGTCTGCGACATTGCGTGAGATTTGCAGGCCCGGCTGCACCTTGTCGTTGGCGGCCGGGATGTCCTCTACCAATCACGGCCAGCTACCGCCACCTCTCCCATCCGACGGTGCCGTTTGAGCGACCGCGCGCCAGTCTCCTGGATTCCATCAGGGTCTGTCTTTGCTGCCTGAACCACAGCACCTGCAGCGGAGGCACGGAGGCCGTCGCGAGGTTGCACTGCTCAGCCGCATCCAACCACACTTTGTAGCAGTTTGTAGCCTTCGTAGCGCGGTGACCGAAGTATCCTGCTCGTATGAGGCTGCCACTGTCAGCAAACATGCCTACCTCGCTCGGGTTGGTACAGCCTTGTACCTGTGATCAGGCCTCCCGTACTCAGTTATATGTAGACTGATTTATGGCGATTATGCAACGAGAGTCAAGACTTTTGGTCCAAGTTACCAAGATGAGACGCTCGGGCCCGGCGCGCTCTCAGCAACTCTTGTCTGAACCGCATCCCAGCGCCGCCTGAGTCAACGCGCGTATGTTCTAGGATCGATCGACCGCCAGTGCCGCCGCCATTCGAGCGCCACTGTGGAGCGACAAGACTTTGCCATGCGCAATGTCCTTGGCGACACTCGCCCTCACGTCAGGATGAGGAGCACTGAGAGGACCGCAGTACTCGAGGCTGGCGGGGTAAATTATTCTCGTTCCCGTTCGATTTTGCCATTAATGGCTCGTCGCAACCGGATCTCGGTT
Source organism: Neofusicoccum laricinum (assembly GCA_029906385.1). Taxonomy (NCBI): domain Eukaryota; kingdom Fungi; phylum Ascomycota; class Dothideomycetes; order Botryosphaeriales; family Botryosphaeriaceae; genus Neofusicoccum; species Neofusicoccum laricinum. The sequence continues at coordinate 272,457 of CP123727.1, forward strand.
TCGCGATCTCTGTCGAAGCAAACAATGGAGCGCGCGCTAGGCGGGTGCGGTGCCAGATCTGAAGCAGCCCCGACGGCGAAGTATCATCCGGCTTCTCCGGCAGTGGTCATGCATTCTCAACGCGGGAATCGCTGCCACTCGGCCCAACCCCATAGGCCAAACAGTGTTGTTCGCTGCACGTGAACCATCGACAACTCCGCAGCCGCCAAGCACAATGTCACGCTAAATTCCGAGCATCCGTTTAAACACCAATGCAGGGATGGAAAAATAAGAACAAACACGGAGCTGACGCCTTACCCACCCTTTGGAACATGGCCGATCATCTACCGACGCGGACGAAATTTCACGATGCTAGGCAGAGCAGAAGTCTGGAGGAGGCCAGGGATCTTTCAATCCCATGGTTGATGGGACACTGAGGACACCCGATCCCCATCTTCCTTCCACTTTTCCGCATCCATGCCACATCCGTTCCTGGAACAACATGTTCCTGACGAGATTTGCTGAGATCATCGCTCTTCCGAACCTATTGCAGCGACCAGATAGGCGTGCGCATGACCCCCGGGCGGGTACCTGGGTCAACGGCTGTCCCACCGACAGTCTGGAACGCTTCTGGAAGCCCGCTCTTTGGGATCGGGAAGGCCTGACGTGACGACATGCTGCAGACCTGGCTATCGCGAGTAAGGTTCTGCCGCAGACGGACTGCCTGATGGCGGCCCTTCCGAATCACGCCTTTTCCGCTACCTTCCGAGACACGACTCCATTTACTACGGGATACTGCAATTGGGCATACCGCGGCGGGTATGAGAGCGGATGTTCCATTTTCGGCACTGTTGGACAGAAGAGAATGCTGTGGAAGGGAAGGTCATAGCGGATGCCGCGAGGGCCGGATACGAGTGTTGTTTACCGTGAGCTTTCCTCACGTTCCATCGCACGGGATTGTTGATCATCCGGACTCCCGTCAGTTTATACAAGAATTCGACTTAAAAGACCTGCGGAGTCTACCGGCGCTTGCTACATAGATGCATTCTTCTCATCGCCTCAATTTCAAGGTCGCTTGAACGGATAGACGAGAAGTACATGTGGCGAAATGGGCCAATATTTATGGTCAGTTCCAATAGCAACGTAGTGGTTAAATGTCTTCGTGGGGAGTAAGGAAATTGGGAGGATAGAAATGAAGCTCTTCGAACTTGAACGCTTCAAACCCCATGTGCGAGTTTCACCAAGTGCCAGTAGGTCGCACAAAGTGAAACCCAACCATCGACCTCATTTTTTCATCTTTACTTTCTTCTGCTGTACGAACAAGAAGAGAATACGAAACCAACAGTGTGAGACTTGGAAAAGGCTGTGGCTTGATGCTCTTCTCATTTCGACATTACAATGGAGCCTATCAGAGGGCGTCGATTGTATATGCAGGTCAGAACGCGGCTACAACGGTCGCATGCTTATCGTTTCTCTACGCAGAATCTCAATCTCCGAGGTAAGCTTTGCCTAGCATCAATTCCGAGATGTTGACCACCATCAAAAATGCGGGTCAAAAGCACAGGGCGAGGGATTTGAATGGCCGAGCATCTAGCCAATCACAGGAAGCCGAATTTCGGAGTTGTGGAAGCAATCACGTGCCGGATGCTGAGAAATCGGGACGATCGAAGGGCTCGGACGTCATCCTTGACATTTCACGAAACACCCTAACGCCGTCTTCACCACGACAATATTCTCCGCCAACAGACCTACATCTATTTCAGATATCCTCGACATACTCCTGCGATCATCGAATTGACAATGACGAACATCGTCGTTCCGAGGACGGCCATCCGCGCCCTGTCGAGAGCCAGACCGTCGGTGACGTCGCGGAGCGTACAAAGACTTGCCACCCCCAGACCTGCTCAGAGATGTCTTCACCAGACATCATCGCCCACTTCATTCGCGTCTTTCCGACCCAGGCCCAGTCCCTCCTCACTGTCCGGCCGCAATGCGACACGATTCGGAGCCGTTGAGAGCCGGCGGACAATGTTCATCCAGACTGAGAACACGCCCAACCCGGATGTAAGTTTCTCATTCTGTCCGATAGACTTTTTGTGTTTTCCATGCGACAAACAAGCATTGTACATCGAGATTTCCACGGACCCCGGCAAGCGCAGCGTCACTGACCGCCACCCAGGCCCTCAAATTCAACCCCAACACGCGCGTCCTTCCAGAAGACTTCCCATCCACATTCCTCGAGTACATGAACCCGCGCTCCACGCTCGCGCCGCCATACCCGTCGCCGCTGGCTGCCAAGCTCCTCAACGTCGACGGCATCACGTCCGTCTTCTTCGGCGCCGACTACATCACCGTCACCAAGGACAGCTCGGTGCCGTGGGCGCACATCAAGCCCGAGGTGTTCAGCCTGATCAGCGAGTACGTCGCGTCGGGCCAGTCGATGGTCAACGTCTCGCACGGCGAGGCCGGCGAGGGCCAGGAGAGCGCCGAGGACAGTTTGGCTTACAACGAGGACGACGACGAGGTCGTCGGCATGATCAAGGAGCTGCTGGAGACGCGCATCCGTCCGGCGATTCAGGAGGATGGTGGCGACATCGAGTTTCGCGGTTTCCACGACGGTATCGTCATGCTGAAGCTTAGGGGCGCATGCCGGACTTGCGACTCCTCCACCGTCACGCTGAAAAACGGAATTGAGTCGATGCTTACACATTATTTGTCTCCAGAGGTGACGGGTGTTGAGCAGGTTCTGGATGAGGAGGAAGAGGTGGCGATGAAGGAGTTTGCGAAATTCGAGGAGAAACTGCGGCAGCAGAAGGGCTCCGACGCTACTGCAACCACGGTCGGCAAAGGAAGCTTGGACTTTGTCGAATAGGGAAACAAATCGATGGAAAGCTTCACGGTACTGCAGCAGAGCGGAAGCTCATTGGGGAGTTGAAGCACTCGTCCGGACGGAAAAGGCCAAAAGGGTCACGCCAACCCCACCCGGACGGATACTTCACCTCCCACGCGTACGTGTAAGGACACCATCCCACGCTAGGAGACGCCCGATTTCTGCAGCAGCCTGCGTATCAGCCACGTGGTGGGGCATATGGGGCGAACAAAATGGCAAAGAGCCCGAGGTCATGGGACGGATTTGCGGACGCATTGCGGATGCACAGGGTCCAGTGACGTCAAATGCTGGATGATAATAGGAAGCCTAGACTTTGTCTCGGAGACACTACGGCGGTGCAACCGAGCATCCTTTACCAGGTGCGCGGTATCGAAAAACGAAGATCACGACGATGCGCGCTTCGTTTTAAGCATACGTTAGAATCCGGACGCTTATTAAGAGATACACGCCGCAATTCACATCTGTCGTTGAATTCTGTGCCGCATAGGTGTGCCGGTGGCTGCTGTTTCGTGCCGAGACATGCTTGGCTGCCCCTCAGTACATGGCCCAAGGGTCCCAGCCATCTTTTTCGAGACGCTGGAATCACGATTGCAGCTGGACTTCTCACATGCCACACACAGGAACCACTCATCCTCGCCAGGGCCATCTCGGCTCGGTGGAGCACTTCAGCCCGCACACAATAATGGCGCTGGTCGCGGTGGGATGATGCGAGCCTCCGGCGGAGAGCTCTCCGCTGGGCAGAAGAAAGGAATAAAATACCAAAAATAGGCGGTGCGTGATACGGCTGCCCGATTTGCAGCTTACGATGGGCCGAGTTGGTACGGTCATCTGCTTGTTTTCGGGGCGGGGGAAATATCGGTGAAGCTGCAGCCACTGCATTAGCGGTCCGCGGCACTGCGCCCCCTGGCTTCCGCGTGCCGGCGCTGCACACCAGCCCAACCATTGCGCCGGACGGGGCTGCTGCTAAACTCTATTGCCGTCGCGACTGCCCAGGCTCGCCCTGCAAATGCCAGCAGGCCGTGAGTCTGGTCGCGATCCATCTGCGTCATTGCGTAAGTCACTCGCCCGCCCGCCGCATTGCCACGTCCCTGATCATCTCCCGCGCCCTCCCCCAGCGACACCAAGCCTCCTCTCGCTCGTGCTTGTCCTTCTTTCTCCGCGCTCTCCCCGTCACTCTCTGCGGCTTGCGGTGGCTCTGTTCTCGTGCGGCTGTTTTTAGAAAAGTACTTCCTTTAACCATTGAGTCCCCACCGCGGCGATCTGATCACCAAAGCTCCACTCCACTCCACGACGCGCATGATTTGCGGCAAGGAATGCTACGCGACCACGACTTTAACGACCACAAACGAAATAACGACCCGAAAATCAAGAGCAATTGGGCAGTCATGTGTTGGGACATCCACGATACAGCAACCTTACCAGCTTATCGGGGGGCCCTCCCATAGGACCAGCTTAAACAATCAATCAACATCTGCGAACACCAATGGACTGTATCAGAAAGCCCCTCCAAGCCCTGCGCCACGACAAAAGTGAAACGCCCGCAGAGGAAGAAGAGCCCCTCCAACCCGAGCAAGACCACCAACATCATCACCGCCACCACAAGCTCCCCAACGGTGACATCAACGGAAAACATCGCCGCGACCATCCCGACCTCCGTCACCCCACCCATCGCTACGACGTCCCGAAGCGCCATCACATCCACACCACCGACACGGAGCTCCAGACCGACTTCGATCTCACCGACGAAGACGAACCGCCTCCGCCTCCTCCATATCACAACGCCAACAAACACAACCAATACCCGCACCAGCACCGCCCGCGCAACCACAACCCACCACCCAACCCCAACCGCTACAACACCAACCGCATCAAACGCACCCCCTCCCTCGACGCCTACATCTTCGCGTACGGCTCCGAAAAAGAGCTCGCCGAAGACATCTACCCGATTCCCCTCGACGTCGACCTCTCCCCCTCCGAGCCGCAATTCCCCCTCCCCACCCCCCGGGGCCCACCCCCGCCACCGGCGATGGGCACCCACGACCCCACGCACTCACACCACCACCACCCCCACCGCCACTACCACTACGAAGACGCCGACGACTACGACTACGACGACTACGACGACGACTACTACCCCCGCGGCCGTGACCCCCGTCCCCGCGAGAACACGAACACCAAGCCGCCCTGGGCGCACCCCAGACCCGCGGCACCGCCACCACCCCCGCCCGCGCCGGCGTCGGAGTCGACCGCGGCGAGCATCCGGTCCGATCGGCGGAGGGTGCAGGCGAACGACGCGAGGCCGCGCAAGCGCGACGGCAAGCGCGACAGCGGCGCCACCACCGGCGGTGGGGGGTCGAGCGCGACGGCGACGAGCGATTTCGCGTACGCGAACGGGGATGGCGGGAGAGGAGAGGGCAAGGGAGGTGGGAGGAGGTGGGACGACGACGAGGAGGAGGGGTGGCCGCTGCCGTTGTCGCCGGCGGGGAGGAGGGGGGGTGGGAGGGAGAAGGGAGGAGGCGGCGGTGGGGCGGGGGGCAAAGTTTCGATCAACGACGAGGACTACGACTACGGCGGGCAGTGGGGCGGCGACGACGGAGACGGCGACCGCGGCGACGTGGACGCATCGCCGCCGCGGCCGCCGCCGATCTTCGTGAACGGCACGGAGCTGAGCTTGAGGAGCAAGGAGAACCTGCGGGACGCCGACGCCGACGACGCCTACCTCAAGCCGGACGCGGGCGGCAGGGGGAGGGACCCCCCCTGGAGCCCCGGCTGGGAGGTCAGCTCGATCCACACCCTCAGCGGCGGCGAGGCCGACATCGACGCCGACGGGTTCGTGAGCGGCGGCGACGGCCGCGGCTTCTTCGACTACGCGCGCGCGCGCCGGCGGCACGAGCGCGCCAGCGCGAAGCAGCACCACCCCTACGGCTTCGAGCGGGCCGGCGGGTGGAGGGGCGGCGGCGGCGGCGTCGGCGAGCCCGAGTTCTTCGACACGGGCAGGGGCAGGAACGCCGGCGAGTGGGAGCGCGACTGGTCGCCCAGCCCGTACGCGTCGCCCACCGTGTCCGACGACGACGACTACGACGACCGCGTGCGCGAGGCCGGCCACTCGCCCCACCCGAACGCGCGCAGGGACCGCGTCAAGAAGAAGAAGCAGCACCACCACGACAGGCACCGCGGCCGCAGGCCGGAGCGCTCGCCCGAGCCGATCTCGCCGCGCACGCCGGCGCCGCCGGCGCCGCCGACGAGCGGGTCCGGGGGCGGGTTGAGCCGGATGGGGGTGCCGCGGACGCCGTCGCAGATGGCGGGGTGTGCGCTGGGGGCGACGGCGGTGGCGGGGCTGTGTTGTGCGGGGGTGAAGAAGGTGGTTTCGGAGGTGATCAAGTCGGAGGTGGAGAAGAGGGTGGAGGAGAGGTTGTGGGAGGAGCGGATTGAGAGGAGGAGGAAGAAGGCGAGGAAGAAGGAGGAGAAGGAGAGGAGGTGGAGGGAGAGGGACAGGCTGGAAAGGGAGCGGGTGACGAGAGGGCCGGGCTTGGGGCCGGGGTTGAGGAGGAGAGCGAGGAGCGGCGGACTGGGGCTGGGTGGGGTGGACGAGCGAGAGTGGTTGTTCAAAGAGGATCGAGCGGGTGATGGGTGGGTTGATGAGAGCGATAGGGATTTGGGCTACGAGAGCTCCGGCGGGATGCATCCGGGGTTGCGGCCAAGAAAAGGCTGGAAACCGAGTTGGAGTCGAAGTCGTACGAGAGAGGACATTCCATTGCGGCCGACACCACGAAGAGCGCCGGATGGAGCGAGAGTAGAGCCGGGGATGCCAAGAGGAAGCCGTGATAAAGGGAAGGGCGTGAACGGTGGTGGATGGCGGAGAAGCGGCGTTCCTGGGCGCCGTCTGCTGTCTGACCACGATACGTCCGAACTTGCGAGTTTTAGTACTTTTCCTGCATCATCGATGCCGGCCCATGCCCATGTACGATAATGGATGGAGACTGTACGACGGGACGTAATGCGGTTGACGGTCCGGCACGATCTCCAACATTGGACCTGTAGCAATTTGGTCTCTTGACGGCAGCACAATTCTTCGGTATTAATTGATAGACGATTGGAAATTCAGGCATTACCTTCGATATTGGTGGAACTCTTCTGTCAGCGTGTTCAAGGCCCTTTATGATACAACCAGCGCAGAACAAACCCGCCTTCTTTTTGGACGCCTTCCCCATATTTTGGACCCCATAATCTGAATGAAACCATGGCCCCAGATCGCCTGCTACGAGGTCAGTTCGGATGCAAGTGTGCAGCGAAAAGAATTTCGAAACCGTCAGAAAGAATGCTTCAACTGCCAACAAGGTATGCGTGTGTTGCAATACTCTACGAACAGACTTCTTTTGACGTGGAAGACTACAACCATATGAGGAGCTGAAGCATTCATCCGGATGACTCAGGTGATTCGATCAAAGTACTTCTGCATTCGAAAGAATGCTGCGACTGCTCATGAGCAAGTTGAAGCTATCCATTGATTTCTCTTGCCACCCACTGTGATGATACAGATGGGTGTTATTACCGACGGCTAGCTCGCCAATGCTTTCGACATTGAAGACTCCCAACTACATGGATGGTTGGGGCATTCGTCCGGATGCAGAAGTAATTTCATTGAATTACTAGAGCCATCTTGATGAATGCTTCAAATCCCCACGAGCCATGCATAAGTCGAGTCGAATCAAATATGTCGAGAGGCTGGACCCTCGTGCTAGTCGTCGACTCAGGCGCTCACCTCCAACTCGCGAAGTGATCGTATCCTACTGATCTTCAGCAATCGCTTATGACGGTCACGATAGAGAAATTTCATGCAGAACGCCGGTGTATTCATTCTTTTACGCGATTGGATATTGTACAGATTTAGGGAGGGGTAGTCGCGGATATCCGTGCGGCAGTCTCCTCAAGAGGTAGCTTCTTACGCGGTCGCTTCAGATCGTCCACCGTGACGCCGTCACCGATCTTTGTGAGGCCCATGACCGGGGGGTCACCTCTCTTCACGAACTCGTATTGGCCTGTGAAAAAAATCAGCAGCACATCCAATTGACCGGACCCAGACAGGCATCCTACCAGGCAGCTTGTTGCCAGCCAACCTAAATGCATCCCTCACGACCTGCTCGTGCACCTCGCCCTTCAACTCGAACAAAATCTTGCTGACAGCGACTCTGCTGGCCCAGTGGTCGAAGCTACCCTTTCCCTTACCCATACGCGACTCGTTGCCCGAGGTGTAGACGCCAATGTTGGCCGAGATGCGCATGTACAGGCGGAACTTGGTGCCACGCAGGCGCTTGCGGATGGTGTCCTCGGCGATCTTGAGCTGCTTGGCCGAGATGCGGCGGTCGTGGTCCTTGAGGCGGATGCCGTAGTCGCCCCAGACGACCGTCGTGCCGCGCACCGAGCCGCCCGTCGGCACGCGCGGCCGTCCCTTGCGGTCCTTCTTGTTGTGGCCAGACCGCGGGAGCAGCCAATCCTGCCGCGGGCCGGTCGTGCTGAAGGGGCGCGACGTGAGGGCTGCGCCGAGGATGGTGGACGCCGGCGGGCGCGCTGCGGCGGTGGTGCGGACGCGGTGGAGGACTGCGAGTGTGAGCATCAGCGAGAGCAGAGGCGGCGGGCGTGGAGAGCAGTACGGCATTGGGGTCTCGCGGGGGCTGGGGCGAGGCCTCGCCGCAGCTGGGCCCCGAAGCTAGGGCATAGTCGGGGGGGAGGCATGGCGGATGGTCCCGTGGAGGCGCGGAGGTGTCGAGCGAGCTGCGGCTTCATGATTTCCAGGACGCTCGGGCCACACCGCCGGCGGCGGGCGGAGAAACGTGTCGGAGCTGGCGCGACCGGCCGGAAGTGCCTGGCGCAAGACGCGTGCGACATCATCGATTCACGCGTCGACGTGCCGCCTGCCGCCTGCCTGTCTCGCCAGCTTTCTGTACCCGCACCACGCCATCGCCTCGCGACGCCGTGTAATCCATGAATTGAGCGCGTGATATCCCAAGTCGCAGACATGCCCGCTGACATCAGGTCCTTTTTTGGCGGGAAGCCGGCCGCGGCGCCTGCGAAGCCTGAGGAGGTGCGTGGCCCTGCTCTTTCCTGATTGTTCGAGCTGGATTACATTCGCCTCCCCATCCAACTCCCTCGTAACACTGCCAAACCTCCACACCTCCAAGCTCCCTTTGCCTCGTCGACTTGAATCGAGTCCAACACAATGCCTCCGAAAGCTTACACGGGTCGCTCACAGGCAAAGCCCGCCAAGAAGAGAGGAAGGCCGGCGCGCAAGGTCGTGGAGGACTCAGACGACGAGGAAGAGCCGTGAGTCTGGCGCTGTCTCCGCCTTGACAATGCTGACATGTGCGTAGCCCGAAGAAGTCAACGCCCAAGAAGGCCGTTCCGAAGAAACAGACGTGAGTGCTGGTGATTACGGTACCTGACACTATACTGACGTGCCATAGCAAGCGCGAGCCGACGCCTGAAGGTGAGGAGACCACTGCTTCAGCCTTTTTCGGAAGCTCGAAGCCCGCTCGATCCGCTCCAAACAAGACCTCGAAGCCCTCGAAGCCCTCGAAGCCCGCCGTCAAGGCCCAAACGCCCAAGTCGTCCCCGGTCAAAGCCAAGGCCAATGGCAAGACTGCTGCCACACCCACGCGGACATCTGCTCGCAAGACGAAGCCTGCTACATACGTCGAAGTGAAGGACGAGGACGAGGATTTCTTCGATGATGACGAGGACGGAGACGACATTTTCACGGCCGCTTTCAAGAAGAAGGGCAAGCAAGCGGACGACTATGCGGAGAGCTCCGAAGATGAGCCCGTGACTTTGCCGCAGAGGCAGGCGAGCGGTAAGGGGCAGAAAAAGCTGAAGGAAGACGACGACTTTGAAGTGGAAGAAGATGTGGACATGAAGGATGCCGACCCCGAGGAAGACTTTGTGGCTCCGGATGATGATGAGGAGATCGTTACCAGCAAGAAGAAAAAGCCAGCTGCGAAAGCGGGAAGGAAACGCAAATCGGCTGAGACGGACGACGAGCTTGAAGAGGAACCACCCAAGAAGCCGCGCGGTCGCCCGGCATCAACCAAGGCATCGCCGGCCAAGAAGCGCGCGAAGAAGGACGAGCCTGAGAGCGCCGCGATGCAGGATATCCTGGCCAGCATTCCCACCGTGCGCCCACCCTCGCCGCCCCCCAAGAGTGGTGGTGAAGGCAAGAAGTTCAACTTCAAGGCAACCCACGCGAATTCAGGACCCGCGCCTGAAGGAGGTGCCGTGGAGATCCCGGAAGGAGAACCAAACTGCCTCGCAGGAATGACATTCGTCTTCACCGGGCTGCTTCAGTACTTAGACCGTGAAGCAGGACAGCAGTTGGTCAAGCGCTATGGCGGTAAAGTTACGACTGCGCCGAGTAGCAAAACCAGCTTCGTGGTTCTAGGAAGTGATGCTGGCCCCAGCAAGCTAGCGAAGATTAAGCAATTCGGCCTTAAGACTGTCAACGAAGACGGTTTATTCGCTCTCATCAAGAAGCTGCCTGCTAACGGCGGGGACAGCAAGGCTGCTGCAGCGTATGAAGAGAAGCAAGCTGCTGAAGCCAAGAAGATCAAGGAGATGGCTGAAGAGATGGAGAAGGAAGAGCGACGGATGGGAGGTGCTGGCGGTGCTGGCGGTGGTAAAGCTGCTCCAGCCAGCGCAGCGAATTCACAACCCCCTGGATCACAAGCAACCAGCTCTCAACCTGCCCAAGACAGCCGACTGTGGACGGTGAAATATGCGCCTACTCAGCTGACGCAGATTTGTGGCAACAAGGGCCAGGTGGAGAAGCTCCAACGATGGTTGCGCAATTTTCCCAAGAGCCAGAAAAAGGGCTTCAAGCTTGGCGGTCCTGATGGAAGTGGCCTTTTCAGAGCAGTGATGATTCACGGTCCTCCAGGTATCGGCAAGACTACCGCAGCACACCTCATCGCCAAGCTGGAGGGATACGACATCGTTGAGAGTAATGCCAGTGATACTCGAAGCAAGAAGGGCGTTAATGAAGGCCTTCAGGGTGTGCTCGAAACAACATCGCTACACGGATACTTCGCTGGTGATGGAAAGAAGGTTGAGGAGTCAAAAAAGAAGCTGGTGCTCATCATGGATGAGGTCGATGGCATGTCTGCAGGTGACCGAGGCGGAGTCGGAGCGCTTGCCGCTGTCTGCAAGAAGACTCAGATTCCGATGATTTTAATCTGCAATGACCGCCGTCTCCCGAAGATGAAGCCATTCGATTACGTCACGTTCGACATTCCGTTCAGACGGCCAACCACGGATCAAATCAGGTCAAGAATCATGACAATTGCTTACCGAGAGGGCCTCAAGATGCCCAAGAACGTCATCGACGCTTTGATTGAGGGAACCAGCGCAGATATCCGACAAGTCGTCAACATGGTGTCTACGGCGAAGCTGGATGAGGAAGCCATGGATTTCGACAAGAGCAAGTCGATGTCCAAGGCTTGGGAGAAGCACATCATCCTGAAGCCATGGGATATTGTCAGCAAGATTCTGCAAGGCCACATGTTCTCAGAAAGTAGCAAGCACACGCTCAACGACAAGACGGAGCTTTACTTCAACGACCATGAGCTCAGCTACCTCATGCTTCAGGAGAACTACCTTGGCACAAACCCGATGCGGGCTGCCAACTACCAGGGCAAGAACCGGAACTTGAAGTTGCTAGAGCTTGCCGACAACGCCGCGGAAAGCATTAGTGACGGAGACCTTGTCGACAGGATGATCCACGGCTCACAACAGCAATGGAGTCTGATGCCCACTCACGCTATCTTCAGCTTTGTCAGGCCTGCCAGCTTTGTTGCTGGTAGCATGGTTGGCTTCAAAACGAACTTTCCCCAGTGGCTGGGCAAGAACAGTTCACAAGGCAAACTCACGCGTATGGTCAAGGAGATTCAAGGCCACATGCGCCTGCGGACTTCCGGAGACCGTCACGAGATTCGTCAACAGTACGTCCCTATCCTTTGGCAGGAGCTTGTCAAGAAGTTGGAGCAGGAAGGTAAGGAGGCTGTTCCCGAGGTCATCGACCTCATGGACAGCTACTTCCTCACCAAGGAGGACTTCGATGCAATCCTGGAGCTGGGTGTTGGCCCAATGGACATGGAAAAGATCAAGATCGAGTCGCAAACCAAGGCAACGTTCACCAGAATGTAAGTAACACCAGCACCAACAACCCTTGAGAACTGAACACGCGCTGAAACTCACTCTCCCGCAGGTACAACCAGGCATCCCACCCCATCCCCTTCATGAAAGCCTCGTCGGTCGTCGCGCCCAAGGCAGCCAAGAAGGAGAAGCCAGATCTCGAAGAGGCCATTGAGGAGTCTGACGAAGGCGAGGTCGCGGACGAGCCGGATGCGACCAAGAAGGACGAGGACGAAGAGGGAGACATCACGAAGGACAAGTACATCAAGCAGCCGAAGCAGAAGGCGGCGCCCAAGAAGAAGGCGGCGAAGAAGGCTGCCGCGGATGACGACGACGGCGAGGAGCCGAAGCCGAAGAAGGCGGCGAAGGGCAAGGGAAAGGCGAAGAAGTGAGGGGTGACGCATATGGCATAAAGATATCAAGGATGGTTTCGTGGGACGCTTCAGAGTGTATGGCTAGAATTCAGTGCATTTGAAGAGCGCAGCGAGAGGCTCGATAAGTGCACGAAAACAAAAGGATCCTGAGGGATGTTTGCGAGACAGTGGTATTCTCGACAGGGTTACATACGTCTGGTTTATTACGTCTGACGTTTTGCGAATGGTTTTGCCGCGGGAATGGAAATCGATGGTATCGGCATGGGGAGTTCTCAAGCATTTGGCTACAAAAACGCACAAAGTATGTATTTGATTTGTATGATTTGGTCGTCGGCAGATACGTTAAGCATGTTCTCTGTGATCGACTGAAACGCCACCGGGAGTCGAAGAATTCATCTGGACGGCTTTGGTGCCCCTATGAAAGTACATCTGCATCCGGGCGAATGCTTCAACTGCCCATAAACAGATCACGTGTTAGACCAAGGCAGGGAACCATGTAAAAGTTCTTCTCTACCTTTATTCACTGTCGTATATACATGGCACGCTCCGCATCCACTCAGCGCCGACAATGCATAGGAGAATACTTCATTATACTAATCACCATTCGCGGCCCCCCTCAGCAATCAACCCGCTATTTTTACATTAACACCGCAAAGCCCCAAGAAAGAAGAACCCCGTAGAACCACGTTTACCACACTGTGCATAACGTCCGTAACTTCATGAAACCTCTCCCAAAACCTACGTTCCCGTCTCCGTCTCGATGCCCGGCTTCCTGCCCTCCATCTTGCCCGTGACCTTGTTCTTGAAGCGCCTGAGCCCGATGATGCCCTCGTCTTTGGCAAACTTGGCGTTGCGCGCCGGCTTCCACTGCATCAAGCCGCGCTGCTTCCTGGCCTCAGTGCGCCTGTTCTGGCGGTTGACGTCCTTGCTGCTGGAGGCGCTACCATTGCTATCCTGAGTGCCGGCGCTGGTCGACGTCGTGGCCGTGGTGGTCGTGTTGGCTGTCTCGGCCGATGTCGACTTGCGGCCGTTAGTAGCACTATCGTTCATCGTGTCCGCGTCCTGGATGCCCAGGTCGTCCGAAGAGTTGGAGTTGTCATCGTCAAAGTCCGACTCGTGGTCCTCGTCCGATGAGGGGTGGTGCGGGTCGTGCAGCGGAGCGTCGCGACCGGGCTCGCGACGCTTGCGGCCGGAGGCGTCCATGTAGGCCTTCGGGCTATCGCCGAAGGCACCGGACCAGTCGTTGCCGTCCTTGGAGAGCCACTTCTGCTTCTCCTCCTCGGGTTCTTCCTGCAGGATATCACGGCCGGAAGTGAGGGATGCTTCGTGGAGTTGTTGGATGCGGTCGGGCAGCTCCTTGTCGACACCTCGCTGGCGCACGCCTTCAGCCATGCACGCCTCCCACGTCTCGTACGTCTCACGCGAGTCATTGTCCATGATGAAGGCCTCATGGCTTTCATCCGTACCGGCTTTGAAGCGTGCGCTGAACTGCAGGCGGCCCACCTCTTGGAGGTCCTCGAGACCGGCCTCGCCCTTGCAGTTATCTTCGGTGATGTAATTCTGGGTGAGACGGGCCGGGCTAGAGCAGGTCCAGATAGGGATGTTGACAGGCGTTTCCTCGTTGTCAATGAAGTGGTGCAGCCAGATGACTGCGTAGGCGTTGGCCTTGCGCTTGCCGCTGAGATGGAACTCGAAGACGATGGGTGATCGGTACCTGTACTTGACAGGAAGTCGTACGTCGTTCTTGCCCTCCTTCTTGGCCAGGTCCCAGTACATACCATCACCCTCGTCCAACTGGCGGGCCGCCGTCCGGGGAATCTTCGCAGTTGATCCGCCAGTGCGCAGGCGAAGCTTAGCGTGATGGTTGTATTTGACGGCGAGAATGCGTTCAGAGGTAAATTCGAAGGTGCCAACATCCCATCCAAGAAGGTTCGGCGGCAGGCGAGTTTCGATGCTTCGCCAAAGCAGGGAGATACGAATGCGACCAAAGCCGATACCACCGTCAAGTGGGTACCAGCGAGTGACTTGGGAGCTGGTCTCGAGGATTTCTGAAAGCTTCAGGGGGACAATACCAAGAATCGGGTCATGTTCCCTATTGCGTGAGTCTCGAACAGCGACGGTGACGATTCCGGACCGCCAATCGCGCAGGAAACGTTCTGTACCGGCATTGAAAATAGGCTGGCTGCTGACAGCCTTGGCACGGGTACGGTATACCAGCCCGTCGTTGTACAGGATAGTGCAGTAGCTGGTTGGGAGGTTCTTGCCTTCCTGCTCAGTTGTCTCACCGTACGGCTTAGCTGGCTCGAATTCCCGGCCGCTCCGGCTACCAGTTGTTCCCTTGACGTTTTCGAGTTCCAAGTTGACAATCTGGTGAACGATGATGCTACAGACACCGCTGGGCCAAAGCGGGTCCGGAGGAGTGTGCTGGACTGCATCATCATCACTGGTGTTGGTGACACCCTTCTCATCCTGCAACTCCGGGTGGTCTTTGAGCTCATCTGGAAGAGCCTTGTTCTTGCCATCGGTGCGGAGTTCAGGCCTGTACTTGGGCTTGCCAAAGTAGCCCACTTCCCAGTGGAGCTCCCCTGGCATGGTGCTGTCCGCGTCCATACCAGCGAGCTTGCTGACCTGAGGGTACATCTTTCCTGGGTGCTGAATCATCTTTTGCATAGAGAGCTCGACCTTGCCGACAATATCGTCTGCACTGTGGCGATCAGAATCCCAAAGCTCCACGCTCAAGTTTTCATCGGCCTTGATAAGTTCCGGCGTGACGAGAAGTCTGGCCCCGGTTAGTTTCACAAAGACAGCAGAGAAACATGGGTCACTTACGCGGTGGTCTCCTCCCAAATCGGATTCAAGTCATCCGTGATGACGCGCGTGCAGTACATAGGCTTGCCATACTTGGAGAAGGAGAGGGTGATGTAAGGGTCACTGCCGCCGTGCTTGCTGCCACGCTTATCCTGCTTGCTGAGACCAACAGCCCTATGGATGCGGATCCACATAACACCGAGAGCCTGGACGTCTTTCTGGATATCGTCACCCTGGAGAATGGCGCGCATGTCGATGCTCATTGACTTCGGCGCGACGTACATGCTCGCAGCCGCACCAATGGCATAGTTAACGAAGTTGGAAATCAAAGGAAGATTCAGAATGTTGACACCTTTCTCGACCATCGGGATGCAGCCAGCCTGGACTTGAGGGACCCCCATTAGGGTAAAGGTGAGATTCTTGAGGAAGGGAGGCTCCGGGGTCATGTTCATCCTCAAGCGAATGGTTCCAACGAGGCCCTGAAGTTCCACGAAAATGGGAATGGGAACTCCGAAAAGACCCTTGATACCCAGATAGAAGACAAGCTGCATATGCATATTCCGAGCCTTGTCAGACGCACGTTTTCCAGAGGGCTTGGCGTGGTAAGCAAAGGAACACTCGAGGTTGTAGAAGTCACCGCCTTCCTCGTCAGCGGCAGCCTCTTGAGGGTCTTTGGTCTTCTTGTTCTCCTCATGAATAGCATCCTTCATCTCCTTCATGTGGTTGTCCGGAAGAGCGCGCAAGCTCAGAATGCGGAGGGGGTTGCTGCCCTGGTTAATCTCCGCGACGCGGACGTTCTCAATAACGCCGGGCACCGAGGCTTGCATGACGTCTTCAAGCGTGTCGGCGATACCTTGAAACATGTCGGGATTGATCAAACCCCAGACAATACCAAGGAACGTGTTCATCCATTCGACTGATTCCGGTAGCAGGTTTGCAGTGGCCTAGAGGGCGGTCAGTATAGCTGCAGTCGTTGGAGGTGGGTGGTGCGCACCGTCCGTCCACGGGTCTTCTCGCTGTCCCATTCGACTTCTCTGCCACTGCGGACAACCTCCTTCATCCAGAGCCACACACCGGAAGCTACGCAAAAGCCCAAGGGGACCAGTCCGAACAAGCGGCCGCCGAAGATCCTGCCAATGACGATTATGGCGGCAAATATGCCACCACACAATCCCATGGTGCGCTTCTCCATTGCCTCAAAGTAGGGCTCATAGCTGACCGAAGGCGTCGGGTGGAACAGGATGTTTGTCTTCTCTCCGTGGATAGGCACGTCGGAGGTAGTACCCTCCTCGACAGGGTCCGGG
Source organism: Neofusicoccum laricinum (assembly GCA_029906385.1). Taxonomy (NCBI): domain Eukaryota; kingdom Fungi; phylum Ascomycota; class Dothideomycetes; order Botryosphaeriales; family Botryosphaeriaceae; genus Neofusicoccum; species Neofusicoccum laricinum. Next base: position 288,992 of record CP123727.1, read on the forward strand.
GGTGCGGTAACATCCTGGTTGTGTTTGTATTCGGGATTTGACTGCGACGAATCTGTTTTGATTGGCTGTCTTGGGTCAGCGCCGAGGCGAGAGGCAGGAAACAAACACGAAGAGACATACCGTATCCTTGCCTAGGTTTGCGTTCGGGACCGAGAGCTGCGAGGTGTTAGAAGGGTGCACTAAGGGATTTTGGGGGAGGTGGAGAACATGCCTGCGGGTTGTCGACGGATTCTACGACTTCCTTCTTCACGTCCTCGATGACGACCTGGCGACCGGTGGTGGGATCGGTGACTTCCTTCGGGGTTCCTTTGATGCCCAAGGGATGCTGCTTGTGGGCGGTAACGCCTGAGGCGGAGCCATCGCCAGGCTGCTGTTGGTGGTTCTTCTCCTGCTGCTCGACCTGCCTGTCGCGCTCCTTCTTGTCCTTGTCGAGGTTCTCGATAAACTTCCGGACGGTGGGGACGGGATTGGCGCCCGAGTAGTGGCCGCCGGGCATGTGCTGCTGCTGCTCGGCCATGGCTGCTGCGGTGTGGTGGAAGCGGAGGGAGGAGGGAAGAAAGAGCGTCGGTCAAAGGGCCGCTTGACCTTTGCGCAGTGGCAGCAGTGGAAACACGCCAGCGGGGTCAATGGCCGGCGCCGGGGGCATATGAGCAAACAGGAGCAGGCGACGTGCGTGGGAATCCGGCTTTGACGCAAGCAGGGCACGCTTGGGGAGGGCGATCCTTGAGCTGTGTGCGGGAAGCCACAGACAATGACATCATGTGGCTGCCGGACGCGCGCGCCCACGTCAATTGCGCGCTGAGGCCAAGGCGCAGGCGTTGCACCACAGCTCCACCGAAGCGGCGGGCCCGCGCCAGATGAGGCTTTCCTGCGGTGCTGCAGCTGCAGCTGGCGCGCGGCGGCCTGCAGCGTGGCAGCGGCGGCGCATCCCGGATCACCACCCAGGATGCCCAGGCCCCGCCCAACCGCCCCGCCCCCCGGCCTGAGCGACATCCAGATCGCCGCCACGCCCTGTGGCCCCGCTGACGACCACCACTGCCACTGCGAGCGGAACACGCACGGCGAGTCAAGTCGGAACCGCACCCACGCAGATCGCACCCCGCCCAGCCATGTCCGGCAACCAGTTCACCCTCTTCACCAACGGCAGCTACTGTCTCGGCGGCGACCTGGTCGACGACCACCTCGTCATCTCCGAAGAGACCGGCCGCATCCTCAAGCGCACAGGCTACATCGGCGGCGAGATTGTCGATCTGGAGGGCCACATTGTGGCGCCCGGCTTTCTCGAGTTGCACACCAACGGCGTCAACGGCTTCCACTTTACCCATTTCGAGGACGAGCAGCAGTATGACCAGAAGCTGAAGGAGACGGCCGACTTTTATGTCACCCAGGGAGTCACCGGATTTTGGGCAACAATTCCCACCGTTTCTCCCGACACTTTCCAGACGGTGAGCCATTGCTTTTGCTACATTCCATAATTTAATTCCGAATATTGCATGGAACAGTGAGTGTCAAATATTGAAATCAACTTGCACTTGTCGTCCGCCGCCGCATGATTCTATACTCTGATGTGCTGCCGTTGCTCTACTGTGTTGGTCAGATAATGACGCTTTTGCTTTCATGCAGCTCTGAATTCGGGGACTTTTTGGATGTTTTCCTGGCAGGGACTTAATTTATCACATATGGAAAAAAAAAAAACCTATCCTCCCTTTCCAGACCATCCTACCAACAAAACGCTTCACTGCTAACGCCCCACAGATCCTCCCATCCCTCCGCCCCCGTAAATTCTCACCAACTAGCGCCACCCTCCACGGCGCCCACGTCGAAGGCCCGTACCTCTCCCCCGACAAGGCCGGCGCGCACAACGCCTCCCTCTTCCACCCGGCCACGACCTCTCCCTCAAGCATCTACGGCCCCGCTCTGAACGACGGAGTCATCAAACTCGCCACCCTCTGCCCCACCCTCCCTTCCATCTCCCCCCTCATCCGCACCCTCACAACCACCCACTCCGTCCGCGCCTCCCTCGGCCACACCCCCTCCTCCTACCCCACCGGTCTCGCCGCCCTCCACGCCGGTGCCACCTGCCTCACTCACACCCTCAACGCCATGTCGCCCCTCACCTCCCGCTCCCCCGGCCTCGCCGGCCTCATCTCCCTCCCCCCATCGTCCCCCACCTCCCCGCCACCCCCCTACTACACCCTCATCCCCGACGGCCACCACCTGCACCCCGCCACCCTCTCCCTCCTCCACCGCGCCAACCCCTCCAATGCCATCCTCATCACCGACAGCATCGAGCTCGCCGGCCCCGCCATCCCGCCCGGCTCCCACCCCGGGCACGCGCAGATCCCGCAGCGGCAGCGCAAAGTCACGCTCGACCCGGCGACGGGCGAGCCCTTCGCCGCCGGCCCCAAGGCCGTGCTCGACGACGGCGTCGGCGACACGCTGGTCGGCGGGTGCGGCTCGCTGGCGCAGGGCGTGCGCAACCTGATGGCGTGGAGCGGGTGCGGGCTGCCGGCGGCGGTGCGCACCGTGACGGAGAACGTGGCGGCGATGATGGGCGTGGACGGGGCGGCGGCGCTGGAGGGCGGAGGCGTCGGGGCGTTGAGGGAGGGGTGCAGGGCGGATTTGACGGTGTTGAGCGAGGAGGGGGAGGTGGTGCAGACGTGGGTTGGGGGGAGGATGGTTTGGGAGAGGGAGGGCGGGTTGTGAGTGAGAGTTGGAGGGCTCTTCCTCTTCGTCGCTGATGCGATTTTGTCCGGACGGCGGCTTCGATTCCCCATGAAGATAGAGAAGTGTTGCAACACGTCCCGGACCGACCACGACTTGTTCTTTCTTTCCCTCTGTCGTCCATGTTAGAAACCGCGTAGCCGCTCCCTTCGAATCCACCGGTATAGACTAGCTACATTGTTTTGGCTCCTCGAATTTGAAAGAAATTTCAGACCCATCCGTATGGATGCTTCGACTGCACATGAAGGTATGCACGCATTGCAATACTTTGTGATCCGACTTCGTCCTTTCAGCAGGACCAATCGAGCCTAAATCATGTTTAGCCAAAGGGAGTTGCTCATCGGCAGCGAACTCCTCTCAACACCTGCTTGCACCACACACCGCGCCGCCACCTGACCAGTACACCAATCAATAAGACACATCAACAAGCTCAAGAATTCAACCTTTTTTCTTTCTTCCGGGATGCCGTAATGATCGTCGTGCAGCTATTTTGGTCTAAAAAACAGTAGAGTGTGTGTTGTGCAGTTGTGTTTGGATGCTAAACCACCCCAGCCGGCTTCGCTCACTAATCAAGAAAAAGCCCTCCACCATCCTTCCCTTGAACCGCCGGAGCTGCCAGAAAAGATTGCCATAATGAGCCCTTCCCATCCTACCCACCACCTTAACCAAGGCTTCCAAAGTCATATGAAGGCGTGAGAGAGAAAAGGGGAAGGGAAAGCCCAATGGCGCAGTAATAAGAAAAAAAACAACACACACTATTCGCTCCAAGAACAACTTGTAAGAAAAGAGAACACCTGTGCTGTGCAGAAAATGTGGTATGGTCGGAGGAGAATGTGAGATCCATAGTCAAGGGGAGGAGATGGATACCAAACCTCCAACAAAAGCAAAAACCCAAACCCGGTACTCCTTGTTTGATCCCGCTGCTGCAATGAATTGTGATTGTGTACAGAGAATTTGCATCTTGGGGAAAAGGTCGATGGTCGTCGTCAGGGGATATTAGAACGAAAAAAGGGAAATGCTCTGATCAGGCGAGCCGTGAAGAGTTGGCCATTGTGTGATATAGGACTGAGAGAAGGTCGTTTAGGAAATCGTATGTGACCAGTATCCTCCACGTTGCTGGCTGAACTTCCATGCGGGCGAATGTTGCGCGGGTCGATGGATCTAAATCTCCAAAGGCCGTTCCAGTGGCTCAGTGTCGTCACAGGTGAAGTCCAGAGATAAGCGTGGTGCCCGAACGTGATTATTTCTTGTGCCATTGAACTGCTTGCATTCCCGAAGTCCTAAGGATTTGCCAGGAAAGTTGATGCGCAAGTAGCGGTCATCAGCATAGCCAGGTCGAATGCGACTGCCAACTTGGAGGTGTTTCGCGGTGAACCTTCTAAGAGTTGAGCATGTTCTGGACATTAGACCATTTTTGCCGAAGTGTTTCGTGGTCAGCGTTAATCTGATCAACCCATCAGACTACGTCAGTGATCTAACTTTTTTTGCCAGCAAAAGTGAAGAGGGGGGTAAGGGTGAACTGACTTGAGCCCACTGCAGCTTCGTCTCCACGAGTTCCTTCTCGGCTTCCGCGAGTTGCTCCTCAAGAGCCCGGTTGGCAGTCTGAACCTCACTGTTGCGGCGCATGGCAAGGTTGAGCCGCTCATTCATGCGATCCTCAACCTCAGCACCTTGCTGATCGACCAGCTTCCGCAACTCATCGACCTGGCCCTTCATGCTCTCGTTCTCGTCCATCAACCTCTCATTCTCGACCTTGGTACGTACGAGTTCGGAGGCAAGTGCAACGTGCTCGGTGTCCGACTTCTCGGTGCGCTCCTCAAGGGCCCGGACCTTGGCTGTCAAGTTGTGGACGGTAGCCTTGAGGCCCTCCAGCTCTGATTCCCTTGCCTGCTCAATCCGTTGCTTCTCCTTCCATTCAGCCGTGTACGCCTGGAGCATCTCTGGTGTAATCTTGACAGAACAGGCGTCCTGAACAAGTTTATCGGCGCGGTAAATTTCCTTGTCAACTCCACCGGTGCTACCGAAGAATCCAGACTCCAGAAGCGAGGACTGAGTGGGGGCCTTATCAATATAAACGTCGAACAAGCGTTCCTTGAGGAAGGTGGTAAGCTGCGACATGTCCTTCATGCCGAGAAGCGTCTCGGCATTCTTCTGCATCAGGACAATGCCGAACTTGAGGATCGCGCCTTCCAGGCCCTCGCTAAGGATCAGATCGTAGATGCGTAGAACAAGCTGAAGAGGGAAGCGGTAGGCGAATAAGGTCAGGAACCACTGGGTGGCGTAAAGCTGGGGAGAAACACCACGGCGGTGCAGGTGACAGTAAAGTGCGGGCTCAAAGTCTTCGAGAAGACGCTCGAACTGGTACAGGTGCAGGTGGAGACCGGGCATGTCCTGGATGAACATCTCTCGAAGGCCGTACTTGTTCATCAAACGTACAAGCAAGCAGAAGGCTTCTTCCTCGGGCATCTGTGCGACTGTTAGCACTGCCACAACTTTGATCAGACTCGTTGTAAACTTACGTTAAAAAGCAAAGGCATTGCAATGAAGTTGACACCCTGCGGATATCCGACCTCCGCATCAAACAACGCGTAGGCCTTGCAAAGGTTGAAAAGCCCGTCCTGCAAACCAGCGGCCATCAAGTACTTCGAGTAACTGGTTCTGGATCCCAAGTCACGCTTGATCTGCTTCTCAAGCTTCTGAATAGCAGCAGCATCCTCCTTTTGCCTCTTCTTCCTCGCTTCGAGAATCTTTGTGGATGCGTCAGGGTCGTGAGAGCCGTTTTGAGTTGGTGAACCCATGCCATTCACTCCGTTTGCGGTTCCTCCAGTTGTCGTCGTCGCAGGGGTCGAATAGTCCGAGTGAGCAGAGGATGCAGATGAAGTAACGGACTCCTTCTTCTTGTGAACGTCTCCGTTGCTGTCGTTGCGGGGGAGTTGAGGCAAATTCGAAAGTACCTTTTCTTTGTCCGTACCTCGAGCAACCAACTCCTTGTAGACACTCTCCAGCTCCTCATTCTTACTCTGCGCGAGCACCTGCCAGACAACACCTCTGATGGGCTGAGGAATGCCGCTGGCAATCGCAGCATTCAGCTCCTCAGGGCTTGTTCTAGCCACGGCTGCCGGGCCCTCGTAAACCACAGACTGCCACAAGTCCCAATCTACAGGCGGCGCGTCCTCAAGTCCCGGTCCGACTGCCGTGCCGACAGCGGTGCCGGGCGCAAGATTAGGGTTGAATGTCGGCTGAGCAGTGGTACCGGGGCTGGAGGCAACACGGGACATGGGCGGGGCCTGATCTTCCTTTTCGCCCGGAACACTGACGCTCAAGGACCTACCAGCCGCTGCACTGCCATTTGTGGGAACAAGGTCGACCTCGCCCTCTTCGTCAATGGCAATGCCGGCCTCTTCCCGCATACGAGCAAACTTGAAGCGGTCCTTGAGGCTGTTGCGACTGGATCTTGCGCTGCCAGTTCCGTTGCTGCCCTCATGGTGATCCATGTCGTGGTTGCTGCCTATTGTTGCGAGAGATGCGTTCGTGCCTCGTCGGCTTGTTTCCTTGGAGGCTGGAGGAGACGTCTTTTTGTCGCTGCCTCCTCTCGAAAGCCATGCAAAAGGACTTGTGAGGGTGCGCTTCAGAGCTGGAGGAGCGACGAGCTCTTGCTTGACGGGCGGGTCGGGCGGCGGTGGGAATTGGACAGAGGGGATCTGTCCCGAGAAGGCCTGCATTGAGCCGTTGGAATCGCGGTCGACGGGCTTAGGTGGCAATGATGCAAGAGTCGAGTTGCGCGAGTGATTTGCGGACTTCTTGCCCTCTGCAGGATTGGTTAGTGAGACATTTCGTGACATGGGGCGATCTTTCCTAGGGCCCTTGCGACTGCCACAACAGCAAGCCGTTGCCGCATATAGTGCCCCAGGCTCTTGCAACAAGTCCAGGGCCCATCCCGGACCGCAGGCATGCCTGCAACAACACCGGCACGATTTAGGAGACGGGCAGCTTACCTTCGTCCAGATTCACATCATCCAGCGACTCATTCGACAGCACGCTGGTCGAGGTCAGGAGCGGCGACTTGTTCGGGCTGATCTCCTCCTCTTTATCCCCGAGTTTGTCGTCCACTTTGTTGTCGTCGCGTGCGGACTCTTGGCTGTGGCTCTCCAGGTGCGCGATAGGCACAGGGGGCACCTGCGGCGCCGCCGAGTCCCTCTGGTTGCTCACCGTGGTTCTTGAGTCCGACGAAGAGCGGCGACCGGTGAGCGAGCGTTCACCGGACTGTGAGCGGGCCATGCTGGCGGCGTCCTCGAAAGTGTCCTGGGCAAAGGAGTTGGCATCAGCAACAAGCCCCTCCTCCCTTGCGTCCCCCACGCAAGCACCTACATTCTCGTGATCAGAGCTCCCGGTCTGGGGCCGTGATCTGTCTTCCTCCATGTCTGGCAGTGGGTGGATGTGTGCGGGCAAGGTGGCCGGCAAGCGAGCCCCGGTCAGATATGCGCGTTGCCGACGACTGTTGTCGAGTGCGAGGAGGGCGGTCGGGGCTGCGGGCTGGCAGGCGGAGGGCGGTCAATTGGCGGGCGATGCACGAGAGGCGGATCGTGGGTGGTCGTGGCAGGAAGATGATTGTTGGGAAGGGCGGGACAGCGGCGAGGGCTGGTGTTGTCAATGTTGATGTCCAAGTCCGAAGCGAACGCGCAGCTTGTTTAACCCACGAAGATCCACCGCGGCCGCCGAACGGGAAGGGGAAAGCCACTCGAGGAGCCACGGCAGCGCGGCGATCAGCGCCAAAGCGCGCGCTTTTCCAGCCTCCGCAGATCCTTTTGCCCTGACTCTTAAGGAGAGGGGGCAACTGGCACAGGAGTAGCCTCTGGATTTTTTTTTCCGCGCGTCCTTGCAGCATCTGCTCCCCGACGACGTGGGCGCTGCACATGTAATGTCGGCTGGGCTGAACCGGCTTGTGGGCGCCGTTATGCCACGGCCGCTTCCCTGCCGCTGCTGCGATGGCGCGACCCTTAACTTGAAACGCGCACATGTGGGGAGACCCTGGGTGCCTGGCCCGCGTGCCAAGCCAATGACACTGTCACCAGAGCTTATCGCCAGCCAGACGCGCGCATCAAGGCTTTCTTTGTGCTCATTGTTGCTTTTGCTCAACGGCCGTGGGGTGCGTCGCGGCGCAGTTACCTGGCGCGCCTCGTAACGCCGTCGCCCCTAGTTGCCTGCCTTTCCCAGCCGTACCATGTTTCGAAACCTGAAGAATGCATATGCATGTATTTTTAGCATGCCTACCGGCCGACTAGACGAACCTGGCCGGCATGTGCCTACGCCGATTGCAAATGTTTCACTCAGCCACATGCAGCTCTCACTGGCTGATCCGCCACATCTAGGTTCAAAAAATGAGACAGATGACCTGCTTGGTCCTGCTAACGTGGTCGATCCGCAAAGGGTTGCAACGTCCAGGCAACCAAGACGCAACCTCCAGCGGAAGTTGAAGCATTCATCCGGTCCACGGTGTGCCGTCCAGAACAGGAACATCTCGTCCGGATGAATGCTTCAACTGTACATGTGAAAGTACATCTTGCGGCCCTGCCGCCACCTTGTCAAGGCAAACGAAATCTCGCACAAGCATCCATTCTCGTCCTGTCTTGCGAATTCTTATTCCGCAAGCATCCGTTTGGATAGGTGCTCTGGCAGTACTCGAACAAGTATTGATTCTGCTCTAGTTTTCTCTAGCTATCTAACCCGAAGCGGCGCAAGACTTCGTCCCGTCATTCCGAGGTTTAGACTGCAAGTTATCAGCTTCCAGAATCGGCAAAGCGGGGAGGCACGAGGCTGGGCAAACTTACATCTCAGATCCCAGCCAATCTGCGGGCCGAGCTTGGGCAACTCCTCCGCGACGCTTTGGACGTCCTTATCACCTCTGCCACTGAGACAGATGACAACGTCCTGGTCTTTGTTCATGGTCTTGGCCAGCTCGATTGCCCCATAGACGGCGTGTGATGTCTCGAGAGCCGGGATAATACCCTCCAGCTGGGAAATCAGCCGGAAGCCAATGAAGGCCTCGGCGTCAGTAGCCGCAATGAACTTGGCTCTCTCAGAGTCCTTCCAGGACGAGAGTTCCGGTCCAACACCTGGGTAATCAAGACCAGCGGACACAGAGTGCGTGTCACTGATCTGACCGTGCTTGTCCTGCAGAATATATGTACGGACACCGTGCAGAACACCCTTCGTACCTCCAGTGAGAGTGGCACTGTGCCTGGTGGTGTCGATACCATCTCCACCGGCTTCAACGCCCAGAAGCTTAACACTGGGATCATTTGCGAACGGGTAGAACATGCCAACGGCGTTGCTACCGCCACCAACGCAAGCGACGACAGCGTCGGGGAGCTTACCACGCTTGGCCTGCATCTGCTCCTTGGTCTCGTTTCCGATCACTGACTGGAACGTGCGGACAATGGTAGGAAAGGGGTGAGGTCCAATCGCAGAACCGATGATGTAGTGCGTGGTCGACAGGTTGACGACCCAGGAGCGCAGAGCCTCGTTGACTGCGTCACGGAGAGTGCGGGAGCCAGCCTCGACAGCAACGACTGAAGCGCCGAGTAGCTTGATGCGGAAGACGTTCAGGGCCTGACGCCTGACATCCTCTGCTCCCATGTAGACGGTACACTTCATGCCGAACTTGGCACAGACAGTTGCGGTCGCAACACCGTGCTGCCCAGCACCAGTCTCAGCAATGATCTCAGTCTTACCAAGCCTGCGCGCCAGCAAGATTTGCCCGAGTGCGTTGTTGATCTTGTGACTTCCAGTGTGATTGAGATCCTCTCGCTTGAGCCAGATGTTGGCGCCGCCAGCATGCTCGGTCAAGCGCTCAGCTAGATGCAGCTGTCCTGGCCGGCCCATGTAAGGGTAGTAGGTCCTGTATTCTTCCCAGAACTTTGGGTCGTTCTTGGCTTCGTTGAAGCCCTTCTCCAACTCGGACAGACAGTCCATGAGGGATTCAGGGACATATTGGCCACCGAATTCGCCGAATCGTGCCGGAAGAGCATCGGGGTTCGCGCTGCCATCAACGTTGAGAGCCTCGATCTGGTCGGCAAGGCCAGGTCCGTCGGGGACATCGCTGTCCTTGATGACCTTATCGACGTGGACACCTTCAGGCTCCTTTGCCTCTCCGATTGCCTCGACAATGCCAACCTCGCGGGTAGTGCCATTTTGACCAGGGCCGCGACCAGTGATGGAGCTGCAGTACTCCTGGACCTTCTTCGCACCTTCGCCTGCAGCAGCAGATCCCAGAACGTTGATAATTTGGCTACCAATGACGACACCCTCGGAAAGCTTTCCAACGCTCTCGAAGTGATCCCTTGTACTGACGCCAAAACCAACGGCGGCAGGAATGTTTCCGGAGTATTTGTGGACGCGGTTCAGAAGCTCGGGAAGCGCGGCGTTCAAAGTTCCGGTAGCACCGGTAACGCCCATGCGGGAGACAACATAGATGAAGGAGTCGGCAATTTTGCAGAGGACACGCATGCGGGCATCCGAGGTGGCGGGGGCGATGAGAGGAATGTAAGAGAGCCTGTTGCGGAATAAAGTCAGCAAAATTTGTGGAATGATACCAAAGACTTCACGAACCCGTAGCTGGAGCAGAAGTTGCGGAAGCGGACGGCTTCCTCAGGAGGAAGGTCGACGATAATGAAGCCGTTCACACCAGCCTCCTTCGCGTCCTGGAGCATCTTCTCCTCGCCGTAGCTAAGAAGCGGGTTGTAGTAGCCCATGAGCATAACAGGAGCACGCAGACCACGCGCCCTAGCATCCCGCACCATCTGGAGGACCTGAACGGTGTTGACTCCATGCTTCAGGGCAATCTATACTCCTTCATCAGTCACTGCGCTATATTAGGAGGCATTCGTAGGGTCTGCGTGGCGACGCACGGTATTGGCTTTCTGGATAGTCGGACCATCCGCAATAGGGTCAGTGAAGGGCATTCCGAGTTCAATGACATCTGTGCGGTTGTCAGTTCAATGTTCGTGGTGTAAGGTGGTGCTCTTCACTTACCGGCGCCGCCAGCTTCCATGGCCAGCAGGACATCGGGGGTCTCCTGCGGCGTGGGGTAACCGGCTGTCACGTAAGTGACAAGAGCAGGCTGCGCAACAGTCAGATCATAGTGTTCAGCGAGTGAACAGCGTGGAGGCGCACCCTCTGCTCCTTCTTGCACTGTTGGAAAGTCTTGCGGATATGGTCGGCCATGATGGGCGGATTTCTGCCTCAATTGGCGTGTCGGTTGATGTGTGAGGTCGTGAGGAATATGCGATCCGGGGAGGCGCAGAGATATAATGGCTCGAGGGAAGGTGGGTGCCAGTGGGGTCACGGCGTCATGAGTCAACTCGTTAATGAATTTCTCGGTCGCCGGCGTTGGAGGGGCGAACAAAGCCGAAAGCGGGCGGTCTGCCGATCCCGCCGACTTGCATATCGCCCGGAGATCCAGCCAAGGCCATCCCCATTATCTAATGTCGGCTAACAATCGGTAGCCGGTCTCGACGCTGTGACAACATTGAGGAATTTTTCCGTGGGCTCTCCTTTTACGGTCGGGTTGCTTAGAATGTGAAGACAGTGCACGCCATGCGAAGGCCGACATTTGTGTTTTCAAACGGACCCGGCGTATTCCGCGATTCACCTTAGCGGCTGCATGAGAGATCAATCATGAGTGCAGTTCTCTTATAATTCCTAGTCGGCTCGCTCAATTGGGTAATGCACTGTCGTAGCTCTATCCATGACTCCTGCAGGGCTTGTCCCATACGAACGCGGCTCAAACACTCCGTCGCAAAACCGCTCATGTAGATTTGACTCATACCAGCATGCATATCATTTCGTAGTTGATTAGTCTACAACGGATGCCCTCCATGGACAATCTAACAGACCCATAACCGTGTCGCTAACCCGAAAGCAGAGTGCTGATATGCACAAACGCCGGGGCGCATAACCGCTTACAAGTTGGTCAGGTAGTCCTCAACCTCCTGCGGGCTGAGCTTCCGGAACCTAGGGCCCTTGGCACCCTCAACACCCTCGTATCCAAGCAGACGGTCCTCCGGAGGACCAACGATGCCTATTCATGGTCAGACCAATTGTATGAGCACGGAATATCCAGCACGTACCAATTTCCACAGTGTCACCGTTCATCTCTCCCTCTATGGTCTCCTTCAACGTGAGCAAAGCAATGTGAATCGCATCTTCCAGCTCCAGGCCCTCGGTATAGCGCTTCTCCAAGAACGTCTTGGCGCTCGTCGCACTCTTGCCGATGGCAGTGGCCTTCCATGGGAAATAACTGCCGCTGGGGTCGACCTGGTACAGACTGGGACCGCCCTTCAAGATACCGCCAGTCTTACCAGCCACCTTCTTCTTCTCTTCCTCAGTAGCTCCCGTGTTGTCCTCATTTTCGGGCTCGATTCCCTCGTCCCAGCCTGCGATCAGCAAGCTAACACCGTACGGCCGCACACCACCGGACTGAGTGGCCTCCTGCATAACGCGGGCAACATCCTGCACCAATATCCTCGTGGGAGGGTACTCGTTGTAGATGCGCTTGTAGCCGGTGTGAGAGACCTTGCGTGCCTTGTCGACGAGGATGCGGTAGTCCGGGCCCATGCCCGAATAGACCATGCCAATATCAGGCGTTATGAGGCTGATTTTCGACGAGGACTGGGCGTCGATGAGCGGGGAAGACGACTTCTTCTCGGTGGCAAGGACGATGCCGTTCATCGCTAAAGTCTGTATCAGCGAGATCCGCTCTGATCAACTAATTTCGATGGATAACTATACCCTTAATGCCTAGCGACGTGACACCTTGGTTGACGGCATTGAGAGCGTATTCTGGAGTCGAGGTCAGTAGCTGCGATGTTTCGACTCGTCGTCTCGACCCGGAAAAGGAAGCTAACCAATCTGCACCAGCTTGCCGCTAAAGGGTTTGTTAGCACGGGCTGTAGCCTTGACTCTGGGTGCTGTATTTACCTGGGCGAGAACGTGGTGAGCGAGAACGAGTACCGGTCAGCCATGCCGGGCTTGCTGAGACGATCGGAAGACGGAGGTGAAGGAAGGTGTAGAAGGAAGGAACACCGGCTATTCGCGGTGTGGAGGGGATGCGGGGGGATGGGAGGCGGCGATGTGTGAAGCTGGTGTTGGAGCTCGGAGCTGTAGGCAAGCTCGCATTACGCGGTTGGTCGCTGGCGCCGCCGCAGATGCCAAGGCAACATCACGTGCGCGGATTTTCGGCAAGCGCTGGCGCAACAAAATCGAAGAGGCCACGACGGGCTTTTCTTCTGTCCCTCCTTCCAAGACGCCGCGCGCTCACTTAAGGGTCTCAGCCGCCCACTATGAGCACAGCTATGCAGCTGCGCCAAGCTCGTTGCTCCTCACTTGCATCACCATTGTCGTTATTACTGAACACTTAGCACATTTGTCTCGCAGGCACCAACCAGAGTCTCGCAGAACGCGACCCTGCGCCCACTCAAATTCAACTTTCGCAGCACGCGCCTCTCTACGTCCATTACCGGCCGCCCTTAAGGTTCTTTTTGACGAACTTGCCGCCTCCCAGTCTTGGGAAATATGGCTTCAAGCGGTTTCCAGGCAGCCCCAGCCTGGGGCTGGCCAGAGGAAATCCCGCAAGCAGCCGGAGGCTCCGCCAACGCAGAACCGACCGGTGATTCCCAAGCTCGGCAGCGCCCTAATTCCACCAATCCATCCAGTATGCCAGGATGGTACGAGCCTGAAGAAGATGTGCCTCGACCAGAAGCAAATGCTCAACCGGCCGGAGCAGGGAGCAGGCAACACAAACCAAGGCGCTCATACGGGCCCCGAACGTGCCGAATTTGCCTTGAAACGGTTCTTCCCACCTTCCATGAACCCTCCGAAAGCCTACCGGCCATGTTTCAACCTGAGCCTAATGTGACCTACGAGTCTGAAGAGGGTCGACTCATCAGCCCATGCAAATGCAAGGGCTCTTCACGCTACGTGCACGAAGGATGCCTCCAGTCATGGCGCCATGCCGATCCGTCCTATGGCAGACGGAATTACTGGCAATGCCCCACTTGCGGCTTCCGCTACCGCCTTGAGCGCATGGCATGGGGTCGCTTCATTAGCAGTGTCGCCGCTCAGATTTTCCTGACCATAGGAATTTTCTTCGTGGCCATCTTCATCCTGGGCTTCATTGCCGACCCCATTATCAATCTCTACCTCGATCCGGTTGGTACCGTCATTCCACTGGGAGGAGACCCCTATGACTATGACTACCGAGCCTACGAGGACGAAGATGAAGAGGGATGGTTCTTCCATTTTCTGAAAGGCTTCGCATCTCTTGGCTTATTGGGCGCTCTAAAATTCCTCTTCTCCAGTCCCATCAGGATCTTCCGACTTGGCGGATCAGGACTTGGTGGACAAGGACGGGGCAATACCGGTCGCGATAGGCTTGCAAATATCAGCTGGGTTGTTGTCGCGGTCGGTATTGCTACCTTCGTCTATGTAAGTACCCGAATCTGGAGATTGCAATGATCAGTACTGATTGTATTTAGGGAGTCTGGAAGGCTGTTCGCGCATGGTCCCGACGAACGCTTGAAAAGGCTGGGGAACGTGTCATGGACGTAAATGGTGACGATGACGACCAAGATGATATTCCTGAACCGTCAACCAGCAACCAAGATGCTCCGCAAACAGAGCAGCCCAGTTGATTCGCCTACAACCACGCAACGTCGAGCTTTCCAGGACCGCACACCTTTGAGTTGACACGTCACTCTCCTCTTGCTTTGCTGGAGATGAGTCCCAATGTCGTGCCGATCGAGTCTGTGTGCGAAAAGCAAAAAGTCTATCGAGTTTTCGCCCCGTTCTTTGACGTCTTGTCTTAGTTTGGGTTACCGAAAGGCATCTTCACTCCTCCGCTTCCAATCCCGTTCTTTCCCACATAGGGGGATTGCGTGAGGTTAAGTGGCACATCTCGTTCATTGAAAGCGATCATTTAATGTATATCACGTCAATTCTTATCATTGCCTCATCTTCTGCTCGTACGTGAACACGTTCCTTTTTGATTTCCCACACGTGATTTCCTAGATGGGCACGTTCATATGTACACCAGCTGGTGAAATCTTTGATTTGACCATGTCTATTGCATCTTCTGCCTTGGTTATTCTTCGCCTTTTCTTTGCTTCGTCACAGTTCCCGCAATCTCCTTGGTGCACGAAACTTTCGTTTTCTCTCTCCACTATGGATCTTGCCTTCACTTCGCTCGCCTTCTTTGACAGAGCTCCCCGTCCGTCCAGTCGTGCTGATGGGCAGCTCCCCTCCGTTTGCGCCAAGAACGCCAAGCCCGACCACTCTTGTCCTCCTGCCTCACCCCCCCATCGGCTTTTCTTCCTTTCCCACCCTTTCCTCTTCTTGTCGAAACACACGCACGCCCATGAACACAGAAGATCTGGTCTGTAGCAGCTCATTCAACACCATGGATCGTCCTTCGCCTCGTCGTATGGCGTCTTCCGTCTACTCTCGATCAGTCAATCAGCCGACATCCTCAACATATTGGGACCCCGAGACACCACCTACAGCCTTGAGGCCAAACGATCCCGCAACTCGCTCGGCCCGCGGCGTCTTCGCAGAGGCGCAGACTGAAATTGCGGGAATGATGGAAGATCTAGTTCACCACGAGGAAGACAGCTCGGAACCCTCGGCTGTCTTTGGCGATGCCTCCGACGACCCTTTTGCGCCTTCCAACAGCTCCCCACCTAGAAATAACAGCCGCAGGGGACAGCGCGACTTCAGCGAGCGCGCGCTGCTCGCCCTTCGTTCGCAGGACGCCACGAAGGAGCTTGTGTCCGCAATCAGCCGCGTGTGCTGGATCGACAATCTTCAGGACCGCTTGGTCAGCGTCGCTATGAGCATTCATAGCGATCTGCGTGTGTGCTTCCACAATCCGCCCATAACGCATGAGACTGCCCGGCGCGTTCAGGAAGTTTCATATAAGATTACGGAAATCCTCCACGTCTGGATTGATCATATGGCACCGCTCCAGAACGCCATCGACTCGATCGATGTTGTTCGAGACACTCCAAACCTCATGGAGATCCACAAGGACGCACACGGCGAGGAGATAAAGAAGTTCAAGACAATGCTGATGTATGTAACTACTCCAATCCCCCTTCAGAGAGGCCATTGATGCTGCATATAGGCCCATTCCAACTGAGCTTGGAGCCCAGTGCAACTCCAGAATCGTCCAACTCATGAAAAAGCTCTACAACGACGAGGTGCGAGTTCCTGTTGAGCTCTCGCTGGAGGAGCAGCATCTGGGAACAGCAGACATGACAGTCAAAAGTTATCTGTCGCAGTTGGCGATCCTGTTCACGCAGGTTGAGAGCGTTGCTGAAAAGCTCCGCTTCACAACCGTTGTAACCTGGGACCATTGGAATAGGATGAGGGAGCACATTGCCGAGCAGGTTGCGCTTGCCACCAGCACGCCTGCGCGCAGCCCGGGAGCATTCAGAGCCCGGGCAAAGGGCGCAGTGTCTCGTATCTTCCACGAGGGGTTCAACCGCTCACTCTCCAAGAGGAGTGCTGCCAGTATCCCTCGTAACAGCGAAGGCAAACTCCAGATATCAGCACCCCTCCCGCGCCCGCAGGCCCGCCCGCCCACCGTCCGCGACACGACCTTCGACGTCTTCCTAACCCACCCGTTCGACACGGTGACTCACCCTAGCCACCCACTCGACGCTGAGCCAAGCCCGGAAGTTTCCTCTCACAACTCCTCTGAGGAAGATCATATCGGGCAGAACAGCCCGCCTGGCTCATCCAGCCCTTACGCCGCCGCGAACACGGGCCCTCTCACTTTTGAAGACGTCGACACACCTTTCGCTGATTTTGACACCATGCTGGCGCACCGACAGCAGATGGAGGATGATGGCAGGTGCTACTACCATAACGACTACGAGGCGGAAGCTGTTCACAGCGCTCACAGCAACCACAGCGCCCACAGCAACCGCAGCGCCCGCACCACGCCACCAAACATCCGCCGCTACGCCGAGCCTGTCGAAGACGACCATCCTCACTACCATCCTGGCGAGCGCGGCTTCCTCGGTCTCATGTGCGCCGACGAAGACATCTACGACCCCACCGATGAACCGCCCGCCATTCCCCTCACCCAATCTTCCAACGAGACCATCGAAGGCGAGGCCTACTACAATATGCTGAGGCACTTCTACCAGATGGACCCGCAGAAGCCGAACCGAGAGGAGGACCCGGAGCTCTTCGCGCTGTGGTACCGCGCCATGGCCCTGCGCAGCCTCGAGGGCGGCCCGCCGGCCGACCCGCCGGAGTTCGGCGAACACCAGCGCCTGGAGACGCTCGATCGCGTCTACCAGAACAAGCCGCGCAGCCGCGCGCAGTACGAGAGCGATATGATCGAGTTCGAGGAGATGCGTAGGCGGCTCCATGGCCGCCCGGCTCAGCCGCGCCCGCTGCAGCTGAAGAAGGAGGGACATGATGAGGCTCAGCAGATTGCGGAGCAGCAGTACGAACAGGAGCAGAGGCAGCAGGTGGTGGACCGCGAGAAGAATGCGCTGAGGCGCAGCACGAGCGTGAGCGGACACTCGGCAGCCGGCTCGACGCTGTCGAGGCGTGCGTCGGCGGCGGGTGGCCCAGCTAGGAGTAGCAGCAGCCGCCTGACAGGAGATGAAATGAGCGCGTTGGCACTGGAGAGGAACCGTCACCTGTCGGCGCAGAGCAAGAGCATCTCTGAGGGATCTTGGTATGACGAAGACTACGAAGAACCCGGTCCGGACAGACGGTTGCTCTGACGTGTTGGCGCTTTTTCTAGGTGGACTGCGCGGTCTTAGGGAGGATTGGGACCAGTCTGGTGAGTTGCTTCCCTTTCCTGCCGACGAGTGGCGAGAAGACGATCCTACTGAGGTGCGAGACAGGTCCTCACATTCGGCCTACCGGCGGCTCGGGTTGTGCTTTGCGGAACCATCAACGAGATGGCTACTTACTGGACGACGACGAAGCTTTTCAAACGGCTGACGATATCATGGACTGCGATTAACTTTTCTTTACTCTACTTTACACAATCGGCTGCTCGTTGCTCTTGGCTGCCGACCTTTTCTTACTCGGCTTTACACACAACCGGCTACTCGTTGCTCTCGACTGCCGACCTTTGCTGCTCTGCTTTACATCAACCGGCCCACCGGTTTCATTCTTTCCTTTTGTTTTAATATGGCTTTTCGACTACTCAACGGTTGAAGTGGTTGCTTACACTTCATCACTGCTTTCCTTTTCCACAACTTGCCTCCTCTTCTGAGATACCCGGTAGCGACGAGCCGCCAGCCGCCAAAGTTAACTCTGTTCCGGACAGCACATGCTCGGTAAGAGGTTTCGGCGGGTACGGCTATAATGAAGGGTTACTGGTTGACACTCTGTTGGGTTGTCTTGGGCTAATCAATGAGAGTTGGTCTGGGTTCGGCCCAACAGATGCACAAACAGTTACTAGTAAAATCCATTCATCTAATTGCTTTGCTTTTGTTTCCTTGATGAGGCGCTAATTGTTTGACCTTGGGTCAAAGATGTACTGGTGATTTGTGTTGAGCACCCGTCGGAGTGCGGCAGTCCGGCAACGGATGCGCAAGTCCCTTCGGCTTGAATGCTCCGACGGCCCGTGTACTCTGCTGATCCTTTTTCCTGCTGCCCGGTACAAGATCCACTCGTGCCGGATCCTGTTCGGCTAAGTATGGTCAAAGTATGATGCACGCCATGCGTGGGGAGTTGAAGTAACCGTCCGGATAGGTTTGACGTGTCCACTTCCGCGCTTGCACATCCGGACGAATACGCCAACTCTCTATTGCCAGATTCTCAACCCCCAACGAAGCTGTCTTGCTCGCGCCATCCTACGACGCCATGCACGCTCTTATCCCGATCCTCTCCCTTCCCTTCACCCCGGCCTCGCGCTCCCACCACCCTCCATCTCCAACCCCCTAATCCTCTCCTCCCTCGCCTTCAGCTCCCTCCTCAGCCCCTCCCTCTCCTCCACCCACTCCCTCTTCTCCCTCTTCCTCTCGTTCAGCTCCTCCGCCTGCGCGTATATCTTGTCCCTCAGCCCGACCATCTGCCGCTGGAACACCAGCCGGTCCTCCGCCCGCTCGCAGTTCCGCGCCGCCTCGGCCATCAGGTCTGTCACGCCCCACTCGTCGCCAGGCTTCTTCCCTCCTCCTCCGCCCGCGTCCGACGCGAATATGCTGGACACGGCCGGTGACGGCGCCGAGGGCCGGCGCGAGGCGGCTGCCATGCGGAGCCGCTCGAGCTCCATGGCCAGGCGGTGCTGGTGCTTGCGTGCGGCCGCGAGCGCGGCTTCGAGGTCGGCGACGCGGCGGACGGCGGTGGCGTGGTCGAGCGAGGATATGGAGGTGGAGCGCGGGGTGCTGGTGGTTGAGGAGGATGTGGATGCGGGTCGCGTGGGCGCGGGGGCGGATGATGTGGAGGCGGATCTTGTTGGGATGGTGGTGGTGGGTGGTTGGGCGGAGGTCTTGGCTCGGGGGATTTGCTCGAGGCCTGCGCATTGGCGTGGGTGGGTGGCTTGGTGGTCGTCTTTCATGATGGCGGCGGCGCGCGCTTGGGCGGCGGAGGAGAAGTGGGTGAGGGATGATGGGTTGGGGGCTGGGTGGCTGGCGTAGCGGGTGTGTTTGGTGGGGCGGCCGTGGTGGTGGGGGGCGTATGTGGAGAAGGCCGAGGTGGAGGATGGCAGGAACGGGCGCGATGATGTGCTCTTATCACTGCTGATGGTGCCGCTGGCGCTGACGCGAGACGACTGCGGTTCGCCTGGTGGAAAGCTTGCTAGTCAGAACGCGAGATCACCTGGACACTGAAGCATGAAATCGGAGGCGATGGAGGTTTGGCGGAGAGGGCGGAGGAGACGGAGCAGTCATCGGGCGTCAAGACTGAGTTTAAACGGAATGGACCGAAAGCCAAGATGGACAGATGGGTATCTCGGAACGGGAGCGATGGGAGGGGGATGAGGGGTCGGGGCGGTTCGCCAGATAAGGTGCAGGCATGCTCATGCGAGACAGCCCACATCATCCATGGACCCCGGGCTCGCATCACCGCGGCGGACGTACCTGGCTTGGGGCGCAGCTCGAGGCTCAGCATGGCGGCGGGAAAACTGCCGGTGCGCAGACGCAGCGAGGGACGGAACGGCCTGGACGCGGGAGCGCTGCTTCTGCGTGGACATGCGTGGGACGAAGGCCGGCAGCGCAGCTCTTCTATGTAGTCAGCGGGGAGGCGCTGGTTGGGCGCGTTGGGGCGCCTGCTAAATTCCAGGGCAGTGCCTGGCAGCCGAATTCGAGCGCCGGCGGACCCTGATGACGTACCGGCTGCGGGGATCATCCACGACTCGGCGGCGGCCAGTGCGCCGCCAGGCACCAGGCGACGCGCCCGCTGCGACACGACACGACACCAACTGCGCGCTGCTCGGGCGGTGAGCGGCCGAATGCTGCTGCCTGACTGCCGCCGCCGATATATCCAGCCGTTGTCCTGCACTGCACGCACTGCACCTGGCGTTGCCCGACCTGACGCGCCGTGCGTGCCGTCTTTCCGTTGCAACCGGCCCTCCGTTCGCAGCTCGCGTGGGGCAGCATCGACCTCGCCATCCGCCCTTGCGCCGTCACGCAGTCATGAGCTCCAAGAAGCTCTTCTCGCTGCCGTTCCGCACGTCCAATCAGTCCGCGCCACCGCCACCGCCGGCTCCAGCCTCAGCCTCAGCAGCGGCCAGCGCAGATGACAAGTTGTCCAAGGCTGCTAGCATGACAGCAAACAAGAGCACGCCGGTCAAGGCGAACAGTGCTTCACCACCCACCATCCCGGATCGGCTGATCGTGGGCATCGACTTCGGCACTACCTATTCTGGGTACGTATTGTTTTCCTTGCCGTGCACTGGCCATCCAAAACATGGCCAACAGCCGCCCAGCGACCGCACTACAAAGCTGATCGCCTGACCAGCGTAGCCGCATGCTACAGCGGCACCCCCGACGACATTGACATTATCAAATCGTGAGTCTCAACCACTTCGCCCATGCGCTGCGGCGCCGCCCGGAAATTTGGCACGTACTCGACACCAGCAACCAAGCGCCTTTGTCTCACTGCGCATTGAAGATGGCCTGGTGGCAACGGCATTACCTCCGACAAGGTCCCATCTGAAATCGCATACGAATTGCCCGCGGCAGCACCGCCGACGTCATCGTCAACGACCAGCTCCAACCATGGTAGAAGCGATGCGAGCGACACCGAGGGGCGCGAGAAACCTCAGGCAAAAATCAAATGGGGATTCCAGCTGGGGCCCTCGGACACGCGTCTTCGCTGCATCAAGCTGTTCCTCGACCGCGGACAGAAACTGCCGCACTTCGTCTCGCCGCTCGAGACGGCTGTCCAGCTGCGCAAGTATGACAAGACGGTCATGGACGCCGTTGCCGACTATCTGACTCAGATACGAACCCACACCATTGAGACACTGACGCGCCGTCATGGCGAGCCTTTCATGGCTGCCACTCCCACGCAGTTTGTGCTCACCGTGCCCGCCGTCTGGAGCGATGCCGCAAAGGACGCAACGCTCAAAGCGGCGGAGCGAGCGGGCATGGGGAGCAGGGAAAGTGATGGCCTCAAGCTGATTTCTGAACCCGAGGCTGCAGCTGTGTATACGCTGAAGGCGATCCAGCCGAACCACCTGAGCGTCGGTGATAACTTTATTGTTTGTGATGCAGGTACGTTCCGAGGGCAGATGCGCGGTGAGATTGCAGAGTATTGGTGTGACGTCCTGGTCCCTGTCTAGTCCAGATTGGCCGACAGATGACACGTCCGTTGCACAGCCGCTTCATTGGCTGGCAGGCGGGGACCAGACATTCCAATTGACTACAAAGGGGTCCTGCAGCCGACGGCTAGCGTGCAAATGCTCTCATCATTTATTGCTGCGTGGGACTTGAAGTATCATCCAGGACTTTGATGTAGTTGCCAGGGCACTTGCACGTCAGGATGAATGCTTCAACTCCTCATAGCTAGGCATGATGATGGGTTGTGATAATGCTGTCGAAGAACTGTATTTTTTTTTTTTTTCGTTAGCTGTCGGCTGCGGCGTTCCTCTGTGCCGGCTGAGGTGAAATCATCATGGTGGGACCTTCGCACGTGCATTCAAGAGGAGCTGGAGTATTCTCTCGAATGCGAAAGTACAGTCGGGCAGATGAGAACCCGTCTGCATAAATTCTTCAACTCCCCAGAGTAGTCTCCTCAACTGGTCTGTTCAATCAATAACTGACTTTTTCCAAAGGTGGCGGCACTGTCGATCTCATCGCATACAAGATCACTCAACTCTCTCCGCTGCTCGTCGAAGAATCTGCCATTGGTACCGGTGGCCTGTGTGGCTCTGCTTTCCTTAACTACCGCTTCGAAGACCACGTGAAGGCGCGCTTGGGCGACGTGCGCTACACCGAAATGCGTACCAAGAAGCAGAAGACGTGGAACATGGGCCTCCGCTACTTTGAGGAGTTCGTCAAGCGCAACTTCAACCCGGACGCCCACACCGAGATCAACGTGCCCTTCCCGGGCCTTCCAGACGACGAAGAGGCAGGCCTGGACTGCGGCTTCATGACCATGACCGCGGCGCAAGTCCAGGAGATCTTCGACCCAATCGTGCAGGACGTCATCGCGCTCGTCGACGGGCAGGTCACGAGCCTGCGGGCGCGCGGCGAGAGAGTGTCGGGCGTGGTGCTGGTCGGCGGCTTCGGGCAGAGCGACCACCTGTACGTGCGCATGAAGGCGCACTTCAACGCGGCCGCGCCGCCGCCGCCGTACGAGGAGCGCCCCACGCACGCCGTCGCCGTCGCGGGCGCGCAGGCCAACCAGGCCGTCCAGGTCATGCACCCCATGTACGCCTGGACCGCGGTGGTCCGCGGCGCCGTCCTGCGCGGGCTCGAGGGCAGCATGGTCGTCTCCCGCCGCAGCCGCTACCACTACGGCACCAGCTACGCGACCGTCTTCGACGAGGCCAAGCACCGCGTCGCCGAGCGCTACTGGAGTCCCCTCTGGGAGCGCTGGATGGTGTCGGATCGCATGCAGTGGCACATCCGCAAGGACGAGCAGCTGTCGGACAGCGCGCCCGTGTCGTTCCACTACACGCGGAACTTCCGTCCGGGCCAAAGTCTGGTCGTCGAGGACGACCTGATCGCGTGCGATTGGGACGAGGCGCCCGAGTCGTACAAGAAGGGGTTGGTGAGCGTGTGCACGTTGACGACGGATTTGAGCCGCGTGCCGAGGAGTCTGTTTACGCGGTTGACGACGAGCAAGGGCGTGGAGTTTGATAATTTGGATTTCAGCCTCGATATGCGGGTGGAGAGCGCGGGGTTGGTGTTTGAGTTGTGCGTTGATGGGGTGGGGTACGGGAGGGTGGAGGCGAGGTTTCACTGATGGAGTGGGGGTGTAATGGATGGATCGTGGAGGGAAAAAAAGTCACTGGAAAAGACCGTGATAACCGGACGACATCGATGTACTGGAAAGAGGGAAATAATTGGGATTTTCGTCGCTAACTATTCTACGTATCGGGTGGTGAATGTACCCGGGGCCGCACGAAACCTACCCGGATGTCAGTGCTCTTCCGTAACGGGCACATATAAGGCAATAAGAAGTATCTGCATGGGTTTTCGAAGCTAATTTGAAGAGAACTGAATTTTTGGCTCACTAAATCGTTGACAGGCCGGATGATTGAGCTCTGCAATCTTTGTACGAAGCTTGACTTTTGGGAGTTCTTCGCGCACGAAACCAAAGGGAAAAATTTGGGCCTTCTTCAGGCATATTCTGATCCGAAACATCCGTTTTGCAATCTGATTAGCACGGGGTTGAGGTTTTTTCTTGGGGAAACGTATTTCGCCATCATTCAAACCAAAGTCAGGCATGATACATAATATAACGGTAGGCTCCTTCTACTAAGCTTCGGAGTCGCTTAGCAGGTTGGTGGAAACCGAAGGGTTTACCTTGAAGAGACAAGAGGAGGATGGCGGTGCAAAGAGTAAAGTATCACGTGATAGCGCGGTGCGCAATGAGCTTGTTACCTCTAAATCAATAGGGTTTGAATTGGAACTTTGAGTTGACCACGAAGGGTCAAATGTCTAGCTAAGGGAGTGTGGCTATATACTACTAGGAAAGCTATAACAATCTGGATTTGTTCGGGTTGGATCTGTAGGAGTGTAATGGTTCAACCCTAGAGTAAGCGCTGAAGAGTTGAATTCCGTCTACACGAAGGTCAAGCTGGGGATGGAAGGACACGCGTCCCCAGCGACTCTATATAAGCGAAGACTAGCGCTACACGTGACCGCCGCGGATCCTCCAAGGCACCATTATGGGTACAAACCATAACAAGGAGTGGGATCTGAGGTGGATGGATCTGTGAGGCTTGGATCTGTACAGATCCAAGTGTGGGTCCGGGTCACGGGTGTGCGTGGGGCGCACGTGACGTTAGCGCCCAACCACCTTCCTGGTTTCCGACATTCGTCGGTGCGAGGCGATCGCTATGTTTACCTGTTCCGCGCCCGCTTACCTCTATCCTTTCCGGGATTTCAGCCCTTGACCCTTCGTCCCTGTGGGCCTTCTTCCCGTAGGGGACTCTGTCTTCCGTCCTATCCCGTAACCTCGTTGTCCCTTGCGGTCCTATCTCCCGTGCGGGTTCCCCGCCCTTAGGATCATAAAGCCCGCCTCCTTGGAGGTTCGTAACACATAAGCCCGAGGCAAGACAGCTATTGCGAACGAGTGTCAACCTTCAAAGTTGACAGCTTCACTGTCCATGTTGCTCTTTCAAGACCATCCATCGTTGATCAAGTCCGGAAAATTTACTGAAACACGAGGGGATGGACATACCAGGAACAATATCTCTTGTAGCATTGCCTTTATTTCACTCTGACGGGGGTTTTCTTTAGCTGCCGAGAAAAGCAAAAGCGGGAAGGATATGACCAGGAAAGTCCGAAACCACGTTTTAAAGAAGCTCAAATGCGGAACTGACCACTGCGCTGGAATAATAGCATCAAAACTGATAAAGAACCATCACCGTACCAATACCTTAGAGAATTGCCTTCGCTTGAAGACTACCTTCAAAAATGGAACATGTCTTCGGGAATTACCCAAGTATTGCTTCGGTAAAACCTCCGGGTATGTTTAATTGAGCTTACTGCGGGGGCGGAGGGAAGAGCACCAGGCAAGACAACATGCAATGATCCACTCCGCAATGTACGTTTACGTAGAAGATGCTCCACTATTGTGCATTAGGGCCCCACTTCTTTGCATCCATATCGCGTAAACGTCAAGAATCCCCATCCTATCGGCCGGACGTGATTTCGAACAGGGTACTGTATAGCGGATAGTAATGACCCGGCACCGGACTAATGTTACGAGGTCGGTGTCGAAGTCGGGGTTAGGTAAGATCCGTATATGAACGGCTGTCAACGGTAGGCAGTGGTTCGGGCCGGTATAGGCTGCAGCAGTGCGGCACGGCGCGTACCGCTGAGTTCCTCCAACCCCTTTGAGAGTCGGAGATGGGGGCGTCAAGGCGCGAGCCCAGACAAAGTATAAAGATGCAAAACCTTCTCCGCGGGGTTAGACGCTGCCCTTGGTGTATCACCCGTCCAACCACAGACCGGGCTTGAAGCTTGATTTGTGTCCTACCCAAGCTTTCCGCCATGGCACGCTCCGATGAAGTTCCTGAGTCTCACACCGATGTGTATGGAACACCTCGTTGATTTGACTTCTGATTGTGCTGATTACACCCCAGTCTCATCATCGGTGCCGGTCCGGCCGGCCTGACTGCCGCCTACTGGATGGCACAATACGGCGTCAACGCCCGAATCGTGGACAAGCGCGGCACCAAATCTTCAACGGCCAAGCCGACGGCCTGCGCGCGCGTACCCAAGAGCTCTTCGACAGCATGGATATCCAACACCGGGTGTCCAAGGAGTGCCAAGTGGCCTACGAATTCCGAGTTTGGGTACGAAACCTCACCGTTCCCCCTCCTCCCATCTCTGTCGCTGCCTTATAGCGTTCCTCGCATGCTCTGACAAACGCAGGGCCCCGATGGCAATGGCGGAATCACACGCCAGTCCGAGATCCCCGTAACCAAGGAGGCCTACTCCAAGTCGCGCTTCGCCGTCACCGGCCTGAACCAGGGCCGCATCGAGCGCTTCATCCTCGACGCCATCAAAGACGCCGCTCCCGATCTGCAGGTGGAGCGCGGCGTGATTGCCGAGGCTCTGGAGTACGACGAGGAGCTTGAGAATGACGCGCAGGCGTACCCGATTACGGTCAAGCTGAGGACCCTGAGTGAGGAAGAGGCGAATCCGTCACCGGTGTACGGGTCGTCCGGGCCGCGGGATGGGCTGTTCCGCAGTAACTTGGCACCGGATGACTGGGATGATTTGATCAACAATAGTAAGGCTAAGGCTGGGAAGACGGAGGTGGTTAAGGCCAAGTACGTTATTGGTTGCGATGGGGCGCATAGTTGGACCAGGAAGCAGCTGGGGATTCAGCTGGAAGGAGCGGCCACAGACTTTATCTGGTAAGCATGAGTTCTTTGTTTTTTTTTTTTTTTGGACGCGCAGGCTAACGGGAGCAGGGGCGTTATGGATGTTGTGCCCATCTCGAATTTCCGTAAGGCAACCTGCATTCACGCTCCTGTTGAAAGGTGGCTGACAATCTTCCAGCGGATATGCGTCACGCTGCGATTATCAAGAACGACGCGGGTACAATTCTGCTAATTTGCAGGGAGAGGGGCCTCATGCGCCTTTATATTCCTCTTACCCGCACCGATGATACCTCTACTCGAGTGGACCGGTCGAACATCAACCTCGATTTGTTGAGGGAAAAAGCAAAGAAGATCTTCCACCCATACGACTTCGACTTCAAGATCTGCGACTGTAAGCTCTCATCTCTGGTGTCTCCAATCCACATCACGGCATTTACTAACCCATCATCCCATCCAGGGTGGTCCGCATACCAAGTCCGTCCCCTTCCCCTACCAACTGCCCCCTCCCACTAACACCAACCCCCCCAGGTCGGCCAACGCGTCGCCCCGCGCATGCAAAAAGGCAACCGCATCTTCATCGCCGGCGACGCGTGCCACACGCACTCGCCCAAAGTCGGCGCCGGCATGAACATCTCGATCCAAGACGGCTTCAACATCGGCTGGAAGGTCGCGTCGGCGGCGGCCGGCCTCACGAACGCGGCCGCCGTCCTGCCCACCTACGAGCTCGAGCGCCACCCCATCGCCGAGAAGCTCGCCGACTTTGACCGCAACTGGAGCGCCCTGTTCACCACCACCGACACCCGACCGGACGAGTACAGGGCGCGCAACGAGATGTACGAGGACTTCGCACAGGGCATCGTGCTGGACTATCCCGAGAGCGCACTGGTACGGAGGGCGTGGAAGGCCGGGCTGGCGGAGAAGCTGGTGCCCGGGGAGAGGTTCTGGCCGGCGAAGCTGGCGTCCCAGGCGGATGGGTGCCCGGTGTGGTCGACGCGCTTGATGAGGAGCGACGGCCGCTTCTGCGTCGTGGTGTTGGCGGGCGACGTGGCGGTGCCGGCGCAGATGCGGCGCGTCGAGGCGCTGTGCGCGTGTCTGTCGGGGGAGAAGTCGGTCATCCGCCGCTTCACGCCGGCGGGGAGGAAGCTGGATTCCGTGATTGATACCATTGCGGTTCACTGTGCGCCGAGGAGGAGGGTGGAGCTGTTTGATTTCCCGGAGATGCTGCGCCCGATGGATGAGGTGAGGGGCGTTGATTATGACAAGGTCTGGGTGGATGAGAAGTCGGAGTTGGATCAGGAATGCGATGGGAAGGCGTATGAGAAGTGGGGCTTGGACAGGTCCAAGGGCGCGGTCCTTGTCATCCGGCCAGATCAGCAAATCGGCTGGATGGGAGACCTCGAGGATGTTGAAGAGATGGAGTCGTATTTCGGAGACGTTCTGCAGGTGCTCTCGTAGAGCATCGTGTCCGATCTCTGAGGAATAGAAAGCCGGTAGGATCAGTCATCAGCAAGAGGTCTGTTTGCATGGATCAGTGTTGGGAAGGAAGTGTTATGACATCTCATCCTGGTGTGAAGTGAGCAGTTGCAGGAGGGCCGCGAGGAAGGCTGGAGAAGTGAGGGCACGACATGCACGTCCGCCCCACGCTTCACCATCACCGCAACTATCGTATACATTCACGATACTGGTAGTGCTCGCTCTTAGAGTGCAGCTTGACCCAGGCTGCAGAAAGTGGGCGGAGCTGTGGCGGAGACGACGGCCGACTGCCCCCGCCCGCGCCTTCACCCTCTCAGCCATTCCCCAAAAAGAAGGCACGAACAGACACGAATCTTTACAAACAGAGCTCTCCTACAACGCTTCACCTCACACTCTCCATCTGCATTGTTGGTGATCGCCACCGTCTTCATTCTTCTAAGAGACATCGCAGTCCATCTCCATTCTTCTAAGAGATATCGCAGTCCATCACCAACACCCACCAGCTTTACCAAGATGGCCCCGAAAAAGCCCAACGGCGCATATACCCGCGAGGATCAAGAGGAAGCCATCGTGGACTTTTTCAATTCTGTGCCAAGGAATGTTACAAGGGAGGCCTGCGACGAGAACGCACGCCGACTGATAAGGGAGCATCGCGATGGCCCGGTAAAGCCCGTCCTTCGTCAAGGACGACACAGCTACACAATCTTCAATGAAGTCGATCCATCACACAACTACGGCATCATTCAGTACCGCCACCCGGACTCCCGTCTGGATCTTTCGATGCTTGAGTTGGCCAAAACAGCACACGGGAAGCTTGTCCCGCAGACTTCGGGCAGAACATGTTCTTTCAAAATGCCGGGGGGAAACGGCGCCCATGTCCCATGGCTTCAAAGATATCGCATACAGTGGATGAGCGGCTCGCCACTGGACGAGGTACTTCGGAGGCGGAGTTTGCACCTCAAACAAGACCGCAGCCAGCATATGAAGCTCATGCGACAGCTGGCAGAGTGAGCATCATCCGCGAACTAGAGAACTTCCAGACTGACTTCTTCCAGATACTTTGCGGACGCTCTAACTCGAGGCGTGCAGCATGGGAACGAATGTTTTTCCAAGCGAACCAGCGACCTTCGCAGCGCAGCCCTATATGGCGTCGCCTACTCTACGCAGCACAGCCCCACCGTAGACCAAGCCGTCTTGGCCTCGAGATTCACGCATTTTATGAACAGGTCGGCATTTCCTCAGGTTATCACGCATGGGGAACTAGCCGATCTCTGCAACATACTCGTTGATAAATCCACATGGGAAATCAAAGGTATCATCGATTGGGCTTCTGCATTTGTTTGGCCCTTTGGATTCGAGCTGTACGTTGTCCAAAGAGCCACCGGCTACTGGGACCACGATCCATTGCCGGATGACGCACCTGACTCAGCGCCCAAGGACAAACACAGGGTGGGCGAATACGTGTGGCGTTGGTTCCCGGACGCCCATCTGCTCAAGTGCGTTTTTTGGCGGCACATGGTGAGGTGTATCGACAAGATCAGCTACTTCAGCAATCATCGCAACTTGATCTGGCCGTGGCGTTTCGGCCTGATACTCAGCGAGGCATTTGAAAGGGGACCTGGTGGAGAGATCACTACAACGCCTATCTCGCTTAACGACCGAGATGAGGAGAAGATGCGGAGCCTTGCCATGGTGCGCATCTTCCTGGAGGACGAAGACTGGATATCGCGTATTCAATCCCTCGATCAACTCCGTGTTCGCAGCACGCCTGACGTGGGGGTTCCGTTTCGCTACGAGCCTGTGCCTCACGGCCCTTCGGCTGAAACCGAATGCTCTGTGCCTATTGCATATTACCCTGAGGACTCTTCGCAAACTGGAAACGCCTCGCCCACCGGGAAAGCCCCTCAACATGATCCCTCGGAATCTCGTAGCGATAGCGACATCGATGTGGGCCATGAAAGCTCCAGAAGTAATATTAAGCGCACTCTCAATAGCTTCGCGTTTCCCTCTGATTGATGGGTTGAGGACGCTTCTGGAAGGATGGTTGACTACGAACGATGGAAACCGGAGACTATTCCGATGGGATTAAACAGACTCTGAGGTGTCATTACTGGCTTCAATGCGTGGACCCGGAAGTTTGTGACTGACAATGGTTATTGCAACGGGACTACTGAGAGGCATAGTAGGACTCTTGTCGACTCACTAAGGTCAGCACAGAATCATTCTTTCTACCGATACAGTCGTTGCTGCGAAGGACTAGTCTCACAGAAATCAAATAAGAGAATGCTTTCTTTTCTACATCTTTCAACTCTCAAGTCTCTGACGAAATTGTTACCCCCATTCAAGTCTATGCATCTCCCATAATCATGTCCTGGCCAACCTCAGTCTCCGCACCAGACACTGCCTGCTCGGCTTCGCTCTCACTCTTATCCTCATCTGCACTCTCGCCCTCCAAATCACCCTCGTCATCCTGCACACCCCCAACCTTCTTCGCTGCCTTCTCCGCCCTCAAAATCAGCACTGCTCGATCCGCCGCCCCCGTCTGCGCCGCCAGCCTACTACTCCCCTCCACCCATCCACCAACCCACCTCTGCCCAATCCCAACCCTACACCTCACCACCCCACCCGCCTCCCCGTCGCCTCGACCCTCCTCCTCATCTTCAACCTCCTCATTCCCACTCAACCGCTTCTCCCCCTCTTCCCACGCCCAAACAACCTTCTCGCTCCCCGCCAACCTCCCCAACTCAATCTTCGGATGCAGCGTCTCAACCCCATCCCGCAACACCCTCTCCAACACCCCCACCAACCCCAACTTCTCCAAAAACGCCTCGCAAGCACCCATGCCGTCATCTCCCCCCCCCGCCCCCGAATCCACAAACACCCCCCCCAACACCGCCTCCACCACATCCGAAAAGAACTTTTCAGCCCCCACCGCCACCAGCCCAGGCCACGGGTACCGCGGCGCGGAGCGTAGCGCCGCCCAGACGGCGTCGCGATGGGCAGCGTGGCGGGCAGTGGCAGCGGCGACGGCGGCGTGGATGGTGGGCGCGGAGTGGCGCATGAAGCTGTGGAGGGGCGTGGCGGCGGGCGGGGTGGGGACGGTGGTGGCGGCGAAGACGACGGCTGTGCGGGGCTCGAGGAGGGTGGCTTCCATGCAGAGGAAGGCGAGGAAGGGGGCGTTGACGAGGGCGCTGCGGATGGAGTGGAGGGTGCCGTGGGGAGCTCGGCGGGGGCGTGGCCGCGGGGAGGGGGGACATAGGCGGTGGTGGGTGTGGGTGGGGGGCGCGGTGGGCGTGCAGGCGACGGGAGATGAGGTAGTCGAGGACGGCGTCGCCGAGGAACTCGAGGCGTTGGTAGGACGAGGTGGCGGCTTCGCGGTAGGAGGTGAAGGAGGGGTGGGTGAGGGCTTCGAGGAGGAGGTATTTGTTGGTGAAGGTGTAGCCGATCAGCTCTTCGGCGCGCTCGAGGTGGAGCAGAGGCGCCGAGGCGTGCTCCGAGGCGGCGTGGGAGGAGAGGATGCTGCGGGACTCGTGCAGGGGGCGCCAGGGGACGCTGGTGAGGAAGGCGGAGATGCAGCGGTGGACTTTGAGCATGCCGCCTTCGATGTACGCGGTGCCGATGAGGGATTCGACGACGTCGGCTAGGATTTTGGTCGACATTGGGCGCTTCCCTGGGTTTTCTACGGCTGCTAGGGAGAGCACGTCCTGGACGTAACGGGGTCGCCATTTGGCACCGGTGAAGGATTTGGTGACAATGAACTTGTCCAGTCCAACGCGACGCGATGCCTTCGCGAGAGATCCATTGGAGACGATGCGGTCTTTGCGTTCAGTGAGATAGCTCTCTGGCCATTGTAGATGCTCGGCCATGAGCTGCACTGCGGTGCTGTACTTGAGGATGGTGTCGCCGAGAAACTCCAGTCTCTGGTAGTCTTGCTCGTTCGTGGATGATGCGGTGATGGCGCGGAGGACCATTTCGTGATTGGTGAAGCCTATGGGTTTGAGTGCGGTTTCGCACAGCTCTTTTACGATCAAGAATAGTTCGAAGCGGTGTAAAATCGATGGCAGGAATGCTGTGAATATCGAATAAGAAGTCGGCCACGTGTCTATCAGGAAGTCCCTGGCCGGCAAAACGTTTTCCTTCGAGTACATTCCATGTTTTGTGGTGTCTCGCACTGGATGCAGGAAATCGCGGCGCTTGGGGAAGCCTGAGTAAACGATGTTGATGAGAGACTCGTCTCCATTCTCCGCTAGTGGTCCGTCGACAGTCAAGTTTAAGTCAACGGTCTGGAAGCTGCGGAACATGAGCAGGTGCTGCTCCGTTCCTTTCTGGCGTAGAATTCCGATTTTAGGCTTAAGGCCTGCCTGAAGCTCTGCGTAGACATCCAGCGCGGGCCTTGATTCGTTGGCGAAGGCTCCAAGCTGGTTCGCTCGTGAGGCATCGTATGTGGCGATGAGGTAGAGAAAGTCATATCGCTCCTCGACCATACGTGATCCGAAAATTGAACAAAGCAGGGCGCGCGTGGAGCACTGGAGCTGCTTTACTTCATCTGCGCTCAAATGCACGGGATTCATGAACTCGCTTGTCAGGACATAACGGGTATTTTCATTCCAGTGGAGGACAAAGTCTGGAACCTTGAGTGTGGGCTGAGGCAGTAGAACTACCAAGCTGATAGGCCGTGCATCAATCAAGATCGATATTCTTGTCCTGTACCACGGAGTTGACGGTAATTCCTCGCTGATAGTTTTGGCTATCGGGAGCCATGGATCGAGGTGGGGAGCAACTTGAACCATTGCTGGCCTCGTGTCGATGATTCCGAAGTCGGGCCCATCTTCTTGATCGTTCAGCAAAGGTAAGAGATTATCATTGACCAAGCCTGCTTTGTGTAGAGCGACGTAGGCTTGGAAGGCAGCATCTCTCCTTGCTGCACGTTCCGTCTTCCATGCTTCTACACCTCGGTGCCGTCGGACTTTTGCATCTACTGACGTCGGCAAGGTGACGGTGGCGGTGATCAGATCGTCCGAAACGCTGGCAAAGGAAAACCGAGGACGCAGGTCCACATGTTGCCCGTCCCCGAGGATGGCACAAAAGTGATACAGGTGTTGCATTGCATTGTCGAGTGTAAGCAGAGCCCTATTCATGTCAGCCGGCCGGTAGCTGAGAGATTACGGATACACACCCAGTGCTCTCGCAGCGGTAAATATCATCGCCTTCCTCGTCAAGTTGCTCCCGCTCCTCAGCTGCTTGAACCTGCCGAAGGTCGTCGAGGTAGGCCTCTTTCATCTGCTCCTCTAGATCCAGCCATTTATCAGGAGATTGTGCCAAAGTAGAGTCCTCAGGAAGCATGATGACAAACTTGGAATCTTGCTTCCTTGCACGGCCACGACGCTGGATGAAAGACTTGAG
Organism: Neofusicoccum laricinum; assembly: GCA_029906385.1. Taxonomy (NCBI): domain Eukaryota; kingdom Fungi; phylum Ascomycota; class Dothideomycetes; order Botryosphaeriales; family Botryosphaeriaceae; genus Neofusicoccum; species Neofusicoccum laricinum. Next base: position 322,128 of record CP123727.1, read on the forward strand.
GTTCTTCGGGGGCTCATAGCAGATGACAATGTGGCAATTGGAGACATCAATGCCTTCTTCCAACACACTGGTTGCGACAATCAGGTTCTTCTTGCCGGCCCGAAAATCATCAAGGGTCTGTTGCTGGTGCTTGACCTCTACAAGATCGCCTATCCCGAGGTGAGACTTCTTGGTGGCAGTCATAGAAGTACCAACAAATGTTCCTACGTTGAATAGCTCCTGAATTTGGGGGTGGTTTGATAGAACGTGGTCCATTGCAGCCACGGTGGCTCGTTGTTCAACAAATATGATTCCGGTGAAGCCTTCTTTGGCTTCGGACAGCAAAAGATCGATGAGTGCATGCATCTTCGGAGACAAGTTCTTGTGCACGTCTAAGTTGGGATTGATTGGCTGTGATGCCGCAACGAGCGAGAGCATGTTATGAAGGTTATTGCTCTCTTTCTCGGACCAGTCAAAGAGCAAGTGACTTGAGTTCGCGAAAAAAGCGTCAAACTTCACAATGCAGCTCCGGATGTAGAATTCAGTGGCGGGCTCTCCAAGATCGTTGTAGATGCCCAGCGCTCGGGTGTAGAGCTTCTTCAGCTGTTCATAGATGTACGTTTTCCTGCTTGTCAGCAACTTCTCCAGCTCTCTCTGGACATCGGCCCTGGTCTCGTCTGTCGTGCTGGATACTTTCTGCCGCAGTCTGAGGATATACGGATCAGTCATGATGTTGTATCCATGGTAACAATCGGCTAAGGTAGAGAGGATTGGTGGGCCATGCGATGGACCCAGGTACCGGGCAGGATATTTGAGCTGTACAAGCTCGGGCCTGTGGGTGAATCGCAAAAGCTCGGTACGGTTGATCTTTGGGGTTTTGGCAATGGCATTGAGACTGCGCTCGATCATCTCCAGGCCGTCCGCCTTCGCGCTGACGACAGGACTTGCCGTCAAACCCAGAATATTGGGCACCTGGTCTCCTTGGCCACTGAGCATCAGTGGATGGTAGAACTTTTGCATGATGGCGCTCGCTGGGTGGTTGCCCCGACACATGTGCGCTTCGTCAAATATGAGAAGGGCGATCTTGGACAGCTTCACGAAGCCGTGGATCAAGGCATCCAGCAGGATAGCCGGGGTTGATATCACAACTTGGACATTTCTGAGAACGGCATCCCAGACGCTCTGATCCGTCCAACGGTCCACATTGTCATTGCCGCTAAGAAAGCGGAGCTGGTATGCCGGCAGGTACTTTTCGAGCAGACAGGATTGCTGGTGGCACAGAGTGACGGTGGGAGCAACAAACCACACCAGCTGCGGAGAAGTTAGTTGGATGGCACAGAACTTGCGGAGAGGACAGCCCACCTGGTCTGGCTCGCAGATCTCAAGCTCGGCAGCGGTGCGGGAGATTGCACTGTGGTGGTCAGTGTAGATTCCGGTAAACGAAGTGAAAGGCCATACACGTGGGTCTTGCCGCTACCGGTATCCATCTTTTGCAAAATCAGCCTTGACTTGGAGCAAGTGTGGTTTGTGACTCACAGCAACGATGACATTCTGCTTCAAGCTCTCCTCGACCATCTCGGCCTGATAGGATCGGAGGCGGAAAAAGCGCGGATCCCCACCTGGGGACTCCATGGCGGGAGCAGCGGCTGCGGGACGGAGGAGCGTGTGAGGTATTGTAGCGGACTGTGTTGGACGGTGGTGGCTCTGCGGGCGTTTGCGGCGCGGCGAGAAGGCGGGTCGCGCAGTCACACTGCAGGCGACGCGCCTCGCCGCGAGCGACGTGCAGCTCACCCCCAAACCATCTTCCGCACACCACACTCTTCACGGCCGGAGCACAACCAAAGCGCCGGAAGTCATGGCCGCTGCTTCTAAGCCCTGCTCCAGTTCCTGGCACGCAGTCCGCGGGAGGACCGAGCTAGGCGCGAAACCCCCGCGGATTCCGCCGGTCACGTGTCAGGGATCTCCGCACAGCCACGGTGCCGCGAAGCTTCTTCTCGTGCCTGAACTGCGACACGAGCGCCTCGACCTGGTGCGCCCTACTGCGCCCTATTGCGCCCTTTAACGCCGAGCAGCTTTCGGCGCTTGCCTGACTCTCGGCCCGCGTCCAGCGCGCGGGCAGCTCGCCGCAGTCGCAAGAATGCGCATAGAAGCAGACTTTGCGCCATGGACCGCGTTTCCGGCTTGGCAGCGGCCGGGCCTCCATACGACGACGGCCATCCCTGCCGCGCCCCGGCCATGCGCCACACTCTCAGCTGCGCACTGCAGTGCTTCCCCAGAAACGGCTACAAAGCCACGCGGCCATCGTCATGCTCTGTAAGGCCCGTCGCCAGGAAACCCTCGCGCAGTGCCGCGACTCACGGCCGCATTGCGCAGGCCAGGCGCCCTGAAGGAAACCGCCGAACATAAAACTCTGGTCGGGCCCCGCTGCCGGAGACGTCATCCTCAGCTCACCAGCCAGTCGTTTCCACGCTACTGCCCACCACCAGCTGCAAGCGTCTACCTACATAACCTCTACCGTCGCTCGTTAGAACTCGCCCCTTGGAGCCAGAGCGACCGCTTGCGACCCCGCAACCCCTCAACAACCCACACCCGAAAATAACCCCGCCATCACCCTCGCCGCCGCCGACACCATGGACGGCGACCGCGGCCTCTTCTCCCATGGCGGACACAATAAGCCCTCCCACAGGAAAGAGACTCTCCTGGAGAAGCTCGAGCACAAAGTCGGCCAGAAGCTCATGGGCAAGCACGGAGGCGGCAGCCACCAGCCCCACCAGTACGGAGGCCCCGGCGGGCCCCCGCCGCAGCAGGGCGGCTACTATGGCGGCGGCCCTCCGGGAAACGATTACCAGCAGCACGGAGGATTTGGTGGAGGCGGCGGCGGATGGGGTGCGCCGCCGCACCACCAGGGACCGGGCGGACACCACCACAACAGTAGCCACGGCCGTCATGGGCATCACGGCGGGGGCGGCGGCTTCGGCGGTGGACTTATCAACGGCGCAGGCAACTTCGGACCGGGCGGCGCCGGCGGACACCACCAATCGCCGTTCGGCGGAGGCCAGCACCACGGAGGCCCGGGCGGCGGGCATCACGGAGGCGGAAGCCATCATGGCGGACCCGGCGGCCTGTTCGGCGGCGGCGGAGGTGGAGGCGGTTTCGGTGGGCCAGGCCATCACGGAGGCCCTGGCGGTGGCGGTTTCGGCGGCGGCCCCATGGGCGGTGGCTTTTCTCACCATGGTGGTCCAGGTGGTGGTCCTGGTGGGCCAGGTGGTCCTGGCCGTTGGTGAGCGCTTCGAGGGGATGTTTATCAAGAGCCTCTTGGATGAAGAGGATTTGAGGTTGATGGAGGCGCGGATGGATGGGTGGTGGAGTGATGAGGAGGAGGAAATGAATCACAAGGCCAGGATACCCGGGTAGATATTATGAAAGCATGTCAATAAAGAGGCGTTTTCCGTTTGCGAAATAAAAGAACTTGTGATCAACGAGTGCAGGTCCGGGAGCGATGATTAGCAATGACTTATGTGGCCTCCTCTGAATAGTTTTGGGACGTGCTCACAAATAGTTGTGGTCGGGAGCATCCTTCTGGATAGCCTAGTAATTACTACTGAGATCGAGGCACATCGAGTCATGGGCCAATGAAACGTTCAGTTCAAAAGTAGAGCGAAAATTAGGCAGTCAGCATCTCGTTCCGCACGTGACAGGCTAGGCCTATGTAAGTAATTCTGAAAAGGGCGAATTTAGGTGCAAATGATACTCTTTCACCTTAACAAAAAAGCTACGTAGACTCAGCCTCCCTCACATATACGAAGTATTCGCGCATGGAACTTTTGTGGCCATTCATCATTGGGTCGCTGTTTCGCGGGGCTGGCGGCTGACGGTTCTGCCTTACTCCACCCATGCATGAGAATGGGGCGGCGGCTGCATGGAACTTGTGCGTCAATCTGTGATTGGATGTCAGACATAGCCGACGGTCAGACCATATCCCAGACATGCAACGCCTCGTCATGACCTCAGCTCAGCCAGCCTTGCTGCTCTTCACCGTCAACCCCCCCCCCCCCCCCCCCCTGCCATCAAATATCACACCTCTCCCAATATTCTCACTAGCTGCAACCAGAGCAGCAGTAAAGAAAAGCCACGGCAATTTAGTCGTTGATAAAAAACCCTCCTCCCTCTATTTTCATGCATATTACTTTCCAAAATTCTCGTATCTTTGCGACTGTTTCTCCGCAACATGGAGAAATTATGCCGCCGGTGTCCAGCAACCAGAGAGTGTTCTACAGTCAAGGAGGGAGAGAGGAAAACAAAGGCTCCCCAGAGTAAAGAAGACTGGGAGACGCATCAACAAGCGATTTCCGACCTTTACGGGTCTGTAACGGTAGGCTCCTTCCACTAAGCTTCGGAGTCGCTTAGCAGGTTGGTGGAAACCGAAGGGTTTACCTTGAAGAGACAAGAGGAGGATGGCGGTGCAAAGAGTGAAGTATCACGTGATAGCGCGGTGCGCAATGAGCTTGTTACCTCCAAATCAATAGGGTTTGAATTGGAACTTTGAGTTGACCACGAAGGGTCAAATGTCTAGCTAAGGGAGTGTGGCTATATACTACTAGGAAAGCTATGACAATCTGGATCATTAGGTTCGATGGATCAGTCCGAGAGATGGATCAGTCCGAGAGATGGACCAGCCCGAGAGATGGATCAGTCCGAGAGATGGACCAGCCCGAGAGATGGATCAGTCCGAGAGATGGACCAGCCCGAGAGTTGGATCAGTGCCAAGGCTTTTGATCCAACGTGTGGGCTGCACGTGACGTTGGCGCTTAGCCACCTTCCTGGTTTCCGACATTCGTCGGTGCCGAACGATCGTGATAACCACCTGTCCCATACCTGCTTAACCGGGTTCCGCCGTCCGCCTTGTTGTCCTTGTGGGTCTTCTTCCCGTAGGGGATTCTGTCTTGGGTCTTGTCCCGTGACTTCGCAGTCCACTGCGGTTCTATTTCCCGTGCGGGCTCCTCGCCCTTAGGGTCATAGAGCCCTTGTCCTTAGAGGTTCGTAACAGGGTCTAAGACTCTATCAGAGGTCATGGACCATATGGAGTTGGAGCATGGATTCAAAGCAACGTATGCGCACATCATGGTATTATGACAAAGCTTGAAACTGATCACCGAAGGTCGAATCAATACAAGAAGCGGATCCACAAATGGGACTTGACCAAATACATCAAGGAGAGCGAATATCGAGCCATGATCCGGATCATGAGACAGAGGGAACAAGAGAACCCATCAAAGCGAACGCAATTCGAACTGAACGGAAAAGTTGTTGATCGCTGCAATATTGACCGCTTCGAGAACCGGGCGGCGCTGAAGCCCAACCCGACGAACGATGCCGCCACATGTTCTGGAAGCCGTAAGTATCCAAAGGCCTGATATAACATGTTTCAGCTCTGCAGTAGGGAGTTCTAATAGGGTGAAACACAGGTAACCCTCCGGGATTGAGGTACTGGACCCCGAGAAGCCCTGCAGAAAGTACTCAGGAGGCTTCGGAATTCCCATTTTCTGATGTTTACGCCTCGCAAGGGATTTCTCCTTTGGTATGCGTCCAAGGCCTGAAAGATGGTGAATGAAAACCTGTCTCACAAGCCCCGTTTCATGGGCAGAAGTCTCTTCCCGCCGAAGTATTCCCGTTTTCGACGACTTCGCCAACCAACCAAGTCGTAAAACTGATCCAGGATCTTACGCAAGGGAATCTATCATCTCAGGAAGATCAACGGCTACTTTTCGATATCTGTCAAAGGAAAGGTTCGTGCATTTCGTGTATTCGCTGCGAGGCGTTAGTCACCTTGAGACATTGGGTTTGCGATAACCCAGCATTCACAGAAGATTTCGTTCGCCTCGTTCTCAAATCTGCGCTTCCATCCTTGGAGCAGCATCCAGGAACGGCATGCTTCCTGGCACTCTTTGCCTCGGGCTTCTACTTCTTCAACCGCATCTACGAAACGGCAGAGAGATTAATGACGTCCATTATCTCTGCGGTCATGGATCAAGATTGTCTCCGGAATACACCGTATAAGATCAACATCGGCCTACTTGCGCTGTTCATCACCAAGTGCTACGTGGCGCTCGGGGGGAGGAGTGACATGTTCGCTCCATTGAAGCAAACATTCGACGCCACACCAAGGCATTTCGGAGAGAAAACGAGAGAATCGGTTACGTCAGAGAAGGAAAACGATATCATACATGTGGAAATGGGTCAAGATTTGAATGAAGCACTGAGCACAGTCATTGCCGTTCATCAGAGTCCTGTTGAAGAGACATCAGAAACTGCTTCGGGGGACGGAGATTGCGTCTGGCATTGGGAAGAACAACTGCGGAATAAGTACCTCAGAAGAAGGGGAACAGCGGCACTAGACATGAGAATGGTTCCTCGCGAAAGCCCTTCAGCAAGAGACGAGCGCGTCCCTTGGTACATGAAAGAGGCAGAACTTACCCGGAGGCTGGACGAATCTCAGGTTGGCTGCAGGATAGTGGGCCGAGATGAGGACCACTCTATTTTACGGATTTATCTGAATTTCTGGGACTTGCTCGAGTGACGTAATACCGATAGAGTATTGCACAATAGACACATGTGATTTTCTGTCAACAGATTTTTAGCATCGTCAAAACCTTCCTGTCACCACTTGCAACAGTACTGAAGCTCTGCAAGATACTCGTAGGCCTCCGAAAATAGCCTCTGCAGCGAAATCTGCAAACATGAGAGCCGAAGTGGGATGTCCTGCAGGGTCTCTGAAGGTGGCAAGTCATCTCCTCGGATTACCTAAAGCGGAAGACCGGAGTGGTTGGAGTTGCCACCGGCGCATGGTTACTCTATTTCTTGGAATAATGAGGGCTAAGGGATGTAAGCGATAACAAATGAGAAATGGTGCTACTAGCAGATTATGCTTTGTGACATATAGTTTTTGTTTTCCGCGTCGGGATTTGCCTTACATACCGCATCATACCACGTTCACTATGAATGTTCAGCAGTACTTGTTTTCCTTGAGAACAAATCATTGAACACTGATCAAGACTAGTAACGCAGTTCATAGGGATGCTAATAATTAAATTGCTTTTCTATCACAATGCAACTCAAGCGCTGCGGATATACTGAACTAAGGCGAGGTACTCACCCGCTTAGCTGTCATCAACCTCATCACTCATACACATTACTCAAATCTATGCGCGCTTGCCGAAGACCTTGTCATAGCCAACCAGGGTGAACCTGAAGCGCACGTTGTCGCCATTGTAGACGCGCTCGACGGCCTCCTTGCAGCCCTCCTCGGAGATATCGATTGTCTCGACCCAGCTCTTGACGTTCTGCTTGGCGGCAAGCTCCAACATCTCGACCATCTCCGGGTGGTTACCAATGTGCGAGGCGCCCATGGAGCAGCCGTTAGGAGCGAAGACCTGAGCCTGGATCTGGGGCAGCGGGTTGTCAGGGAAGCCGACCATGTGGAAGGTGCCGTTGACCTTCAGCGTGCTGAAGTAGTCAGGCAGGTTGAACTTGTCGGTGGCGTCGGCAGTGTTGATGATGAAGTCGAACGCGAACTTCCAAGGCTCGGCCCAGTTCTTCTCCTTCGTCACGATGAAGTCCTTCGCTCCGAGCTTGAGCGCGTCCTCCTTCTTATTGGGGCTGTGGGAGATGGCGTAGACCTCAGCACCAAGGGCCTTGCCGAAGAGGATAGCGAAATGGCCGAGACCACCACTGGAAGCAGTGTCAACACTGGAACAGATGCGACCTACGACATTGGGGGATCTTACATTCCGACAATACCAATCTTCTTGCCTGGACCAGCACCTAACCGCTTCAGAGGACTGAAGACGGTGATACCGGCGCACAGCATGGGGGCAGCCAAGCTCGTCTCAAGCTCGTCAGGGATCTTGAAGGTGAAATGTTCGTGGGCGCGGACGTGGCTGGAGTAGCCACCCTGGGAGATGGTGCCATCAGGGTAGGGTGCGCCAAAGGTGTCAACGGAATTGGGGCAGTAGTTCTCCTGGTCGGCTTTGCAGTTGTCGCAGGTCAAATCGGCAGAGATCTGGGCGCCCACACCAGCGCGGTCGCCAACCTTGAGGGTCGTCACATCCTTGCCGACCTTGATGACCTTGCCAATGATCTCGTGGCCGACGCACAGAGGCAGCGGGATATCGGAGCCCCAGCCGCCGGTGATGGTGTGGACGTCGCTAGCGCAAACACCACAGGCGTCAATGGCAATGTCGATGTCGCGGTCGCCGAAGGGCTTGAGCTTGAACTGTTCAAGGGACGGGCAGTCAGCGATGGTGGGGCGGCGGCGGGGGCCAGAAGCGAGGGCGGCCGACCTCTTGCTTGGTGAACTTGCTCCAGTTCTTGATGTCGGTGACGCAAAAGCCCTCGGCGGTCTCGGGGTAAGGCATGATGGCGGCTGTGGCGAGTTTGCCGGCTGAGAATCGACGGGCAGATGGTGGGGAGGAGGGAAAATGCAGGTTGCTGTCGCGCGCCGGCAGAAATGGAGGGGGAGGGGTTTTAATACTGCCGGCGCACGACAGGCATCAGTGATATCATCCCAGCACGCCAATGGAGCCGATGCATAAGGCGTGTGGGCTGGATTGAGACCGTCCCAATCGCTATCTTCGTCCACGGCATTCCTCGACGCGCATCATAGATCGGTTGGCTGGCTGGACGTTGTGCCCCGCGGCAGTGCCATCTCCCAGCCCCGCGACAGACCCTCTTGCCAACAGCGACCCACCCGCGCAGGACAACTTCACTCGCTCGTCGGCCCCGACTCGTGTCGCGCTGGTGGAGCTCTGGAAGGTGTCGCGGGCTCAGCAAAAAGGCGTCGACAAGCCCGCGGAGACGTCATTTTGCCACCAATCACAGTAGCACCCCGCGCCGTCGCTGTGGACAGGCCCGCGCGCATCAGCCCGTCAGGCTCAGCAACTGCCACAGGCAGTCTGGGCCGGCGGCGCGCTTGCAGACGCGAACGCCAGCATCGGGCCGTCAGCGCTGTGCGCGGCGCTTGAGCAGCGACGGTGAAGTTTGTTGACGGGAAAGCAAGCCGATGACGCGCGGGAGCTCTGGCCTCGCACCTCGGGCGCGCTGCAGACTGCCCCGCGTTCGGCTCACTTTCCACCGCCGGCTCACGCGGCCGGGCCTCGCCAACCCCATCCCACTTCCCTCTCACAGTGCTGGCGCGCCAATCGGCCACGCGAGTGCGCGGCCCGGAAAAAGAGCGTCTCCGCGACGCGTGATGGCCGGCTTGCGACAGCGACAGCCTCGCGCCTCCCTGTCTTCCCCAGATTCTCCCCAAACCGGCATACCGAAGGATTGCGGGGTGATCTGCCCGCAACCTCCCTTTGGGAATCCCGGTCCCGCGACGGCTGCTTGCCCATCCTGATGTTTCCGGCCACCACGCTGACGCTCCAGCGCCTGAACGCGGGGAACGAGATGGAACCCGACGCTGTATAAAGGGCGCGCGCCATCCCGCGCCCATAACGTGGGGTGGCATAGCCTGCTAATTCGCCAGCCGGAGACCATGCTCGAAGCCATCAAGAACCTGACCACCAGAATGGGCTCGCACCCGAACAAGACCATGAAAGCTGTGCGCTTCTACGGCCAGCGCGACCTGAGGCTGGAGCACATTCCAGAACCGCAGGTGGGCAAGGGCCAGGTCAAGGTAAGACTCTGATTCCTGGTAGCCCTCCATTCCACCGCGAGGCTGCGCTCACACCTCACACAGCTGAAGCCGGCTTGGGTCGGGATCTGCGGCAGTGGTACAACGCCTCACCCGTTCTCAGCCTTGTTGCGCAGCATATTCTCCCTTTAGCCCCTCCCGCCAATGCCAGCACCGCCACCCTCGACGCGCCCCGCATTCTTCGAGTGCTCGCCGACTGACTAGCGACAGACCTGCACGAGTACATGGGTGGCGCCAGCATCTGCCCCACCACCCCTCATCCAATCACCGGCGAAACTGTCCCTCTCACCTTTGGCCATGAGTTCAGCGGAGTCATCGAGGAAGTTGGCGAAGGCGTGACAGACTTTAAGGTCGGAGACCGTGTGTGCGTGCAGCCCATCATCTACGATGGGGACTGTGGCGCATGCACAGAAGGGCTGATCAACTGCTGCTACAAGAACGGCTTCATCGGCTTGAGCGGCTGGGGCGGTGGCCTTGCAGAGCACATCGTTACACCCCAGTCGTGTCTGTACAAGCTTCCAGAGAATGTGTCACTGGAGATAGGCGGTAGGCAGCAAACCGAGTCGTACACACGGCTGCTCAGCCGCAGAAGCTGACGAGCACACAGCTCTTATCGAACCCCTGGCAGTCGGCTGGCACGCCGTAAACTTTTCGCCCTACAAGCCTGGAAGCTCCGTGCTCGTCCTTGGCGGCGGGCCCATCGGGCTTTCCGTCATCCAAGCTCTACGTGCCCGCGGCGCCACGAAGATCATCGTCTCTGAAGTCTCCCCCAGGCGGAAGGAATTCGCAAAGCAGTTTGGCGCCCACCACGTGCTTGATCCCACCAAGGATGACGTACCAGCCAGATGCCGAGAACTCTGCGAAAAACAAGGCGTGCATGTCGTGTTCGACTGCGCCGGCGTACAAGCGGGCTTGGACGCGGCTGTGCAAGCTGTGCGCGCCAGAGGCACCATCGTCAACATCGCCATCTGGGAAAAACGTTGCAGCATCTTCCCCAATGACTTCTGCTTCAAGGAGCGGTCTTACATTGGAGTGGCGACCTATCAGGCCGGTGACTTTCAGGACGTGCTGGATGCCATTAGCGAAGGCAGGCTCAAGCCGGACGACATGATCACGAAAAGAATCGAGCTGGACCAAGTCGAGGCCGAGGGCTTCAAGACTTTGATTGAAGACAAAGATAACCAGGTGAAGGTACTGGTGAGGGCAAATCACCTGGATGTGAAGTGATTTTACGAAAATCCATTGGAGGCGATTTCAGGATGGTGGACGTGGTGATGTGTTCATGGTTCTTCGATTCTGCCATTAAATGTATGACTTATAATTTGTACAACGCGAGAAGGACGGCTTGTTCTTGGACCTTCAGCTCAAATGGTCGCTATTCCTCTTGAACGCCCTCCTGAATTGGGGGCCAAACGATAGGCACTTGCTTCGCTGCAGAGTTCTACCAATATCTCAAGACCTTCGAAACATAGACAGATTGATACAGCAGTCTATGTTAAACGGTTGCAACAAATGACTGATATAGAACCTGAGCAACCGAGGCTGCCTCGAGGGCTGACACTACAAGGCTATATAAAATTAAGAATTGATGAACAGTATCAACCCAGCCGTTCTTGCCTGTAACATTTCCCTTCCCCACACCTCACTTTCTTAAGCGTCATCTGGTCTATACGTTCTCCATGAGGGTGGATTTTACAACACCGAATTCGGCCAATCACTACGGAGTATATCTTGGTACCTGGACAAATTGGCCTCATGGAAAAACACTCGGAGCAACCATTACCCTTACACGACGCGATGGAGGCCTCCCGATCTACCCGTGCCGGTCACAGCAGACTACGAACTTTGTCAACTACGCACATCATTTCTACGTAGATATCCCAAACCCGGAGTAATCCCACCACTTCGTCTAGAAATAACTTCCGATGATGATCAATACAAATGCTGGCTGCCCTTGCGCAAAGACGACGTGCCGCACCGACATGAAAAATCTTGAAATAGACACCGGCTTTCGCGATAGGAATCACCATCTTGGACTCAATCCTCCTCCGCATGAGCGGTTCTTGTACCGACGCATCATACAATGTGCGCCATTAGTCACCGAAGGCTACAGCCAAACGTATAACTACTCCAGTGACAGTAGCCAAGTATCTTGCATGAGGCTCAACTTTGGGGATCTTTTGATGATACAGCAGAATCCAGACAGACACACTTACGAGTACATGTATCCATCCGTTCAACGGTTCGTGAATCATAATACAAGTTCTACGACCTGGTCAAACCGTCAGAACACAGTATTGGGTAAGCATTTCGTCTTGAGCCAGTCTCTCCTTTGCGATACATTCTGATGAGATTCAAAGGGTCGTGCTGCGCAGTGAGGGGCTGGAGGAATCGATAAGTATTACCACTGCCGCTGCTAGGGCTTTTGCGCGTGAGCCCGGGCAGCAGAGGGAGAGTTGGTCCGGCGGAGGCAGGTTTCGACCGGAGAGCACCGTGTCGGATATGACGGCATCGGAGTCGCCGACTAGATCGGACTTGCCGCGGCAAGAAACCAGAAACATTTCCAGATAAGATGTGTGCTTAGCGGAGTGGGAGGACAAATTGGTGTTGGCCACTACTTCTGATTTTTGAGAGATTGATGTTTACGCAGGGTCATGGAATTCTTTGGTCTGTTGTTTCAGCATTATCCTTTGAGCTGAACATTAATTGGCTTTCTAGCTCTCACATGGTCGAAAATTGGCTAACCAGATGGAGAGCTTGCTGGCGTTCGTTTTCCAATAGCGTACTCGCATCTTAATGGACGCTTGATCTCCCACGTGCGTGCTATCTTTCCGTTGCAGTAAGTCGCGAACCAGCCACGCACGATGAAAAGTAAACCAGCTGTATGAGGACTTGCACCGCGGACGAGTGTCGTCAAAGCAGGATTGAACCGAGATGAGCGCCGAGCCATTTTATCCACCCCCGCAAATGAGCACGGTGATGAGCACACGCAGCCCTAGCGAGCCGCGCCGTCAAACAAGGCAAAACAAGGAACTTTGCAGCGCGGGAGATGAACGGCATGCGTAGCGGCAGAGCTTGTCGCACAGTAGCGTCATCGAGGGGTCATGTCGTCGGCGGCAGAGAGGTTGGCGCGTTGGAAAGCCATGGGGTGATGAAACTCTGGTTGACGGCGGTAGCGCATCCAGACGAACAAAGGGCAGGTGGGGTGGTGTTCGGGTTGGAGCTGCCGCTGTGACGTCGGACGTTGATTAGGCTCGGTTTCGGGGGCGCAGGCACAGCTGAGATGAAGGAAAGCGAGCTCGGCAGGCAGGCCAAGCAGTGCTGCGCAGTGGCGGCGATGGCAAGATGGCACGTCTTGCTGCACTCTCGCGGCCCAGATCGCGCCCACGAGAGCTGAGAGTTGTGGCTAAGTCGTGGCTTGTCGCGCGGCTAGTCCAAGAACGGCTCCGCGCGTGACTAGTCCCTGCGACTCGAGCTCCACATGACGTCTTGCCCGGCGATCTGCACTCCAGCGTGCAGAGCGCGGCGACACAAACTGTGGACAGCCCTGGTCGCGCCTGTGATTGATCGCTGCGTCATTTTGGGGCCCTGTCACACATTTAACCCTCCAGCCCACCCAGCATTCTCCTGTCTTGGCCATTTGTCTCCCACGCATTCCAATTCCGAATCCAGCCTTCCGCGACGCTCCGCGCCCACCAGACTCGCGCCTTTCATCCGCGACCTTGCTAGACTCGACACCTCTCCACGTCGACTGAGCACAGCACCGCAGTAATGGGTTTCTTCGGTCGCCTCCTCGGGACCTTCCCGTACATGCTGTGCTTCTGCTGTGCCGCCATCATTTTGGGCTTCTACTCGTACTTCCTGGCCGTGCAATCGGACCGCGACCGCGCTATACCCAACGGGCAGAAGGCCGTGGAGGGCATATCTGGTGTTGCCGTCTTGTACACCATTCTCGCTGTCGTCCTTACCCCATGCCTCGGCGGCGTCCGCATCCTCGCCGTTCTCGGAATGATTCTGGACGTCGCATTCGCCGGTGGCTTCATTGCCATCGCCGTCCTGACCCGTGATGGCGCTAAGAAGTGCAGCGGCGTCGTCAACACTCCTCTCGGTCGCGGCAATGCCGACACCGGCGAAGGTTTTGGCGACAATGGCTTCGGCACCAGCGGTGGTGAGCAGGTCACCTACCAGGCCCGCTACGGCACCGTGTGCCGCTACAACAAGGCGTGCTTCGCCGTGGCCATCATCGGAGCGTGAGCCCAACCTGCCATCATCAATTTCCCGCACCAACCATGCTAACATTGTGCTATAGTTTCCTCTTCCTCATCGCCGCCGTCTGCCAGTTCTGGTTCACGCGCCGCGCCCAGAAGGAGAAGCGCTACGGCCCTTCGCCCGCCAACAACTACACTTCCGGCAGCGGCGGCAAAGTCCCCTTCTGGAAGCGCAAGCGCAGGGGCACTGTCAACAACGGTGATTCTGAGCTCGGTACCTATGACGCTGGCGCTCCCGTCGGGACTGCTGTCGGAGGTCCCAACGTCGACACCCGTCCTAGCGGCGAGACCGCATACACCGGATCTACCGTCGGCCCCAACCATAGCACGTACGAGCCGTACAAGGCCGATGCCGGTTATGGGGCTCAGACGAACGGTTACACCGGAACCCACGGTGGTATTGCCAACACATCGAATCCCTATGGCTACGAGAAGACGAACCCACACAACTTTTAAGTTGCTTGCGACACGGGCGAAACGTATTGATTGCGTCGACATGAGTGTCGTTGCTTCAAGACCGTTTCTCGGGAGACTCGGAACTTGAAGCAAACTTCCTATTTGAAACCCGCCCTGGGCAGTGCACACCTGTACCCGGCTGCGCGCCCTTATTTTCTTGATTGTGTTATGAAAAACGCTGGATACCATGGCTTGGCGCTATATTTTTACGAATTGAGAGAGAGAGCAAATAACCGAGGATGGCTCAATCGGCCAGGATACGGAGCATGCCTTTAGGCATTTGAGGAGAGTTTAATGACATTGCTATGGGGTGGATACTATGAATTTTGGTAATGAGAAACAAGATAGCTCACTTCAAGCAATGGGAATCGGATGTGAACCAATTTTTCCAAACAAATGCCAAGTGGTATCAAAGTGCTGTCTGACTGCACACTCCTCAACATCCTGCCCCTGAACCCACTTCTCAAAACAGTCTCCGCAACGGCCACTAGTCTACGTACCCATCCGTACCCACCGTGATGTCTGCACGTGGCCAATCAGGCGTTCTCTTGCGGTGTGCTTTTCTGCTTCCCCGTCCCGGTGCACCCGCCCACAGACGATCTTTCTCAACCCGCCCGGCATTGACCTGTCTCGCCCTACACACCTGGACCCCACCGCTTCCCGCACCGCCACAGCCGCTGACTTTATTTCACCATCACGCCCCCCAACATCCGTGCCCCGGTCTCTCAAACCCATCGGCCCATACGTATATGATTCCCTCTTTCAGCACCGCGCAGCACCACCCTCCCCCCCTTCCCCATCGCCCTCGTTCACCCCTCCCTTCTCACGCCCCCCTCGCTCTCCCACCCCTTCCTCGCCCCCGTCCCCGCCCACCGCCAGCAGCACCGGCTCTCGCCCCCCTCCCGCCACGGCTCCCCCGTCGCGCGGTCGTAGCACCGGCAGCGCTTCGCGTCTCGGCGGCCGCCCCCCTCTCGGCGCGGTACTCGTCGGCGAAACGGCGCAGCAGGGCCTCGAGGCCGTCGTTGCGGCGCGCGAGCAGGAGGACGTCGGCCGTGTTGACCTGGGTGCGGTTGGCGTGGCGAGCGAAGGTCGAGAGGTCGCGGGAGGCGGATGCTTTTGGGGCGGCGTTTGGTCAGCGGCGCGGGCTCTCGTTGTTGGAGGTGTTCTGGGCGAGCGGGGCGGCGTACCTATTTGTGTCCATGCTAGCTCGGTCAATGCGCCGATGAATTGCGCGGTGGCGTTGTGGTCTCTGAGCTGGCATTGTGCGTCGACGAACTGGCCGATGCTGTACCAGAGGGCGGATTTGAGGCGCTGCGGACGGTTAGCGGGTTGTTGGGGTTGATTCTGGTGTGGAGGCGAGGCGTCGCACCTCCTCCTTGAGCGCGGCCTCGTCGTCGGCCATGGTGGAGGTTGTTCGTGAGCCGGCGGCGTGGTGGTGGGCTTCGCGCGGCCTGGGAAGACGCGACGGGACGCGTTCCCGCGACGGTGGTCGGGGAATTTGCGGAGGGCAGGGATTCGGGGCGCGTCGATGCGGCCTGAGCGCCCGCGGCCCACTCCTGCTCCTCAGCACGCTCAAGCTCAACGAGAGCTGCCCGCCTTGCCTTGCCTTGCCTTGCCTTCGACCTGCGTCTGCCGAGAGATTGCATCTCCCGAAGAAACCTGGAAGGGGCGCGCGCTTTTCTCACACCACCCGTCGGATCTGACAGCCGCGGAGAGAGGGCACCGAAGGCAACATGTCGCAGCAGCGCGACGCCAACGAGTCTCCGGACATCCTCTCGCTGCTCTCCACTTGGGGCAACAACTTCACGACTCAGACCACCAAGACCGTGCGCTTCTCCACTCCAGCACTTCCGGCCCGCCCGCTAACGTTGACCACTTCCCAGTTCAGCGAGCTACGCACTCAGGACTACATCCGCCTGATCACCATCATGGGCGCCTACTGCCTGCTTCGGCCCTACCTCATGAAGCTGGGCGCCTATTTCCAGAGCAAGCAGCACGAAGCCGACTCGCGGTCAGGCCAAGATGAAGATACAGCTGCGGGCGCCACACTGACCGCGAGCGACCTGCGCGGCCGCAGATCGCAGCCCAAAGTCGCAATACCGGGCGTGGATAGCGACAGCGAGGACGATGAGGACAAAGACGACTGGGGCCGAGCAGCCAGGCTCCGCCAGCGCAAGTTCGTCCGTCAGATGCTGGAAGTGCATGAGAAAAAGTTGCGCGAGGAAGCCGAGGCCAACAGCGACAAAGACATCGAGGAGTTTCTGGTCGACTGACACAGGGCTGCACGTGGTTTCATTTTTTGCAGCATTCAGGTGGCGTATGGCGCTTTAGGAACGTTGAATGTGGCGGGGAAAGGCATTTCGATTCTTGAATTGGCTGTGGCGTTCAATGGGGGACAAAGCTTTAACGAGATCGCGATTCCGTACAGCCTGTGAGTAAAGCAATACCCAATATTCTTCTTCTTGAGTGGATTTTTCGTCGTCTCCAGCCACGCGAATATTGAAGAGCCGCATCGTTTTTCTCTTTCCCGCGTTCTGGGCCAAGGCAGGGAGGGCATTCCGCGCCCAGAAAAGCGCAAGGAATGTATCCCTTCACCCCATCATCTGCAGGGACCGTACCACCGCCACCCAAGACACCCGCAGATGACCGAGATACCTGACGAGTCGCGGCAAATATGCACTGCTCCGGCCAGAACCACTGTGGCTAAGCCTGTCCGCATGCCAAACTGGCCTCTTGGTCCTACTCTCCTTCGACGCGACTGACCATATTGTGTCCTGCGCGTGAATTCCGTTTGGTGCAAGTGCCCCCGTGCAGGAGGCGGGCTGGTGTGATGTTCCCTTGCCGCCGTTCCCTTAAGACTTGCATCTCTTCTGTCTGCCACAGCGGATTCTGGCTCTTCGTCCAGCCCCTCCCCCATCACGTTCGTTCTGTTCGGTTTTTCACGAACTGCCATGATGATCCTCACGACTGTCACGACCACTGCAGGCCTACGCTCAATATTCCTTACGACACTATGTACAAGCTCTCTTTACTTTTCTTCCGCCCATGCCCACATGGAGATGGAATTGCCCGCGCCATGGGACAGCCCCACTGCCGCCAATGCTGCGGACAGGGACTACGATATCAAGTCACCTCTGAAGTCGGATGGCTCTGACTTTCCATGCAAAGGCCTTGACCAGACGAGCGGGTCTGTCTCGTCAAGTGCGGCTTACAAAGCTGGTCAGACCTACAACACAACGATTGACGGCTACGCAAGCCACAATGGCGGATCCTGCCAACTTTCTCTCTCCTACGACAATGGAAAGACATGGAAGGTCATCAAGAGTATGATCGGCGGCTGCCCCGTTCAAGGCAGCAACACTTATGACTTCACGATCCCGATGACAGCGCCGTCTGGCACGGCGTTGTTCGCCTGGACGTGGATCAATCATACCGGCAACCGCGAGTTCTACATGAACTGTGCGCTTGTGGACATTGATGGCAAGGATGGCGGTGATCTGTGCATGCTGCCCAACTTGTACGTCGCCAACCTCGACGGTATCAACAGTTGCGTCTCTCCCGAAGGAACCGACACCATGTTCCCGCATCCCGGCGCGGATGTGATGTACGGAGACGGCATGAGCGCTTCTTCGCCTGTAACCGGGGGCAGCAGTTGCGAGATCCCAGCACCGGCATGCTCGGGCTCGTCTGGAAACTCCCAGTCTCAGGCCCTGCCGAGCTCTGGAGCTGCAAAGGCACCAATGACTTCAGCACCAGCCACACGTGACGGCACAGGCGCCCAAGGAAGTGGCATCGCGCAGGTCGAGATTGCCGCCAACACGGATGGCCCAGATTTCACGAGCGCCATCGAGGCGTACATCGCGTCCGTCCTGGACGCCAGCGCAGCAGCAGCAACGGGGGCTGAAGGCGCTGCGCTTACTGGCATGATTGAGAGCTACATCAGCTCGGTCCTGCACGCTAGCACGGCTGGTATGACCGCTTTCCCCAGCTTCCCTACCAACCTCGGCAGCACGGCAGCAACAGAGTCCAGCACCACAGAAAGCGGCTCGGAGGTGTCTGGGGTCACCCCGACTTTCTTCATAACAAGCACCATCACCTCTACCGGCACAATCACTGCTACCCCGACCGCCAGCGCCACTACTGTTACCACCGATGATTCTCTCATTAATTCCTACATCGACTCTGTCCTTAGCGGAGCCCCGTTGCTTCCAAGCACCAACGCTACCGCAGCGTCCAACTGGAGCGCCTCAGCCAGCATCCCGCCTGTGCCTATTCCCCTTTTCGGCGAAGTGAATGCACAGCGCGTGGGTCCAAGTGTGGAAATTTCAACCACCTGCCCACCACGCCCGGTGGTTACGATGGTCACCACGGCAGCGCCACCAGCATCGTCTTGCGTGGCGCCAGTCGTGGCATGCAATTGTGTAGCGGGTGATTACTGCGCCCCAGTGAACGCATGTACGACAAGGTGTGTAGGAGCGGGAGTTTCGTCGTCTACGTGGCAGACAATCGTTACCAGCGGTAAGTGTTCCAATCACCCGTCTCCTCCCACTCCAGTCCACCCACTGACACCAAAAGCAGCAACCCCCAACCCCATGTCCTCCCCATCCCCCTCCACCTTCCTCTCCTCCTCCTCCCCCTCCTTCTCCTCCTCCTCCTCCTCCTCCTCCTCCTCCTCCTCCCCTCTTCCCTCTCCCCCTCCAAATCCTCCCCCCACCCCCCTACGTAACCTCCGACCCCAACACCGCCCTCTATCTCCCCTGCACCCCCGGCACCTTCCTCTGCTCCTCCGCCACCTCCTTCTACACCTGCAACCAGCCCGCCCCGCCCGCCCTCTCCGCCCTCGCCCCCAACGGCTGGTCCTGGGCGCAGCCGCGCCCCGTCGCGGCCGGCATGATGTGCCTGCCGTTCGCGCGCGCGCCCAACAGCACCGAAAGCGCCAAGGCTGGCGGAGCCGTCCGGGATGACCGGTACGTGCGGGCGCGGCCGAACGGAGACTGCGCGACGGACGGCGCGGTGCGGTGCACGGAGGGGGGCACGGGGTTCTGGGTGTGCGATCAGGGCGGGTGGGTGGATATGGGGAAAGTGGCGGAGGGTACGGCGTGCGTGGGGGGCGGGATCGTGAGGGCGGGGTGAGGAGGATGTTTGGTTTGTTCGCTCTTCTGACGGCGCGGGGTGTGGTCGCTCTTTTTTTTTCCCCCCTCAGCTGACGGTTCCTTTCTCTCTCTCTCTCTCTCTCTCTCTCTCTCTCCCTCTCACTCTTATCCGCTTTTCGGCTGCGAGTGCGTGCGGTTGAGCATGTCGCGTGGGATTCGTTCGCTTGCGTTGGGCATTACGGGGAAGTTCTGGCGTCGTGGCTTCTGTGGCGCTTCTACGCTTGGCTCGCACTGCAGTCGGGTTTCTTATGTTTTTCCGTTCTTTGGTCACTCTTTACGGATGCCCCTCATTTCTTATCTCTCTCACTCGATATGCATCTATTTATACAACGGCTCAAACCCTCGAAAAACACATGTTCGAAGTGCGTCCGTCTGCTCAAGAGAAAGCCAGGAGCACTCAGGATTAGTATTGTTGTCAGGTTACTGTGTGACCATTCCCTCCATGCAAGACCGATGACGTCGGCAGTGACCTTCGAGGTCCGTCATCGCCGCTCGTCAGTCGCCTTCCAGAGACCGCACGCCAAACATCATTATGGCAGAGCTTGTGCTGATGTTTCTGATAGTGTTCAAGCCGCTCCCACTGCGGTCCTGCTTGAACCCATTGCTTTGTTTCCTCACTGAGGTCTTCCCGAGCTGGCGTGCGCCCATGCTACTGTCATTTGTTGGTCCACGTGATGATTGGACTTTCGCTCCGCTATACATGCGTTAGCCCTGACTCACACGAACGACCATGCAGCTCCGACGTTGGTACGAAATTCAAAGATTGTCAGTCTTTTCTACCTCAGAATGACTAATAAGACGAGCATTATTTCTGTAGATCATGCTGGCGGGTAAAGCACGAGAGAGTAATAAGAATGCGGTATACCACAAGGACTTTCATTCGCATTGGAAGTGTCAACCACATTCGCCCGCAAATCACGTTTTATTTTCTTTTTATACACGCGTCCTTTCTTTGCTTTTTTCGCTACACCAAACACCTACCCCTACATACCTCATCTGCCCCGTTCATGCGCAATTCCGTAAATCCGAACAGCACACGTGTTCTGTGTAAAGATCAAGTATATAGCTGCCTTCAGTAGTACGAGTAGAGAAGACAGCGGTGTCTTACTTTCTCGCGCCGTTCGACAGGAAGCAATCAACAAAGCAAATCTCTCAAGGTTCGAGGCCAATCTGGAAAAGCGAAGCCAAGGATATACTCCCACAACCTCACTCCCTGAGCCCGACCATTTTCTCACTAATCTCCCACAACTTCTCCTCCGCGTCCACATCCCCCCTTCGCCCACGGCGCATACGTAACGTCCCTCGCAGCCCCCTCTCCCACATCCACCGGCGCCCCCTCCCCGCAATCCTCACAGCACATCCCACGCTTCCCCTCCAGCACCGCCGCCGTCGCGCACCGCACCGTCGTCGCAGCGCCCTGCTCCGGACTTCTTGAACACCCGCCTCCACTTCCGAGGGAGAGCCCGATGAGGTTGATGGGGCTGGTGCCGGTGGAGGTGGAGAGGATGGAGGCTTTGGCGACTTCTCCGTGGGCGAGGGATCGCACGCTCAGGTACAGCGCTGCGCCTGTGGCGTGGAGGGCGCGCGCGCGCGGTTTCGAGACCGATGCCCTGGTTGGCTCCGGTGATGAAGACTGTTTTGGCTGCCCACTTGCCGATCATGTCTTCGTCTTCAATTATTCTCAGGGCGGTGGGACGTTGGTCGCCGGGGACATCGAGAGTGGTGTGTAGATCAGCGTATGGGGGGATGCGTGCAGACATTGCGTGTCTGGCAGAAGGAACCGGTGCAGAGTACGATGATTGACGGTGCTCGGGCAGTTACGAAATGGGTGCCATATCCACGGCAGCGTGTAAGATCAACCAAGGCCGGGAAACACGGAGATGAGCTGCTCTACGGAATGCCTCGTGTCAGCGCTTACCATTTAGCGCTTCAACGCTAAAGTCCATCCGCCCCGGAGCACTTGCTTGCTGTAGCTGTGCGAGTTCGGATGTTGCTGATAGCTTGCGTCAGCCCGGTGCTGTTGGACAACGGACGGAATAATTCGGACGCATCGGTGGCCACCCACGCACGGGTCAATGACAAAGAGACTCGTGGTGATTGACTCAAGACCACTCCAACTACCCTAATTAGGTATTCGGCGTTCTCAACGTTTGACTCGGATTCATAAGGTCTCTATAACAAGGTGAGTTGGAGCAAAGGATTCGTAAGTAAAAACCACAGTGTTGAACGGTACTTCCTATCTTTCGTGACGACAGGCGTTATGCACGGTGCACATGGATGCTCCGCGTGGTCTGGATTTTTTGCATGAGGGAAACCCGCTGTTGCTTTGCATGTTGAAGCCTCTCCCTCCAAGCTTCTTGTCAAGAGGCGGTCGCCGGAAGGGCTGCCAACAGCGCCTGGCGCCTCGGCCCAAAGTTCGTCGGGCGAGTTTCAAGCGAAACGGCCAGCGAAGCCCCGCAGAGCCGCAGCCTTGCACGTAGGCAGAACACGTGCAACCGATGACAAAGCGTCGTGCTGTCATTGCCGTGTAGCCTCCCCGAGCGCAGGTGGACAGTGTGCACGTCACCCGTCGCGTCGCCGCCACCGCTGCCAACGCCAACACGACAACCTTCTGCAGACTTCATCGCTTCTCGCCAGATCCTGCTGTTGTGTCTGGCCGACGCGCAGCCCCTGCCGATGGCTGCCTGGGGCTCGTCCGGCTGATCACAACGATGGCGTCGCTCTGCAGATGCCGTCCGCCTCTGGGCCCGCAGTGATGCGGACGTGCCGATGGCCGCCCACGCCATGGCGCTCGTTGCAGATGTCGCGCCCTTCCGCCAGCCTTGCCCCGAGCGAAGGGCAATACTGAGCCCTGCGCGGCCCGCCGGAAGGGCGAACCGCTTGGGCCTGCTCTTCCTGCTGTTGCTCTCGTTACGGAATGCTGATCAGAGGACATCGGCGGAGAGGGCGACTCGCAGCGTCTCTCCTCATTTCGCAGAGCCTCATTGCTTCACCGGAATCTCGCTTACCCCGATCCACATGGCCTTGAGTATCGTTTCACCTCCACGCTGCTGCGTCGCTCACCCCGGGAATCTCCTATTGCGAACTGCCGCTGCCGCATCTGCTGGAGATCGAGAACGGCCGCTGATGTTGTAAAGGGCATGGATAGCCGGTGTCTGTTCTCGGAAGCAGGCTGATCGCGAATAACCCCCAGCAGCCGCTGCGTGCATGGATCGGCCCAGACCGTGGCATGCTGGGCTTCTTCATAGCTCCCGCTCCTTACCGATCTGTGTGGTGGTACACCTATGACAGGATCTTCACGTTTGAAACGCAATGCCTTGCTCCAGCGGACAACATGGCAGCATCATGCGCCATCGTTTCGACAGCCAGCACGCGTGCTGATCCAGCAAACGGCAGCCGGGGCCCATCCTGCCAGGGTGCCCTGTGCCCTGATGTTGTGCATTGGCTGCCCGGTCACCAGCTTTCTGATCAACTCGACGTGTCTGGCTCTGCCACCATCCATCCCTACAGAGAGATGCAGTATGGTCCAGCTGCCTATATACTTTAAGGGCGAGATGCCTGCATGCTTTTGGTTCTCGCCGCCGAAGCCTCTTCTTCACATCAAGTCCTATCTCACCAGCCAATACCAGCAAACACTCAGTGCAACCCCCAAATGCCCTCACGTAAAAATCACACCATGCTCGCCCGTGAGAGTCACGCCGACACCCCGACCGTACGTGTCGAAGTATTGCATGCACGCTGAGAACAGTTGCTAAGGAGATGGATGATAGGCGGTGAACATTCCTCCCTCTAAGCCGTCACCTCAGTCCAAAAGGCAGGAGACGTCACATCGAAGCGCGTCATCTGACTCGTCAGGAACGAGTCACTCGGGGCAGAACAAAGACTCCCGATCAAGGCAGAGCTCTGCTGTACAGGGCTGGTTGAATCGCGGCGACGGGCCCTGGAGCGCCTACAACCTGCGGAATAATATGCGGTGACGGAGCGCAATGGTAATGAAAACCAGTCAGGTCCAGGAACCCTTCACGCCTCCAGCAAAGCTCCTTCGATGCCGGCAGTTGCTTAAGAATGCCTGTCGGCAGGAGGAACGGACAACAGCCGAGCCGGCCAGATCGACGCTCAGCCGTGCGATCCAGCCTGGCCCAGGGTCCGCAGCTAGCTGAATGAAAAACGTCACTTTGCTTTTTCCCGGGGCCTACTTGCCACTTGAGTTGTGCTCCCGGTGAACTTGGCACGCTCATTGGCATCCATCGCAGCGTGTAGGTGTAACTCACAATCAGGGGCGCGAGAACTGCGCTCCCAGCGGCGACGCGGCGAGGCAGCAGCTAAAGCAGAAGGCGGAGATTGAATCGACGCAAGAGTAGCTTTACGGACTCAAGGCTGCCTGGAGATCCACCAACCTTCGTCATCCAGCTCACAGCCCTTGCGTGAGGGGTGCAGCCATAGGCTGAGAACGCCCCGGGGCTGATCGAGCGGGGTTGTGACACGCCAACCCGAGACCGGACGCAACGCATTCTTCTCTTATCGGATCATCATATGGCCAGACAATGATCTGACAGGAAGCGTCTGCTCCCTGACCTTCAGTCTCGCAGTCGGAGCATCCATCTATTTTCTGTGGGACATCCACCAGAGGCTCGGCCTGACACTGGCGCTGGATTGTGTAGACGAACACATTCCTCTCGGGGCAGTCCTCTCTGGTTGGCCCGTCTGATCGCAACTCGCTCTCAACCTGGCAACGCACGATGATTATGCAGCAGCAAGCGACCCAATGGCCTTGCCGCAAGTCAGCCTCTTCGAGCCACCGGGCTTTGTTGGCGTCAATGATTCGAAATGTGAGGGTGGGTCAGTCCATTCTGCCCGGATCAATGTGGAGCTGGGGGTCCGCTCTCCGAATAGATGTGCAGCAATGGGGGCCGGTGGAGGTTGGTTATAACAGAGCCGGAGCCCCATCTGCCGTTTCGACCCCGCTTCGTCGCAATACCGAGCCGTCTTCCTGAGCATATTCCAGCGCATCGGCTACCGGCCTCGCCGACCGGTCCCCACCAAGTCGCCCTGACCGAAGTCCTGAACCACACGTCTGTGAGCGACGTCCTCGTGTGAACCAATCACGCACTGACAGGAAACATGCAGTCCGTTGTTGTCGGCATGCTCGCGCCGGGCTTGGACCTGGACGTCCTCTTTCCGAATTCACACTCTGCTCCGTCACGCCCGCCACTTCGTCCCTCCTCGCCATCGTCTAAGCCGTACGTCGTGTGGCCTCCACATGGAAGGCCCTGTGCCAAGGCGGACTCGAGGCTGGCTAGCCCAAGGCAGCACTCTCACCCTTCAGACACCATCCGGGGCGAGGCAATTCGCCCTCTCCGCGCCCACGAAATAAGGCAAACGACCCAGCCTTGACTGGAAACCGGTTAATGGCTCGGCACCTGGCCAGGCGTGCCAGCATACTCGTTCGGAACTGCCACGACCGTTCTTCCGTCAGCCTATCGGGACATGACCTGTCGCCCACCGTCCTGAGGGACTACACACCGCGGCCGAAGGGCGGAGGACATCGGGCGCTCTTGCATGGCCTCCTCCCGGCCTCAAGACTCCTCTCGATTTCGCCCTCCGTCTTGATAGTCCTTAAGGCGTCTCGCTTTCGTCCCGCGTGCTCCCCATGGGACTGAAGCGGCACACCGGCATCCATGTCTTGACGCGAGAGGGACGCCTGCACACACAAAATAAATCATCACTTTCGTTCGCTCTCAACCCCGCTTGCTCTCGCTATTGTTCAACGCCGAGAGCCTCCAAGCATACCCTTTCCTGATCCTTTCCGGTCTATAACAGCATGCACCAAAAGGCTACCGTCCAGTAGGTACGCTTCGTCCCAGAGTGCTACCTGCTACTGACGGCATGGGCTGACGGTAGTCTCAGTTTTACTGATCGCAATCGCTACTGCGCCTGCGGCTCCGGCACCTCCAAACCTAAGCGCTCGTTCATCGGCTCTTGTTCTCAGGAATACCCAAACCAGGAACAGCAGCACTCACAGTCCAGCCCCCAACAATCGTTCTCGGACCCGTTCACATTACAGATAATCTTCGGACCCGACGGACGTCTGCATCAAGTTCAGACTCATCCGATCCCTCAAGCGGGCTACTCTCCACCAGCTTCGGAATTACCAACGGAAGAATCTGTCAACAGCCCTGTTCATGTTTCAAAACTGTCGGAACCATCTCCACTACCATCCAAGGTCTCTAAAGAAGATTGCTCGCACCGGCTTGACATCAAACTCTCTATAGAGAACTCATCCAAGGCTTCCCCGGAGCTCTTTTCGCGAAAGTGCCGCAATTTTGCCGACAACATCAGGAAGAAGATGCAGTCGATTCCACGACCCCGCAAATCGGTGGGACGACGTGAACTCCACGAAGCGGATAGCGGGGTTGTTGGAAATCACGTGTACATTCGTTACTAGATTAGGTATAGCCTAGAGCTTGAGTATAAGGCGGGCACCTCTCCTACCCCCCTCACCAACTCATGCCAAGAATCGTACTACATTCTGCACCGCACCAATTGTCAACATAACTACTTAAGCCCCGCCGCTGACCAAACCCTAGAGTTCGAAGTCATCACCGCCCACCCCCAGCAAGCCTGCGCCGCCCCTGACGAAAACCACAGCCGCGCTCAGCGGCGGCGTCCCCGGCTACGGCGTCGTCTGGTCTGTCAGGTATAAAATCCACCCTGACGTCCCCGTCGTCGGCACCACGTTTTCCTTCTCCCGTGGCAACGCCATCGATGCCTACCACGATCCCATCCCCGCGGTGATCTTGCCAGAACTTTCCAGAAGTGCAAACGCCCACTTTTACACTACGCCAGCATTCTCGCCAGTCATAAGTCCATATTAGAGGTCTCATGGCAACAGGAAGGCTGGCAGTACAATCAAGGATTTTTACCCCGGCCCCACACCGCTGCCTCGGGTGTGGGAGGGTCTTCAAGGGCGATCGGAAAGGGCATGAGACAAAAAAACATGCTTGATGCTGGATCGGCGCGGGATGAAAGTAAGACTTTCTTTGGTTGTTTGAGAGGCCCATCAGAGTATTGGAGCGCACTTTATTTTCTATTTTTCTATTCATTTCCTGTTGTCTATTTCTGAGTCTCTTCTTTAGCGTCTCCTCCTCCCTTTGATTTAGTATGTGCCCTCGTCACTCGGAGTTGTTATCTCTCGGATATAAAGGAATAGCTACTAGTCATGATGACCCTACCAGAGCGGAATTGTGCTTTCATCGCCACTTCATAGAGGCAATTCTAAATTGATGCTGAACTGTAAACAAAACCAGTTGTTGCTTGGAAAATTCCTGAAGACTTATTCAGTAAAAGCCTGAAAAACAAGAGGCTCTCGTACTCGGAGGGATACGGTCGCGGTCTATCGGTTGCATCAATGCAAGTAGCGGTAAGTAGTGAACACCACCTCGGAGGTAAAGCTATCCCCGAACTTGCCCGAGCTCGGTCATACATTACAATCTGGAAACGCAGGTCAGGTACACAAGGCGTGACGCAAATATGCAGAAGAATCACGTACTTGTATTAGTGTACCTTGCATATAGCGAAGATCGGGCAGGAATTTGGGAATACTCTAGTGCGCACGGCACGTAAGCTTGAGGGATAGATCAACGGGACCGTGGGTGCAAACGTAAAACTAAAGCTAAATGCCGCGCGTTCATGGGGTAGGGTATTCTGTTTAGGAAGGTGACCTTTGGATCAGTCCACGGTAGAGTCTCTAGATTAAAGATGGTGTTGTCAATGAGGTGATTGTTCCTGCTGATCTCGGCTGGGCGTACGCCAGCAGTCAAGCCCGTCAGGGCAGTTCGCGTCAAAACCCAGGAGCATATAAGGTGCCAGACTCTATGCTGATGTCTGCATGCCTCAACTCCACGCTCAGAGCTTTGGACCATGAAGCTACCTCAAGTTTCACGTTTCTATCCCATTCTGGCTTTGGGGTGTGCCCCCAGCCAATCCTTCGCCGCTCTTTATGATGTTCCGATAGAAACCGAATACGGCACGGTGCAGGGATTCAAATACTTCAACAGTAGTACTGCGCAGAAATACTTTAACCTCCCAGACAGTGATATTACTGCATTTCTCGGGGTGCCTTATGCCGCAGATACAGCTTACGAGAATCGCTGGAAGCAGGCGCAGCCACGCGAACGATGGAATGGAACTCTGAAAGCAACCACATTTGGTCCGGCTTGTCCCATCGCCCATCAAGCTGCCGCCTACAACCTCAGCGAGGACTGCCTCTCGGTAAACATCTGGACGCCGGCCACTTCGTCTAATGCGTTACTGCCAGTCTTGGTTTGGAACTACGGAAGTGGAGAGACCAGCGCAGAGCCTCTTTACGATGGAGGAGGGTTGGCTACTAAGGATGTGGTCGTCGTTTCGTACAACTACCGAGATGCCGCCTTCGGATTCCTCGCACACCCTACTCTCAACGAAGAGTCCGGCCACAACTCGTCCGGTAACTACGGCATTCTCGACTTCATCACTGTGCTTGAGTGGGTCCAAAGGAATATCGCCAACTTTGGTGGCGACCCGAACAGAGTCACTATCGCCGGTCAGTCCTTTGGCTCTGCCCAAGTGTACCATGCCGTCAATAGCCAGTTGGCGAAGGGCCTCTTCCACGGCATGATCGCCGAAAGCGGAATCAGATACCCTTACGATCCACTGCTTGCAGGACTTGCAGATTCCTACCGAACCATGAAGTACGGGATGGAAGTTGGAATCAACTACACGCTCTCCCACAATGTCAGCACCATTGCCGAGCTGCGGACTCTCAGCATGGAAGAACTATTGGACGGCAGCGATGACAGAGATTACTCAATCAGCAACCTGACCGCTCTCTGGACGTTGAACCCTCCTCTTCACAAAACAACTCTGGATGATTATGTCGTGCCGATGACCTACATCGACGAGCTGCTTGAAGGTCCGGCCAATGACGTTCCCATGATCACCGGCAACAACAGGGACGAAAGTGGCGCGGCGACCACGACGAACTACACCTTGGCCGAGTACGAGCTTTACAACAGCGAATGGTACGGGAATCTGTCCGCGGAGTTTTTCAAACTATACCCCGCTTCCAACGCCACGGAGGCCGACGTCCAGTGGAACGCGGCAGCCTGTGATTTATCTCTCGTCTCTTCCTACCTCTTTGCGAACGAATGGGTCAAGTCAGCGAGCAGTCCTTTCTACACCTACTACTGGGACTACGCGCCACCCGGGCAGTCTGCAGGTGCCTACCACATGGCAGAGATCAACTACGCATTGAGGAATCTGTACGGAACAGATCTCCCCTGGACTTCGTACGACTTCTACCTGGCGGACATCATCTCTTCGTACTGGGCAAATTTCGTCAAGACTCAAAACCCGAACCTGGGTGGATCATACAAGAACGGTACGCTGGTGAGGTGGAGCTCGAATCAGGAAGGAAATCAGACGGTCATGCATCTTGGAACAGGGTTCGGATCGGTTCCGGTTGCGTCGGCGGAGAAGGTGGATTTTTTGACGAGATGGTTGCATACGCACAGTCCGTACTAAAGACAGTCAGTACGGGTGGCAGCCCACCGAGGAAAGTGCAGAGAACTATGAATCACGTCTTCTGCTACATCAGCGATGTGTGGCCGTTCAATGATCAATGCCGTATTGCCGGACCCATTTGATTTTTCCATTTTTTACCTCTTCCATCTATCTACAGTACCGCTTCGTTGCTTGTTTAAAGATCAATCTCCGACTCTCGAGACTTGTATGTCAGCCTCACCGTCGGGTCTGGAATGACCATATCCGCCTGATTGATAGTCTTCGGACGCTCCTTGCCGTCCGCATACTCCCAATCATACTTCATGAGCATATGGCACAGCGCAATCTTAAGCTCATTGCTGGCAAAGAACCTGCCCGGACAAGCGTGCTCGCCGTGTCCGAATCCATGCATCTCAACCGTCGTCTGGACGAACTGAAACTTGGTCTCGTTACCCGGCTTCTGACGGAAGCGATACCAGCGACGGCCATCGTACGCATCCGGGTTGGGGTACAGCTCCGGATCGCGCAAGACCCGCGGCGGAATAACCAGCATGGCGCCCTTGGGGATGACGACGCCGCTCGACAGCTTGACCTCCTCCATCGCCTTGCGCCGCATCGAGAAGGCGTCTGGCGGGTTGAGGCGCTGGCTCTCCTTGAGGACCGAGTCCATGAGCCGCAGGTTCGAGAGGCTCGTCTTCTTCCAGCCGTCGGCGCCGATGACGGCGATGATCTCCTGGCGCAGCTCGGCGACCAAGTCGGGGTGCGCGATGAGGTCGAAGACGACGTTCGTCAGCGCCATGGACGTGGTGTGGATCGCGACGAGCGTGATGGCTAGCTGCGCGAAGACTGGGTTGTATTCGGAGATCTTCTTGTGCTTCGCGACGTCGGCGACCCACTTCAACGAGTTGGACTCGACGTTCTCCTCGCCCAAGGCGTCCTGTCTGGCCATTTCCTTCTCGATGATCTTGGTCGCCATTTTCTCCAGCTCGTCCAGCAATTTGATCTCTGGAACCAGGCCCAGGTGGTACATGATCGGTTGGATGAACTTGGGATATTTGCGGAGGCACTGTATGGCCAGGAAGATTGTTGTCGTGTAGTCACCGGAAACGCGGATCCAGTCAGGGTCACGGCAAAGCTTGTCTCCGAGGAAGACACGTGCAGAAAGTTGGGATACAAGATCGACAGCGATAGAGTAGAAAGGTTTCGTGGTGACCCATTCTATAAAATCCCGGTTGTAAGCCTGTGCGATCGGATACGGAGGTTTAAAGACACTAGCTTACCTTTGCTTGGAGGGAAAAGGTTGTTCAATACAAAGCCCGTCTCCTCGGATAACCCTTCGGTGACCTTGCCTTTCGCGATGATTAGTATGTGCTCCGGCGGAGAAGTGGGGTGTGGAATCACACACCAAGTGACTGCGTCAATTTGGTCCTGATGGCATCTGCGACAAGGTTCCCCCTCCCGGGCCAGTAAGACGGGTAAAAACTACGATAGTGGGCTAGGTTTTCCTATTGAGCAAAGACGTGTGAGCAAAGATGGAAGCTTCCTTGGTCGTTCGTAGCGCACTGCCTGCGTTAAACTCACACTTCTGACATTTTCGAGGAAGCTCAACCTCTTGTCGTTGCGGATCTCATTGATATACTTCGTTGGCATCAAAATCCTGGGGCCACCATCTGTCCACACTTGGCAGACATCGTTGACTTGCTTCAATGCAGCGTCAAGATATCTGACCGATTGAGTGCGAAAATTCTGCTTTGCTTCTTCAATGCCGCCTTCGCCAATAACAAGGGGGATATTTGGATAGGTCTTTGCTGATGTGAGAAAGGAGTAGCCGACATAAGCTATAATGAGTCCGAAGATTGTCCCAATGATATTCGCGAGTGGAGATGATGCCTCCCCAAGTGCAGGGGCTTTCTGGAAGTTATTTTCCATAGCTAGGTGGATAGCTCGAAAGGATTCAAAAGGGTTGGGTAGATCAGAAGGCCCTTCTCCACATAAAGAGCGACGGCTATTTAAAGGCTTTGCTGTCTGCTACGATTGAATCCTACGCTTCGATTCTTCATCCGATAGCCGTTCGGAAGGTGGAACTTCCGCTCAGTGAATCGTGATAATTGGACAAGAAGGCTGCTTAGCTTTTCTGTGACCCCACGAAAGCACTGATGTGGGCTGTACGTCGGGCTGCTATGAAAATTACGGGGTACGGTGGTAAACCTAGCCTATGAACAGCCCGTATTTCTGGCTGCTCAAGACTGTTCGGATAACGGTAACTTATAAGCCGATGATGTGCACTTTTGTCGGTCAAGCTAGGAGCTCGTCCGTTGTACTAGATTTGATGGTATTTTCGGGGAAAACCTACTATTCTCGGTTAAACCCAACCCAATAGAAAGTACGAAGGGGCTCTTTGCAGGCCGCTGAATGCACAATAGACAGTCCTTGCTAAGACCAAACCACCAAGGATGCAAATCCTGATGCAGTCTCCCAGGATGGAGGGACCGCTCTTCACTGTGCAGCTCACCAGCAAGACCAAGAGGTATGCGAGATTCTTCTGGGGATTTCACGCGTAGATATGTTAACGCCTGTCAGATTTTGGTCACGTTGGTATCACGTGTATTTAACTTTCCTACGAGACGGTTAAGGAGGGGGACTCTCCCACCTCCCTCACCTCTTCGCCAAGAATCCACTCATTTGACTGCCATCATCAATATTCCAACAACGCCAAATACCACGAAGGCGAAACTCCACAGCACCTCGCTTGCAAACTGGTCAACATCCCAGAAACACTCATAAAGCTGCTTATGCATCACGGTGCGGATCCCAGCATCCAAGAAAACAACAGTCAGGCCCCTTTATATGAGGCTTGTTGGTCTGGGGGTGTGGCTGCAGCCAGAGTCCTTCTGGAGTATCTTGCCGATATAAACAATAACGACAATGCCGATCTGTGAGGCAGCAAAGCCGAAATGATGGTATTGCTTTCAACTGAAAATCTATGTACAAAGAGAAAAGGAAAGAGAGTCTGGAAAGAGAGGGCGAAGGGTAAATATACCCAGTCGCTTAGCGCTGGGCCCGTGCCCTAGTGCCTGACCGAGTCATCCTTGATACAGCTGGGGCCTCTGGGGTGGTAGCGCTTGAGGGGCCTGAAACGATCACACTGTCAGTTAAAGCCTCTTCTATAGTATATTTCAAGCTTACACTAGTAGGCTCTCCGTGTTGCAGTATATCCAGGCAGTCTTGAGTGTACCAATCTTTTGGTCGAACATGGCATTAATATCTTGAAGAAAAACAGGAAAAATAAGACAGTACTCCATTCACATCACGACGTTAGAGCAGGGCTTGGAAGTCGCTAACTATCTTTTGGACGAGCTCGCCATACGTCGCGCTGATATGCAGTTCCTTCTAGAAAAGGTCCTCTGTGGAAGAATACCCTTCCAAAATACCACCGAAGGACAAGACAGAGAACGATACGACCAGTTGATCCAAAAGCTTATTAGAGGAATGCCGGAGAGTCAGCCTACTTTGAAAGAGCTGTATGGTTGGGAATATTGCATGTCTCAATCTCCGAAAGCATCCCTAGAGCGCTGCGAGACCTTTGCCATTCGATGCAACACTGTCACATCTCAACACTGTTTCTCTGGCCTCATCACCACCTCCGATCCGCCCAGCTTTCACTAAGCCTTGCTCTCCACACTCCCCATCTCGACATCCCCCTCCCCACCCTCACTCCCCCCCAACTTATCCGTCTTCCTCGTCACCCGCCTCGCCCGACAACACCAGACACACCCCATCACCGCCGTCAAAAGCCACAACACCATACACACGCAATCCACCCCCGCTGCCATCCTCATCCGCCCCCGATCCGCCATCTCGCCCCCCTCCTCCTCACCCCCCGCCAGATACGCCCGCGCAAACACCCCAAACGCCGCCGCCCACAGCACCGCCAGCACGAAATCCCACACGCACCACACCACCCGCCGCACCGTCACGAAGCAATGCACCGCACACGTGACGCCCGACAGCGCCGCCACCAGGCACGCGTACACCCAGTCGACGGGCGCGCGTGTGTCCGCCGCGGTGCTGCGCGCCAGGTCCGCGCCGTACAGGCCGGCGGCCGCGGCGGCGAGAGCGAACTGCAGCGTGCGCAGGGCGGTACGGGCGACGAGGCCGTAGAGGCCGGCGGCGCGCCAGTACTGGGCGAGGGGGGCGCGGGGCGGAGGGGTGGGTGGGGGCGCGGCCATGGTTGCTTTGCTGCTGGGGGGGCGCGGTCAGCGGGTTTGGTGCGGTGGGGGCGAGGGGTTGGGGCTTACGAGGATGGGGTGGTGGTGGTGGGTTGTGGTGTTGGTGTGAGCGGGCGGAGAGGGCTGAGCGCCGCTCGGGCGGAGGGTGGTTGGTTTTGTGGCGACGGTTGTGGTGACGGTCGGGTTGGTGGGTTGGATGGATGTGCGGGATGTTTTCTTTTTTTGGGAGATCGCTGGTCGTGAGTACTGGGAAGCTGGGGAAGTGAAGGGGAAGGAGGGAAAAGGCCTGGATTTGATGGTTTTATTTGGGGCCGCCTTCGAGTTCGTATCTGGATACGTAAAATCCCCAAATACGTAAAATCGAGCATGACGCAGCTAAGGCGCCTTAGTCTTCGGCGCTTTAACCTTTGCCTCGCCCCAAATTTTGGATCATCCCTTTTCACTGATCATTCTCATCGTTATGGCGAGCAGCAGTGCCGTCGAATTCAACAATCCCCCTCCGTACAGCGAAGTGGTGGCCTCCGGAGACCTCGTATTGGACAGCGCCGATGTCACTGGTATGCAATGCTCGAGAATCGGGTCGCACAAGAAGCTGACTGCTCTGCAGATGATGGCCGCGTTACTGTCGATGTCGATTCCAAACTGGGACGGACGCTCGCCCGGCTCATTCCCCATGATCCTCTGGAACCAACGCCGCAATTGCCGCCCCGTCCGTGTACCGTCAAACTCAATATCGTGATACAAGTGGTTGGAAGCAGAGGAGACGTACAGCCGTTTGTGGCACTGGGAGCGGAATTGCAGAAGAACCATGGTCATCGCGTGCGGCTGGCAACGCATGACGTGTTCGAGGACTTCGTGCGGGCTTCGGGCCTGGAGTTCTACCCCATTGGCGGCGACCCTGCCGAGCTTATGGCATTCATCGTCAAGAACCCCAGGCTGATACCAAACATCCAAAGTCTGCGTGCCGGTGACGTTCAGCGGAAACGCGCATCCATTGCCGAGATTCTGGAGGGTTGCTGGAAGTCGTGCATTGAGCCCGACACTCGGTCAAACGCGCCTTTCGTTGCAGATGCCATAATAGCCAATCCTCCCAGCTTTGCACATATACATTGTGCGCAGGCGTTAGGTGTGCCATTGCACCTGATGTTCACCATGCCATGGAGCAGTACGAGAGCGTTCCCCCACCCGCTCGCGAATCTCAAGTGCTCGTCTGGTACGGACCTCAAGATCGCAAACTACGTCTCGTACGGAATCGTAGAATTCCTAACCTGGCAAGGGTATTTTGATGGTCTTGAAGAGCACGTAAGCCCGGGATGCTGACGTTTCATGCAGCCTGGGCGATATCATCAACCGTTGGAGAAGACACACGTTGGAGCTGGAAGCTGTTCCCGCTACCGAAGGGCCCCGGCTGGCCGAGACCTGCAACATTCCATTCACCTATTGCTGGTCGCCTGCTCTGGTTGCAAAACCAACAGATTGGCCAAGCCACGTAGGTCAGTATCGCCTCCCCTTCGTTGGCCAACATATCGCTGAACGACCCAGACGTCTGCGGCTTCTTCTTCCGTGATCCACCCGACTACACGCCTCCACCAGAGCTGGAGAAGTTTCTCACATCCGGCCCGCCTCCCGTGTACATCGGCTTCGGCAGCATCGTGATCGAAGACCCGGAAAAGACCACCGCTACAATTCTCGAAGCCGTCCGGTCGACCGGCGTGCGGGCCATAATTTCGCGAGGTTGGAGCAAGCTTGGGGAAGAAAAGTCTTCGAACCCAGACGTCCTGTATCTGGGAGACTGTCCACATGAGTGGTTATTCAAACATGTTGCGGCAGTTGTGCACCACGGGGGTGCTGGTACGACGGCATGTGGCTTATTGAACGGAAAGCCCACGGCCATTGTACCGTTATTTGGAGAGTAAGTCACAGTGTAGCTGTGGGAAAGCTATCTCGGTGGCCGCAAAGACTGATCTTGTGCCGCGCAGTCAGCCATTCTGGGGCCACATGGTTGCGAGCACGGGAGCCGGACCCGACCCCATACCGCACCGCCAGATGAATCCTGAGAATCTTCATGGCGCCATAGCCTACTGTCTGACTGGGCAAGCTCGCTATTCAGCGGAACAGATTGCAGAGAAAATGAAGGCAGAGTCCGGTTTGAAAGCCGCAGTTGCATCATTCCATGCGCATCTCCCCAAGGACTTGGCGTGCGATGTGGTGCCGGATCAGCCGGCGGTGTGGAAGTACAAAGAGGGCAAGAGAGAGATAAAGCTGTCAAAGACAGCTGCAGTCTTACTGGTAGAAAGGGGGAAAATAGGGCGGAAGAATGCCGAGCTGTAAGTAAATTGCGCGGCACAGCGAATCTTCACGAGGTGGGTGGAGGGGGAGTGGTTGGTTGGGAGGGCGGAGGTGGATGGAGGGGAGGTGGCGAGGGCGTGGGAGGGGGTGGTGAAGGGGAAGGGGAGAGAGAGGGTGGTGTAGGCGTGTTGGTGCGTGTATGCTTGTGATTGCGGTGGTGCTCTCTGGATGAGTGCATGTCAGTTTATTTAGAATTCTAGACGCTTTGATCTTTCAATTATCTTTAAAAACCTCATAGGGCTGCAAGAAAAATGGGCTGGATCAACTCAGATGAATCGCGTCGATGGGTAGTTGAAGCATCCATGCGGATACAAAGATGCTTTGATATATTAACCAAAGTCCGCAGGGACCTTGCTTATTTGATGCTTTTGATCGGCCGGGGCGCCTCTCCTAGTACTATTTCTTACGCGATCGATTGTTTGTATTTGTGTTGGTCTCTGTTTGCTCACGGAAGGTAAGGCCCGTCTTCAACTACGTAGGGAAGCTCGGTCCGCTTCCCGTAGTTATTGCAAACATTTGTCTTTAATGTAAGAAAATGCCGAGTGCTCCCACCTCATCAGTGTGTTCCATCAGTATCTCAGCGCCATCTGGAGAATTCCCCCGATGTCCCTTTCATCTGACCTTGGCGACGCGGTTAAAATCGTGGCGTACGGTATCAATTCTTATGTCTCAGTATTGCTTGGCTGGCTGCTGCGACCAAGCGTCTATCGATTCGTGCAAGTGGGGCTTTGGGGTGACGTCGGCTGCCACAGAAGGTCAGCGACTGTCGAGAGCACCTACACTGCAGGGTATTGATTCTAGATGATCGTTGCTGTGACACACTGCGCCATGCTCGTCTCCCTTCCCCAAACAGTCAGGTGGAGCTGTCTCATCATGCACGAGTCGGTCCTTCCTTCAAACCGCGGTCCACCCCGCTGCCACATGGCCTTCGCCGTCGGCTGTCTTTGTTCCCGCTCCCGCCGCATCTCCCCAAGCTGGCGTTGTAAACATCTTCCACAGTCGCCATGTGTGGTACAGAGCACCCCATCCAGGCCCAGGGCCCGCAGAACATCGAGGTCGATACAAGGGTATGTGGCAGTCTTTGTGCGCTTCTAACGCTCGTCTCCAGCATTCTGGGATTTCTGATTCAGTCTCCTGAACTTGATTTCTGACCCGAAGATATCCATAGTTCGAAACGGACTCCGCTCTCGGAAGCGTTGATGAGCAGCTGTAATTAACACCGAACTCAAAAGCTGAGTGGTCACTCAACGCTGATATAGGCAGGTCTGCATACTCGCAATCCTTGACTTCCAGCATCACCGCTTACCCCGTTGAGCATGGCCGCCGGTATCATGCATACAAAGACGGCTCTTACTTTATGCCCAATGATGAGGTAGACATACGCAGAAAGCCTTTTTTGGTCTTTAGCTGAGATGGTTTTGCAGTCTGAGCAAGATCGTCTTGACCTGATGCACCACCTGCTGATGATCACTCTCGACCGGAAGCTCTTCCTTGCCCCACTCAAAAAAGAGGATTTGAAGAGGATACTCGAT
The DNA here is from genome assembly GCA_029906385.1 of Neofusicoccum laricinum. Lineage (NCBI taxonomy): Eukaryota > Fungi > Ascomycota > Dothideomycetes > Botryosphaeriales > Botryosphaeriaceae > Neofusicoccum > Neofusicoccum laricinum. Next base: position 359,325 of record CP123727.1, read on the forward strand.
GTAGGCACTGGGACTGTATGACTTCCAGATTTTGTTCCGTCCGATTGACATCTGCTGAATCTTTAGTAGGGAATTTGGGCAATTGAGATGGGTATGAAAGATGGCGCTTTCCACGACGGGTGTTACCAAGCTGACTTTAGCTAAACAGCGGACAAGTTCCCCGAATCACAGGTAGGAGAGAACATGTAGTCACCTTTGATGCAGAATAGTACTCACTGTATAGGTTCTCGGGAACGATTTGAGCCCCGTGCAGCCGTCATGGGTGGTACGTAGTTGTCGGTGCCGACCAAGTCACAAGCTCGAGAGCTGACCTGCAAATGTAGCCACCTAACGTAAAATTTGAGGTTGACGACATCGATGCTCAATGGACCCACTCCAGACCTTTTGACTTTGTATTCGCCCGGTATCTGGATGGGGCCATCAGTGACTGGCCTTATCTCGCCCAGAACATGTTCGGCAAAACCAGACCAGGTGGCTGGGTTGAGTGAGTCATTCTACAAACGCCATGTTCTACCGCTACTGATAGCCAACCCTCTTATCCACTACCAGGCTTCAGGGCTTCGACGCAGAATACAAGTCGGACGACAACTCCCTCACGCCGGACTCCCCTCTGCACAAATTTGTCAACACCATTGACCAAGGGTGCACTAAGCTAGGAAAACACCTTTCCACCGGTCCTAAGTTCGCAGGTCTGCTCAAAAATGCAGGCTTTACCAACATTTGCGTGCAAACATACAAAATCCCAATGGGTCCCTGGCCCAAGGATAAGAAGATGGTCAGTACCGTGTCCGACTGCTGAGAAAGATACACACCGAAGAGCTCATCGTGAACCAGAAAGAGATCGGCACAGTCAATTTGATACAGTACCTGGAAGGCATGGAGGCATTCTCGATCCGCCTTCTCATAAGCGTGCTGGGGTGGACCCTCGAGGAGGTACAGGTTTTCAACGCAAAGGTCACACAGGAGATCAAGAGTAAGACGGTCCACGCGTACTATACTTTGTGAGTAAAACCTCAGTTGAGCATGCTATGCACTGAATAACATGCTGACGAGAGCTCCTGCAGCTACGTCGCATATGGTCAGAAGCTGGAGGAGGAGGATGACTAAAGTGATGCAACAGTCGTCGCCGTAGAGAGGTAACTCATAGTTGCTCTCTGGAGGAATTTCGGGGGCACTGAGCTCATGGTCCCGACTGCCAAAAGCCAACCCGCCTGACCAACCTATATCAAGCCCGCCACCTTTGACTTTCGGCCACTGGAATCATCTACGACGACACACCGGCACACTCGTCAAGCATTGAGTTTCATTTCTGCTATTTCTCCATACGCCAATAAATTAATCACTCCGTCCATTCTTCATCCAACCTTATCTCTCCTGCAGACACTCGCGCTTAGCTTAACAACAGCATCCCGATTCACCACCATGACAGGGTCTCCCCCTCCGTCTAAAACACCAGCACCTCCAGCCTTGGGGCAGCTGCGCTCTCCGCCAGTCGGCGATGCTGCTCCTCCTCTTCTCCCCGCAGCGACCGTCGGACACAGCAACCTGTACCAGCCGCAAGGCCCAGTCCCGCAACAGAGCCAGGAGCCTGGAAATTATTCCGGCGTATTTCCTGGTTTTGTGGACGAGCTATAGAAAAGCAGGGACAGTCTCACCTTTGAAGCTCCCGAGCCCGGCACGATAGAGCAGAAAAGCCATCCGTCATTCCAGTCCCCGGCTGCGTCGAACACCTCACACGCAGCAGACCACGAGTCACATGAGAACCTTGCAGTTCCACAGCATCAACACCATCACGTACCAGAGGCACGCACTGTCCCGTCGCTATCGCACCCCACCCATCCAACTCTTCCCCATCCGTCATCCCAGGCGCAAATCCCTCCCGCCAAACCCGACGCCTCTCGCTCCCTTCCTCCCAGCGAGTCTCTCTCCCGAAACCCCATGGCGAACCCGAACAAAGCCGCCTCGCCCGAAACCCGACCAGCCCAAGCGACGCCGCGACGGGCTCCGGCCCAGAATCAAGCCGCGCCGCTGCATCCCACCGCTACGCAGCAACAGGAGGCCGTCCCACGCCCTCCCCCGCCCCCGCCCGCCGTCCTCGGCTTCGATCGCATCCTCGCCGCCTTTGTCGCCACCAGCTGCCGCCCGGAGACGGCGTCGTACATCCGGTACTACGTGCAGGCGCGCGGTGGCGGCGGCGACGTCAGCGTGCAGGGCGAGGTGCTGGGTATGATCGAGCGGGCGCTGGTGGAGGAGGAGGGGGCGGAGGGGGCGAGGCGGTGGGGGGAGAGGGTGGGGTTGATGGGGGTGGGGGGGAAAGAGGGTTGGAGGGAGGAGGGGGAGGAGCGGCCGCGGAAGAGTGAGCTCGAGGGGGAGGGGGAGGGGGAGGAGGAGGAGGAGGCGGAGCGGCAGCGGAAGAGGGCGAGGCGGGAGGAAGAGGAGATGACGGCGGGGGCGGCCGCGATGCCGACGCGGGGAGGGATGCCGAGCGGCTTGTTTCGCCATATCGATGTCTTTGCGGCGTGTGGCGAGGGGGTGTGGAAGGGCGAGAGGCGTGGGTACAGGTTGCATCTGAATCCGTATAATGTGGACTACGAGAGTCCGTACTATACGACGCCGCTGCCACACACGCATAACCCACATGTCCCGACAGGGCCACCTGGCCTGTGGTAGGTCGGGGCGAGAGAGAGAGAGAGATAATGATGATGATGATGATGATGAGGATGACATATGGGACCTTGGGGCCGGACTACTAATGATATCGGTTGGAGCTAACGGGACAGGGCGAGGATTGAGTGAAATTCTTCGACTAAGATTACGAGCGGAGCACCTGAACGGGCATGAGATTTGGATAGTTGTAGCAAAGGATTTCTTCTCGAAGCGGCAGGCGCAGAGCAAAACGAAGGATATGTCGCGCAAGACACAGACACATCAACCCAACAAAGTCGTATAAACTCAGACACCCAGTCCAACCCCCAATCCAGCTCGCTCAACACGCTTCCCCCTAAGCACACCACCCCCCGCTCCCATCCGCCCGGTACATCGTCTCCCCCCACCCGTACCCGACGTGCGCGCAGCAGCCCGAGTCCTGCCGCCTCCACACGCAGCTGCGGACGCGCCAGGGCAGCGTGCAGTTGTCCGGACTGTAACTCGCGCCCGCAAAGGACGGCGAGGCGTGGAGGGCAAAGTAGAATGCCGCGGCGCTGCTGTTTCCAGTGCGTGTTGCGGCTGCGGCGGTCGTGCTGCTGCCCACGCCGCTGCCGATTGCGGCGCCGGTGAGGAGGAGGAAGACGAGCGCGAGGAGTGTGGGGAACGGGGTTGGAGGGCAGCCGCAGATCTTGCGCGGGGTGGTGGCGATGCGGGTGGTTGGTGGCTGGGACGGGCCGCTGTCGGAGGCGGCGGGGACGGCGTCGGGGAAGTTGTTGTCGATGGGGTATTTTGGTTCTTCGAGGGAGCGTTGAGGGGCGTTGAGGGCGGCGCGGTCGAGTGTGGAGGTGTGGGGATGGAGGGTGCTGGTCGTTGGTGAGGACGGGAAGTTGATGTCTCTGTTCATAATTCTTACAAGGATGGACGTAAAGGTTTGGTGGTGGAGTTTGTGGCCTGTGGGAAATGAAGGGTATTTGATCGGCGTGATGGACGAGCTCTGAGGCCTCTAAGTCCTTGCTGATAGCGGCTAAAATAAGAATACAACAAAGCGTTCCATTGCACCAGGCGGAAGGTAATCTTCACGCGTAGTGCAAAGTGGAAAATCTGTTGTGGCTGAATATAGCTTGTCGTCTCTCTTTACGAGCTGTCCCTGTTCGGCAGAGAAACCCGCAATGCCTACGTTTGGTCTCCACATCTCCTCCCCGCTTCACAGCCGACGCCGAGACTGTAGCTTTGCAGCTCTACTCTATTCCGCTGGTATCTTATCGCCAGAGTAAGGCGATGTCTACCTCAGAAAGCGCCACGGCCGAGCGGAAAATGAGCCGTGTGACTGAACTAAGCAGACGCGAGAGCCGATGTCGCCTTGGCTTGAAACGTCGTGCCGGTTTTTCGAATCGTCGAAGGTCGTACAGAGGGTTCTCAAACCCGGAGCGGTTGTTTTCAGTGGATGACGAGAAGTCGGAGTTGTCGAAGGACGTCATGCCAAGGCGGCATGCCGACGGGGGAGATCGGTGGTCGTCTTTAAATAAGTTCGGCATCCAGAGGCCGGTTTGCCGTGTAACGCCAACAACACGGTCTGTCTCAGGCTCCAGCTGTGGGAGCAGGTAAGTCCCGTTGCAGCAATCCGTCCCGGCGGGTATCTATCTTGCTCTCTTGCCCAAAATTGCAAGTACTCCAAAAATCGAAAAGCGATAGACGAAACGCCATTCAAGACATCCCGTCTTGGCTCTTTGTACAGTCGCCAATCCAGCGGTGATGCGTCTTCCTCTACATTGAGCCGGAGGCAAATTTGGTGCAAGACACTCTGTTGCTGACCGAAAGTCAGCGTCAATCGTTAAACCTCAGGAATTCAGCTGACCTATTAGGAAAGTCGCGTCTCATGTCGTTTTGTCCTTGTTGTTCTGGACAGGAATAACACCGCCAGCGATGGCAGCAGCAGTACCAATGGCAAATGCCAAGGCGAGGGAGAGCCAAAACACTGGCTGACTACATCCGCAGATCCGCCTCTTGCGCTTCCTCGTATCCTTCTTGCTCTTGCCCTTTTCGAGATCAATGGTGGAGATATCCACGGTAGGTGCTCGTGTCAATGACACTCCATCTTCGCTGCCACGATTGATTGGGTAGGGTCGGTAGGTTGGCGCGGGTGTTCTCGGAGTGTTCGGCGAGATGGGGCTGACATTGCTGGAGGTAGACCCCTCGGCGAGGTATTTTGGCTCTTCCACGGCAATGACTTGGGGGGCTTCGTTCCAATTGCCATCGGTTGAGTACCTGTTCCCTTGGTCGACGGGCTGAAGGGCCTCGGATATCTTCGGATCATACGGAGAGGCGAGCTGGAGGCCCTCGCTGACCGCTGGATCGTAGTTGGGGACAAGGGCAGACTTTGAAGTAGACATGTCGATATTCTGGTCTGGCTGGGGGCCGCTATGCGGGGGCGGGAACGTGGGAGCCGACGAGGCGGGAGGAAGACAAGAGGAGGGCTGTTATACGGCAGACAGGAATGGGAGCCTGATGGCTCGCACGTCACGAGGCGGACAGGGTTCCAGTGTTGACATTGCGCGTATTTGCAGATAAATTCTCTGAGACTCGAACGATACGCGAAGGTCGGCCTTGGCCCTTTCCAAGAAGGGGTCGACTTTATCTAGAGCTGGAGGCGCTGGGATGCTGGGATGGGGAAAGGCCAAGCCTAGGCCTCTTACAGATGTGTCGGTGCGAGTTGCGAATGCGAGCACGAGTTACGACAGCGCGTATTGCATGGAAGGCTGAACAGCCAATACACGCTAGCGTCATAGGCCGACGCCGGGACCGGATTGAAAAAGCGTATTGTCTCGCACTCATCTCACGGCTGGCTGCAGTGGAGGCTGCGACGACTCGGGCGACAGTGGAACGGCGTTGCTCCGCGTCCTGGAATCCGAGGCAGTTTGCCGGCTCTCGCGGCCGGAGCAGCTCGAGCAGGTGGTCCTGCTGTCCGGCGAGGTCGACAGAGCGTGTACCGGTGGGCGTGGTTGGGAGAGGCGTGATGGGGCGTGGTGCTGGCGGGCGCCTCGGGCCGGGCTCGTGTCTCGCTTTCCGGTCGCGCGTCGCACGCGTCAACCCGAGCAACCCGAGCGCTCTTTCTCGCTCCTCCACCAGACACCGACACCGCGACTCAGCTCCCCGTCCGGCCTATAACTCTGCAACAATGCCCAGTGTACCACTGCACCCTCCGCCCGCGTCGTCATCGACTGCGCCCGCCGTCGAGAACCTGCTGCCCCAGCTGCTGCAGACCCCGTCCGGCTTGGCCATCCTGGAGATCCAGGGCACCATCCACTCGTCCGCCGCCCATCCCGACGCCGATGCCGCCCCGCCAGCCACCCACATGCCCGTGGGCAAGCTCGTCTTCCCTCTCTACTCGTCCAACGACCCGCCCGAGAATACCGCTTGGATGAAGCGGGTCCACATGTATGTCGGCAAGCACCAGCGCATGACCGGCGAGGTCAAGAGGCTGCCCAAGCCGCTGGGAGTTGTTCGACGGAAGCCAGGCAGCGAGGAGGATGGGCAAGAAGAGCTGGAGATTGTGGAAATCATCCGCCACAAGATCGTCTTCTCTTCTCGCCCTGAGCCTGTGAGCGGCGATTGAGCAAGTCGGCCGGCAAGCTGGGGGGCCGGACTATGGCGCCCATCGCGTGCGTGCGTCTTCCGGCAGAGTCAAGTCTGAGCTGGACCATGGCGGTGAAAAACCGCTGTCGAAACCGGTCTTGTAACCTGGGGAACTCAGCCGGCGCTCCAACCTCAATGGCCTTCTCCTGCCAGCACTTTCGACAGGCCTGACTATCGGATAAACGCCGGTGAAGCTTTGCCGTCTCATACAAAAGGCCACGGCAATGATCGAAAACGTCCACGGGCCCTGAAGTTCTCCGGCATGGGGAAAAGCCTGGACCCCACGGCCATGAGAAAATGAATCCTCAACTGCTGATTGAGGCTCTTCATCAAGCTGAGCAGGTCTACTACGCCATTGGATATGTTTTGTAGTGGCACCAAATACGCGCCAAGTCTTTCGCATGCGAAGCTACGGGGCGGCGCCGTAGGTTACACACGACCAGATTGCCACAGATAGGGTCCACCGCCATGCGGATCAAAACGCGACAACCCATCTCACATAGCCCCAGCCTCGCGGATCCCGATCGAAGCAAATCTTGTTTTCTCCATCTTTCGTCTGCCTGCCTTGTTGCCCCGTCCATTCAATGGACATGAGTGACCGTGCTAACGTTGCGACTACAGTCGGCAATCTGGGTTGCCGTTGTGGTTGTGGTGGTAGCCATTGTGGGCGTCGGCGGACCTCTCCTTGCTTACAAAGTCTGCAAAACGGAACGACACCAGGCCCTAAGCTCCGTCCGTGATAGTGATGGGTATCTCACCCAAGGATTATGCTGAAGCAAGTCTGTCAGAATCCTTCGTCAAGTCAAGGCACCGATCCTGGCATACGAGCCAGATTTCAACCCCGAGGAACTCGACCCAAACGTTGACCATCCCTCAAAGGCAAAGTCAGCAAGGACTCATTCCGGAAGATTTTTCAAAGCTATCAAAGAACAGAGCCCAAGAGCCGCGCCGAACAACCGCGGAGACACCTCTACAGCTTGACACGGATGCCAAATCTCTCGGTTGCAGGTCAACGACCTCGTGGGTCCGGCTTGGTAAGCTGCTAGAAGCTTACCCGCAGCTTTCACTCGAGCGGGGCGACACCCTCCAGATTGAAAAGAACCAAACGTTTCTTCCGGTTCACCGTCTTTGGATCTTGACGTTCGGCTTGGTTGGAAGATATGGAAAACGCAGTGAAGATAGCGTCGTGTCGCGCGATCAGCCAGACCCCGCGCTGCAGCGGCCGGAGTAGATCCAGTTCCAGCTCAGAGTGCCTATCACGCTTTGGGAGGACCGCCCTTCATGCAACCCGCTAGTGCCGAGCAGTGTTTGCTGCGCGGTACCACCGGCGCCATCTTTCCTTGCCGCGACGGTCCCAGCTCTGCGTACATTTCCACCGCCCACGACAAACCCTACCTCCAAGGCATCATTCCTGACAAGCTGTCTCTCCGCAGCCTTTTCTCGCTTGCGCTTGGAGCGATTCCTCGCGGCGAAGGCGAAGTATACAGCATGATAGACCTCGAGACGCCAAAGGCCTGGACATCATCGAGAGATGGTTTCGACAACAACTTTCCCGCCACCACCGAATCCAACAGGAGGCATAGTCATGACGTCCCTCACCCGTCCCGCTCACGAAGCCAACAACCATCGCCAACCCCCAAACTCTCAGGCCCTACGCCGCTGCAGATTCGTCAAGATCTCCGGCATAAGCGGTCTCCCCTTCGACATCCTCCACCGCTTCGGCGGCGGCCACCAACCCCTCTTCGGTCTCGAAGCCGTCCCCCTCGACTCGCCCGACGCCTCCACTCCCGCCGACGCATAGTTCACGCTCCCCGGCCGCAGCCCCAACCCGGAGCCCGAGTGGCAGCTCCGCCGCTCCGACGCGCAATTCCTCGCCCGCCGCCTGCTCGGGCTGAACCGGAACGCCGAAGGCTACCTCTTCGGCCGCCACCGCGCTACCCGCCTCTGGCGCTTCCTCTCCGCCGCCGCCGCCGACCTGCGCAATCTCCTCGTCCACGCCCGCCAGCACCTCGACGTGATCGGCGAAAGTGCTCGACCACGCCATCCCCGCCAGGACTTCGACCGCGGCGGCACCGCCGCCATCTTCGCCGCCCACGCCGCTTTCGCGGATTGTCTGCGCCGCCGCCGCAAGGCTGCGAAGGTCGTCGCCGAGCTGGTCGTTGCGTGAGCGCGTTGTTGAGGGGCGCGTGGAGTAGTGAGGCGTTGTTTGGGTTTTTGGGGCAGTGTCCGGAGAGCTTGGTGTTCTCGTAGGGAGGGAGAAAGGGGTGGGTCGTGTGGTAAATAATTCTCGGCGATCTCGTTGTAATGTGCGATGTTGGGGGGAACACGGTAAACCAGGGGCTTTCGTACCGCATCTGATTACATCCGCAATCGTCGATACCACAAGGTCAGGGGTGCATGGTTGGTCTTCCCTCTTGCTTCCTTGAGCCAGTCAAGACTGCTATGCTCTACGTAGATTGAACAGAGCAAGCCCTTGGGCTTCGTAACGCAAGCTTGGAACATCCGTGGAACTGCTGCGAACACGTCTATGCGAAACCACCGGGCTGCCGGCCCTTCTGATCCTTGACTCTTGCACCCGCACCATGGATTTCCGAGCCGAGCACTGTGTCCTGTGGATCTCAGACCAATGTTCTGTGGCAAGGACATGTAAAGAAGGAAGGAAGCATTGCGACCCTTTCATGCACATCGCCGATTCCCATAGACAGTGGAGATCCGCAACATGATCAGTATGCTGAAGAAGCAGTAGGATGGTGATGGTGAGGGTGGAAGCGGGTTGGAGGAACAGTCATCCATAGGCCTAGCATCTGATAGTCTGCATAGCGTTTGTTGCATCGGCCTGTTGCCTCCGCAAAATCTCCTCTAGCTCCTTTGAAGGCACTGCGGAGCTGAGAGCTCTCTACACTGCTGTAATCAAGAAGGGAAAGAAACGAAAAAGGGCAGTACAGCTCCGATAGATTCCTGCTTCCAGTGTCAGCACTGCAAGGGGTACTGACGAAGACTGGAGCATCTCAAAGACAAAGTTTCATTTCCGAGTCCTTGCTCTTATGGGTACCTCGGTGGGCAGGGTTATTCCCAATGACTCCCTCTCTCCTCAAGACCGCCACAAAAAACTTCAAAGCAGTTGCAGCAACAACTGCTTTTTCTTCGAAGCACAACTTCTGATAATTCCAGCAACAGTTCATCGGAACTTTTTCTAAGATAATAGCAGGAGAGCTCACTCGAGCTGTGCCTGTCTCTCCCTTGCCAAACCTCCCGGACTCCGCGGACAACGTTTTGAGTGACGTCTTTGTGTGTACGAGGAACTCTCAAACAAGTCCCTGACGCTGACCGTCTATGGGAAATAATGTCGGGCTTTGATCTACGATGAAGTTGATTTGCATGATAGAGACTTCGTGGCAGGGCCCCTCCCGTGGGAGCTAAATCAAAGTAACACCTTCCGGTAAAACACAACGACGGAAGTCGGTCAGCGGTAACTGGGCGTTGCGCTTCGTGGCAAGCCGCACCTCAATCCCGGTCCCCCATGTCCACGAAGCGCACGAGAAAGGGGGTTTCGGATACATTTTCATGTCCAAGATTCAAGGACAGACATTAGGGACGGTGTGGGGCAATCTATCGGGAGACGAAAGAGCCATCGTCTTCAACCAACTTCGCGGATACGTACAGCAGCTACGAGAGCTGCGCGGAGAATTCTACGGCGCGCTCTGGAATTTTCCGTGCGAGGACATCTTCCTTCACCACCTCTGCATTGCGAAGCCGGAGGACCAGAGATACGGGCCCTACAGTTCAAGAAAGGAATACAACAAAGGCTTGGTTCAAGCCTTCCACAATTCACGTCCCACAGGCTCTCTCGATAGTACGGACCAGACTATCGCTCAGGATGTCATGGCTTTGGATGACGAATGCAAGAGTCTTTCTCATGGAGACTTCCACCTTGGTAATATCCTCATCGACGACACCCCAAGGATAACTGGAATTGTTGATTGGCAGGGCGCCGGCTTTAGCATCAATGAACGTGTTGAATATTGAAGCGATGTAGAACGAGGTACGATTCTTGGCATCCGTTCGTGAGGGGGGTAGGAGAGGTGCCCGCCTTATACTCAACCTCAAAGCTATACTGTTGAAAATTTGTGCGGTGCAGAATGTAGTACGATTCTTGGCATGAGTTGGTGAGGGGGGTAGGAGAGGTGCCCGCCTTATACTCAAGCTCTAAGCTATACCTAATCTAGTAACGAATGTACACGTGATTTCCAACATATACCTAATCTAGTAACGAATGTACACGTGATTTCCAACAGAACGTGATTATCTCGTAGCTATGTTAAGAGATGTTCTCTCCTACCCCCCCCCCCCTCGACGGACCTCGAACCCATCGCTTAGACCAAGAATGTCGGCGGATGAAGATGATGGGGGCGGTTACACTACCGTCGGCGCGTTGCGTCGCGCTACGCGTCGAGGGGCTCAACAAACCGACTATCGCGCCCTCCACACCGGCAAACCAACGAAACAGCGCAGGGCTCGCGCGACATCCGCATCCGACCTGCCGAGCGACTCGACTCTGGACGACGTGATTGGCCTGCTTAATATTATCGTCGCGCAGAACGACCGGCTTACCGAGCGCAACGAAGAGCTCGCGGAGCAGGTGGCCAGGAACGAAGACGAGATCAGGCGCCTACGCAGCGTGCTCGAGACGTCTAAGGAAACGCAGGCCAAGATGGAAGAGCGTATGGGGAAGATGGAGAAGCAGATTGCCGCGCTGGTGGAGTCGACGCGCAGGAATCTAAGCTCACAGTCCCAGATCAACGCCACGTATGCAAACGTGCTTCGAGGAGGACCGCCGACACCTGCGAACAGCAGTCCGTCGTCTACTGCCGCTGTCCTAGTACGCGCGAACCATACGACCGTATCTACGACTCGAACGATGCCACCCGCGATTGAGCTCGATCTCACGAATGCCAACGTCGATAACGCGAGCGCGGGGGATATCCGCGCGCGTCTGCAGACGGCGCTGGAGAGTCAGGAGGCCACAAAGGGGGTCAAGTGCTGTGGGATCACGAAGAACCCGAGCGATGCGGCCAAGGTGCGCGCTTTCTTCCGGACGGAAGAGGACGAAGAGCTCGTCAGGTCGAACCTCGGATGGCTGGAGACGGCCTTCCGGGGAGCGAGGATTCGGGGCCGGCAGTGGCACCCAGTCAAAGTAGACAACGTCAACAAGTTAGCAGTTCTAAACGATGACCGCACCACAGTGCGCGCCGATGCAGGCCAGATAATCGGCGCTGAGAACGACGTCGAAGTAGCACAAGTCCGCTGGCTAAGCAAGCCAAGCGGCCGCCTCTACGGGTCGGCGGTGGTCTATCTTGCTAAGAAGAGCGAGGCGGATGCACTCCTCGCCAGGAGGGTGATCGATGTAGGCGGAGAGGCTGCGTATACCAACGTGTTCGAGCACCGTCCACGGCCAAGACGCTGCTTCAAGTGCCAGAGCTACGACCACTTGCAGTTCCGCTGCCGAGGGGAAGAAAGATGCACAAAGTGCGCGGGCATTGGCCACCGAGAAGACGGCTGCTCGTCGACGACGGTAAAGTGCGCTGCTTGCGGCGGCCCGCATAGATCAGACGATAGAGGCTGCCCGGAGTACGACAAGCTCTTACGCAAAATGCTCGGCCAGCGGAATGAATAGACCGCTAAAAGTGATTTACGCGAACCTAGGAAAGAGCGGAACAGCGCAGTATAGCCTACTAAACGACGAAGACCTTAGCGACTTTAGCATCATGTTCATCTCGGAGCCAAGCTGCTTTCGCGAGCCTGGCGGCGAGACCGTAGCAGCACCCGTCACTCATTTATATTGGAAGCAACTACTGCCGTCGACACCGCGGCACTGTCGTTATCCCATCCGTTCAATGCTCTGGATCCGCAAGGACACACAAGCCAGGCAGATAGTAGTACCCTCTGCCGACATCACAGCTGCAGTCGTTACGCTACGGGACCGGATCGTGTTCGTAGCAGCCGTGTACGTCGCCAGCAAGGAAAGCGTGGACGACCCGGAACTCACCAGCGCGCTCGAGCACCTGCGAGCAGCGATCACACAAGCAGGAAGCCAGACTAATGGGGCGCTAGAGCTCCTCATCTGCGGTGACTTTAACAGACACGACCAACTGTGGGGAGGTGATCAGGTATACAGCTCGCGGCGCAACGGGGAAGGTACGCCGATAATCGACTTTATGGAGGACTTTCACCTGCAGAGCTTGCTTCCTAGAGGCACGGTCACGTATGAATCGGCCGGACAGAGGTCTACAATCGATCTCGTCCTAGCGTCGCCCCGACTGACGGAAGAGATGAGCGGTTGTGGACCTGCCAGCACGGCATACGGGCATGACCATCTGGCTATCGAGGCCCGTTTTGAGACAGACGTGCCCCATCAGGAACTAGAATCGCAATACACGTTCCGCAGCGCCAACTGGGAAGCCGTTAGAAGCGAGGTGAGAAAGCAGCTCGGCGAAGAGCCACCTCCAGATGTCCAAGACATCGAAGACCTCGCCAACTACCTCTCCGAAATAGTATCGGCAGCCATCCAGCGCTGCATCCCCAAAGCGAGACCGTCACCGTACGTGAAGAAGTGGTGGACGGCGGACCTCAGTCAGCTGCGGAGGGCGTTTACGTTCTTTAGAAACCAAGCGAGAGGACGGCGAAGGTGGGGAGAGCCGGATATCTGTTTAGAAGCACAGGCAAGGGAAGCGGCGAAGAGATTCCACGACACAATAAGGCGCCAGCGGCGGAGATACTGGAAGGACTTTCTCATAGAGCCGACCAACATCTGGAAAGCGGCCAAGTATCTCACCGATTCAGGAAGCAGCGGCCTCGCCCGGATCACACGCCTCAAACACCAGGACGGCTACGCGGAATCCTGCGAGGAGATCTCGGAGACGCTAATCAGGGACTTCTTCCCGGAGCTCCCTGAAATACAGAGTACTCAGATTGAGGCGACTCAGAGCCTCGGTGAGCAGATAGAACACGCACCGCTGATAATGGAAGAAGTAAAAGAGGCCATCTTCCGGGCCAGCCCATTTAAAACACCGGGAGCAGATGGAATTCCGGCGGTTGTGTGGCGCGAGCTGTGGCCAGTGATTGGCAAACACGTCTTTCAGCTATTCAACGAATCGTTACTACAAGGCCGCTTACCCAGCCGTTGGAGCATCGCGAAGATTATTCCGCTGCGCAAGACAGGAAGGTCGGCGGAAGTACCGCAAGGATACAGGCCAATCTCGCTGCTCTCGACGCTGGGGAAGGCGCTGGAACTGGTGGTGGCAGAGAGGATCTCTGCTCTGGTAGAGGAGCACTCTCTACTACCTAAGAACCACTTTGGCGGCAGAAAGCAACGGTCTACGGTACAGGCACTAACGGTCCTGCAGCAGCACATCTACGACGCGTGGCGGGAAGGCAAGGTTCTCTCGCTCCTGTCGTTCGACGTCAAGGGTGCCTACAACGGCGTCTCCCGCGACGTGCTCCTACGGCGACTCAGACAAAGAAGGATCCCGGAAGTGCTGGTCAAGTGGGTGGAAGCATTCTGCTCCAACAGGAGCGCCTCTATGGTGGTAAACGGCGAGACATCTAGGGTCATGGACCTGCCGCAGGCAGGGCTTCCGCAGGGGTCGCCTCTCTCACCGATGCTATTCCTTTTCTTCAACGCCGACCTGGTGCAGTCCGTAACCAATAGGAGTAAAGGAGCTATTGCGTTTATTGATGACTATAGCGCCTGGGTGACGGGATCGTCTGCAAGCGAGAACGTAGCAAAGCTCCAAAGAACGGTGGTGGCTCGAGCCGAAGAGTGGGAAGCGACGAGCGGCGCGACGTTTGAAGCCGGAAAGACAACGCTTATACACTTCACGCGGAACGAGCAAAGACGGTCTGATGAGCCGATAGTGGTCAAGGGAAGAGAGGTGCACCCAAAGGCAGAAGCAAAGATTCTAGGCGTCGTCTTCGACCAGGAACTTCGTTTCAAGGCTCACGCGGGGAGGATTGCAAAGAGGGGTGTCCAGGCAGCCCTGGCGCTGAAGCGACTACAGGGCCTCCGGCCGAGCAGCGTGCGCCAGCTCTTCTTGGCCACAGTAGCCCCGGCGGTAGATTATGCGGCTCCAGTGTGGGCGCCGGTCATGACTGCACCACTGCTAAAATCGCTCGAGACAGTGCAGAGAATTGCGGGTAGAGCAATCACCGGAGCATTTAGGACGGTCGCGCTGCCCATCCTCGAAGCCGAAGCAGCGATACTACCTGCCAAGATCCGCCTCGACCAACAACTGCTTCGATTCTGGGTCAACTGCCATACGCTGCCCCAGAAACACCCGTTCTGGAAGCTAAAGCGTGCCATCGACCCGGCCAACAAAAGGTTCGTGTCCCCGCTGCAGCGGATAATGATGATGGCCAGAGATATCGACGTCGGGCACCTCGAAACGATCCGCCCGTTTGTGAGAATGCCGTGGGCCGGCAGGCCAGTCGTCCAGATCGAGTCTCTAGAAGTGGCAAAGCTCCGAGCCAGCTCCCCACCACAGTCAGAGGTCGCCATCTTCACGGGCAGCGCGCAAAGGAACGGCAAGGCTGGTATCGGCATCGCTTGCGCAGACAGCAAGGGCGCGACTATCATTACTCACTCATCTGTAGTCGGCAAGTCTGAGGTAGTAGACACTCCTTTTGCAGAGCTCCAGGCAATGCAACAGGCTGTAGAGCTGATACAAGGGACGTGGTCGACCGCGATAGTGACTGAATACCCCGAAGCAGCTGAGGTAAAACACGCCATCTACAGCGACAGCAAGACTGCCCTTCGTCTCCTCCGTAGGCCACGACAGGGGCCACGTCAAGAGATTATCGGAAGCATCCTCCGCTTATTGGACCAGATCAGATGCAACAGGGGGCCACCCGTCGAGTTTAGATGGGTGCCAGCGCATGAAGGGATAGCAGGCAATGAGAAGGCGCACAGCTTGGCACTGCAAGCTACAGAGAGCAACCAGGAGCCTCCTCTAAGCAGACTGCTACGGTCGTCAACCATGGCCCGGTGCAAGGAAATCACCTCGAGACAGTGGAGGAAGACGTTCGAAGCATCCAAGGTCGGCATGTCCATCCGCAAGCTTGACCGCGCGTTGGCGCACTTTCACACCAAGAAGCTCTATGACCAGCTAAACTGCAAAGAAGCAGGGGCAATTGCGCAGCTAAGGACGTCGAAAGCGAGCCTGAATGAGCCATTATATAAAATCAAACGAGTAGATGCACCTACGTGCGGGTGCGGAGCCGAGAGGGAAACCGTGAGGCACTTCCTACTGGAATGCCCACGCTGGATGGATCTCCGGATTAAACTGCAAATCGACCTGGGAAGTAGATTCGGAGATCTCGCGTTCATGCTAGGCGGATGGTCGGGCACTAAAAGGCCCGATGGTAGGTATGGGGATGGCCCACCGGAGAAGTGGCGGGCAGACGTGCGCGCAGTCAAAGCAACGGCGGCATTTGCTCTGGCCACGGGAAGACTAATCGCAACCAAAGACTGAGAGCTCAATCCTTCTTAAGGCAAATTAACTCCTTCTCCAGCCAGCCGTCACGCCGCTACAGGGACTGACAGCACTCGGGAAGTGGTCTCGAAGGGGATGGCATGAGGGGTACATGGAAGGTAGCTCTATTTTCACATTTCCTTCGTTTTTCCTTGCGTTTTGTTTAAGTATTATCTGTTTGTGCTTTTGTTAGCCTATCTTCAAATTGTCGAACAAGAGGGAGGAATGGTTTCTTTACATTCAGCGTGCTGGGCTTTGAATGAACCGGGATCCTAATGTAGATTAGCGTCGATTAGCGTTACTTGTCCCTATGGTCTTCTGAGGCCGACGGGTGTATGAATCATCATCATCATCATCATCATCATCATCAGCTATGTTAAGAGCAAGTAGCCCAACTTGGATCCAGGCTTTAGCCGAAATCTTCCCTAAAGAGTCTCAAGCTCATTACAAGACCTTTCGCGCATTTGACCAGGCACTCGTCGCGTATAGCGGTTTCTAAGTTGGTGGATCTACGAGACTCCGCTCGTTACCCCAGTGCTCGAAAAGGATCCCATGTCGAGCAGAGCAACATGGACTGTTGACAGCGGTTAAGAGGCTATAACTTATGTAGCGATATGCAGCATATGTAAGGTCTGTTGGGGAGAATGAAGCTCATGTGTCTGAGGGAGCACTTGGGTTTCGTATTATAGTTTGATGTACAGTTCAAGGCATGTAGGCGAGTTGAGGACAAGGCTGGCTACACAGCTGGAAGCGGTAACGCAGGAGGAGCTACAGCCTGGGTTAGTGAATAATGGCGCATCAAAGAAGCATCAGTGACGTTACGGTCGATCTGCGTCTAATAGATAAGACCCGACCCGCAATGGCGTTTTTGCCCACTTCGGTCTCATTGTGCGAATGGTACCCAAAGAAGCTCGAATTCCGCTTCGATCGTCGAAGAACGCGCTGCTTATGGGGTGGATCCTGCAAAGCACACGGATGGTGGGTCGATCGGAATTCGGGCCCCCAAAAGAAAACGGACCGGCGTATCAGCCTGGCATTCTATGCGTTCGTCTCTCTCAGTTACCAACATCAAGTTTTTTTTTTTTTTTTTTGCTGAGACTTCCGGGATCTTATGTGATCTAAGTGCACTGATTTAAGAGATGCAAACATATCCTGAACGCGATGCTTCAGTGTGTCCTTGCTATCTCTCCTACATGATTTGCTTTTCATTGTGAGGCTTGGGGGTTCGTGCTCTGCGCGTGTGTCAATGTAGTACAAAGCTGACTCGTTTCTATTTTATCTTTCTAGAATAGACCTCATCACTGTGCGTTGGGATCGGAGACGCTGGTTTCAGATTACCTTACAACGAGTATGTGGAGATGTCAGGATTAATTGCGAACATGGTTCTCACTCTTTCTATAGATACCGCTGCTGTTGTTTGTGTGAAGACCACGATACCTGACAGTGACGTGACATCTGCGACATCTATGTCGACGACATCAGCATCGGCATCAGCGTCCTCCACAAGCCCCTCAACTTCCACTACGTTGCCCTCATCGTCCAGTTCCAGCACAATCCCTATAGCCGTAGGCGTCGGCGTCGGCGTCGGCGCGTTGATGTTCCTGGTCGGTGCCGTCTTCCTGTCTCTGCGCTGGAATCGCAACAGATGGAAATCCACGTCGGGATCTTTGGAGCCGCCCGCAAACCACCGGTACGAGATGCAGGGCAGCATTTTTCTGAGCTCTGAGCTTCCGGTACGGTCTGCCGTGCAGGAGATGCCGGCGCAGCAGCTTCCAGCAGAAAAGGACGGGGTGGAGGTGGCTGAAATGGAAGAATGCGTGCCGCAAGTACGCTAGTAGCGGTGACCTCCACGATGAGCAATGAGAATGGTGACTAGGTAAATAAGTTACTCGTATCTGTAATTGTATTGTTCACCTTTTAGTGCATGGACGAAACTCTACGTATCAGATCCTCCATTATTTCCCAAGTGAGATTCCTAGTCCACCATAATGCCAGCGAGAACCCAGGCTATCATGTTGGTTGACGCATTAATGTCTTTGAGATTTAATAATCAGCCATCTAGCCAGATGTGTCCTTTGTGCGGTTGCACAACTGCGTTTGACCGAACCGCGCAGTATGAGCACGAAGCGAAAAGCGGCAAAGTGACCCGCCAGCTGGAGCACTTTTCCAGCCAGAGTCTACCATACATCAAGCTGTAAGTACTTGGTACATTCAAACAGACTATTCTTCGTTTCACCTCTCTGTATTCTGTCTATCGGCTTAGCTTTCGCACTCCACTACTTCGCTCTCACGCTGTGGTGGCGCAGCTTTCTACACTGCGACACTCATGGATCTTTTGGATCTTCTTCTGACTCATACCGTGCATACTTTGTAGCTAGTTCGAAGATCTTAAAAGACAGGAACTATAAAAACTGCTTCGAATTCAACTTTTGTATAGAAACGCTAGGCCGAATAGAACATAGGCAAACTTACCCGGAGACGCCGTCTTGCGCGAAAAGAAATCAACCTTACTGGACCAGTCTGCATGCTTCTTATCCACGCCTCTGAGAACAAATGAAAGCACCTACTTTAACTCTTCTTTTCTCCCCTTCCCGCAGACTCCTCGTCACTCCCCCTACTCCCGTCATCGCCCTCAACTTCTGTCTCCACCAACGGCCCGGTGTACCACTTCCTGCCACCCAAAAACCAATACGCAATCGCGGCCGCGAAAATAGCCACCAAGTACGCCACCGCCCAGTTCATATTCTCGGCGGTCGCCGGCCGCGCCGTCGGCAAGACGAACACGACCGACACGAACAGCGTCCACAAGCACCCCCACGCATTCACCGCCGTCGAGAAGCGGCCCATATGCCACGGGCCGGGCTCGAACCTGTTGAAGGCGAGCTTGCAGGCGATGGGGATGACGTAGGACCAGTCGAGGGCGATGGCGCAGACGTTGAAGACGCCGGCGATGGCGGCGTAGGAGCCCAGGGCGATCAGGTTGACGGCGACGCACCAGAAGACGCCGAACCAGACGGCACAGATGGGTGTGCCGGTGCGGCGGTCGATGCGCGCCCAGAGGCGCGCGCCGGGTACGAGGCGGTCGCGCGAGAGGGCGAAGACGGTGCGGGCGAGCGCCTGCGTCGCGGTCAGGCAGACGAATTGCAGGATGATGAAGGCGCAGAGCGTGTAGAAGACGCCGCCGGCTTTGCCGAGGGATTGGAAGAAGATCTGCGCGACGGGCTGCTCGACGGGCGAGGCGAGGATGGTGGCTGGGTCGCCCATGCAGAAGGCGAGGACGATGTTGTAGAGGAAGCCGACGATGTAGGTGAAGGCCATGGCGAGGGAGATGGCCCACGGGGCTTTGGTTGCCGGCTCTTCGATTTCTTCGGTGATGTGCGCAGTGGCGTCGTAGTCGGTCATGGTCCAGGAAACGGAGAGGAAGCCGAAGAGGTAGGACCAACCGACGGGCGTCCAGCCGGTGGTCGATTCTACGTGCGTGAAGACGTAGTCGGCGTCGTGCCTGGGCTCGGTTTTGATGAGGAGAGCTATGCAGCACGAGACCAGGACGCAGATATGGAAAATGACGTAGGTCTTTGTCATTTTCTCCATCCAGTAGGTCGACAGGGAGTTGAGGAGACCACAGACGACAGTGAGTGCTGCCATCACGCCGACGGTCGTGTTGGTCAAGGCGGTCCATTTGAAATCGGTAGCCATGGAGATGGCGGCGAGGAGAAGTTGGGCGGAGCCATATTCAGACGAGGCAACGCCGGCAACTTGGCCCAGGAGATTGACCCAGCCGTCAAGCCAGCAGATGGAGGGGACCCGTTCACGAGGAGCAAGGCGCGAGACAGTGTAGTACAGCCCCCCGCAAGTTGGGTAGGCGGAAACCAATTCGGCGACTGAGCATGCGATACACATGCAGCCAGCGCCGGAAATCAGCCAGCACCATACTGCAGCAGAAGCGCCACCGGAAGTGAGAGGATAAGAAAAGGTGGTGGCAACAGTAGCAAACAAGCCGCTGATACTGACAGCAAATGAGAATGTTGAGAGATAGCCAAACTCGCGCTTGAAGACCTGTTTTGCTGTCAGCGCTCATCCTCGGTGCAGCGGGTAGGACGGGAAGTTTCCTAACGGGCCTATAGCCGAACTGGGCCGCGAGCGCCTTATCTGCGTCAGTGAGGCCTTCTAGTTGAACTGAATGATTGCGGTTGCGGAGGCCTGCGGGAACTTCGCCCAAGCTCTGGTTGCGGGCATTCTGGTGTTGATGCTCGACAACGGCGGCCATGTGCGTGACTGTTGCGTTGGGATGCCGAAGAAATTTCACTTCCACTTGCGCAGACGGAAAACCCGCTTCAAGCAGCAGGAGTAGAGCTGGCACTGGTCACACTTCACCACGGCCTGCATGTGAAGGGGGGGGGCTGGGGTTGAAAAGCACTGGAAAAAAAAGCTGCGGGAAGAGGCGGCTGGGCGAGTTTATGTGGGACTGGCAGCGCAAACAAGCTTGCATGGCATGCACGGCAAGTGTTCTGCGGCCTAGGCTAGGCCCGACGGTAGAGGCTCACGGCCCCGTCTGCACGTGGACATCCATGGAACTGCGAGACCCTGAGATAGCGGGTGGCAAGCGGGCGGTTGACGTAGGATGCAGGGAAAGAGTTTAATGGACGTGCGGATCGAGGGCGGTCGCACGGCTGACGGAACCAGCTCTGCGACTTCTGATTCGATGCGATATGCCTTGTCGTTCAATTGCCGTGCATGAGAAACGCCTGCATTTAATCTTATCCGGAGTTGCGGGAGCGTAGCTGGGCGTGCATTATACACGACAAATACTTGTTTCCTCCGCCCACAGACGATACACTTCCCTATATTGGACACTTGTCGTGGTATAATTTACACTGCCAAGGCGCACAGTATTCTTCCTTGTTTGAAACTCCAATCAATCCCTCAAGTTTGTACTGGCAGTAGCAGCAAACAGTATCCCAGCTAGATCCCGCGTCCCCTGATGAAGCATGAGTTTTAGTTTGAACTGCGAACTTCTCTGGCACTTACAGCAACACTCATCCTTTCTCGTGCAGGCTGGACCACACTTTTCTCCATTCTCCACAACCCCGGTACGGTCATCGCTTTGATCTTTACAGTTGCAATAGATATCGCTCTGGTCATTTACAACCATGTCTACATGGAGTATCTCCTGTCATTGTTCAGAATCTTAGAGTGCGATGATATGCTCACAGTAACAGTCCGCATTTGGGCTATGCCAGTCAGTAACTATATAGATGAGTGGGTCAGCATCAGCTTACTCAAAGGAAATGGAAAGCGGCACGAGAGAAATGATGAGAAACAGAAAGATAAGCATCGTGGTAGAATTTGTGCAAGTTGAGGCCTCAGCGGCTCCTCGCGCACCTCCACACAGCTTTTTTATATACACTTCATTCTTAACTATATAAATAGAAAGTTCTCCCAGAGCAAGCTTCAATGGTCGAAGTTCTAGAAAGCTGTGTGTACAGGCAACAGGCGATGGCAAGTCCTGAGCACGAGTAAGAACACGATTTATATCGTATTCTGACTTTGAATTGATAAATTAGAGTGTTCTGGATCCGTAAAAGCCGCGGACGAGTCAGAAATCGAAGCTAGAAAAGCATCCGCTGGTCTGACCAAATATCCGAAGCATTATTAATCTACCAATATACATGCAGCCAAGTGGAATGATGTCTCAGTTCTCTGCGCACAGTCTCGAACCCACTTCAGAACCCTCGCAACATACCCCGTCCCACCCACAAACACAATCAGCGCCCCATAATCCGTCCCATACGTAAACGCAGCAGGATCGCCGTGCCCACCCGCCAATCCATTCCGCAACAACGGCTCGCTCAACGGGCCCGACACAATGCTACCAAACCCCCTTCCCCCAGTAAAAAGCCATATACCAAGCCGGTACCCACCTTGCTATTCACCTGCTGTGTGATCTTTTTAATTCTGGCGGGCCACGTGGAGCTAAATGCGCCCGTAAACGGGCACAGCAGCGCGACGCCCGTCGCCGCGGACAATACCCCCCGCTTCAGGGTGATATTTGATGTATCAATTCACCTTAAGGAGCCGATTTGGTATCCGTACACGCGGGATTAAATGGTGGGTGGGAACGAAGCAAGCGGATCGGTCCGACACAGCGATGAAAAGTTGGAGCCTACTGGCGTGTATGGTACAGTTTTCGCATCACACCCGCAGAGTACTTCAGTTGCTCTCCGTATCTCTTGTATGCCGGCAGATGCTCGGAGGGATCTTAATGACTTCATTCTGATCCGCAGACACGGTCATCCTGCACAGTAGCTGGTGATACGTAACACATCAACACAATGTAACGTGCAAGAGCGCTACGAGTACACGCTTCTTCTCTCACCGGGACTTGATAACGTAGGTCGCAACAGCGCAGATCCTGTGCCATGTCTCGGCACTGAAATACCGCTCACTTGTTACCGCTTTTGGACGGGCTTTCGCGTCACCACTTCATGACCTCGCGCACGTCCTACTCTCCGATCAGGATTCCAAGCAAGAAAATTATTTCAACAAATCCCCCACGCAAACAACGTTTCATACCGTGTGATTGTGTTATTCTTCCAAGAAGTCCCTCAAGATTTTTGTGACTCTTCTCGAGGAACATGGAACGAGATTGACCCTGAGCCACCCAAGTTCCAACGGACCAAACTTCAACGCCGATGGATGCATCAAGTCATAAGAGGGGGCCCAACCAGGACCATGGAACCACATAATGGGAACCAGTGCCCGAACCAGTCTACGTGTCCATAGTATATCCAGATGTAAATGCAAAGAGAGCTACTCCGCGAAACTACTTCAGACCATTCCGAATTTTGTTGCATGGTCGATCGTCTGATACCACTGTGTCAAGTTTTCGCGTCACTCTATGAACCGGAAGGATCCTTGAGTTGCAATGAGTGGGTGAATTCATGATCTGCTGTACATGTGCTAAGGATTGCGCATCCAAAAGCAAAACTTTCAAAGGCTATCCATGGGTTTCTACCATCTACAATCAGGCGCTCATACTAGACGCCGGAAGATTCAACTGAAGAAGATATCGCCGCACTGAGGAGCTGGAAGAGCTTGACTACGTGTCGAATTCTCATGTGTTACGATCGAAAAATGGGTGTTCGTCATCCATTGTTGGTGGTCCAATCTAGTATTGATCGTGAATGATGAAGAGCACAGTGTTTGAACATCAGCCATAGTTGAACGATACCCATCCGCTACTTGCATAATTCTGCCATACCTCGAACGAAGCGAAACGGCCCCAAAACGAACCATACGAGTCCGGACCATCCAAGATCTCTCAATCACGAAATCGAATCAGCGACGGGAGAGACGAGCAAACAGCGGCAACAACTTCCAACGAAACGGCGCCAGGCCGCGCCGCCGCCACCCACCTCCGCGCGCCGCCGCACGACTCATTCCCCAAACTTTTCCGCCGCAGCACCACGGCCAACGACAGACTGCCTCCGCGCCCGCTCGCAATCACTCCGACCCTCCATTCCACACCCTCCCCACGCCGACCATCCACCCGCGCCCGCTCCAAAAGCCCCTGCCACCCTCCGCAACGCACCGCGCCCGCTAGGCACCCACCGCACCCACCGCAACCATGGCCGAGTCCTTCTACGACGAGATCGAAATCGAGGACATGACGTTCGACGAGACGCTCCAGATCTACCATTACCCGTGCCCGTGCGGCGACCGGTTCGAGATCGGGCTGGCCGACCTGCGCGACGGCGAGGACGTGGGCGTGTGCCCGAGCTGCAGCCTGATGATCCGGGTGATTTTCGACAAGGTCGGTTGCTCTTTTGCGTTCCGTGACGGGGGGAAGCGAAACAAGGTTGTTTGGATCACGGCTGACGAGTTGGGTACAGGAAGATCTGCCGGAGGAGAAGAAGGATGAGGGCGCGCAGCAGCCGGTGGCTGTTGCTGCTTGAGAGGGATCGGGGTTTGAGAGATGGTATATGACGCGATTGTGTCGTGGAGCGCGGGCTTGCGAGCTGGATTGCATGGGACGAGCTGTTCGTCCTGGGCCCGGGGCACAGACTGGGGAGGAACTGAGAGGGGCGGCTCCGGCCCTGCTGTGGACGCATCACGCCCCCCAGGGCAAGTCGTCATGCAGAGCGAGGGAACGAGCACATTAGCAGCTGCCATGTAGGTTCTACCGGAGCCAACAGCGTCCAGCGGAGGCAGAAAGACATCGTCAAGGCTGCAGAGATGCCCAAGGTAACCGGGGCACGAACGCGCATAGCTGACAGAAGCTAGTAGCATGCGTACATTCGGGAGAGACACGAATGTTCATTTTGTATCCGAGGCGAAGAACACACTTACTTCGTTGCTTCCAACGGAATATAAGTTGATGGCCAGTGCCATCAAAAGCGCAATACTCGAGCTAATAACCAAAATTCCATCCTGTCTCACGACAAGAACGAGGTGAGATTGTGAGATTCGTAGCCCTTTTGCCATGTGTGCCACGCCGTGATTTCCAATCACGGCTCATACCAGGAGCGGACCGTTGACATGAAATTTGTGAAATTCCAATAGCTATTGTGTACAGCCAGCCAGCCACCAAAGCAACCCAACCTAAACTCCTTCACATGCACGCCTATCCACCTCCTCTCTCCCCCACACATCTAAGGCACCTCGCCATCAATGACGACCTCAACGCCTAGCTCCTTCCGAATCAGCTGCGTCAATGAGCTGCCGTCCCGCAGGTAGATCCAGTCGCCAATGCCGCCGTCGGCCTTCTGGTGCATGGACTCGCCGTAAACGACCCAGTCGTAGCGCTTGGGGCCGGTGATGGGCGACGAGAGCCAGATTTGCTTGTTCGGCGGCTGCTTGTTCAAGACGTAGGTGCCGATGGTGGGCTTCTCGACCGTGAGGACGCCGGCCTAAATGGGGAGCTCATCGTCAGTTATGTGACCCAAAGATGGATATTCGCAATGATATGCTGCTTCTCCCAGCTCCGATGGAGGCCGAGTAGCTGGTCACCACAAAGAAAACCGAACGCACCGAATACTCCACCTCCACCCCTTCGCCCGCATCCTGCTTGTCCTCGAGCTTCTGCTGCAGCAGCTCGAGAAACTTGTCGGCATGCTCATGGTACTCATCCAGGCTGATCTCAGTGGGCTGGGTCCCGGCGACCGAGTCCGAGGCCTCGCTCTCCTTGGGCGGCGGGTTCTCCGCGTCGGGGATGATGCTCTGCGAGCGCGACGATGCGGAGAGCGCGCGGCGGAAGCTGCTGGCAGCGATGGAGGAGGCGCGAGGGACGCGGGCGCGCAGAGCGGAGCTCGCGGTCGAAGCTGCGCGCAGGCGAGCGGCGGAGGAGCCGGTGGTGGTGGAGCTGGCGCGCAGGACGGCGCGGATGGCGGCGCGGGGAGCAGTCTGGGAAAGCATGATGTTGGCGATGCTGGTGCGTGCGGTGTCAATTGGCGTGGTGGGTTGGCGGCGGGGGGAGGTCGAGCGGGACGAGAGCTGCGCAGAAGCGGAGAAAGCTGATTATTGATGCATTAGCAGCTTGTTGCGTTTGGTGACGAAAGACAGCTCGGTTGCTGCATCACCGCCCACGGGCCACATGCTGCCGCATCGCGCATCGCGCATCGCGCTCCCCCGCCAAACGCCACCGCCGCCGCGACATCGCTCCACTCGCGCGCGCCCCAAGCAGCTGCCAGCCAAATCAAGGCTCCGACTTATGTGCTGCCCGCCCCAAACGCTGGCGCTGTGACTCGTCCGCCGCCCATTAGAGCTCCGAGCCAAGCTTCGCCCCTGCCAGATCTGCGGGGCGCCCAGCTGCGGGGTCTTTTCTCCCGCTGTCTTTTAATTTGTCCCGCGCGAACACCATCACCGCCGCCGCCCGCCGCCCACCGCCAAGATGATCAACGCCGTGCTCGTCTTCAACAACAACGGCCAGCCGCGCCTGACCAAGTTCTACACCCAGCTGGTACGCATCCTGCCGGCGCCACCGCCGCGGCAGCACCGCCGCCCCGACTGCTGACACGCGCGCCCGCCGCACAGGACACGGCCGTCCAGCAACGCCTGATCTCCGAGATCTTCACCCTGGTATCCAACCGGCCCAACTCGTCCTGCAACTTCCTGCCGTACGCATCACCCACGCATCCCTCCACCGGGCACCCGCGCCGCTAACACCCCGCGCGCCTAACCGCACAGTCTCCCACCCCTCCTCGCCTCGTCGTCGTCGTCCCCCACCACCGGCCCCTACGCCGACACCCCCTCCATCGTCACCTACCGCCACTACGCCACCCTCTACTTCATCGTCATCAGCACCGCCACCGAGTCCCCGCTCGCCCTGCTCGACCTGATCCAGGTCTTCGTCGAGGCCCTCGACCGCCTGTTCGAAAACGTGTGCGAGCTGGACCTGATCTTCAACTTCGAGACGCTGCACGCGACGCTGTCGGAAATGATCGTCGGGGGCGTGGTCGTGGAGACGGGGTTAGAGCGCGTGGTGCAGGGCGTCAAGGCTCAGGGCAGGGTCGCGAAGAGGCCGGGGGGCGAGGGCGGGTTTGGTGCGTTTGGGAGGGGGGAGGGGTTGTGGGCGGCGAGGTGAGAGGGGGGTTGCTGGGGCTGAGGGCGATGGTGACGTCGGGGTTTGGGCTGTGGTGTGGAGGAATGCTGTGTGTGGGGTGTCTGCCGCTGTAGTGGAGGTGTTTTGGATGTGCCTCTGCGGGATGAGCATACCCGGGCGGTGGCATGGCTTTACGCGGAGCCCACGGCTGCTTCGTGGCCTAGAATTCAGAGGAGAGGGGACCGCCGGGTCCGCGTTAGGCTGCATTTGGTTAAGGATTATAGACAGCCGAGGTTCAGATCTGTTCACATGATGGTGTGTCGAGATAGCACTGCGTCGAGGAGGAAACGAATATATAGACTGGTTTCTATTTCTCTCTTCTCGAGGTCCATTGTTCTACAAGTGCCCTCTGCCCTTGCGCAATGATATGGCAAACTTCGCTGGCTGTCTGTGTTAGCCTCAGCTTCCGCCATGCGCACGCGTGAACCCAGTTTCAAGATTTGATTACTATCGGGAAGGTAGTAAATCTTGTTGCCGACTTTCTCGGGAGTCATGCCGATGGCGCCTTCGGGGATTCATGTCAGCTCTCCTATCGGCGGCGGAGACGGGGGCAGCATGGTGCTACTGCGGAGACGGATGCATTAGCCGCCAGTAGTGATACGGAACCATCAGACATACATGGTCATGTTGACGTCGGCGTAGGCTTCAAGAAAAGTACAGATTGCCTGGCAGGCAGTTGATAACAGGAAGAAGGCTCCAGTGTGGCACAGCGGTACCGGAGCGGAACATTTTCAACGCTGATCGGACATCAGGATTCACTGGCAGTATGCTTAGTAATATCCCCAAGGGCGCCTTGCATGAATAAAGCCAGTGTGTGAAGCTGCCCTCGCACCTCTTGTCCTGCCTTGCAGTGCGCACTAAGCCGGTCGAGGGAAACCAAACCGACATTCCTTGGCCCTACCAGGTGTGCGGACCAAGATGATGGAGGCCGATTTGTGAGGTTGCACATTTTCGGTCCGTGCCACTCGTGGCGGCTTTGATGAAGGGGATCGATAAGTAGCCCTCGGTTACTTCCCATGGGGGCGCTTCTCAATGTTGGATTGGCATATGCTCAAAGAGGCATTTTCAGATGAGGCAGGCGATCTGACGTGGCGTGGCCGTCTCAGCCTTGCATTTTTTACATCTCCCAGGCAGAGGAGGAAAATACAGTAAAGATGATTGGAAAAAGTATAAAGCCCAAAATTTGGATTTACTGTCGGCAACTTCCCCGCAATCTAACATGGAACTGTCTTCTGTGTAGTCATGTTCTGTGGAATCAGTTTAATGGGGTTGACGCATCAGCTTACGCGCCAGGGCGCTCATGCATGCATCTGCAGGTCGCTTGTTTGGGCTTGGGCTCCGCCACAAGCATCGTGCAAGGCTGGCCCCTATTAACGGGAAGATTCAATAAAGAGGCGTCGGGGCAGTTCCGTTATTACATCTGACTCCCGCTTCTACCTCATCGACTCAAGCATGTCTTTGACATCCTCATCCGACGAGTTTGAGGAACCTCCACACTTGCAGCAGACGACAGCTCCGGTGGACCCCATTTCATTCCGGAAGGTTACCGAGTACTCAAACTGGTTCGAGGATCCACCACCAAGAAGTACCGATGAGCTCCAGAGCCTGATTGATTGTAAGCCATCCGAGTCTTTTCATTTTGGCTTTCATGACTAATGCTTTACAGATAAAAAGCCCGCGACGCATGAAGACATCTCTAGCGTCTCTAGGCCCGCAAAACCTTGGGCTTCCCAGTTCCCGGATGACACGCCGATTAATCCAAAGTCCATCAGTTCATTTTCCTCTTTTGGAGATAGGGGGACCACCGCAAGTGTAAATGCCTACGGAAATCTCGTGCAAATCTCCTGATACATGGGGGTAGGTCGCTCCGGGGTTTTCACAGTCGACCACCGATTAGTTTCAGAACCGTACCTCTTCGAGGACCGTTTGTCAGATCTTTTAGAGCGGTTGAGCGGTCCCGAAAAAGGTATTGGTCTCCTCATCGATCCCATTCCCAGTGAACCAACAGTCTTGGAATTTGTTTACGATCGGTGGCCACGTTTTACCTTCAAGACACAGGACTTCATGGTCTCGCTGCAGTATCTCATCCAGGAATCCACAGTAATTCAACGATACAAGATTGAGCGGAACTCCACAACAAAGTCTTTCGACTGCCCAAGGCTGCACGTCGACACAAACGACCTTCTAATTCGGAATACGGAGTGACAGAATGGACGGAACAGATTCAATGATTTGTCAAGGTATCGCAATCGCAGCTACTATACGGTAACCGGCCTACTAGGAAGAAGTCCTGTTGTCACGCATGAACTACCCGTAGAGGAGCACAACGATGAGGATACCCGGTCGATGAACAGTAGCGATTGCGACGATCCCGAGGAGGAAACAGCACAAGAGCCCATGGCTACAGGTTTTTCAACGCATCCCATTAGCCATCATGACAACATGGGCGATTCTCGGAGTCCAGAAGCGGTTGGACTAGTCATGACCCTCTCCATCAATGGTGTTCCGTTGAAAACGCAAGACGAAGTCGAAGGCTGGAGCCTTTTGGATGGGGACAATGACCAATTTCTCGGGGTTGCAGAGGCTGACGTCCGAAACGTTGTTCAGGAATCCTTGGAGAGATCTGGGATAGTCGAGGTTACCATGGCATACCGAATTCAGCTCATGCAGAGGAAAACAACCTTGTGGAGATATTCAATCATACCAGCGTCACTCGTGGACATTGATAGAGCCCTATCTACGTCTTATGTGGAGAAGCTGGATTTTTCGACGTCCCCACAACTGGATTTCATCCTAAGGCGTAATTTGGAGCACATTCTCTCAGTTTGTTGCGTTCAAACCTCGGATGATGCAATATGGGGCAACCAGAATGAACCCACGGGTGGAATTGAGAGCTTGAAGTACTGGAGCATCGGAAGTCCTACAATGAGGCAGAACAAGATGGAGGCATCTGAGACCGTCAGACAAGCCAAGCATAAAGCTGCAACTCATGAAAACCACGCAGCAAGAAAACTTGTTTTGAAACAGGATACCCCAGATGCAAGACGCTCAATCGAAAGAGATCGTGAAGATCAGAAGGTTCAAAACAACGTTGCTCTTACGTGTGGAGACCTATCAGGTCATTATATTCTCACTTCCTCAAGTTTGTGTGTTGCCAAAACTCCCTGTAAAAGATTTTTGGCTATACTGACAGTTTCCAGCTTTGCTTTCAAGTTTCTGCTCGAGATGTTCATGAAGTTGGGGCACGAGAAGTTTGGCAGCAGGGCTAAGTCCCTACGAGCCCGGATTGACCAATCCTGCGAGGGCCATCTAAATTGGATTCTCACGAAGGCTAGTCCGGAGAAAGAGAGGAAAGATGAGAGCGGACGCGGGGGGCCAAGGAGACCTACGGGGAGTTCAAAGAGAGCATTGGGGGATTTCTTCCAGCATACTGGGCGTCGGGGAACCCCATCGACCGTCAATGGCACGAAGAGGCCTCCCAGTCACGCTCTTTAACCGACACGCCCTTCCAGATTATCAAGTTTTGCGACATGTTTAAAATGACCCTCGAAGAAGCTACACCGGTCAATACGATCAAACAAGCTGAAGATAAAAATAAACTTCTCGAGAAGTTTGTCAAGCATTGGGCGAATCTTGATAAGCTTGTCAAAAGTTGGGTGGATGACTTAGTGAGAGAGAACCGCCATGGCTATTTCGCCTTCAACAGATCTTGGGCCGATGGCGTTTCAATTTACCGTCTGGAAGACCATGCCTGGATATGGGCCGGTCTGAAAAGCCTCGGAGATATTGGTCTTTCCGCTTGGCTGCAGCCAAATTCATCCCTTGTGCAAGAGCATGGGACCTTCAACAAACGGTTCTCTGCTTCAGAATTGCAGACTAATGTGTTGAGACGGTTTACAACGGACAACTTCGTCTCCAAAAAAATATGTTGACTACAACTAGATCTGCCCGGGAAACTAGGTTCCTTTTACACGCCAGGGACACCTCTGTATTCTATGCAATACCTGAGGGGTTCTTCTCCGCCGACTCACGAGGTCCAATGTGGAATAACACTGTAGAATCTCAGAAGTACCATGACTGCAACAGCGAAGAGCAGTGGGAAAATCCGTTACGTTACGGCCTTGCCATGGTTTTGGGATCACAAAAACGGCAATTGAGCAAGTCGAGGTCACCAAGAGAATCATTCACAGCTGGAGTGAAGATGTTGAATATTGAAGCGATGCAGAACGAGGTACGATTCTTGGCATCCCGTGTGAGGGGGGGCAGGAGAGGTGCCCGACTTATCCTCAAACTCGGCGCTATACCTAATCTTACAACTAACGTACACGTGATTTCCAACAGAAGATCTTGTTTCAGAGCTCGTATCCAATAGGCCTCTTCGCCGGCGAACTGGACGAGTTGATGAAACATCCTGTGCCATTCTCTGACATTCGATATCGGGA
The DNA here is from genome assembly GCA_029906385.1 of Neofusicoccum laricinum. Classification (NCBI taxonomy): domain Eukaryota; kingdom Fungi; phylum Ascomycota; class Dothideomycetes; order Botryosphaeriales; family Botryosphaeriaceae; genus Neofusicoccum; species Neofusicoccum laricinum. The sequence continues at coordinate 390,173 of CP123727.1, forward strand.
CTACTACTGGCATGTAGTGTTTGAGATTCCTGTCATTTTCTGGAAGCTCCACACGCAAATACAGGAAGTCATGGAAGAGACCCCGTCGGCGAATTCGAGTAACCCGACAGGCAGTGAAGCCAAGGGAGATAAGAAAGACATGCCGCAAATCAACGACGATGAACTCAACCCCGTGTTCGAAATCATACAGTCCGGGAAAACACTGCAACTGGTACAACGAGGAAATGCCGGGGAAACGATAGGAATGAAAGGGGCCATTGGAAAACTTCCATTCGCGACCGATTCTTCAAAGAGGAAGAAAGCTATACCATTCAACGACATCATTGATCAGAGTGTGACGGTTTAGACCGTTAAGTGCCTTGGATGGATCCTGCGGCGAGACCTTGGGTTGAGAAGACCCTGAAGCTTAGTGAAGCTCAACAAGAAAACCCTGCAACTCGCTACCAATAAAAGGGACTCTGGAGAGATATATAAGCAGCGCTATCTTACTTAAACCTTTCTTTCTTTTCTCTTCAGCTTAGTCTTCTTGTAGAAGTATGCCAATGCATTTCCGCGAGTGCACCGGGTGCAAGCCCTCACACAGAGCAGTATCATTGAGCTTTCAGACGAGTGGCTGTACGACCGTCCAGACTTCTTAGACTTCGATCCAAAGATCAGGCTAAGCGAAGATGACTTTATCAACAAGACGGTGGTATCCCTCCAAGGAACGGACACGGCTATCTCAAGATTTATCAAGCAAAGCCCAAGGATCTCCATCCAGATGCCGAGACAGACTTGGACAACTTCTTCGCGGTCACATCGGATGTGATTGATGTAGCCAAGTCAAACCAAAACAAGAGAGGAAAACCTAAAAGCATCCGTGTACCGCCATTTCGTCAAGACTATCAGCTTTTCAATGTTTTGAACCGCCTCCGAACAACTAAGAAAGCAAAAAAGCGTCTAATCTGGATGCCTTGCCCGAAGAAAAGGACAGCTGCCATTTGCTATCTCGCCTCCCCTCACCGCCAGCAAGACGCAATGTTGGACTTCTTTGAGAAGCACTCTTCCTTCGAAAATTACTTTTTTGACGACATCATCGCGGTGCAGAACATGTGGGAGACAGAATTTCATCTCTCCTTTTACCAGCTTTTCGGCGGTTCCACGACACAGAAGGATATCATCCCGGATTCTACTATCGCAAACTTCCCAGAAATTGGTGGCAAGAAAATTGGGAGGGCTGCAATGGGATTCCGATTTGTTGGCGACTTCTTCGACCGGTACTGGACTTGTCACGTCATCGAGTATCACCCAGGAAAGTTGGAAGTCGACCATGTTCATCCAGTCGAGAGCAAGATACTGTCAGACGCAACGGGCCGGTCGTGGACACAGCGCAAGGTCTTAGAGCTGGTACTGTTTGACAGAATGCTGGAAGAAATAACCGAATCGACGAAAAACATCCTGGACGAGACCCGACGAGCGCTTGGAATCAGAAAGGATACTCCCACATGGTTTCTGACAGCAACGATTATTTCTCGTCCTCTGGAAACTGGCAGAAGTTTCAACAGATACTACAGGCAATGGAAGAGGACATCAGCGCCATCGTAGACGAGATCCAGAATTGGAACAACCGGGAAGCAGATCGTGGCCAGGAGAGACCCCGCTGGACCAAAGACGATGAGCGCAAGTACCGATGGGCCATCAACAAAGTTCTTGGCCACAATCAGAGGAACAAGAGGAAGTTGCAAAGTTATTTGGCGAACATCAAATCCTGGCAAGCCTCTCTCAAAGCAACGCAAGAGTTTCTCCGAGATGATCTCAACCTACGCGGTGCTGAAGACATCCGATTTTTCACTTACGTCACCGTGGTCTTCCTTCCTCTCGGTTTCGCAGCCAACATTTTCAGCATGAGTGAAACGCCTGGCAAGCCGGTGCTTATCAGCATGATCATCACCGCCGCAGTTGCGCTGCTCCTGACCATCGGCGCCCTGATTAACGCCAGGACAATGGCTGCCTTTGCAAGAGACGTGGTCCGAGACATCAACAAGACTTCGGAAGAGACAATCCGGCAGAGTGTTCTGGCACGGAGTCAGCTATCGAATCAGGATGAACTCGTCCATCCACAACCTGAGGAAGGTGGGCATACAACGTGGCACCTCAAACTTCTGCTAAGAAGGTTCAACCGCATCTGGTTTTGGACGACCTATGCGATGTTTGAGTATCCAGGACGGTGCATCGGTGAAGCCTTCGACAGGATGGAGCTATCGGAATGGATGAAGAAGCCCGGTGCAGATCGACAGGGGTCATCCCCGGCTACAAACGGCACGAACACGACAGCAACAGAACCGAGAGAAGAAAAACCTGAATCTATGATTGAGAACATATCTGAAGATGGGAACGGATCAGAGAACGGGAAGACTAAGAGTCTTGCGCACCGCATTTTGGACAAGTTCATGGTGTTTGTCCGCTTACTACGTGCACTTTTGCTCGCTCCATTGTCCCTGTTTTCCTATGCTGTGCGCTTCTTTTTCATCAACACATCGGACTTGGCTCTTCTAATCCGCCGTAAGTCTTCCTTCTCATTTTTATTGATATTATATCATTCACTGACTATCTTGGATCAAAGGCCGGGAGGTGTTACCTGCCAATGATGTAGGGAAGGCAGATGAATCAGACGAAGAGTGCATCATAGATAAGGTAGACGCTGCAGGTGGTAATTCCGACTATCGCCCGACGTTTGAGAAACTCCTGGAAACTCCTCAGAAGGGACGAGTCTTTACCCAAAGAAGGAATAAGAGGAAAGCCCCAAATGCCAAACCAAAGGATGCAGGAGAAGAGAAGGTCAAGCAGATTCGTCTAGATAGACTGCCATTTGGGAAACTTATCTTCAGTCGAAAAGAGAGCTTTCGGGAACTTTCCCATGTTTGAGGCATGGCAGGCAGGGATCGTGTAAACGAGTGGCTAAATCGAACTTCATTGTCTACACTACCTCATCGATACTGAAATCCGGAGACACTCTGAGTCTTTTGTTAGTCCTAATAAGGTCCCACACCACAGTTCTGGCTCCCGAAAGCCTGGCAGGTCAAGAAGAGTGTAGAGTTGGAGCATTCGTCCGCCGGACCGAAAAGTGCAGTGAAAAAGGGGAATGGCTAATACGCATGGATAATTAATTCAGCTTCCTACGTGTCTGATTTGCTTGTAGACCTCATCAAAGCCACGCTAAATCCTCTGAAGGTTATGCTAAGGTGTAGGGTTCAGCTTGACATTCAGAACCATCAGGCCAGCAATCGTAAAGTCAAGATGCCCTCACAGAGCTGATTAGTAGAAGGAGTGCATAAGCAGCAATTTAAGCTCTGAGCCTCTCAACCGGTTTGGACAAGTACGGCGGAAATCTGAGGTAAGGTTGTAGTGTGTGCGCAAGCTTTACTGCTTTAGATCTCGGAACTCGTGTCTGGCGTGTGGCGTCCAGGATAGTAATGCACGCTGATTCTCAGTTGCAATGAATCATCATCCACTACCAAAGTCTGTTCTTGAAGAGAGACATATTATCCGATACGGCCGAATGTGCGGTGTAGGCGCCACCGTATGCGCTCAGCAATCCTGGCTTTACTCGTCACGCGCTCAACACTGCCATGTAATAAATTCAAACTTGCATAGCCTTGTCAGCGATTTTTGATAGCTGCTCATAAAATGATATTGGAGAAGACTAAACGTGTTTCGAAGCAGCAAAGCACATTTGACCACGGCCGAAAGAAGGATACTGACAGTTTGGAACGAGCAGAATTACGCGAGAAAATCCACGTCAAAATCCGGGTCTTATGATGTCACAAGTTTGATTCTGCATGAATCACGCATGATGAGGCATCGAACAGCTCACGAGCTCGTCTGCAGATGGCTCATTTGGGCGTTCGTAACACCGTCAGCAATGCAGATCTGCAGCCTCCGAAGAGGTGCATTCAATAACAGTAAAGTCAATAAAGGGCCGTCAGCACAGTCACCTCCTCGCATATCGGCTTCTCTTTCCCAATGCGCTCGCTATCTCAGCTTTCCGCATATCTCACGTGATTCTGATCCCTGAACGTCGGCATTCTGAGGCCCGACGTCGAGAATATCCTATGTGAAGATACAGGTACCCAGAAGTGTTTCTATGGATATGAGAGATATATCTCGGATTTATCTATCTATCGAAGAGGATTATTGATTGCATAAAGCACGGAGATTAACGGTAAGTTTTAGACAGTCTTTTTTGGGATGGTTCCTGGAAAACAGACACAGAACAAACAGAGAAGGGGAAGGAAAAAGGGGTTTTAGGCCTCACAGGGAGAATAGTGTTCGCAACGCATGAAGTAAAGTGTGATTTATTGATTTATGGATGATCGCAGCGTCTACTTGAGAATTTCGAAAAGGGAATTTTCACAGTCGTACAGAGAGCGGCGAGATACAATAGCCTCATCCGTCCACCCTCCAACGCTGTCGCATTTGTGATGCTGCACCAACATTTCTTTATCAAGCTTTATGGCTATCGGGGGCTAAGACCTGTCTTCTCTGGTTGCGTTGGACGGTGATTTTCGGCCGTCAGCCGACCCTGGCACGGCTGGCGGAGAACCGAACTCCACCACCTTTGAGGCTGAGCTTTTTCGGGTGCCTTGGCACCTTGTTATGCACAAGCCCTGGGCATCGTTCGAGTAAGATAATCAGCTCTATTGCTCGCATCTGCGGTGAGCGAGGTGTTTTCAACGCAAAGAACAGCAGCAACGCTCGTGCGGACGTCTGATTGCGTATGCAACTGCAATGCATCACGTTTTCGGGCCCACGCAAACACGAGAAATGAGACATCGGCGTTCGGGGAGCGCCTAAGTGGCGATTGGAGAATGGATGCCTATCCGCTCATTAATGCAGTGCTCTGGTGCATGACCGGAGAACTGCTTCGTGATAAATTAGCACTTCTCTTCTCATCCTCGATTGTCACATACTTGGAAAAGACATCGAAGCATGGCTCCAAGCCGATGGCCTAATGGGCCTCCTCCAAGTGGGAACTCCTACGAAAACCTGCCTATCACGAACTCTCACTGTATGAACGAGTCATGTCATGCCTTTGCAACCGGTTGGAACGAGTCGGAGAGGGAGACAAGTCTTCTAAGCCAAGTCGATTACGGATTTTGGATGCTCTGCTACTACTTGTCTTGGATAGGTCTGTTTACGTTGGCCCATTTCGCATGCCTCTTGCAGGATCACTTGATTCAGCATCGAAGAGAAGACACAAAATGTCGTACTACTTGGAAGCGGAAGCTTGTGGCACGATACCGGTCAGTGGCATATCGACGCTTCACAGGCCGCCTTGGAAAACTCGGACTACCTTCATTCGGATTACTGGCTTTATTCTCGTTTTCTACCCTCTTCTGTGCTTGTCTCGTATTTCCGGAGCAGCCGTATCTACGCTCGCGTTTCCGCTTTGGTTCTCCACCTCTATCAGTAAGGTGCGCGCTATGTATTGCGGCCCTTATGCCACTTCTCCTCGCACTTGGAGGAAAAGTCAATATGGTTACCATGTTGACTGGGGTTTGCTATACTAAGCTCAACATCTTCCATAGATATGTTGGCGGGCTGATTTTTGCACTTTCCACAGTCCACATGGTATTTATTATCGACAAACCCATACGAGTCTTCTCCACTGATTATGCATGGCAGGTTCCACACGTTTATGCCCCCATCAAAGATGGCGGGTTCAACTACCTTGCCCAGCTGTATATTGATCAGAAGCGCGAGGTGAGCCAACCCACTGACTCAATCGTTCATTTCACTGACCTTCCAGCTCTCCGGAACCATACTTTACTTCCTCTTCCTTTGGATTGTGGTTCTCTCCGCCCCATGGATGCGCAGTCGTTTCTACGAATTATTTGCCTACACGCACATATTCTTAGGTTTGGCTTTCATCGGCATCCTTTGGTGGCACATTGAGGGCGAGTACATGGCGGTAAGCATTCTCATCCTCGCTTTACCAACAACTTCAACCGGCCTGACAAGCAAGTAGCCCAACTACATCTACGTCGCCGTGGGCATCTTGTGCGCACAAAGCATCATACGCATCGTCCACCGCAACCAATCGCTCTTCCGCGGCAGCTTGACTGGCTTCCCCACCACGCTCGAACGACTCCCAGGCAACCTCATCAAAGTCACAATCACCGTCCCCCAGTCACTCCGCTGGAAACCCGGCCACCACAGCTTCATACGCATGCCATCCCTCTCCCCCCTAGACAATCACCCCTTCACAATCGCCTCAATCCCCACCCCCCACCGCCAAACCCCCAAACCAAACAGCCTCACCTTCTTCATTCGCACCCACAACGGCTTCACCAAACGCCTCGCCTCCCACACCGACGCAGCCGCAAACGTCTTCCAAAACCACACCCGGACCTCCCCCGCCACCCGCAACCCCCCATCGCCCCCCTCCGCACCCTCGTCGACGGCCCCTACGGCGCCTACGCCGCCCCCCTGCACCGCACCGTCGACACCACGCTCCTGATCGCCGGCGGCACGGGCATCACGGCCGCGCTGCCGTGGGCGCTGAGCCTCGCTGCGCACATGAGCGGGCGCACCGGCGGCAGCCGCGTGCGCAGCGTGCGGCTCGTCTGGGTCGTGCGCGCGGCGGAGTGCGTTGCGTGGGTGGGGCGCGAGTTGGCGGACGCGGTGGGCGCGGTGCGGGCGGCTGGGGGTGGGCGGCGGCTGGTGGTTGATGTGTACGTCACTGGTGGAGGCGAGAGGGAGAAGGGGCGAGCTGTGGGGGTGGTGGGCGGGGACGGTGGCGGTGGCGGTTCGGACGGCGAGGTCGTGGGCGGGGATGAGTTTCCTGGGCGGATGCGCTGTCCGGCGGTTGCAAGGCAGTGTGGGAGGGGGACGGGTGCGGGAGTGGGACGTTCGTCTGCTTGCTGCGGTGGTGGCGCTGTTGGTGCCGGGGCGGACGATCACCGAGTTCCTACCCTGAACGACGGAAATGATGCGCTGAATATGCACTACGAGCGGCCGAATCTTGCGAGGTTGGTTCCGACACTCATGTGCGGGACGCGGGCGTTTGTACTCGGGTGTGGGCCGACCGGGCTGAAGGTGGTGCTGGCGAATACAGTAGCGGGACTGCAGTTGGAGATGGTAGTCAAGACGAGGCACATGGAGAGCATCGTGTTGCACACGGAAGCTTTTGGCTGGTAATTTGGATGACGTGGTGGGCTTATCGAATAGCCGTGTAATATTTTGCTTTCCCCTAATTTTCTTTTGGTATCAATCCGTATAGACAGAGGTTGGTAAAGAAGATTTCATAACGACTAGTATACATTACCTCAACATAATTCGGGAAAGATTTAGATAATTGTCCTGAAATGAAACTCTTCCTACCTTACTGTGGAGCATCCAAACCGGCCGGCGTTCCTTGTCACTCCAACCGGAAGATATGATAGGTCCCGAGGCAAGATTCCTGCCAGGTCGTGTGTCGAGACACTGAATACGTGGCGGAGGAGTGCGTGGACAACGTCTCAATTCATCGTGGGCGCACAGCGGATCTGTGCTCACATCTACATACCCACAATTGAGACCAAGATATTCACCGTCTCCCATCTAGCACACGGACCCAAATAGTGACAAAGCACTGAACAGTTCTTGATTCTTTTCCCTTTTTGATTCCTCTAAAAAATCCCAACCCAAATATCCTTTCACAGAAATCTCTTCTACGACGTGCCGCCACGTCCACCAATCTTCCCCAGCGCTGCCTTCCTCTCGGCACTCAACTCGCAGGTCGGCAAGTCCCTCGAGCCCAGTTTCGTTGGCGGCGGCAGGAAGCCCGTTGCGATCAGGTATGCCAGGTAGGTGCCGAGCGTCTCGATCGTGACGGCGCTGCCGGTTGACACGTCCTCCCCGGTCCACTTAGCATCGGTGCGCAGTGCGGCGGCAGCCTGGCTGTCGTCGAGTTCGGGGGCGATAGTGTCGGCGGGGAGGTTGCCGGTGACAAAGTGGAAGAGGGGAAGCCTGGGTACAAATAAGTTAGCATTTGGGTAGACATGTGATGGTGGATGGTTTCCTTACAGTGCGTGCTCCTCTTTCTGGCCGTCGATGGAGGCGGCGACGTAGTCCTCCATCTTGGTGCGCCACTCATCATAGGATACCTTCGGGATATCGTAGCCGTAGGTCTCGAGTGCGCCGACGAACTCGTTGAAGGAAAGGCGAGGGTGGCTAGTGACCTGCGTGACACCGAGTGGCTCGACAGGGGGGTTGAGTGTCGAGGCAATGACAACACGGGCAACGTGGGTGACAGGGACCTGGTTGACCGTGTTTGTGATGTCGGGACGAGCGTTGAGCTGGAGACAGCCCTTCAGGAGACGGACAAGGAAGTCGTCGGTGATGGATGTGCCAGTAACGGGATCACCGGTGACGTATCCAGGGCGGATGACTGCTCCCCTGAGACCGCGCCTGCCCGCTTCACGCACGATGTATTCACTCGCCCACTTGGATTGGCCATATCCGGTACCAAGGCCCTTGCGGCTGCCCTCCATATCGTCGGCCTCGAGAACGCCCTTTCCGCCGGATGCTACACTCTCCTGGGACAGCTTCACGTAGTGGTCGCTGTCAAGAGTAGAGGTAGAGCTGACAAAGCCCAGCTGCTTGGGCTTGCCACTGGTGCAAAGGGAGATGGCGTTCATTGTGCTGATGACGTTGGGGGCCCGGAGGGTGGAATACGGTTGCATCCAGTTGACAAGAGCACCGTTGTGAATAATAACATCCGCCTCGTTAGCAACACGGTCCCAAGCGTCCTGTGCCAGGCCAAGACTAGGCTTGGAAAGATCACCGACGACAACATCCAGCTGGGAACGCCAGACTTCGGACCAGATTCCGTACGCTCGGCAGGTGGCAGCGATACGTTCCAGACCAGCAGCGGAGTCCTTGGCGCGGACGTGTGCGATCACACGCAGGTTACGGCTAAGCAGGTCACGCAAGAGATATGATCCCAGGAAGCCAGTAGCACCGGTGAGGAAAACGGTCTTGGGCTCCGAGAAATCGAGGTTGGCACTTGAGATGGACTTTGGCAGTTGCTGCGCAAGCTCACGGGCATCGGCAGAGTAAGCCTCGTCCGTGACATCTTCAGGAGCAGGTGCGTGCTCAAGACGCAGACCAGCCGGATCCTGAGCCCGGTCAATCTCGGTCGAGAATGCCTCCAAAGTTTGCGACTGGAAAATAACGCTCATGGGAATGTCAATGCCCTTCCATGTCCTCCTGACCTGAAGCAGCATCTGTTGAGCCAGGATTGAGTGGCCGCCCTCCTCGAAGAAGTTGGACTCAGGAAGGAGCATGCGAGCTGAAATATTGGGCAGAAGCTTTCCCCAAATCTCGGCGACCTGCTTTTGGGTATCCGTCATGGATGCAGAAACCTGTGAGGGTCTCCTACCAGCGGCGAGGAGGAGATCAGTAGGTTCGGGGAATGGAAGAGCGGGCTTGTCGATCTTGCCATTGGGATTCAACGGCATACGGGACAGAGGAACGAAGACGCTGGGGACCGCGTAAGACGGTACCTTGCTCTTGAGAAGATTCTTGCAGTCCTCCGATAGAGGCTTGAACTTCTTGAGCATCCCAACCATGGTGTCATCCTGCGAGTCGTCTACCGCAAGGCCCTTCTCCTCCAGCCATTGAAGCCAACGCTTCATCTCGGGAACGATATAACTGACGAGGGTCGGTTCCTCATCCTTGTTCCTCCGGACGAGGGTAACGTTCTCACGAATGAGCGGGTGGCGAGACAAGTGGGTGTCAATCTCGCCGAGCTCGATACGGAAGCCTCTGATCTTGACCTGATTGTCAATGCGGCCAGTGCATTCAACGTTTCCGTCGGCAGTGTAGCGTCCCAAGTCACCAGTCCTGTAGAGGCGGTCACGGGGGCCCTTGTAGAATTCTCTCCACGGCTCCTTGACACCTGAGCTGGCGACCTTCTCATCGTCCTCCTCGACCCACTTGGCCGGGTCAACGAACCAGTTAGCAATGAACTTGGACTCGTTCAGCTTCGCAGTGGTCTCGTCGTTTCCAAGGTAGCCCTCGGCCAGGCCACCAGCTCTGGTGAACAGTTCTCCCTGCTCGCCGACATCGCAGATGCGATTTCTGTTTTCGCGGTCGACAACTAGCAACTGCACATCAAGCATACCCTTTCCAGCGGGGATGATATCACCCATGGTGTCGAGGAAGTCCGGGTCATCGTTCTTACTGGGGACCTCGAAGTAGGACACGGCACGCTGGGTCTCCGTGGTTCCATACATATTGACGATTCGCACATTGTGTGCCAGCTCTTGCAGCCTCCTGCAATCTCTCTTGATCAAGACATCGCCGACGAAGAAAGAGTGATGGAGAGAGGGGAAGTGGGCGGTAGCGCCACCAACGAGAATCTGACCCATAGCGGGGGTGAGATGAGTGACGGTAGCCTTGTAGTTGCGCATCCATTCGGCAAGAAGTTCGTGTGCGATATCGTCGCGACTAGGAACCAGGAGTTGCGCACCAAGGAAGAGCGGGGTGAAGATATCTCTCTGTGCCAATTAGCCTTCGCATACATGTATGGAACGGTATAGTTGCGCACCTGGATGGGATCGTGAGCAATGCCCGACAGCATGGTAAACCTATCACTTTCAGACAAGTTGAACCTTTCCGCCATCCAAGGGAAGTAGTAGGCCAACGAGAAGTGGCGGCCCTGCACACCCTTGGGTCTACCCTCAGAGCCACTGGTGAAGGACAAGGTCGGGACCGAGTCTGGACCAACCGTGACGCCAGGAAGCTCGCTCTTGAGAGACTCCTGTGCTGTCAAACAGTCATTTCCATCGATTTCCCCACCAGCCAGAGTTCCATCATCCCGAAGCTTGAGGGCAGGCACTTCTGCCTTGATGCTCAGATTCTGAGTGATGAAGTCCCTGACTTTGTCTGGTAGCTTGCCTGCGTCCTCGGTGGCGCGCTCGATCTGGACAAGAAATCTGGGGTTCGCAACTTCGAGGTATATGATCTGGCGGTCGGGGGGATACTGGGGGTCGAGCACGCTGACGGTTGCGCCGGCCTTCAAGGCGCCCATGTATGCGACGACGAGGTCGACACTACGCCGTGTCAGAAACATGTACAGGGTATTATCCCAGGAGCCACTGACCCACGGTGGGCGTAGACCATGACAACATCTCCGCGCTCGCAGCCATGGGCTACGAAGTGGTGGGCGAGCTGATTTGAACTCTCGTTGATCTGCTGGTAGGTGAAGGCGCGCTCGGGGGTGGTGGCGCTTGGCGTCTCGACAACACACGGTCTGTCGGGGTGCTTCTGTGCATTTGCGGCAAAGATTTCGTGGATCGCTGACCGTGGGTGAGTAATTGGCTATTCGGTATGCTGAAAAACGATGTTTACCTCCGCGGTAGTCACTCCAGTGCAGGTCGGCAGCGGGGTCCGGAAGGACGGACACGGCACCGTTCTGGGCCATTGTTGCTGCAGAGGCTGGCTGCGAGGAACGGAACAGGAGGAGAAGGAGAAGAGGGTGGTGTGTGGAGCGGCGCCGGCTGTTCAGAGGTGGGATGGGGGCAGAGCGAACAGCGGCATGAGTCAATGTTGGGTGGTGCACGACGGCAGAAAAAGCTGGGGAATGACGTCCGAAGCCGGCGGGGCGTTGGCCGTGGCGCGCGGGCTTGGCAGGGCCCTCGAACATCAGCGCGCTGATTCGCGCGCTGCGACCACTGGACGCGCAACACCATCTTCTTCAGCGCCTGCAGCCCGCTGCTGCCCTCTTCACGCCCGCTGCTTCGTCCGGCGCGCTCTGTACGGGCGTTCTGCACTCGCGATTCCACCCCGCCCGCACCCCGCCGCTCGTCGCGCCTGCCGCTCCCTCAGTCGCCGCTCCGTGGCCTTTCCTTGATTCCCGGGCCGTGTATAGGGGCCGCTGCAGCCAGATTCTCGTATCCAGACCATCCCTCCGGATGCCACCCACACCCCGTTAGCCGTCGATGATCCACCGCTCCACAATGGCCCGCATCTTCATTCCTCCACGCTACAAGGTCGTGCTCGCCATATTCACTTTCTTCGTGCTGAGCTTGCTGTTGTTCGGCTCGCCTACCAACATCGACCACGTCCCGACCTACGAAGAGGTCTCCGAGAAGATCAAGAACCCCACCCTCCCTTCGATACCACGTCTCCCGAATTCATACAATCCATTTGCCCCGACCGCTCACAAGCCGCCCGTCCAAGCCAACAGCTCCAGCGGCGAGACAACGTGGTTCAGCGATTGGAAGTGGCAGAATCCCTTCTCCTCCTCCATCACTCTCGATGAGAACAGGGCTGTCCTGCCGCCCTTGAGGCCCAGACAGGCCATCTACACATTCTACGATGGAGATGCGAAGCAGAATCCGGAGATCCGTCATGCGGAGGAGCTGCTGCTGCTGCAATGGCGCCGCGCCTGGTGGGCCCAGGGCTTCAAGCCCGTTGTTTTGGGCCGCGCCGAGGCCATGAACAATCCTCTGTACAAGCAGCTGCAGCTTGCCAACCTCCGTGAGACCCCGGAATCGCAGAAGCTGGAACTCGAGGTTGCCCGCTGGCTGGCGTGGGGAAACATGGGCACCGGCATTCTGGTCAACTGGCTGACCCTGCCCATGGCTCCTTACGAAGATCCCTTCCTGACCATGCTCCGTCGTGGCGAGTACCCCAAGCTCACCCGATTTGAGCCCCTCCGGACTGGGTTGTTTGTCGGCGAGAAGGAGGCCATCAATGCCGCAGCCAAGGCCGCACTGAACGATCCGGTAAAGCTTAAGAAGTCCACCAGCATGATTGACGCTATTCCGGAAAACTGGTGGACGGTTGAAAAGAACGGCGACGCCGTCGCCCTGTACGATCTGGAGACCATCAAGGCCAATTACAAGGACGTGGCGAAGAAATTCGAAGGAAAGGCCAGTGCTGACGGTCTGCGTGCCCTGGCGCAGCTGATGAACTCGCATCTGCACACTGTCTGGCAGAACACCTTCGAGAAGGGCGTCATGGTTGTCAAGCCTGTCCCGGCACACATGACCGCTCTGACCGAAGAAGCCGTCGACATCGCGCGGAACCTGACCCAATGCTCCGACTCGCCCATGCCAGCTTCCTACCCTCCGAACCGAAAATACAAGCCCTGCGTCGCATCCACGCCCATGAAGATGAAGCTCCTCCCCGTCTTCCGCAACGACAGCCAGCTCTTCTCCATCGGCACCGTCCCGCACCCCTACACCTTCCTCTCCCTCAACCACCAGCGCGACGCCCTCAACGCGCGCTTCCTCCGGCGCGAAGTCAAGGAGCGCGACCTTTGGCTCGTCTCGGCCACCAAGGAGCTCCTCGGCACAGGCAAGAGCGCGTCCAGCCGCATCTCGCACTTCAAGGAGGCCGTGGCGTCGGAGCACGGCTCGCACGCCAGCCTCTGGCTCACGGCCGAGCGTGAGTCGCAGAAGGACCTCAACTGGATCTTCGGCTTCAACCTGCCCAACTCGCCGCCCGACGACGGCAAATCCGAAACGCCCGTGCCCGGCCCCGAGCGCCGCCCCCCGCCGCCCAAGCCCGACGGGCCGGTCCCGTCGGAGCAGGAGCTGGGCATGGAGCGCGAGCTGCTGCGCAAGGCGCGCGACGCCACCAGGAGCAAGGTCAAGGAGATGGCACGCGTCAGGGAGGCGGTCGAGGCGTGGAATATCGCCGACACGGAGGCGTGGCGGTTCGCGAGGGCGTTTTCGGCGAGGCGGCGGATGGAGCGGTTGGTGTGGGAGGAGGAGGAGAGCACGTTTGCGGGGGCGGAGAGGCGGAAGGGGAGTAGTTGGGGGAGGTGGTTTGACAGCGAGTAGGGTGTGATGGTGGTTCAACAGTGAAATGCTGGGCGTGACGTCTCACGGCAGAGTGAATGGGGTACGCGCGGTTCACGAAACGCGGTCATAGGGATAGACTTGGATTTTTTTTTTGTCTCTGTGGGGTTGGGGGTCTGGGGCCGGGGAGGTGTACTATTGTATCGTAGGGATAGTTCAAAGCGCTGGCGTTTTTTTTTTTTTTTTTACATATTCACTTCAGAAAGGCAATGACGAGAAATGGAGGGTTGAACTCTTCCTCATATTTTGGCTATTTGAGCTAAACATTTTCAAAATGTCGTTCGTTCTTTATACAAGACCAGCTGTTTACACATTTGACTTTGGCGTTCGTGAAAGGTCCCTTTTACCCCATCAAATTATCATACATTCGAAAGATGCGAAGATGCAATTCTCCCTTGCGGTAAATGGAGATGAAACGACGCGGAGCGTTTAAACGCAAGAGTCGCTGCCGACGATGAATTCGCCGTCCGAGTTCTCGCAGCCGCACTCGGTGGTGTTGGGGTCCTGGATGCAGGTGGTGCCGAAGCCCTCGTCCTCGCCCTTGGAGCTGCAAGACGCTCGTCAGCACGCCGCTCTCTCGAATAGCAAGCAGGTCAGGGTGGTTTTGGGTTTGGGAGGGGGAAAGCTCACCTCCAGAAGAACGTCCAGGTGCCGTCCTGGGCGGTCATCTCGTTCTTGGTGGGAGCGGTGCAGCTGTAGGCCTCGCAGGTGCCGTAGCTGATGCCGTTGGAGTTGGTCTTGGTGCGGGTCCAGACGGCGAAGGTCTGCGTGTCGGACAGGCGCGTGTTGTGCGAGCACTCGGCGGCCTGGATGTCGTCGGACGACTCGCTCGGCGAGCACGAGGCGCGCTTGGGGACCTTGTTCTTGGTGTTGGAGGTGCAGGGGTCGAGGGTGGCGGAGACGGCGACGGCCGTGGCGAGGACGGTGGCAAGGGTGAAGCGCATTTTGGTGGTTGTTTTGGTGTGTGGTTGGAAAACGAGCGGTTTTGTTTGTTTGTTTGTTTGTTTGTTTGAGTGAGTGACTTTCGTAGCGACTGTGGATTTGTTTGGCTTCGAGCTGAGGAGCGAAATAAGACTGCTTGGCTGACGGCAGGTGTTTATATAGATCTTGGACTGGGCATATTCCCGTACGAGAGGGATGGGGATGTGCACCAGGGCGGCAAAGACCCGAGCGCCACGGCGATCCGTGTGGCCATGAAACTAGGGCGTCATGATCACTCCAGCGTGTTTTGCACCAACCAGCAAGGCCTAGTTCAGGCGGCCGTACGGGTACGTACACCGAAGGGGCCACTGCCGTGGGGGAGGAGCAATCGAACGGCCTCGAATCCGGGACGCACACGCGCGGTGTGGCTTCCGCGCAGGCACTCCCGTAGACAAGGCGCCAATGGCCCGTAAGGCAAACAATCTGCGTGGTGTGCGGGGAGCCTCATATTGACAAGGTGGAGTTTCCGTGGGGATTAGGAGGTTTCATCCAGAGCGCGTCCTGCGACAAGTAGGGTGCGCACGGCCCTCCCCTATTTCATTTGGACGCTCGTGGCGTGTAAGACCTACATCAGGACACGATCGCCCTGCCTGAGCCGTGGTATTCCCGAGACGGTCGCTCGGTTTGATATCTGCGCGAGACGGCGGAGAGGGACATGCCTGCGTTAGGCCCGCCAAGCGCCTGGGTTGCTTGTTGGGGATGTGACGGGTTTGCGGGCTGACTCGGGAAACTTTCACACCACCTCCCGTTCGAGCTGCCCAGCAGCCGGCATTATTTCATATACGGCCTGCGCTTTTGACTGGCGGAAGTACTCCAGGGCCCATCTCTTGGCCTTGAAACTCAATAAAGCAAGACTGATGAGGGGATTGACGATGATTGCCTGTGAATGAGGCGCTGCAGCAGCCCTCAACCTTGAAACGTGCGAAACATTGACATGGCGCTGGAACAAGGTCCATCTAAAAGGCACCCCGTGGAGTGCCACTAGCCGGACGGACCTGAAGACAATACGCCCGAAAACCCGATCGACACGGCGCAAGAAGGAAACGAAACGGGAAAAGAGGGAACATGATCAGGAACAGCGTCATGTTCGGCGGCCTGGGCAAAGCCGGCGACAACGGCGACGACGGGGCACCCACCGACAGCGGCCGGCGGCAACGACGCCGCAGTTCCATCAGGGTGCAGGCCTTCTTCTGCAGTCTGCGCCGGCTGTGCGACGGGCTGCAGCAGCAGGCGCGCCAGACGGCGGCGACGACGCGCAGCGGCAGCAAGTCGGACATTGCAAGGAGCAAATCGACGGAGAACCTGGTGGCGGAGTCAGATGCGGGCGGCGGCGACTCGAAGAGCGTGCACTCGGTATGTTGAGCCCGTTCTCGGCGGTGGCACAGCAGCGGCGAGCCTGTTGCGCTGTCACCGTTGCCGTCAAGCGGACACCCTGCTGACACTAGCCCAAACAGGAAATGTCTGGACAGTCGGGCAGCTCGAAGCCCGCGTGGTGATCGGCACGGGAGTGGGTGGCAGGCGGGGGGGGCGGAAAGGGCAGAGACGCAGTACTTAGACGGGCTGGAACCACGGAGGGGCAGGGCGGCCACGACAAACGCGAGCATCGTGGGCTTCGGCGCGTCGTCGACAGCCGGGGCGAAGTGGTGGCGGAGATTTCCTCCTCGACCGTCATCCACCTCTCGCCTCTCGCATCTCCCAATCGAGCCGGGCCTTCGCTCTCCCTCGCGGCAGAATTTCCCCCCCTCCGCTTCATTTGTTATGCAGCGCCAGCAATGTCAGAATAGGCTTGTCCGCCATGCCTGAGCTTGAAACCGGGCCCCGGCCATCGCCATCGGCGAGCCACAAGCGGAGAAGGTTGGGCGCCCGCAACGTTAACCATGAAGCATGGCCGCACTCCCACAACGCCGCCGAACTCGCCTGCGGAGCCCGCGCGGCCGCCGATGCGGACGCCCTGGTGCTCTCGCCCTCGACGGTGACGGTGACGGCGGATTTCCACCTCGACGGCGTCTCCGAAACCGCAGGCAGCGCCGCCAGCAACGTCGGGCAAACTTCAGCGGAGCAGCAGCAGCAGTTCGACGCTCCTCCGGCAGGCACTCCTACCACGGGGCCACCGCTCACGCCCGCTTCGTCAGCCTACAACGCCGCCGCGTTCATGCCGCAGCAGCAGCAGCAGCACAGCCAGCACAGCCAGCAGCAAGCCTCCGTTTCAGGTTTCTCGCCCGAGATGCTGATGGACCCGCTGCTGGCGCAGGCATCGGCGCTGCCCAGCCCGGACGACTACGCCAGCAACCCGACCTTCCTGGCCTCGCAGGAGGAACTGCGCAGCCTGCTGTTCAACACCGCGCAGTCCAACCACCCGACCAGGGCCCCCAGCCCCGCCGACGACATCATCGACGGCGGCGGAGGCGCGGGCGGCAGCTCGTCGTCGTTGGCGGGCCCGAGCCAGATGAAGCGGATTCTCGGGTCGCGGAAGCGGATCGACTATCTCAAGAACTACATTGCCAAAGTGGCGCCGTGGGTGAGTGAGTTTCTTTCCAGATCGTGTTTGTCTTTTCGCAAGGTGTGCGTGTTTCTCCCGTTCACGCATGAAGCCGCCGCTACCGCTGCCTCGAGTTGATCACCGCCCCCCCTAATCTAACGTTAAAAACAACCCGACTGACGCTCTCCAATCAGCTGGACATGTTCGACGCGTCCCGCCACTTCGGCATCAACGTCCCCGCGCTCGCGCAGACCCAGCCGCCCCTCCTCTACGCCATCCTCGCCCTGTCGGCCCGCCACATGGAGCGGCGCAACGGCGGGACCCTGCGCCGCGGCCACGGCAAGCACCTCACTTCGTCCTGCGAGAGCCTGGAGCTGTACCAGGAAGCCATCCGGCTGCTGACTCCCAAGCTTCCCGAGCGCTCCCCGCACATCCTGACGTGCTGCGTCATCCTGTGCTGCTTGGAGATGATGTCGGCGAGCCCGCAGGACTGGCGCCGGCACCTCGAGGGATGCGCGACGCTGTTTGACTCGTTCGACGTCAACGGCTTCAGTGGGGGATTGCTGCAGGCCGTGTTTTGGTGCTACGTGCGGATGGGTAAGGACTCCCCGATCCTTCCCCCCTTAAACTACTCACCCCATGAATCCCAGACCTCTGCGGAGCTTTGATATCCGACGGGACCGAAAGCACGCTTCTCGCGCTCCGAAAGTGGGTTCCCTCAGACGTGGCTGAAGACGAGGTCCACCACCTCTTCGCCTCGCACCGGACCCCGGACATGCACGCCAACTACGCCGTGTACCTGTGCTCCAAAGTGTGCGAGCTGCTCTCGGACCGCACCAAGTACACGGAGCTCGGCGTCGAGAACGGGTGTACGGGCCCGGCGTACGCGCTGCGGTGGAAGCGGCTCTGGCATGAGCTGACGCTGTGGCACGACGAGCGGCCCGGCGAGCTGCTGCCGGTCAAGACGATCCGGCGGAAGGGCGACCGGCCGTTCCCCGAGATCCTGTTCGTGCACTGGGCCGCCATCAGCTCGAACCAGCTGTTCCACACGGCCAGCATCCTGCTGCTCAACTCGGCGCCCCAGAGCCTGCGCCTCGCCCCGCTGCCGCAGAACAACTCGTTGTGGCACGCCCGCCGTGTCTGCGGCATCTCGCTGTCCAACCCGCACGAGGGCTGCCTGAAAAACGCGTGCCAGCCGCTCTGGATCGCCGGCCGCATGCTCGGCCACCATTCAGAGCACTCGGCCATCATCGAGCTGATCCGCAGCATCGAGGCCCAGACGGGCTGGGGCATGTACTGGCGGATCCGAGATCTGGAAGAAGCCTGGGGGTACCGCACCCGTTGACGCGCTTCGACGACGCACTGAGCCAGACGTAGACACAGCATGCTCGTCGCCTTCTCTTCCTCCTTTTCAAGAGTGCTCCGCCAGCCGCCAAAACTCCTGCAGCCTCTGCAACTCCCCCTCGATCCTCCACCCCGTCGCCTCCCGCTCGCGCCCCAGCGTCTCCAGCACCGCCGCCTGCTGGTCGCGGTGCGTCATCTTGCGCGCCGCGTGCAGGACGCACGCGATCACGCACGGGTCCCAGCAGCTGCCGCCATCGTCGACGCCGGCGTTGCCGACCGCGATGGCGCACGTGCGCTGCGCGTGCCAGTGCGGCGACTTCATCACCGCCGGCGAGAGCTGCTGCCCGGGCATCTTCAGCGTCTTGCGCTTGCAGTCCAGGAGAATCGTCGCTGCGGTGTGGTAGGCTAGGTTGGCGAGCGTTGCTGCTGCCGTCGTGAATATGATGGTCGGGAATGCGGGGGGAGGCTCGGCGTGTGGTGAGCTGTCGCTGTTGTTGGCGGACAGCGAAAGCTCGAGCAGCGGCTTGACGAATTTGTGCCGGCTGGTGTACCAGGTGGTCAGTCCGCTCCATGTGCTCTGCCATTGCATCAGGTGGTTCTGTGGACGCGGGCGTTCGTCGCCGGCTTCGCGTTGGCGGTGGTCTTGGAGGACGCGGACGGCTTTTCCGCAGAGGTACAGTGCTCGCAGCGCGTACTGGTCGACGCAGTTGGGACCGAGGTTGTCGTTGGGGCCGGGGTCGTGGAAGAGACCCGATGAGCCACCAGGTAGTCCCCCCTCTTGTGGGAAAATGGCGTCCAGGTCTGTCGCCATGGATGTCTCGTTGACCAGCGCCGTCGCGAGATCGAACCGAAACACGCACCAGAACAGCGACGCCGGTAGCCCGGACTTGAGGGCGTACGAGTGCAGTGGTGCGATAAGGGCTGTGCTCTGCTCCAAGTGCCGCGCCCAGCTGCCCAGTGGTGCAGATATCAAATCGACGATCAGCCTGATGATCTGTGCTTCCAGGGTGTCGGGCATGTTGACGGGCCGCATGGCTCCGCTGCCCCATTTTGACATGTTGTAGTACCGCTCGCTTTCGAACTGCGCCATGTCAGGCACTCCGGCCGCGAGTTCGCGGTGGCGGGCGGACATCGCGTGCAGCGCATAAATGGTGGAGGGAGACTCGGCGCCGATGGTTGGTAGGTGGAGGCCGAGGTGGTGGTTCAGGTCCAGCATGTCGAGCTGCGGCTTGTCAGAACACAACGCTGTCTGTAGAGTGGAGAGGAGTGCTTTACCCACGGGGCCACGTGGTACCTGTAATAGCGCAGCAGATCCAAATCTCGCTCCTCGCTGATGCCGTCGGCGGGGGATCGTGGTGACGGTTGGATGTGCGTGGTGCTCGTCACCGCACTGCTGGGCCTTGGTGTTGGGGCGCTCCGACCGGCATCCTGTTGCGAGTGCCCGTCCTCGGATGTCCCGACGATGTGGCCGTGGCTCAGGATGTCGTCTTTGTAGATGTAGGGCTGCTGGGTCGTCGATGTTGCTAACGACACGAGGCTTTGTATGGCGCCGTGCTCTGCGCTGCCGGCTTGTAGATGTCTAGTCGACGCCGCCACGTGGGCGTCATGCTGTGAAGGTGTCGCGAACTGATGGAATTGGAACATGTGCCCCGAACTCGCTATCGTGTTGTCATGATGCCGTTGCTGGCCTGTCTTGTCTTCATCTGTCCTACGAACTCTTTGGTCCGCAGGTGCAGTGCGCTTATGCTTAAACGCTTGACTGGCTATCGGCTGTGACCGTGATGATGTGTCGGAAGCTCGTCTACCCCCAGCATCGTCCTTATCTTCGGGATCGTCGGCGAACTGACAGACACGCACATGCACAGGTCAAACACTTGCCTCGACGGGTTCCTTCCCAGCGGGAATGGCGACGGAGACGTACTCTGATCTGCGTGTACAGCGCCGGCGCCGGCGCCGCCGCTCCGCCCACCCGCGGCACGGTCCTGGCGTTGCCGGCCGGGAAGCGCAGCTGCAGGCCGTACTGGCACTCGAAGCTTCGTTCGGCGCAATTGGTGCAGACGGGCTTGCGTTCGTCGCCTTGAGTTTGGTTTGTCAGTATCGGCTGCCTTCTGGTCAACAGGGGGGAGGGTGGCGTCGAGGTAGTCGACAATTGCTGAGGTTATTTGAAACAAACGTACATTTGCGCCGCCTGACCCGGCATCTTTGGCAGCCGGTGCGGACGCGTCGTCGGATCGGCCGATCTTCCGCTGCTGCTGCGGCTGCGGCGCCGTTATTGCTGGTGCTGGTGCTTTCTGCAGGCATTGCGCAACCGTGTGGAGGCCGAGCGGCCGCTTTCGTGCGCTGTGAGATAGCGCAGGGCGAATGGTTGGTTCAGGTGTAGCCAAGAGATGCCGTTTTGGACGGACGAGCGTAGGAAGGTGTGGAAGGAACGTGCGAGGATGCGATGGGAGGACGGGTTAACCGTTGGGCACGTGGTTGGGCTTTCCTTCTTGACCGTGGTGGGAAGTTTCAAGTTTCCTTGGGAGACCGTCGCAGCCCCGCGCTGCTGCGACCCGACGTTGTATTTCTTGCTTGCTTCTCTGAAGCTCGGAGCTTGTTTTCGCGCGGGTTGCTGGAAAGGGCAAGGCGAGGCACAGCCTCGGCAGGCGCTTCCGCACGTCATCCACGATTCTTCGCTCTCTCTTCTCCCGCCGGCAATCGGAAGGCGCCACGGGCCAGCTCATCCGCCGCGTCAGCACCCGCGAGTCAGAGCTGGAGCGTTACTTTCGAGGCTTCAAGTATCCCGGCCTGCGCCGTGCATGAGGGTGGGGAGCGCGGGACGCCGGAGTGTCGACACCACTCACCAATGACCTCTTTGGTCGATGGCAACGGCCATCACTTGCCTCCAGATTCTCACAACTATCCGCTATGAAGCGTACGGGTCCACTGTTTGCGGCATTGTCGCTTGTGTCGGGCGCGGCTGCGGCTGACAATGCACCGAGATGCAAGCCGTGGGAGGTCGACACCAAGCCGCGGGTCTTCATCTTGTCAGACATCTGCAACGAGCCTGACGACGCGCAGTCGATGATACGGTTGCTCACCCACGCTGACCAGTACGACATCAAGGGATTGGTAGCCACCACGAGCTACTGGCTCAACTACACTACCGCGCCGGACGAGATCGAGAAGATTGTGGGAAACTACGGGAGAGTCGTTGAGAATTTACAGGTCCACGGACACGGACAGTTCCCGACTGAGGCCTACCTTCTCTCGATTATTAGGAGCGGACCGAAAAGCTACGGCTTAGCTGCTGTGGATGCACTCAATGGTGGCGAGCAGATCTCCGATGGAGCGGAGCTCCTGATCGATGCCGTCGAGGACTCAACCGAGCCGCTCTACATTCAAGTATGGGGAGGCGCCAATACCCTTGCTCAAGCCCTGCATCACGTCCAATTGACAGGATCACGATCCGAATTCCTAGACTTCTGTGAGAAGCTCCGTGTCTACGCCATTTCGGACCAGGACAACACCGGCGCCTGGATCCGCCACGAATTCCCCCAGATCCAATATATCGCCTCCGTCCACTCGTGGAATGCCTACGGCCTGGCAGCATGGTCCGGAATATCTGGTGAGGGCTTCTACGGTTTCGACGAAGGAGGGCCGGATACGGACCTTGTGAGCAACGAATGGGCGAAGACCAACATCCAGCTGGGCCAGCTGGGTGAATCCTACCCAGACATAATGTTCATCATGGAAGGGGACAGTCCTGCCCTCCTGTTCACCATGCAGAACGGCCTTAACGCGCCGGAACACCCAGAATGGGGAGGCTGGGGTGGCCGCTACGCGCAGAGCAGCCACGGCAGCAGACACTTCGCAGACGCGGCCGATCACGTTGTTGGCAAGAGCGGGCGCACCTACGTGAGCAACCATGCCACGATCTGGCGATGGAGGCAGGCGTTCCAGAATGAGTTTGCGGCGCGGATGCAGTGGACGCTTCACGGCAGTGTGGACGCGCGGACGAGCCAGCCGCCGGTCGTGGTGGTCAACAGGTCGTGCGGGAGCGCGGCGGTCGAGCTGGAGGTGGAGGCGGGTGCGTCTGTCACGCTGGACGCGTCCGAGTCCTACGACCCGCACTCGGGCAAGGGCGCCGGCATTCTGAGGTTTGCGTGGTGGATGTACGGCGAGGTCACAGCGACGCAGTGGCAGGTCCGGTGGGAGGTGCCGGAGCTGGTTATCCACCGCGATGTCGACTCGGCTTCCGGTGGGAGCAAGGTTGTCGTCGACGTGCCGCCGGCCGACACGGCGTGCAGAGCTCCCAGGGCGCTGCACATGGCCGAAGACGTGAAGCCGCTGTGCCAGGTCTACCATGTCATCCTCGAGGTGACCGGGCCTGGGTCTCCGGCGCTTACGAGGTATCGACGGATGGTGTTGAAGGTGAAACTGCCGGAGGGTGAAGCGGAAGCTGGCGATTCCTCACCAGCGCACGAGGAGCTCTGATATATATGTCTTAGTATACCAAGAAAGAAAAAACATCTCAAGCCGCAATTCTCGGTGTTGCGAAGGATCCGGGCTTGGGAAACGCCAGTGCAATCAAGAGACATCACGGTGCTGCAAGGTCCGTGTTAGTGGGGCAGCCGACATGCCCCCCCCCCGGTCTGGAGAGAAGCAACTGCCGACTGCTCATCCAGTTTTTCTCCGCAGTGGAGGAAACCTGTGCTGGCGGGTCTGTTGCCGGATTGGGGAGGCGCTGGCACCGGTTCCTCTTCTCGGCGGCAAAATGGGAGCCCCTCCTGGTCTGTGCGCTTCATGACGCACCAGCCGCCAGGGTAAATGCGGCTGCCCCACCACTCTCATCGCGTGAGGCGCGGCGGGGAAGGCGCGGACGCGCGACGATTGCATTCTGCCTAATTTCTCGGCGGCGGGGCTATTCCAGAAGTCTCTGTTGCCCGGAGCTACGAGTGGGAGGCGCACGCGCCGACGCCTTGAAGAAAGGCCGACTGACGTCTGCTGCGGGACACTTTCTTAACAATCTTCTCAGCCACCATCAGCTGCTCCAGTTCCTGCAGCAACTATCTTTCTCCTCACACACCTCACCACCACGCACCACAAGCACAAGCACAATGGGTCAGGAAACCATCACGTTGGCCTCTGGCAAGCAGATGCCGCTGGTCGGCTTCGGTCTGTGGAAGGTCCCCAAGGAGACTTGCGCCGACACTGTCTACAACGTGCGCTGCCCCGCCATTGCCCCCCCCCCTGCGCGTCCATTCTAACTCACACCAAACAGGCCATCAAGACCGGCTACAGGCTGTTCGACGGTGCCTATGACTACCAGAACGAGAAGGAGGCCGGCGAGGGCATCAAGAGGGCCATTGCCGACGGCTTGGTGAAGCGCGAGGACATTTTCGTCACCACCAAGCTCTGGAACAACTACCACCGCAAGGACATTGCCATCGACATGATGCGCAAGCAGAACGAGGTCTGGGGTCTGGGCTACATCGACCTCTTCCTCATCCACTTTCCCGTCCCGCTGAAGTACATCGAGCCCTCGAAGCGCCCCTACCCTGTAAGTAGAGCCAGGTGGTTCAAATTTTTGGGTTCGCAGGGACCACGTTGCTAACTTACACAGGGCTGGTGGATGGACGAGGCCGGAACCATTGAGCCCGAAAGGGTCCCCATCCGCGAGACCTGGGAGGCTCTTGAGCAGATCGTCGACGAGGGCGTCGCGAAGAGCATCGGCATCAGCAACTTCTCCGCGCAGCTCATCCTCGACCTCCTGACCTACAACCGCCACCCGGTCTCTTCGCTTCAGATCGAGCACCACCCCTATCTCGTCCAGCCCGAGCTCGTCAAGCTCGCCCAGGAGAAGAAGATCGCCGTCACGGCCTACTCTAGCTTCGGCCCCCAGAGCTTCCTGGAGCTGAAGATGCAGCGCGCCGAGGACGCGCCGCTGCTTTTCGACCACGACACCATCAAGAGCATCGCTTCCAAGCACAGCGTCACCCCCGCTCAAGTCCTGCTCCGCTGGTCCACCCAGCGCGGCGTCGCCATCATCCCCAAGTCCAACAGCAAGGACCGCCTCAAGCAGAACCTCGAGGTCAATGGTTTCAACCTGGCCAACGAGGAGATTGAGAGCATCTCCAACCTCAACAAGGGCCTGAGGTTCAATGACCCCGGTTACTACCTCGACACGCCGCTCAGGATCTTTGCTTAAGCTGGAGAGTGTTTTCAAAAGATAAAGAAAGTAGATATAACGATATCATGATAGACGGAAGGTTAAACCAGCAATGATATACCTTTCCTTGACCTGGCTCATTCAGCGGTGATGCAGAGTGATGATTCCAACCATTCGTTTTGTGGCAGCACCTTTGTCTGCTAGCTCCTCATTCGATGGCGATTGTATATGAGGTCTGACATTGCCGCCTCTCTGAAGACTTAACATTACAGTCACTGTCGGTGGACTGGGAGCACTCTGGCGGTATCCGAGGGCCGGAACGGAACGGAGGACTTTAAATCAGGGTCTCTTGACCGGAAGATAAGTGAAAGATCCCTGCCATATGAAAGCGACGTACCGGTCAACCCCATAAGCATAGGCTCGCTGCTCCAGCACGTCATCCATCAATACTGCCTCTCCAATATCACGAAGAAAACAACTTCCCTATATAAGGGTTTACCTCTTCCCTTTGCCTTGCCGATATGGCTTTCTTTCAGCTGGTGAAGCTGTGAATGAGCGGTTGTCGATATCCAGGCCGGAGGGAATCAAGGGCGTTCATTCGATGAACTAAAAGAAGGTGCCCCTGGTATCCTGGCGCTCATGACATTGATTTCTCGGTTCTCGGAGTCCCGTCGGTCCGTCAGCTCGCTCCTTCCCGGTGCTCAGCCTCCGTGAGGTCAGTGTGCTGCCGGCAGCGCTAACGGTTCCCGAGACCGAGAGTCCCGCAATCATGACGTTGCGGCGTGTACTGCGGGCGTGGGACCGGATTGAGTTGTTTCCCTTCCGGATTGTGTACGCGTCTCAGTGGCTGTGCTTGCATCTCCAAGCCACTCGGCTGCGTGCTCGCGTGCAAGTACCTTTGTGGGATACGGAATTGATTGATCTAAGCTCGCAGATCTGCCGCCGCCAGGGTTCACACTGGAAAACGACTAGGCAACAACAATAATACAGCTTCAGCACGTCACCCTTTCGATTTAGTATTCTCCGGTTACAGCGGGGGTGGTTGTCTTGACTCGTTACAGGTGGTTATCTTGACTCGTTACAGATGGTAGTAATGCGACACCACAACGTGGTTTAGCTTCTAGAATAGAGACCAAAGGCTTTAGTCAGCGCGGAATATCGCACGAGCCAAGGCGTCCTAATTCCGAGTCCTATGACGCACAGTAAGTCTCGGAGTCTTGAAAGGTGGTCCCCCGCTGATTGAACTGATGCGATCAGCTTGACTGAATTCAAGTCGCAGCTGAGGATCCTTCGCCGCCTCTTCTCCCAAGACCCAGCTTCAACCCGTTCTGCAGTTCTTCCAGTTTAGTGGCACTGATCTCCAGGGTCCAGAGTGGCTGTTTCAGGGCGGATGGTGCACGGCAGCTCGGGGCCACCTTTGGCCGCAGTGGTCTCGGTATCGGTAGCAGCGCCCCGAAAGTGACGGCGTGGAGCTTTCTAGGACGAGGACCCGCAAGCATCCTAGGCTGCAGCAGTATTTGGTATTTGGGCATGCTGCCAGCCAGCTTGATTCATCGCGCCGCCGCGATCTCCCACACGCCTCTCGCCGGCGGTTACCGGAGATAAGCGGAAGCCGACCCAAAGCGGCAACCGCGCCCCGGAAAATCGCCCAGCCGCGCGCCCTTTCCGCCAGTTTCCGGCGTTCGGCGGACACGCCCCCAATTAACCTTCCCTTTCTTTCCCAACCCGCCACCGACGAGTGCTGGTTGAAGCATGGCCGACCGGACGCAGCCACGGAGGCGCGGGTACCGCAGGAACTACCAGGCGTGCGAGGCCTGCAAGAAGCAGAAGGGCCGCTGCGACCTGGGCTCGCCCGACAACCCACAGCCGCCGTGCACGCGCTGCAGACGGGCCAGGAAAGAGTGCGTGTTCGGCCCGAGCCGTTTTACGTCCAGAGGCAATGCGAGCAACAGCGTCAGTCCTGCTGCTCGGACAGGCGGTAAGTGGTGCCTTTCTGTCGACGTTGGTGTACACGGCATCGTCATTAATGTACTGTGGCAGGATCCAGCAGCGCGGCTCCCTCAAGCATCCCAAGCCTCTCCAGCGCCCGGGAAGCTGCCGAACGCATTTGGACGTCCGAACGGGTGTCACCTGATAATAGCAATGCCGCTGCTCCACCTGTCTCTCAGGCATTCAGCAGCATCGGCGATGCGAATACGGAAACTGTGACATCACAGGCATCAACCCAGGACGAAGGGCACCTGCGCGACCATCTGATGAACGCATCCATCAGGAACCCGACTGATGCTATGAGTCTGCTTTCCCACACCATGAGGCATACCAAAGAGCAGCCTGCCGATTCATCCTTCCCTGCTGCTCGCAGTGAATCGAGACATGCCGAAGATGACATCTACTGCCGCTATTTCGAGTTTGGACCAGCTCGTCGCCCCAAATTCCGCGCCAATGTATATCCGGAAGCCTGGGACGATAATCCGCGTGGGGATGATGAAACCTTCTCCACCTGGATGCATTTCCGGTTGTGCAAAGACAAGCTACTGGGCCCGAACGAGACTCTGTTTTTGGTTAACTTGTAAGCATCCGTCCCGGCATTGCCAGCAGTATATCCTTACCTTTTTTGCAGTTTTTTCGAGCAGATGAACTCGCTCAATCCCATCCTCTCCGACTATTACCACGACCCGAGGAATCACCTGGAACTGCTTAGAGAAGAGCCAACGCTAGCCTGCACCATCATTTGCATCGCTGCGAGGTATGCTCGACTACCAGGACATGCCTCTCTTTCTCGAGGGATGATGGTTCACCACTCGCTTTTTCGACACATTCAGGCTTGTGTCACGCGACTCGTCTGGGGAATTGGAGAAGAAGAGATTGGTCTTGGCAGATTAATTGGTTTCATCGAGAGTCTCTTACTGTTCATCAATTGGGTGAGATCACTTCTCCTGGCGGAGCTGACTTGATTCTAATGCTTCCGTAGCATCCGAGAGCTCTTCAGATGCTGTTGGAATTCAGTGAGGTGTCACCGCCGACGGACTTCGAGACGGTTGCACATGGCAAATATTTCTTTGGGACGACTGTTCAAGGTATGGATACCTCTGATTGCCGCATGGAGTAGAGAGCTGATGGGTTACAGGTATACATGCCCATGTCATCACAAGGCTATGTCGGCAGCAGAACAGAATGGCATGGTAAGTATGCCTTTCAAAAACTGTCGCGCACCGGGATTGACGAATTCACCACCCAGGATGCTTGTCGGTGTGGCTACAACACTGTCCCACGAAATCGGATTGTTCGAGTCAGGTTCCACCCCAAGCCGAATTGGCACGATAGAGGATGAGCGTAAACTACGAGTCAAGAAGAATATTGTTCTCAACTGTGTCGAGGCTCATTTCCGTCTGGGAAAAGTCGCAACAATGCAACAACCTTTCGGTCTTTCCTTTGACATACAGCCATCAAACACCGTCATCGAACTTGATGAGAAACGTAAATACATCCACAGTGCACTCGACTGTGGTGTCGAGATCTCCCAACTTGCGCACATGGCGACGACTACTCTATATCAGAGCCCTGCCCAGACGAAGAGCATGATAGTTTCAAAGAAGTACCTTGGTGCTGTCTCGCATTTCGACACCCTGTTTCAGAATTGGCATAGCAAGGCCCAGAGTATTCCTTGTGAGTGTCATCGATGAGGCTCTTGGCTCGTTTGATCTTGTGCTGACGCTTCTCAACAGCACCTATACCTACATTCACAGCCCAGGCCGAAATCATGTATCACAGCGTCCGCTCCTACATTCACCTTATCGCCGTTCAAGCGATCATGGAAAGATCGCTCCCGACGTCGTATCGAAATGCTAGGCCGGATCAGCCAAGATTATACGATGAATCGAATCTTGCTGAGGTCATGAATTTACCGGAGACGGCGCGAGATCTGGACTTGATCAAAGTGGTGAGTGATGCTGTTCAGCCCCGCGGGGCTGATTTGTGAAAAGGTTGGGACTCGATGCTGACAACGGGGTAAGATTGCGTCTGGATGCCGTCGGACCATGGAAATCGTGCTTGAATTGCACCGAATCGACTCTTTCAGAAACACCACTGAACAGATACGGCAATACGTTGTTTCCGCAATCTTGTTTGGCCTTAAGGTAAGCGGCCGCCTGTATGAATATTCTTGGTCTTGCAGACCAGCGCGCACCTCTTGCCGCCGTCTCCCTTGTCCCCGCACAAACGAGCGGGTTTTCTAACATGCTCTTTTTCCACAATAGGTCGTAGGGCTTAATGTCGAGCCAAAATCCGAGATGATCACCCTGATCAAGCAAGTTGTCCACGTTATCGAGATTTCGGCCATCGACGACCTCGACCTCGGCCCCATCTACGCCGAAACGCTGCGCACCCTCATCGCGAAAGTTGAAAACGCCCGTCCCACCCGGGCCAAACCATTCCCTTCGTCTACCGGCCAAGCATCAGCAGTCCAGCAAAAGGATCACGACCAAGTAATGGATGGATATTGCCCTAAAACCGGTGCCATCTTCTCGCCCTCCAACGACACCACCACCACGCCATCCTCCTCGTCCAGAGCAACGGTGACGGCAATGGACACTTCGGGCTCTACAGCTCCGACGCCGGCGCTGCAGAGCGCAGACGTCCCTAACGCCGCTGCCAACACGACGCTCGGAAGCGGCGGAGACGGCGGCGGAGACGGATTTCCTGACGTGGTGACGGCGATGGACACGGAAGTGGGCGGCAACCCGTCGGATTGGAGTCAGTGGTTGGCATTTCAGTTCGACCCGTCGTTCACGGTGTTTGAGATGGGATATATGGTCGATACGACGAACCCGTTCACGTGATTGCAGTTCGCGGGTGGGACATGGGAGCGGGAGAAGCATATGAGCATTTCGGCGGAGAGATTGTTGGCGTGTACGATTTGATGACCGGTATGTATAAGGCATCGCTCTTGCGTGATTGTCATTTACCCGTAATCTTTTGTCCTGTCGGATGATGTGCGTCGTTGCTGAAGGTACTTTTGGCATTGATAGAATGACTTCCTGCAAAATAGAGGGGGGTTTGGTGCATTTAGTATCGCGACTGCGGCTCCATACATGGCAAATTGTTAGATTGAACGCTCCAGCCAGTTCGAGCCATGACATTACCGTCACTGTTGCTGGTTACATCATTAAGTCTAACCGTTCCAAATCATACAGTACCCGAAACGCCAGTCCGCACGCTGTCGTACAAACAACACACCTTTTGCGTACACCTCTGCCGAAAATGGAAAAAAAAGGCCTCCACAATAACCACGCCGCTTGCGCATCCGAGATCTTTCTGATCAAAGCAGAAAAGAAAACACAGCCCCCTCCCTACAACTCCACAAACTCCGTCTTCAGAAACTCATCCCCCTCCAACCTCTCCAGATACGCCGCCACCTTCGCCGCCATGGCGCCCGTCTCGAACCCAAAGTACCGGTACGCGTGCTTCCCTGGCAAGCTCTTCCCGAACCCCTTCATGCAGATGGCGGCGTCGGCGTAGCGCTCCCACCCGTTGGCCGCGTACGGCTCGATTACGACGGCCGGCACGCCGCGGTGGCGCAGCAGCGTGTCGCGCCTGTAGCGCACGTCCTGCTGCTCGAACAGGCGCTGGCACGGGAAGCTGACGACGCGGGCGCGGACGCCAGTCTTCTCGAGTGCCTGGGCGACGTCGAGCGCGAGCGCGAGCTCGGCGCCGACGCCGAGCAGGGTGACGTGCGGGTCGGCGACGTCGGCGAGGACGTAGGCGCCGCGGGCGACGGCGGCGCGGGAGGTGCGGCCGGCGAGCTGGGGGAGGGCGTGGCGGGAGGTGGAGATGATGGCGGGGGTGCGCTTGGCGGCGAGGGCGGCGAGCCAGGCGCCGGCGGTCTCCTCGCTGTCGCCGGGCCGGATGTAGAGGAGGTTGGGCATGGCGCGGTAGAGGGCGGGGAGCGCGATGGGCTGGTGCGTGGGCCCGTCTTCGCCCATGCCGATGCTGTCGTGCGTGGCGGCGTGGATGACTTGGAGGTGCTGCAGCGCGCCCATGCGGACGGCCGGCGCGGCGTACAGGTAGAACATGGAGAAGGAGGAGGTGACCGGGATGATGGTGTTGGGGGCGAAGGCGGCGAGCCCGTTGGCGATGGCGCACATGGCGTGCTCGCGCACGCCGTAGTGGATGTAGCGGCCGGCGTAGCTGCCGTTGATGCCGCACGCGGTCTGGCGACCCGGGTGCTGGAAGTCCTCCTTGCCCGGCCAGGCCATGTTGACCGAGGGCGAGAGGTCAGCCGTGCCGACCATGAAGTGCTTGAGGGCCTGCGCGATGGGGTTGAAGACGAGGCCCGAGGAGGCGCGCGATGCGGTTGGTTTCTGCGGGAACTCGGCCGGAATCAGGTCCTCCCAGTTGGCGGGCAGCTCGCCCCGGACGCGCTGCTGGAACTCGGCGGCGAGCTCGGGGTGCGCGTCGGCGTACGCGGCCACCAGGGCGTGCCACGCCTGGACGTGCTGCTCGCCGCGGCTGGGACAGTCGGCGAAGAACTGGCGCACGGCGTCGGTGATGACGAAGTGCTGCTCCGGGTCGAAGCCGTAGGCGGCCTTCATGTTGGCCACGTCGGCCTTGCCCAGGGCTGCGCCGTGGGCGACGGCGTTGCCGGCGACGGCGCTGCCGACGCCGATGACGGTGCGGACGTTGATGAAGGTGGGCTTGTCGGCCGACTGCTTCGACGCTTCGAGCGCCTGGACGATCCCCTCGATGTCGAAGCAGCCGTCCTCGATGTCGACGACGTCCCAGCCGCAGGCGCGCATCTTGGCGTTGACGTCCTCGCTGTTGGTCAGGTCCACTGAGCCGTCGCAGGTGATCTGGTTGTTGTCGTAGACGACGGTCAGGTTGTTGAGCTTGAGGTGGCCGGCCAGCGAGATGGCCTCGAGGCCGACGCCCTCCTGCAGGCAGGCGTCGCCGACCATGCACCAGGTGTGGTTGGAGACGACGTCGTAGCCGGGCCTGTTGTACGTGGCCTGCAGGTTCTTGGTGGCCATGGCCAGGCCGACGGCATTGGCGACTCCCTGGCCCAGCGGCCCCGTTGTGACCTCAATGCCCTCGTGCTCGATTTCCGGGTGGCCGGGGCAGAGCGCATCCTCGCGGTCGGAGTGGTAGGACTTGAGCTGGTCGAAGGTCATGGCCCGGTAGCCGACCAGGTGGTTGAACGTGTACTGGAACAGGCACGTGTGGCCTGCGCGAGAGTCAGCATCCCTGCCGGGCTGGGTGGTTTGGAGGCGCACCGTTGGACAGCACGAAGCGGTCGCGGTTGAAGTAGTCGGGCGAGTGCGGCGCGTAGCGCATCACGTACTTCCACAGCGCGATGCCGATGGCCGCCATGCCGATTGCGCCGCTGCAAGCTGTCAGTCTGGCTGCGGCGCCGCGTGGTGGTTGTGCGGGCTGCTCACCCGGGGTGGCCGCCATTGAACTGCTGGCAAAGATCGGCAATCAGCAGACGGAAGCACTTCAGGACGTGGTCGTGCTCTGGCGACAGCTTGGCCACTGATCGTGCCTCCAGATTCTCCTCCTTCAGGATGCCGTCGACGGCTTTCCGGCCGTACTCGGTGCTGTCCACGCCGTTGGTGACAGTCATTCCGGCGGCGGGTATTCGAAGGACTGGGTACGAGAGAGAGGCGAGAGAAGAAAAGGAGGCTGAAGAGACAGAGCAGACAGAGCGACGGTGAGACTGGAAAAGTTGGAGCAGGGCGCGACAGAAATATACCTACCATTTGACCTGCGGGGCGCATGGGCGGCGGCGCTGCGTCTTGCCGCCTGAAGGTCCCGGCGCGCGCATCTGCCTGGTTGGGCCGCATCCAGCAATATCCAGCGCCGCGCCGGGAAGGTAGATGGCGGCGCTTCATGCCCTGCTGGGCTGCTCAACAGCGCCGGGCGCGGACCGTGCGGGTGCTTGCACTTGCCCCTTCCGTCTACCCCACATTCCGCCGCCCACAGCGGTTCTGCGAGATCAACGCGGGGCGGCGGGGCGGTCTCCAGCGCGCCTGCTCCAAGGTGGCAACCCGTGCCACTGCAGAGCCGCGAAATACATCATGGCGGATGCTGCACCGGAGATCCCTGCCTCGCCGTCCTGATCCCTCTTCCACTGTTCTGTTCGCCCCCGCCTCACTCGTAGCCTCCTGCACAGCTCTCTACTCCCCTCCGCAGCCATGGCCCCCGCGGTAGTCCACGACGACAAGGACAGCATCCGCCCCAACGGCAAAGACGCCCACATCGAGCACGCCAGCGACACCGGCGTCGCCGACCTCCTGCAATATGGCAACCCGGCGCTCAAGGTCACCGCCGACCACCGCATAAAGATGGAGGAAGCCCCCATCCAAGAGCCCGGCCCCGGCGAAGTCCTCATCCACATCAAGACGACCGGCATCTGCGGGTCAGGACGCCCTCCCTCCCCGCCCCGCCGGCCGCAACAACCAAGCTGACCAACGCGCCCCCGCAGCTCCGACATCCACTTCTGGAAGCGCGGCGCCATCGGCTCCCTCACCGTCGACGGCGACTGCACGCTCGGCCACGAAGCCGCGGGCATCGTCCTGCGCGCGCACCCGACCGTCACCTCGCTCCGGCCGGGCGACCGCGTCGCGCTGGAGCCGGGCGTGCCGTGCGGCGGCTGCTTCCTGTGCCGCAGCGGGCGCTACAACCTGTGCGCCGCCGTCGCCTTCGCCGGCGTCTACCCGCACGACGGCACGCTGCAGCGCTTCAAGACCCACCCCGCCGCCTGGTGCCACCGCCTGCCGCGCGCCGTCGGCTTCGCCGAGGCCGCCCTGCTCGAGCCGCTGAGCGTCGTCATGCACGGCGTCGCCACCGCCCCGCTGAGCCTGGGCCGTGCCGCTCTGGTGTGCGGCGCCGGCCCGATCGGCCTGCTGGCGCTGAAGGTGGCGCGCGCGAGCGGCGCTTGGCCGCTGGTCGTGACGGATTTGGAGGAGCGGAGGCTGGCGTTTGCGGAGCGCTATGTGCCGGGTGTGCGGACGTATCGGGTCGACCGGGAGAAGGATGCCAGGGCGAATGCGGAGGGGGTGAGGCGGTTGTTTCTGGAGGGGCGCGAGGCGGAGGGGTTGAGCGAGGAGGAGCGGGAGTATCTGGCGCCCGATACGGTGCTGGAGTGCACGGGGGTGGAGAGCAGTGTTTGCACGGCGGCGTTTGCGGCGCGGAGAGGCGGCACCGTGTGCGTGATTGGCATGGGCAGGGATGTGATGAATAACTTGCCGTTCATGCACATGAGCTTGGCTGAGGTTGGTCGTCCTTTTTCTCTCGCCTCCGCGGCTGACTGACGGTTGCCGTAGATCAACCTCAAGTTCATCAACCGCTACCGCGACACCTGGCCCGCCGGCATCTCGGCTCTGAGCGGCAAGGTCCTGGACGTCAAGCCGCTCGTCTCGCACGTTTTCCCGCTCGAGAAGGCGCAGGAGGCCATGGAGCTGTGCTCGGACCTGAGCCATGGGAGCATAAAAGTGCAGATTGTGGATGAGGTCGATGTGCCGGTGTGAGTTGCTCCTATTTGGGACGAGGCGAGGCTTGTGGTGGGTGGAGTGTGGCTCGTCGGCAGCGTAGAAGCCAGGGGGCGTGACGATCAGGCATGCATAACTACGGCAGGACGGTAGAATGGTAGACTTCACAAGCAATACATACGGCTTCCATCTCACTATTCTGGACTCCAGACTTTCCAAAGGCTAACTGCTATTGTTGTGCCGTGGTCTCGTGCGATGCTATCTTCGGCACGACTTGGCTTTTGCTCCATCGCAACCGGTCATTTCTGCACCCATGATTGCAGCTCACCGTTAGTCGGACCGCGTCACACATGTCTTCCACTTCCAGACGCTTTCACGCCTCCAGACCCCCGACATCCCCACTTCTAATATTCCATTGCTGGCGCCTCCCACCGAGGGCCTCCGTCCCGCATCCCGCCCGCGACCCGCAGCCCATCCCTCAGCCCGCCGTAAACGCCCCACCCCCCTCCGCCCCTCCCTCCACCCGCCCGCCCATCACCCGCTGCACCAGCGCCAAAAACTCCCTCACCCCCTCGCCGCCCTCGCCCTCCCACTCCCGCACCCGCAGCACCTGGTTCACCGCGTTCCTGTCCGCAACCTCCTGCTTCCACGGCCCGCGCGGCCTGTCCCCGCCGCCACTTCCTCCCCGCCCCCTGCCCCTCCCGCCCCGTCCGCGGCCGCCGCGGCGGTTGGCGGCGTTTTGCTGCGTGGCCCGGGCTGAGGGCGGGGGCTCGAGGGTCGAGGTGTAGATGGCGTGCAGCTGGGTGCGGAGGGCGGTGTTGTTTTGGAGGAGGGTGTGGAGGGCGGCGTCGTTCAGGAGGCGTTGGAGGTCCGAGGAGGCGTGTTGCTGCGGCGGGTGCGGCGCGGTTGCGGGTGCGGGAGCGAAGGCGTTGGTGGGGTCGTCGTGGGAGGCGGCGGGCGCGCGGGAGGCGTTTGGGGTTGCGGGTTCGGGCGCGGAGGTGTCTGCGAGGGGGTTGTCGTGGGTGGGCTTGTGGGTCTTGAAGCAGGTGAGGGAGCAGCTGTGGATTGGGGGGGGGGGGGGTTTTGGGTCAGTGTGATCGGAGGGTGGGGGCAACGGGGAGGAGAGGGCGCACTATTTGATGGTGCAGCTGGGGCACTTGTATTTGGGCGGCTGCTCGCCGCAGACGCCGCAGGTGGTGGACATGATGATGCGGTTGGGTTGGATGGACTTTTTTTTCGGCCGCTGACGTCGCCGGCGGAGTTACGGTGGAGTTTGCAACGCGTGGTTTATTTTTGGCGCGTTGGCGCATGGCGGCAACCAATTCCGCCCACCTCCTCCCGTCTCCGGCTTCATCCGCTGCAGCTCAGCATTGAATGCTTACTCCTGCTCCTACCTCGCCCCAGCAGCATCCAGTTCCAGGCCAAAACCAAGGAACTTCACGCTCGCTTGGCCAATGGCGCGTCGCCAACACGGCGATCGGACCAGGATGACGCATATTGATCTGCTGTCGCGTGGGTGCCTACTTGGGGGCCGTTTCGCACCTCATTGTTGAAAAACGCGCGGAATCCTTGCGTGAAGAAATGGGTGCCCAGCTATTGACGATGCGCTCGTGCGCGTGCGCATGCAGACAGAAACATGAGCGACTCCAAAAGGTTTCCCTCCACCATCACACGAGAATGAACGCGTCCTGATAACCATTGCAGCTTCCAGCTGGCGCCGTTGAAACCGTCCTACTCGTACACGCCTGTCACGCCACGCGACTCGATACTGAGCGTAGACACTCCAAGGGACAGCGCTGGCTCTTTACACGCTGGCGGCTTCTTTGACGACTCCAGGTCCGCCTTGGTGCCATCGGATGAGCAGTCTGATTCCCGAAGCACTGGTGTTGTACAGCATGATGCATCCTCCCGCTTTCCACAAGGTTGGCGTTTCGGAGCCACATTTTCCGCGACTGGCGCTGCATGCGTCTTGCTTGTGAACTTTGTCGCAGCCATCTGGGCCTTCTTCAAAGCGGGAAAGCGAAGCGATGGCCATGTCTACGAAGGCAACTGTGGCGAGGTAGATCGAGTCAGCATCGGTGTCCATCTTCTTATCAATGTCCTCAGCACCTTGCTGCTTGGCAGTAGCAATTACGTCCAGCAGTGCCTCTCCGCCCCCACACGTAGAGAAGTTGACCTGGCCCATCTCAAAGGCATATGGCTGGAAATCGGCCAACCAAGCTTGCGCAATCTCAGATTCGTGCCCCGCTGGAAACTCATTATGTGGATTTTCTTGGCCCTGTCGTCTTTGCCGCTCCATCTTTTGTAAGTAGCCACCCCACAGGAACGAACGCTCCCAACTCAACTTGAGCCGGTTCATGGAAACTGAAAGCCTCTATCCGGACATAGTGCGCACCTGCGGGGCTGACTGAGCCAAAGCTACAACTCGATCTTTTATTCGTCCCTTGCTCATAATGATTATGACTACTACTTTGCCTCTGAGGAATTCTTCGAAGGCGCTGCATTCAACACATCCGAATTTCCATCCCCTGGAACCAAGAGATACGACAACTACCGCTGCTACGGCGAAAGAAATTACACTTCTTGTTTACCAGCCACCTATCAAACCGATCCGAACAGTATGCAGGAAGACGCAGTCCGATTTGACCGTTTGGAAAATGAAGACTGCATTCGAGCTTATGCGCAGGACTTCCTCGCTGCCCGCCGCAATTTGGTCCTGGTTGTTGACGACATCGATAACACCACTTCGTCTCTGTATGGTCTTTTTTCATATCAAATCATACCGGATGCTTCCTACAGCACCCCTACTCCGGACCCCTACTACTGGATCTGTTCGAACCCGTCGTGGTATTGGAAAGAAGCGCAATACACCATTTGCAGCAAAGCTCTAAGCAGCATTGAGGCTCATGCGTCGAACTGGACCGTCTATGGCCATCGCGTTCGCTATTGTCAGAGTGAGAGTGTTGTTCCGAAGTGCAGGCTGAACTTCAACCTCCCAGTCCTGGTCATCATCATAGTTTTCAATGCCGTAAAGGTTGTCTGCATCTGTTTTGTGGCTCGCAGGATGCGCGACCAGCCCATGATCACACTGGGAGATGCTGTGGCGTCTTTTCTCCGATCGCCTGACGCCACAACAAAGGGGATGTGCCTGGCGACGCGGGCCCACTTTCAACGCAGCGACAAGGGTCTGGATTGGTCGCAGGCAATCGAATCACCCATGACGTACAAGCCGCAGGAAATGCGATGGATGAGAACAGCCAGCATACGGCACTGGGTTGCAACCGTCCTCCTGTGAGTGATACATTGCAACTGTACGGCTCCTCTGACGTGTGCCAGTTTCGTTGCCGCTCTCGCCACGGTGCTTGGGCTTCTGGGCTACGCAGTGCCCCATCTAAAAACCAGCTATGGGCAGTCGGGTCTCGGCTCATTTTGGAGCCTTGGACTGGGCAAGGCTCGGTCGCAGACCATGATAACCGGATGGTCGATTCCAACGAGCGGACAGGGCGCGTTGATATCGCGATCCTGGTGGCCAACTCGCCCCAGCTCATTTTGTCCCTGATCTACGTCGTCCTCAACAGTCTCGCCACGCGGCTACTCCTTGCGCGTGAGTGGTCTGGATTCGCGCGACTCCGCAAGCCGTTGCGCGTCTCTAATCCGCAGGGTGACCAGAGGTGCACTTACTTCCTGCAAATACCTTACCGATACGGAATGCCGCTGATGCTCTACTCTATCCTTCTCCATTGGCTTGTCTCCCAGAGCATCTATCTTGCCAAAGTCGACACCTGGAGCAGCACCGGAGGCTTTACCGAGAGAGAGAGCATCACGACGTGCGGCTTTTCCCCGATCGGCATGATACTAACTTCGGTCGTCACTGCGTGCCTTGTTCTTACCGCTTTCGCGCTGGGTCTGAGACAGCTTGGCTCACGAATCCCGTTTGCCGGCAGCTGCAGTGCGGCAATCTCTGCGGCTTGTCACGCTCAGGGGGAGGTTTCCGAAACGGCGCCGTTGAAATGGGGTGTAGTGCCGGCGGTCGAGCTTGGGGGCGTTGGACACTGCGCCTTCTCGAGCGGCGAACTGCAGGAGCCAGTGCCGGGCAATGCATACGCATGAAGACGGCAGGCGGCTGAAAATTGGCGGCGGCCGGCAAAAAGCCAAGCTTCGCAAGCTCACCAATGCGCCGACGCGACGAAGGCGGGCGTTGGCCAAATTTCTTTTGTCCCGGCAGCCGTCATCAGCGGTTAAGCGAGCTTCATGCGGAGCGGGAGACTAGCGTCGACAGGTCGCGCCTCCTTTGTGGGGAAGGATTTAATCAGCCCAGGGCTCAGATTTCAGCCATTGCGGAAGGTAAACAAGGCAGCGGGCTAACGGTTAGGGTCACCGGTATATTGACGATGCTAATTAGGGATTAGGCTCGGCTATAGTTGATCGTAGCAATGCATCCTTGCCAACGGGCTGCCCATAAGCCGGGAATCCCGCCTCGCATCTGGGATCATCGCTGATCGTTCCATGATT
Organism: Neofusicoccum laricinum; assembly: GCA_029906385.1. NCBI lineage: Eukaryota > Fungi > Ascomycota > Dothideomycetes > Botryosphaeriales > Botryosphaeriaceae > Neofusicoccum > Neofusicoccum laricinum. The sequence goes on from CP123727.1 coordinate 428,960, forward strand.
TGCATAGCCACAACATGCCTATCATGAGAAGAGCGCGCCCGCGAGTCCGCGAAAAACCAAACGCCCATTCCAACGGCCATCACCGCCGTGATCGTCAGGATGTTGTGGCTGGCGGGAACGTCGCTTACATCCGGTATACGCCCCGAGAGATGACATCACATGACAACCGTCGGCTCCAACCAGCGCTCTCAACGTCATTCATCACACCTCCACGCAGGAAACACGGCAAGTCTCTGCATCTCAAAGGGCAATCATCACCATCCCAATACCCTGCCCAGCTGGACAGTCCTTGCCGCCCTATAAGTCCTGCCGCGCTCGCTTCGCCCCCCCCAAACTCACGATGCGATCAGGTTTAAAAGCGGCCCGTTCACATCCCTTCAACGAATCTCATCGCGTATCTCGCTGACCGGTGTACATACTCCCCGGCGGCAGATCTTAACAGGCATCTATATTAGCAGTCTTCTACTCCACGTGGCGACATCCGCGGCCTTATGGCCTGGTTTAAGAGGCGCCTGTGCATGGGTTAAACACCATCATCTCCGCCGCCACGCAAAGCCACACGGGCATAACTAGCTCAAGTCGAAGGTGCCGTCTCCGGAACCAGCAGCGAGAAAAAAGGGGTACACGCGTCATGAGTGGAGAGCGAAGAGTTGATGACGGAGGGCGATGGGACTGCAAGCGTGGACCTCTTTAGATCACTCGTGCAATGGAAATGTCTATAAAGAGGGCTTGCGCAATTGCAGCACCAGAGGAATAAGATCCACCAGACACTCACAAGAGAATAATCCAACCCCCTCTTTCTACCACACAGACCATTACTCGTCGATACCAACCAATCCTCATCATGCAGTTCATCACCGCCCTTTCCACCCTCATCGCCCTTACCTCGGCCGTCGCCCTGCCCTCAGGCGGCAAGGTCGCGGTGCTCGAGGAGCGCCAGAACACGGCTCTCTGCTCGTCTGTGAGGCAGCAAAGCCGAAAGGGTGGTATTGCTCTCAACTGAAAATCTATGTACAAGGAGAAAAGGAAAGAGAGTCTAGAAGGAGAGGGCGAAGGGTAAATATACCCAGTCGCTTAGCGCTGGGCCCGTGCCATGTACCTAGCGATGTGCACGTGCCCTGGCACGTGACCGGGTCTCCCTCCTGGTTGCTAGCTGCTGCTGGTTAGTTACCCTACAGTCCATGGTGGTGCTGCCTGAGGGGCCTGACATCGTCCGGCACCGCACTTTGCTGCCAGCTCGACGTCCTCGGTGTTGCCGACGCCACCTGCACAACTCGTGAGTTCCCTCCCTGGCTAACCCCTATTCCCAACGGCTGGTGATAGGCCGATGGAATTGTGCTAACACAATCACCAACAATAGCTTCCGCCACCCTGACCACGGTCGACGAATTCGAGACCTACTGCGCCGACAGCGGCAGGACTGCCGAGTGCTGCACTCTGTCTCTGGTACGTACTTGGTCACCCTCCCATCCAAAGTATTTCGCCGTGGCTGACCCAAACTGTGCACAGGGCGTTGCTGGACTTATCTGCACCGCGGCGAACTAGATGAGTGTGTCAGGATAGAGGAACCTAATCGTGGGATGTAAATGTGCTTGGAGGGACTTGGCAAAGCGAACTCACTTAATTGCGCTGTACATTATTGGATACTCCGGATAGTTTTGCGATGGCTCGCCAGACACCACATTCGCTATGTTCCACGTGCTATTTTGTTAGTAATTGGAGCTATTAGATGAGATGATACTGCGCGTGTTCCATTGGATGGTGAATAGGAGATGGCTGATAGCCTGCCTATATCACATGTAAGTCTTTTGCGGGGTAATGTGTTAGGAATCGATAGTGAATTTACATTCAGCTACGTTCTATTTATAAGAAGAAGTTGCTAAGGAGTGGAGAGAGCTACGAGAAATAAGAGACTAAATAGTAGCGCGGCGAAACGATGTTCCTAAACTACTACTGTGCGTACAAGTCCTTTGGACTCTAACAATACCCCCCTCCTTCCGCTAGGGCGTTGTACAACGGACTGTAACGGTAGGCTCCTTCTACTAAGCTTCGGAGTCGCTTAGCAGGTTGGTGGAAACCGAAGGGTTTACCTTGAAGAGACAAGAGGAGGATGGCGGTGCAAAGAGTGAAGTATCACGTGATAGCGCGGTGCGCAATGAGCTTGTTACCTCCAAATTAATAGGGTTTGAATTGGAACTTTGAGTTGACCACGAAGGGTCAAATGTCTAGCTAAAGGAGTGCGACTATATACTACTAAGAAGCTATAACAATCTACTTGGATAATCGTGGATAGTTGGGATCCCGCATTATCCAGTGTCTTTCTTGGATATCCGTATGGGTCCCACGTGACTTCGGCGCTTGGCCTTGTTCCTGGTTTCCGACATTCGTCGGTGTGAAGCGGTCGCTATGTTTACCTGTTCCGCGCCCGCTTACCTTTTGTCTTCTCCGGGATTCCAGCTTCCGTCCCTTCGTCCCTGTGGGTCTTCTTCCCGTAGGGGATTCTGTCTTGCGCCTTGCCCCGTGACTTCGCAGTCCCTTGGGGTCCTGTTTCCCGTGCGGGCTCAGGCTTCTGCCTACGGCGGTATTCGTACGCGCCGGACTCCCGTGTTCCCTGGAATCCCGTGCGGGATTCCTGGCCCTGCGGTCTAGCCGCCCGTGTGGCCTGTTGGCCCTTGCGGCGCTTTCTCCGTGCGGGCTCCTCGCCCTTAGGGTCATAAAGCCCGCTTCCTTGGAGGTTCGTAACAGCCTATAGGGCACTATCGTACGTAGTGCGAGGGGTCTCTATAGCGGAGGCACTTATTCGACTTACGTCGTTTCTTTAAGACGTCCTCCGTAACCTAGCGGGCGGGCTTCCGGTTAGTCGTTAGGCGTGTGAGGGCTTGCACCCGGTGCACTCGCGGAAATGCATTGGCATACTTCTACAAGAAGACTAAGCTAAGGAGAAAGGAAATAATAAGCGTAGGAAGGTATTATATACCGAAGTAGTTGATCCGTGCGCCCTTTGAGTCATTAGGTGTTGACTCATAATTGTTAACTCATCGCCGCAGGGATCTTCCAAGGCACTTAACGGTCTAGACCGTCACATTACCCCCCTCTTCTCGGGCTTGAAGGTAGGACTTGAGCGCGTCCGTTTCTTGAAGTGCCGACGCTGGCTCCCAAGTTAGTCTTGCATATCCTTTCCACTTAACGTGGTATTGCTTCTGGGGCCTTCGTTGGCCGCGCTTTCGTTTCATCCTTTCTCCATGAATTGCCTCAACTATCCACCATTCGTGTCCATCATCTAATATTGGCGGCGGCTGGTAGTCGTCCTGTTCTTGACTCGGCAGAGGGTCTATTCCAGCAGGACGTAGGAGGTCAACATTAAAGACGTTGTGTATGCTACTTGGCACATCCAGTCGATAGCTGTGGGGACCAACTACTTCAGTAACTGTGAACTTTGCTGAGCGGTCATCTAACTTCCGGCTTGGGCGGTCTGTCTTAATGTTCTTCATGCTCAGCCAGACCTTATCTCCCACTTTGTACGCAGGTGATGGGTTCCGGTGTCGATTCGCTTGGGCCTCCTGATCCTGTTGCGCGTTTGCCATCGATGCTTCTACCCATTCGGTGATTTCCTTGATCTTCGCAACAATCGCTTCTCCCTTCTGGATGGGCGACGTCGGATTCTGCATGGGCTGTGGATCTTCGAATAGCTGTAGCGGCTCGAGATGGTATCCATGAGAGAGGAAGAAGGGACTAACGCCCGTTGATGAGGATTCGTGACCATTAATCGCGAGCTCGACTGCTGGTAACCAATCGACCCAGTTGTTCTGCGCTTGATTGGTCATTCGACGAAGTTTTTTCTCGACTTCAGTATTAGCGCGCTCTGTCGATCCATCTGTCTCCGGGTGGTACGCTGTCGATATGCGCCTCTCGATCTTGAGTAGTTGGCAGACTCTTTTCCATAGTTGGCCAACGAATTGACTACCTCGATCAGAGACGATTGCTGCTGGGACTCCATGATAGCGGTAGAAGCGCTTAATGAATAGATTGGCGATTGTCTCAGCTTCGGTATCCTTGCAGCCCTCAAGAATAACTCCCTTCCCCAGACGATCGGTGATTACCATAAGCATTTGACATTCTTGGCTCTCAGGTAGCGGGCCAATAAAATCAATCGAGATCTCTCTCCACTGACGATTTGGTACAGGTAACGGCCGCAATAGTCCTTGCTTACGATCTCTCCAGACTCTTGTCCTTCCACAAACGTCGCAGTTCCGCACGAATCTTCGTACGTCTGATACGAAGTTTGGCCAGAAGAATTGCCTAGCGACGAGGGCTATCGTCCCGTTACGTCCAGGATGAGCCGTCATAGTCGAATCATGAAGTGTTTGAATTAACTTAGTCCTCAGTGGCTCGTAATTCGGCACCCAGCGCCTGCTGCGGAATAGTAGCTCTCCTTGGCCATTCAGAGAGCAATCAGCGACTGAGAGCTTGACTGGCTCTTCTAAGTCGTTTGGTAATGTCCTTTTATCTTCTCTTACTGCCGTTACTAGGCGTTCTTGATCCGGGTCCGCCAATTTAGCCTCTTGCCAGAGTTGTCGCAAATGATCCTCAATTAGCTCTGTTTGCTGCGTGTCTGTCGGTTCGTATGCTTCTCTCTCAGTTCTTTCTTGTCGTCTTGTCTGTACTGGTACTGCGAGCACTCTCCAACAGTTGGCTTGGATCTTGTCAGGGCTGAGGAGCTGTGCAATGCGATGTTGCAACCTCTCATCATCTTGGGACACTGGTAGGTCTTGATCTCTTCTTGTGAGTGCATCCGGTTGTGCTCCTAGCTTGCCAGGTCGGTAGGCAATGGTAAAGTTGAACCTGCTCAGAATGAGCTGCCATCGCATTTGTCTCTCAGACAGTCGTCGAGCTGTGGTGAAGTACTCGAGGTTCTTATGATCTGTAATGATCTTGAATTCCTTAACGCTGCGTAGTTCCGCATCCCATTGCTGAAGGCATTTGATAATTGCGAGAAGTTCCTTATCGTAGATCTCATAGTTGCATTCTGCTGGTACATTCTTCTTTGAGAAGTAGGCAACTGGTCGGAGTACTCCATCGTCATCGTATTGAGATAGGATACCTCCAGTACAGTACCCAGAGGAGTCAGTTTCGAGGATTGTCTTCCGATCCGGGTCAAATTGGGCGAGAACTGGTGCTGTGATAAAGGCCCTCTTTAATTTCTTAAAGGCTGCCTCTGCTTCTTGAGTCCAGTTGAATTGATTGCCCTTCCTTGTGAGTACGCGTAGGGGAGCCGTGATCTGTGAGTACCTATCGATAAAGCGACGGTAGAAGTTTGCGAAACCAAGGAATCCAAGTACTCCTTTAACCGTTATTGGCGCTTCCCATTCTTGAATAGCCTTAATCTTTATAGGATCCATGCGGATGCCCTTGCCTGCTTCAATGATAAATCCAAGGTACTTGGTTGACTGAACCTCGAATTCGCATTTATCGATATCGAGCTGAAGCCCTGCTGCTTGAAGCTTCTCAAGTACTTGAGTAACATGTTTCCGGTGCTGCGAGCGAGATCCTTCGGTGAAAATTAGAATATCGTCAACGTAGGCTGATACGAAGTCGTCAAGAAACTCCTGGAGTGTCCAGTTGATGTACCGTTGGAAGGTGCTTGGGGCATTGGCGAGTCCAAATGGGGTAACAAGCCATTCAAATAGTCCAAAACGTGTTCGAAATGCTGTAAGCCATTCGTCTCCTGGCTTGATTCGGATCTTATTAAACGCTGCAATAACATCAAGTTTGGTAAACCAGCGTGCCTTGCTAATTCTGTTGAGAGTCTCCTGGATAAGGGGTAATGGGTAACGGTCCTTTCGGGTAAGCTGATTGAGTGCACGATAGTCACAGCAGAATCGTAGGCCTCCTCCCGGTTTTCGTACAAATAGGACAGGAGCGGCTGCAGGCGAATTGCTTACACGGATAAATCCCTTATCAAGATATTCCGTAAGGGTCTTCCGGAGGACTAATAGCTCATCTCTTGACATGTTGTATAGGGGCCCCCATGGTGCCTGTGGTGTCTTGCCGTTCTCATCCTTTTCAAGCTCGATTGCGTGATCAATTCCAGGCCGGTGGGGTGGTAGCCTGTTAGCCTCTGTTCGGTCAAATGCGGGTAGAAATCTCTCTAGCCAAGGTGGTAACTTAGTGCTTGGGTTGGTATGTTTCTTCTCTGCAAGAGCCTTATTAATATCCGCTAAGCTTGCAGAGAATACTTGAACTCCTAGTCGTTTTCTCTGGGTGAGGTAATAAAATGCAACTGCTCCAATTCTCCGGTAGTTAGGCGTTTGTGTCTCCTTCTGATTACAGATTGTAAGGCCAGAATCCTTAAAGCGGAGTGTCTGTTGTTCAGCGTCTAGTACCGCTTTCTCCTTCTCTAGCCAGGGCAGACCTAGGATAATGCTATACCCTTCAATCTTTGGGGCAACATGAAAGTACGCCTGTTTTGTTTGGTGTCCACCAACATCGAGCTCGGCGACAGCTACTTCGGTAATCCAGGAGTCGGTTATTGCGTCCACTGACTGGATTTGTCTTGGTTCGATTGAGATACGCTGGAGCTTATGCTTGCGTGCAAATTGAGCATCGATAAAGCCGTAGGAGAGGCAACCTGAGTCAATAAGAGTTTGTGCAGAGACAACTCTATTGATAAGTGTAGAAACTAGAAAAGGTGCCTTCTCCATATGCTTCTTCTCGAACTGCTTCCAATCTGCTTGAAGCTTACTATTAGCTGGTTGATAGCCAGCTTCTAGCTTGCTTTGCTCCTTCTGCTCCTGACGGCGATTTTGGTCAGGAGCTACTCTTTTCCCGAGTCCTGATTATCGTTCTCCTCATCCTCAAGCTGGGGGCTAAGATAGGCTTCGCCTGTCTCGTAGGGTTGGCTTGAGTAGGGCGGCGGGCAGGGGCATAAGGGCATGCCTGCCACCAATGTCCGGAGCCACCGCAGCGTGTACAGAGCCTATTTTGACGGCGTCGGTTGATTTCCTCTTGGGTCACCCACCTCGCTCTTCTCGGCTGAGTTGTAGCAGCTTGGGCGGGTGGCGATGGCTGCCAGTCCATTTCATTTGGATCCGCTTTTGGCTGAGCATCTTGAGGAGTTGTTGTCCTCCAGGTCTGTGAGGCCTGCCACTTAAGGCGTTCCTGGCTTATCTGTTTCTGGAGCTTCTGGCCTGTTCGAGTCTGGTAGGCGTGGAGACGATCGTCTACTTCCTTTAACGTGTTGCAGTAGCTTTCGAAGCTGCCGCTTGCTGGGACCGTAATCATTGCGCGTGCAAGCTCGTCTCCGAGGATTCGGTCCAGCGACATCTTCTTGGCACTGTCAGGCCAGTCTGCTCCGCCTGCTTCGATTAGGAGGCTTTGCCATTCCATATAGGCTTCGATAAATGGCCTTCTCCCTTGACGTAGCGAATCCAATCTTCGTTGAGCTCGTTCTTTGGCTTGAGGGTCCTGGAAGACGAGTTGCATTTGCTGGAAGAAGGTGTCTGCGTATGCTTGGTCTGGAGTCCCGAATTGGCGTGTCCACGCGTCCATTCTCTTAAGTGCCTTACCTCGAAGGCAAGCGGCTAATGCCCAGAATTTAACAAATTCAGTGCACTGGTGGTAGTCAACTCGGATTTTTACTTGAGCTTGCTGTAGCCAGGCCTCAAGCTTTTCGGGTTCGCCGTAGTACTCTTGGAGCTGGGGTAGGGCTTTGCCGGGCTTTGCTCCATTAGTGATACGCTTCTGTTCTTCTTCGCGAACTTGTCGCAGCTCTTCTTCATGCTTCAGCTGTAAGAGGCGGAGTTCCTCTTGCTGTTGCTTCTCCTTCTGTTCCATGTATTGGAAGAACCACTGTGGGGGTGCTTCTGGTGGTGCTTTGTCGTTTTCCATTGTTGCTTCGTTAGGTTTTCTCCTGGTTGTCTTCTTGGTTGTCTTCTTAGTTGTCTTCTTGGTTGTCTTCTTGGTTGTCTTCTTGGTTGTCTTCTTGGTTGTCTTCTTGGTTGTCTTCTTGGTTGTCTTCTTGGTTGTCTTCTTGGTTATCTTCTTGGTTGTCTTCTTGGTTGTCTTCTTGGTTGTCTTCTTGGTTGTCTTCTTGGTTATCTTCTTGATTGTCTTGGGTGTCTTGGGTGTCTTAGGTGTCTTAGGTGTCTTCTTGGTTGCTTATTGTGGGGAGGAATGCCGGTGCTCGCGTGGGAGCCTTGGCGCGAAGAGGAGGTGTGGAGCTTAGTCTAATGTGAGGGCTTGCACCCGGTGCACTCGCGGAAATGCATTGGCATACTTCTACAAGAAGACTAAGCTAAGGAGAAAGGAAATAATAAGCGTAGGAAGGTATTATATACCGAAGTAGTTGATCCGTGCGCCCTTTGAGTCATTAGGTGTTGACTCATAATTGTTAACTCATCGCCGCAGGGATCTTCCAAGGCACTTAACGGTCTAGACCGTCACAAGGCGCTTCTTCCCACGTATAGGGTCGGCCTAAAGTGCGGCGACTTTAGCGTTCGACGGTTCCTAGTCTATTCCTTCTGGCTTATCCCTAGCTTAGTAGTAGCTGCCCGAAGGATTCGCGCGTTGCCCCTTCTAGGCTTGGGCAAAGCGCTTTTGTTGGTCTTCGATTAAGCGGATACGCTAGTAGAATTCGTCGTACGTTGTCGGGGGGACGGTGCCAATTAGTCCTTGGTGTAATTTCGGGTTTAAGGCTACTTCTAGGAACCCGATCTTTACGTTGTTCTACTAACTTAGACCGCCTACTTCGACTAAGGTTTGGTTAAAGTCCGTAAGGAACGTACGGAGGCCTTGTTCCTTCTGTCGAACTCGATTAAGTTTGGCGAGGGCTTTAGTTTGAATGTCCGGGTCTCGGAAGGTCTTAGAAAGAGCGGTAAAGAAATCTTCCGTACGAAGCTCTTCCCCTGTGTTGTTCTTTGCCTCGATCTATGGTAGCAGTCTCTTCGCTGCCTTACCTTAGAGGCGGCTGTAGGCGTAGTAGACCTTCTCTTTCTCCGTACGATAGACCGCTTCGTCGACGATAAGCTTGGTACGTAGGTTGTATTCGAACTAGGGGTACAGTGTAGGGTCGTCGCCGTTAAACCTCTCGACATCCGGGAAGCGGGCCTTCGCTAGGGCCGTACGATATTTAGTACCCTCTGTCGTGTGTTAGGTAGGAGGTTCGGGCGCGGCTGCTGTACCGGCTTCGTTGGTACGGTTCGCAAGGAGATTTCGTACGGAGTCTTCTAGCGCTTAGTAGCGGTGTTGGTTCTGCTGCTCCGTATTGTTGAACTGTTCCGAAAGTCCTCGTACGAGATCCACTAAAGCGGAGAGGACGACTTGGGGGTCTTCGTTGTTCATGGTGCGTTGTATATAGGAAGGAGGCCTTCCTATAGTTAATAATGAGCAACTTCTAATGTTAGGAATCGATGGTGAATTTACATTCAGCTACGTTCTATTTATAAGAAGAAGTTGCTAAGGAGTGGAGAGAGCTACGAGAAATGAGAGACTAAATAGTAGCGCGGCGAAACGATGTTCCTGAACTAGTACTGTGCGTACAAGTCCTTTGGACTCTAACATAATGGGTGTTCCCTGCTTAATGTCAGCCCGCATAAACCACTTGTAATGAGTCCAATAAGGCGTCTACATTGTGTTTTCGTCGATATAGACAACCCGGTGCTCCTTGCTAAAAAGTCAGTTGGAGAATCAATCATCTGCCTGCCGAATCTGGTTGAAAAGATACGACAACCAAACGAAGTGAAAGCCAAAAGCCAACCGATTTCCAATTCTAGTGTATTCTGAGCCTAACAAGCCCGCGACGCGCAACCCCCCAAAGCAGACTAAATCCACCACCCTCCCTACTTCCTATACCACATCCTCGTGATCTTCGTCCCCCGCATCCTCTTCTGCAGCTGAAACACGCCATACAGCAGCGCCTCCGGCGTCGGCGGACAGCCGGGCACGTACACGTCGACCGGCACGACGCGATCCACCCCCCTCACGACGCTGTAGCTGTAGTGGTAGTAGCCGCCGCCGTTGGCGCAGCTGCCCATGCTGATGACCCACTTGGGCTCGGGCATCTGGTCGTACACCTGGCGCAGCGCGGGGCCCATCTTGTTGGTCACGGTGCCGGCCACGATCATGACGTCGGCCTGGCGCGGCGAGGCGCGGAAGATGATGCCGAGCCGGTCCTGGTCGTAGCGCGGCATCGACACGTGCATCATCTCGATGGCGCAGCAGGCGAGTCCGAAGGAGGCGGGCCAGAAGGAGCCTTGGCGGGCCCAGTTGGTGATGGCGTCGAGGGTGGTGCTGTGGCGGGGGTGTTAGGGTGGTGGTGGTGGAGGTGGAGGGGGGAGGGTGGGGGAGGCGGACAGGACGTGCTCGACTACGCTGGTCGGCTGGCGTTGGGTCGATGGGGTGGTGGGTGGAGGTGGATCGGTGATGGAATTTGCTTGTTGCTGGTTCGATGTGTGGCTGAGCGGTCGGGCAAGATGGCTTGAGATGCTTTGGTATACATGGCGCTTGAGCAGCGGGGAAGCTGCGGATGTTAGCGAGTGACTGCTGAAGGTAGGAGGTGGCTTTAGGGACTACCTGTCCGCAGCTGTCGTGCACAGACAGCCCTCATCTCTCAAGTGCGTAGCGGAAGGGACCTGGGACTGAAGTTGAACAGCGTGAGAGCACGATGAGAAGGACGGACGTTTTTTCCATCTGAGCTGTCTGGATCGCAAGAGCTCCGCGGTTCCGCGGTCAATTGCACCATGCTCTGCTGGAGGAGCAGCATCCCGCCCGAACGTACAGGCACGTTCAGTTCATACAGCACACGTTTCTAACATATGACACGTATGTGGAAGCGTGCGTGCAACGACAATACCAATTCTGATTGGCTGACGTCCGCCCATACTGTTGAAGAGGAGCAGCAGTCTCCGTCACGTAAACACGCATTGCAAAGCAGCAGGTTCCATTCGTGACAGGATTGCCTGTGCAGGAATGGCGCGGCGGAGATGCCGGCGCGATCCGCCGGAATAAACCCACTCGAACCCGCACCCTCCCGGCGCCCGTCACCCGACATCAGCATGCCACCTTCCAATCCAGCGGCCGCGGTTACAAAGCACCAGTGCTCAAAGTGTGGGAGCTCGTACTGCACCGTCATGAGGCCACCCGTAAGTTGTGCACTCCGAGCCTACCCGAGAACGAGTGCGGGGCTTACCCGCCCGCAGACGTTGGCCAACTCTCATCCAGCTGTCCCTTCTGCCACCGTTGCTTCGCACGAAGGCAAGTATCGGCCAGAAACCGTGTGGCCGTGTGCTGATGCGGTTGCAGCGATGTGGCGCGCCGCCACACCAAGACGTGTGCGCGCAAGGAGAACCAGCCCGTTCCCGCAGAGAAAAGACGAGGCAAGAGGCGTCAAGCGTGCGACAACTGCGTGTGATCGGACCTCGAGATGTGCCAGTTGCCGCAAGCACGGGTTGAACTGCTCCTACGCGCGGTTGGACGACGCTGGCCCACCGACATCCCCGGGACCCGCAGATGACGGCCAAGCGCCTGGGAAGTTCCCCGTCTCCTTCCTGGTCAGCTTCACGGATCCAGGAGTAGAGGGTTCTTCGGGGCTGCTTGCGGCTCAAAGCATGAACGAGAACCACAACAGCCAAACCGCCATATCCGACACGTCTCTGCAGAACTGCGTCGATTCAGGCTACGACGAGTCCTCATTCGACGCCTTTCCATATGGAGATAGCGACCTACTTCCAGGAATCTTCCCAAACTGGCTCTCCGGGAACGCTGGATATCCCGTTTCCGAGCACGAGCCAACGGAGGAGCCAGACCTGGCCATCCTGCACAGCCGCGGGCAGGAGCTCATATCCCTGCTGGCATCTCTCCATGCAAGTCTTCAACGTGAAGATGCTGAGAATGCCCCCTTTTTTTGACTTGGGCCTGGCCAGGTCCGTGTTCACAGGCAAAAACATCTACGACTTCATCTGGGCGTATTTCGACCGGCTGCACCGCCACATCGCTGTCCTCCACCGACCGTCGTTCGACCCCCACACTGTTGCTCTGCCTCTTTTTCTCACCGTGATCGTTGTTGGAGCTGCATTTACCGCCCCGAAAGATGACGCAATATCCACTCGCCAGTTCCTGTGGCTCGCTGAGGAGTTCGTATTCCGCGCCCCTCAATTCCAAAGGCTAGCCCAAGGGAGACCAACTGAAGAAGAGGATCCAAAGGACCTGCTTGAGCACGTACAAGCCGCTCTGCTCATTGTAGGCTCACAGCTAAGTATGAATAACCGCCGAACCCGCCGCCGGGTCAGGACCCAGCGACACCCATCCCTTGTTGCGGCTGCCAGAGTGCTCTTCGTCGCCCAATCCGAGAGCAGGAGGGACTCTCGCCGCCCACCTGCTTCTGAATGGGAGGATTTCATCGGCTCCGAACTATGCATACGGTGTGTCAACACTCTTATCCCCATGCGCTGCCTTCACCCGCTAACTCCCACCACAAAATAGACTTGCCGCCTCCACCTTTCTCACTGATGCCCGATTAACCGTCCACTTCAACAGCCCGCCAGCGATATCGCTATCCGAACTCACATGCCGCCTCCCTTGCCGCGACGACCTCTTCGAAGCCGAGACCGCCGAGGCATTCCACCGCCTCCGCCAATCCACAGCCGCCGACTCCCTCCAGCCACCCCACTCGCTCGCCGAGCTCACGACTCTCCTCACGCAAGACCGCTGGCCCGGCCCCTCCGACCCCACCTTCCGAGGCACCACGATCCGCCACCTCATGATGGCAATCTGCGGTCCGTGCCCCCTCGCCCAAGCGACCTCCCGGCTGACCCTCCCCCCGACAGCCCTCAACACCGCCTCCCACACCCTCCGCGCGGCGTCCCTCCTCGCGCCCAACCAAGCCCGCCTCTCGCGCGCCCTCGCCCGCTGGAAGGCCCTCTGGGACGGCGTGGCGGCGCGCGCGCCGCCGCAGGAGCTGCGCTGCGTCGGCTTCATGCGGCACGCGGACGAGTTCTGGTGGTTCGCGGCGGGGGTGCTGCGGGTGTGCGCGGAGGGGCGGGAGGGGCGGTACGGGTTCCTGGCGGACATGGCGCCGCGGGATGACTTGGAGGACTGTAATCGGTTGGTTCGGGAGCTGAGGGATGGTTGGGGCTCGGCCGAAGGAGGGGGGGAGTTTCCCCCAGGATGATGTTCAGCGGACTGGGGGAAGCTTCTGGTGCCGTCTGATGTGCAGACGCTTCGGATTTCTCGGCCTGTTCGGCTTTTCTGGTCAACGTGGACGTCCCGCGCAACACAGGCTTTATTCTGGCTGCCCCGCCTCCGCATCCTTACTCTCTGCCGTGCCTAGGAATCCAAACCCGACCTGCCGGAACCATCCAAACGCGGCGAGAAAACGGACAGGATGTGCAACCACCAAGCCGATCTTCTCCCAAACACGAGAGGCCCCCCGGACATAAAAGGGCGTACAAACGAGCAACGTCCCGCCAGACAAACCGCACTCCTCTCCCCTCGATAGCCCCTCATCTCAAACCCTCCAAACCCGCGTCCAGCCCCCCCAGCCCCTCAAACACCAACCTCAAAACCCACGAGCAACCGGCAAAAAAAAGCAAAAAAAAAAATGCTCGACTACACCGACGCCCTCATCATCCTCACCACCACCGCATCCACCCCCCTCAGCCGCGCCCTCGCCCACGCCTATGCCCGCCACGGCGCCCGCCTCGCCCTCCTCGACCCGGACCCCGCCGCTGCCGCCGACATTCGCAACGCCCGGGCCTTCCCCGACCTGCGCGCCGCCGTCGCCGCCGTCGGCGTCCCGGACGTCCTGCACTGCCACCACGACCACGGACCTGCCGCTGGGGAGCGTTCGGACGTCCTGGAAACCGACGCGGCGGCGCTGGCCGCCGGGCTGGAGGCGCGCGTGCTGGGGCCGCTGCGAGCGGTGCGGGCGGTTGTGCCGGGGATGCGGGGGCGGGGGGCGGGCGGGTGGTGCTGACGGGGAGTGCGGCTGGGTACGGGGCGGTGCGGTGCGGAGAGGGGGAGATGTGGTGCGGGGGTGTGTGCGGCAGGGGTGGCGGGGTTGGGGGCGCAGTTGGCGGGGGGTTGAGGGGGACGGGGGTGGGGGTGACGGTGGTGTATCCGCCGAAGGGGGTGGGGGAGGAGGGGGTGGAGGGAGAGTCTTTGCGGGATGGGACTTGAAGGGCGGGGCGAGGGGGAGGGAGATGGGTGTGGAGGAGGCGGCGGAGCGGATGGTAGAGGCAGTGAGGGGACAGAAGTTCTGCGCGAGTGCTGACGAGATGTTTGAGACGGTTCTGGTGCATTGGGCGATGAACGGGTTTGACCCGAATGTCGAGTATCCGGTGCGGTGCTGAGCGTCTGTTTCCTGTTTTGTTTCCCTTTGATGTCATGTGCAAGTGGCAGCGGTGCATCAATACCCAAGCAACGAGTCGCGATCTAGTCAATGGAATCAATAAGAGACCAGAGACATCACTTGTTGATGATTGAGCTTTCAATAATGACTCGGTGGCGAAACCCTCAACTCAAATGACAAGCAACGTCATGTGAACATGGCAACGAGCATACCTGGAACCTCCTGATCCCCCCCTCAGAAATCTCAAACCCATAGTTTGAGTATGCGTGGGCGCTGCAGCCGACAGAATTCAAGCATTCGTCCGGAGACTTAGAACTACAGTAGCAAGTCTGTTCGGATGCTACATTTTCCCTGTATTGGCCGTCAGCTGCAACATTCTATTTTATAAATCGTCCTCGTGCTCTCATTGCTTGCAGCTCAATTGATAAAGAAAAACTCCAAGTAGAGGCACGTGGGAGTAAAGGACGTGAAGTAGCTAAGATATAAATATTTGGCTTCTTCCTTATAGTAGCGCACTTTCTCTCTTCAAGCTGCCTCATCGTCTTCAGACACACGCTCGAAGTAGCCTTACTCAACAATACAAACTTACTTTTGCAGATGCCCACCAACAACACCAACAACTGCGGTGTCAATGGCTGCGTTAACTGCACCAACTCCGATGGGGCTCACAACGGCGCCGTTGTCGCCTCCAGCAGAGGATGCGGTGGTCGCCAGCTCGAGCGTGCAATCAGATGTTCGTAACGTTTCCCATCAGCACTTTTCCTTCTGTTTCTAATCATCCTGGCATCTCTGGGATACTATGTGTTCCCTACCGTCCACGAGTTGAGGGTGGAGTTCTTTCGCAACCCCTGTAGGGACCTGGTCCGTTGCGAGCTGGTCAGTCGGGATGACGGCACCCATAAGCTTTGCAGCCAACATTGCGTCACCAGAACCGAGGCCATGGAGGCACTCTTCGCCTAGTTGCTTCCGTTGACCGACATCGAGTTGCCTAGGCGTGGGTAGATCTGGAGGCAAGCATGACGGACAAATGGAGTCTGAGATTTTTTAGGACGGGATTGAGAAATGTCTTACGGAGCCCCAGCGGCTGATGATATGGCGTCATGGTCCAGGCGAAAATTCACATTCGTAAATTTCCAACTCACGATCACCTTGGCTAGCTTGCGAGCAATCCGAGCACGGTTCCGTCGAGTAGTCTTAGATATTACTCCATTGGGCAATCCTTTTATTTTTCCTGCATAGATGGCGCAGCCATCTTCTCCTCTGAGCCGTTCCGCCAGCAGCAATGCTGCATAGCCTTGACGGCATGAGCGGCATTTCACAATATTCTGCCCACTCATACTCAAATCCGGGACCCTTCTCGTGAAAAAAATAAGAATGTGGTCCCTGGCCGAGAGACATCCTCGTCTCCGGATCCCTCTCAGAGTGCGCGATATAAAGTTTTCTTGACGGTGAAAATGCTTTTCCACTCCAGATCATCTCCTCCTCCTCATCATAGTATAGCCTCGCCGCTGTGCTCGCCCTCGAAGCCGTGGGACTGCAGGTTCTTCCGCCTGAGCTTGTCTCTCTTCTTGCGCTCCTCGATCTCCTGTTTCTGCAGCGCGAAGACCTGCTCGACCGGTGCTTGTTCGAAGGGTTCGGGGATGTAGTCGTCTTTGTCGAGGTCCTGTTGCGCACAAAAAAACAAACGTTCAGCTCCACACATCCATCAGAAACGCGCGTATGCCGTCCGAAAGGGAAGGAAAGGGCAGCCTCGTACAATCTCGCCAAGCAGCAGCACGTTCTCGCCGCGCACGAGGAACACACCGCGGTTGATGTCGGCGTACAGGTTCTGCACGAAGATGCGCTCGATGGTGTCCTGGAGGACGAGGTTCGCTGCAGGAAGGCCGTAAAGCGTCAGCCGTCGCGATGTCCCATTCCCAACCCGGCTTCCCCGACACCCAGAATTGTCTCCGTACCGAACTGATCCCAACTGCGCAGCACGCCGATGAGCTTCCGTCCGTCGCGTAGCGCGACCATGAGCTTCTCTGCAGGACACACGCGATAAACTTCCGCGTCAGTCGTCTCTCAAGATACACGTCGCAGCATTGCGGGGCCGGCAGGGGAGGAGCAACTGACTGTCGGTCAGGTCGAGGAGCTGTGCGGCGGTGGTGAACATCTGCGGCGGAAGCTGGGGCACCATTGGCGGCATGGGTTGCTGGGCGCCTGCTGCCGCTGCTGCTGCGTCGGGCGGCGGAGCGCCTCCGCCGCCCGGAGGCGGTGGTGGGTCGTTGAGGGTGAGGTTCTCCATTGTCGGGATGGACGGACGGGTCGTGGTAAAACGTGGTTGTGTTCTCGGTCAAGGCCAGTCCATGACCAACGCGACAGAAGCTTTTGTGGGATGCGGGAGGGGCGCCGTTGAGGGTGATGCGCGACGTGGGTGCTTGACGTTATGTCAGGGCCAAGTCGCCAAGGCTGAGTCCGTGCACCGCGTCGTGTGCGTGTGTGTGTGCCTCAGGCACGAAAGGCTGCTCAGCCGCCAGCATCGCACGCCTCGTCTCACTCATATTGGATCAGATGTTTTGTTTAAAAGTCGGGCTTCTGTTCGCCCGAGAGCTCGGAGAACATCGAGCCACACCACCGAAGCTATAAGTACAAAGCCAAGACGTGCGCCGTATCCAGAACCAGCTGATGCCCAAGTCATGTCCTTCGTCCAGTAGCCCAGTGTCCGTAAACTCTCACACGTGCCCTAATGCCAGCATTCCTGAGTGCCTGCGCCAATCTATGCCAAATGTCCCGGGGGTATTTCAATGTGCCAATTCCTCAATGCCAACCACGATAGGGATATCTCTTGCTCGATCCTCCTCTGGAAAAAAAAAAAAGGGAAACTCCTCGCATGCTACAATACGCCAGCCAATACAGAACTTTTCTTACTGTCCGCCGCCGTGCTTCAAAAAGACCTTCCTCGTGGTGTTTGCCTCCTTAGCACCCAGCATCTTCGCCTGGTTCATCATTCCTTCAATCCATTCCAGCTTCTCCCCCGAAAGGTCCAACTTCTTCGTCTTCGGTCCCGCCAATCCGACTTCGCTACCTGCCCACGATCTCTGCGACGCTCCAGAGTCGATATTCTCGTCTCTGTCTGCCGAGCTGTAGCTGGACATGGCGCTGCCCGGGCGCGACCGCGGTCCAGGTGTGCTAGTGTTAGGTGTGCCCAGGAATCGCTTCGGTCCGCCCGTGTTGCTGTGGGAGCTGGAGGGCCGCACCGCTTCTGGGGTTCCCTGCATTCCGAGAAATTCGACTCTGCCCTCGGAAACAACCCGTCTGCTGTGATGTTCCGCGTATTGCCGGAGGTATTCGCCCAAGTCCGCCCAGCCGCCTCCCACCCGAACCATCAGCCTTTCGCCATTCTCGCCAACACGACGCACAAAGAGCTTGATCGGCTTGTCCTTGCCAGGCTGCATAAGATGGTAGAGCTTGATACCAGAGTCACCGGGGCGTGCATGACGTTGAGAGCGGTCATGCTCGTCCTTGACTGGTGACATCGTGATCGACTGTGCGCTAGGTTTCCGTGAAACCCGCAGCGATGATTGCGGCTGAGATCCGGAGAAGGCGCGCTTGGACCTAGAGTCAGAGTCTACCGGGGACGACTCCGCGTCTCCAGACGTGAGGCGAATCGGCGCATGGACAGACGTGATGAGACGGCGGATCTGCTGTTCCAAGTCTGCGGTTGCGCTCGAAACCCGACGATGCTGTGATTTCCTGGCCAGGCTCAAATACTTTGGCCGTGGAGGCGAATCTTCATCAAGGACCTTGTCATTGTCAGAATCCGAGTCGCTGGGCATTACGATCGGAACTTGTTGAGATTTGCTCCTTCGCTTGTGCATGGCAGAGTTCAGCGGCGGCCGGGGCATCTTTGCAGTAGCTCTTCCAGGAAGCGGTCGGAGCGAAGGTGAGTTGTCCGCGCTAGCATCAGGACTAGATGGCAGAGAATCCGTCGGCGTTGGATAGTCTGGCTCGATCCGAACTTCCGGAGTATCCAAGGTGGGAGCATAGCCATCGCTGCTCTCAGAAGAGACGGTCTCTTCGTCAGTCTTGGCCAAAGGACCGCCAGGGTGCGAGTGGCGTCGCCGGGGGCTGCTGTTGTTAGACGCCAGATCAGGCGGGTTGCTTGAATTACTGCCCCGTCTGACATCCACGCTCTTGACTTGCGATCGAGTATAAGACTCGATTGAGGTGACAAAAGCGCGCCTCTCTACGGATTCTTGGATACTGCTTTCCGCGATCGCTTCTGAGTCGTCACTGTCGGCCTGCTCGTCATCGAGGTCGACGTTGCGGAAACGAGTCGCCTTCGTCGGCGTGCCTTCAATCGTCTCCAGTCGCTGGAAGAACTTGAAGGGTGATACGTGAATGTCAGGTTCAGACCGAGATCGCGAGCGTTGGTGGCCGCGGTCAATGATATGCGACGGAGATTTCGGACCAAATGTGGTGTTTGTGCGATTTAATTTAGGTACAGGTCGTGCGAGCTTGTTGCCATTGCCATTCTCATCGGACAGTAATCCGTGCTCGCCATTGTCCGACGACAATAATGTCTTCCGCGGGGTGTGTTGTGCGCCGAAGCCGAAGGGTTGATCTGCACCGCGTGCTGATGTGGGCCGAGTGAGTTTTTCCGGCGGTCTGGACATTACCATGTCAAGCTCAAAAATACGCTTCTGTGCGTCGGCCGCCCACTTGCTGTAATTCGCCTCGACTGCCTCGAACTCGTCAATCCAGTCATCGGGGAGAACGTCGTTCATGCCCTCGAGTGCGTCCAGCATCCGGTCAAGCTTCCGTCCCAGGCTCGTGATCTTGCTCTGCAGGCTGTCGCGGGTCTCGGTGATGACCTCCTTCCAGCCATCGAGCGCCTTCGTGGAATTCTGAGGATCATCGGGGAGATCCAACGCATCCCATCCCTGACGCATAGCCTTCTTCACGTCGTCCAAGCCGGCCAGGAAATGGGGCACCTCGTGCAGGACCGTCAGGCGGATCGACCACACAGTCGTCAGCTGGCTGAGATACGAGAGACACGGGAGAGCCTGGAGCATGGTGTGGGTTACGACGTAGGAAAAGTCATCCAAGAGGTGGAGCTGGGCACGTTTGTTGCCATAACCTGAGCCGGGCCGCGGCCGTTCCATGGGATACATGTCCAGGATGTGTCCTTTGAGTTCGTCCATGTTCAGATCCTCCAATTCTTCCTTGATCTCGTCTATCCGTGCGCCGTATGCCAGGACCTCCGATGCGGGCAGCGAGCCCCAATACGTCGAGCCATCAGTGTCTTTCTTGTCCGTCGAGGCACCATCCCTGTCGACGCGTTGCGTGTCCTTCTCCTGAATGTATGGGTCGTGGCGCAGCGGCGGTTCGAAGGTGTCGTACCACATCCATCGCTCCAGCTCGGCACACCAGTCCTTGATCTTCTTCGTTGCGGAGGCGACGCGGACGCCCAGGTTCTTTTCTGCGGTGGATGCGTTGGAGATGCCGGACAGGAGCTGCTGTTCCTCGGGAGCTGCGGCTGGGTCGATGCCGTCGGTGAAGGCCTGCAGAGTGGCGGACGGGGAAACGGCCCAGGGCTGGGATTCGTAGGCGGTCATGTTCTTGCGCCGATCGCGCGTAGGCGAAGCGGAGGGGGAGTCTCTCCTGGCGCAGCGCTCCAGGAGCGGCGTGGAGAGGGAGAGCGCGCTTGGTGGGCGCGCCGCCATGGCTGGATGCGGAAGGGGTGCTCTGATGACAAAGTGTACATAAAGGAGTAATGTGGTGTGGGTGAAGGTGTGCGGATGAGATTGAAGAATGAGGTGGACGCGTCGCGGGAGATGATGACGGTTCGGGAAGGCTATTGGCACAGTAATTACAGGCCCCAATTTGCGAGACCAGGCCTTCTCAGGTTCGGCCAGAAGCTATGGCATTCGCCGGCAGCCAATGAACGGGGATTCTCGGGCCGCACCCCGCCTTCCCTTCCTTCCCGCAAACGCGTGCCTGGCGGGCACCACGGATGCGCTGGCTCGACCCGCGCGTAAACACCAGCTTCAACACCACAGAACCCATCGCGCTCTCACCGCCCGGCTGATTGCCATCCACGGACCGCGCCCGTCGCCCCTCTGCTCCACGATGTGCCGCCAAAGTCCACCGCGCTAGCCCCCGTTGCTAGTACTAGTAGGTAGCCGTGTGGATCTATGTAGCCCTACGTGCCGATCCGGAGGCCCCCTCGCTGCTCAGTGCTTCTGCTTTTCCTTCTCGCGGCGGCCCTCTTGCACGAGGGCGTCGACCCTAGCCGACGTCAGTCTGCGGTCCGTCAGGGGCTGGGCCTAATTTTACCTCTGAAAAGCCCCGAAGCCCTCGATAAAACACGACGCGACCCACTTCCACCACAGCCCACTCAGAAGCGCCACGTTGTGCCGCTGCAGCCTGCGCGCCATGACAGACGCCTCGACAACGTGGATGCCCACCATCAGCGCCAGCACAACCGGCTGCACCTGCGCGGTGAAGGCTGCGAAGCCAGGAGCATACTTGAGCACGTGGTCGTAGATAAACGACCCAGGCAGCGCATTGGCTCGGCGTGAAACAAGCACGTACGTGAGCGCACAGACTGTGAAGACGACAGCATGCGCTCCTCGCGGGCGGGTGTACTGTTTGACTGTAATGTCGCTTCGGCCCAGCGCCGCGAGAGCATCCTTGTCCATCTGGACGAGGCGCTCGCGGGCTTCACGCCACGACTGCATAGGGGGTTCCAGCGGCACCGTGTACTTCTTGCCCGCGGCATCGATGCTCATGGAGCCCAGGTTCATGTCTACCATGCGCGCCTTGCGGGCAGCGAGCGAGGAGACCCTGCAATAGTGCTCGACATAGCGGACAATCTGACTCATCAGCTCGAGCAGGCGGCAGTGGAGTAGGATGCGGCGACGCCTACCGAGTCCTCGTGGTCAGCGTTCATGTGCGCGATGATGCGCTGCTTGGCGGCAGCCTCCTGAGCGGCGGGGTCGGCCATGATGCGGGCTGGTAGCTGACAGGGAGTTCGTCTGCAGGCAAGGTGGGAGGAGCGGGCGAGATGGAGCGGTGCTGCGGCGAGATAGCTACGATCAATCTCCGGACGCGGCGGACACCGTCTTCCGCCGACCCGCGCCCGCCTCCTCGCCCAGCGTGTGTGACAATCGAGACCGCGCTCTCCGCTCTGCGCTCCCCCCCGCCGCCGTGTGACCCATCGAAGCACACCCCGGCCCGCGCCTGCAGCTTGTGCTGCACAGCGGCCGCGACTAAGCGACTTCACGTTAGCAGCTGAACAACCGCTACGCAAGCGACTGCACCACTCACTCGATCCCTCGCGATTGCACGGCGCAAGCCACGATGATCTTCTCGGACGCCGGCTGCTTTCCGAAACGACGGCTCCCTGTCACCTCCGCCCGTTACGGCCAACGAACTGCAGCCTGCCGCCGGATTAAATCATAGACGGCCGAACGGCCGTGATGATGACGACTGAACGGCGAAACTTGGCAACGAGCACGGGCTCCCGCAGGTTTTGGGAGAGAATCCGGGACACTGCGATCGAGACCCACCGCCAGACCTGGCAGGGCTGGCGGGGTTCCGTTCAAGGTTGTGTGTGACCAGCCGCCGTTCTGCCCGCACACTTCGTCGCCCAGGCGCCATGTTGCGTCAGAGGCAGCTCTAGGCGACCAGGGTCTTGCGCGGAAGCTCTTGCAAACCTGCTAATGTACGAGTAGGCTCATCTTTTCTCCCTCCCAATTCCACCCCGTTCGTCTTGCGCATCAACCCTCAACTTTGTCTCCCAACCTTTCGACCACCTCTTCTGCAAGAGCACCTTTTGCGCATTTCTTGTACATACGCCTCTCATCACACCTCCCGCATTGAACCACTAGACTTCGACCATGGCGGATAAGACCCAAGAGGAGCAGCAGGCCTCTGCCGGTGCCGAGGCCCAGGGCAATGCCTCTGCCAGCGGCGGCATTGGCGCGCAAGGCTCCAGCAAAAAGACAACCGAAAAGAAAGCACCGAAGAAGCTCGGCCAGAAGAAGCAACCGGAACCTCAGCAGCAACCAACGCCAGAGGAGTCGCCAGAGTCTGACGCGGAAATGGACGATGCTGAAGACGAGCCCGAACCTGAGCCCGAACCTGAACCGCGCAACAAGTCCAGGCGTCGCCAGTCTCGTGGTCGCGGTCGCAAGAACGTCCCCGACAGCGACACCGAATCAGTACCCCGCTCCGATGTCTCAGCGAGCGGTGGACGTCGCAACCGTCAGCGACAGAGGCAGAAGAGCAAGCCGCAAGGCGGTGGCGGTCCTCTCGAGGGCATCACCGAGAACGTGCCCGGCGGCGAGCTTGTCGGCGGCGCTGGTGACATGGTTCAGAACACTGCCGGCAACGCAGTCAACCAAGTCGGAAACACTGCCGGCAACGCGCTCGGCGGACTGACCGGCGGCGGCGGCGGCAAGGAGGAGGAGGAAGAGGACAGCAAAGGCGAGCAGCTCCGGCTCCGCCTCGAGCTCAACTTGGACATCGAGGTGCAGCTCAAGGCAAAGATTCACGGTGACCTCACACTGGGTCTTCTGTAAGTTCACAGTCACACGCGCAGATCAGCGACAGGCAGCTGACGAAAGAGCAGTAACTAAGCGCATGGGTTTTGTTTCACGGCATGAATCGGATCGACTTAATTCACGAATTATGTTGGACATGGATGTATGCAGCGGCGCATGGGACTTGAATTCTTTTTTAGTGTAATGGCTTCGACATTCGTGTGTGTGTACTAGAAAAGCAATCTGCAACTACTCGTGTGTTCCGCGATGCATGTGTGAGACGCGACTCGACCGGTCACCCACTGTGAGCTCTGATTTAGGTTGGCCCGATAGGCTGTCTCCGCCGCGCACAACGGCAGGTTGCGTAACTCTTGGCGGGGCGATGCTAGTTTCCGGGAAGCGTCTGTCAGCGGCTTCGATCATCGCGAAGTGGCTTTTGCCGCAGCGGCCATCATGTCCGCTTTTCGCGCCCGCCAACGCGCGCCCGGCCTGTCCCCGAGCCGCCGTTGACGTCAGTCGCCTCGCCCACCCCTGCCCGCCTTTGCGCAATGCTCTGGGATGTACATGCTCCCAGCCATGCTCAATCAGGATTTGGCCTGGTTGTAAGCTGCCGATTACTTGCTCTAGGCCCTGCGCCTTGTCGACGTCTTTGCTAGTGCTTTGGACATCTCTCAGCTTTCTCCTCTCACCCCTCCTTACTCTTACTCTCTGTACCCCGCGAAATCCTCCGACAAAACAATCCTCAGTCAACACCTGCATCCGCCTCCGTCACCTGTACATACTCCATTCGCCCATCCGTCACCATGTCCGACTCTGAAGGCGAGGCGCAAACCGCCATGCAAAAGCAGAACCAGGCCACCATGGAAAAGAAAAACGACGAGGTGCCCTCCTACCGCACGACCATGCAGCAGGAGAAGGCGAAGAACGCCGCGAAGCAAGAGAAGCGGGAGTCGGGCCAGCAAAGCAACCGGTCGCGATCGGCGTCGCGCCGGGCGCGCCGCACGCGAATCCAGAAAATGATGGACGAGGGCAAGTACATGAAGACGAACAGCCTGGAGGCGCTGGAGGAGGCCGACGCGAACGGCGAGCTGCAGCAGATGCAGATGTTCGATCGCATAGGCCCCGACAGCACCTCCATGGACGGCCCGGTCACCCACGCTCGCGCCATGCGCGGCGAGATCCCCATGCGCGGCACCAACCCGAACCAGCCCTACCAGATGGAGCCCATGCAGAAGCAGGGCAGCTCGCTCGACGACACCGACGGCCTGAAGCTGAAGCTTGAGGCCAACCTGGAGGTCGAGATCGAGCTCAAGGCGAGCATCCGCGGCGACCTCACGCTGTCTCTCTTGTAAGTCAATGATCTCTTTCCATCCGCCCAAAGAGTAAAAAACGGCCTTTAAAGGTCTGATTGTTTACCTTTTTGGTTATAGAGAATAATAACCCTTGTACCATTAGTGCGTGATCACGACGTTCTCACGACGGATGGTTTTGCTCTTCAACGACAGTGAATGAACGGAAAGTTTATGAAATTTTATAATGGCCCTCGGCACCCTGCGAAGTCTTCTCCCCGCACAGGGCCGCCTACGAGGAGGGTATTGTATTCGAGCGTTGGGAGTCTATATGGGCCAATGTTTTTTGGGCACAAAGGTTGTTGGGTAAATTTAGAAAATTACAAGTCACCGACTCTTTCATGCTCCCTTCTTGACGGCATCATATGAGTTTTCCTATCTCTCTTTGGTGTTGTAGCTTCCCCAGCCTGGGTTATTCATTCCCGATGAGCCTTGCCTGAAGACATTCTCAAGTCTGTCCATCATTTCTTCCACCCTTGCTGTTTGCCTTGGGTTGCAGACACAAATTGGTGGCCGCCTGAGACATCTTAGATGGCAGTGGGTACTACCGAGCATGCGAACGCATTTTTAGGCTCCCTTACTCCTTGCTGGCCCCGATCTTGGAATCCCTCTACCGACGAGCGCCTTCTTCAGCTTTCACACCACCCGCTACATCATCTTGGTGGGCCCGCACGCCTTCCTCAGACTGCTCGCATGGCAACTCTGACTGAATGAACGCGCCGCCAGCATATGCCAGACTAAGGAGCCGCTGCCGGGTCTGCTCGTCGACCACCGCGTTGTCGACATTGAGGTAGGGCCGCGCTTCGTGTTCGAACTGCGTGCGCCAAACGTAGGTGGTGGGAATGGGCGGGTAGTACGGGCTGAAGTAGAGTCCAGGTGGTCCGTGGACATTGAAGTAGTGCTGAGGCGGGTAGTAGTGCTGGATGGTGGAGTAAGCGCCGAGTGGTTGAGCGGGCTGTTGGGTCGGAGGTCTGGTGGCGTAGTTGGGGCGCGGAGCCAGCTTCCGCGGCTCTTTCTCTAGTGGCGACGTGCTGGGTAGGTTAACACTGAATGTGGGAGCTGCGGAGGAGTTGTTTTGCTTACTGATATCCGGCTTGGGCTTTGGCGGCGTCATGTCGTCGACAATGCGATCATCAAGCCTAAGGAGAGGGATGGGTGCGGAGGTTGATGGACACAAGTGATCTGTAAACTGCGCAGGTCGAGGACGATGTAGCTGAGAAGAAGGCAGCTGCGGGCTACGCGAGACCGAACAGCCTAGCCAAATCTGGACTGTGGTCATGGTCTGAGCGTCCTCAGCGCCCGCTTCAGTGTTCTTTTCATGACATGCTTGCGTCCGGACCAGTACTTCAACTGGCTGTGAATGCTTTATATGAACAGAAATATTATCATACTCTGTCCAATCCTGACACAGCCTCCTCGAAGTCCTCCATCTCTATCGTCCGGCTAATCTTTTCTCTCAACCAGGTCTTGACGTTGACCCGGGGAAGTAGACCACGGTCTCGGAGGGTAGTAAAGACGCACACGGCGGCAAGAGTCTTTGCCGGAAAGTAGTTCGAAAGTTGGTAGTCCTTGCATCTACAGAGAGTCAGTGAGACAATTTCATCTGCGCATCAACAGACTTACGCAGCCATTGCCTTCGTTTTGCAGTCTTTCGCGATACCCGTATCCATAACGTCAACGATCCTGTTGCCCTCCTTGTACTCCTTACTCCGAGCATCAAATTCATCTGCTGCGTCTAAAGAGCTATCGCCTACGCCAAAGTCACACATGACTCCTACCATGTAACCGGAGATGAAATCGAATGGAGTCGGCACACGCAGTTCGAATCTTAAAACACGGAGCAAGATGAGTTCAGTCCGGACAAAGGCAGAGCGGAGAGCGTCATATGTTGGGGAGGGGCATATCAGAGGCGCAGCTGCAGGCTTCCCCATGTGCATTAACCGCCAAGCAGGAAGAAGGAACTCCCGTACTCGACGTGGTGCTTCTGTTGCTTTAGCTCCGAGGGAGAGGCACGCAAGAACAAGCATCTACTTATGTCAGCAGGTGTAACAAGCACGTGAATGTGGAGAACGTGAAAACGCACATGTTTATTCAGATCAGGAAGACTTTCCTGTTGACGACGGAATTTCCGGTACCTGTTGAGGTAGACAAACGAAATGCCGAGACATTCTTCGGGACTTTGAAGGCATTAGTGGAGTCACGAGAGTGAGGTTTGTGTTTAGAATGGCATGGCTGGGAGCGGGAGCACATTGAACTCACAGCCGCAGGATGTCGGCCAAGGTTCTTGCTAGAAATGTGGCATCCATGGGTTGATGAGCATGTACGCCCTCATCCATGCGCTCCGTCTTTTCGTTATCCTTGGGCATGTTCGGCGCTGGGATATTCCACGCGATATGTAGACCTCACGGCAACGGGCTGTTGAAATGGTTGGTAGGGGCTTTGAGCCTGTCGAGGCACATAATGACTGATGCACGAACGTCGGTGTTGAGGAGTTGTGCGTTCGTGGTGCCCGGAGCTTGTCGGGGAATCGGAGATAGATTAGCTTAGTAAGCTAAGCTTTACCTTATTGGGACTCGAGTCGCCCGTGCTTTCCCTTCGTCGCCGCTGCTGCCTTCCTCCGCATCTCACTCACTCACAACAGACGCGTGTTGTCTGCCAGACGCGACAACGATATACTATGAGCCTTGTTATTGGATCCCTGCCCAGCGGTTGCACTTGGTGGATGACGTGCAGCGCAAAAGGTCTCACCGGCAAACCACATCTCCCTCATCAACGAACTGTCGATCTTGGTAATGGCTGAGTATCATCGCCCAGACACTATGGACTCAGTCAAAATTTCCGAGGGAGATGTGTTCTCTGTTCCATCAAAGCAGTCTTCATCTGCTTCCACCCCTGCCACATCGATATCAGCTCCGCCCACCTCACTTACTACTGCCACGATGGCTATCGAGGAGGCATCCATCCTTACAGATTTTGGCAATTACATTCCCCTCGGATGCCTTTTGATGGATTCTCATCTTGGGCCTCTTGGAAATCCCGATTGTTGGAATGACTTGGATGCTTTCCAGTTGTCAACCCACACTGGCCTTGATGATCGTCTGAAGGGGTCTATTGCCGTTCTGCTGGGAGCGAGATGCATCCGTGTTCAATGGAAGGCATCTTGCGGAATAATGAGAATCTATGTACTTCCTCACGATATCGCTCGTCGCTTCGTAGATCGCAGCGCTCGAAAGGTCCGGGCCGCTCTGGAACGCATCGTCCAATCAGTGCTTGTCTCCACGGATCTTTGGGACGGCAGAATATCCAACGAAACTCCAGCTCACGGCTCCAAATTTGATCCCTGGGCTACCGCTGAGGATTGTTCGTTATTTTATCTGTTCAATACCCTGCCTTCGCCGTCTCCGGACCCTGGGAAAGTTCAAGACCCATATGCAAGAGCGGCTATGCAGGATCTCCTGGATGTGAATATTCCTGGCCTGAATGCCAGGCTCTATCCCTTTCAAGCGAGATCTGCCGCTCTTATGCTTCAGAGGGAAGCTTCCCAGGAGCTTTTTCTTGATCCACGTCTCGAAATCCGAAAAGCACCAAACGGACGGGAATTCTACTACTGTCCCCGAGATGTTGAGTTTCTCCAAGCTCCCCGCTGGTACGAGAGCAACCGTTCTGGCATTCTCGCAGAAGGCATGGGCAGAGGCAAAACCATTATCGCAATCAGCCTGATACTATCCACAAAGCACCATCTTCCCAGAATACCTCCGGAATACCAGACGGGACCTTCAGTGCGGCCGAAAGTAGGCACGTTATTTCAAATGGCAGCAGCAGCCACTGGACGACACTCAGTCCCGTGGAAAGCTTACATGGCGCTTCACGAAGAGGAAACGGGGGAAGAATTGACGGAATGCATCAAAGAACTCACTTACAGTCCCCCGCGCTACGAAATACCTGCAAAGCCAGTCCGCTTCAATAGGAATACGGCCATCCCACCTCCACGAAAAATGACCATGTGCAGTGGAACAATCGTGGTAGTCCCTCGGAACTTGCTCCACCAATGGCAATCAGAGCTACATAAGCATGTGGACGAGGGTCGTCTGAAGGTTCTGGTCATGGATAATCCTCGAATATGGCTTCCACCACCACCGGAACTGATCACTTACGATATCGTCTTGTTCAGCCGCAGCCGATTCGAGTTGGAAATTCGAGATGGTTCCGACGAGAAAGGGCGCCGGCCAAGCCACAATCTCCCACTAGCATGTCGTTGTCCATACATTGGCTCGACATTGACGGTCGATTGCACCTGCTTGAGGGCCGACGAGCTGTACATTTCACCGCTAAAGAATTTGCATTGGCTAAGGATCATGATCGACGAAGGACACAATTTCTCATCTCCGAGTTCCAACGCCGTGCTCGTTGCACAGAAGTTGGTCCAGGCTGAGCGGCGCTGGGTAATCTCCGGTACTCCCGCCAAAGATGATCTTCTTGGAGTGGAGGTAGATCTTGCCTCTAAAGAGTCACCAAGTATGGGTGTGGAGAATGATGCGCAAGCATTGCGAGACAAGGTTCTGGAACAACGAAAGCGATTCGATGGCGAGGGTTCAAGCGGTGCAGGTGCCACAAAAAGCCTTGGACAGTTGGCAACTCACTTCCTTCAGGTGAAGCCGTGGGCAGAAGCAGACTACGAAAAACGGGCAGATTGGTTGGACCACGTCTACAGAAACGCGGACAAGGGCTTCAAGCGTCGTACATTCGACGCTTTCTCCCATTGCATGAAGAAGGCTCTTCAGCAACTCATTATAAAGACGCAGCCTTTCGATGTGGAGAGGGACCTCGTGTTGCCACCTCTCACACACAGGGTCGTTCGGTTGCAGCCGAGCTTCTACGACAAAATCTCTGCAAACCTCTTTGTCCTAGTTCTAACAGCCAACGCAGTAACATCAGAGAGGACAGACGTTGATTACTTGTTCCACCCTCGAAGTCAACAAGCCCGCAATCAATTGGTCACGAACCTTCGGCAAAGCAACTTCTTCTGGACGGGTTTCAGTGAAACAGACATCAGAAACGCCGTTGAGCATGGATGCAAATACCTCGTCAAGGAGAATGCGCAGTGCTTAGATGAGGACCGGAAGCTTTTGACGGAGTGCATCAACTTTGCGGAGAACTTTGTGCTTGCCTCACAGAATTGGAAAGCAATGAGTGCGACGCACGAAGTTGGACTTTTTGTGGAATCCTGGCCTGAAAGCTCATCACACGCCTGGGCCCTTGGAAAAGAACATCCGGAGCTTTACGGAATCGCACAGCTGCTGCAGGCCCAAGCTTACATCAATGAGAGATTGGGCTCTGATGCGATGGAGGGATTCGAGGCTGCTGGTGTTGCAGCAATTGACGGAGCCTATTCAGCAGAGCAGAAGGTTGCAAAGCCCGACTCCACCGATCAGCAAGAAATGAAGATGGGATTGCCATCTTCAAGCGTGAAAGTGGAAGTCAATGTTTCCAAACTTCACGCTCCACCCAAAAGGAACGTTCCAACGCCGGAGAAGGACACCAAGAAAGGTTCGGCAAAACGATCAACAAAAGCGGCCGGGCCTGCCAAAAACAATTCAAAGTGAGCCTGCGCCGCAAGCCTACCTGGGTAACATGAGCTGAACATATTGTAGGAAAGCGAAGGCTGAAGAGACCACACAGGCTGAGACGCCACGCAAACGCCCAAGAGACAGCGGCATTGAGCTTTTCGGCGACTCACCTCTGCGGAATACGCAGATCATTGGCACCGTCTCTGCCAAGCTGAGTTATCTCCTCGGGCAAGTTATGGCCTACTACAGAGACGAGAAGATCCTCATCTTCTACGACGGAGATAACGCAGCCTACTATATCGCGCAGTGCCTGGACTTGCTCGGTGTCCCTCACGAAATCTATTCAAAAGGCATTTCGAACGAGCTTCGGTCTCGATACATCGTCAACTTTGACAAAGATGCAACACTCAGGGTCTTGCTCATGGATGTGCGCCTGGGTGCCTTGGGTCTCAACGTCAACCAAGCATCGCGCGTCTACTTCATCAACCCTGTCTGCCGGCCCAGCATCGAAGCTCAAGCCGTGAAGCGTGCCCACCGTATTGGCCAAACTAAACCAGTCTACGTGGAAACACTGATTCTAACGGGGACCATCGAAGAAGCCATGTTTGAGCGATCGAAGGCCATGACACGGAACGAACACATGGAAGCAAAGACGCTAGAGGATGACCAGAAGATTACGGACATCATCAAGAACGCACAGCTTCTGCCGGTGGGTCCGGAGGAGGCGGATGGAGAGTGCCAAATGGCGCCGCTGAAAAAAGCGGAGCAATTGTTTGGTAGACCGGGAAGGGGAGCGCTGGGTAAACCCGGAGGCGGCCATTCCCCTTCGTCTCCGAAGAGGCAGAAGAAGAATCCGAGGATGCCGTAGAAGGCGGAAGAGGTGCGGACGATTGTGGATTCACAGCTGCGGAGGCCTCCGGGGCGGAGCGTAGTACGAGCGGATGTGTTGTTTCAAGCATATCATTATAACACCCATGTTCCGTCTATGTTGGATACATTGACTGAGGTTAATCGAATCATTTACATCATTCGTACCCCCATGAAGCGTCTTTATTAAGATAGGTAAATGATTCGTTCAATGTGCACAGCCACTACCTCACGATGAGCTTCACACGTAATTCAGGCCCCTCTCCCGACTCACATCCGTCGGCGAGCTAGTCGAAAGGCTCCCGGTCCCATCATGCTGCATATCCCACTCTTCCTTCGCCTGCCTCACAATCGCCGCCCCGCTCCCCTCCGTCCCCACACTCTCCCGACTCTCCCCTCCCCTCGCCCCGCCCCCAACAGTCGTCTGATACCCCAGACCGCCCACACTCTTCACCCCGCCCTCGCCGCCACCAAACGCCCTCATCCGAAACCCGCCCTCGGCCCCCGCACCAGCACCGCCGCCACCGTTGCTCCCAGACCCGTCCCCGTACTTCCTGTACCCGCCGTCGCCGTTGCTCCGCTGGAAGCCGCTCAGGTTCCGGTTCAGCCGGCCGGCGGACCACTCGAGGAAGGGCTTGAGCGCCGGCACGCACGTCGCGATGATGGCGAGCGTGCTGTGCAGGTCCGTCCACAGCCAGTAGCCGGTCTGGTCGTACGAGGTGTCGAAGCCACCGCCGCCGGAGCCGCCGGGACCGCCGGGGCCGGCTCTGGAGAAGACGGCGGCGGCGCCGTGGCTGAGGTTGGTGGTGTTGAGGGTACGGGTGGAGGACGAGACGGCGGCGGTGGTGGGGCGGGCTTGCGAGGCGGCGTAGCGGGTGATGGAGGCGGCGATGACGCTGGGGGTGGGGTGCTTGCGTTAGGCCGTGCACGTTTTTCTTTTTCTTTTTTTTTCTTTGGGGGGGGGGGGGAAGAGGCTCGGGGAACTTACACGACCCTCACGGCAAACAGGGCCTGCACCACCGCCTTCTTGCGGCGGCTGATGCGCACCCCGCTCACGATCCAGAACGGCAGCGCGATGATGGCGGCCTCGGTGACGCAGTCGAACACGGTCACGTACAGCCAGATCCGCTCCGGCAGGCAGGACCCCGCCGGGTAGGCGGTCGGGTCCCACGGGTGCGGCAGCGGGCACTGGAAGGCGACGACGAGCGAGGCCGACAGCCACCACGCGCCGATGACGAGCGTCAGCGCCCAGGTGAAGTGGTGGTGGATGCGCTGGACGGCAAGGCGGCGGAAGAAGACGGTCATGCTGGTCTTGGCGGTGGCGAGGATGGCGAGGTAGAGGATGTGCTGCGCGTAGTTGGCCTGCGTGTGGCGGTCGCGGTTAGGTCGGCGCTGCGGAGTGGAGGGAGGTCGGGGGTGGGCGGACCTTTACTCGTCTGTCGTTTTGCTGCGCCGAGAGGGTGGCGCGGTGCTTGCCCAGGCCGCCGAGCTGGACGGCGAGGGCGAGGGAGATGGTGGCGCCGATGTCCATTATCTGTGCGGATGGCTGGGTGAGCGGAGGGGGGAGGGACCACCGCTGCTCGGGCGGGGACTTACCAGTGCGATCCCGATCATGATGTCTTCGAGCCGCAGGTCGTGCGTGGCCATGTAGCGGATGGTGAGTCTGACAGCGACGAGGATGATGGCGAGGGCCATGAGCGCCCAGCTGGCCGGCTCGATGTTCTCGACGTGCGTTTGGATGCCCATCTCTGGCGCCGGTGAGATACGAGAGTGAGGGCGCGAGGTGAGGGCTGATCGAAGGATGACATGAATCAGGTGTAACGAGCAGTGGTAGAAGTAGTAGTTGGAGGGAAATAAGAGTGCACAGATATATGAGGGTCCGGCCTCGCGGTTGGGAAGGTGCAGAAGAATACATACAGGTGGAGGTAAGTTGGGGACTGGTGGAAAAGTAGGGCAGTCAAAGGCGGCACCGCCAAGGGCGCAAAGATCCGGGTAAGAGGTAAGAGGTGGTCCCGATGTGGAAGCTTCGCCAACTCTTATATTAAATGCCGCTTGCCGGAGCAGAGGGCGTGCAGGTGGCGTGGGGCGAGAGGCGCCAATAGCAGGGTCGGTAAAGGCGACATGCAGCCATATCCCTCTCGGCAATTTGCTGGCGAGGCAGCAGGCAGGGGATTAAGCACTGAAACGACCCGCATATCCGGACGGAACCTATAGGGGACCGACCGCACGGCCGGGTCTCCCGCAGTCCTCTACCGGAAGGCAGGACCGTTGTTGGGTGGCGGCGGAGGGGCCAGGCGGCAGACAAGGATTCACGTCAGTGAGTGGAGGATGCACAACGCGTGAAGATCGCCGCGCGCGTGGCAATCAACGAAGCGAGCCGCTGCGTCTGCTCAAGATCCGAGTGCATTGGGCAGGTGCGTGGGTCTCCACGGGCTTCTGTGACCGGAGGTCCACCTGGGGGTACTCGGGTTGACATGTTGAGGGCCGTCGAAGGCGAAAAGCCAGAAGTTGCTGATATCTGGCGCTGCGGATCAGGTGCAGGTAGTGCCGCCTGGGTTCTCACGTAGGAGGCTTTCGGGGCCTGGTCGAAACAGCATCCGCGCAAACGCCAAGGCCGGGCTCGGAGGGGGATGGGAGGGTTGAGTTCTCGAGCAGAGGCGCAGGTCAGCCTTGGAGTTCAAGATGTTTCACGAGATCCAGACAGCTGACGACAATGCCCAAGCTGCTCTAAAGACCAAGCTCAGCTGGAACGGGCGGCAGAGGCTGGGAGATCTGAGACACACGGAGGACGTGATGACGCGGACTTGATGGCGCCGCAATGCGGAAGGCAGCTATACTGGCTCCCGCTGCGCAACATCGGCTAAGTCAGCGGATTGCCGGGGATGAGGCCTGATGGACGTCTGGACTCCGCGGAGCCAGGCTTCGGATGCATCCGTGATTGGTGTGTGGACTCGGGAGCGGGAAAGCCGACCCACCACCCGGCAGTCCAGCTGATCTGGGAGATCTCTGGCAGCACGCACCAATCCAAACGGACTGGACAAGGCCCCTCAGCTCGGATGTGCGTTCGCAAGCAGGCGGTGGCTTGAGCATCGACGGGAACAGGGCCGAATAGACGAGCGGCAGTGTTTCTCGAGATACATGAGACGCACAATGCCTATCTTCGTGGGACTGCCAAACGGGGGAATCGCTCCAGAGAACGCTGGCACGCTGGCACGCTGGCTTCGATGAGATGGCGGACTCTGCAGATGCCAGCAACTCAGCTTTAGGGTGTGAATACGCAAAAACGGATAGGCTCAGAAGTAGAGGATTCAGTCGGATGTTTCAACAACCCCTGCGGCGATCACAGTCGTCGTAAGCAGCGGCGCTCTCCGCTGCGATTGGCCGGAGCTCAGTGCGCGGCCAGCAGGGAGTCCAGACAAAAAATTAGGGGAGGCATTGAAGAAGAGAGCCGGCCGGCACCCGGGAGCTCGTCTGGCATGGACGCGGCTCTACGCACGCAGCGTCAGCGTCGCGACTCAGACAACACCGCGGCGGGAAAGATCGGGTGTCAGGCTGCGGAGCAGGGTCTGCAGCCAGCCCACTGATGCTCCAGCGCGAAAAAGAGAAGCCAGCCAGCCACGGACGGCTCTCCCACGCCGGGGCCACGTGACAGCGTGGGGCGGGCCCGTTTTGCGCGTCACCGCGTCGATCGGCCGGTGGCCACCTGGCGAACAACACAACAACGCGGTGAGAGCCTTCAAAGGAAAAACAGGACACCACGGCCGCGACCTTGCTGGACGCTATGGTGCTGACGCCCGCCGCGCCCGTCGACCGGCCGCGCGCTGCTGAATCAGCCCGCCCAACCCCGCAGCGATCTCCATCACGACATCACCGCCCGCGATGAGCTGTCCACTGCTAAGCCGCCCGCCCATGCACCATGACACGCCCGCCCAGAGCGCTGCAGCCTGTCCATCGCTCCGCCAGCTCATCGTCATCGTCCACAGCCGCGGGTCGAGCACAGCACCCGGCGCCGGCGCCGGCACAAAGACTACACCAAGCCGCGTTCGATTGATGCTCCCGTGCTGTCTATAGCCGCTCGTTGCAGGCAGGGACTGCACTATGCGCCTGTTGCTCAAGCCCCGCGAACGACGGCAACCCGGCTGGAGCACGCCATCGGACTAGGGGACGCCGGCCATGGACAAGCTCCAGATTCACCCAGCGGCTTTCCCAATCGCGCCGCCATCCCGCGCGCCGTGAGCCATCTTGCCGCTCCACATTTCGTCGATTGCCCGCGCCATGTGTCGTGTTGCGGTGCATCATCCTCCAATGCCTTCTTAAACCCCGTCAGCCCTCGCTTCTGCCGTTTGCCTGCATCTCCCCCGCTCTCAAAATGCCCACCTCACTTGCCAGCGGCCCCTTCCTGTCCCTCCGCCACGACCCCGAGTGCGGCAGGCAGAACGAGCCCAGCACGCTCAACGGCCTGTCCACCGCCGACCCGTACCATCCACCCGCCTCTCCCGCGCCCTTCTCTTCGCTGCGGGCCGGCCGGCCCACCAGCTCTCTCAGCTCTCTCTCCCACTCCGCCCTCCCCGTGCATGTGGCCAACCACGCCAATGGCACCAACGGCACCCACCACTACACCGTCGACGATGATTTCCTGAAGCTCGGTGCCCCCCAGCAGGATGTCCTTCTGCTCCATGGCCCGCGCCAGAAATACTCGCTCGAAAAGGCCAAGGAAATCCCCTCGCTCAAGAGCGACGACGAGATCCTGATCCAGGTGCTCGCCATTGGCCTGAACCCCGTCGACTGGAAGGGCCCCGACTTCAACTTCGGCCAGCCCTCGTACCCGTGGGTCAACGGCAGGGACTTTGCCGGCTTGGTGGTTCGCGCCCCGCGCAAGCCCAGCCGCATCCAGAGCGGCGACGTCGTTTTCGGCCCCTCCACCGACTACAGAGACATCCGCAAGGCCGCCTACCAGGAGTACGTCGTGACCACCGACTACAACGTCGCAAGAATCCCCAAGGGCGTTTCGGTCAAGACGGGCGCCGCAGTTGGCGTCGCTTTCGTTGCTGCTGTCATCGGGCTCGGCACCTCGCTCGGAGTCGACTTCAGCTCTCTGGCCAGGGAAGCCCCTCTTGGTCCCGATCTGTACCAGCTGGTGCGTTCCGTCGACCGCAGCCTCATCCCCGAGGATGTGCACGCCGAGGTCTTTGGGAGCATTCCGTACGATGAGCGGCCCACGCGCGGAGAGTGGATCGTGATTTGGGGCGGTGAGAGCAAATATCCGGATGGTCATCTTGAACCTGCTGACTCGAGATAGGCTCATCGACCACGGGCATTTTCGCGCTCCAGCTGGCCAAGCTCGCCGGACTCCGGGTCATTGCAGTTGCTGATGTGGCCAAGAATGGGAAGCGGCTCATCGACTTTGGCGCAGACATGCTTGTGGACCGGTTCGACCACGCGCGCGCCATTGACGTCATCCGCAGCATCACCGGAAATCTGCTGCGCTTTGCCATTGACGTGACTGGCAAGGAGTCTGCCACCCACTTGCAGGAGGTTCTCCACACGTCTGCGGCCGTGAAGCGTACCCACCTGCTTAGTTTCACCGGCCTGCCGACGACCAAGGTGATCGACGTGCAGCAGCATTCTGTTCCCATCAAGCTTTTCCACTCCGCATCCGTCGTGGGCGAGTCAATCATGACTTGGCTCGAGGAGCTTCTGGTTGCAAAGACTCTGCAGTTCCCCGAGGTGGAGGTTGCTGACGGAGGCCTTGCCGGCATCAACGCCGCGCTTGACAGGTTGAGGAGCGGCACTGTGAGTGGCAAGCGTATTGTCGTTCCCATTGAGGTTGCCGCCTCGAGCCCGATCATCCCCAATGCTGTCGGCACAACGGTCGTGGATCCCCCTTCGGACGACCTCGCGTATGCCGACCAGCTCAACTCTGACCCCGACCGCATCCAGTTCGCCTACTGGGTGCCGAACGTCTCGGGAGTAAGTTCCCGTCCGAGCGGCCTGCAGACGAAGCACTAACAAGCCCGCAGGGTCTCGTCATCTCCAAGATTCCGCAGAGGACGCAGTGGGACCTCAAGTCCAACAAGAAGTACGCTCAAACGGCCGAGCGCGTCGGGTTCGAGTACGCGCTCAGCCAGGTCCGCTTCATGGCGGGCTACGGCGCGGACAACCAGCACGAGCCCGTCACCTTCAGCCAAGCCCTCCTGCACAGCACCGAGCGGCTCAAGCTCATCGCCGCGCTCCTGCCCGGCCCGTGGAACCCGGCGGTGGCGGCCAAGCAGATCGCCAGCATCGACAACTACACGGACGGCCGGGTGGCGGTCAACATCGTGTCGGGCTGGTTCAAGGCCGAGTTCACGTCGATCGGGCAGTGGTGGCTCGACCACGCGGAGCGGTACCGGCGCAGCCGCGAGTTCATCGAGTGCCTGCGCGGCATCTGGACGCACGACTCGTTCTCGTTCCGCGGCGACTTCTACCAGTTCCACGACTACCCGCTCAAGCCCAAGCCGCTGGCCTGGCCGGGCCGGCCGCACCCGGAGATCTTCCAGGGCGGCAACAGCCTGGACGCGCGCGAGAACGCGGCCGCGGTCAGCGACGTGTACTTCATGAACGGCAACTCGCTCGAGGGCTTCGTCACGCAGATCGCGGACGTCAAGGAGCGGGCGGCCAAGCACGGCCGCGGCGGGCGGGTGCGCTTCGCGCTCAACGGCTTCGTCATCGTGCGCGACACCGAGGCCGAGGCGGTGCGGGTGCTGCAGGAGATCCAGGGCAAGGCCGACGCCGACGCGGTCGAGGGCTTCAGGCAGCAGGTCCTGCACGCGGGCGCCAGCACGAGCGGCAAGACGGGCATGTGGGCGCAGTCGTCGTTCGAGGACCTGGTGCAGTACAACGACGGCTTCAAGACCAAGCTGATCGGCACCAAGGAGCAGGTCGCCGACCGCATCCTGCTGCTGAAGAGCATCGGCGTCGACATCCTGCTGACGGCGTTCCTGCACTACGACGACGAGATTCAGCAGTTTGGCGACACGGTGCTGCCGCTGGTGCGGCAGCTGGAGAAGCAGGGGAGGGGCAGGGATAAGGATTTCGAGATTGCGTTGACGGGAGATGTGTACCGCGAGCGGAAGTATTGAGGGGCCTCTGTCCTTGCCGGAGGTGGAGTTGGAGGGGGTTGGGGTGGTGTTGCGGGGGAAGCGGCACTGTCTTTCCCGGAAAAGGGCGGGAGGATGGGCGGTCTGGAAGGATTGGGGTTGAGAATGCTTCTGGTACCGTGAGGAAATACCTGCGGAGGTTGCTTGGTTCTTGTTTTGGTCGCTGAGGTCGGCTGGCTATGTGAAATTCGCATTCGAGGTGCGTGATATCAATACTTCCGTTTTGGACCCGTCGACAGCAATCAATTTCTAGTGAGCTTTCTGTTCATGTACTAGCCATGTCGGCATGGTGTCTGGTCTGAGACGATGCGTGTGTTTCAGCGGAATCTATCACGGGGTTGGCAAGAACGCATTGGCTCTTCGTGAACGCAGTGTCACTGCCACTCTGATCCACTCTGCTGAGCAATGCCACGTCAACGTGTTGCTGCCTGGTGCGCGTTAAAACAAAAAATGGGCGCTCTCCCTCGATGCTGTCTGGCAATTCAACCTTTCGTGTCACCCATGGTGACTCTCTTCAAGATTGTGCCATCGCTCCGCATTGTCAGCCTTGTGACAAGGTTGTCTGAAGCCATTACACGACAAGAAATTTACTCCTTCGATACCCCTAAGGTCTAACGATTTACGAAGAAAATTCCACACTTCTACATAGGGAAGAACTGCTGCGAAACTTGAGCCATAGGTTAGCTTCCATATCCTTACCGCCAACGGTGCAGCTGGAGATGAAGACTGGTTGAAACAGCTCTGTCAGCCGTGTCAACAATATCTGAGCAATCTCAGATCAAAGTGTCTTGTTGAGATAGATGAGGGTGATCCAGCCGCTTGGGATCAGCACAGTACAAGACCCGAAAAGCTGCTTGAACTGCGGGTTTTGTGCAGTTTTCAAGCATGCCCTACATAGGGATGACCCCTCGATCCTACAAGCCGACTTGACAATCAAATTAAAATACAACAAGCTCTCATCACCACCCCTTGCCCTGGGAGCGTTCGAGGGAAATGTCGGGCCAGCAAAAATCTTTCGTGTGTCTGTCACTGAAGGCAACAGAGGTGGTTTCCCTCCGTACGTCGTCAGGGCATTCATGAATAGCTTACTAATATACAATTTTCTCAGAGATGTCCAGATTCCGCCATCTCGGACCATGTACATCCTCCGAGAAGACGCTTGAATTAGCTTTTCACTGGTTACGGACCTGCTTGATCGAGCATATTGCGTGCAAATTAAAATCACGAACCTCAACTTCAAGGCAACTACCCACACGCCTTATAGAGATCAGTTTCGATGATGGATCGAGCCGGGTGCGGATCCAAAGGGGGGAGAGCCTGCCAAGGGACACCCAATATCTCGCATTGAGTCATTGCCTCGGCAAAGTTCCATTTTTTCCATTGACCGCTGAAAACGAAGAGCGGCTTATGAGGGCGATCCCTTTGCCTCAGTTGCCAAAGACATTCTTGGATGCTATCGAAATCACCCGCAGACTTGGATACCATTACCTCTGGATCGACAGCCTCTGCGTTCTAAAAGGTTCATCTGGAGATGGGCATGCAGAAGCATCCTTGGTGGCCAGCGTATTTCAAAACTCAGACCTGGTCATTGTGGCTGCCGGCTCGTCCCAGGCTCGTGATGGATGCTTTCACAGACGGCCACTTCCCACTTGCCCTACAATCCGTTCGAGCCTTTAGCAAAGGGGCCAGTATAGTTCTCCACCCAAAGTCTTGATCATCTCTGGAACTCTAACATTGATAAATCGGAATTATCGTCCAGAGGATGGACTCTACAAGAAACAGTTCTACCGGCACGCATTCTCCATTTCACCAAAGCGGATATCTTCTTCACATGCGCCAGGGCTAACTTTGACGAGCTCTCGGCGGTAAAACGCTTTAGATATATAGACTGCAAAGTTTCGATTCCGCGATTGGAAGAAAAATATTCGCGCCAGCGTGTACGCGAAGTGTGATGGTGACTGGTCCACGATTACTGTTAGGAATCGATAGTGAATTTACATTCAGCTACGTTCTATTTACAAGAAGAAGTTGCTAAGGAGTGGAGAGAGCTGCGAGAAACGAGAGACTAAATAGTAGCGCGGCGAAACGATGTTCCTGAACTAGTACTGTGCGTACGAGTCCTTTGGACTCTAACAATTACTCCCGCCGACAGCTAAGCTATCCTGAAACCGACAAATTAGTTGCGATCTCGGGTCTCGCAAGAGCTATTGGCCATCTCCGTCAAGAAAAGTACTCCGCAGGACTTTGGGAAGGCACTCTGCTCCAAGATTTGCTTTTGCATACTTGTAGATCTACAAGGTCAAGGGCATATCCGGCACGGCACCGCGTTCCATCGTGGTCATGGGCTGCAGTCGACACCCGAGTCCAAGGATGGAGCATGGAGGAATGGAGTAGTTACCCTGGCACTTGTGTATACCAATCGCATTTGGCAACGGTGCAGGATCTTCAAATCGAGCAGGCTACGGATGACCCAATGGGCCGAGTAACTGGAGGATTTGTCAAATTAGCGGGCGTTTTGTTTTCTGCTACATTTAAGGATCTTCATAAACTTTGGCGAGGGAAGTGGGTACAGAAGCACTGGGAGAGATTTGATTCGAATACCCGACCCGGCATGTTTTATTTTTCGACGCTCATCGCCAAATATTCTAGTACGAAAATCTCCGGTCTTTTACCCAAGCGAGCTTCCGAAAATCGTTCCCGACGATTAGGGTATTTTGAGGTCACATTTGTCAGAGACCATACCCCTCCTGCTTTTTTGGACAAGCAAAATGTTCAGGAAGTGGTAATAATTTAGGAAATAGAAGTTCAGGTCAATCATACGTTCATGCCTCACCGCCCTCCCTCACCTCCTGCTCTCAAACTGACACCCTTCACGCCCCAACATCCCTCGCGACATCCCTCTCGCCCCCATACCCCTGCGCCCTCCTCGCCTGCCCGCCATCCCCCTCCACGCCATGCACGCCGTCCCCTCCGCCCTCGAGCCTCTCCGTCCCGCCGTACCCGCCCTCCTGCTGCGCGCTGCCGTCGGTGTAGCCCGGCGCGGTGTGCCCGCTCACGCCGCCCTGCTCGGACAGCGTCTGGCCGAAGCGGATCTTGTCGGCGGCGGTGACGTGCGTGGCGGCGGTCTTGTTGGTGTTGGCGGGCAGGGAGGCTGGGTTGTCGGAGGGTTGGGAGCCGCCTGTGAGAGGGGATGGTTAGGGAGTGGATTGGAGTCGGTTGGGTGGTTTTAAGGGAGTTCGGGGTGAGGGAGGGGCGGTGTTTGCGGAGGTGGGTTGGTGGACGCACCTCCGAGTTGGCCGGCTTCTTTGGCGGGTGGGTTGGTGACGGTCTTGATGGACTCGTACCTGCGGTTCGGTTAGGTTGGCAAGTAGAGAGGGTAGTAGAGAGGGCGTGTCGTTGGATGACTAGGTGTTGGTGTGCGTGAGGGAGCGAAGCGGAAGTCAGCGTACTGCGTATTGCGGCCACCAGGCTCAGTGTCCATGAGGTTGGAAGACATGATTGATATTTGAGAGTAGTGAAGGAGCCTGAAATCTTTGAGCAGAATGAATGAGGGAGGTGAGCCTGTGTGAGGAGCAATAAGTTTTATGTCGATGAGGTGCGCGAGGTGGAAGTTGTTGAGATGAGCTGCAGCTCCTCCATAGCTATGACGTATGCAAGTCCCACCTCAACCCCTCCACATCATACATTCCCAAAATGGAGAGCAGCACATGCCATTCACGTCAGTAGCAGCGGGCGGGGCAGCACGTTCTAGGACATCGACATCTGCATTTTCGCTATTCCACAGATGCGT
Organism: Neofusicoccum laricinum; assembly: GCA_029906385.1. NCBI lineage: Eukaryota > Fungi > Ascomycota > Dothideomycetes > Botryosphaeriales > Botryosphaeriaceae > Neofusicoccum > Neofusicoccum laricinum. The sequence continues at coordinate 470,547 of CP123727.1, forward strand.
GGTCTCGTGAAATTGTGCGGTGTCATCCGCCCCCTTCGACCTATACGACCCCGGCGATTTCTGTCACTCGATCGAACACGCTACCGTTCGACCCTACCCATTCCATTTTGATTTTGTCATGCGAAAGAAAATAACATAACCCGACTAAAACATCCCAAGCCTTTCAACCCGAGACGCCCTCCGAGTCAAGACCTCTTTTTTCGACCTGGGTGCGTGCACGAAAGGACCCTCCGCCGTCCGTTTATCAGCAGCCGAGTAGTCCGCCGTGCCCGTGGTCGTCTCAAAAGTGTCGCTGGCGCAGGAACCGAAACCGAGTCGCGTTTACTGGGGAGCGTTGCCGGCAGCGGGGGCACGGCCACGGCCGAAGCCACCGCGGAACTGAGGCTGGAACTCGCCGGGGGCGCCGCCCTCCTTGCCCTCGCCAGCATCGCGGCGGCGGTAAGAGTCACGGTCACCACGGGGGCCACCACGGCCACCACCGCGCCTCTCGCCGTCGAGCATGCCGCGCGGGGGAGCGTGCGAGCGCTGCTGCTTGATGTGGGTCTGGGGCACGATCTCGGCCGGGAGGTGAAGCCACTCGCGGAGGTAGTCAAGACCCTCGGGACTGAAGAGAATGTTAGCCGAAACCAGCAACGGGACAATTGGGGACCACTAACGTGAGGGTGTAGTAGTAGTACTGCCACGAGAACTGGGTCTTCAGGTAACCGCGCGAGGTAAGGGACTGGCAAGCCTTGATGACCTGTTGGGAATTGTGAGCTCGATGTTCAAGAGGACGCTAAAATTGCAATTGTTCGTTTGTGGGCGTGTAGTGACCCAAGGCAATCGTGGCAGAAAAGGATATTCGGGTGTTCGAAAACAATTTTGGTGTTGCTTCGATGGGTTCGAGGAACCGATGCGGGGGGTTACAAGCTAGGAGCGCGGCAAAGACGTACATAGAGGTTCTTGGTGTCAATGTCCTGGTGCTTGGGAAGGTTGAAGTCCCTGTGGCGCGCATGTTAGCTTCCGCTATCCAGTACGAAATTCCTCCCGCTGCAATTCCCATCCAAATGCGCCGTGACACTGCGCTTCCATTGTCTCTAGGGAACTACTGACTTCTTGGCGACGAGAACACCCTCACGGAAGATGTACTCGTGGATCTTCTTGCGGTCGGCCTTGGGGATGAGCCTAGCGGAATTTTCTGTCAGCCCCAGCTCCTCCAGCAGCAGCGCGTGACGGCGCAGTGCATCGCAGTCTGCGTCTCGCAGAAGCGCAGCGCGGGGATGGGGTATGCGCACATGATGGGCGACTGTGGTGGGTTAGTCCGGAGGGTGGGCTTTAGGGTTGCGGAGGCTCGTCGTCGTCGGTCGGAGGGTTCCTTGTGGTTTTCCAGCAGCCGATTTGGATGTGCGCGGAGCTCTCGGTTAACCCGCGCCGACACGCGCCAAGACTTTGCCCCGAGCCGCGCCCGCCAACCTCCCGCAACACCGCAGCGCCGCCTGAACCTCATCTACCACACAGCCGCAGCCGGGTGCATCAACCTTTCCTGCTGCGACCCTGTTCTACCGGAACAATCACGAATACCTCAACGTCGTAAGCGCCGCCGCATAACTGCAAACCATTTGCGCCACTTCACACCTCACCACCATGGCGCCCTCCACGATCAACGTCCTCCTCACCTCTTTCCCCGGCCTCGGCCTGCCGCGAACCCTCTCGCTCCCACTTCCGGCCACCTCCACCGTCGCCGACTTCACCGCCGCCCTCTCCCAACGCATCCCGACCATCGACAACCGGCTCATCCTGACGACCAACTCCAACAAACTCCTGCAACCCGACTCCGCAACCCCGCTCTCCTCGCTCCTCTCCACCTCCGAAAGCCATGACGCGACCGCCCTCCTCCCCCTCCGCCTCAGCGCGCCCCTCTGCGGCGGCAAAGGCGGCTTCGGCTCGCAGCTGCGCGCGGCCGGCGGCCGCATGCGCAAGAAGCGCGGCACGGGCGAGAACAACGGGTCGTCGCGCAACTTGGACGGGCGGCGGCTGCGGACGGTGACGGAGGCGAAGGCGCTGGCCGAGTACCTGGCGGTGAAGCCGGAGATGGACCAGAAGGAGAAGGAGGAGCGGCGCAAACGGTGGGAGGACATCGTCGCCATGGCCGAGCGCAAGGAGGAGGAGATTTTGAAGGGTGGGAAGGGGAGGCTAAATGGGGAGTGGGTTGAGGCGAAGGAGGATGCAGAGGAGAGGACGAGGCAGGCTGTGTTGGCGGCGATGAAGAATGGGGATATTAAGGACGTGTTGGGAAAGAAGGAGAGTGATAGCTCGGCGAGTCCGTCGGAGGGGAGTGAGGGGAGTGAGAGCGAGGAGGAGGCCGTGAAAGCTAGTGCATCAAAGCCTGCTGCGTCGAAGCCTGCTGCTCCGGCGAACAGGACGTTCTTTGGTTGGGATGAAGATGAGGATATGAGCGATGATGATGACGAGGATGAGCCAGAGCAGGTAGAGGTCGAGGGAAAGGGCAAGGCTAAGGCTTGAGCAGTCTCGCGGTTGTGAAAAGGCGCATTTGGCGTACTAATTGAGGCATAGAATACCGGCGTTGGGGCTTTGAGCACTACATTCGATTATACCCGGAAATGCAACTGGACTTACTACCAACACGGACCAAATTTCCATCTCAGATGCGGATTGTCTATGTGATACAATAACTCGTATTGACAGATAGATTGCCAAACAGGTTCAGTGGTAATTCATCCCTTACCCGCGAACAACGTCGATTAGATACTGTCCCCTCCGTCGCCACATGTGAAGCATTAGATCGTTTGCTAACAGAACAGAAATACCTGCAAAGTTACTCGTTACATGTTCCCATTATCCGCATTTCCCGTGCCCTTCCCCTCAGCACCCTCAAGCTCTCCTCCCCTCCTGCGCCCACGTAACCCTCCTCTGCCCCCTCAACCGATCATACACTAACACGCTCCCCATCAAGACCTGCGCGCCCGCCGCACAGTCCTCTGGCGCGCAATACTCGCTCGGATTGTGGCTCACGCCGCCCCTGCACGGCACAAACACCATGCTCGTCGGACACCGCCGCGACGCATACACGCTATCATGCCCGGCGCCGCTCGTCACGTCGCGCGCCAGCCCCCGCGTCTCCCCGTACCACGCCGCCGCGGCGCGCACGCACGCGATCGCGTCGTCGTGGAACATGACCGCCGGCGACACCGAGTCCGTCGCCCACGCCACGTCGCAGGGCCGCCCGCGCGTGCACCCCGCCGACACGTCGGTGCCGGCGCCGCCGAGGAGCGTGGATGAGGACGGCGCCGCGTCGCCGCGCGCGATGGCGGCGAAGTCGGTGCGGAGGGCGTCCTCAAGCGCGTCGAGGACGGCGTCGGACGGCGAGCGGATGTCGAGGCTGAAGCGCACGCGGCCGGGGACGGTGTTGGTCGAGCCCGGGTGCAGGGTGAGGATGCCGGTGGAGGCGAGGGCGGCGTGCGCGGTGGCGAGGCGGTGGGAGTGGAGGATGAGCTTAGTGGCGGTGAGGAGGGCGTCCGAGCGCGTGGGGAAGGGCGTGGTGCCCGTGTGGCAGTCTGGGAGGGATGGTCAGCCTGGCGCGGTTGGGGTTGGAGGCGGATGGGGACGCGCCTCGGCCGGTCACGTCGATGGTGAACCAGCGGTATGCTTGCACGCCTTGCACGACGCCGATCTTCTTCTGCTCCGTCTCGAGGATTGGGCCTTGCTCGATGTGCAGCTCGAAGTGTGCTGCCATGGGCATGGCGTCGTGGCTGGCGGGTGTCTTGCCCAGGTACCCGATCCGCTCTAGCTCGGACTTCATAGTCGCAGCGCCGCCGCCAACTTCTCGCAGGTTGTGCGCGCGGTCGAGCGGGATGTCGCCAGACCAGACGCCGGAAGCGACCATGGAAATTGGAAAGCGGGCCCCTTCTTCGCTGTGGAGTGTCAGTCTCACTCAGAAGTCCCAAGAAAATCAAGCTATGGGACGAGGAGATGGTAAACAACACTCACTTCGTCCAGTTCACTACTCCAACGGGGAATTCAGTCTCGACCCAGTTTTCACTAAGCACCTTGAGCATCTCGACTCCAGCAGTGACGCCGAGGATGCCGTCGTACCGGCCACCCGTGGGCTGCGTGTCGAGATGCGAACCGGCAAAGGTGGCAGGACCCTGCCGCCTACCTGGACGGACCGCGAAGATGTTGCCCATAGCGTCGACGGTTGTGTGGCAGCCGAGCGCTTGGGTAGTTGCGACGAACCAGTCGCGGGCTTCTTTGTCGGCATCGGAGAGTGACAAGCGGGACATTCCCGTCTCTGTTGGGGCGCTACAGGAGCGTCAGTGCTAGTTCAATGGCAGTGTGGAAACAGCCTTCTGACATCCGATGCGAATTACTGCGTGAATGTCGAGCATTTGGAATGAAGTGAAGAATGAGGACCAAACAGTTCGAGATGGCAACTTACTCTCCCCAGCGCTCCCCCGTCCCGAAAGAGCAGGTGTAGTGAATGTCCTCCATCAGTCTGCTCTGATTAACCTTCAACGCAGCAATGTCTTGCTCCGACATCTCCATCGTATGCCAGCCCCTGCTCCCCGACGCGCCAAAATACCGGACAACCGGGGTGCGCACAAGGGGCCTGAACGCGGCGACAGGGCGCGCGCATTGCTTCAGCAGGCCACACCCCGCAGCTTGCCGGCGCGTGGCAGATGCAATCATTCTTCCCGCCGCAATTGCCATTGTTGACTTGTCGGAAGAGCGTTGGCGGAGGTGGAAGGATTTTATGAAGGCATCACAGAGGTGGAGTGAGATGTGGTTGCGGATGATCCGACCATTGGCTCCGGCGGAGATAAGGCGCGCCAGCCACCTGGGGTTGGGGTTGGAATCCGTGGAACGTGGGGGTGTAGCCTGCCGTGCCGTCTTTCCCGATTCAGCGCATCATGTGAGACCGCGACCACGCGCGATTCTCGGCGTCTTATCCAGAAGTCTTGCGGCGTAGGATGATGCAGTTGCAAATTTGCGTGAGAGATTGAAACATCCATACGGACGGTGCTGGGCCGATTTTGCTCTCTTAAACTTAATTGAATGTGGGCTTGATCGGTCGGAATTGCTGAATCAATGTCTTGATTGCCTGGTTGCTGAGGCGCTCGTGGTGTTGAGCCCCAGACGTCTCAGAATATATGACTAAGCTAATAGGCTCACCTGATAACTAGCATAACGGATGTGATTGAGAACGCGACCATTATTTACCCCATTAGGTGCCCTCCGAATCCCAGTATGTAAAAGAGGTCCTCGTCACAGCTAGTAAGCCTTGATCGCGACCACCCTCGCCACCTTCCGTGTACGTCCCATTTACTGGAGCTCCCTGACCTTCTGCCGTTGTGACATAGAGAATGTCTCGATCCGACAAAGTCCTTCCGAAGGCCGCGGACGTTGGCCCCGGTACAATGGTCGAATTCAAGCCCCCCAAAATGAATTGTTGTGTACCATTTGTGTAAACCATTTCGACCGTGTTCCCAAAATTCTCCCTGACATGGCTGATTTCGTCCGCCGTTATTGCGAAGTCGTCTCCTGGAACATCCTGCGCGATAATCTCGTACGGCCCAATGGCCTTTCCTGTGACCGTATCTATACGGACCCGGCAGAACAGCTCTTTACCAGCGTTGACGTAGTATACGTAGTTGCCAAGAATCCGGACCCCATTGATACCTATAGCGAGCTCAGCTCCCTCTACTGGCTTCATGGTATCGTCTCCGAGCACGATCTCGTATGCTTTGGTGCGCGCATTCAACCACCAGACCAGGCCCCTCCCCGAGTCCGATATCAGAAGCGTATCGTTTGGGAAGCTCAGCGTGACCATCTCATTGAGAAATTCAGCCTCAGGTATAGGCTCAACCTCCGAAGCCCTGTCGCACTTTCCTCCCCGGTTAAAGTCCGCCTGCCAGATAGAGTACGATTTCGGCTCCGAAGCGGCAAGACTAACAGAGAAGTTGCCGGCAACAATCGCGAAGACGTCGGCGCTGATCTCTATATCAGCTACAGAGCTTCCTTCTTCTCGTGAGGCCCACTCATGAGTGGGACTGAAAACAATGTTGCTGAAGATGTATTCTTCCGCAAGATCGAAGAAATAGCGTGCCGATAAGGTCGAATCACAGGGTGCTGAGAACATTGATCCGAAGAGGAAAACAGCCAGCAGAAGGCACGTGGAAGGTTCCTCGTGTTTGAATGAAGCCGGGTAGATGACAGTATTCCATCGGTGCGCATGACGAAAGTACGCTCTGATGAAGAGGCGAAGATTGTCGACGGTAAACACGGATCTGGCGAGCTGCCAGTTGAACTCGGCCTTTTCTGCGGCACCACCACAAGTTTGTAGAGCATGGTGTGTTGTTGAGAGCCGATAGATACTGTCTCCTGTACGAACTTCTAGTCTGTCAGTTTCTCCAGTGAATCCTGCTAGGCTCGACTGGTAGCACGTAGATCCTTGTTCCAGTGTGTCAGGAACGAAATCTAGCGCGTGAAAAAGCCAGTCCCAATCGCTCGCGCAAGGATCAGCTGAGTTGTAGGCTGTGTACAACCTTGGCCGAGGAGCTAAGTGCCCTGCGGGTTGCTGATCGTGGTCTTGCGCCATTGACTCCGTAACGACTGCTTCTGTGTTGCAAATTGACGGATCAGTAAATCCCAAAAGGAAATCAACAGAGGTCGGCCGAGAGGCACGCCTGTGCCTGAGGTCTTCTTTAAGTCCTGAGGAGCTGTGTTGCTTGTCAATCGCATTGTTTGTAGAAGACCGGGAACAATTGAGTTCAAGATGACGGTAAGAGCAAGGCTTTCCTCGTTCGCAGCAGCGCGTGCATGGCGTTTCGGCGTCACATGATAGCTTACTGTGCCTACAGCTGTCACAAGCCCGCCACTTTCTGCCCCGCTTCGCCGTAGTTATAACGATGCCACGTGCATCTTTCGGCGCACACTTCCTGATACGGCGGCGAACCACATCACTGCTCTATCAGTGTGTGTTCGGTTTAATCACTCGGCAGACCTACACTCGCGGGAAGGCCTTTCTAAAGATAGGGCACTTCGTGGACCGTTAGCCTGTGTCTGCGCAACGGTTAGTCAGCTGTGTTAGCTGGGAGGCGGGGGCTATCGTACGTGTTGCCTCATGGCGGCGTAGATGACTGCTTGTGGAGTAGGATTTATTACATGTGGAGCACCGATTCTGCGAATTAGATGCGTCCATGGAGGCGCCTTTCATTTCCGTACTGCTTCCGATATGATGAAAGATGGAAAAGCTGGAAAGAAAAGAAACGTGGGCTTTATTCCGAGCATTTCCCTTCGGCGCTAATCCGAATAACTATGTGATTAGTGCGGTTAGCCGATGGGTTTTATTCCGAAGATGACTAATATAAGTTCTCAGTCTTAAATTGTAAACCACACCTCTTCGATAGCTTTAATCTACGTACTTAATTTAGGTCTTTATTGTATAATCGATATCCTACTAGTAATGTAGCCTCTGTACATAGTACTTAGTTACGTTTATTTTATCTCGTGACCTCGTTCTCACCCCTCTCGATCTTGCATCCGCTTAAGGCAAACCGTACACGGCTTACTGCGTTCTTTGGTGTTTGGATTCTTAGAGGCAGAGGCCCGCCGTTACACTCCAACCTGCAACAGCACCTTGATATCCTTGATCCTGAGGGAAGCAGAGTAGGAACGGAAGAGAGTGTCGAGCTTGATCGATAGAGTCTTCAGTGGAGGGCTGGATTAAGCGCTTGGATGTGGAAGCGCAGCCGCAATCGCGTCAAAGCGACCGAGACGAAAAGCTCGTACCTTTTGACTTCCCACGAATTTCTGCAGTACTTTTCTGAACAATCTTTTCTTAGTAGAGGCCATAAAAAAAATTTCTGTCTCCAAGAAGAAGTTCATAGGTATCTTGATAGTCTCCATCACCACTGGTGAACGTGGTGACCAGACATATTAAACACCCGCGAAGTCAAGCTTTCACTCATCCAGATGTACGGAAACACCATAGGAAGGTTTGAGTATCCCAACAAATAAATCAAAGAAAGTGCTAGCGCCATCCGTGCTCTACTCCATGTGGCGCTGCTCAGTGAAAAGCAAACGCGGAGCGGTTTGCCAATTCACTTTCACAAGAAGGCGTCACAATAGCAACGCGTTTATGCAGGCGCCCTTTAAAAGCAGAGCAGCAACAACAGCTCCATCCTCTACACCTCATACACTCAACACAATGCCTTCCACTCGCCGCACCCGCGTCACAGACGGCGGCTCTCCTGTCCGCTCGCCGTCGGCCCGCGACATGGACCTGGGCGAAATGTCACAGATGTCTCTCATCCCCGCCGCTCTCAACATCCCCAGACAGAGTCGCCAGCAGCAACCGGCCGTCGCAGAAGATCCGGACAGCGACAACGAGCCGGACGACAACAACGACAAGGAGAACGAAGGCATCCAGCCCCCTCCGCGCACCAGCTCCGGACGCCCTCCCTCAGACCGCAACCCGCTGGAGCTCATCCCGCCCACCGACCCTCGCTACAGCATGGAGTTTCTCAGCGGCCGCTCTTCTCTCTCTCGCGAAGTCTCCTTCGACTTCGCCAACGCGCCCGCCCCCCTTGTCTTCTCCTCCGCCCCAGGCCAGCGCCCCATTGGTACGCCGCCTCTCCCTCCCAAGCCAACCTCTTCACCGAAAGAAAACTCACGGGCCCTGCAGGCCCCCTCCTCCCTCCCCACCAGCGCGGCAACAACAACAACAACCCCTCCTCTCACCATGCCCTCCACGCCTCCGGCCCGGCGCCTCCACGCACCGCGCCGCCGATCCAGCCGGGCGGCTCGCATCCCTCGGCGGCGCAGCGCGCGTACAACGAGTTCCCATTCTTCGGTGAGTAGCCAGCAAGAGCGGATCGGGCGTTGACGGCGAAACCACTGATGTTAACAGAACGCAGGTCCGAGCGGTGATGAGGAGGCGGCAGAGAGGGGTAGGAGGGGGGTGCTTGATCAGGTCAAGAGGTGGTGGAGGAAGATAGCGGGTAGGTGATTTGGGGGTACTCTGGTGGGTGGGTGGGTAGGTTCGGTGCTGGTTGGGCGGACAGGCTCTTGCGGTTTGCTCTCGGCAGGCAGGTGATCCTGCGTTAATGACGACATGCATTTGTGGGAGTTTCATGGTAGTTGCTTGCATCTGGTGTGGAGTTTGCTTTCTCTGGGCGGGTCGGCGACGGCGTGGAAGAGGGACTGTGTGAATCTTGCCTGGTGCTTGCTTAGTATTTCTTTGCTGCTTTGTTTGGTACTTGGAGACAGGAGTGTACAAGTAACACTCATGGTCCGCGCGAGATAGCTCTGAGCTGGGGCAAGACTGGAAAGTTTTATGGCTTAGTTCAGCTAAAAACAAGGTGCGCAGCTGTTGAGAAAGAAAAGCTACGGTGGGATATGCCCATTCGCTGCCTGGATGTTTAAGCATATTGCTTGGTCTCTTCCTCACACCACCACCGAAACCGATCTGTCACTCCTGAACCGCTATCTTCTTCCGTCTTCAGACTGGTCTCCATGTGAGCCGGAAGCTTGCCTCGACGACCCCAAGGAATATAAAAGCTACCGTTGTCCGCCGACGTTATTTTTGGAGAGAAAGCAGCGTAGAGCTCCGTATACGCTCCAAATTTGGCTGACTTGAATAAAACAACCTACTACTAATTAGCGGGATGCAAGTCTCATCTGGGAGTCGAATTGAATCCACCCACCATAACTTTCTGCGCCATAGATGGCATGTTCCTTTGTAACTCTGTGTTGATGATTCCAGGGTTCAGAGACTTCACTTCCGTCAGCCAACCCATTACTTGAACCCCACTGTATCTGCCTTACCAAACTGAGAACCTTGTTGCCCGCCGGCCTCTTCGCAGACTCAATAGCAAGCAGCGCGTCGCCGGCTTTGGTTTGCATGTACTTATCCATGCCCTCCAACTTCTCGGTCGGCTTCCCAGTATCGTCAAACTGGACGCCACATTTCGGGGCGTTCATACCAACGGAAGAGCTGACCCAAATCTGCCGAACGGAATTTGGGGGTTCGGACTGAGCAGTCTGCTGCATGACTGAGTTGAGAAGCTTGTTCAGAAGGAACGGACCCAGGCAATTGGTGGCCATTTCGAGATCGTATCCCTGTTGTGGTCAGCAAACGCCGTCTGTCTCCACGCACTGCCATTTTGACGTGCATACCTGCTTCGATGTGGTCCCTGGCGGTGGCATCATAACGCCAGCGTTGTGAACCAGTATATCGAGCCTGCTTTCTTTCTTTAGGAACTCATCCACCGCTAGCTTTACAGTTGCCAGGTTACTGAGGTCGATTGCCGGGGGGGGGGGGCCAGGTGGCCGTTCGACGACAGGTGCTCAGCCTTAACAGCCTGTATGCCGGCATTTGCGCGGTCGGTGGAGCGAGCGGCGATGTAAACCGTGGCGTTCTTGCTGTACACAATCTTGGCCAGCTCGAGGCCGATCCCGGAAGCTGCACCGGTGATGAGGACCACCTTGCTGGTCAGGTCTTGTAGGGTCTCCTCGGTGAAAGTAGGTGTAGGTGGGAAAATTTGAGATATGGTGCTAGTGCTGGTGCTGCACATCGTGTCTGCAGTCTAGTGAGGAGGTGGTGCGTGCTTTTTGTGATTATGATGTTCAAGATCAAAGTGAAGATAGTATTGCTCTTAGAAATAAATTCACATTCTCTCTTAAAGTAGAACTCTTATATCAGATATTTCTGGCCTCTATAGGACGGAGTTAGCGCCACGTGGAATTACGAGGAATACACACTGGGCAAAGTCCGCAGGGCTGTACATGTTTATACTGGTGCCTGGCGCGGAAGACGAGGGCTGGGGTCCCGCGGAAGCCGTGGCTTACGGAGCTGGCGGCGGACTGGAGCATAGGCAGCGAAACACACGGGCTCAGACACGTTGCCTGTTACCACGGAGGACCGCGTTCCCAAAGCTGAACGTGACTTTGTTTCCGCGCTGGAAAGTCGTATGATTATCCGGTGGCCATGCAAGCTCGGCGCCGAAGCGAGTGTTGCAAGATCCGACCAGAACGTTGATCGCTGCCTCACTCTTTCCCCGGACCCAAGAAAAACCAAGCACATGCAAGCAACGCTTGCATCGGAAGTCTCCCAGATACAAACAGCGAGTCACTGGAGGCGGGCAGGGGTGGGAGATTGGCGAGCATGCATGATGCTTGAACAGTGGAGATGGGGAAAATCCACTTTTCGATGTAGATCTTGGAGAAGCCGGTATGCCGTCATCGTCGGCAGTGGGAGCCGCTGCCGCTAGGCGCCAAAGACCTGCTCTCGAGGGCGAGTGGAATCTTGTTTGAGACGGCTGCTGCGCTGGTGTCGCTGGACGCGGTCAGCAGGGCTGGGCGGCGGTCTGGATCGTGCGCAGATTGATGGGAATACTGCGCACATTGCGCGGGCAGGAACATGTCGCACGCGTGACCGGTGTGTCTCTGCGGACTGCGCAGGGTGAAGACGGGCGTTGCGAAGAGCGTCGCGTTCCTTGCAGAGCGGCCGGGCCGAGGCGCCCAACCGGACGCCGGAATCATGCGATCGCGGGGCGTGTTCCTCGCCCGCCCGCGGCATGGGATGGCGATGGTGGGTGTCACAGCCTGCTCGGGGGCGGTGAGCAGGCGACGGGATTTTCTGTGTGGAGGTCAGCGAGCGACGGGACGAACAGCCAGGCCTGGATTTCTAGCAGGCGCCGGCGTGCGGCCCCGATGACGTTGGGTTGTTCCGCAGCTCCTCGCCTCAAGGCCTGCAACCACCACCAAAGCATGTCTGCCACCCTCCAGCCCATCCGTCGAACCCTCCCCCTTTAACTTTCCCGGCCGCGCGCCAGGTCTCCAAGCTGGCCCCGAAGCATTTCCGCCACAGGCCCGCCCACCGCTCCTCCTTCTCCTTCCTCCGCGTCCTTTTCCCGCACACGCGACTGCGCGCTCGCCAGCGCCTCGAAAGCTTCCGCCACGAATACCTGCCCTCGCTGCGTCACCGCACCCAGTCGTGCATCTGGCAGTACATCCTTCGCCGCCAGCAGAAGAGACTCCAGAGGGCCCAGACCGCGCTCGGAGACCTCGGCGGCAGCCGCGTCCTCGCGCTTCTGCGCAAAACCCGCGCCAGCCTGCAACACCCGCCGAAGAAAAATGTCCACGGCGACAGAGAGGGCGCTGGAAACATGAGCTCCCTCGGCGCTGGCCGTTACTACTCCGGCTCCCCATATGTCGATTCCGACACCGAAAGCTACCGCGAGCGGGAGCCTGGCGCCCGCCGCAAGAAGTTCGCTGGATATCTGAAGGCTGCCAATGAGCTGCGCCAAGCCTACCAGCAGAGTTATACACGCGGATGGGGCAGTGGCGGCGGGGACAGGCTCGATTGGGATCAAGGCGACGACACCCCTGGCGCCTTCCCGGATGCCGCCATAATCAGGAGTGGCGATGAGGAGATGGTTCTGTTCCCTAGCTATGCGAGGTCGCATGTGAAGCGGAAGGTCAGTAAAAACTTCCGACGCGGGCATTAGGTATTGGTATTGACTACCACAGCCCCAAGCCGTTCCAGGCACCATCCAGGAGACATCAGGCGGTGGACGTGACGTAAGAGACTCTGCCGGTTCAGGGGATGCCGAGTTCTGGAAGCGCGAATTCGAGAAGTACGAGGACGACAATGCTGTGGTTGACGTAGATGTGCGCGGCTGGATCTACTACCCTCACCGAGGTCAAATGAACCGGAAACACAGGCTATTCGTAGGCCTTGCGAGGCAATTGGTCGGCCTTCCAGCACCGTCGGCGAAGTCCAGCAAGCCAAACAGCCGAGAGCCCAGTCCGCACAAGTCTCTCGCAGACAAAGCGCACGAGAAGAGCGCGAAACAGGAAGAAGAGCTCGTTGAGAAGGAGGCGCTATCCATCATGAGAAAAGGAGAGCTGGAAGCTGCCAATGCTGAGAAGGGAGGGTACAGTGAGAACCCCTCGAAAGGCTCCGACACCGACAGCCTCTACGCAGCACGTTCGCGGGATGTCTCGCCAGCCAGAGGCCGCGGTGGGAGAGTCAACGAACTTACGATTGAGAATGACGAACCACCGACAAGTGGTATCCAGAAACGCGATTCGTGGACACTACCCGCGAACATGAATGGATCCGAGCTTGAGAAGGCGAACTCGCATCTCATGGCACGCTTGAAGCCCTTCCTCTCGAACCCACTAGCCAACACACCAATCTCGATTTTCTTCTACAACGACGAAATTTCCCGGCAACGCACCATCTACACCGATGCATCTGGTCACTTCACTGTTCGGGCCGCTCTGGAGTTTGTTCCGACCCACATCAGAGTCATCGTCTCCGAGACCCTCTCCACTACCGCGGAGGTCCACATTACTGAGCCTAAAGGAGTCAGCCTGATTAGTGATATTGACGACACCATCAAGCATTCCGCAATCAGCTCCGGGGCCCGCGAGATATTCAGGAATGCATTTATCCGCGAACTCGGGGATTTGACTATCGAAGGAGTTAAGGAGTGGTATAATCGCCTCTCCGATCAAGGCGTCAAGTTCCATTACGTGTCGAACTCTCCGTGGCAGCTTTATCCTGTTATCTCACAGTATTTCAAATTGGCCGGCCTGCCACCTGGCTCCTTCCATCTTAAGCAATACAGCGGCATGCTGCAGGGGATCTTCGAACCTGTGGCGGAGCGGAAGAAGGCAACCTTGGACCGGCTGGCACGCGATTTCCCCCAGCGGAGTTTCATTTTGGTTGGGGACAGTGGTGAAGCAGACCTTGAGGTGTACACTGACTTCGTCCTGGAGAACCCGGGACGGGTGGTGGCCGTCTTCATCCGAGACGTGACCACCCCAGTGTCCAAGGGCTTCTTTGACCCCTCCACGGGTCCACTTGGGTCAGACAAGGCGTCTAAGCGGAGCTCTAAGGTGATGAGCGGTAAACGCTCAGCCCGATCATCGAAAGCGTCAGAGGACGACGATCCAGAACTGCGGGCTGCGATAGCTGCATCACTGCGAGACTTCGAGCAACCTGGAGGGCGCTATCCGGTATGGACTCCGGGGCACAGCCCTAGCGCCAGTGAGATTGATGTTACGGAGAAGCGCCCGGCGCTGCCTCCACGGAGACCCACTGAGCCCGCCGCACCAGAGGGCCACAGGATGAACCCTCCCATGGGGAAGTTAATCGATCTGTCCGATGACGAAGACGCTGTGTCCGTCACTTCGACTTGCTCCGCTCCGCCACCACTCGTCCGCGGGGTTTCTGACCCCACGTCCGATAGGCTGCTCGAACCTATTGCGGAAGCTCCGCTCCAAAGAAGCAATGCCATCAGGGGACGCATGTCGCCCGTGGCCGGGGAGCGCCTTGCACCTCCTGTGAAGCCGAACAAACCAATGCGCCTGCGCAGTCCGTCACAAGAAAACATACGCGCCGCACCCAACCACGGGGCTCTTGCCAAGCCGCCGCCTCCGCCCATTAGGAGACCATCGACCGCCGTCAAAGCCAATCAAGCGAGGGCGCGAAGTCCTGACGCTCGGTCGTCTGATGGTCCGGAGCCAGCGTCCGAGGCAACAGCCAGTGCACCACCACCTCCGCCAAGGCGCACTGAAACGAGCCTTTCCAGCCAATCTGGCTACGCAGCCTCCGCGCGCAACAAGCTATCACAAGCGTACAATAGTTTGCCAGCGGCGTCTACAATATGGAACGGCGTAAATGCTCTAAGTGAGCCAAGACCCGCCGGCACCTCATCGGCGTCCACCAACAATAAGGTTCCGCCGCCGCCGCCTCCCCGGCGGACCGGCACATCCTCAACTACGGATAGATCAAGGGACAACCCAGCCGGCCGCATGCCTAACCTCCCGCCCAATTCAGCTAGCCGAAACAACAGCGCTAGCGACCCTGAAAGCCGACGGCCGTACACAGCAAATGCTGCCGCGAGTGCATCATCTACGTCGCTTAATTCCAGGCCCACGAACAACTCAGTGCTGCCGGGCGCTACGGTCACATCTGCGCCCAACGGCGGGGCGGGGAGCACGGGCAACAAGCGCGAGGACCTCTGGCGCAAGCGATTGGCGCGGGCGGAGCAGGTGCTCGGCGAGAAAGGAGTCGTGCTTCGGACTTGGCGTGTTGGTAGCGATGTGATGGACGAGGCATTGAAATTGGTTGAGACTACTTTGGAGCGACAGACCAGGGAGCGCAGCGACAGCAAAGGGAACGAGCTCAGACTTATCAGTGAGCAGCGGATCAATTCGGAACCACGACGATAAAGGGTGGGTAATTTTAAGAGAGACGAGCACAATTGGGCTCGGCTGAACGAGGTGTTCCGATTGCCAGCAGGGTTGGGCGCGTATCGAATGTAAGACAGGTGTGCACTTGGCAAAGACAGCAGGTGGGTCCTGTTGTCGCAGTCACGCCGCGTACAGACAGCCCTTATGGACTCGGAAGCCGCGATGGCGACGAAAATGGAACGGGCGCGGTGCAGGCTTCTGGCTGCTGCAACAGTCATAGTCTCGGGGCAGGGGGGGGGGGGGGGGGGTGATCACCGGGGCGCCTCTTCACGGGTACGGCCCGACACCGGCAATCGACCCTACCTACCCCTACTGTTACAGGGAGTGGTGCTTTGGCGTCGTCGCAATAAGCTCCACCGCAGGGTGGCGTGCGCGGCGCCAAGCGAGCTGCGGCTCTGGTAATATCACGGAATTCTTGGCTTGGTCGGAGCGGATAGCGATGTGCGTGGCGGACTCGAGCACTGCCTCCTCAAATAGTCGGCTGTGTGCCTGCTAGGGATACCTCCTTCCTCCGACACCTCGATTTCTCTTCGCCTTCTCCGCACTCCGCTATTTCGTTGTGTTTTAGCTTGAGCATAGCCGGGCATACATACTACTGGCTAACCAATATATCCTCCTCCTTTACGTGCTCCGTTTGCACAGACTGTTCCTCGCATTGTTCTCTCTTCGGAAGCACGCTCGTGGGGCTTACCCACTCCGATATCAACCGTCGAGATGTCATTTCAAAGATTTTCACAAGAGCCTTCTCGCGGCCCTCCGCGCTCAGAGCCCGACACCAGTTCGGCAAGCCTCCACTTCGACCGCACTGGTATCCCGGATACCGGCTTCACAACAGACACCAACGGAACGACCACTCCTGAGTACTCCGGAATGACAACACACGGTGCCAACACTCCCCAGATCGTAGACCGTGACTGGCCAGACAAATTGAAACACGAGCTCACCTCGGGCAACTCCAGCATGGTTGCCCTTCAACTACAAAATCACCAGTTCGACGAAGAGGACGAGAAGTCGCAGAAGCCGGCACCACTGGCACCACAACCGAATGGGAAAGTCGGCCTCAGGGAACGCATCTCCCACGTCACATGGGCTTGGTTCACCACATCAATGAGCACTGGTGGCATCGCACTGGTGCTCGGATCAACACCCAACACTTTCCCCGGCCTCTTCGAGATTGGAAAGACGATATTCATCCTCAACATCTTCCTCTTTATCCTGATCACCGCCGCCATCACAGCTCGTTTCGCCATTTGCCCAACGGCACTACGCAACTCTCTCCTCGATGGGCATGAGGGCCTCTTCATGCCATGCTTCTTCCTTACAATCTCCACCATGATCAGCAACACACAAATCTTCATCGTCGGTGAGGAGCCCCACTGGCTTACAGAAGGAATGATGATTGCCTTCTGGTCCTACGTGGCTGTCACCCTCCTTCTCGCCGTCTTCTTCTACTACGCAATCTGGACAACCCCCGAGATCAATCACCACCTGCACGCCGACAGGATGGGTCCTGGCTGGATGCTTCCCATCTTCCCCATCATGCTCTCCGGCACTCTCTCGCAGGTCATTGGCGCCAACCAGCCACCCGAAGACGCCCTGCCGATTATTGTGGCTGGCATCTCGTTCCAAGGGCTTGGCTGGTTCGTTGCCTCCTGCCTGTCGACCGTTTGGATTTACAGGCTTTTCCGCACAGGACCGCTCGCGATCAACGTCCGGCCGGCCATGTACATGCTTTGCGGTCCGCCTTCCTTCACGGCTCTCGCGCTTATTGGCAACGCCAATGCACTACCAGAGAACTATGGTTACTTTGAGGCGCACCCCCTAGCCAAGGAGATCCTCACCATCGTAGCAACATGGGCGGCGATCTTCCTGTGGGCGTTGGCGTTCTGGTTCTTCTGCATTGCCACGGTGGCAGTGCTCACATCAATCCCCCAGATCTCGTTCGCGGTGCCGTGGTGGGCGTTCGTCTTCCCCAACGTCGGCTTCACGGTTGCGACCATCAAGATTGGGCAGGAGCTGGGTAGCCCAGCGATCCTCTGGCTCAGTACGGTGATGACTATCTTCCTGGTCATCATGTGGGTCTTCGTGGCGGGAGCACAGATTAGGGCAATCCACCTCAATATGGTGCTTTACCCTGGCAAGGACGAGGACAAGGATCAGCCGCAGGTTAAGGGGAAGCTTACGGTCTAGAGTTTGATGGTTGTGGCAGGGGAAGGGGCAGCAGCCGGATCGTCGGGGTTTCTTTTCCACTTTGCAGCTTTTCTGGCGCTATGGCCTTCACTTCTCACTCGGCCTATTTCACATTCGCTTCTTATCACATGCAGTTCTAGACGGAGACGTTCCTTTCCTTTTCCTCGCTGGTTGAGAGACAAGATTTGACGGCGTTCTGGGGCGTTCGACGATGGTAAAAGATAGAGACGGTACTCGAGCTACCTAAAAGGGTTTATCAAAGTTAATACTTCGTTCTCCCACCGACTTTGCCTCAATGCGTTAGCGACATGCCGGAAGCAGATGCGCCACAATTTGTCAAACTGCTTTTGTCATAGCGCGGTGCGGCAGCTATGCCGCATTGCGACGAAAGGAGAAGTGTCGCGACTTCCAAATTGATAGATATTGCGATCTCCTACGGCGGCCAAGCAGGGCTATCGGTTGCGTGTTTGGCGAAGGCCGCCAAGTAAATTTTCTGCTTCTTGGTAAGTTTCGACGCGACGATCGCCACAGGGAGCTGCAGCGTGACGCGTACACAGCACTCCAGGACTCCTCTCGCGCAGGGAGTCCAATTTTTTGCATGCACAGCCAACACCTCGCGCGTCGACGTGGCGGCCTTGGCTCCGAAAAATTTGGGCCTGCGCGACGATTGGGCCTTGGATTTGGATCACCTGCGTCTGTGCAGCCCGGCATTGCCACACTGCGTCGTCACAAAGTCGCAGGCCGAGAATGGCCGGGCTTGCATGCGCGAAAATCACCGCAGGGCAGGATAGAAGGCGCGCGCTCCGGGCCTTCTGCAACCGGCTGGGAACGCGGCCACGCCTGACGCACGGTGACGATGAGCGGGTTCTGGAACACCGCACCTCAGCCTCGCTACGCAGGCTGAGTCGCGCCGGCGCGGATCTTATCAACATTGTCGATGTTTCAGAGGCTCATCTAGTTCCCGCTTGGCGGAACTGCTTGGCGGAACTCACACCAATTGGAAACGGCGCCACTGCCTGTTACAGCAACAACCTCGCAACTGAAACTACAACACCACGCCAAGCCTGAGAACTTTTCTCCCTCTGCGCCCGCCCCGCCGCGCGCGAGTGGGGCCGCAGGGCGGTGCATCGCGGTGGCCGTTCCGCCAGCGCCGCCCCGTCTTATCGCAGCGCTGCCTGAGGGCGCCCACCGACCCCCACGGCTCGGGCACAGATTGGCCTTCTTCATGCGGACACGTCCGAGCGCAGCGCATCGCCGTCTCAGTCCAGGGTGGCCTCAACACCCTCTCCTTTCCCACCTCCCCGACGCGATCGCGCACCTGCTTGTTCTTCTCGCCAAGCTGTCGAAGCGCCCTCAACACCAGACCTGCCACTATCCGCTGCGATCGCCCGCGACGACCCATGGCCACAGCACCCCTTACGGACCCACCTTCGCGCAATACTCACATGCAACAGCCTTCGGCCGCGTCATTGTTGCTGTCTCACTGCGACCCAGCCCGCCAGTATAATACGACATGCACTGCTCCCAAGACGACTTGGCGATTCGAACCGTCTACTTGGCAGACCCAGTAAACCCAACCTAAAGCGCTTCATTCGTGAAAATTCGCGCACCCGTGGCCTCCCCGACTGGACGGCGCCATCGAAAGACGCGGAGTTAAAGGTGGGCGTCAATAATTGAAATTGTCGGCATTTGAAATGACCCTTCTGACCAAGACGAGGTTTCCATGCAGCCGCCCTGCGATCCCGCCAAGACCGGTCAACAGGCGCCTGAAAAGACCAAGAGCTCTGCGAGATCGGCATCCGCAATGCTGCGTCTCCGACCGGCCTCATCACGGCAGCGAGCCGTCGGCACGCCGATGCGGTTTCTGGAACGGACACGGCTCCTTCCCGCCACACCACGGCGTCGGTTGCGCAGAGCCCCGGGCGGAACGGGAGGTACTTCCAACCGCGGCATGGGGCGCCTTGGTATTGCCGCGAAGGATGTACCTCAGGCTTGATTCAGCCAAGAGAGTGCTTGTCGCACTGTTCGTCGAGGGCGTAGAGCTCGGTAATTCTTGGGCGGCAGTCCTGGGCGACGAGTTGTTGCGATTCATCGGGGATTTCACCCAAGGTGAGTGACGTTCAGAACGATTCAGATCTTCGAAGAGCCCCGACCTATAGGCTATAAGCCACGGATTTTAAGATACGCGACGACTGAGTCGCCTTGACACCGCCCGAAACAGGTAAGTGGGTACAACATCAACGACAAGACTATGCTAGAGTCTCGAGAGCGCGCTCGCCTCTCCTTATTCTTTTGCCTTTTAAGTGCATTCTGTTCGGCGGTTTGGATTTTGGAATCTCCAAGAGTCGCTGGTCGCTTCAAGGAGGTTCGATACTTTTCCTCCTCAGGTTAACAAGAACCGCCTACAACATCCAAGTCCGAATAAAAATATCACTCTACCTTGTCTGTCTCTATATCTGTCTGGAATCCGCTGCAATTCAGCTGTTGGTTAATAGCCATTCGATTCTCTACTTTTCCCTCATCCTCGCCATTCCGCACAGACAGAGGCTGGTCCTCGATCCTCGTATCATCACGCAACCGCCAAATTGCAAGGTGTCAACATCACACCACAGCCACCGTACACAGCCCATCAGGCCACCCACAAAACACCAAGAAAATATCAACATGGCACGCGTCCCTGGATCAGTGAACGTCGCTCTGCGTGGTCTGCAGATCCTAGCAGGCACGGCTTCCGCGGAGGCGCCCATGGTCGCCCAACAGATGCAAACTCGAGCTGCCAGCAACGCAACTAGTAAGCGAACGCAATCAACATGCGGAAAATTATTGCTTACTGATCGAACTAGACAACCACGCCGGCGCCGATGCCCAGAAGCCCAATTTGTCTGCGCGGCCGGCATTTACGTTCTTCAACAAAGATGGTCCGGGGAAGACTTTGGTCATTATTGGATGCAAGGGGGGTTACAAAGTCATTCCTCAAGTCGAAAAGAAGGGCCCGAGGGAGGGCTGGGATGATGATATTCACTAGTGAGCTGTCTTGGGTAGGGTTGAGATCGGTAGTATTTGCGTTGCGAGAAGTGATAAGGTGGGGCTCTCCATCACGCTCTTTTTTTCTGACGATGGGTATAACGACAACGGAGTTAGGCGGATTATTGATACAAAAATTTACGTGGAAATTACGGCCTGAATTGATCAAAGTGCCAAGCAGTGACTGGGAACTGAACCAAGACATTGTCACAGCATTCCGCATGATTTCATCTATGCAGCCCCTTACTCACGGTGGACGAAGGGTTCCAGGTGATATCTCCCAGGGAAACTGTGAACACATCCGCCAGAACAGTGCTTGCGGCAGTGATGACAACACCCACATAGAGCCTTGGAATCATTTTCAGACAGAATGGACTTTCAGGGGCGGAATGACAGTAGTGAATATGTTTGCGACTTCTCACTCTGGTGACGAACCTGGGCTGTTCAGTGGCTTGATTTATAGTCAGATCTTGTGTCAGGTGTTCTCTCATTGAAGTAGACGTGTCTCGACCGTCTGTTTCTTTTTCTGGCCATATCATCAAGTAATGCCACCAATCTTGTGCTATGTCAGAGTGTTTTGTTTCAGGCGCAGAGCTGTCGGGATTGAGAGCACGGCACAGCCTGTTGTGAGGCGGAGGAAGATGATAAGAATAAATACAACATTCAGAGCATGGATAGAGCTCCTGCAATTAAATATTGCGCAACATTGTTGGTATGGTCGAGACCCTACGCCTCAAACCATTAGCTTTTTCATGAAGTAACAGCCCTTATCGGACGTAGCAGTATACCAACATCTACCGCTGGGCAGCTCGTTCTCAGGAGGAACGCATGTTCGGTGACATATCTCCGCCGAATAGACACGAAGAAAGACACTGAAACTGTTGGTGTATCTTCCTGCCGGGAGACATGAAGGCGCGTAACCGCGCGCGTGGGACGCCAGGGACTGTGCCGGACGGGCAAGGAGCATATTTAGGACGAGAGATTGGCGTTTCTGAGTTGTTGAAGAGGCGAAATGCGGCGAGGTTTGAGCTGAGTGAATCAGCTAAGCCAATGTTGGCAAGGGTTTGTTTTCGGCCTACGCCTTCGCCGCATGCCTAGGTACCTACTTCCGCGCGGCGCCTGCGGCACGACGTCAAGCATTCAACGCCGCTTCAAGGTCTGATGTGTCTGCATGTTTTTGGTCTGGTAGCAGTACTAGTCACTACTAATTTAGAATGATTTGGTCAGCCCGAAATTCGTGTTGACTTGGATCAAAATTCAAAACTGCTACTCAGTTGCTACTTCAAGACCGGCAGTACTCTATGCACTTGGTACCTGGGCAGTCGCATCTACCTTCTGTGGCAGGCTCAGAAGCTCTTGCTGCCCTAGTTCTTCAGCAATATCAGCCGGGACACGTCCGCGTTGACTCCTCGCGTGCACATCTGCTCCTTTCACCACGAGGAAGGAAACGATTGCCGGATTCTTTCTTCTCACACCCAGGTGAAGAAGTGTTTCCCCTTGGCCTAGTGCTACGAGAGTTCCTCCTCTTTGAACGAAGGGTGGACTCTTTCTCCGTGCGTTGACGTTCCCTCCTCGCTCGACCAAGTACTCCAACTTGGAGATATCGTCTCCTTCCACAGCTTCAATTCATGTGATCATAGCTTTGTCGTCTAACTTGCATCCACGTGAGAGAAGAAGCTCCACTGTCTCCCAATGGCGGTGAACGATAGCGGTCGACAAAGGCAAGAACGGACCGCCCCAAGAGGCGTCATTCATCCGCTTCGGGAAGCTGGCAAGGTTTGGGTCAGCCCCGTGGTCAAGAAACCACCTTACGAGCTTGGTGTCTGACACAACCAGCCTATAAAGCATACAGTTAGCCATAAACTGCTGGCGAGCACACATGGGATGCTTACCCGATGGACGCCCCGTATGGTGTTCTGGAGTTGATGTCCCAGCCGTGATGAAGGAACTCTTGGTATATGGCGAGGTTCATCTGACGAGACGCGGTCGGGAAAACGTTGTCATCGATCGGTGCCCCGTGCGAGAGCAGAAACGCCACAAATTGAACATCTCGTTGGTCTATAGCGCTCACAAGCGCGGAGCCAAGCTCTTCCTGGGTGAATGTCTTATTGGCAGTGATGGGCTCCGTTTGCATGACCTCCGCACCCCCGCCATTCTTCAGACTCAGGTACCAATCATAGGGTGTCATTCTAGGCAATAGAATTTGGCGTTTTGCGGAATCGCAGTGTTTCAAGACGACGGGAAGAAGCTGTGAGCGTGCTGGCGTGCTGTAATGTTGAACCGAGAGTTGCAGGTGAGAGTGACGTGGTGTTCTGAGTTCTCGGCTTGCTCTCTTGACAAGCATGCGGCGTAGCTCGAAGCTGCTGCCTAAACTACATCAAGGCTCAGTGGAGGATACTGTCACAACCTTGGTTTCTTGCGGCGCAGGCGTAATGTGCGCGCCGCATTTCAAAATCGCGGGGCGCTTCCAGCCAAGACCTCAGCCGCTTTGCTGCCAGAGCGAACGGGTCACCCAACAGCAACGTGATTCCAACCAAGGGTCCCGATGGCACACCTGATCCGTACCGGGCGTACTGGAATCGGCTTAAAGACACTGTCAATGAGCTTGTCCCCGAGCTCCAGAACGCAGGCGGGTGGACAGAGATCACGTACGAGGAGTTGCACGAGGATGACATTCGACTGCGAGACACAGCGGCTGGGAAGCTGCCTGAAGATCGATGTCGCAGAACCCCGCTTGCCTTTTCCCGTGCGACGCGCGGTCGTACAACGATCCGGCCCAGCACGCCGCCCTGATCGCGTGCCTCTGTGCTTGCCTGCCTCGTATCGAACTCGCGCCAGCGCCTCAGACGCATGCCACTACCAAAGTTCTCGCGAGGTCCGAGAAGGATTCCGGAGTCCGGATGCGTCGTCATTAAATGGCATTCAGTCAAGAACCCATACGCCTTGGTGGCATCCTTAAGAGACAACACAACACCAGAACAGTCTCACGGCGAGCGCTGCTGGGCGCATGTTTGACGACTGGCCCGAGATGGCCGTGTACGGGTGGCAGCGGCCTTTGCCACTTTCGTGATTCGCACGACTCGGGCGGGCCTTATCGCGCAATCTCTCGTCGGGGTGGCACCTTCCCCGTAAAACGCCGAGCGAATGAAGCTGAGCTTGTCTGGGGCTCACTGCGGCGACAAGCACGCCTCAAGCTTCTGCCAACCGACCCGCTGCTTGCCCAGATATGCTTGATCCTTCGAGCCGCCGCGCCCAGGCGGCCGCGACCACCGTGGACGAGGCCCCAGTTTTGACGCCTGGCCTGCCCACCGTCGCACTTCTGCGTTGCGAGGTTACATTTCGGCCCTGGTGACACCCTGTTGCAAGATAACGAGCAAGAGTGGCGTGCTTGGAAAAGGTGTTTCAGCCGAAGCTGCCCACTAGCCATGGATGCCGTACTTGCGGAGCCTGATAAGGCTCTCCGAGCGAAGATCGTCCAATAGGCCAGGAACTTGGTGGCATAGTATAAGAACCCCGACCGGCACGGCCTGCTCAAGCCGGCCAGCGACGCCTTTTTGACAATCGCCCTTCTTGCTGACAAGCTCCAATGCCGAGCAACATGTGTACGCCCACACTCCCAAAGAATAAACTCCTTCGCCTTTTGCTGAACCGCCAACAGCGGGCTCGCCCGAGCACATTACGACCGATGTCTTGTCCACGCGGGTGCCTCAGCAGGTCATTGAACCGCACGGCCGCAACTCGTTCGCCATCGGCGACGGCACCGTAGAAGAGAAACACCCGGAGGTCGATGTGACACGCACATCGTCCACCAGCGATGACCTGCACCCGGCCCCAACGGATGAAGAAACACGAACACTGAGGCGGGTTTCCGATGGCGTGCCAATGGTTATTTGGCTCATCTGTGTTGTCGAGTTCGCAGAGCGTGCCTCCTACTACGGAGCCAAGACGGTCTTCTCGAATTTCATGCAGTATCCGCTGCCTGAAGGCGGTAAGTTTTATAAAGAGCCGAGCGATCTCCTCAGGACTGACGCCGATGCCAGGAAACGGTGCTGGTGCCCCTGCAGCGGGCACTCAAGGGACCGCCGGTGCCCTCGATAGGGGGCTCCAGTTTTCTAACGCCTTTGTGCTGCTCTTCTCCTTCCTAGCCTACGTCGTACCTATTCTGGGCGCCTGGGTCGCGGACGTGAAATGGGGCAGGTTCAAGACCATTGTCGTTGGTGTGATCATCTGTTTCATCGCGCATGTTATCATGGTCTTCGGCGCCATTCCCAGTGTCTTGAGGGCCGGCCATGGCTTGGCTCCGTTCATCATCAGTCTGCTCGTTTTGGCATTTGGTGCCGGTAAGTTTTGTCGGGGACTGTCTTGGAAGCTTCGTACTGACATCCGTAAGGTCTGTTCAAGCCAAATGTTGCGCCGGTCTTGTTGGACCAGTATGAGTACCAGAAGCCCTTTACTCGGGTGCTGAAGTCCGGCGAGAAGGTCATTGTGGACCCAGAGTCCACGGTCCAACGCTTGATGCTTATCTTCTACGGTAAGCTATGCCTGGTATTAAACTCGCGGGAAACGCAACTGACTTTTGCAGCCCTTGTCAATGTTGGTGCCTTCTTCGCCATTGCAACTACCTACGCTGAGAAGCGCGTCGGCTTCTGGTTGGCATTCCTCCTGCCTACCATTGTTTTCATGCTTCTTCCGGTTCTCCTGGCTTTCTTGTACAAGAGGTTGATCAAGATTCCTCCGGGCGGTTCCGAACTCACGCATGTGTCCAAGATTTGGGCAATTGCTATCAAAGAGAATGGCGCTAAATTTTGGAGGAAAGGATTCTGGAACGCAGCCAAGCCTTCCAAGCTCGCCGAGAAAGGAATCACTACATTTGGTGGCAAGCCGATTGAATGGAACGACAAGTTCGTCGACGATGTTGTCCGCACTTTCGATGCTTGCAAGATCTTCCTTTATTTCCCCATCTACAACTTAAATGACGGTGGCATCGGAAGCGTGCTGTCCAACCAAGGTCAGTGCACTGTTGCCTTCTAAGGTGTCTGCAAAATGTTGACCTCATATTAGGCTCCACGATGACTACTAACGGAGCTCCCAACGATCTCCTTGGCAACTTCAACCCCCTCGTCATTATCTTCGCCGTCCCGCTCCTCAGCCACTTCATCTACCCGGCCTTGCGCAAGTACAACATCCGCTTCGGCCGCATATCACGCATCACCTTCGGCTTCACGCTCGCCTGGATTTCGGGCATCATCGGCGCCATCATCCAATGGCGTGTCTACGAGACAAACCCGTGCGGCTACTACGCAAGCACGTGTGCAGAGGACGGCCGCGTTTCCCCCCTCAGCATCTGGCTCCAGATCCCCAACGTCGCGCTCGGCGCGCTCTCCGAGTGCTTCTGCAACGTGACAGCCTACGAGATTGCATACTCGCGCAGCCCGAAGACGATGAAGGCGCTGGTCATGGCGATTTTCTTGTCCATGACGGCGCTGTCGTCAGCGTTGGCTGAGATTCTGTCCCCGGTCATTAAGGATGTGAGTTGCTCTGCACCTATCAGCTGATCAACAGGAGAACGACCCTGCTGATGCGTTTCTATCATAGCCTTACCTCATTTGGATCTGGGCCGGCCCTGCCATTGCTCTCTTCGTCCAGACGGCCATCTTCTACTTCAGGTACAGGCACATTGACAACGACGAGTTCATGACGTATGAAGACGAGAGCGAGGCTTCCGAAAGCACCTGGGATGTTAAGTCTGAGACTGCCAGTGAAAAGAAGGTGTAAAGAAGTAGATGGCATGATGGACTATTTAGTACAGCCCACGAAGTCGAGATAAATGCACACTGTCAGGCTCTTGGGTCTACCCAAGGACTTACAGCCTCGAAATTAAAAAAAAAAAAACCTCTACTGTCGCAGTACAGCCCCTCCTAACGAGTCTGCCTTGAGTAGTGGATGCTCGTCACTCAAATGAAGAACCAGTCATTGTGCCAAACAAGCCTACACTGGACAGAGACACATTCCCGAGGACTTGAAGCAGTAGGACAGCCACACAAGTCATCATGGTAAGGAAGAGAGGTAAAAGAATCCATCAAATACAGCTCGCTGGTGGATGAGACATGGGGTTGATGCTTACTGTTCCTTCTGGCCCACTTTTCTCGTATCGGCAACAAACGATTACTGCAGTGGGTTAGCGGTTTTTAGCTTAAAGCACTTTAGTACTACACGTATCAAATCGCTTTTGCAACCGTCACCCGTCTTATCCGCAAATAAACTTTGATAACAAGAATGATATCGAACCAAATGTTCTTTGCTCAGCCACCCTGTAGATAACGCGCCGTGATACGTGGTCACGACCACAGAGTTGCTCACTATGACACCCGTTCGAAAGAAAACAACTCCAAGCGCCATCAGTATCCAATGAGACCGGGCTGTTCCTGTATTGTATGAACTTGTACGAGAACTTGCAGCGAACTACCCGCCTTCGTCTTGTAAACGTTAACACAGTTCCTCTGCAGTTTCGCCGCTGCACGCCATCTTTCCGCCATAGCTGATGCCCAGAGTATTCATCGTTGCCACTCATGTTGACCGTTTCAGCTTCGAAGTGGTTTGATCCAGAGTCGCGGCCAAGATATCCATGGCGGTGTTACGCGTTGCCCAGAGCCATGCGCTTGGCGGTCTCTCGAGGCGCATAGTCTTTCTCTCACCGGATCTCTCGGTCGCCGTGGGCATGATCTCGGAAGATGCAATGGATGCATCCGACGAAATCCAGCATCTGATTGTCAAAGCTCTGAGGAAAGTGTGGCAGAGAAACGTGTTGGTATTAGCTCCTGGCCGTCCGTTAACACGAGCCTTGGGTCATATGCCCATCAGACCTGTAAGCGCAGCCATCGTCGATCATTCTCGCTAACTTTGTCTGAAAACGGATGGCGGTGAGGGGACCGAAACGAGGTGGTGATGGTGGGGATGGCAGGAGAGGTGAAGGCGGCTGATCACGAGTCATGCTGGCTGTCAAACCAGAGCCGACGCCTTCCAAACGCTCACTGTGCCACCACAACGGCCTTGTCCAGCCGACTCTCGCCCGGCGTCCAGCCGGCACCCGGATGCCTCTCTCCCGCCCGCCGGGCGCTGCCATGTGCTTCAGCAGTAGCCGACTGGCGAATCAGGACGCTGGGCCTGCCGCAGGCGGCCAAGATGCCCCCGCGCATGCTCCGGGGACGATCACCAACTCATGACGCTATGCCCGCGGTAGTCCATTTCTTGGTCGCCCGCCAGAATGTACCCCCCTAATCTCTCCCGCATATATTTTCCTGCATTTGGCATCTGATAGGCCTTTCGTCGGTCTTGTCTGCATATTTCTTTTCCATTATGGCGTGGCCTAATCCCTTCAGACGCCGCACGGAGAACACTAGAACGTACATACCTACCCCTCCCAAGCTTCTTGGAGTTATGGCTCTAACTTTGATGCAGCGCGTGGGGCTACACCTTCGATGTGACTCCGGAGCACCTCACCCCCGAGCAGATGCTCCCGTTGAAGCATTCGTACGACCTCCTCGGCGAGCAATGCCTCCAACGCTTGAACGACATTTCGCCACCCCCGCGCGGCGCCCTCCCGCGGAACAACGGCCAGCACGCGGCCAAGATGGACGAAACAATCGAAGCTCCAGAAGAGAAAGACCGATCGCTGGGGGACGGCAAGAACCCGGCGAAATCTGAGGGCCCGCCGCACAGGGACTTGTTCGCCTTGTTACGCGACAACGCGGACAAAGATGAGAAGCTTGCCGAGCTGTGGAAGGAGGTCAACACCGTCCCGGAGTGGGTGGACTGGGACCAGATCAAACGCGGCCAGGACGTCTTCTACAGATACGGCAGCGCCGCTCTGACAGGCCTCGCATACCAGTCCCTGCTCGGCGGCATGGGCGCGGCGCGTGTGGTGGAGACCTTGGCCCGGACGGGAGGCTTTGGCACCAAGGTTGCGCGCAGACGACTCTTTGAGACCACGCAGCACATCCTCCAATGCACGAGGAGCCTGGAAGGCATCAAGCCTGGCGGCGAGGGCTGGGCCAGCAGCATACGCGTCCGTCTCCTGCACGCCGCGGTGCGCCAACGCATCATGAAGCTCGCCGAGACGAGGCCTGAGTATTACAGCGTCGAGAAGCACGGCGTGCCCATCAACGACTTCGACAGCATTGCGACGATTTCCGTGTTCTCTGGGACGCTGATCTGGTTGAGTTGGCCGAGGCAAGGCATCTACGTGCGGGAGCAGGAGGCGGTGGACTACATCGCGCTCTGGAGGTACATCGCATACCTTGTCGGCTGTCCCACGGATTTCTTCTCCACCACGTCGAAGGCAAAGGCTTTCATGGACAGCGTGTACCTCTACGAGATTGATCCGTCCGAGACGTCGAAGATCCTGGCCAACAACATCATCAAGGTCCTCCAGGACCAGCCGCCTGCATACGCGAGTGCGGACATGCTCATCGCTGGGGCGCGGTGGCTGAACGGCAACGAACTGGGCGACCGGCTCGGCCTCCCGCGGCCGTCGCCCTACTATTGGGCGCTCATGGCCGGGCAGTGCGTCTTCTTCATGGCGATGAACTACACGTACCGCTCTGTGCCCAGCTGGGACGAAGCCAAGAACAGGATGTCGCGCGAGATTTTCTGGAAATACATCATCGAGAGCAGCTGGGGCCTGGAGGGAAAGATGACGACGTTCGAGTTCAAGTACGTGCCCGAGTATGCCATCATGACGGAGCTGGGCCAGTCCACGCCGGCGAAGCTGAGCGGCGACTACGGCGTCGAGTGGAGGAATCTGCGGTGGCTTTTGTACGCGGGAATCGTCTTCGCGGGAGGGACCTACGTCTCGTTCAAGGCTGCATCCGGCATCATAGGCCTGCTGTGGTAGCCCCGATATCTATGATGAAATGAGAACACGTTGGATCATGAACGCGGCTGTATCCGGATTGATGCGGAGCATCAAGTATGCTTATCAAGAAGCATACTTTGCGTTCTCCAGAGCGTTGCGGCTTGCAGCAGGGCATCGCGGCCCAATGGGCGAGCATGTGAAAAGGCTCCGCCGGGGCGCGAGTCATGCGCGAATGCCAACTGGAAAATCATCGCGCGCTTTTTCGACGCGACTCATCGACACCACCAACCCACACTCCACCGCCACCGCAAATGTCGTGCCCCGCCCGTTCGCGACGGCTCCTCAGCGTCTCCATTGACCGCCTGGGCGCTCTGCCAACCAACCTGCGTCCCCAGCAGCCTCACAATGGCTTGTGGCAAACCCGCCCGAGAGCTTTCAGCACGCGGCCAGCTCTCCGCTTCACAGGCTCCCTCCGCTTTCCCGACGCAAAAAAAATCGATGGCACGGATCACAGTTCTGGTAACGACGTCGCGCCGTCGAACCTTAGCCCCGAACCGAAAGTCGAGCGAACAGGCGCAGACACTGGCGGTGCGGAAACACCTGCGGCCCCCAGCGCGGATGCAGACCCAGACCCAGCCGAGCTGCGGAAGGAACTTGGGTTGGCACCGGAGGCGGAGGACGATGTGCAGGGCCGTCTGTGGGAGCTGACTGGGGGTCTGTCAGGGACAAATCCGAAGCTTTTGAGCGACGAGAAGACGAGGAAGCGTGAGCGCAGAACGAAGGAAGCGCCCAGCCAAATGGAAGGGGTCGGCAAGCAGATTGCGGACCTCGTGGCACAAGGTGGAGTCCCGCGGGTGAGGGCTCAGTCGTTCGATTCCGAGAAGAAGACAAAGCAATCGAACAAGCACAGGGCGCCGTGGCAGGTGCAGAAAGAAGCGCTGAAAGAGAAATTCGGCAGCGAGCGCTGGAATCCGCACAAGAAGCTGT
Organism: Neofusicoccum laricinum; assembly: GCA_029906385.1. Taxonomy (NCBI): domain Eukaryota; kingdom Fungi; phylum Ascomycota; class Dothideomycetes; order Botryosphaeriales; family Botryosphaeriaceae; genus Neofusicoccum; species Neofusicoccum laricinum. Next base: position 500,869 of record CP123727.1, read on the forward strand.
CGCCGGACGCGATGGAGGGGATTCGGTCTCTGCACAAGTCGGACCCACAAACGTACTCGACGCCGGTGCTTGCCAACGAGTTCAAGGTCAGCCCGGACGCAGTGCGGCGGATTCTCAAGTCCAAGTGGCAACCGCGGGAGGACGAGCAGGAGGATCGCACGAGGCGATGGGAGAAGCGTGGCGAGAAGATTTGGGAGGCGCAGGTGGAAAAGGGCGTCAAGCCTCCCAAGAAATGGAGGGTCAAGGGCGTGGGGAGCGTGAAGGGTGGCAAGGATGCCGTGCCGGCGTGGAAGCATCGAGGGCGCACGAGGCGGCTGAAGGACGAGGCCAATGACTTCACGCGACCGCGCGGCCCCGGCGCGAACTACGGCGACCACGGCGGGTGGAACGACCGGATCCTGTAGTTGTAATTGTAGTGCAGGCGGTGCATCCCGCACATGTGAACATGGACATGTACACATATCAGCCGCATCTCCCTCGGCTGGCGGAGAGGCAGCGGCCAGACGTGAAAGCGCGACTTGGCATACGCATGGCGCGCGCGCTCGTCCGTCCAGGACGCTCAAGCTCCGCAACACCTCCGTCCTCTGGTCATCAGCCCTGGACAGCTGCGCGCCCTGTGCTCGCGGCTCTGCTCACGCCCAGTTTCCCCGCCGCTGTCGCTGCTCAGCATGTCTCGCCCGCACGACCGATCGCCGCCCGCCCTCTCATGACCCTAGAGCTCCCGTGCGCGGAGGAGCTCCCTCGTCTCCGCAATGTCCAGCTCCAGCACCAAGACGAACCCGATCCGCGTGTCGGTCGCCTTCAAGGAATCCTCAGTTTTCGCCGGCGAAGACGTCCAATGCACCATCACCTTCAAGAACGTCGCCTCCACCCAGCTCCCCGCTGAGCGCGGCCCCTCTCACCAGTCCGCAGGAGATTCCAGGTACCTGCATCCCGAGCGCTCGCGCACCAAGCCGCTCCCCGCGCGCGCTCCCTCGGTCGCCCCGTCCGTGGTCCCGTCCGTGGCCCCGAGCATCCCGTCGTCGGTCCAGCCGTCCGCGAGCAAGAACTCGTCGCTCCACGATGTCGCCGTCATCCCTCAAGGGGCTCCCAGCGCCGCGCCGCCAGGGAGGGCCCGCGGCCACCGTCCGACCCTCAGCCTGAACACCCCGCACCTGCCAGGCGCCCAGCGCTCGCCGTCCGCCCTCAGCAATGCCCTCAATGGGTCGACGACGCCCGTGCACAAGCATGGCCGGTCTCTGTCGATAATGTCTATTCACAGCGATGCCGTCAGCGGCACGAACACCGGCTCCGGAGCCATGGCACTCCCCAAGAGGCCGCCGAGAGGGCACGGCCGGAGTGCGAGCTTACAGGTTTCCTCCGGTCGTGGAGGTAGTATAGGCGCTCCTGGCAGTCAGTACACCCTTTCGGCGCATCGTCGAGGTCCATTGAAGCTGCTAATCAGACTCGTCGGCCAGGCGCTCGTTCGTTACAACCCTCGCCTTTCTTCAGCACTTCACCGCCTCCTCTCGGGCGATCGCATACGGATAACATGGTACCAACCCGGCCGAGACCAAGCAGACGGACATCAAGGCAAAGCACGGCGCCTGGCACACCCAGCGCGAGTGAGAGCAGGAAGCCCTCGTTGGGAAACTTCAAGTTTCCCCCGACATCGCCTGAGCCCAGCCCGTTTCTCGGAGACATGAGTCCTGCTTTGGAGATATCCCCGGCAGAGGACCTTTTCAACGTCCCTCGCACCAGAAACTCGTCGCTGGTGCCATCTTCGTTGGGAGGCTCGCTGACCAGGAGCCCGGAAGAGCTTGTGGCACCACGGGACAAACTGCAACCGTCGCCCGTCACACGAATAATTTCGGGATCGAGTATGAATGGAGGCAGTACACGGAGCAGTGGCGAATTCTACACGATGAGCAACAACTCCACCGAGACCCTGGCGTCGGAGTACATATCACGACCGACCGCCCGTCTCCTCCCGAAGTTGATGCAGGACCGCAAACCGTCCAACCTCGCCCTGCTACACCCACGCCTACAGAATAAACCTGAGGTCTTGATGATGGGCTATGCTCAAGTGATGGGCTCGTTCACTCTGGATGGCTCACTCATCAATCAAGCACCTTTCGAGGAAGTCAAGCGGAAAGGTGTAATGGGGGGCCAGGGCGGCGGCGGCGTTGTCGGAATCGAAAGAACAAAGAGAGATAGCGGCCTCTTCGGTGCTCTCGGTTGGTCAAATCTTGGAGAGTCACTTGGAGGTCTCCTTGGTGGCGCCGAGCAGAGCAGCATCCGCGAGATGCGCTCAGTCGCAACCGCAAAGACGGTTCCCCTGTTGAGCACCCCTCAAAGCATTCTCTTTGTGGATTTGAAACTAGCACCCGGAGAGGAGAAGAGTTACACCTACACCTTCACATTACCGAGAGGACTACCACCAACGCACAAAGGAAGAGTGATGAAGGTGAATTATCACTTGGGCATTGGAACTCAAAGACCGGGCAGCGCGGCGCAAGCTGTGAGAAGCGTGACAGTGCCGTTCCGGGTCTTTGGTAGTGTTACCAGTAAGTCTGGATTGTTTCATTCCAGGAGAGACGGGGTTCTAACAGTTCGCAGACCGTGGTGACATTCTCGGACACGATCTGATGTCCCCGTATATAATTTTGCGAGATCAAGCCATCGTCGACACCATTGAGGGCCCCAAGTCCAAATTAATACCAAATGGCTCCATCAGCAGGAAGATGAACGGCGAAGCTGAACAAGCGCAAACCGAATTCGAAAACTATGTGCGAGATCTTCTTGATTCCTCCCGACGGAATGCGAACGCAAGCCTACTATCCCCCACCGAAGCCCCAAGAGAATACCGACGACGTCGCTCCACGCTCGACGAACATCCTGTCAACTCGATGAAGGAAGCCATCGACTTCGCCATCCTCCGCTCCAACACCAGCTTCTCCTCCAACGCCTCGACCAACCGCTTCGAGATTGCGCGCAACGGGCGGCGCGTCGCCGTCATCAAGCTGGCGCGGCCGGCCTTCCGGCTCGGCGAGACCATCTCGACCATCATCGACTTCGAGAACGCGGACGTGCCGGTGTACGGGATCGCGGTGACGCTCGAGTCGGCGGAGAAGGTCGACCCGGCCATCGCGCTCCGCAGCGGCGCGAGCATCCACCGGGTGACGCGCAAGGTGCACGCCAGCTTCGCGGAGAACACGCTGTTCGCGCGGCGCGTCGGCTTCGCGCCGACGGTGCCGCCCAACGCGACGCCCGAGTTCATCACCAGCGGCATCAGCCTCGAGTGGAAGCTGCGCGTCGAGTTCGTCACGCCGCGCCTCGGCTACGGCGGCGGCGTCGTCTTGCCGACGACGCCGACGGCGACGACGACGACGACGGAGAAGGGGGGGCCCCGGTGGGGAGGCGTGCAGGGGCTGCTGGAGGAGCTGGCGAGCGACGATCGCGGCACGGTGCTGGCGGCGGTGGAGAGGCTGCACTGCGAGAGCTTCGAGGTGGCGGTGCCGATTCGGGTGTACGGCGCGTCGACGGGGTCGGATAGTCTGACGGGGGCGGGCGAGCAGGAGGAGGGGTATGTTATCTAGGCGCAAGGGGTGGGGGGGACAAAAAAGAGAAGAGAAAAACATGGGGAAATAATTGTCTGCTTCTGTCTGTCTGTCATGGCTAGTTGGGGGGCTTGGGATTAGGGAGGTGGTGCAAGCGGATGGGAGGGATACTACTTCACGAACGCAAACTGCTTGTTCAGAGAGAAGCAAGCCGATACGGCGGTGTAGAATTGAGAATCCTGTCTATGAAAGAGATGGATCTTCTTCTCGCGACGCTCGATTGGTGGGATTTCCTTTCTTCGTCGACGTTTCTTGGGGGGGGGGGGGTGAAACGGGGATCAAAAAAGGGTAGGCGGCCAAGCGTTGTGTCTTGGTCCGGAGCGGCACGGGTCTTGAGGGGTTCGTCTCACTTGTTGGTGGCGCAGTTTTTCCTCATCCGGTCTGCAGATGAGAAGGGGGAAGAGGAAAGTTGTCATTTACGCTGCACGGGACGGTCGTTTGTACAGCAGGTAGCAGTAGAGACAGACTGTTGTTCCATCGACGTGCTCTAAGACATGCCGACGGGTCGTTCCGCCTCTCGGAGGGACGAACTGGCGCCAACCCGCCGGAGGCGATGGGCCCCATGAAGTGCAAGCAGAGAACGCTGATCGCAACCCCATTCGCGGGATTGGCGCACGCCGTCGGGATCCAGCAGGATGGAGCGTCGGCATGATCTCTGGAAGATGTCGAGCGGCCTTGCTGGACAAATGCCATAGGTGCCGATCCGCCGGCTCTCGTGCGAAGCTGGGTTGGTCGGGAGACATGCAGGCTGCAGGGGTGGCGGACGGAAGCAGGGGCGTGGTTTCTGCTTTCGGCAGTCGCCGGGTAAGCTTAAAACGAAGCTTGGGTGCGGTTCTGGGCCGCGCTCGGCGGCGGCAGCGGCATCTCACTCGGGTGTGCCAGTCCGCCGTCAGAGAGCAACATCCAGCTCTCGCGGCATAAAAGACTTCGGTCCTCGCGGGCAGGTCTCTGTTATATCCGGAGCGATGGAGCAGGCCCATGTGCTCTAGCGTCGGACAGCCCTCGCCGCAGCCCCCAATTCGCCCACCGCCGGCGCCACAGACAGCTGGACTCCATTGCCAATTTTCCCCTGACAGTTGCTCTTTCGGTCGGGCGCGAGCGCCTCAATGCTTCGCCTTCGCTTTCGCGACGGGCGTCGCCGTGCTTGCCCGGTTCCGACTGGACCGGCCTGCGCTAGCGATGAGATTGGCCAAGGCCAAGCGGCCGTGGCGAGCCTCTCACATCAACGGCGGATGTCGTGGTGCCTGGTGGAGGATCGGGTGGCGCGTGTCGGCGGGAAGCTTGTACGCAGCCGTGGTTTCGCGTTTTGCTCCGTGCCGCTGAAATGAGTGAGTGAGGTGGTCTGCGGAGAGGCGGCGAGTTGCGTGGAGTGGGCGGCGGTCGGTGCGCTGCTGCTGCCTGCAAGACAGCAGGCGCGCGCGAAGGATGCCGGCCGGTGATGGAGCTGCGTGCCGTTTGTGGTGTTATAAGACTGCGCTGGTGTCCGTCTCCTGCGTCTTCTTTTTCTCCTTCACCTCGCGTCTCTCGTTCCGGTCGTCAGCCATCTACTACTACTCTAACACGCAGTTCACTGCACCCCATTCGCTGTTGACTGCATCCAACTGCATCCACAACCGTCACTCTCTCATTCCTCAACCCGTAAACACTCGCCACCATGCGCGCCACCACCGTCCTCACCACCGCCGTCCTGGCCGCCGGCGCCCTCGCCCGCACCGACCTCGAGGGCTGCGTCTCCTCGGCGACCGTCGCCTACGGCGGCGCCTCGCTCATCTGGTACGTCCCGGGCACCGGCGAGATCTGCTCGTTCCTCGACTGCGGCGGCGGCCGCGCCCCGCCCAAGACCACCGTCCCCGGCTGCGCCGCCTATGCCGGCACCGCCACCTACTCGCCCGACTACCTCCCCGGCTACGGGCCGAACGCCATGCCCACCAGCACCGCCGCCGCCTCGTCCAGCGCCGCCCCCGTCGCCAGCCCCAGCATGACCGCCGCGCCCAGCCTGTCGAGCGCGGCCGCCAGCAGCAGCGTTGCCGCCGCTTCGTCCAGCGCCGAGGAGGAGTCGGCCGCAGCTTCGTCCGCCGCCGCCTCTTCCTCCTCTTCTTCGTCTTCCGCGGCGGGCATCTCCTGGTCCGTGATGACCAGCGTCGCCACCCCGGTCATGACTCCTCATGGCACCCCGGCTGCGTCCACCCCAGCGGCCTTCACTGGCGCCGCGGGCAGGATCGAGGCTGGTGCCGGTGCGCTGGTTGGCGGTGTTGCCGCCGCTCTGGCCTGGCTGTAAGGGAGGGGATGCAAGGACACTCGGAGGATGGGGGCCCGATGATGGAGGACGAGTAATGTGTTGATAATACCCTTGAAGAATGATAAGAAACTCATGTCAATACATTAGAGGCTGTTTTCTGAAGACTTGTCCGGCGATGCTTGGTGTGAAGACATTTTCCTGTTCGTTTGCACTGGGTTGCTCTATAATTTCGCCTTGGTGCTGCTCGACAAGAACCCGTCCACCAGGTCACTCACGGCCTCTCCAAGCCCAAAGCTGTAGCCGTATCCGCTGCCTGACAGACCTACATGAAACATGTCAGCAAATCCCTGGGTAGGAAGCAGATGAACAGTACTTACCGTACGCGTGAACCACATTCTGTCCACCAATGACTTCCTTTTCCACCCTCGGACCGCCCTCCCTCCCCGGCCGGAATCCCACGTTGTCCCTCACGACGTCAAAATCGGCCGGAAACGCCGCAAAAACGTGCGGCAGGTTATCCCCCACGCGGCTGAAGATGTCCATCCGCTGCTCCTCGCTCACCCCGGGATCCTCGCTCCCATACCCCTTCACGCCGCCCAGGATCGCGGTCCCGTCCAGGCGCGGGATGCAGTACGTGTACTGGCCGCCCTGGCGCATGAAGATGCTCCGCCACCCCGTGCGCACCACGTGCGTCTGCCCGCGCACCGCCGCCACGCCCGCGTCGCGCGCCAGCGCCCGCGCCCCCACGCCCGTCGCGTTGACCAGCACGTCGTGCCCCTCGGCCGCCACCTCCGCCAGCCCGCCCACCTCCCGCCGCGCGAACCGCACCCCCTCGCCCTCCAGCCGCGCCCGCAGCCACGGCAGCAGCTCCCCCGGCCGCACCACCACGCTCGTCCACCGCATCCCCACCGTCGCCCCCGCCGGCAGCTCGCCCGCCCCCATCGCCGCGAAGTCCGGCACCACGTCCCGGTACCACACGTCGGCGACGCTGACCCCGTCGTCGCGCACGTCCTCGATGGGCACCCGCACAGCGCTGCTCTCCGGGTGGAGGTCCGCCAGCGCGAGCAGGTGCGGCAGCGCGGCGCGCTGCATCGCCTGGCATGCGGGTGACGCGTCGATGTCAGGCATGTAGAAGGCGCCGGCCCAGGGCGAGGCCCAGGCCTGCGAGGCGGTGGCGAGGTCGATGGGCGTGCCGTTGGGCGGGGGCAGGTCCCGCGCGATGATGGTGACGGTGTGGCCGCGGGCGCGGAGGATGGTGGCGGTTGCGAGGCCGGTTATGCTGGGGGGTGGGGTGTCAGGAGCTTGGTGTCGTCTGCGAGGGTTTCTTGCGGGTTGGGGAGGTGGGATGGGCCCAGGAGAGAGCTTGGGGGGGGGGGGGGGGAGCTTACCCGGCGCCGAGGATGGTGATCTTCGCCATTGCGGAGTTTTGCTGGTGTCTTGCCTGCTCCCGCTGTGTCCCAGACGCTGAAACGCGCAATTAAGTATATGTACGGTGGTTGCGGCATCGGATGATATGCTGTCGCTTATCGGCGGTTGTCGGGAGCCCTGCGGGCGGGCCGATCACGTAGTAAGTGCAGATCAGGCGGGGATTTGGATAGCTTTTGCGCCCTCGGATGCAGAGCCGAGACTGTGTGGACTTTGACGCCATCAACGATAAATGCTGCAAAGAGCTGTTTGGATAGCATAGAGAGGCTTCGAAGTATGAGACGAGAGGCTGCAAGGCGTGATGGACAAAAGACAGCAACCCAGCTTTCGCGGACAACAGTGCAAAGACATCGACTTCCTACTACCTTAACACCAAAACGAGTGCCAAATGGAACATGTATTCCAGCGCTACTCAACAACCATGCGCCCATATATGCTATGCCTGTCTCGACTACGATCCTCTGAACTCTGCCAACTCATCGTCGACATCCCTCCTACTAGCACTGTTGCTGTTGTTTCCCTCCTTGTTGAGCACTGAAAGATCGCTGTCTACTGTTCCCCGGCGTTTCTTCCTGATGGTCCAGAACCAGAAGATTGCAGCCGCAGCAACCAAAAGGACGCCGAGGCTGACGCCAACTCCGGCGCCTGCTTTGGCACCAGTAGTGAGGCTGCTCCCATCATCATCCGAGGTAGGCGTAGGTGTGGGGTCTGACACTGTTTTGTATGGGGTTTGAACCGAGTTGCTGCGAGTTCCTGATGTTGTGAACGATGGGGGTTCGGCGCTTGAAGCGGTTGCAGAAGCGGAAAAATCTGGGGTCATGTCTTCGAGGTGTTTCGCGAGATAGAAGCTAGTAGTTTTCGTTGGAGCTTCTGACGGTGACGATGGCATAGAATGGTTGGGGCAGCTTTAGAGAGAAGCTATCTTGCGGGATTTTATCCACAGGACCGCAAGGCTGGCTTGAATAAGAATAGGTAAAAGTCCGGAACGCGAGGGATGAGGCTGAAACAATGAATCTGGTTGGGGGCCATTCCACATTGCACACAACGATGCTCAAAATTGGAACTGAAGCCGTGAGGGTGGGGCAAGGCTGTGTTGTAGGAGCACCGATCATGAGTGACAAGGGTGGCCGAGAGGCTCGCACTGTGCCACAATCTTTCACTGAGCCTGCAACGGCACATGCAGATGCAACACCCCCTTACATCGAACGGCCATTTTTAGAGATGGGGTCCGGGACTTGCCGTAAGTGAATAGGCATCAGCTGCAACCTTGAAGCTCTGTTCCTCACTATCATTGGCTTTTGCAAACAGAGCAGGCACACCTCGGCCAACACCCCGCACCTGCTTTCCCCCATAGAAATGTGCAAGTCTTGTGCAAATTTGGCATATGCTATGACTTGGAAGACCAAGCCACGCTTATTTGTTCATGATTTCCATTGAGTTGTATCAAGGAAGTTGGCAGAAACATCTGCCCCGAACTCCGCCAACAACTAGTATAAACATGGTGCAGCATTATGACTCGAAATTATCGGATCTTTTTGAGTACTGGCTATTGAGATTCGAGGTTTTTCCGGAAGTAAAAGCAATTTATAATTGTGCCAAAGCTATTCAATTGTTTGTTCAACTCCTCACATACTGGTAGATACACAGAGAGTTCTTAAACAAGCCGGCTGTTTGCTGCAGCGTCCCTCCATAATTCTATCAAACACTCAACTCTAAGCAAAAGCTAACACGGCTTCCTCCTCCTTGTTGAATCTTAACTTCGTTCTGCGCCGTCTCTCTTCCGCTGTCGACAATTTACGAGCCAGGCCACCGGCTGGTGGAGAGACCTCGAGCGATTTGATTGGTGTCTATTCCTTATCAGCAAGTGTCCGTGAGCTCTCGGACCCACTTTGAATACCATCTCCAAATTTGATTCCAGAACAAGCTCTGAAGATTGCTCGTGTCGTAGCTGATCTGAGAGTTCCTGCTGCGTTGGAGAACTCTCTTGCTCAATATCATGGACAAAGCTCGTCAGAAGCCCGATGGTATCCCCCCTGGAGCTTTGCTCAGCGCGGAGGCCCGATGTGTCTTATAGCTGTCAGAATATTTCAACAATTCAAACAAAGATGGGAGTATCCGCTTAGGTTCCGTCTGAGTCCAATTCTCGAGCCGTTTCTTTCCAGCCTCCTGCTGAGCTTGCATCATTTGTCGCCTCAACCGGGGGGACATTATGCTGACTTCCCCCTCTTCCTTCCATTCCAAAACTTGGACCTTGTCCGCATATCTGTTTTCCTTGCTCCTCGAGTTGGTGGTATTGTGTACATGAGTGTTACGGCACAGCCTTTAAAGACGCAGAAAGGTGAGGGGCTCACGAAGGAACCCCGCAAGAAAAAACATCACCACGTGATTAGTGCACGTGATGATCTGCCCAAAACCCACATGTCGCCCTCACGAGCCGGGCGACATAAAGCAACCGTCGCCCATTGTAGCCCGGCCACAGGGAGCAACACCAGATTGTCATAGCTTTCCTACAGTATATAAGCACACTCACTTAGCTAGAAACTTGACCCTTCGTGGTCAACTTCAATAATCAATCCGCACTGTTAAACAAACAGCCTAAGGGCTACTGCACCTGGGTGGATTTTAGCTGACTAAGCGAGTTGGCTTTTAAGCCCCATATCTGAAGGGAAGCCAATGCCGAGAAGGATCCGATTGACGAGGACCAATTAGGGTTTAGCGTAGCACGTGACGCACACGTATATCTTCCGTGTGCCGCTAATAGGTAGAAGAATTGAACGACTCATCGTGGACTGTCTCTATACCGCTGCTGTGAACCCTCATTGTTCAACACGCACCATTGATTAGTAACACGGCCTTCGCACGTAGTGCTCTGTCACGTGTGTTCGTCACTTCGTTCTCTCACACCCTCCCTTGTACCCACTCAAGGTAAACCCTCACACGGCTTACCACCCTCTTTGGTGTTTGATCCTTAGAGGTAGAGGCCCGCCGTTACAATGAGGTGCTCGATTACCCTCGCCCGCATATTCGTCTGTGGCCAAGGAAAGCTGAGAGATAGTGGGCGGAGTAGAGTCAGCTTCAACTTTGTGTAGCTTGTCGATATGATGCATCAAATCCGTATGATCCATCTCCAGTTTCTTCTGGTGCATCAGCGCCATTTCTTTGTCCATGATCGCCCAATTCAGCTTGTTAATCATCTTCACTCTCCCGTACTTGATTTGATCCAACCGCGAGGGCTCCATGTATCTCCCAATATCTGTCAGAGTCTCCAGGGTGTCCTTGATGGACTCGTCTACAAACGACTTCTGGGCCGGCACCCTCTTCCAATAGTTCTTGACGGCTGGTGTTTGGCTGAGGCGTACGTATTCCTTGAAAGCCCGGTAGACGCGCTGGATCATGTCGCAGACAACTCGAATCTCCTCTGGCGCCTCTGCCGCTTTCATCCCGAGCTTCGCGATTTGAATGGTGACGGTCAGAGCGCCTCCGATCATGCTGGTTGGTTCGAGGGCCATGATGACGGTGTCGGATGAATGGAGCAGGATGGTCCCGTCCCCTTCTGTTGTAATAGACAATGGCGTGGACATAAGTTGACTGGATTATGATTGAGTGTGCTTGTTGGTAGACGTATGGAATGAGACTCAGAAGGGAGAGCTATTCTGCCGCGGTCTGTGTTTATCCCGAAGCACTCCCAAGCAATTTGGTGATTAGACGGCTTAGCTGAGTGTGCTGGGGCCCAATGTAACATTGGGCGAGGGAAAAATGCTCCCTATTGGTGCATAGGGCTCGGCTCGGCTCCCCAAGTCAAGGTAGATAATTGCCCCGTGGGGGCCGGAGTGTGATTGTGGCTTTGTGACTTGCACAGCATTCTGCTGTAACGGCGGGCCTCTACCTCTAAGGATCAAACACCAAAGAGGGTGGTAAGCCGTGTAAGGGTTTACCTTGAGTGGGTACAAGGGAGGGTGTGAGAGAACGAAGTGACGAACACACGTAACAGAGCACTACGTGCGAAGGCCGTGTTACTAATCAATGGTGCGGATTGATTATTGAAGTTGACCACGGAGGGTCAAGTATCTAGCTAAGTGAGTGTGCTTATATACTATAGGAAAGCTATGACAATCTGGTGTTGCTCTATGTAGCCGGGCTACGCTGGGCGACGGTTGCTGTATGTCGCCCGGCTCGTGAGGGCGACATGTGGATCTTGGGTAGATCATCACGTGCACTAGTCACGTGGGGATGCCTTTTCTTGCAGGGTTCCTTCGTGAGCCCCTCACCTTTCTGCGTCTTTAGAGACTGTGCCGTAACATCTGCATGCCACAAAAGCACTTCAAGGTCGCATTGCGATATTTTCGCATGTGCTGAGAAATCAAACGAGACAGGAATCTTAAATAGGCCAGGTCCGTGGCAATCAATCCTTCGATGCGGCTGAAGTCTTCGGGAGCAGCCATGGAGAATCATGCCGATGATTATGATTAGCAGCGGGAAGCAAGGCTGAGAGCTGACAAACCCCTTGCGATTACGCTCGCTACACCATACAGATAACCACATGTTGCTTCGCATATATTTTGACAGGGATGGGATATAGGTGGTTGCACAAGGCTCGATTGATAACGCTTCGGACTGCATAAGGCAACGGGAGAACAAAGGAAAAACAATGAAATTGGAGCCGCCCCATCGACCGAACGGTCTAGCTTCGCAGCCTGTGCGACAGCTCCATCTGCTCGAAGACACGAGGCTGGCGAAGTGGCTGTCCACTGCCGTCGGTGATTTGAATGAGTGCTGGCCAGACCACGATGCTACCCGGTTCACGTGAGCGGCCTGCTTTCCAATCGAACATGAATGTGCTGGACTGGGAGAAAAGGACGAAACCAAACGCGGCTGCGCGTTTGAAAATCTCCTCCAAGTTTCGGCGGCGTCTTTCGTTGTCTGAACTATGCATTGCAAGAGGCAACAACACAGGCTCCAGCAGATCAACAGACTTGTAAATATTGTCAAAACGCGGGTCCTCCTCATCGAGTGGGGAATTGTGGTAAGCTTGTTGAAGCATGGCTGCCGTGGTGACGCGCCACTTAGTCAAAGACATCGTCTGGCCTGATCGATGAATATCAGTAACTTATCTTTGATTAAAACGGCAAAAAACTTGCACGTACCCTTCTGCTCATTCTGTATTGTTCTCATTGAGCGGAGACAGCTCACTAGATCCGGTGGCAAAAACGTGGTTCCTGGATCACTGTTCAGGCCAATCCGTGAGAAAACCACGCTGGCAATGAGATAACGCAGTGCCGGCTGTCGTGGTCGTGTACCTGATAGACACTCTGCTAGCTCGGAAACGGATACCTGCGGTCTTTCGATGATACTGGCTAAAGCAGTTTGGCTGACAGTCGTTGTAGGTGCATTGTAGAAGCTTTGAACGTGGTTCTTGATCATAACGCGAAGCTTCGACATCTCGGCTGCTATCTCGCTGTCTGGCGGGGGCTGTGGCAAGGCAATGTCACTGTTTCGACCCGTCCCTCCCTCCACGGGAGTCAACTTCGTAAGCGCAGACGGTTTTGTGCTGGCATAAAGGCCTGGACTCGGGAGCTTTGAAGAGGATCGAAGAGATGAAGAATGCCTTCTCCTTGAGCCAGAGAAGCAGAAGAAGAATATGGCTGAGACAACGAGTGCACTAGCGATAGCACTGCCGACTCCAATGCCCGCGGCAGCACCGGGCGAGTAAGCTGTGTTTCCGCTGTTGTGTGTTGATACCGCAGTGGCTGTCGTAGAACTACTGCTTTTCGACGATGGCGACGACGATGTCGACAACGATGACGATGATGGTGATAATGCGGAAGTGGTGGTGGAACCATGGGAGGAATTACTGCTAGACGAAAGAGTATCCACTCCTGTTGTAAACCATACTTCTCGAGTAGCCGTTGACTTAGCAACAGTATCAAGTTGCGTGTAAGTCCAATGTCCAATAGAGCTGATAACCAGTTCCGTTGTTGAAGAACCGGCAGTGCCAATACCAATGTAATATACAGCACTAGTAGTCTCTCCACCCGTCGGCGATTTGGTCGACAACGAGTAACTGTAGTCTCTTTCCACCATGGCCAAAGACAATTGGCGAATTTCTTGGCGGCGTAGCAGTGGAAAGTAGGAAGCTGGGTAGTGGGTGGAGACTCAAGATTTATTGGATGTGACAGCCAGTAGTCTCGGTCGGCAGAGGCCGTCGGAGCTGGAAGTACTCCGAATTTTGAGCCTCAATCACAAAAGGGTGCAGGATGCAGCCCACCATCTCAATTTCTAATACAACAGACAGCATGATTCTGTAGGGGCTACTGATTCCTGGCATGCATGTCAGCACGCAGGGGGTCACATCGCTAGGATGACATGCGGCTCGACTTTCCAACACTTTGGTCTCCGACAACCATCACTTCCGAAAAGGACTCTGGTGGAGCATGGAGTTAACGCACGGGCCAGCTTAGTGAGAGGCTATGGTCTTGAGTAACCTGGCATGCCTGAAATATTTAGAGATTGGCGTTTACAGCCCCCGACGCCTTAAGCGAATTTATGGCCTTACGAGATACGACAAGCTCTACCCCCACCACCGTGCTAAATTAAGAGCGGACTCGGGAAGCGCCCGGAAAACCAGCTCCTGAAGCATTCTTAGGACCACTACTACATTCTTTCTTTTTGACTGAAGCAAAAAAGCCTTCATTTTCCAGTGAAGCACGATGGGAAGCACAACAGAGCCACGGATAGGGTCGGAGAAGCCTGATATGCTCATATCAGTGGACTTTGGCATGACATGTAAGTTGTTGAACCTTAGCATCCGACACTTTGCAGAAATGGTTTGAGAAGACAAGAATACGCTCGCTGATCGCACATGCTCATTTCTACGATAGGCACAGGAGTCGCCTACGTAAACCTGTCCACCCGCACGAGCAATGTCAGAACTATCCAGAAATGGCCAGGAAGAGGCCAAGCCAACGAGAACAAATGCCCAACGATTTTGGTTTATCCAGAGGGCTCGAAGAAGCCGTCATGGTGGGGATTCAGATCCGAAGAAAAGTCCGAACAGCATGCAGACGGGCGAGACTACAAGGAGTGGTTCAAGACTTGCCTTGATCCGGAGAGGTTGGGAAAGGAGAAGTTGAAAGGGCGGAATGCGCTTTTCACTTCCATGGAGGAGGTGGAGAGGTTGTACAAGGACTACCTTCGTGAGCTCTATCAGCACATCGAACGTCAGCTAGGCAGATCCATTGCGGGGAAAAGCTGGCCAGACGCATCTGTGGAGTTTCTCTTCAGTGTCCCAACCACCTGGAACCACCGTACTTGCAAGCGGTTTGAGGCCATCGCCCGAGCGGCGGGCTTCGGGGAACACACGGACCACCGGGTCGTTACTAGCCTGACTGAGGCGGAAGCCGCTGCTGTTTTTACCTCAACAGAAGAACCTGGCCTCTTCAACGTTAGTCACTCCACCTTTTTCTTTTACATCAGCGGCTGACTGAATGCAGGCACGTGATATTCTTCTCGTTTGTGACGCTGGTGGTGGCACCACGGTAAGTCATCCCAGACAATGCCTCGTCAATCAGAGACTTACTGTAATCAGGACCTCTCCGTTCTCCGAGTCGTCAACGTTGAAGACGAAACCATCAACCTGGAAGAGCTCGACGTGGTATTTGGTACGCTATTGACCCGTTTTCGTCGGCCTTTGAGGTAGCTAACTACCGCAGGTGACACAATCGGGTCCGCCGCTATCGACCAAGATTTCGAGAGCCTTGCCTATGAGAGGCTGTCCACACTTCCTCGCTCTACACTAAAATCTTCTGTGGCCGCCTGGGAAATGATGAAGAGCAAAGAGTTCCAGAATGTCAAATGCGAGTTCGGAGCGCCCACCGACACTCCGTTGTTCAGTGTCCCTGTTCCCACCCACGATAAGGCTTATACGAATGAAAAAGCCCGCGTCTTCAATGGAGAGATGCAATTTGCGCAGTAAGTCGCCGTGAAAGGACACTCCAACATGACTGATATCTGCACAGGGAAAACCTGCAGTGTATGTTTGACCAACAAATCAGAAAGATGGATAAGTTGATCGAGAAGCAACTCAAAAACCTCGAGCAAAAATTCCCCAACGAGCAAGTTGTAAGTTATATTTTTAAAGAGTCTCCCTTGTTGTAGATCAATATTAATAAGTCTCAAGGCATACGTTGTGTTATCTGGTGGACTAGGCAACTCACCCTACGTCCCGTCAGAGTTGGAGAGAAAGTATTCCAGTTCCAACAGGTCATTCTCCAACACGAGGAACCTTCGCTTCCGAATTGCTCCTGATCCCCAACTTGCTGTTTGCAAAGGACTTGTCATCGACCGACTCAGAAGACTGCAGAGCGGACGGGGCGTCCTGAACATCCTATGCTGCAGAGCTTCATATGGGACAATGTGTCGAATCGAGTATGATAAAAGAAACGGAGGTATAGCCGTTGCCCGTTACGTCACTGCTACTGTCCTAGCCTCTAATGACTTGCAGAGCATTTCAATAAAGCAACGTTCAAAGACGAACGAGATGGGAAGGCCTACCTGTCAGATGCCATAGCATGGTTCATCAAGAAGGTGAGCCAGCCTCGGAATAACTCGGCCTTCAACAAATGTGCCTGACTTATCAAAGGGCGAACCGATCAACATAGACCGTCCCATCAAGCACAGTTTCAGCCGCAAAGTTGACCCTGCAAATCCTTATCGACCTTTTCTCACCAGCATCGTGAAGAGCGACCTCGATCAACAGGAACTTCCCATACAGATGGGCCAAGGCACAGCGGATATTCTCTGCTCCTTGGAAGCCAACCTGTCCGGTGTCGATCAAACCCATTTCAAGGAAAAGAATAAAACTGTTTGGTCAACACGAAAGCCCTATTTGAAGGTGGACTATGACATCCAAGTCATGATCGAAGCCTCCGACATTCGGTTTGAATTGAGTAAGTTGACTTGAACACATGTCATCAGATTGTCTCATCAGCTGACACTATATACCTTCAACTACGTAGTGTTTGATGGGAAGAAGCTTGGGAAAGGCGAAACTCTGAGTGTGGACTGGTACCCGGCAAGGCCAGAGCCAGTGACCCAAGGAACGATTGATAAGCATCCGCTGTCAGACGATGGGATCTTGCAGAAGAAGACGAAGAAGGGACTATCTTGGCTCAGCAGGACGTCTTCAGAAAAGAGTTCTTAGAAGCTGCTTAATAGTGGTGGTCTCATAATTGCAGGTGGCGATATGGACTTTAATTGATCCGTTACCGCCTACATACCAGCGCAGATGACTTACTGAGATAAGGGATTACCTGTACGCTATTTCAGATCACATACGAACCTTTTCCTCAAGCTCTTCATTATCATTCCATGGTGCCTTCCACGCAACATCTCCGTTCATTGCCCTTTCCGACGTTTCCTCCCCGCGGCCACGCAATCCGGACTCAAACTCAAACCCCAGCCTCCCTGGCTCTGGTAACCCAGTTCCCGCGCACCCGACACCGAACCCCCAGCCCCAAAGTCCGGACCCCCAAACGCATTACCATACTGCGCCTGATGCCCCCCAAAAAGCGGCTCCTGCCCCAACAGTTCCGCGAAATGGTTGTCCTGGAAACGCTGCCACTCCGAAGCCCCCGGCTGCGCGCTCCCAAACCGCCCCGCAAACGACTCCTGCTGCGCGAACCCTCGGGCAGCGTCCTGCGCAAGCCAGTCGTCGCAGCCCAGGCCCGCACCGGCGCCGAACGACGGCTCGGCCTCCACGCCCTCCCGCTTCACCACCGGCGACCCGTACAGCGGCTGCCCTCCGAACGCGTCTTCCGCCCAGCCAGGATCCCAGGCGGAGTAGTGAGCCTGCTGGGCTGCCGGCCGGTAGCCCTGGACCTGCGTCGTCCTCTCGAACGGGGAGGGGTTCGAGTACGGCGCCGCCAGGGAGACGTGTCGGGAGTGCGTCGCGGGTACCGACGGCTCAGGCCTGGACATCGGAGGCACGTTGACTTGCCCTCTCGGCCCGTTTCGGATCCCGTATCCGGAAGCGGCGTGGAGACCGGAAGGATCGAGGGCGTGGTGCGGGGGACGCCCGGCGGCGTGGGCGGATTGGTGGTGGTGGTCCGGGACTTGGACGGAGGCGTGGGCGTCTAGTCTGCTTGCGGGAACGGCGGGAAAGATGGTCTGGCTGTTCTGTCGGCGCGGTTGGGCGATTTTGCGGGGTTGGCTGACTCGTGGGCGTGCGGTGGTGGTGGTGCGCGGTCCTGGGGGTGGGAGTGAGGCCTTTGCGCTCGGGTTCCTGGTGTGCTCGGGCTGTTTCTGAGGCCGGCTGGAGCCATATCTATCTATCAACCTTGACCCGGAAGCGATGCAGTGGTGTGTGAGAAGAGCGACTCACGTGGGGTTCTGCCGTTGCACCTTTCGTAGGTTGATGGACATCATGCGCCACGTCATGTTCTCCATGCGCTCGGTATCGGGCACCCGCGACTGCTTCTGCTTCTTGAAGAATTTCCACATGTCCACTCCCAGAGGATCCTCTTTCTGAAGCTCTTCCACATCCTCCATCTCATCGTTCCTCAACTCCGGAAACAGGGAATCCTCGAGTACGTCATCGCCTGCAATGTTCCGGGAGGGGGACGCGTCAACACTGCTGCCGAGCGTGCTTGCCGGCGTCAGAGACGGGATGTTTGATGGCGAGTGTGATGAGTGGAATACTTCCTCGCGGTAAGAGGATGGCGATGGGCCGAAATGGGAGTACGTCGACATAATGACGGTTGGTAAATTTTGGAACCGATTTTGATCTTCCAGCACCTACTCACGTCTGAGGCAGAGGACTTGGGCTCGTGGCGTGTGATCAAGAGATCTCAGCAGGGAATGATCCGAGCGCAACCTCGACTGTCGGTGGCCGGATATACTTTGGACGCTGCAGGACAAGGTACAAAAGACGTCGACGGCGAGGCCTTCGCGGAGGTCTGGAATTAAATGCCAACGCGACAGGTTAATGGAGATGGCGGTAGGACGCAGCATGTGGGGTAGAGCCTAAATAAGGCGTGATTTTCGGTATGACTTGGCTTCAGTAACGCTAGCCGCCCGTGCAATTGCGTAAAGGGTTTCCATCTCGTAATTCTTTGTTGGCGCCATACAGCCGCCCACGTGCGTGACGGGACGCTCAGGATTGCCCTCCAGCTCGAACAAGTCAACACGTTTCAAAGCCGGTATGAGTTCCATGGTCCTGGATGCACGAGGTAGAATTGTTGAACCACTACTCCGTATCGTCGAGCTTTCTGCGGACGTCAGGGTGTGCATCGCAATCCTTGTCTGCTTCGTCACCAGCGCTCATCCTTGACAGGCCCCATGAATCGATTCCAAACACCCAATAAGTATTCCATGAACGCCACACGCCATGCCAGAGATTCAATGTACAACTGTAACGCTTCATCCTTCGAATTTTCTCCAAGCCCGGATTGCGGCCCCATATTTCCAAAACACGACCGGAGCAGGAATACCAAGGACAACTGCCACCAAACCCAAGATACTCCCACTGCGACCATATCCCAAAGACTCATAGAGATACGGAACAAACATCGGGAACGAAAAGGCTGCAAGCGAACGCAGGAACCCAGATGCCGCCGACGCCGAGGCAGAGTACTTGGTGTAGCAATCGACGATGTAGGTTGAAATGCACTGATACGATATCATGCTACCGCCGGCAAACATCGCAGCTCCAATGTTCGGAACAATCCAGTGAATCCTCGCCTCCGCGGCCCACGCATACAGGAAGATTCCGCAAGGACTGATGATCGAGGCCGGAATCATCATTGGTATGCGGAACTCCGGCGATCCGGGCTCATCATCTGCACAGTTGTACCGCTTCTTGAGCCGTCTGTGAATGGCATCCATACAGGGACCGCAGATCTGGGCGCCGATGAGCGACCCGACGGCCAAGGAAATGTAGTTCAGACTGGCGACACCCTTCGCCATGCCATACCGCCCTTCCCAGAGAGTTGGAAAGCTGGAGATAAGAAGGTATAGCATGCCGTAGTTATAGGCCTGGTACATAGCCAGTAGCTGGACGATTGGTTGAGTGCCGAGTATCCGCCAGGGACGGGTCAGAGAGGTCCGAAGCAGGACGGGGAGAGTGCGGCCATCTCGCTCTCCTTTGGTACGTAGCTCAAGATTCCCGGTCTTTGCACGGAGCTTGCGGGCTTTGAGG
Source organism: Neofusicoccum laricinum (assembly GCA_029906385.1). Lineage (NCBI taxonomy): Eukaryota > Fungi > Ascomycota > Dothideomycetes > Botryosphaeriales > Botryosphaeriaceae > Neofusicoccum > Neofusicoccum laricinum. Next base: position 520,325 of record CP123727.1, read on the forward strand.
AGGAGGATGCGGGGAGCGTAGGTTTCGTGGAGAAAGAAGAAGCCGAGGATCTGGATGAAGACGTTGAAGATTGTTACAGACCAGAACGTCCACCTCCAGGTAGTGTACTCAGAGATGAATCCACCAGCTGCGATATGTCAGTATGTGTAGCATCCTTGCGATTTGAGTGGCATACCAATAGGACCCAGAGCTGGTCCGAGTACAGGTGCAAGCTGGTAGATGCTGAACCCTTTACCTCGTTCTGAAGGAAGCCAACAGTCAGAGAGCACTCCAGCACCCATCTGTTTGAGATCAGTAAGTGGGAACAAAGAGAGTAGACCGGGTCGAACGTACTCCAAGCATCGCACTTCCACCTAATCCAGAGATAAATCGGAAAGCCGTGATTTGAGCTTGTGACCGAGCGAAACCACAAGCAGTGTTGAACACAACGAAGAGTACATTTCCGGTACGAATTATCCGAGAACGTCCCCAGATCTCCGAGCATGGCGACAAAATGAAGGGTCCGAAAGAGTATGCCAGAAGAAAGATGGAGAGAACCATCTGAAGCTCGTAGCCCTGAGGTATGTGTAGGCTCCTTCCAATGTCATCCAGTGCTGGTGCCGCCATGGAGGACGAAAGTGGCGAAACGAAAGCGAACGAGGAGACGATGATGGTTGTCTGTTGATGTTGAGCTCATAACCTCCATGCGGCGAATGGATTGGACGTACGACCCATTTCTGCGGTTGGCTCCAGTTCTTTGGATTTGACGGGTCGTTGGGCCCGTCCCAAGTGACCTTGAGCTTTGTAAGCTACGAATTCCGAATAGCGAAGTCGGGTGAGCATACCAGGCTCACATCTTCTTTCTCGTCCGCGTCGGAGTCTGTTCCGCAGCTGCGATATCCGACAGAGACGTCGTCCTTGGATGATTCTTTGACAGACACCACGTCTGAGATGGAGGAAGCCTTTGAAGAAGCTCCTGATCCCGGGACGGGTCCAGGCACGGAAAGAGTGTTGGCCGTCGACATCGTGAAACGCAAGAACCACGAACAGTGAAGAACAATGGCCGAGAAAGCGGTATGCTTTATGTATGTTTTGGCTCTGGGGGTGTATGCGCCCCATTCGTCTGACCAGCGGCCACTTCCGCAAATACCTCGAATGGTGGCTTCGGCGTCTCCCGCACGATACAAGGTGGTGGCTTCTCCAAATTCGCCGCCTTCGAGCTGAGGAGGATGTCAAAGCGTTTCAAAAGATTTAGTTGGTACAAGACATCCAGCTGCCCCCCTTGAGGGGAAATTTGTGGCTGTGCGTGAAGGAAAATACGGAAAGCTGTGGTTGAAACTTATTTCAGCCATGCATGCAATACACGCTTGATCGGCTTTAGCTACGCATAGCGCAGGAGTATCACCTATCAGGCTCTCGGGATTGTGCTAAGTAATCTAGCTGGCGGCGGTCCCGGCAGGTTTCTTGGATCGAAGCGTTGGGAGCATGTTCGAAGCCACACAGAAAGGGTGAGGCGGTGTGTGTGCTGGCTAGCCACATGCAGGCCAACTTTCAGCCTCACGGAGCTGAGCACGTTGGCCGCGTGGCTGGACCAATGTGTTAAGGAGTCTGGACCAGTACAGTGGCTGGCCCAAACAGTCTGTCTCGACCTTACCATGCCTACGATGGAACCAAAGCTCTTTCTGGCATCTTCGGTTTCCTGCGACCCCCGGAGTGTATGAGAGACTGCAAGACATCCACGGGACTTCTCCCAGTTTCAGCCTTCCTCTTCAAGCCTCTCCTGGTTACCGGGCAATCGTGTCGTCTGGCAGCAGGCGCTTCCAGAGTGCCTTCCTCGGCCTCCACGCGGCCTAGCCCTGACCACTCGGGTAACTGAGCACGCGACAGGATCCTGGCAGGGAAGAGGGACAGTCGATTTTGGGCGTCGATTCCAGCCGCATTTACCAAACAGAATCGCAAAGTTGCTAGGCAAGTCGAGCGGCGCCGGAGGTGGCTTGCCCCTGACCGGTAAGACGGCCATTCCGACGAGCTAAAGTGGTCTTCTGTCGCAGGCGCACGGGGTGGATTCAGCCATGGCGCCAGAATCCGGGAACGCCGTCGGTTGTTCCCGCACGAGGGACGGCAAATCAGCTCGAGAGGCGTTGCCGGGTCAGAATCTGCGTCGAATGGTGCTGGCGAGAGGGGCCTCGCGTATTCCGCCGCTAGTATGCATGAGGATCCTCTCCGAGAGGCTTGTTTCCCCCGCGATGTGCACTTATACGGCTGTTTCCCCCTCCCTCCACACGGCATCTTCCAGTGTCTTCCATGCACTCTCGCCCGACGGCTGATAGCCCAGCACTTCTTGCGGCCTTGCTCGTGACCACGTAGCACACGAGCATTGGTAAGCCAAACGTGCTCAGCACGCTATCCACTCGCTCAATATTGAGCTGCCTTGGTTCCGAGCCCGCTAGCCGCGCATTTCTCTCCAGGATGCTTCCGACGGCGCGCGGTAGCTCCATCTGGGTGGCCTCGTCTGTGGACGCAAAATAGTATCAGCATTGTCAGCACCAGAGAACCATGGGACGAAGACTGGCATCGCGGTTCCAACCCGCCCCCTTGCCTCTCACAGCCATGGCCTCAACAAGCTTGAGATAGATCTGTACCAGATCTTCGACGTCCCGGGGTTGAGACGAAAGGCTACCCACTACTGTCTAATGCTCTCGATTAAGTCAGGAAGCAATGCGTCTGCTTCCCAGGTCCACGGCCCTTTCCGTGGAGAACCAGCGGGCAAACCATCGCGGTCTTGATGCTATGGCCGTGCTTCTCGACGTACGCCTGAATGATGAGCTTCGTGTTCCGGTGCATGGCATCTTATGGCATGGACCACAAGGTGTCGATATCACCGATATATGACCAGACTCTGTGGAGATGATCTCGGCACCGTCATGATTACCTTTGGCAATCTTGACGTCTGGATAGCTCCTTCTATACTCGTAATCGGCTGTTGGGCTTCGAAGGCGAGCGCTGATTACATATTCGGGATGTCCAGCGGTCAAGGTGCACAGAACGGACCGATCGATGTATCCCGTGGGCCCGGATCTCCCTTGACCATCAGCAACGAAGCTTTAATACCAGGTGCATTCGTTGATATTCACTCACAGAAGCCCCTTGTTGGAAATCACGTGTACGTTAGTTGCAAGATTAGGTATAGCGCCGAGTTTGAGGATAAGTCGGGCACCTCTCCTGCCTCCCCTCACACGGCATGCCAAGAATCGTACCTCGTTCTGCACCACTGCAATATTCGACACCCCTTAACGCTCATATTTGTTTGATACATTAAGCAGCTGACGCAAATGCGCAGAAATCATGCACATTTTACTGTTCAACTCGCCCTTGGAAGGCGAAAGGTTGCACTTTGTGTTTGTGATTGGAAAGAAGGCATGACTTCGATCTTAAGGGCGGTGGCTGTAGCTGTGCGAGAACCCAAGATGCGGAATGACGCAGGATGACGAAAGAGGATCTTGGACTTCAGATGGCAGCTCGAGAACTCTATTCGCTCATGCAAGCTGCTGGGCATACATTTCTTATTCGGGCACTTTCTGCAGTCCTATTCTCGAAGCTGATATTCTTGATGGCCCGCATCTCACGCTGGTCTGTGATCAGGCAGAAGCTTTTCTGCCAGGCAGCGCTGGCAGCAATTCGAACATTCGCAAAGCGCCACACCAGATTACAGGTCCGTCGAGGTCAAGGTGTGGTAGTCTAGACTAAGCCCCGCGACAAACGACCCATCGCCGGGTAAGCACGCGACACACGCGATGCCGACGGCAGGCGACAGGCGACAGGCGACGTCACACCTCAACCTCCAAACATGCCTCAACCCGAGTCCCCAGCCGCTGCATCGAACGCGGACACCGTCAAAACCCGCATCCTGGTCATCTCCGACACTCACTCCGCTCCCCTCGCCAGCGAAAATGGCCTGCAACAGCGCGACAATGCGTTCAGAGCGCCACTGCCGTCTGCCGACGTGCTGCTGCACTGCGGCGACATAACCATGGCCGGCCACATGCACGAGTACGAGTCCTCGCTCGACATGCTCGGCCAGATCGACGCTCCGCTCAAGCTGGTCATCGCCGGCAACCACGACATCTCTCTCGACTCGGACTTCTATCTCGGTGACTGTGGAGGCAGGATGGCCGGCCGGACGAACGGCCAGCGCATGCATATGAAGCAATACGACCCGGACCTGCCCAGGCAGGCGAAAGCCCTGTGGACAGGCGACGCCGCGAAGTCCAAGGGCGTGACCTACCTCGAGGAAGGGATCCATGAGTTCACGCTGCACAATGGCGCGAAGTTGACTGTAAGCAACGACGCTCATGTGCTCACGTGACGCCTATTGCACGCCTCCTGACTCGGAGATCTAGGTCTACGCCTCGCCCTGGCAGCCCGAGTTCTTCAACTGGGCTTTCAACTACGACCACAGTCACGACCGTTGGAACCCGCCGGAGCTCTCTGCGCCTGGCGCTGTCAACGTGGCCGTCAACCCTGTGCCTGCAGACCCGGATGGCAGCATCGATATTATGATGACGCACGGCCCGCCCCGAGATCGTCTCGATGCCACATCGTCTGGCCCTGTTGGGTGTCCGCATCTGTTGCGGGCGGTGGCCAGGGCGAGACCGCGAGTGCACGCCTGGGGCCATATCCATGAGGCTTGGGGAGTTGAGAGGGTTGAATGGGCGGATGGCGGTGAGGATTTGGAAAAGAAGGGCTCATTTGTGAAGAAGGCGGAGAAGTTCGGCTTTGATGAGTCTGGCATGGTTGGCAAGCGTGGCGCGTTTGTGGATATCAGTAGAGGCGGAGAGGCGCCGCTAAGGGTGGGAGAGGAGACGCTGATGGTCAACGCTAGTATCATGACCTTGTCGTATAGTCCATTCAACGCCCCGGTAGTCGTGGATCTGGACCTATCGAAAGCCAAAAAGACATGAATGATAGGGAACAAAGAGATTAGGCTTTGGGGATGATCAACGCTCGTTTCCGTAAAGTTTGGCTCCGATGTCTGTGATACGCAGCAGCTTTTTTGACAATGGTCAAACGCTATTGTGGCGCTGCGTACAATCGAAAGCTCACCGAAGTGTATTATTGCCGCCAGTCTCACCGTGTCATTTGACATGATTGGCGGCGAGCCATCTTCGGCTGAGGGATATTTCTAACAGCTGACGACTCCTCTTCCTCAGAGTCCGGAACTTCGATCGAGATCTCAGTACCTGCTGTCTCTTCCTCACCAAAATTCAGTGCTTCCCCTACCTCCTCCGACTCCGCAACCTCCGATTCCAGCTTGCGTCCTCCATCTCCTCATCCTGCAACTCCTTCGACTCTCTACGCCTCTTCGAAGCCTCGGCGTACCACTCACGCTGTTCCCGCTTCTTCAGGTCCTTCTCCGCCTTCAATCGCCGCAACTCCTCCTCACGCCTCCTCTCCTCACTCACCGTCCTCCGCCCCACATCTAGCTCCGACCTCTCCGCCACCACCTCCCTATCGCGCTTCCTCCCCGCCCTCCTCACCAGCTCCCCCTCCCTCCACGCCTCCTCATCCTCCCACTGCCCCTGCTCCTCCTCCATCTCCCTGCGCTCCACACCCTCCGGCACCCCCGCCACCGGCACCCCCAGCAAAGCCCTCCAGTATCCCGGCACCGGCGGCACGACGCAGCCGCAGTCCCACCGCCCCTCGCCCTCCCCCGTGCGCGCCTCCCTGCCCGGCCCCTGCAGCCAGGCCCTCAGCACAACCTCCGTCGCCCCGCCCGCGTCGGCGGCCGCGCGGTCCGCGAGCCCGAGCTCGAGGTAAGCCCGTTCGGCGGCGGCATGGTCGAGTTGGGCCGAGACGTGTTGGTGCGCTTCGACCTGGCGGGTGTTAGAAAGCGGCTGGTTCTCAAATAGAGAGAGAGAGAGAGAGAGGGTATGGTTTGGAGGGGTGAGGGGAGGGAGCGGCGTACGAGGTAGTGGCACAGCGCGACGACGGGGTCGGAGATGTCGGGGGAGGAAATGGTTTCGGCGTGGACGAGGCTGTGGTAGGACTGGGGGATGATGCCGAGGTCGTTGGCTTCTTGGCGGATGCGCTTCCAGAAACGGGATATCCATTTAGCGTAGTGGGCGTGCCACTCTCTGGTGGTGTCGGTGGTTGGGGCGACGGGCGCGGAGCAGGGTGCCGAGGAGCAGGGGTCGATGGTGGTGGCCGGCGCCGGGTGAGAGGACATCGTGGGCTGGTGATTCTTTCGTGGTGCGGTGCAAGCATTTGCGATGGTAGAGGAAGGAGAGCGAGGGCGCGCCTTTATAGGATGGGCTGGAGCCATGCTGACTTTTCTGCGAGGTGTTCTGGGGCACGCGGTGACTGCTTGAGCTTTCTGTGGTGACATAGAGGGCGTATGTAGGTGAAGATAAGGTGGTGGTGACTGACGCTGCCCGTGCAACCACAAAGCCTTTAGAGGGTTCTAATCGCCATGAAGAACCGATTTCAAGCCAGTGCGGAGTTCAAGCAGTCCATTCATGGAGGTTTGAAACTCTGTAAGAAGCTTAGAAAGAGGGCTATCAAGCCCTTGACTGAAGGATTTCGTGCGGTAATGCTTGGAGAATTATAGTATATATTATAGGAAAGAGTTTGAAGACTGGGAGCACATTCTGGACGCGGAAAAATTAAGTTCGTCTACCAGCACCAACAATGAGCATCGAAGAAGTGATAAATGTGAAGCATTCAAGAGGGAGACTGAAAGAATGCCCAAGAAGACGCATTTGTTCCATTGTCTGCCCGACGCTGCTCTTTGTTCGAACCTTCAAATCAGCCCGCCCGAATTCTTCTGCATCATGCCACGGTTGTGGAGAGCATTGATAACGATCTCAGTTCAACGAACCGGCTCCAAAAATCGCTTGTGACATTGCGAACAGTCCGGTTTTGTTCAACAACTGCAAAATTCCTCGCTCTTTCTCGATCCATATCGCCAACATCGATAACTCATGCAGGAAAAGACAGTGAAATGAAATCCTGACCTAAGAAGGCGTGCATAGCCCAAGCTGCAAGCTAATCCAGACAGTGGGCATTGGCGATCTACGCAGGTAGCAGCGTGCAAGATGCTGAAGTCGGTAACGGTCGGAGTGGCATTTAAAACATCCATTGTATGAGACGAGGGATCATAGAAGGAAGTCCACAGGAAAGATATTTCCGTTTAAAGACGCAGGTAGTTTCGTGGCCTAAGGCGTCTCCAGCAGAAAGCATCGTGTCCACCCGACAACCATAAGTGGACAGGGCGTTTTGTGAACCTCGGTTCAGGGAGCTGGAGCGCTGGTCTCCCTCAGCTCATCCCAGCAGTGGAGCAGCATCCTCGGCGAGAGGGTTATAGTTCGGTCAATCCTCGTCGACAACCTCCTCGCCGTAGTTTGCCTCGAGAGCAGCCTCCTTGCTCTCGTCTGCGCTTGACGCAGTCTTCTCTGCCTCCATTCTTTGGGTGACGTGGGCGTTGATCTCGCTCTGGAGCTCGGACACGGACTTGCGGAGGGCGGCCAGGTAGGCAGTCTTGTCGTCGGAGCCGGGCGTGGCGCTGGCCGGCGGCAGGTCGCGGGTGAAGGCGGCGGTGGCATCGGCCGGTGAGGAATAGGTGGCGCGCAGGGCGGACATGGCGGCGGGCGGCGCGGCGTGCGGCAAGCTGGGATGGGATGGGCTCGGCCGCGTGGTGCGAGAGTGGTGAGCTGGAGCTGGCTGGGGCTGGGGCGTGGTGGCCGGCGCGAGGGCCGAGAAATTGGACGCGGCGGCGGGCTGTGCGGGCGCAGATCGGCTCAGCCTTACGAGCCTCGACTACGTACCCGCCCGAACCTGCCTGCCCTCCGCCTCTCCACATCGCCTATCACGGCCTCGAGCGGCCCTCGCACGACCGCAGCACCTGCTCCATCTTTCGCAGTGCAGCCTCCGCGTTTCTGGCTGTGCTGGACATGGCCTGAGCTGCCCGCAGGCTCGCTGCGCAGCATCGATACCCCAGCCCGCCCAAGTCGCACAACAACGCCGCCGCCCAGCGCCCGCCGCCCAGCATGACCTCGTCGCCCGCCCGCGCCGTGCTGAGCTCGCCGCCTGCCAACCCGCACCCTCACGGCAGCCAGACCCCGACCGCCCCGTACCGCTCGCGCGGCGCCTCGACCTCCAACGAGGACCAGTCCGACGACAGCGACAGCGACTCCTCGCGCATCACCGCCCTCTCCATTCGCAAGCAGCAGACCCGCTCGCCGCCCGCCCCACACCAGCAGAGCACCCCCGGCTACAGCGCGCAGCTCCAGCGGCCAACCGTCACCCACGTGTCGAGCAATGTCTCGGGCGCCATAAACGAGCTGTCGCGCGATCCAAGGCCGTCTGGCGCGCAGACCCCGCCCGCGCATCTCGGCCATCGCGCTCGCCAGCACTCGCAGGGCTTCTTCGAGCCCTCCCTACCCACTGCCTCGCACTCGAACTCCCCGAGCATGTCCAGCCTGTCCGCTTCGCAGATCGCAGCCCAGGCTGCGATGCATGCCCAGCACCAGGACAACCAGCACAGCCGGAAGCGTTCCACCACCGTGCCTGAGCCTGCCCAGCCCAACGGCCCCGCCCGTCGCAAACCCTCGAACTCGTCTGCCGCTGTGCCGACGCTCAATACCTCGTCCGGTCTAGGCGTGCCGCACTACCAGAACGGCGTGCCTGGCGGCCAGAAGGTGGCGGCGACGGCTGCAGCAAACACAGTGTTCCCCAGAAGCCCGCTTGCTTCGCCTAGCCCTGAGTTTAATACACGGCCCATGTCCCCTGCTGTGATGCCTGAGAAGGAGGTGAAACCAGTCAAGGAGAAATCCAAGATGAAGCTGTTTTCGAAGCCCAAGAGCATAGGCATATCTAGGGACAAGGATGCCGATAAGAGACTGCCCGCCCTGCCGTCACCCAACAGGCTGGCCATGTACAGCACAAGCGCGTTGCCAATGAACCAGTCAACCACCAGCCTGGTGGATCACAAAATGCCCGCGCCCTCAATTTACTCGCTCGCGAACGCCTCTACCAACACCCTTGTTCCCTCGGACCGACTGCCAATGCTACCGGAGAAGGAGAAGGAGAAGGAGAAACACAGGCATCATTTCCTGTCCCGCCAGAAGCACAAATTGAAACACGACGACCATAGCCTCCCGCTATCTTCTGCGTCTAGCAATTCCAAGCCAACCGATCCAAGTGCGCCTCAACCGCTGTACAACTTCGCCGCCCCCAACTCGCCTGGACATTCAAGTACCTTTGCCCAATCGATGAGTGGTCTGGACCTGAGGCATGGCGGCCGAGCATTGCGACAGAAAAAGAAGGAAGAAAAGGCAGCAAACGCGCACGCGGCGTCGCTCGAAAACGTGGATACTCCATATCGGGAACGCGATGGTTCTCTGCAACTGGATCGTTCGGAGTGGCCAAGCACAACTAATCTGAGCACGTCTGCACCTTCGACTACCCTGCTCTCATCTAGTGCACTAGCCTTAGACACGCCTCAAACGTCCGTGGCAAGTCTCGGTGCCGTCTTTGGTTTGCCGGGTATGACGCCTGACGATGCTTGGCCGCTAATCAAAGCTCGCGTCCTTCTTATTTTCGAAGGTGAGGATCCACGACCGCCAATAGAGGACTTCAACGCTCTCGTTTCGGTGCACATCAGGCGGTGTATACAACGGCAGGCACCCACAGTTATCATAGAGGACCTTGGCGAGCTGCTACAAACGGGTTTCCTTTCCTTGGATCAGACCCTAAAGCACTGCCCGGATGATCGCCTGGTGCCGAAACTGGTTGACATGTGGACCATTGTTCTCTACACAATTCTCCCTTTCGTCCAAGCTGTCTTCCTGCCCCTGGACATGGAGTTCAAGGGCAAGGGCATCATGAATGCAAAGGAAGCCTCGGGTTTCTGGGGAGCTTCTCTTCCAAACAGAAGCCGTGCGGATTCATCAGAAGAAACGCGGTCGAAACATTTCCCGACGTTAGGTGAAGAGCTCGATGTACGACGTCTTACGCTCCTCACCTTTCGCGACATCATTATCCTGCCTAGGAATGACGCACTGATGGCCATTTTCTCCCGCCTATCCCTCGAAAACATCAACGCTGGAATCGTGGACTCCAATCCATCCCCTGACGCGACGAGTCAATTCTCCCAACAAACGTCACCAGCCACACATCCAGCTCGGCCCGGGACTTCGACCAGCCTGGGCGACACGGGGTGGCCAGCCTCTCACGGCACCTCGCACAGCCACAACTCGGCCTCCAACATCCTCGAAAGCACTGCTTCATCGTTCTCGAATCCCTTCACTTCCAATTCTCGCAGCCGTGCCACTTCCAACACGTCGGCCGGGTCCTTCCACAGCTTGCCATCGAATGTGCACTTGGCAGGGCATGGCCGCAGCCATTCCAATCCGTCGAATTACTACAACCACCAGCTAGCGCCTCCGCCGCCGCCACCACCAATGGATACGGCCAAGGTCATGGAGACAGTCGCTCGGATGCTGCAGTGCGTCAGCATTCTGATTAGCATCAGGAGCGGCGATGACGCGCAGTCAAAAATGGAGAAGCTGGCGGCGGAGTTGAAGTACAATTGGTTCGGCAGAGGGCGTACTGGACGGAACAGAAGAGGTTTCGTTGGAAGAAAAGGTGTCGGGCTGGGGACGTTGGTAAGGGTGGGCGAGGGGGAGTAGAGTCGACAACTTGAGGATGAGGACGGAGGCTTCCGCTGGACGTGGAGTGATTGACTGTAATGGAGAGTTGGAAAAGAGAGCAGCGCTCATTGATAAGGAAGTGGAGGGAGTTCGGGGGATGTGCTACCACAGCTGCGCTGATGACGCTGAGAGATACCCGCAACCGGCGCTCGTGTGTTTTTCGCTTTCACTTTTCCTTTATTTGTAACAGTTGTGCATGCATGGAATAGGCGACTGTCAGGATGCTTTGTTGTTGTAGTTTTGGCGGAAAAATGATTGCACGGTTTTCCGCCGCCTTTTCGACAAGGAGCGCCAGCTGTGGTCCTTCCGCGCCTCTCCCCGACAAACTTGCTTCACCGCAAAAGGCGCATCACGCGATATCTCTGTCTCCATCGGCAGTCAGGCAACAGAAGCGGGTATTGTTCCAGATCCGAATGCCACCTTAACTCCGAGTCTCCTGCTTTTAAATCCGGCTGTAAGCCGCTCAGCAGTGCTACGTTACGTCTGACGTCCGACTTCTATACTCCGCAAGGATTCTATCGCTCTTGACTTTAGATTGCGAGTCCATGTTGCGCCTTTCTCCAGCATTCACTTGTTGCCGAGGAACTGTTCGGCTACGTCATCCAGGCGCGCAACCACCACGTTTATAGGTCTATTCTTGCTCGGGCGCACGTCGTTTATTGCGACTCGACGACGAGACATCGGATCGAAGCTGGCAGGAGTATTGACAGCGCCCTGCGCCCTCAAGCCACGCTTACTCGTTCCACCTCTAGCCGAGCTTACATCCACGACAAGATAAACAGCGGTGGCGTCGGAGGACGTGGCGGACTGCGCATCGCTCCCTCCAGCTCCTTCCTTCGAGTGTGCGCACATCTCCATGATCTCGACTGGAGTTTTGGTGCCAAGCTAGAGGGTAACTAACTAGCATGTTCTCTAGTTATCAAGTCCATGTAATATACGGACGGTTGAGGCTGGCAGGTGCTGAATCATGTCACAGAGGCTCCAGTGGGCCGATATTGATGGCCGCTTGGGCGACTATGGGAGCCTACAGCGGTTGTCCAACAGGACGAAGCAGCACAAGCACTAGCGGAATCCTCCGGGGTGCTTACCTGGGATCCAATGCGGTCTCCTGTTGGGGGCCAGGCGCTTGATTTGTGTTTCGCCTTAATCGCAGTGGGGGCCAAAGGGCTGATCCTTCAGGCTCCACATCCCTTCCCCATTCGCGGTCCTTTCCCCAGGCCAAGCTCAGGGCCGACGAATCCTTTGAGCACAACTCTCCGCAAATATGCCAATCCTTTCCTCAAATTCTTGCCCAAACAGGCGAGCGCGCATGGCCGGCTCAATGCCCGGTGCACGCATTGCACGGGGCTCAACGTGCGTCCTATTATTAACACGCTGCAGGCACCGTGCTGTCAGAGGTTTGGCAAAGCTTGAGCTACCTATGACCTCCCTCCGCACTGCTCTCGTCGCGCCGGTCGTCAGCATCCCCTGGCCTAATCCTATACCCACATCACCACGCCGTCTCAATGGTGCAAGCAAAGCCGGATTACAGCACGCTCGAGGTGGACGTGAGGGACCACACGTTGCCTGAGGCAGTCAACAAGCCCGCGTACGGCGATGCCCTGCCCGAGGCGATCAGCACCACCGGGAAAGAAGTCACCGCCCCGGCTCCGGTCTCCCAGAAGCCAGCAACAATATGCGGTCTTCGTAGGAAGACGTTCTGGATCCTCCTGGCTGCGATCCTCCTGATCGTCGTCGGCATTGCCGTCGGCGTGGGCGTGGGCGTCAGCGTGTCGAAGAGCAACGATTCCGGAAGCTCCAGCTCCGCAGCGACGACGTACCAGCAGGGCATAGCATCAAATTCACGGCTGGCGACGAACAACTACACGGACTCGGACGGCGCGGCGCATTCGCAGGTCTACTACCAGGACAACTCGCTGGCGATATGGGTCGCCGACTACAACAACGCGACCGGCGACTGGGCGCTCAGCGAGGTCGTGGCCAAGAACAACCAATCCGACATGACGCCCCGGAGCGGAACGCCCATCGCCTGCGGCAACTGGTGGCACGACGACGACGATGGCGTATGTGCTCCCCTTCCTTGCCCAGACACACGTCCCTGCCTTCGAGGGACCACGCAGACTGACTCGCGGTTGTGACACTCAGTCCAGCGACTTCCGCGTCCTCTGGGCGGACCAGAACAACAGCATCCGCGCCGTATACGTGCTCGACGAGGCCTACTCCACGTCCGGCTGGAGCGTGCTGCAGCAGTACGACAACTTCCTCTCCATCGACACCAACTCCTCGCTCGTCGTAAGTCCTACCGCCCCGGGGCGCCCCCGCGAGAAGGAAACGAAGCTGACATGTCCGGATCCGCGTCCAGGAATACCTCGCCGGCTGCAACCAGACCACGGGCTGCAACTCGGCCGACTTCATCGGCTTCGAGTCCCCCGGCAGCTCCGGCGTCAAGCTGCAGTGGTTCACCAACGGCGGCTCCAACGGGCAGCTGACCGCGAGCGGCGGCGGCGTCTCGCCGGACTCGGGCACCGCCATGGCGGTGGCGCCGATCCCGAAGATTGCGAAGCGCAACGACTCGTATCCGCAGGTGGCCATGTATCTGGTCGAGGACGACAGCCTGGTGGAGCTGTACGGAGGGGCCCAAATCAACTGGGAGAACAACGAGCTGACCGGTAGGTGGCCGCTCTCTTTCCCGCATCCATTCGTCTTTCCGCTCCGTCCGTTCTGGCGGCATTCCGGTCACGTGTGCTGACGACTGCACCAGTCGACGGGAGCAAGATCCCCGTGGACAGCGGGGCCCAGCTCGCGGCCACGTCGCAGTACAGGCTGGACGACTTCAACGTGCAGATCCTGATGACGAAGACGGCCGGCGGCGTGAAGATGGCGTACATGAACGGGGCCTCGTGGTCGTGGATGAACTCGGTCGACGGCATGGAGGACGTGGTGCCGCTGTCCCCGATCGCGGCCAACCAGCTGGGCCGCGTCTACGCCTGGGAGAACGGCACGGAGACGGACAACGAGCCCCAGCTCGTGGAGTGGCTGCGGATCACCGGCGCGACCCCGACGTTCCAGCGCGTCGGTGTTGTGAATACCACGGCCAGTGCTGATTGAACTGCGTTCTGGCGGAGGATTCTTTTTGCTGTACAACAGACTAATGGTGATGGTGATGATGATGATGATGATGATGATGATGATATCCAAGTAGACGGCGGGTGAGTGGATGGCGTCATGAGTTGGAAGAACCGTTTTTGCAAGTTAGCCGTCTCTCTGCTGCAAGTGCGCATGACTGCTCCCTTCTTGCCTTTTCTCGCCCAGTGCCATGTAGCGAGGGGAGGGATTCATCATTTGACAGGAGGGACGCGTGCGTGGCAGGACGTTTTCGAGGGGTTCGGGGAGGAGAAGGTGAGGAAGGTGAAGGGGGTGAGGAGGTGAGGAGGTCGTATGATCCGGATCCGGTGGGTTCAAGGTTGAGCATGCGTAAGTAGTCGGGCGCGGCTGATGCGTCAACTGCCGAAGCTATAGTCAAGTCACGATGAGCACGGTCGTCTGCCGCGCATGAGATCTGGCACTACATAGCAAGGGCTTCGAATAGCCAGGAACGCTGCAACAGGGGAGTCGATCTGCACGATTGAAGAGCAAACAGCAGTGAAGTTGGCGTCGGCGAATCCTCAAGAGTTTGGTCAACAACATGAGCGCCTCCTGCCTGCGGCGTCAGCGGGAATGCCGAAGAAGATGTCATTGGTTGCCTTGCTACGCGGACGGTGGATGGAGAAACGTTTGGGTTTGAGATCAATCTCCGGGGCTCGGCGAATTGCAGGTGGTGGGTTGCCGTTTGGCAGTGCTTGGGGGAGCCTTGGCTGCTTTCTGCACTCCGTGCCGGTGCTGATCGCGAGCTAGCTGCTCGCCGGGCCGAACCCGTGGGGACGGAGACGCTCCGCACATTTCAACTGGCATCAGAGCGGCCGGCTGGCTCAAGGGCACGGCTCCTGCCCTTGGTCGTGTAGAAATAATGCGTGTACCACCGTCGATCTGTCTTCCGCTTGACACTGCTAAACTCTGTTTCCACCCGAAAGCTCGCGCACCTCACGGCGCCATGGCAAGCGCTACCTCCATCGACGGAATCACCCTGCGCACTCATCGCCCGGGCGACATCGGCCATATTATCTCTCGCCACGGCACCCTGTATTCAAAGGAGTACGGCTGGGACTGTCACATGGAGGCCCTGGTCGCAAGAACCTGTGCGGATTTCATCGACACCTACGACCCCGCGCTCGAGCGGCTCTGGATTGCGGAACGGGACGGAGGGGGCTTCGTCGGCTGCGTCATGCTGTTCAACGAGAAGGACGAAGCGTCGCAGAACTCGGCAATGCTGCGTCTTCTACTGGTCGAGCCAGCCGAACGAGGGAAGGGCGTGGGGGAGATGATGGTGAGGCACGCTGTGGAGTTCGCGAGGGACGCTGGCTATCCGAGGGTGGTTGTCTGGATGCAAAGTTCAGCTGCAGCGAGAAGAATATATCAGAAACAGGGCTTTCGAGAAGTGACGGGTTTGGAACATGAAGCCTTTGGAGCAAGGCTGGAGGTGGAGTTTTGGGTTTTGATATTTGATCAAGCGTGAAGACTCTAAAAAGGCAGTATGAAAGCATTCGCAGCAAGTCATTCCCGTTCCCCCCAATATGGGTCAAGTTGCATTCGTGCACCACACTGGAATGGGTAACAGTACCAACACACAAAAGACCGGACGGAGTTGCTTCTGAAGGAGGGCTCACTTCAGAGGCGGGGATAAAATAAGAATGAGGAGTTGTGCGGATGGTGTGGAAGGTGTAACAGGGTGGGAACATCGACCAGAACGGGCCGGTATGTACATCGTGTGATTTTCATAGCTCTACACATGCCTCATAACATCCAGCCCTGTACCATTGGCATCATTAATGAAGAGGATATCGAACTTGACAAAGAAAGGAAACCGGCATACCACATCCCACTAATGCGAGTCTCTCATCCAAAAGTATCCCAACGCCGAACCCCCATCTCCAACCTGCCCATATCAATGTCCGCGCCCTTCCTAGTTCCAAGTACTGCTCCAGCCCTATTGAAGCACCCGTAGTGCACCACAGTCCCATCGGGATACACCCGAATCGCACTGTTCCCGAATCTCTTTCCACAAACCCTACAATGCCTGTCCTCGCCAATGACAAATCTTCTATTCCTGCCGCCAACCGTACCAGGTGGGCCATCGCCGAGCAAGAGTGCCGACCCAACTTCGAGTTTCTCGACAGCGCGCAACTGCGCTACAATGCGCTCCTCGTTCATGACGCTGTTGGCACTGCGGATGCGGCCGCGGAAATAAGATTCCAGGTCCTTGATTGGAAGTACTGGCGGAATGAGGTCAAGTGTGGAAGACGCCGGAAGTCGGGCGCCATGTTTTGAGAGGAGCGACAGAGCGGGCTCCCAGTTGGGTTTGTGTGGGGGAAGCGGCTGGAGGTAGAGGGAGAGTAGGGTGTGGTATATCAATGGTTCAGCGTCCTCTGGGTCTTGTTGTTGAGAGCCGCCTTGGTGCCGGGATGTTGGCCGGCTGGAGGGTGCTGCAGGAGTGGGTTGCTGAGAGGCTGTGAGGTAGACTTGGTTACAGTAGCTAGAGATCGTTAGCGTTTGTTGACTCAGTACGGGGTTGTTCAGTGACACACTCTTCTGCTTTGTCGTAATCCTCCAGCTGGAAGACATAAATCTGAAGTGCTTGTTTGTGTTGGCCCATCTTGCTGAGAACGATGGCACGCGGTTCGTAGAAAGCCGGGTCATCCTGTGGAAGTAGCCGGAAGATCCTGGCCTTGTTGTATAGGTGACTAGCCCTCAAGAATACTTCCAGCTTCTCTCGCCACTCCTTGTGTTCTTCTTCACTTTCGAAAATCTTTTCGTTCTTGGCCCTCAGAAGCCGATCCAAGTATTCATCAACCAGCCTTTGGTGGAAATCAGGCTTTCGATCACCGAGTTCGTTGACGATGTGCTCAAGATATCGGACAGACAATTTTGGGTCGATTCCGTGCAGATATTCCAGAACGCGGTCCCTGGGCAGGGTCTCCGCGTTTTCTGTGTCTGCAAGAAAGATTTCCATTCCTTGCTCGGGCTCTGCACGAATTGGCCACTCTGCGTACTCAAGGATTAGGTCGATAAGGTCGGGCGGTAACTGCTGCAGGTAGGCAATTGTCCGCTGTGTTCCACGAAGTGCTGGGCTGACATTTTCGCCTTCCTCGTCCTTGCCGAATTTTTCGAGAAGTTCAAGAGCTTCGTGGTGCATCTTCTTGCCGTGCAGGAAGTCAATAAGATCAGTGTATCTGCCACTTTCATACAACTTCTCCCTGACCACTTCAGGGTCGCAGAAGTTGTCAAGGCGGAAGAGTGGACCAGCCATGCCAGGCCTTGCAAGCATGTATGCACGAAACAATGTCGTGTCAGTGATGCTGGCAACTTTGTGCAGACGTTCGGCCCAGTCAATTTCTTCCGGATCTTCAGGCAGCAGGATAAAGGGTGCGAAGGGGGGTTTGTAGTCCTCTGCCTGTTGCTCCGTGGGAGGAAGCGGTTGCTTCAGCGTACCATCATAGTTGATGAACTTCTGGAGCTGCGCACGGGTTTGGGCCAGGAAACCAAATAGCGCTGTGACAGCCACTATCAAGTCTTTCCCTTCTACTTGAGTATTAGCTTGCAGTCTGCCTTGAATGTGTGAGCGGAAACTCACGCAGTGGTCTGTCCTCCTCAGCCAAGTTATCCGTCGACTTCTTGCCTTTGATGCTGACATTGTCGCTGTCCGCTTTAAACGAACGTACGGACGCTGTGTCGGAGTCGACTTTCCTCTGCTCGGCCACGAGCCTTCCAAACATAGCCCTGGTAAGCGTGTTGCCAGTTTGCTTCTCGGCTGGTGTAGTTTCTTCATCGGTCTTCCCGCCTTCGTCTTCGGTCTCGGCCTCCGCATCGCTCTCACTCGGCTCTTCTACAATGGAGAGGTCGCCAGCTATCGACTTGGGATACAACGCGATGACTTTTTCGGGTTGCGCTACAGCATCGGAGAAGAGATCCATGGCTTCCCTGTAACGTCGTTGTTGGAATAGGCTTTGCGCCTTGAGAATCTGCACCTCTCGAATGCGGCCGTTCTTGTCTTTGAGAAGAGTGTCCTCCAGCATGTTAAGCAGGCTGACTGCTTCGTCATAGCGACCCTTGGCAATGAGTTCGTCGATCTGCTCCTCATAGTGGAGGGCACCCATGCGCCAAATACACCTGTCGCTAGCAACAAGGAAGCCTTTGCCCGCGTGGGCCAGACTGATGTTGGGCTGCGGGACGTGGAGGAATGCTGCATTGGGAATGCTGATGGTTTGAAGCAAGTTCAGGGTGTCGGGGTTGCGGACTTCGAGGGCGCCCTTCGCGGGCGGCTGCAAAGCTAGCATGTAGGGGTAGGAGTAACCCAAGGCCTCGGGAGCAGTAGTCCATGGAATCTGGCGCTTTTCTAGAGCCTTACCATCGGCGTCAATGAACAAGCTGTTCACATCCTTGGCTAACAGCAGCTCTTTGTCACCCAAGCGTGTTGCCATGGGCTTGGGGACCCAGCTACCCATAGCCATATAGCCCATGCCTGATGTGTTCACAGCACCGAAACGGTTCACCTGCTGACCAGCCGAGTCACTCAGCGAGCTAGGCTTCACAATGTCTGCCACTTCCTGGGTCTCGATGTCGACCATGACAAAGCCGGGATCCATGCCAGCGACTATCTTGGTGCCGGTAGCCCAGGTGAGCGACTTCACAGTAGAGATCAAGGTTATCTCGGCCGTGTCCTCGGAGAGCTCCATGTCCTGCCATGACCACAGTATAATCCTCCGCTTGACAGCAACGGCGAGACGCGAGACGATGGAGGGGATGCCAGTGGAGGGGTCTTTGACGATGTTGGAGGTCACGGCGAAGGTGGCGGCGCCCTTGGTCTTCTCGAGGCGTTCCTGGAGGTCGTAGGTCTGCAGGTCGTAGATGGACACGTAGCTGTCACTCAGAGACACAAGGATGCTCGACTCTTTGATCATGGCCAGCTGCTGGATCGGGCGGCGCGAGAACTTCTCGACCTCACGCAGCAGATCGGCGGGCTTCTGCCGGGGCTTGGGCGGGTCGTCCTCATGGTCGGGCGGGGCGGGAGCGGGCTCGGGCTCGGGCTCGTCGCTGACCTCATTGACCCTGTAGATGCGCAGGCAGCCAGTGTTGAGGCCGACCAGCAGACGGTCGCCTGCCACGGTCAGCGGGAGAGCAGCGCGCAGGCGGTGGGCATACCGTAGGCGAGGACCGAGTCGATCTTGGACTTGTCGCGCTGGCGGAACTCGACGACGGGGCGGGCGATGAAGGCGGTCAGCATGGTTGCGGGCTCAACCCATGCAGCGGCGACGGCGAGAGCTCGCGGCGCGGTGTTGAGCTGTCGAGCGGGCAGCAGTGACGAGCCGGTCGGCATGTGCAGCGCAGCCGCCGCGGCCGACGGGTGGCCCGCGTCGGCCACTGTGCCCCGGCCCCGGCTCTGCACGGTGGCACCGCCGCAACACCATCCAATCTGCCGTCACCGTCACCGTCACCGTCACCGTGCTGCTGCTTGCCCATCGCCCGCCGCCGCCACGTGGTGGCAACGTGCAGCATGCCGTGCATGCCCTGGCGCGAGCTGAGGCTTCCATGCAGATGCAGCTGCAGATGCCGCTGCCGCTCCCGCGCACCCCAACGCCGCCGCAACCCTCCCGCTCCCGCCGCCCCATGGCGACTGGTCGGGTCGAGCCAGCGACGGCCATCTGTCCGCGGCCAGGACCGCGGTGCGCATCGTGCTCCCATCCGCCCGTGAAGTCAGAGGGCTGCAGCAAGCTTCCAGGTGGAACAGCCCGTCGCGATGCCATTGCTCACCTCACGCTCGTCTCACCGCCCGAGCTCGGGGTTTCCTGGCCTCTCAGCCCTCTCGCCGCCCACAAGGCAGCCGGCGGCCCGATGCTGAGCCTAAAGCCGCGCGCAGAGAGGCTGCGGCAAGCCCGGAACACCGTCCGGGCCATCTCGCACTCCCAGACGTGATGGAGTCATTCCTCTTGCAGCAACAAAGACTGCTCGTTCCTGCCCGCCGGATGCCGCGTCGACTCAGCTGCCTTTTGCCGCATCTTGCCAAGCCCTCATTTATCTTGAGACATTGAACCCTCTTTCGGCAGTCGGATGCGTCTTCAGCCTCGCCATCCAGCTTCTCGGCCTCTTCCGCCCCTCACGACGCGTCCGATGCAGTGATCGCCGCCTGGTGGCTGATGCCGAAGATCCTCTTCCCCGCGTTAGCGGATCAGAAGGACCGGGATACCTGTCGAATAGGATGGCAATCAGCCTTTGGCTAAGGGTCCGCCCTCGCGTCAAGGCCGACTGGCATATCTCCTCCCTTCTTCTGCCCCAGCGCCTCCCGATTCTCTGTTTCGCATCCTCTGTCTTGGGTCCTTTTCGTTACTGCAAACGCTCACAGTCTGCTCTTGCATAGTGGCGACTTCCGGACTTTTGTCCCTCTCGCACCATGTAATAAGTTTTCTTCCCTGCTGTTTACGTTGCCGTTTCTCGCCCGAGAATATCTGACCGTCTGCCTGCCTGTGGCCCAACTTCAAGCCGGTGCACCTCTCTTTCCTCCCGATACTCTCCTCTCCTCTCCCAGACATGACGCCCATGGACGGACGACAACTGATCATGTGGGATCTTGCCATCTCACTGATCGTCATCTCCAGCATCCTCATGATCGGCCGCATTTACGTCCGCTTCTTCATGATAAGACTGCCAGGCTGGGATGACTACTTCGCAATCGCCGCCTGGGCAAGTTCTCGTCATTGCTGACCTGTCGCTTTCCGCTGCCCGTCCGCTGACACCCCTCAGATCTTCCTCCTGGGTCAGGCCTCCATCGAGGTTGTCGGTAAGACTTTCAGGAAGGGCTGGCGTTGGCCCCTTGGACTAAGCCTGTGATATAGCAACCTACAATGGCTCCGGGAAAACTATGTCAAAGGTGCCCCCGAAGCAAATTGATACGTACTTTATGGTATGAGCGTGCAGGCTTTCAGTGGTGGCGCCGGATTTAATGCGTTTCGCAGCTTCTTCCGACGGCGCAGCTTTTGTATTTCCTCGGAACCGGTTGCGTGCGAATGTCCATTCTCGCCTTTCTGCCACGACTCAACAGAGAGAGTAAGTGCTCACACTGAACGCTGACACTCCTCCATCAAACTTTGAGCGCCCGCAAAATCTTACACATGACCAGAAAAATTCATGGTCTGGGTGTATGTCGTAGGTGCCGGCATCGTCATCCTCACCGTTGGAGCATTCTTCGTTCTCCTATTCGAATGCAGTCCCGTCAAGTATACCTTCTCCTTGAAGAGTTGTGTGTTGTTGACATCTCGATTCTAACCGTGAGCAGAGCACTGTGGGACAAAAACACACCTGGGGCCAACTGCCTTGCCCCCTACAAAGAAGCTGTTCTGATGTACACTCATAGTGGGTCTGCCTGCCCAGTCTATTGGCTCATGCACTGACTCAACTTATAGATGGACTAAGCATCTTCTTCGATCTGATACTTCTCGGTATGCCAATATGGGTGCTCCACAAGAGGATGATCTTCAGCGTCCGAACCATCAAAGTCGCCCTTGTTTTCGCCGTCGGTATGTGACCCCCACCAGGCATTCACAAGTGTACATCTGACCTCGTCAGGAATCTTCACCGTCGTGACCGGGATAGTCCGCCTCACAAGTGAGTATCCACCAACTCCGCCATCCCATCAGACATGCTCATCGGTCGTAGCAATCGTCACAATAAACATGGCCAACAACACGTAGGTCCCCACCTGTCTCCTCCGCTCTCCATCCGATCCCCAACTATCTAACATCGCCGCCACAGCACGTACAATGTCACCTTCGCGGCCGTCTGGACCAACCTGGAAGGACACTGCGGCCTCTGGGTTGCATGCTTCCCCGCGCTCCAACCTCTCGTCCGGCGCCTGGCCGTGCGCCTTGGCCTCCGCTCAACCACCTCACGCACCTCCAACCCTACCAACAAGCCTCCATCCAGTCGCAACCAAAGTAGCTCCTCCACCCGGATATCCTCGTTCCTTTCGAACTGGCTCCACCGCCGCGTAGGCACTGCCAGCACCATCAACGCGTCTGCCACGGATGAAGAGCGCATGGTCAGCACGATGAACACAAGCAGCGATGCGGGCAGGAAGTCAGGGGACGGGGTAGTGGAGCTAGCACCAGCAGTCTTCTCGGCCTTCGTGAGCGGGGGTGGAAAGAGGGATTCGGGGGCGGCGGGGGATCTCGATGCCAATGATGAGGGCCCGTGGGAGGATGTAGAGGGCCTTGGTGGCCAGGAAACCATCGGAGAAGAAGGGGAGAGTGAAGTGGACTTGGAGAGGGGCGAGGAAGTGCCGCGGGCGCTCACGCCGCGGTTTTTGGGGGGCATTATGAGGACAACGGTTGTGAGGCAAGATAGTGAGGCGAGGACGAGCTTGTATGACCGGGAGTGTATACGCGGGTGGCCGGAGAGAGAAGGTTGAGCGGAGGATGGTATAGCTGCGACGGGTTTAGAAGGAACAGGCGTTGTGGGAATCGCGAATTGGTTGTTCGGGTGGCTGTGGGGTCTTTCGTTGCTCTGGTGTTATGACAGGGCATGAGTTGGTGTTCAGACGTGGTCAATTGATTCCAAGAATATACGTACGAGCTGTCGTACCCTTCATACTATAGCATCTAAGCTGTGCTCCGTGACCCCCTCCAAGGATTTTCAGGACTCGGGATCCACGGCGGGTAGATGCATATGTACACCGCAACCCTTCAAAGGAATTCTTCCGGTCAACGGCGCGGGGTCTTCGCGCGACCACAGGCCGTCGTCTCCCTCACCGCTCCCCCAAAGCGCCTGCAGGGTGGTCAGGAACAGTGTTCAGGACTCTTGCCGCCCGCAAGGAACATGTGCACTAAAGCCGGTAGTCGAAGATCCGAATGCAGCTCTCGAGCAGTCGGTGATCGAGAGCGGGCCAGGCGCGGGTACAAAGGCAGCGCCCCTTGCATTCCACGGCACCCGGTGACAGCCGTGGCCACGGGGGTTTTGTGTGAATTCTTGACCGGTCTGCTCCATCTACCCGCCACCACGATACACGACATCTTCTTGCATGTCTTGCCTCGCCACCACGACGTGCCAATGCGAGCACCCGTCCACGTCGCAACAAGTATTTGAAAAGCAGCAAATCAAATCAAGCAATATAACGTACATCCTAAGCAAGAAATGGTGTACCGCGCCGGCCGGGAGAACAAAGAGAAGGCTTCCCGCCCTTGGCGGGCTCTCCCCGTTTGCGGAAGTTTCGTGATGGCGGGGAGGCGAGGGGGCGTGCATCGCTACTACCGGTTTGCTGGGACTTGCACTAAGATCGTGCAGTCAGCTATCCATCTGTTCACTTTACAGGAGATCTCATATGGGAACGGGGTCTTGGGACTGAAGGGTCAGGAATCGACCAGCCCCCGGCGGCCGATTGCATGTTGTGAGCGGCAGGAGTCGGGATAAATAATCGCAGGGTGGATGCCAATTGCTCCTCCACACGCCAGTACCTCTTTAAAGTTCTATCAGACACGAGCTA
This sequence comes from Neofusicoccum laricinum, assembly GCA_029906385.1. Classification (NCBI taxonomy): domain Eukaryota; kingdom Fungi; phylum Ascomycota; class Dothideomycetes; order Botryosphaeriales; family Botryosphaeriaceae; genus Neofusicoccum; species Neofusicoccum laricinum. The sequence continues at coordinate 543,638 of CP123727.1, forward strand.
CGAAAAATCCTTTACTTCAACGCCAACCGCGCCTACTTAATACTACTACTTTAATCTACTCGCGATCATGCTTATCCTCGCTGCCGCCGTCCTCCTCAGCTTCCTTGCGCGCATCACCCCAGCTCTTCCAGTGAACCCCGACTCAACAGCCCCATCATCCGAAGAGGCCAACGTATGATTTTCCCCTCCAACGTCCGCACACTATTTCCCTTCCCACCACCCTCCGCCCTGCTCCGCCCGCCCAGCCCAAATCGAACCAAGCCTCCGCCAAAGCTTCCACGCCGGACTAACAGCCACCGCCGCCAACCCAGGTCCTCACGTGCACCGACCCCAACTTCGCCGGCACCTGCACGCCGCACGCCACGCTCCTCGGCAACAACAACTGCATCTCGCTCGACGGCACCGCCGCGTCCATCCGGCCCGACAACGGACTGGACTGCACCTTCTACTCGTAGGAGCCCGCCTGACCATCCCCAGCACCCCCCGATTGCTAACGGCCGTGGTAGCAACGGTGTCTGCCGCAGCTTCCTCTCCCCAACCACCGAGGCCTTTGCCCTCCGCTACCCGGGCAGCAGTGACCTTGCGGAGGGCGGCTGGAAGGGGCGGGTACTGAGCTACAGCTGTGTGGGGCTGAACACGACGGACTATGCGGACGTGCGCGTGCCCGTTGTGGGTGATCAGCAGTCTTGAGCGAAAGGACATGTTGGTTTTGGGATGGGGGAATTGGTTGGGCCCGCAGGGGACGCAAATTTGATGCTTGTGGGATAGGTGAGCTGGCGTCTCCGGCGTTCTTCGATTCCTGTCTTTGATCCGTGCTGGGGAGATCGGAGGGTGACAGATTAACAAAACGTACTTCAGCATTAATTGTAATCCAAGATCTATCCTCACCAGCAACCGTGTATTCATTTACAAACTTATCACGTACCCCATTCACCAACACTCTGAACCAGGGATATGTGTACGCACAATCCCCTCTAATGCTATGTTACAATTTCACACCACCATTCCCCCTTTCTAATCCAATATCCAGCCCATTCCAATCTACTTACCTGAAAAGCAGGACCAGCCAGATATCCACCGAAGATGCGACCCACGCCTCCACCGTAACAAGCAACGCTGCAATAGCGAATCAACAGCAGCGAAACATTCTAGAACCCGACCGCAAGCATCAATCCATAACCAACAGTAATTACGACCACAAATGTAAGAATCGACGCTGGGACACCTCTTGTGATGAAGTGCTTGACCTGGAGATAGCGCTGGCCTGTCTCGTTTTCCATCATGATAGCCGCTGTGCACACAAATGCATTAGTCTCACGTCCAAAAAGAAAATTAAAAACCGGAAACGGGGGCTCAGCGTTACTTACTCATATTCGGGAATCCACTCGTCGGCAACCCCATGGCCGCCGAACACATCAACACGCTTCCCATGACCAGCAAGTTCGGGTGCGGCTCCGCCATACCCTGTCCGACTTCCTTGACGAGCGGAAGGACGATCAGAGCTGCAACCGTGTGGCTGATGAAAGTTGCGACAACCAAGATCAGACCCGCAAACACTACAAGAACGCCGTACAAGCTCATGCCCTCGACGCCCTGCGTGATGCTGGTCGCAATGGTGTGGAGGAGACCCGAGCTGTTGACGGCCTTACCGAGCGCCAAGCCACCAGCCGCCAGGATGATAATGGTCCAGAGGAAGTTGTTGAAGTCTTCTTTGGTAAGGATGCCGGTACCGAAGAATAGCACGATCGGGATGATCGCTACGACACCCATATCGCCAAAAATGGGCTCGAGCTGGTGGGTCACGCACCACAGAGCGATGGTGACGAGGGTAACGATGCTAATGAACCACTGAATGCCGGTGAATTTGTCCCGCATACGTCGGATCGGCACGATGGTGGTGCCCCTACCTGGCTTAAAGGTGACCAACAGAAGAATCCAGATCATCAAGATGCTGATAATGCAGATTGGAAGCGCAATGAAGAACCACACTCCCCAGCCGGGCTGGGGTGACATATTCTGCAAGGCAATCAGGTTCTGAGGAGATGCAATAGGCGATGCCGCACCACCAATATTGGAGGAGAGCGCGATCCCGAGGAGGAGGGCCTTCGACATGTCGGAATCGGCCGGAAGGTTCCGCAGAATGGGTTGGATGATGGAAAAGCACAGAACAGGCGCTGCAACGTTGCTGATCCACATGCTCGCGAACATAGCCACGAACATGCTGGTAAGCAAAACAGTCCTGGGTCTGGTCCCGGCCTTACTCAGGACCAGTGTTGCCATCATCTTAGCGATGTTGTACTTTGAAAGCGCCGCAGCTATGGTGAAACCACCCAGAAGCAGCATGATGACAGGCGTCCACATGGCCGCGAAGATGTAACCCGCGGCAGCTTTCGATTCCAGGCGGTCGTGCGGCTTCGAGTCTGTACGGACTACACGCAAAACGACCACGAGAAAGGGAACGAGCAAGGACGTAACGAAAAGCGGGATGGCCTTAGGAATGGTCAGTATACCAATAGGTTTGCAGTTGTGGTGTTTCTCACCTCAGTAGCCCACAGTAAGCTCACAAAAACAACCAGGGCCAAGCAGTTCTGCTGCTCTGGCTCCTTCATGATCGGAAGTAGAAGGAGCACCAGAAATACTGCCAGGATGGCAATGATCGTGTAGAAGGTTGAGCTCAGCAGCCATCTTGGGCACGTGTAGCGTCCGACCGGCGTCGAGATCTCCTGCATACTAACCTCCGCGTCGTCGCCCTGTAGTCTAGATTTCGGATCCGTGTCGCGGCCTAAGATCGTCTGCCTGATGCCCAGGTTTGCGGCCTGGGCTTTCCGCTCGATTCCAATCATCTCGCGCCACACGGTGTTGCGTTCCCACACGACATGCTCACGGAGGTGCAAGCGGAGTTCTCTTTTCGCGGTTGCGATATCACCCTGATTACAGAGATTCGCGTATGCCTGCTCGACCTTGGAAAGATTTTCCGACAGCTTGTCCATGGTGGGCTGCTGGAACGGATATGCCGGCTCCACATTCTGCTCAATGTATGCGCTCTTCAGGCTCCGGTCCAATATTTTGTCGTACTTCTTCAGAACCTTGCTGAAGCCCGTCTTGTTCAGCTGAATGTATGAGCGCAGCTCGCAGATGTTGACGTAGAGGCTAATGGTCCGCTTCTTGAGCGAGATGACCGAATCGTACAGCACAGCGAACGACATATCATTCTCGTCATCAAACGCCAGGCTCCTGCGCCTCCGGCCCAAGGCGCCGGTCGAAGAGATCATTCCAGACCCGGACATGGGGTCGTCTCGAGAATTCCTCCTCCCATTTTGCGACGCCGTCTTCCGAAGGGCCGAGCGCTCGTCTGCGTCATCATCACTTTCCTGTTCCTCTTCCTCCTCCGGTATGGAGCGGCGACTGACGGTGCTCCGCCGCCGCTTGCCCAGGCCCAGTCCTCCAAAAATGCTGCCTTTGCGTCCGTTGCTCCGATTCGTGGCGCGGGACGGCGGTGGAACCTCGTCGTCTTCGCCATTCAAGCCCTCGTTTTCTTCCAGGTATTCTTCAGCGTCCTTGAGCAGAGATTCCAATTCTGTGTACACCTCGTGTTCTTTCGAGCGGTAAAAATTGCATATCTTCTCCAGCTCGTGGTCTAGCGCGCTCGAGAAGGTCTTATCGGGGTCGTCGACGGTGCCGGCGAGCAGGGGCGACGATTCTGCATCCTGCGTGTCTGGGCCGGCTCGCTGGTGAATCTGCTTTTCAAGCTGGTATATGCTGCAGGGCAAAGTTGCAAGTCAGTCTGGTTCGGCCAAATCGGCGAGCTACGCACAGCTTTTTGAGATTACTATAATTGATGTATTGGCTGCTCCAGTCCGGGACAGCATTAAACTGGATGCTGTGGGAAAACTTCATGTCGGCCTCGTCGAGCAGGAGCTCGAGCTTCCAGAGGCGGCGGCGGCGCTGTGCTTCGCTGTAGAGCCGGTGTGCGGGAGCGGGCTGCGGGGCGTGGTGCGGGAGTGCCGACGACGAGGGGCCTGCGAGTTCCTGAAGCTCAAAAGCAGCGGCGCCGTCGGAGTCGAGGAGAGGAGGAGGGAGGCGGGGGCTGGCACGGCGGTCCAGGGTCGCGGTGGCCAGCAACACTCGGTGCGTCGGAGGCGTGTGGTTGTGCTTCGGCGGGCGCTGCAGTGGCCAGGCACCACTACAAGTAGGGCGGCGGTGCGGCGCGAAGGGCCGGATTCGGGCAGGCTGGGGATGCGGCTAGTGCAGCGGGATGAGGCGTCATGCGCGGGCGGGTGGTGTGCTGGTGGTCGGCTTCTGAAGCGTGGTCCCGGGGGGTGTTGTCATCGCGAGGCCGCTGCCGTGCGTAAAGGCCGGCCAGCAATTGGGCCAGCGCCCAGCCTGCCCAGCTGTGGCGGGCGCTCCAAGGGCCCAGCCTGCGCGCCCGCGGCGCATCCCGCCCGGGCGGTGTGCTGCGCCCAGCTCTCCGCGGCATCGTGTTGCTTTTCCTACGCGACTGCGATCGCAGACCCTGCGCGAGGAGCGCTTGGCCTCATGCATCCCCCGGGCTGGGGGCAGCGGCGTCGCGGTGCCATAGGAGCCTTTGGCGAGCGCGCGACGTCATGCCTGCCGCGCGGATGCGGGAGCCGCACCTCCATCCTCGCCCGCCCTCACACCCGCGCTGCTGCTGCGTTTCGACTCCCGGGGCGGCCTGTCAGAGGAGGGTGTCACAGCTGCGCTTTGTGGGGGACGCAGTGTTTGCTCGCCAGACACACTGCTGCTCTGGGTAAGGCGCCGGGTAGTCCGTGGGCTGCCTGCTGCAAGACATCGAGAATGCCAATACTGCTGCTTTTCGGCGTCGCCCCGGTACATAGGCGAATGAGATGGGCGTATTGAGCAACGTGCTCGCGGACTGCAGCTCTCTATAAAGCCTCGACCCGCAGCCGTGTGCCCATGTGCCCGTCCTTCCGCATGACCCACCGCAACACACGACCTTGTCAGCAGAACCGCCAGCCACCGCAACCATGTGTCCGCTAGCTGAGGGAGAGCGCTCGATTTGCTATGTACTCCAACCCTCAGATGCATCCCACTGACCCACTCCACCCCGTTGCCATGTGAGAAATGATTTAACTACCACCCGTCTCGTCGTCTCGACGAGGAATCCTGCCACTGCTAGCCTCGCAGCATGCTCGAAACCCACCAAAAGGAAAACCATCAATGCCAGAAAACTCTCGGAATAAATCAACAAGAACCGGAGCGGCGCAAGGCGCAAAAACCAAATCGCTAACGCTTGCGTCAGACGCGAACGGCAGCGCATCTCACTCGTCTTCAACTGCACTTGCCGCAACTTGATGTCGGGCGAGGAGGTAAGACAGACGCTCGTTACCGGTCAGCAGCTGTCGGGGCCTCCGGAGCTCGCATCGACGGCGCGAAGCCGCCGGAGAGATCCAGCTCCACCCCGCATAGTGCGCCACCAACAGTCCCGGGTCCTAAGATGCAATCGCAGGAAGGGCGAAGCGCGCGGCGCGGGAGGCCCAAAAACGACAGGCGAGTGAGCGATCATACCCAAGGTGTCCGGCTCGTGCACAGCATCAGCACGCCGCCTCCATCGCGGTCTCCGGCGTCATCCTCTCGAATAGGTCTCCTACAAGCAACCTCGCGGCCAAAGGGGCAAGCCAAACGCTATGGTGGGAAAGTTGCGAGAAGACGGATCCGAGCAAATGGGGGGACGGGGACGAAGGCGAGGGAGCTGGAGAGGAGCGGGAGGACAAGGGCGAAAGTACCAGGACCGACTGCTTTCAACTCTGCACCACTAGCCTCTGGAGAGGGGGGTGAGGGAAAGTGGAGGAAAACTCAACAAACGCCCCCAGGATGCATGCAAAACGCAACTCAGATCCGCAAACCAATAAAATCCCTCCTTCTTTCTCGTTGACTGAAGCAGTGCAAAAGAGGGCACATTCCCAAGTATCCAACGTAGGGGAAGGAAAATGTTTTCGTAATGACGTTTGCGTGGGAATGATCCAGTTCCCGCTTTCAGAGTCGTGTATGAAAAAGAAGATTGAGAAAAGAATAAACACCAGTTTCCAATGGCGAGGTCCCGGAGGACCTACAAACCGGTGGTTTCGCGCAGCAAAGGAGCGCGCAGAAATGACCTCAGGGACCAAGGTACGTAACCTGAGCAGTTACGAACTCAGACGCAGATATGAACAGCAGGTGCGAAGTTCTCAGTAGACAACGGCCCGTCACGCCGAGGCGGAGGGAAGGTCAGTTGATAATTACGCATGCTGCTCAAGTGAATGGATTCCAGCTTCTGCCACCGCTGGATTTCTCGTTCGTTGGAGTTGTCTCGTCGATGCTGCCGACCTTGCTCGTGCGCTCCTGGGTAGGGCGCGACACGGCAAGTCCGACAGGGTGGGACGCACCGACATCGCCGACCTTCTCATTGTCCAGCGGCACCTCTGAGAAGTTTTCCTGAGGTTGCTGCCGCTGGTTGAAATTCGGGAAAGGTCGTGGAACGATTGTATATGGCGCGGCCTTGTTGACGTACTCATATGGAGGCGCGGCATCACTCGGGCGAGGCGGCGAGACAACACCTACAGGTGCATCATGGCCGCGGTAGCGATCAGTCTCAGGGTCAGTGACGTAGCTCTGACCACCCTCTCCGCGCGTTTTACCGCTGCCGGAGAAGACCATGATCGCCCGAATGGTGCCAATGATGAGGACGAGGACCCAGAGGAGGACAATGCAGGTAGAGATAATCGCTTCGATGCGAACACCTTCCTTGAGTTTGTTGACGAGTTTGACGATGGCGCCCGAGACCTTGTCGGCAGTTTCGCTGCCGGGCGACGCGAGGAACGAGTCGTCAGAGCTATCATCCGTCATCGCCGCTGCTGCACCAATGGAGAAAGTGTTGTTGGGGAGCGTCATAAAGTCGACATGCGAGTTGTTGTGGACCCAGGTGAGCCCCTTCTGAATGCCTTCGATCTTCATAAGAACTAAGCAGTTCAGAACATCCTTGATGGGATCGTAGAGCACGGTACCACCGAAGGTTGCATTGAGGGCGTCGCTCATCTCATCCACGAACACATTAAGGGTATCATTGACAGCCTTTGTGCTGGTGTTGACCCAGCTGAACAAGTCGTCATTGAGATCCGTGTTCATGGTTCCAATGGCGTCGTTTGTACCGTTGGCCCACGATTCAGAGGCGTTGTTTAGCGCGAAGACGACCTTATCGGCAAAGGCGCCAACCTGCTGCGTCAGCTCCGGGACTTCCTTCTCAATAGTTTTGAGGAGGATGTATTGGCAGAGGCAGGCAAAGAGGCCCGCAAGTCCCAGACACAGAACAAGGAGCGCCGGCGTGGAAGTAGCGTAAGCAACTGCCCAACGCACAGCGGTCTGGCGGCGGGTCGAGCCGAAGCGGTTGGCGAGCCAAATGCCGATGGATGACGAGTAGGGCCTGGAAGCAATGTATACGACATCAAGAGGGTCGTATGCACTCTGGCTGACAAGCTGAGCGCGTCTCTGCATGGTTTGCCAGCGCTTGATTTCTCTCCAGGTCACCGGCAGACAAACGAGAACGGCGAGGATAACGATGACGGCGATGAAGACTCTCCTGGCAGTGATTTCTGTGTCGACGAGGCCGTCGAAGAAATCGTTAATGCCATTGTTGTCAGAACAGAAAGTGAGCTTTTCCTTCGCGGGAACGGGGAAGATCGAGTCGTTGAACGTGTAGTTGCCGGTCTTCTCGTTGATCAATTGCTTCACCATCTCGAAGGGGAAGCGAATGGCACTGTTGGTAAGGTTCTGGACCTGGTCGAAAGTCGGGATCGAGTTGTTGAGTTTGTCCAAGCCCTGGTCGAATCCCTCGGGAATCTTCAGGTTCTTGAGCTCATCGATCTCCGAAGTCAGGTTAAGCTTGTCCATGCCATCGCCACCGAAGATTTGAGGAATGCTGTTGATGCCGTCAATGAGTTTGTTGACCTCATCCTGGAAGGAGTCTGCGACGTCGGCAATGTTGTCTCCAATCGAGTCCAAAGTCTTGTTCAATCCGTCGGCGATGGTCTCGGCAGCCTCGAGAACAACATGAAGGCTGCCGCGCACGGCCAGGGTGATGAGACAGACGTAGGTGGAAGTAAGTAGATTGATGTAGAAGACGACAAGCTCTTCGACACCAGTGACGATGAGGTCGAGCATGGACATCAATCCACTGACGGTCTTCTCAATACCCGAGGCGGTGATCTGGTTGACACCCTGCGACATGTAATGGGGCATGGAGGCCATGGCACTACCAACGGTCTCGACACTCGTGCATGCTGAAAGGGCTTCAGTGCGTGCAGAGCTCAGATTGTCGTTGAGGTTGGCAGTGGCAATGAGTACTCGAACGAGAACAAGGAGGAGAAGGATAGTCCAGCGGTTGATCCAGACCTGCGAGAGCCTAGCTCGAAGGCCGAGGTATGGTGTGAGGTATGGTGCTTGGTTTGGGACAGGTCGCGGTGCGTCCTGGGGAGTGTAGTAGTCCCGCATCTCATGATCGCCAGCGGAGTGAGATGGAGGTACGTCCGGAAAGGCGTAGCGTTGGTTCGCTTCGGAAGACATGACCGGCGGTGGGTCTGAAAAGGCTCGCCTGGGGGTTGTGTATTAGAGATTGTGTATGCCAGCCAGCGGCAAATGATGCAGTCGATGCAGTCGTGAGGATCGTAAAGGCAATGCAAAGGAGCTGGAAAGTCGTAAAACGTCGAGGACGAGGAAAGGAAGAAGACGTGCGGGCCCGAAGACAAAGTCGAGGAAGCAATAGCAACAAAGCCTCGAGGAATTATTCTACTAGAAAGACAATAGAAGAGTGAAGGGGCACATGACTCAATGGCAAACAAAGAGGCCAGGCGGGGAGGAGGTGAAGGGCGAGCAGTGAAAGAGAAGCAGGCTGGCGGCGGCAGCAGACAATAAGAGACAAAGACAGTGACTTGGACGTACCTGGGGCTCACATGGCCCGGGCTGCGACCTGGCGGCAGTGGCTTGCTGCCGGTTCGTGAAACAAGCAGATCGCTTGGACGAGGCGTTTCAGAGACATGCGGTCAATCGGGCTCTATTCTGGGCTCTGAGGCTCTTCTGGTAGCGCGGCGCAGATAGCCGCCCTCGGAGGTCGACAGGACGGCGGAGAGCCAACCGATTCCCGGTGGAGCGGTCAGTCTGGAGGAGGGCGTGGACAGTGCGCTGCAGCACGGCGCCAGCGCGGCTGCGCAGGGCGGTCGCCTCACTGGCTGCTCGCGGCCATCGCGCTCCGGCTTGCGACACGGACAGCAGGCGCTGGGCCGGCGGGCGGCACCGCGACGCTCGGACGGCGCTCAGACGAGCCCGCGGGTCGCGGTGCTGCGCGCGTCCAGGTGCTGTGGACGAGGTTGCGGTCGCAAGGGGACAGCACCGTAGCGGCAGGACTGTCACGTACGGGGCGCCCGTCTCTCCGCAAGACGCGGGCCCGGCGCGCAGTTAAGTACTGTGCGCTGCGCGCGCAAACCCTGTTTTGCCAGCGCCCGCGCCCGCGCCCGCAGACGTCATCGCCGTGTCAAGCGGCGACCCGGGCGCTGTCTGCGCTGGAGCTTCTCTGGCCTCGGGCGCTGGAGCGAGTGCTGCAGAGAACGCCGGCGGGCGGTGCGGCCGCGAGCCTCGCAACCCACCGCCCGCTGGTGTTGAGCGCTTTTTTCGCCGTTCTTCCTTCACGACGACCGCGGCAGCGCAGGCCGCTCGGCCGGCCTCGATTGGCTGTCGCTTCTTCCCGCTCGCGTGGGCCTTAGGCGCCCGTGCAACGGTTCCACCGTCTCCACCACTCGCGATCCTCCGCACGGCCTGCCTGAAACCCACTGACCGCCTGCGCTAACCTCCGTTTCTCCTCAACACCAACGAGTCTCCCCGCCACGCTCGTGTTCCCCGTCGCCGCAAGTTGATCTCCGCGCCTTCGCTACGACGCGTCGTAGCGGGACTCGTAATCGCGTGCTGTGTGCGCGTCCCGTTGTCATCAGCAACACTTTCAATCCAACGCGTCATACCGCTGAGCTCTGTCAATCCCACGGTCTTGGGCCTGCCTTTGATGCTTTGTCCCAACGCCATTTGGCCTTTTCCTGCGGTTCCAGTCATTCTAGAGTATATTCTCGGCTATGTTAACTCCTCCATGCTTCACTGTCTATGTCATGTCTTTCGCGCAAAAGCGCATCGCTCGTTTATACAGTGTTTTAAATTCCTGTGAATTTCCAGAGCCAAACACTCATGCCATCCTCTTCAATCATGCTGTTGTTCTCCATCGTCCACTCTCCTGGTAGCCAAGAAATTTCAGGGTTGCGCTGCGGACAGAAGGCCTTCATGTAATAGAGCTCGTATGTTCCATGCAGAGTATTCCAGACATATCGGGTACGCCAGTAGGAAGTGTGAGCCTGATGCACCGCTGATATTCACCACCACTGGTCGCCCGGCCATTGTTCGGCTAAACATGGCAAACAACATGGTCTGCCTCCGACCTCCGGCAAACCCTAACACCCCGACCCGCAAAGTACTACTTCAAGCTTGAACCGCATTGTCCCGTAAGTCGCATCCCTGAGGCCGTTGCCCCTTCGAGAAGGAAGCTCATGCTTGGGAGACAGGTTCTGTTTCGTTTCTTCATCGTCGTCTTCTTCTCTTCCTTCTTGCCTAAACGACCAGGAGCACGCCTTTGCTTCGCCACCTGCTCCGCCACTCGCTTCGTTGAAGGCCACGACCTGTCCTTCAGCCTTACTTCAGTGACTTGGACTTTCTCTGCTCAGTGTCGGCATCTTCTTCATCATCCCGTCCCGCCGCTGAAGTACTTTGATATCAAATCGTCGACCAGAGCTTCTCAGGGTCCTCACCTGACTTTATGGCCCTAGCCCGTTCCGTGAACGCCACGCCTTTGAGATTCGTCTGAACACCGTTCAGTGTCGCCGCCTTTGACCCTCGTCACTTGACTACATCGAGAGTCTAGACTCTCTGCCTCGGCGCGACAGAGTCAACTGGGAGCTGCAGTGTGAGAGTTCTGCTGACAATCTTACTGAGCCTACTTCCCGACGTAGCACGCCCTCTGGCTCTACAGTTTCCACTTTGGGCAGTCCGGACATAACGCCGCCCGATCACGTCCACGCGGCCGTTTGATAGCACGCCATCAAGACCGCCAGTCTCCATCCACGTTCAGCGCGGTCCTCGAGCTCTTGCCTTGAGTTTGATCCGGTTCTCGTCCGGAAGCTTCCCGATCTTCTCTCGGTCCATCACGCAAGTCATTGGGCCTAACTAAAGCTCTGGCCTGCTCGTCGCTTGGATAACTCACCGCTCAGTGGAATTTCCACGCTCCAAGCTCACAACTCCAATTCTCATAGCAGCTTGGGGGAGTAAATTACCTTGGGCATCGAGGTAAGCCTTCCGTGATCCTGGCTGATCACAACGTGAAATGGCGGCTTGCGCGCTACATATCCATGCATTCAGAGTTCTTGCGGATGCAAGTCCTCGTCATGAGTTCAGCCAAGTTTGTACTGTTGGATTTTTTTCGTTGGGCAGAAGGCTTCCGTCACGCGCTGCTATTGTCTTCCTATTGTCTTAAGGCCACATGTCTAACGTCTCCCGCTGTTTCTAGGTCACCAATCACAGGTCAAATACAGCTGCCCACCTGCCGCTTCGGCGACAACCTCGAGGCAAACAGTTCAACCACACAATCTCAACCTCAGTTTCCACCTCAGCCTCCGCCTACAACCCCATCTTCCTCTGCTGTCGCCCGCGACACGCTTCTATCACCTGCACGACCAACCAGCGTCAGAGTTGTTCAGCAAAACTGAGGTGAGCGACATGGACACAAACTCCCATCAAAAGTCCGCTCTGCAGCACTTGAAGCCAACGCCGCTCGGTCGACTCATGCCTCCAACGCCTCCCCCCACGCGGAGCAAAGAGTTTTCCAGCCATGAACACTCCGCAGGCCACATGCATGGCAATAGCCCCGACGAGGCTTACGAAGAAGAGGCACACGAGATGGGGTATGGTGGATCGCACACGCAGAGCTGGACTTGGTCATCGCCGCGTGCGTTACAGGAAGACCTCTACACCATGGCGAAGGTCTCGGTGGAGCGCCACTTCCGCGGCTACGATCGTGACCTTGTAGATGCTTTGAAAAGCTTGGAAAAGTGGTGCGACCATGCGGCCAACATGAAGGTCGTCTCCATCAAACTCGAACAGCGGAGGATCCAAGAGAAGCAGCTCTACTTGAGCCTGCGGGCTAAGGGTACCTCACACAAGCCATTCGACGGTCGGCAGCTTTCCGTTGGTCAGGGTGCCGTTCTCTGCTTCCATACTTTATGGTGCCAGGACTACAAGACCGACTGGCGTAGGCTTGCGCCGTGGCCCAGCATCGCTGAGCAGAAGTGGGAGGGCGAGGACCGCGCTCGAACCAAGGTGGGCAGGTATTTTCCTCTGCCTCGCGAGCCAAGCAACGGCAGCGTTCCCTGGAACTATCTTCCCATTATCACTTCTTCACCCTTCGATCAGATTTGGAAGGTTCCCACCGAGCTGGATATCCTCTATCCAATGGACCAGATCAACGCAGAGGTTGATGGAGACAAGCATGCCCTGTTGAACCAGGACCTCCTTGATGCTATCGACCCTGGATCGTACGACGTCTGGGGAAAGGACGATCTTCCACAGTGTCCCCTCAGCACTGTGTAAGTTTGTACGCAGATCAATGCTTACAAGCCCTGACTGTGTTTCAGGTAGGGAGAGCCGACAATCCGTCCTTCTCGCTAGACCACTGAACCCCCATCTTCGACTATCCACATACATGCCTGCCAGACGGCAGATACCTGCGGAACCGACCGTTCTGCACACTGACGATTTTACGAATGATGATGATTGCCCTTCACAACTTCGACACTGACCGACACAGCTGCAGATTGAGAGGTATAATCTCTATTCTTCTTTCCTTGGTTTTACTTTCTTGGAAAGTAGATTCTTCCCGTTTCTACCAATTCCGCCCCTCTAAAATTGCATATTCTCTCGGCCGTGCGCTTAAATCAGCAGGGCCTTTCACCTTTCCCCCATTCACGATGGCACCTTCATCAGAAGCAGCAAACGCTCCGATGCCGTTATTCTCAGCACGATCGACCGCTACTTTGATCTGTTCCGACCCAACGAGCTGAATACGCTTGTTTCAATCAACCCCGGGGACATAACTATTGCGACGATACGGCCTGCGAGGACGACCGGGCTCCCAGCTATCCTAATTTGATTTGACTCTCCCTCTTGTAAAGTATTCCGTCACCCTTTTCAGGGTATACAGACTTCTCTGCGCTGGATGCAAATTATTTGCATCGCTTGGATCGGATATGGTGCTTAACACCATATTCCTACTACTGTGGTTCACCAACTGAATCACCTTTCTTTTTGCCTCTTTGCTTTTTGGTTCTTTCCACATCTGGACGGCAAACCGCCTAGACCTTCCACAAACATTGGAAACTTCAGAAGGCGCTCTTCTGGACTGGATCAAGACTCTCTCTCCGACCAGTACTGGTTTTGGAAATTCCGTCTTTCTGGCCTTTACACAAACACCAATGGAAAGGCTTATCCCAAAAAATACACGTTGCCGAGTATCATCCCGGATAGTCCATCGAAGAGTGAGTGTATGGTCTCAAAAGATCATACATCTACCTTTCGCTTTTTCATCTACATATGAAACCCAGGCTATCTGCTTTTCCTTTCTCTTCCAAGAAATATATTTCCAGGCGCTCGTATAAGACAACTAAAAGGTCATGGCCTTCGCAGGATAACAGGCAAACTTCAGGTCATGCAAATTGATTCCATTGACCTCTCTATCTATCATGATCTTTACTATCCCTGCTTGAAACTGAAACCCTCACGAAACTTGAACAAATACTCTTAAGCATGTTTGAAAGTCTTTCGTCTTTCTTCCATTCATCAGAGTAATCAACAATTAAGTTCAGCAAGGACCTATTGACCACTCTGTCGCTCAGTCCTATGGTTCCACCTACAAGGAATGCTCAAACGATTCCCCACTAGTGCATTCGCTCGTTCACTGCCGCCTCCTCCGTCATCGTCTTCCCAATTTACATATGGGTCAGCAAAATTCCTCGCCGCAGCTATCTCCAAAGCCGTCCGTGTTGCTACCCGCACCGGTTGATCAACATTGAGCAGCCTATATGATCCTATCAAGGCATCCACGTCTGCAGGCTGTAAAGGCAGCGGTGGTGAGTCCCTCAAATAAACGCCTTGCAGATGACGCCGAAGTGAATCAATAGGGGACTTGTCGGTCTGGTTCGTAAAGGATGTGTATGAGGGAGTGTCCTGGTCTGTGGTAGATGAGCTGTTATTGCCTGGTGGAGATGATAGGTCCTCAGTCGATAACCCTGGGGCTGTGACCTGGCTTGTTGCGGCAGAATACTGGAGAGGAGTTGGAGGTGAAGATGGTGGGGGTGAGGAATTTGAGAAGAGAGGCCGTGGGATTAAGGGCCCCGGGGATGCTGCTACTCTCGCTAAATTTGGCGTCTCAGCGACTAGTGCTAGTTCCGCCTCTGACGTTTGGGGTTCTGCACTGGACCTGCTGGTTCTTGAATTTCCATCTGTCCTACTCTCAGCTCTGGAAGATTCGCTAACTCTACTCCCTTGTCGAGAAGAACCTGGTGACCTGTTTACCACCGTCAACTGGCTCGCGTATCCCCACCTCTTCTCCGGATTCCCCGTGCGATTCACTGAATTTCCATTCTCAGTACGCAAGGTCCACCACCAAGCTCCCTCGGGAAGGGTACCCGGGACATTTTGCACCGAATGAAAGTCCCGACGCCAAAGTGATGTATCTACCGGCAGGCTTTGGATCCGTTCAGTCTCTGCTCTCATGGTGGCTGCCTCCTCCCTGGCTCTTCTTCGAGCATGTTCATCCCGACAGCGCGTGTTACCACAATCTCCCGGCACCATGCATGCATCCCAAGTCGGTTGCCAACCCGGTTCCGGTTCCGGCTCGAGCTCAGTCTTCACGCCAAACATCCGACGTATCCGGATCTTCCAATACCGCTTGTAAATCCTGTAGGCCCAGCGGTGGTCATCGTAGCTCCACTGCACGCCTTCTTTCCAGCGTTTCCAGCTTGATCTAGCCATTCGACTTTGGCTTTCAAAAAAACGCTGGCAACAGTGCAGCCAGGCCTTTTTCAGCCGAGAGCGGCACAGCCGTAGAGGTGACCTCAATGGCACGCCCAGTTCAGGATCAGGAACCATTGCATGGTGACACGGCTGTACTGCCAGGGTATGTTGCGGACGTGAAGAAGGTTCGTAGTTTTGCTGGTCCAGGTCGGAGTGGGGCGGCGAACTTGGAGAATGACGAAAGATTGAGTGGCTGGGCTCGGAGAAGTATGAGAGATAAAATGGACTACAGGGGACAGATGTTCGGCGGCGGCGGCAAAGCCTCTTTCCCACACGAGAAGGGCTCATCGAGGGATCTAATTTATGAGGATGCCCGCAGATTACGTCTTCTTCCAAAAGAAGATCGTTTGAGGCCTGGAAGTCGGGTCTGCTGCCCTTGTCTTCTGTGATTCGCCGGTAGGAGGGGATTCTTTGATGTTGTAGGAGTGTTCTTTTTTTCGTCTAACAAGTGTTGGAGAGGCGTACTTGCAGAGTTCAAGGGCATGGTGCTTTTTATTGGGATTTGGGTGTGCCAAGCAATATTCGAGTCTTCACTCGCCTCCCGGTGTTTCTCTGGAAGCCAGTTCTGTCTCACACTCGGAAGTCATGCCGATGAAACGGAGGAACAATCGGATTGTTTGTCTGGTCGTAGAATCGATCTGTCTTCGTCCCTGACAAGCTTCATAATTACCGACAGCGAAGTCCGAGTGTTGTACCATCACGCCTCAAACTTCTTCCATATCGAAGTCGAAGTCACTCGCTCCATGTGAAATGTGAACTGGAGATCCAGCCCCGAGAGCCACGATATCAACAAGCGCCGATTGCGCGAACTGTGTTTCTACTTCATCAGAAGTCAGGGCTTCCTCAGGTGGCACAGCGTCATCTGGAGTTTTGTCCATCCAACGCCAAACTGGAGACCAGCTCAAAGCCTGCACCACCTCCATGCGGCTCATTGGATAGCCGTTAAAGTAAGTGGTGGCAAAATAGGAACCAAATGGCGGGATGACAGCGTTGCGTGGATTAGCCTCGCCGTTAGAAAGAACGTAGTAGCGATCACCAAATCGATGCCCCAGCTCATGGCGATAAAGAAAGAGCTCGTAAATGCGGTTCTCGGTAGCCAACGGAACATAGGCATGGACGTCGGTGACAGGTTGATCATAGTTTGCCGCCCAAGTGTGCGCCGCGCTCGTGTGCAGAACACGCGTGCCGAGGGTGTGGACGTCCAATCCGGGGTCAAGAACCTCATGAATGTAGAAATTCAGTGGAGCAGGAGGCACGCGGGCATGGAGGTGCCAGGTGATGCGCGCATTGCGATGTTCGGCTGGCCGAAAGCCCTTGTGGCCTGTCCACCTACCGTTGTCGAAGAAAATGCTGAAGACCTCGAACTCACCTTCGTCGCCTGGACCGAGGCTGAATTGAGCCATCCTGGGCATGAGTTGGGAAGATGTGGAGGATCTGGAAGGTCAGTGTTGCTATTGAGAGAGTAAGCCAATAAATAGTTGTGAATCTTGTCACTGTTTGCAGAGAAAGCCAAGATCATATGTGAACAATGGCAATGCGTATCCAGCAGGAAAGCTGCAGCAGTCTCGCTTGACGCATTCACTAATGCTTATTCTACCGTCGATGTCAACTACGAGGCCCAGAACTCTATGTCTTTTTTCGCAAGATGAGGCTTTGTTCGCCTACGAGAAATTCAGAGAAGCCCATTCCTAGCTTCGTAGTACTTGGTGAAAGGACGCGGTAGCACTTTAGGTGACAACGTACGCTTCTGCCGAGAGAAGGAAGGACATCAAGAAGCCATGCTGGAGAAGGACGTGGTCGATTTGTGGGCATTGGAACACGCACATGCCTTCATGGGCAGCTGAAGCGTTCATCTGGACGCGCATGTGCAGTGAAAAAAAAAAAAAGGCATCCCAGTCCAGATGAGTGCTCCAACTGCCCATGATGGACATGTTGCAATGATTCCTGGTCTGGCCAGCCACGGAGATGCTGTGTCGACTGTCTGGCCCAGTCGGCATTCGGGGCCGGGCTGAGCCAAGCGACAGCAGGAGAGCGAGCAAGCACAAGCACAGCAAGAACAAGAGAGCTGGACGACGGCACACGGCGCATGGAGCATGGAGCATGGAGAATGGTGGCGTGAGCTGACGGATGAGACCCGGGCGGTGGGCCATGGCGCATCTGAAGCGAGACGGGTTCGAGAGCCAGGCGATGCGGAGCGGTGATCAGGACGCAGCAGCAGGCCGCGGGGTCTTGGGTGCGTCGCGGGAGCAGGTCGCGCGCAGTGGCCTTGGATCCCTGGATGGAGCGATGGAGCGAGACAGCGCTCGGGCTGCGTCGGCTCGCGTGCGCCGTGCTCCGAGTTGGGGCTAGCGCACTTGGGCTTTCTTCATCTTGCGTCTGGTCGCAGCACCAACCAGTGCCAACCTCCTCCAACCCGATCCGAGCTCGACCTCGCGCGAGCCCTCCTCCCACTCAAGCCTCGCGCCGTCCTCGACTCCGACCGGCGCTGACCGCTGCCGACTGTCGCGCACCCCGACAACTCACAATGGCCGCCCAGCCCGACATCTCGCAGATTCTGGCCGCCTTGGGTACGCTGCGTTCTCACTACACACCTGTCGCTCAATTTTGCCCGCTGACCACGCCTGTCGTTGCAGCTGCCACCCAGCGCCCGGCCAGCACCCCGTCGCAAAATCCCCACCAGCCGCCGCCGCAGCCGCAAGCGCCGCAGAGCCTACCTCCAGGTTACCCGGGCTCCTACGTCACCCCGACGCCGCCCCAGAGCATGCCGCCCTACGGCCTTCCCCAGCCCACGAATTCCGGCAGCGTCGATTTGAGCGCCATAAAGCCCGTTAGTACTGGTTCTGTCAGCATCGCCGACGCGCTCGCAAAGGCGCGCAACATTGCAGCCGAGAAGGGTCTGCAACCATATGAGGGTAGGTCGAGCGCAGGTGAGCTGAGCCAGTTTGGCCTGCGTTTCTTACTTACTGACGCCATGTGCCCACCTACAGCCCCCCTTCGCGAGGATCCTAGGCTAGCCGGACGTCCCTACCGGCGCTCGCGATCACGCTCACGCTCTCCTCCGCGTCGCGACAACTTCCGCGACAACTACAACCCGTACCGCGACGAGAGGCGTGATGACCGCCGCTACGGGCGCGACAGGTCGCGTTCACCTCCTGCCCGCGGCCGCGAAACATTCTCTCCTCAGCGCGCTTACGCTGGCCGTGAGAGGTCTCCTCCCGACAGTGAAACCATCACCATCGAGTCCTCGCTGGTCGGCCTCGTCATCGGCCGCCAAGGCGAGAACCTTCGTCGCATCGAGCAGGATACCGGAACCAGAATCCAGTTTGTCACTGGCCCCGAAGCTGGCGGTCCGCAGCGCCAGTGCAGGATTACCGGCCCGATACGCTCCCGCATGGATGCCAAGAGGGAGATCTACCGCATCATCGACGAGAACGGCGGTCAAGGCGCAAGGGATACAACCCAGAGAGGAGGAGCTGGAGCAGCTGGAGGAGCTGCACCAGCTGGCGGGAACAGGCAGCAAAGAGGCAACCAGCCCGTGCTTCGCGACGGCGAAAACAGCGTTCAGATCATGGTGCCTGACAGGACCGTGGGTTTGATCATCGGCCGGCAGGGTGAAACAATCCGAGATCTCCAGGAAAGAAGTGGTTGCCACGTGAACATTGTCGGAGAGAACAAGAGTGTCAACGGCTTGCGCCCAGTCAACCTTATTGGCAGCAGGGAAGCTGCTACTCGTGCTAAAGAGCTCATTATGGAGATCGTCGAGAGCGATACTCGCCCGTCGGGACCTCCGGCCAAGGACCACAACCGTGGTGGCGGCTTCGACCCGTCAGGGCCTGGTAAGATTAACGATACCATTGTCGTGCCGTCGGAAGCGGTCGGCATGATCATTGGCAAAGGTTCGTCGTGTTTCATCCGTGTGGCGTTCATCAGCTGTGTCTAACTAAGCTGCGCAGGTGGTGAGACTATCAAGGAGATGCAGAATTCGACGGGGTGCAAGATCAACGTTTCCCAAGCATCCGGGGCAGATATTGAACGTGAAATTGGCCTTGTGGGAACCCGCCAAGCTATTGAAGATGCTAAGCGGGCGATCTGGGATAAGGTTGACACAGTGGTAAGTGGCGGCACATCCCTCCCGAGCATGTGGCAGTTCTGACCGGTGGCAGCGTGAAAAGAACGGAGGAATAGGCAGTCGAGGTGGCGGTGGCCGTGGCCGTGACAACGATCCGTATAATGAGCGCTACTCACAACCGCAGCAACAACAGGCGTATGCTGGGCAGCAGGCGGCAGGCATGCCACAGCAGCAAGCTGCCGCGCCTGGGGGCGATGCTGCTGCAGCGGGTGGAGCTGACCCGTACGCCATGTATGGCGGATACCAGAACTACATGGCCATGTGGTATGCGGCGCTGGCTCAACAACAGCAGGGCCAGCCAGGACAGCCAGGACAGACGCCGGGCCAACAGCCTCCTGGAGCATAGACGATCAGCGTGACGTCGTGAAGGCCGTGACACCGATGCTTCTCAGCGATGATGCGATGCGCCTGGCACCCGACTACTGCTTGCATGCATGCTTGACGATGGCTGATGCTCTCTGCTGCTTACTCGTGGCTTGCTTCCTGGACCCTTTTTTCCGACAGCCGTTGCTCTCTGCTTACCTCTACACTCGCCTGCAAGCACCTGATACGCCCGGCTTGGGTGCCTCTGTGCAAACATGCTTGATCTGCCCAGCGTTGGACGCACGTCAGACTTGCAATGGCTATGCGATGACCCACTATACCCCGATACTCACTGGATGGTTTCAGTCAGGCGTCTTTTGGCAGCGCTCTTGACCCATGATCTCTGATCGGACGTGCTCGGCGTGGTCTTCTCACCGAACCAGTGGCGCGCTCTACCAGTAAAGCGTCGATTTGGGCAGGAGCCAAAGCTCCGTCTGCTTCCAATCTTCTTCCTCCAGTGCGAGCTGGACCCTCCGGGAAAAAAAAGTTTTATTAAGTCTGCATTTAATCGACTGTTTGTTCTTTTGGAAACGACCAGCGTCTGGGGCTCGAAATTCGCGCGGACGCGAAATGCGATGCAGCTGGGGCAATAATGGACGGTGACGGCGTGCGACTTCACTTGTACTGGTAGTTCACCCTCTCTTCTTCTTCCGCAGCACACCCACCCAATACAATAGGATTGATTTCTCGGTCACGGCGTGGCTTGCCAACGAGCGATGGCCGTTGGGGACGCGTGAGTCTGCAACATACGTGCCGTTTGTGGAATGTGACATGCGATATGCTGCCGCCAATCAGGGCGGCGTGGTCTCCGCTGACTGCTGGGCGCGGGCAGTCACGTGGGCTTCCCCGGCAATTGGATCTGGCCGGCGGCGCTCGCTGACAAGGGTCTCTTGGTCTCTGGGTCTCTGGGTCCCTTGGTTTGCCCCACCATTCGGACGTCGCCGCTCAGCGCGCATGCCGCAGCGCCCTCCGCAGGCTGCACGGTTCGCAACCGGCCGCCCTCTAGATAAGACCATTTGCCGATGCCACTCTTCAGGCTGGCTTGCGGAATCTTCGCCTCGTCCGTTTCCTTCGCTTTCCTCCCATGCGGTTCCTTGTTTTCGTTCCGCCGCCTCCTTCTTTCGGCAGTCCAGCTGCCAGCTAGCGGCGCTTCATCCCTCTTGTTATCTAGCACCCCGAGCCCTAGCTAGGTGTCTCAGACACGCGGGAAAACAATCCAGACAAGTCCACCCATCCTCTCGTCCCTCGCCGTCACAATGGCACCCGGCGTCGTCGAGCCCGCTGTCCCCGCGCCCTCAACCTCCTCCCTTGCCTCCGCCACCGCCGACTACGATGACACGCTGCGCTTCTACCTCAACGGCACGCGAGTGGTGCTGGATCAGGCCGATCCGGAAGTGACCCTGCTCGAGTACCTGCGCGGCGTTGGCCTGACGGGCACGAAGCTGGGCTGCGCCGAGGGCGGCTGCGGCGCTTGCACCGTCGTCGTTTCGCAGTGGAACCCGACGACCAAGAGCATATACCATGCCAGCGTGAACGCGTGTCTGGCGCCGCTGGTGAGCGTGGACGGGAAGCATGTGGTGACGGTCGAGGCTCTGGGGGATCCGAGCAGGCCGCATCCGGTGCAGGAGAGGATTGCCATGCTGAACGGGAGTCAGTGTGGCTTCTGCACACCGGGCATTGTCATGGTAGGTGCATGCTGCTGCGCGCTTCCCTAGAAACAGAAGACTGACTTGAGTGGCAACCAGAGTCTGTACGCTCTTCTGCGGAACAACCCCGAACCCACGGAACACGACGTTGAAGAGGCCTTCGATGGCAATCTTTGCCGGTGTACGGGATACAGGCCAATCTTGGACGCAGCACAGAGCTTCAGTGTGAAAAGCCAATGTGGGAAGGCGACGGCCAACGGTGGTGGTGGGTGCTGCATGGAGAAGACGAATGGCGCAAAGGGGGGTTGCTGCAAGAATGGCGCCAACAGCGTCAACGGCGACTCGGAGCCGGTCAAGCGCTTCACGCCTCCAGGATTCATCGAGTACCAGCCGGACACAGAACTGATTTTCCCGCCTGCATTACGGAAGCACGCTTTCAGACCCCTGGCTTTTGGGAACAAGAGGAAGAAGTGGTTCAGGCCCACGACCTTGCAGCAGTTGCTGGAAATTAAGAGCGCTTACCCGTCCGCCAAGCTCATCGGCGGAAGCACCGAGACGCAGATTGAAGTCAAGTTCAAGAACATGCAATACACGGCCTCCGTATTCGTGGGCGACATCCCCGAATTGAGGCAGTATTCTTTCAACGATGACCACCTCGAAATCGGCGGGAACGTCGTGCTGACGGACCTTGAGAATATTGCCAAGGAAGCCATGAAGCACTATGGAGAGACCAGGGGTCAGCCTTTCGCAGCAATCCTTAAGCAGCTTCGGTATTTCGCTGGCAGACAGATCCGCAACGTGGGAACACCGGCGGGAAATCTTGCGACTGCATCGCCCATCTCCGATCTGAACCCCGTTTTTGTTGCCACCAGAACGACTCTGGTTGCCAAGAGTCTGGACAAAACCACCGAGATCCCCATGGCAGAGTTCTTCAAGGGGTACAGGGTAACTGCGCTGCCTCCGGATGCCGTTATTGCGAGCTTGCGGATTCCAGTTGCCAAGGAGAAGGGTGAATACATGCAGGCTTTCAAACAGGCGAAGAGGAAAGACGACGACATCGCCATCGTCAACGCTGCTCTCCGCGTCTCGCTCAGCGATGCCTACACCGTCGATTCGATAGATCTTGTGTATGGAGGCATGGCCCCGACTACCGTCGCCGCGACAAAGGCCATCGAATTCCTCCAAGGCAAGAAGTGGACGGACCCGCAAACCCTGGAAGGTGCCTTCAGTGCCCTGGAGGAAGACTTCGATCTCCGCTTTGGCGTGCCTGGTGGCATGGCTACATACCGCAAAACGCTCGCGCTGAGCTTCTTCTACAAGTTTTATCACGAGGTTCTCTCGAAGCTGGAAGCGGAAGAGTCGGAGATCGACAGGCAGGCAATCGGAGAGATTGAACGCGAGATTTCGTTTGGAAAGAAGGATCACACGGTTGCCGATAACTACGAGCAGAGTATTCTGGGCAAGGAACGGCCGCACGTGGCGGCAATGAAGCAGGTCACTGGCCAGGCACAGTATACGGACGACATTCCTCCCCAGAAGAACGAGGTCTACGGCTATATGGTTCTCTCGACTAAAGCACACGCCAAGCTGGTCAGCGTGGACCCTTCCCCTGCGCTCGACCTCCCCGGAGTCATCGGCTGGGTTGATCACACGGACCTGCCCAATGCCAAAGCTAACTGGTGGGGTGCGCCCGTCTGCGACGAGGTCTTCTTCGCCGTGGATGAGGTCTTCACAGCCGGTCAGCCCATTGGTATGATCCTGGCTGACTCGGCAAAGCATGCCGAATCTGCGGCAAGGGTTGTGAAGGTTGAGTATGAGGAGTTGCCTGCCATCTTCACCATTGAGGAAGCTATCGAGAAGGAGAGCTTCTTTGAGCACTACAGGTACATCAAGAAGGGCGACACCGAGGACGCGTTCAAGAGATGCGACCATGTCTTCTCCGGCGTTGCGCGCATGGGTGGCCAGGAGCACTTTTACCTCGAGACGCAGGCTTGCCTTGTCATTCCGAAGCTGGAGGATGGAGAGATGGAGGTTTGGAGCAGCACGCAGAACCCGACTGAGACGTGAGAGCCACCATCACTTCCCGTTATGCTGATCTCCTGGTGCTAACTTCTGTCCAGGCAATCATACGTCGCTCAGGTCACCGATGTTGCTGCCAACAAGATCGTCGCTAAGGTTAAGCGCATGGGAGGTGGCTTCGGTGGA
Organism: Neofusicoccum laricinum; assembly: GCA_029906385.1. Classification (NCBI taxonomy): domain Eukaryota; kingdom Fungi; phylum Ascomycota; class Dothideomycetes; order Botryosphaeriales; family Botryosphaeriaceae; genus Neofusicoccum; species Neofusicoccum laricinum. The sequence continues at coordinate 567,149 of CP123727.1, forward strand.
AAAGAGACGCGCTCAGTCCAGCTCGCAGGCATTGTGGCCACGGCTGCGAAGAAATGCAAGCGTCCTGTACGCTGCATGCTCAATCGCGACGAAGACATCCTGACTTCTGGTCAGCGCCATCCCTTCCTGGGTCGGTGGAAGGTCGGCGTCAACAAAGACGGCAAGATCCAGGCACTGGACGTCGATGTCTTCAACAACGGCGGTTGGAGTCAGGATCTCAGCGGTGCCGTCGTCGACAGAGCCTGTTCCCACGTTGACGGGACGTATCTCATTCCTAATGTTTACGTCCGCGGAAGGGTCTGCAAGACCAACACAGTGTCGAACACCGCTTTCCGCGGCTTCGGTGGCCCACAGGGCATGTTCATTGCCGAGAGCTACATGGAGGAGGTTGCAGACCACCTTGGCATGCCTGTCGACCAGTTCCGCAAGATCAACATGTACAAGGCTGGTGACCAGACGCACTTCAACCAGGAGCTCAAGGACTACTACGTTCCTCTGATGTACAACCAGGTGGTGGAGGAGTCGGAGTATGAGCGTCGCCGCAAGGGGGCCGATGAATTCAACAAGACGCACAAATGGAACAAGCGTGGCCTCTCCATCATCCCGACCAAATTCGGCATCTCCTTCACCGCGCTCTTCCTCAACCAGGCCGGCGCACTGGTGCACATTTACCATGACGGTTCCGTACTCCTCGCCCATGGTGGTACAGAAATGGGCCAAGGTCTGCACACGAAGATGACCATGATCGCTGCTGAGGCACTTGGTGTCCCGCAGGATAACGTCTTCATCTCTGAGACTGCCACCAACACTGTTGCCAACACCTCCTCTACTGCTGCCTCTGCCTCCTCGGACCTTAACGGTTACGCTATCTGGAACGCTTGCGAACAACTGAATGAGCGTCTGGCGCCCTACCGTGAGAAGCTCGGTCCCGACGCTACGATGAAGGATCTGGCTCACGCCGCCTACTTCGACCGCGTCAACCTCTCTGCCAACGGCTTCTACAAGACGCCGGATATCGGCTATACTTGGGGGCCGAATACAGGTATGTTTTTTCCCCTAGTTCACGCAGGGCCGGTAGCCGCAGAGACTGATATGGAACTTCCCCACATAGGTATGATGTACTTTTATTTTACACAGGGTGTCGCCGCGGCGGAGGTCGAAATCGATACTTTGACCGGCGACTGGACGTGCCTTCGCGCCGACATAAAGATGGACGTTGGCCGCTCTATCAATCCGGCCATTGACTACGGACAGATCGAAGGCGCCTTCGTGCAAGGCCAAGGTCTCTTCACGACGGAGGAGATGCTGTGGCATCGCGCGTCCGGCCAGATCTTCACTCGCGGCCCCGGCGCGTACAAGATCCCAGGTTTCAGAGATATCCCGCAAGAGTTCAACGTGAGCTTGTTGAAGGATGTGAACTGGGAGAACTTGAGAACCATCCAGCGATCCAGGGGTGTCGGTGAACCGCCGCTATTCATGGGCTCGGTGGTGTTCTTCGCGATCAGAGACGCGTTAAAGGCGGCGAGGAAAGAGTTCGGAGAGGAGGGTGTGCTGAGCTTGCACAGCCCTGCAACGGTAGAGAGGATCAGGGTCAGCTGCGCAGATCCGATTGTGAAGAGGGCGACGGTGGTGCCGAGGGAGGGGGAAAAGAGCTTTTTCGTCAGTATTTGAGGCGGGGCACTTGGAGGTTGTATGACGCTCGCTTTATGCGAAGCAATGGGTTGACCGGGCAGGTTACTGGGATGGGGTATGGATATGGAAATGTGTTGACGTTTTGTGGTTATCCTAAGAGAATCGAATTCTCCTTCGCTATTTCCACTGAAGTGCTGGTCCGAAGCACCGCTGCATACCATCACAACAGTAGGGCAGTCGGAGCGTCTGCCCGCATCCCCCACAACAGCAAGTGCCAGGGCGATTCCGTTTGGACGAATTCTTCAATTTTCCTGGTATGTATATGCCATAATTCACGCCAGTCTTTTTCGCGGCATCCATGCTTGCTGCTCTTTCTCGCAACCCTTCCCGAGCTGGTCTGCATCTCACGGCACAGTAGCCATTCGGAATCAGGCAAATCATTTTATGTTGGCCTTTTAAGTAATGTGGGGTAAGAATGCGGTGTGGAGGGGAGAGTGAGGGGATTATGTGGGGTTGGAAGAAGAACAGACAGTACTTACTCGAGATGTCCCTTCCAGGTTTGGGCCTGGATAGAAAGGGAAGTGACACGCAAGACAAACACGCAGTCATTAGAAATAATGAGAAACGAAAAGAAGAGGAGGGTGTGCTCCGGTGTCAGAGATGGGTGGACGTCTATCAGGGGGAGCCACCGCGCGAGCCGCCTTGACTTCGCTCGCTACGGTACAGAGGGGTGCAGCTAGCGCTAAAATGCTTTCGACATCCACCACGCGTGCTACTGCGCAGGGAGTTGAAGCATTCGTCAGGATAACTTTGGCGCATGCTCTAAGTGGCATTCGCATCCAGACGCATGCTCCAACTACCCACGGCTAAGCAATACTCGGGCTCGATTCGCCTTGTTGATAGGACGTGTACTCTCCACACTAGCCTTCGGCTACAGCAGCCTTCTGTAGCATCATTGAAGTGGAGGTTCGTACAGTATTTGCCCACTACTTTCAATACTCTGCCTGACTGTGCTACTCCCACGGAAAAGCTCAGGTCATTCCGGGGCCTTTTCCATATCATTCCACTCGCCTACATCTTCCTCTCACTAATCTTGACCATGAAGTTTTTCTGTTTGACAAACCACACGTTTTCTGACTCCAGTTCTGCCTTCGGATCAGCGAGCTGGAAGTCAAACCTCTCCACGAGCAGTGGAATGAGCTTTGACATCTCCATCAAGCTGATGTTCTTGCCGATGCAAGTTCTAGAGCCATGGCCAAACTAGACGAAGGAGCAAAAAGTCAATCATTATCTCCCTGGGCATAGCATGAATCAGGGTTAGGGGGAATGCCATGGATATTGCAGCTTACCGGCAGCCAGTACCTACCCATCATCTGCACCCTGTCTTTGTCAGTCAGCCACCTTTCCGGCCTGAAGTCATCCGCGTCGTCGCCGAAAACCTCTTTATTGGCGTGGGCAACCCAGGAGTTGATTCCAACCTTCGTCTGCACACCGTCTTATGTCAGTCCCCCTTGATTGTAACTTCCTCTCACATTGAACAGTCAACTCACCCCTTCTGGAAAGAAGCGTCCCGCAATCTCCGCGCCTCCCTTCGGCACAACCCTCTCCATAGGCAGGCCCGTCAACGGATGGATTCTCAGCCCCTCCTGCAAGACCGCCTGTAGATATGGCATCTTTTGGGCCTCGGCGAAAGTGACCGGGTTGGAGATCTCGCCGTTAGCACGCCTGTCGTCGATCTCGGCGCGGAGCTTCGCATAAGCCTCCGGGTTATTCACCAGCCCCCACATTATCCCACTCAATGCGATGCTCGTTGTGTCGCTTCCGGCTCCAATGTTGGTCCCACACGTCATCATGACTTCCCGCAGCGTAAACCCATGCGGTTCCTCCTCGTGCAATCGCAACACCTTCGCTAGGAAATCCTCACCGTCGACTCTTTTCTCAATATCCTTATTAGCTTCGATGCGCTCCAGGACCTGGTCTCTCGTGAACTCCAGCACGTTAGAAATGCCACGGGTCGGAAGTAGGGCCAAAATCTTGAAGAAGAACGGATGTAGCTCGGAATAGATGCCGACGTTGGCAGCATAGACGAGGTACGAGTGAAGGGCTGGGAGCATGTTGATGACATCTTTGCCTTCGTTGAGAAAGCCAAAGCGCTTCGCGACGGTGATGGCGCCGATGACGTCGAAAGCGTAGCATTGGAGCCAGTGTTGGAGATTGATGGTTTGGCCGTTGCTGCTATCCATTAGCAGTCTGCCAACCATTTGTCGTGGGCGTCTAGATTGCGCAAGCGGAGGGACACACTCACCTGGCGTGTTCCCGAAACCGCGCCTCCATCAAGCCGACACACTCGTTGACCGCCTCTTCCATCTTGAGCAGCGACGTCATCGAGTACAGGCTGGCCACCTTCCGCCTGTTCGCGGAATGCCTCTTCGCATCGCGATCTGTGAACAGGTCGGAAATCTCGCTCTGCGGTTTGCCACTCGCAAAATACCAGGGGCCTTTCGTGAACTGCGTACCGTGCCCGTAGATGGTGCGGACGGCGGAAGGGTCGTCGATGGAATAGTAGGTGGGAGCGATGCGCACTATTGGGCCTGTCCGACTCCGTCAGAAGAAAAATCGGTAGCTTGATGGCTGGCTGCAGAGAAGAATGCTGGGGCGAGAGGCCGGTGTGATTTTGGGAAGTCTCGGGTTGCAGAGCTGCGTACCGTACTTGCGGTGCAGCGTGACATTAGTTTTGTGAAACTCGCCACGGTAGACGTGCTTGAGGTACTAGAGACGTGAAAAGCGGGCGAAAAAGGGGCCGGGAATGGAACGTAGCGGAGAGGTGGCTGCGCGTGCGAGAGAGCGCAAGACGATGAGCAACACAAGACAGGCGAAGAGGCCCAGCGCCAGCTGGTGCGGTGGGACTGCTGTGAGCAGTTCTGCGAGCGCCATGTTCAAGCACGCAAGCTGATTGTCAGACTGGGCGCGACAGATTGGAGCGGGTTGTGCAGGTATCCTGGCATCCCCCTGGATAGTTATACGCCCTCATTCAGCAGTCCCACACAGCCCCACACCCCACATACTACGATGTGGGAGCTCCAGCAAGACTGCCAACGGCATGGCTTTTAATGCGGGCGACCTAGCGGACACAAGTCCGCCTCCTTTGTGTGGGGTAGTAAGTACGACGGCTGTGGGGTCAAGGGTCAAACACGACGAGTGATTCGACCAGGAGCCAGCTGGTCAAGTTACTGTAAATGGAAAACTCGTGCATCAGGCCAAGACCCCGCTGTAGTGCGCGCGCGAATCCGAGTTCTACAGGGAGTGCCAGCCCGAAGGCTAACCCGAAGGTTGGCGTCAGTTGATTGATAGTTGGAAAGCACTTGCTCCTCAACATCGACGCTGCGTTGCGTCTCGATTCATCATTTGGATCTATGTGCCCAGATAGCCGTACATAATGTTGTACAAACCCAATTTTGTTCTCCCAGCTTCCTCTAAACGTCTAGACCAGATTCTACGCCGCTTGTCCATTTAACCGGTGACCTTGTAGATGCTCTCGGCGAGCCTCTTGACGTTGCCACTCGTAATGCCAGCAACCGAGATGCGGCCGTCCTTGGTGGCGTACACAGAGTGCTCCTTCGCCAGGACGTCCATCTGCTCGGGCTTCAGGCCAGTGTAGGCGAACATGCCGATCTGGTTGGTGATGTGGCTCCAGTCGTGCTTGGAGCCGAGGTCCTCAAGGTTCTTCTTGAGAAGGGCGCGCATCTTGATGATGCGGTCGGCCATGCCCTTGACCTCGCCCAGCCACTGCTTGTTCAGGGCCGGGTCGTTCAGCAGCGTCGACGCGATGCGGGCGCCGTGGATGGGCGGGTTCGAGTACATGGGGCGCACAAGGATCTTGATCTGGGAGTCGACGCGCTTCTTCTCCTCGGCCGACTCGGTGACGACGGAGAAAGCGCCAACACGCTCGCCGTACAGGCCCTGTTGTGTGCGTCAGACGCGGTTCACGTAGCCGGGAGACAGTCGTGGGTGGACTTACCATGTTCTTGGCAAAGCTCTGGGCCAGGACGGGCAGGTGGCCCTGCTCGACGAAGTAGCGCAGAGCGTAGGCATCCCTGGTGGTGTCTCCGCTGGCGAAGCCCTGGTAGGCCATGTCGAAGAAGGGGAAGTGGTCGCCGGCCTTGACGGCATCGCTGATGGCGCGCCACTGCTCCTCGGTGGGGTCGACGCCGGTGGGGTTGTGGGCGCAGGCGTGCAGCAGGACAATGCTGTTCTTGGGCATGTTCTTGATGTCCTCGACCAGGCCGTCGAAGTCCAGGCCGATGGTGTCCTTGTTGTAGTAGCGGTACTGCCTGACCTCGAGGCCCGAGTCGCTGAAGACAGCCTTGTGGTTGGCCCACGAGGGCGTGGGGATGTAGATGGCCTTCGCATGCGGGTAGTGGCGCTGGAGGAAGGCGCCGCCAATGCGCAGGGCGCCGGTGCCGGAGATGGACTGGGTGATGGCGATGCGGCCGTCCTTGATGGCCTGCGAGTCGGCACCGTAGGCAAGCTTCGCCGCGGCGGTGGTGAAGTCGGGGACGCCGGTGATGCCGGCGTACTCCTTGTCGAGGCTCGAGTCGACGACCTTCTTCTCGGCCGTCTTCACCGACGGCAGCACGTACGGCTTGCCCTGGTCATCGCGGTAGGCGCCGACGCCTGACGGCGGGTCAGCTTGCGGCAGCGAGGAGTCAATGGCACGGCATACCCAGGTTGATCTTCTGCGGGTGGCTGTCCGCCTTGAAGGCCTCGGTGATGCCGAGAATAGCGTCGGGCGGGCCCTGCGGCACCTTGGCCCAGGCGGAGGCGGCGCGGACGGCGGGAGCAGCGACAAGGCGGCGAGCAGCAAGCTGCCTGACGGCGGTGGTGGACGAGATCATGGTGGCAAATTGGGGGTGGGATGGCTGAGGCGGAGCGCGAGGAGGTGTTTTTGGAGATGACTGTCCGGCGATCGGAGCAGACGCGGAGCGGGTGGTGTGAGGCCTCTACCCCAGAGCCGCGACGTGCTCGGACGCCGTTTGTGCCGCGTTTTTCGGGGAGCTTGGGCCATCGACACCGCTCCCAAGCGCGCGCCGCCGCCGCGCAGCCGGCGAACTTTTTGGACGACGCAACATGCACCGCGCCCTGCAACCTCTCCGCTCGCTGGCCCTCTCGCGCGCCGACGCGCGCCGTCTGGAGGCCGCCGTACCGCTGTTCCTCTGCCCCGCGCTCCTTGACCGCCCGCAGGCGCCCGGCCGCCGCCTCCGCAGGGCCTTGTCGACGTCGGATCGAAGGCGAAACACGGTCGAAGCCACCCGTTCGTCCGCTGCAGAGCCGCTCCGCCATGCGCCCACACCGCTCCCGCAACGGCTGCCCTCGTCGTGTCCAGGCTGCGGCGCGCCGACTCAGACCATAGCCCCCGGCCATGCTGGCTACTACTCCGAGTCGAGGAGGGCGGTGAGAGCCTACCTGGTGCCACAGTCCACTGCTTTGGCGAAAGAAAAGGAAGACACCATCTTCGACGAGGCCGTCCACAGGCTAGACAGGTCTGTGAGGGAGCAATTGGGCCTGCAGCACGAGCATGCGCCCGCCGAGGAAGAGTCAGCTGCGCCGTCGCTGCCATCACGACCGCCTCCGATTTGCGATCGCTGCCACAACCTGCTCAACCACGCTTCTGCAACGCCCATTCAGCACCCTTCCATTGACTCCATCGAACAAACAATTGGCGAATCGCCCTACAAGCAGAACCACATATACCATGTGCTGGACGCTGCCGACTTCCCCATGTCTCTGGTCTCCAACCTGGCCAATGCTCTGAACCTCTCTCCGCTTCGCACCCAGAACCGACGCTCCAAGCACAGAGAATACACTCACGGCAGGGTTGCTGACGTCAGCTTCATCATCACCCGCTCGGATTTGCTGGCCCCAAAGAAGGAGCAAGTCGACAGCCTGATGCCCTACCTGGTCGAGGTCCTGCGCGACGCTTTGGGGAGGACTGCCAGGAATGTGCGCCTCGGCAATGTGCGCTGTGTGAGCTCCAAGAGAGGCTGGTGGACCAAAGAAGTGAAGGAAAACATATGGGAGCGGGGCGGCGCTGGCTGGATGGTCGGCAAAGTCAACGTGGGGAAGAGCAATCTTTTCGAGGCTGTCTTCCCGAAAGGCCGCAACACTCCGCTGAACATCGACAAGATCCGGAGTGCCGCCTCGAAGGAGCCTTTGCAGACCCAGACCATTGGTGAGGACGGCGCAACTACAGGCCAAACGGTACGCGAAGAAGACGACGAGGAGCCCCTCGTCGACGAGAACTCACTCCTCCCACCACCCCAGAAGGAAATGACGTATCCCGTCATGCCGGTCATCTCGTCCCTCCCTGGCACCACCGCCTCGCCTATCCGTGTCCCGTTTGGGAATGGAAGAGGAGAGCTAATCGATCTGCCTGGCCTCGCCCGGACCTCCTTGGATCACTATGTCCGTCCTGAACACAAGCTTGACCTCGTTATGAAAAGTCGGATCGTGCCCGAGCGTATCACCGTTAAACCCGGCCAATCCTTGTTGCTAGGCGGCGGCCTGATCCGCATCACACCTACAACGCGTGACTTGGTGTACCTTATGCACCCATTCGTGCCGCTTAAATCGCACGTCACATCGACGCAGAAGGCGATCGCTATGGAGGCTGGCGAACGTGCGTCCGGCATCGCATCGATTGTGGAAGAAGGTGTGGGCGAGACGATGAAGTCTGCAGGCCTGTTCTCGCTGCGCTGGGATGTCACGAAACAACAGGCCGGCCCACTGACGCGCAAAGATGCCGTTGCGCTGAGCCCAGAGAGGCTTCCCTTCGTGGTCTGGTCTATGGATGTTCTCATTGACGGCGTCGGCTGGGTCGAAATTGTCGCGCAGACGAGGAAAAACCAAACGATACTGCGCAACGACGGCGATAGAATTGGCGATGATGTCCTTGCCGAGATCTCTCCCGGCGCGACAGAGACGCCGTATCCCGAAATCGACGTTATAACCCCAGAGGGCAAGTTCATCGGCGCTAGACGCCCAATGAATGCATGGTTACTCAACAAGCCGAGGCAGAAGGCTTCGGACGCGAGGAGCAGACCCCGGCGAAGTATGGTATCTGTAAAGAACCAGCGCTCAAGAGGCACTGCTACGTAATACCGCAAAGGTGCCCGGAATCATGATTTGGCTAGGCCCTTGCCCATGCTGTTGAACGCGCTGAAGCCAATTAAAAGTTACGAACCGCCGCTCTACTGAAGGCCATCCGTAGTAAAATATACCGAAATCTCCCCGACCAACGTTATCTTGGTCCTCTTGATCTCCGCGTGCTCTTGTCCTCCATCTTTACGACCTTGCCCACTCATTCTGATCATTGCTCGTCTGAGACGAGGCCACCAAAGTGTGGTGCTCGTCGCGCTCACCGTCTATGCCCAATCGAGCCTCAATGGCCCTCTGCACGCTTCCCTGCCTGGATCGAGGGGAATCTCCGGATTCGTCCTCGGCGTCGGCGTCGGCGTCCTCGACACGGACGATTGGAGTATCTGTATAGCCAGCAATGCCGTTCTCGGCATCATGGTACTCAATGGCGCGACGGGCGTCTCCGTTGCCATTGGCATGATTGTTCGGCTTGGTGACTTCCGAAACGCGAGACATCCAAGATGGGCGGCGGGCCGGGATGTACACGATGATCATCTGTGTCTCCACCGTTAGTACTCCGCCGTGTCTTCCTCTCGTTTCCTATAGCCAAAGGATACGAGTAGCCTCTAAATCTTTTATTTTCAGCATCAACTCACCTGCCAGAGCCAGACGCCTCCGCAAATGAGGACTATCAATCCGGCCACGGTCTGCTCCTCCTGCCTCCAGGCCCCAAAACAGGCATTCTCCCGGCGGTACGTCCTCGAGCACGTACTCCGCACTGTGCGTCCGCCGTCATGATTCGCAAACGGCCATGCCATGTCTTGCACGCTACGCAGCCCACAGCAATCGAACATGTCCTGTATCCTGCGTATCTCCGGCTCCTGGTGATCGCGATACATCTGCTTCCACTTCTCATCCAGGCCGCACGCCAGTGCACCCGCGGGGGCCAGGTGCGTGCCCGCCACCGTCGCCAAGGCCGTGGTGAAAATGGTCAGGGCCAGCAGCGTGAGCGTCGTGGCATTAGTGTGGCGCCTGCGTCGCGGACCGCGCGTCGAAGAGTAAGATGTCGTGCTGGAGCGGCGCGTGCGAGAGGCCAGCGCCAGCGGCAGCCCGGAATGGGTCAGTCGAGTAAGACGCTCGAGGCATACGCCATGGAGGGTTGGGAGGACGATGGCCAGGCCGCTGAGAATGGCCGGGATCGGGAGTGAGAGGCGCTGGATGCAGTAGTGGGCGTAGCTGTAACTGTGCATTAGCTACGAGGCTCTCTACCGTTGCGGTGGGTCCGGGCGACGTGGGACATGCAGGTGGGGTTCGGTCACGGGAGCTTGCGTTTGCTTACCATGCCACAACCGTGAGAGCCACAAGATACTGCACGAACAAGTCAGCCATATATGCAATTGAGCAGCATGTGCAGACTCACAACGACACTGACGGCAGTGACGATGGAACGCTTGGTGTGAGCCATGGCTCTGTGTTGCGCTGCTGCAGGTTGCGAAAGGTGAGAGGCGTAAGGTCTGGGAGGGTCCAAGTAGGTTTCAGAGAGCAGTGGTGCGCGGGGGTGAGGTGCGTCTTGTGGGGATCGGTGAAACGGTAAAACAAGCAAGACGCAGCGGCAAATGGGGGGAGGGCGAAGGGCCGTTCTCTGAGGCCGGTCGTCGGAGGGAGAAAGTATAGAAGGACAACAGAGGCTGTCTCTCCTTGCCGGGTGGTCGGCGGAGTAAAAAAGAAGTCAGTCGGAGGTGCTGCTGCAGCAGTGTGTGCACGGGATCCCTCCCTCCCCGCTTCCTTCAAGGCGAGCAGCAGCAGAGCAGCAACGCGTTCTGCCTACTCTTTCCTCTTTTCGCCCACGCCTGCGTGGGTCCCTCCCGTCGCTACTCGCGTAGGCGCATACACCACAGGAGCACGACACGGCGCCGACGCGCTGCCGCTCTCTCGCTTGCCGGCTCCAACACGCCGGGCGGGATCCGTTCCGTCCGGCAAGGCCTGGATCCCGACGATGGAATGCTTTCGAAAAGCAGCGATCGTTATTGTCGCATCGGAAACAGTTTCATGACAGGGTTTGCAGGGTTGGGTGGGTTGGGATGTAGCGGTCAACCCTAAATAACACAAAGAGTTCCTGGCCACGACCAGCCCAGCAGGGTTCTTGCCGCCCCTGAGCTCCCAGGGCTGAGCAGAGAGAGAGGCGGGAAAGATGAGAGAAAAATCAGGGCGGATCAGGGTTCGGCAGGGGCAAACAAGCTTCGCATTGGAACTCTCGAGGTTGTGACGGGTAGGGGCCTGGGATGGGAAGGCCATGTTATATTGGAGCGCACGAACGTCTGTGGGAGCAGCTAGTCCAGCTGCGACCTAGTCTTTGCTATGTTACTTCACCCTAGGCGCTCATGTTCGGGCGGGTCTCGTCTTGGCAGATGGAGATAGAAAGCCCGTTCGGGTATCCGCGATGCCGCGACGATGGCGTCAGGCGGATACTCTAACCCTTTTGCCATAAGAGCTGCGCGACGGCCAGCAATCAGTTGCACATGGAGACATACGACGTGGTCCGGTCCAGTTCCACGCCAGCCCGCGAGAATCGCAGGACAAAAACGGCGATGCTGTGCGCCGGGTACACTGCAGCGCAAAGGAGGCTGCTGTCGGACGTGAGCCATTTAATCGGCGCACGTGGTGCCGCAGACAACGCTCCACGAAGAACGGGATATGGAGTGCGAGAAGCGTGATCGGGGTCCCTCTGTCGATCGGTGGGCGATCATAAGGGTCTTGCCCGACGCCATGCCTGTGCGCGACGCTCTCCCGGGGCGGCGCGTCCGCGGCTGCGGGGCGAGAGCGCCGGCGCCTGCCTGTTCTTTTCATCTTCGCTCCCTCGCGCGGGGTCGCCATGCTTTCGGTTGACATCCGGCAAGGCAAGTGACCTCAGATCGTCGATGATGACGAGGGGCTGGGGAGTGAACCTTGGAGTTTGTGCCATCGCCAAGACTTGCGCATGCGCGCGTCGGGAATCTGCTATCTGCCCCGGCGTGTTCGTCGAGTTTGCCTATCATGATGCGGAGCGGGATGCGAGCGTTTTGGTGTCACCACGTGCGTCCCGTATCGACCTGCAGCTGGCGCCGCGTGTGGGAAATGATGATCTTTCGTCTGTACAACTGAGTGTTACAAGCAGATATGTACATAGATTGCCCGTACGTGCTCGCCATCATTCGACGGCGCCCTCGTGCAGCTGATCTGGGTGGCCGAAGCACGTCGAGATGGAGGTCAAGGTCGCTGCTTTTCCCCACAGCCCGGCAACATCCACCCAGAGCCTGACGTCTGATTGCCCGCCCTAAATGGCGGCCGACAGGTCCGGGTCGCCGTTCCGAATGCACCTCACTGATTCAAGTCATGTTCTCTTATCTCTCCATCTTCATTTCGTCCCCTACACCGCCAGAGACTTGGTTTTGTTGTCATTGGCGACCAGATCAGAAATCCGTCACTCGCCCGTTGAAGCTCCAGTCTCCGGAGGCGCCCCACCTAAGAGGCTCGTTCTTGGGACCACCAACCTCGCCCGTCTTGGGGTTGACTTCGCCGTCGAATTCGGGTCTTGCGCCCCTCCTGATGTCAGGGTGCAGTTCTTCGCCTTCACCATCGGCAACGACCTTGTATACCCTCTCTTCGGCGGCGGAATCGGGCGACTGGTTGACTTGCGGGCGCGAGGATGGCGTTGGTGGTGATGCCGACTGCGGCGATTGGTCGATGGCGGGGCCCTCGCGGGGCGTGCTAAAAGCACCTCTCGAGCGGCTTAGAAGCTCTTCGAAAATCTTCTGCTCCTCCTCTGGGAGTCGGTGCGGCGACGGTGACGCGCGGAAGCGGGACGAGTAGCGAATGCTTGGAGCGAGCCGGCGAGCGAGAAGCTGTGGCCTGAGCATGGCGCGCGTCGTGGTGGTTCGGCGTCAGGAGCGATGGTTTGGAGACTCCAGCGAAGGACTACTGTGCAAGTTCCAGCAGCAAGCATTCGACAGCGATGCAGCCGTCCGAGTCTTGAACGGCGAGATCGGTGGCGGCGGCGGCGACTGAGCATGGCGATCCCGACAAGCGCCGACAGCCGCACGTGTCGGGGCGACCCGGAGAATCTGTTTCTCCAACCTCACCTCTACCGCGCCCTTCTCTACAACGCGGCCGTGGCCTTGGCCGCTGGAGGCGCAACATGTGCATAGCATGCTCTGCTGCTGGGCGAATAGAAGGCTGTTCCCCGTGCGTCTCTAATCTTGGGCTAACCGCCTGTGCGGGTGTAGGAACGAGGCTTTGCACACCCCACATGGCTCTTGTTTCGAAACGTGGTAGATGCACAAAAGGAGAATCATCTTCCTCAAGTTCACGTTCTTTCTACTGTTTATTCCCGCTCCATGCGTTGGCCGCTGATCTGACACACGACTGAGTGCAACTGCCCCCCATCGTAGAAGCCTTTATGACGAACCTACAGGGACTCAAACATGACCCACAGCAGGGCGCCACGTCGGCCATTCTGCGAATATCCTAGACGATGACAATTTCGTTCTCGCATTGTTCGCGATCTGCCGTCCTGTCTACTTGTTGTGCGTCTCTTTTTCGGCCAGCGATTCGACGACCAGATCCATGTCACTGGCACCGGACACAAGGCTTGGCCATCTGCATGCAGCAGATATCTCAGCTGCAGGTTGTGACCCGCGTGCTAATGTCATTTAGCCTGTTCTACATGCATCTGCTCAACCGTGTTGATTGTTTGCTCCCGCATGGCCAGAACATCGATCCGATTTTCAGGCATGGCAGAAATCTGCCGACTGCCCTGCCAAGAGCGTGAGACGTGCCTTGCAGCTCACGAACTCAGCCGGTGGCGGAGGGGAATCGAGAGCTGAAACATCGACGCACCCAGCGCCAGCAAAGAAATGCGGGCGAGACATGTGCTCGGCAAACGCAGCCGTGTATATGGGCGGTAGTATATGTGTCTGCAAGGGCGCTGGTTCGAGCAATACGACGCAAGAGTGGAGCGTCGAGGCGCAGGAGCAACTCCGATGAGGCTCACCAGATTGGCGTGGCCCCAAGGCTTAGCGAGGCGGCGCTGCACTGCGCGACTGCGTTCTCGCGGCCGGCCGGAAGCGGCCAAGTCCAGGCGCGGGCTCGGGGAGTTCTGTGACGAGCGCGTGCATGCATGGGCGTACGAAGAAATATTGACGGTGCGCGCCAGGAAGCGAGTCAGCAGCGTTGATCCGCATCAAAGGCGCGCCCCATGAGCTTGGGACGACTTCGGCTCGCAAATCGGACGATGGAGCGGCGGTCAGACAGCGCGGCCGGGTCGCATCGAACCGCTGCTTTGGCGACGGGGACAGCCCGGCGTCGCGCAGATGACAGGTCGGCTGCGATGCGGCGAGGCGGCGAGGCGCTGGTGGGCCGGACGGAGCCGCGTCGCGCTGCGTCGCTGGGTTGCGGAGGCGCTGAAAGCAGGGCCACGGCCGGCGACGCGCCGCCCGCAGCAGCAACGATCACCAGCGCCCGCCCGGCTCGCTTCAGCAGCGCCCGACTCGCGCCCGCTGCCCGCTGCCCGCGCAGGGCCAGAGCCGCACCGCCGCGGGCGACGGTGTCGTGCGCGCCCAGTGCGGGCTGCGGGCACGGGCGGGCTGCGTGCCGGCTGGCGCTGGCGGCCGGCGGCTGGCGGCGAGCTGAGCTGCGCGCTGGGCGGGCTGGTGGAGGGCTGTCTTGCCGTGGTGCGATGGCACTGGCTCAGGGCGCACGACACAAAGCGCGCCCCCCCCGGCGCGCTACGTCACCGGGCTGGGCGGGCTGCGGACTGACGACACCGCGTCGCGCTGCGCACCGGAGCTGGTATATCTTCTGACAGGCGCCGGCGGGCGCGCTGGGTTCTAGACTGCGCTCCTCCCTCGGACGCGGCGGCGGCGCGCGGTGAAGGGCTGATATACGCACAAGCTTGCTCTCAGGCCGCCTGTCACAGCTGGCCGTGCCCGCTTGTGCGTCATAGGAGGAGCCCTCGGGACTCGGGAATGAGCTCACCTCCCAGCGCTGCTGGGTCTGGGCACACGCCCGCGGAGCACGCGCAGGGAAGCAGCGCACACGCCGCCCTCGCCCTCACGCCCCAGGCCCGCGCATGCCTCAGGGCAGCCGCAACAGCGCGGCGGAGCGGCGGCGCACAAAGCCAGCGCCTGCAGCGGGGGGAGCGGCGGGCTTATATGCCGAAGGAGACGGCGCTGTTGTGCGCGCTCGCAGACGGCGCTGCCGCTCCCTAATCGGGGCCCCCGGCCTGCCCTAGAGGCACTGACTCGGGTGCTTATCCCAGCCAAGTAGCACGCCAAACCCCACTCCCCTCCCTCCAAAGGCTCAAAAAATCCTAACTCATCCTCCTGTCGCCTCGTCGGCCCGTTGCGCGGACTTAACCTGCCTCGCCTGCCGCCCCAGGGCTCCTGTCTCACCACCCCATCACCACCTCCCGATCCAACACCCCCACGACACGCCTGTCTCGCGCCGCGGCCAGACCGATCATCGCCGCTGCCCTCGCCCCGCCGGCACCGCCCAGCGCCGCTCTCGTCCACGCACAAAGGGCCCAGCACCAGCACCAGCACCAGCCCCAGACCCGCAACCGCCACGCCCCAGCAGCAGACATGGCTGGCGCGACCGACCACCCGGAGGACAGGGTGCGCTCCGCCTCCCCGCCTCCTCACGCGCCCGACAGCACCGCTAACCGCGATGAAATTCCAGAGCGAGGAGGGCTCCACCGGCTTGCCAGATGCCGGCGACGCCATCGACACGGCCACCTTTGAGCAGATCCTCGAGATGGACGACGACGAGGACGAGCGCGAGTTCAGCAAGAGCATTGTCTTCGACTTCTTCCAGCAGGCCGAGAGCACGTTCGACAAGATGGAGTCGAATCTGTAGGCTCCCACCCGCCCTCGGCCTGCCCGGCCCCAATTCCCCCTGCTGACCCTAACCCCGCAGCGCGAAGAAGGACCTCGCCCAGCTCTCGCAGCTCGGGCACTTCCTCAAGGGCTCGTCGGCTACGCTCGGCCTGACCAAGGTGAAGGACAGCTGCGAGAAGATACAGCACTTTGGCGCAAACAAGGACGATACGGGCACACACGACGAGCCGGACGACGAGGTGTGCCTCGAGCGCCTGACCAAGACGATCGCGCAGGCCAAGCAGGAGTTCAAGGATGTGGAGAAGGTGCTGCGGAAATTCTACCACGACGAGGGCACGCCTACTACTACTGCTACCACCACCACTGCCGCCGCCACCACCACCTCTTCCTCGTAGAAAAATAATCCTGAATGGCGGAACGCAGATAGACGGGCAGTTCGGAACTGCCTCGACGGGCTCTTGGCCGAGCCGTGTAGAGCTCGCCGTGCCGAGCTGCGATATTGGGATACGGCCGCGTCTCTGGATCATGACTTGATGGGATTCGAACAGATCGGACTGAAAAGCTGCGAGAGCCACGGCCTCGCGGGCACTGCATTGGCGGCATTGAGTTAACTTTAGTACTAAATGATGGGTTGATTGCGGCATCTTACTGTCGCGTTTTTTTGCGTTGTGTTGATGTGTCCGGCTTAAGAGGGGCCTGCAGCGCCGCCCGCGCCCGCCATTGGGTGCGCCGCAGCTCCGCACCCACGGCTACCTCGGTTCGCCCTCCGCTGTTGTATTCTGCGGTGGACCCCACCGCCGTCTCGTGGCCTGCTGGTGCCTGCGCCCGCTGCCGCTGCAAAACTCGGTTAGCCAGGCGTGACCTCATAGGGTGAACCCTGATCCGCACCTGCATCCGGTAGCCTCTGCTCAGCCCAGCAGTGGTAGTGCTGGTACCAGCGCGCACCGCCCCGTTCGGAGTCGTTGCCGCCGCATGGCCCGCCGCTTCTCAGCATTCCTGCCCCGGCCCTGCGTGAGCGGCGTCCGCCCGTTCACTTCGTCCCACGCGTCCACGCCCAGAGCTGCAGATCGTCATTCACCCGCGCCAGATCAGTCGAGCATCGCATTGTCCAGGAGCACGCGTCTCCACAGCGTTTCCGCGAGGGCTGTCGGGCGCACTGCTTCGTCGCAGCTTCCATCGGAAGTCTGTGGGTGCACAAGAGTTATGCCACGCCGCGGGGTTGGAAAGAGGCAGGGCGGCTACAAGGGGCCAGTTCCGGGGCCTGACATGAGCAGTGAGGGCGCAACGTTGAGCTCGACGTCCCAGCAGCCGGGAAAGAAGCCGCCCTTGACGCACTTTCTTTGCGTTCCGCTTGTCACCACGGAGTCGAGGCCACAGCTGCAGGCATCCCTCGATCGGTTCAGGGCGGACGTGCTGCGCCCGCGGCCCAAACCAGAGCATTGCAAGGACACGGAGGTCGCGGACGGTGATGGTCCTGCTGTTCCAGCAAAAGCAATCAGGCCCGTGGGCACCCTGCATCTCACGCTTGGAGTTATGAGCCTGATGAACCCGGAGCGGGTCCATGAAGCAGTCTCGCTCCTGCAAAGTCTAGATCTGGCAGCAATGCTTGTCGAAGGGACGCGGACGTCGGAATCGTTTACCAAAGAGAGCAAAGCACATGCCTCTGGATCTGAGAAGCCGGTGGAAGCCCCTGAGCTGCAAGCGATCACCTCGGAATGTCCTGCAACAGCAGCGACTGATCTTCCCAAGGATGTCGCCACGCCCACATCCAAGCCTCTCGTCATTTCCTTAAGATCGCTCGTGTCCATGCACCCTCCGCACAAAACATCCGTACTTTATGCGCAGCCCGAAGATCCAACAAACCGCATCCATACTTTCTGCAATGCGCTGAGGAACTTCTTCACGGAAAAGGGATTGATGATTGAGGACACACGACCCCTCAAGCTACACGCGACCGTGTTGAACACCATCTACGCAAAGCCAGGAGGAAGGTACGGGAAAGGAAAGGGCAGTAGCCAGGGGAGCCAGGGTCTCGCACGGAAACCAAACGAGGTGGCTGCGAGAGAGACGGCGACCGTCGATGCGTTGCCTGGTGGCAAGTCAGCGGCACCACTCGATACGTCCTCGGGTCACGGACCCAACGCTCGTGCTCCTATCCGGATCGATGCAACAGCCTTGATACCGCAGTATGCGGCCTTCGTGTGGGCCAACGAAATTCGGGTAGGCAAAGTGGCAATCTGCAAGATGGGCGCAAAGAAAATCTTCGATGTACGAGGGAATTTGGAGAGCGAGGAGTACGAGGAGGCTGGTGCTGCGGAGATCAAGTTCTGATGTTCATTACGCTCGTATCTCGAGCGGGCCCGTCGCGTGGACTTACCAGATGTTTTTGGGAGTGTTCAATGCCAGCAGCTTCATATCGTCATTTATATCCGTGAAGAAGGTCCTTGGTTTCTAACCACTATTTTCACAGCCTGTCCCCTCAAATGTGGTCGGTTCGGAAAGTATTGCAAGACGTGCATGCCTTCAGGAGCGGTAGAAGCACCCGGCCGGACGCAGATGTGCAGAGAAAGAAATGTCAAACCCGTCCGGGTAAGTGCTTCGACGGCCCGTGCAGGACATTTTTCCGGGCTCAGTGTGTCCGGCAAGCTGCATACTGCTCCTCGGAATGCGGGCGCTTTGTGTGACAGTAGCACAGGAGGGACCGGCAAACACGCCACGCCGCCGGTTGCGTATGATACAGATGCTCTTGAAGAGCAGCTCAAACAACTCATTTCCTTGAACCAGTACCTCTCTGAACTCCAAGCCTTCATCAACAAGCTTGATTTGAATTCGAGACCTCCATTACTTTTGCGACCCACTATGTCGGTAGCAAATTTTCTCCTCTTCGCGCCACACAACGCATCAGCAGCCCCCGCGAAGCTCTCGTTGGCCTCTTGCTCCAGTAGTATGTACCATGCCAGCACGTCACTATAAATTACCATGGTGACTTGCCACTCATCAACAACCGGCAAGACGCGAGCAGCATCTTGCAGAGGCCGCCCGGCTAGCTCAATCGGTAGAGCGTGAGACTCTTAAGCCTCCCAGAGGTGCGATCTCAAGGCTGCGGGTTCGACCCCCGCGTTGGGCTCAATTCCCGACTCTTCGTTTGCTCTTTTGCGTGTCGGGTAGACGAAGATGGAGGTGTGGTGATGTGGTTGAAATTTTTTCCCCCGGACTGGCAGTGTTTCGGCAGTCGTCGCGCCGGCCCGAAGGCGGCCCGAGTGCTTGTTGTCTGTGGTTTAGCTTCCGTTTAGCGCCCGACGTTGCAGGGTGGAAGTCGTGGCCTAGCTTTGCGCTGCATTCGTAGTCGATCTATAGCCTCCCGTCCCAGTTGCAACGACCAGGCATCCCCACACGAAGAGAGTTGAAGCAGTCGTTCGAGTAAAGGCTACAGAGAGGTGCTGTAGCCGACGGATAAGTACGCTGCTTTGTTGCTGCCACAACTCCTTGGCGCTCGGCCAGCGCAAGGCGGCTCGAGGGCGGCTGAGATAGCGCTAGATCTCTTGTGTCTTTAGTTGGGTTCAAGAAACGAGCTGCTTATATAGAGGCCCAGGTGCGAGAAGTCGTCTCAGCTAAGAATCCTCTCGGATCCTCGCACAGCAATGCTGCATGTTTCCCCAACCTCCGTTCGACAAGCGATTCACGGGGGAAGCACGGACGTTTAGGATTACTTCTCGACGGGACCATGGTTCTCGGCGATCTCCTGAGCATCGCAGGACAGGCCTGAAGTCTTGAAGGCCCGGAAGCGAGCGAGTTGCCCCCCAGCCTGCGGCTCTCCGCGGATGTGGCGGCAACAACTTTCCCGGGATTCGGAAACCACCAGGCGGGATCTGACTGGTGGAACAAGCCTTTCTCCTGAACCCGGAAGCATCGGAGTCACTGGCCAGTTTGCTTTGCTCACTACGCTGTGCATTCGTTTCCGGCGACATCTCAAGACTGTGTCAGTGTCGTGGGTTTGGTGACTTGGCCGACAGGAGCGCGGACCGCCCTCGAATCTGAACTCTTCAATGAACTTTCGGCCAGATGTACACCTGGCGGGCACATCTAGGCTATCTGAGTAGACTGTAGGAGTCCGCAGTAAAATAGATCGGCTTTGCGCCGGCTATTTCTCCTCACGGGCTTGGCTAGCCCGTATTCTCGACTTGGCTGTTACAGGCTAATATGCAGGATCGACTCCGGCGCAACCGACGAAAGGGAACGCTTGAATAAAAAGTCGTTAGTGGCCGCTGTTTGTTTCACGGAGTAGCTGGCTTCTGGTGCATCATCGACAAACCACCGGCAAGTGTTCGACGTTCTCTGCGCTCAGTTCAACCAGTCGCTCGTTGTTTTGACCTCGGTTTCGCCAGCATTGGCCCCGCTCTCGCCAAAGGTTCCCCACCATGCGTCAATTCAGTAGTCTCCTTCTCTCCGCTGCATTTGGTGCCGCCTCCTGCAATGCCATCAACCTCTATGCTGCCACCTCGGACGGAAATCTTACTTCTCTGTCCCTGACCCTGGCCGACTCTGGCAATAACCTTGCCGTCTCCAGCAAGACTGCCTGCGGCGCCAATGCCTCGTGGCTGACCCTGAACTCGGGGGCCCGCGTGCTCTATTGCCTGGACCGCGGGACTTCCTCCTCCACGAATGGGTCCCTGATCTCTTACTCCGTCGCTGCTGATGGTCTTCTGACGAGCATCGACTCCGTGACTGCTCCTCTCTCGGGCGTCACCCATCACGTCTTCACCAACAACGTTGGGAAGAGCGGCATTGCCACCGCCTCTTAGTACGTGCAATCGCAGCCTTTCAAACAAGCAGAGGGAACTGACAGAGCAATAGCAACAAGAGCGCTGTCTCTGTCATCCCCATTGGAGGAAGTGGTGCGCTCGATGAGCCTCTTCAGATCATCAACCCAACGCTGGAGGTTACCGGACCCGTAACATTACGGCAGGACCGGTCCTACATGCACCAGGTGCTCCTTGACCCGGAGAGCAAGTACCTAGTCATGAACGATCTCGGCGGCGATCGCGCTCGGGTGTACGAATGGGACGCGGAGAATCTGGCTCCCCTCACCGAGCTGGAACCGCTCCGCACTGACGCTGGATCCGGCCCCCGCCATGGTGTCTTCTGGAAGCCCGCAACGTCGGACGACCTGTATTACTTCGTCGTCGGTGAGCTGTCGCAGTACGTCTATTCGTACAAGATTGCCTACACGGATGCGGGCTTGGCGTGGGAGAAAGTCTTCGAAGTTCCGGCCCTGGGTGTTGAGAACGAGGTGCCTGCTTTGACGTCGCCGCTATCTGAGATTGCCCTTTCAGTGAGTATACGCATCCGTGCTCGTTGATCCGCGGTCCTTTGTAGCTGATGGGTTTGCGCAGCCGGACAACAAGTTCCTGATCATCTCGCACCGCGACGTCTCCTTCGCCAACTCGACCAAGCGTGCATCCGGCCCCTCGGACACGCTGTCTACCTTTACGATCAAGGACGACGGCACGCTCGAGCTGCTCCAGCTTGCTCCGTCCGGAGGTTGGTCGCCGCGCCAATTTGCACTCAACAAGGCAGGTGACCTTCTTGCTGTGGGCCACCAGAACAACAACACTGTTGTCATCTGGGGGCGCGACCTCGAGACAGGGAAGATTGTCACTGCCGAGGAGGGCGGTCCTGTGGCTATAGTCACGCTTTCGGGGGCCGTAGTCTGCACCATCTGGGATGAGTAAGCCTGAGCTGGGGCGTGGAATTGTCCATCGACATGATCCTGTCAGCGAGTGTCTGGGCTCTGAACCTTTTGAAGGGACCAGTAGAGGAGACTTTCAGTATGTTCGGTGCCCTTGAGGCTGGCAATGTTGGCATCCTGAGTCTATCGTGCACGTGCCGAGTGCGTTGCTTGTGGTGTGATTCGCCGCGGAATCCGAATGCGTGGCTCAGCGTAAGCGCTTCATCGACTGAAAAGGGACCCAGTGCTCCGGCCAAAATAGGCAATGACGCTAGTCAGGCACGATGGAGGTGGCCGGGGTGCCGCGGGAGGCGCCACAGCCGTTGATGCGTGTCAGGGAGGCCATCAATCTCATGCCCCAGCAGATGCGACCTCTATCACCAGACATTCCCTTGGCCAAGGCCCTGCCGCCCCTCATTCACCCCTCATCCGCCGCCAGAGAGCCGTCAGCCGCGCCCACGCCAACCGCATCGCGCCCCAGCGAAGATCGCTAGCGCACCCTGGTAGCTCTGCAGGCTCACTACGCAATGCCTGCTGCTTGGCGCGCTCATCTGGCCGTGCTGCACGCCTGGTGTGACAATTCCGCCCGTGTGGCGCCACCCGGCCCAAGAACAGCACCCGTCCATCCCGCAAACCTTAATCTGCACATGCTCTACTCTTTCCTCGTCCTAGCTCAACTCCCACTCCCGCCACCTGCTTGGCCTGCTGCAGGTACACCGCTGGCACTCCGACCTTTACTTGCGCCCGGTCTCCTGTTTGGCCAATTCTCTCGAGGTTGGCCAGGCAGGCCGTTGCTACCGCTCTATCTTCGATTTGTACCGTTTGTAAGGGTTGGTGGTTGCGAGATGAGTGTCAGAGCTCATAGTCAAGAAGGATTTGTCGCGGACGTCCTGGCTTATGGGATCTTGGGGCTAAGAACGGCTACAAGGAAGAAGGAGTGACCTAGACTCGTGTCCATTTGCATCCTAACATTGCCGTAAGCACATCTGAAAGGATTGCAGTCACGGCTGATACAAGACATCGTCAAGCCACTAAGGTTTAAGTTATGGAACACACAGAAGAACATGCATCTTAAATGAGTTGTATATGAAGGTCTCTTTTTCGCTGTCTTGATTTGTAGCTTGACATTTCTCTGGTCGTCGTGCCACTTTTCCATTGTCCCCTAGACCCTGTTTATTTCCTTTTCATCCAGCACAGACATTCAAACGAGAGCACCGCCCTTCCTCGCCAAGTATGCTCTCACGCCATTCCGGTCTCTCCCACCAACCATGCTCCTCTCCTCGATGCCCTGCATCAACTTTGCTGCCCCAGTAGCGACCAACAGCGCTCCGGCTACGCTTCCAACACCAGCCATCCCTGCCTTGTTGTGCTTGACCGCCTGTGCCATAGTTATTGGTGTACCCTTGTAGGGCTTGAACGGACGGTTGTGGATGAGCCGGGCGGTCTGTTGAGAAACCTGAGCCCGAGGTGCTGCGCGGAGAGTGGGCCGGATGGCCTAGCAGGCCCTGGCGAGAGTGTTGGCGCAGTGGTTGCACATTTTGTGGGATGTGTGGATGAAAGGAGACTTCTCGAGAGACTGATTGTGGTCGTGAGGATGGTAATAGATAGCGTGACAGAGGTGACCGGCACTTCTAGTGGCAAATTAAGGAGGTTGGAGGGGCTTAGAGGAGTTCTATAGTGGAAGGAAGTCTGCGGTTTGCTGTTCTCGCTCTACAGCGAGCTCCGTTGCTTTTATGCACTGCAGGGACACAGGGTGACACATTAGGAATCTACGTGGTGTTGTGCAGTATGGGCTGTTGCATGGTCCGAGTCTCAGCCGAAGTCGCGTTTTGCGCGTCTGAGGTCGTCTGAGACGTCGTCTGAGGTTGTCGACCGGTGCCCCTCACGGCTGCTGCAACTCGCATGAGAAAGAGTGGAGTGTTTCATATTGTTGCGCGCGGTCGAGACGGCGCAAGCAGCGACAGACAACCCTATTGGCGTCTACACGGTCCAGGCGGCTATTTTGGGACACGATTGAAGGACACTTTAACGCTGCTCGCGCATTTTGGCCACTCTATCGCCCAAATTGCAGCTCTGCTGTTCTTTGGCGAGCTCCTTTACGCTAAGCGATTTCTTTGGCATGCTGTGCAATCGTGTTGTCTCTGGACGTGGTGGCGCGAGCCGTCAGTCTGATGGCGGCAGCCGCGTAACAGACCACGTTTCCAGCACAGAGGTAAAGAAGACCCGTATCAACTGCACGCAACTGGAGTCTTACAAGACTGGCGTGATGCTGTTGAATATATTAGCTCACCATATCGCCTCGCATTAAGACTGCGCAACCTGCGAAAGCCTATACTATCTAGCTCCACACCGGCGACCTCCGGGTACTTCGACTTGTCAAATGTGCAGGTATAAAGGCCTCTGGATCCCTACCAGTCTTAGGCTACCTTGTATGTGAGATCGCTTGCTTTCCCGGATGACCTCCGCGAGATTCCGTATGTCTAACGGGTTTGTATTGTCTCTTTCGTATATAAACTGCTCGAGGAGCGCTTTATTAACGCACGTACTATTAGTTGGCATTCTCGTCTCTAGATTTGGAGGTCTATAACCTCTTAGTATAATAGAGGTTTATATAAAGTATATAAATAGAAGGTCTTAAATATTTATTATCTAGATATTTAAATCTTATATATTACTAATACTATATAAACTATTAAACTAAGTAGAGTTTATCTACTTTTAAGCTTATTCTATATATTTATTTAACTTTTCTTTATTATTATTATCTAGTTAAAGAAGTCTAACTATTTTAAGAATTTTATCTAAAAACTAGATACTAGTTTAAAAGATCTATTCTCTATTATAATTGTTAAACAAACAGCCTAAGGGCTACTGTACCTGGGTGGATTTTAGCTGACTAAGCGAGTTGGCTTTTAAGCCCCATATCTGAAGGGAAGCCAATGCCGAGAAGGATCCGATTGACGAGGACCAATTAGGGTTTAGCGTAGCACGTGACGCACACGTATATCTTCCGTGTGCCGCTAATAGGTAGAAGAATTGAACGACTCATCGTGGACTGTCTCTATACCGCTGCTGTGAACCCTCATTGTTCAACAGGTTATGAGCCCGGGTTCGTGTACCCACTAGAGCAGTCTGAGCGTTCCCGCTGGGTGTTGGATCCCGTAAACGTTTGCGAAAAGACGTGTTGCCTCTGCAGTCGGTCTGTAAGCAACCTGGTACCGGTAGCTAGATACGGTCTCCGTTGAGAGGAGAAACAAGCACATTTCAGGAAGCTGTCGCCTGAGGCCTGGGCTTGTGCCAGGAGAAACAGCCACCTCGTTGTCTGTCTGTGCCTTGAGAGGAGCAGACGATTCAATCGAAAATCCGACAAACGCTTAACTTGCCGGACTATAGCATCTTGCTATTTCGCTTTAACAACTCTTTACCCTAACTTTTAAGTCCAACAGCCTGGACCCGATTGACCGCAGTACACTCATTTTACTGCGTTTACAACTCTTTCGATTACTTCATTTCGAAACACACCTTCCCCTTCGCTATGTCTTCGCAAGACTTTGCTAAGCGTCGTCCTGTCCCGGTCCTCTCCTACAATAATAAAGACGACTGGTTCTCTTTAATGAAGGAGTGGCTTCAAGGAGAGGGACTGTTCCATACAGTTACTGCAACAACAAGCCCCGGGCTTGGGTTCAATTTGGAAAGAGACGACGCGAAGGCCAGATACTGGCTACGCATTTGCATTGATGAAGATGATCGCGAGCGAGTCCGAGAGCTAGAAGAGTCAAGGCTGATCTGGGAATCTCTTAAGGAAAAGTATGAAATCAAACTGCAAGTTACTCGAAGGCAGTTTCTTCAATCTTTTATCAACTTCCAGTTCCAAGAGGGAACCACAATCAGCGAAGCCTGGACCCAACTCGCGACACTTGGGAGGAAAATCGCCGTTGCCCTGCCAGAGCACAAGTCTTTTTCAAGTGAGAAAGCTCGGCTCGACCAGCTCCTTCAGGCATTGCCACAAGAGTATATGACAATCCGAGACTCGGTTGACACCCAACCAAATCTCACTACTCTTCAGGTATTACAAATACTGAAGGAAAAGGAGGCACAGCTGAAAGCCAATGACACAGCTATGCTTGCAAAGAAGGCGTTCAAACCCTCTCGCCGCCCCTACCTGTCTGAACCCGAGTCAGACTCTGACAGGCGGCCACTTCAGTGTCATCTCTGCGATGGACGCCACCGTATCCTCGACTGCCCTCAACTTCCGGCAGCTAAGGAGACCGCAAAGAAGCGCCGATCGCAGAAAGCCCGCTCTAGAGCCGAGAAACAAATCCAAGAACTCCAGAGGCAAATTAACCAGTTAAAGGCCTTCTCGGCCAACGAGAAGGATGACACCCAGGACCCAGCTGCTGTAGGCGAAGAATCTAGCAGCTGTGACGAAGAAGCATCAGACGAAATTGCCGCCCTCTCCAGAACCGCCACCAGTAAGATCCCTAGAGAACACTGGATAGCGGATTCTGCCGCCTCAGCACACATGACTGATAAACCCCAACTTTTTAGTGGACCTCTGACACGCATTATGAGGCGAACGATTAAAGTTGGTGGGGGAGTGCTATACGCCGACTACGTCGGCTCAGCCATGTTACTGGATAGGCGCGGCAATTCTATTCGTTTAACTTCTGTACTCTATGTCCCAAAGCTTGGTGTAAACCTCCTTTCAGGCCGACAGCTATGCAAGAGCGGCCTTAAGGGAAGCTTTGACGACAAGTGCCTCTACCTTAAGGATCAAGACAACAATACCATTCTTAGTGCACCTGAGAATGGGGGAGTCTATATAGTAGACCGCGTGAACCCAAAAGCGCTGTCTGCCTACTGTGCCGAGCAGCAACCCATCTTAAGATCACCAGAGCCTGCCCAGTCAGATAAGGACAACGACATGACTGACGCCGGGTTAAAGCAATTACCCGATACGCTAGAACCGAAGGCAGATTCGTTAAGGAATCGATTCGAACTCTGGCACCGAAGGTTTGCCCATATGGGAACTAAGAAGCTAGGAGAACTGCACAAGGTTACAACTCTCGCCGACCCGATCCTTGCGCCAAAAGAGGAAGACCACGTGTGTAGTGTATGTGCCCTTACCAAGATTAAGAATAAGAAGGGACACCACGTAAGTGATAGGAAAGCCGCGAGCTTATCACTTATTTCAATCGATGTTTGCGGCCCGCTACCAACTTCCTGGGCGGGATATTCCTACTTTCTTGAAATCGTAGACAATTACTCAAGGAAGGTTTGGACAATCGCGCTTAAGAGAAGGGAAGACGCGCCAAACGCCCTACGACAGTGGCGTCTAAAGGCAGAACTCCAAGGGGGAGCCAAACTACTCGCTGTCCGCAGCGACAACGCCACCGAGTTAAAGTCACTTCTTAACCAGTGGTGCGCAACCCTTGGAATTGTTCCTCAGTACACTATTCCCCACCAGTCAAGTCAGAATGGTGTAGCTGAACGAGCCATCCAGACCACCGAGACCAACGTTAGGGCAATGCTAAAAGACGCAAAGCTCCCAGTTGAGTTCTGGGTGGAGGCAGCCGAGACTGACGCATACCTGCGGAATCGGACTGCTGCTGGACCTCTTATTAACGGAAAACCCACAAGCCCTGAAGAAGCGTTCACTGGTCAAAAGCCAAGTATCGACCATATACGTGTTTGGGGCTGCAAGGTATACTCCTACGTTGATCCAAAGTCTCTTCCAGTCGGATCTAGACATGACAAGTTAATGGACCGAGGAAGAGTGGGAGTATTTATGGGATACATGGACGAAACAGAAAAACATTATCGTCTATGGGCCCCAGACCTTCGAAGGGTGATCCGCAGCCATAGCGTAAGGTTTGTGGAGCAAGAAAAAGGAGGGGATATTGACCTGAACCTCAAGGTCAAACCAACGTCAAATACTGTCCCCGAGAGACGTCCAGTTGGACGTCCGCGAAAAGTCCTTTTTGCTTCAGAGCCTCCCGTAGAGGAAGAGGAAGAAGCCCAGCAGCCAGAAGCTAGTGAAGCGGTTACTACTGACGAAAGTCAGCAAGAACCGCAGCCCCCGGCTGCTGAAAGAGAGGAACAAGACCGTCAACCAGACAATCAGGACGCTGTACCAAGCAGTACCCCTGGAACACAAAGGTTTAGGGGAGTCTTTATCCCTAAACGAAAGAGATCGCCGGAGGACTCATCCACAGACGAGCCAGAACCAAAGGTGCCACGGAGCCTGTTTGCACTCATCAGCCAAACACCACTTGAGTGCTATAAGGAGCCGGAAGCGCAAGTGTTTTACGCACTATCTGCACAACTCCGGACGATTATTGGACCAGAGATCCCAACCCCCAAGACCTACAAGGAAGCAGTGGGAGACCCACAATTTGGCACCCTGTGGCAACGCGCCATAGAGGATGAACTTACTGCTCTTGCAGGCAATGGAACTTGGGAAGAAGCCGTCCCGCCAAAGGGAGTGAATATTGTAACAAGCAAGTGGGTATTTAAGCCAAAACTTAATACCGACGGCTCGCTTGAAAAGGCTAAAGCTCGCCTTGTTGCACGAGGATTCACCCAACGATTTGGACACGACTTCTGGGATACCTTTGCTCCAACCGTTCGTCACGAGACGCTTCGAACGTTCCTGGCAATCGTAGGGCTCCTTGACTTGGAGCTCCACCAGGTTGACGTCAACAATGCCTTCACTGAGTCACGTCTCCAAGAAGACATCTACATGGCCCCTCCAGAGGGAGTAACAGTTAAACCAGGAAGGGTCTTTAAACTCCTACGCAGCCTATACGGCCTTAAACAAGCCGCACGAGATTGGAATAACAACTGCATTGGAGCGCTTAAAGATCTTGGTTTCCGTCAGAGCGCAGCCGACCCCTGCCTGCTCATCCATCACGAAAGAAAAATCATCTTGCTAGTCTACGTTGATGACATCCCAATCGCTGCTCCAAAGATTGAGGATATTATCTGGTTTAAAACCGCTATCAGCAAGGTCTTTAAGATCAAGGACCTAGGGGAGATGAAGAAGATCCTTGGTGTTGAAGTTACTCGTGATAGAAAGAGCAGAACGCTACGTCTTAATCAGTCCTACTATTTACAAGAAACACTTCAAACTCTTTGCATGGAAAAGGATAAGTCAAGACCAGCAACGCTGCCGCTAAACGGATACGACGCTCTCCGCCCCTCTGGGCCAAACGATAAGCGAATCGACCCAAAAGAGTATCAGCATGCTGTTGGAAAGCTGATGTACCTTGCGGTTCTCACGCGTCCAGACATCGCGTTCCCAATTGGCCGGCTAAGCCAATATCTAAGTGATCCAGCAGAACATCACGGCCATGCACTTAAGGGCCTACTGCGGTACCTTAGATCAACAGCCGATCTCGGGATAGTCTACAGGGACAGTGGGAGTGCAGGGCTCACAGGGTATTCGGACTCGGACTACGCCATGGACAAAACAGACAGGAAGTCCATCCTCGGATATATCTTCCTACTCGGTAACGGTCCTATCAGCTGGAGGAGCCAAAAGCAAAGATCAGTGGCTACCTCTACTATGGAAGCCGAGTATATGGCAATGTCCGCCTGCGCCAAGGAATCTCAGTGGCTTACACAACTACTTCGAGAGATGGGCGCAGGCGAATACCTCGGGTTATCCCCTTATCGTGCAGTACTGTTCGAGAACGAGAAGTTTAACAGCACTACAAGTCTAAAGGGAGACAATCAGGCCGCGTTAGCCCTAGCGAAGGACCCTCACGTGCATGAACGGTCAAAGCATATCGACGTGCACTATCACAATGTTCGAGACCTTGTTCAAAGGAATCGAGTGCAGATCGAGTATGTTTGTAGTGAGGACATGGTGGCGGACGGGCTAACTAAACCCCTAGTAAGAGACCGCTTTGCCAGCTTTATCTAACAGCTAGGTTTGCAGCCGACGCTCCACGGCTGAGTGGGAGTGTTAAACAAACAGCCTAAGGGCTACTGTACCTGGGTGGATTTTAGCTGACTAAGCGAGTTGGCTTTTAAGCCCCATATCTGAAGGGAAGCCAATGCCGAGAAGGATCCGATTGACGAGGACCAATTAGGGTTTAGCGTAGCACGTGACGCACACGTATATCTTCCGTGTGCCGCTAATAGGTAGAAGAATTGAACGACTCATCGTGGACTGTCTCTATACCGCTGCTGTGAACCCTCATTGTTCAATAATAATAATATTATCTCTTTAATTTTCTTTTTTTTAATAGTATATCTATAGGGGCTCTTTCTAATATAGTCTAAAAACTAATATAATTTTAAATAATTTTTTTTAATATTTAGACCTTATTTTAAACTAGATAATTATTAAATAATAAGGGTTTATAGTAGCGGTATAGAGATAGTCTACGATAAGTCGTTTAATTCTTCTATCTATTAGCCGTATACGGAGGATATACGTATGCGTTACATGCTATACTAAACCCTAATTAGCTCTCGCTAATCGGGTCCTTTTCGGACCTTTAGTTTCCTAACTAGATTAACTCTCTAGGAAACTAACTCGCTCTACTACTAAAATCCACCTAGATATAGTAGCCCTTAGGCTATTTATTTAATACTTCTACTTAGCCTTAGAGCGTTGGCTATAAACCTAGTTACTAGATAAAGTTAGTAAAGCGGTCTCTTACTAGAGGTTTAGTTAGTCCGTCTACCACTATATCCTTACTACGAACATACTTAACGTGTACTCGGTTCCTTTAAACGAGGTCCCGGACGTTATAGTAATACACGTTAATATACTTTAATCGTTTATGTATATAAGGATCCTTTATAAGGGCTAACGCGGCCTAATTATCTCCCTTTAGACTTATAGTGCTATTAAACTTCTCGTTCTTAAACAGTACTACGCAATAAGGGGATAACCCGAGATATTTATCTACTTCTATCTCTCGAAGTAGCTATATAAGCCACTAAGACTCCTTAGCGTAGGCGGATATTACTATATATTCGGCTTCTATAGTAGAGGTGGCTACTAATCTTTACTTTTAGCTCCTCTAACTAATAGGACCGTTACTAAGTAGGAAGATATATCCGAGGATAGACTTCCTATCCGTTTTATCTATAGTATAGTCTAAATCTAAGTACTCTATAAGCCCTATACTCCTACTATCCTTATAGACTATCCCAAGATCGGCTATTAATCTAAGATACCGTAGTAGGTATAACGGTAGGCTCCTTCTACTAAGCTTCGGAGTCGCTTAGTAGGTTAGTAAAAACCGAAGGGTTTACCTTAAAGAGATAAGAGGAGGATAGCGGTATAAAGAGGGAAGTATTACGTAATAGCGCGGTACGTAATAAGCTTATTACCTCTAAATTAATAGGGTTTAAATTGGAACTTTAAGTTGACCACGAAGGGTTAAATGTCTAGCTAAGGGAGTATAGCTATATACTACTAGGAAAGCTATAATAATCTAGATTAGGCATTTAGATATACCTCTTAGATTAGGGAGATGGATTAGGGCTTTAGATTAGTCCCGATCCAAAGTAGCCCTTTTAGGGTATAGGGCGCACGTAACGTTAGCGCCTAGCTGTCTTTCTTCCGATATCCGTCGGTACGAGACGATCGCGGTATTCCCCTATTCCGCGCCCGTCTGCTTTTACCTCTTCCTAGGATTTCGACTTCCGCCTCTATACCCTTATGGGCCTTCTTCCCGTACGGGCTTCTTACCCTTAGGGCTATAAAGCCTGCGCTCTTAGAGGTTCGTAATACTACCCCCCACCTTAAGGATCTTCGACCCGAAGATCTACTATAAGGTGTATATCTTTTACTCGTCTACTACTCCCTCTTCTTTTCCCGTATGTCTCTTATCATGCCTCCGAAATGTAAGCGTACTGAATAGGTCTTACTAGGGGAGCGGATTAATTTCTTCGGTTATACGATGCTTATACCTTATTCTTCTTGTCTCCTACTCGCTGCTTTAGGGGAGGAGGTAGATTATCGTATAGACTTACGGAGCTCTTCTCGTTATAGCGAGTACGCCCGTCGTAGGAAGTCTGCCTACGATAGTAGTAGTTTGGATACGGCGGATTATATACTCTCTTTTCTCCTTAGCTTAGTCTTCTTATAGAAAGCAATGCTACTGTATTTCCGCGAGCGTACCGGATGCAAGCCCTTATATAGGCGCGGCAGTCTCCTTTCCCTAATTTCGACTTTAGGTCCTTCGTGTTTGACGAGGCCGCGGTATTAGTCGATCCGGGTTTTAGCGATAGAAGCTTTCAATAAGGTCTTTATATCCTTCGTAATTTTCCGGTGGTTCCTAGGTATGGTCCCAGTCTCCTTCCCATTATAGGAGGTATCTAAATTAACCATCAACGTAGCCGCTGTCTAGGATCTTTTCTACGATCCATTCTTTGTTCTCGTCGGCGTCTGGGTTCTCTAGTACCATTTCTTTAGTTTACTAGATGATCGTGGCGTTCTTTGGTGCCGGTTCGAGCAGTACGATGTGAAAGACGGGTACTATCCGCATGGTTTTTAGTAGCTTGAGGCGGTAGTTAACTTTCCCGAGTTTTTCTTCGATTTCGAATGGTCTAATTTTCTTAAAGTCTAATTTGCTATTTGGTCGCTTCGTTTTAATGTTTTTTCTAAGTAGGTAGACTTTATCCCCCCTCTTTAGCTTCGGTGCCTCCTAGTACCGTCTGTTATAGTAGCGGGACATTAAAAATCCATTATATTTAATGTCGAGGCTAAGCTGTTTATAGAGTGCTTTTAGCTAGTCTATTTTAAGGATTCCTTTCTAGCTTAGTAATTTACTTAGTAGCGGTTCTTTGTAAGCCGTTAGCTCATATCCATAGTTGGCGTAGAACGGTGATTCTTACGTAGTCGTTGCCTTTGAACTATTGTACGCGAACTGGGCGAGAGGTAGTAGTTCAACCTAATTATCTTACGTATAGTTAATATAATAGCGTAGGTATTACTCTAGCGTTTAGTTTATTCGTTCTATTTGTCCGTCCGTTTAAGGATATACCGTAGTAGATAGCTTATACTTAGATCCGAGCTAGCGGGTAAGAGTCTACCAGAATTAAGATATAAATAACCGATCTCTATCTAATACTAGCTCGTCCGGTAGCCCGTAGTTACCGAGGATTATCCTAAGAAAGGTATAGGCTAGGTCTTCTACGTTTACCGTTTTAAGATACGGTAAGTAGTACGCGTATTTAGTAAGCCTATCGACGATGACTAGGATCGAGTCGTAAAGGACGCCAGTTAAGGGTTCCTTCGACTAGGGTAGATCCGTAATAAAGTCTAATATAATAGACTACTAGGGCCTTTCCGGGGCTAAAAGTAGTTAGAGTAGTCCGTAGGGCGCGTGTCTTACCGCTTTACTTCGAATATAAAGGTCGTACTGCGTAACTATCCGTTAAACCGTTTTTCTTAGTCCTAGGAAGTAGTAGTTCCTAGTAATTCGTTTAATCGTCTTGTCCATTCCTTAGTGACCGTATGCTAGTGCTTTATAGATGTCTTTAACGAGTTCTTCTCGTAGCTTAACCAGGACGTAGACTAATCCTAAATATAGGATGGTACCGTCTTCGTCTCTAGTTAGACGAGGGTCGTTTTCTACGTTTCCGAGTTCCTAGGCTATTACGTTATATTCGTAGGCCTCTCGGATTTTCTTTATCCAGGCGTTGCCCTCCAGGCGATACGCCGGCGCTAGTAGCCTAACCGGGGTAAGCGGGACTTCGCTTTCCGGATTCCTCTTAAGCCATAATTGGGTAATCCTAAATATAGGTACGTACGTTCTAGCTAGTATAAGGCTTCCGTCTTCCTACTAGTTTAAAACCGTAGGCTATAGTCCTAGCTTCCCTTCGATATAGTCGGCTCTTCTGCTTAGCGTATCTGCGCGAGTATTCTCTAATCCCTTTCTATAGGTGATCTTTATATTATAGGATACTAATTCTTCCGCCTATCTAACTTATCTTCGTATTAATTCTTTTGTAGTAGTAAAGTGCGTAAGGTTCTTATAATCGTAATGAACTATTACCTAGTACTTAGCTCCTTCGAGGTAGTGTCTCCATTCTTTAAAAGCCGTAATAATGGCTAATAGTTCTTTATTATAGACGTCGTAGTTAAGCTCCGGGGGCGTTATCTTTCTTAAGTAGTACGCGATTGGGTGAAGTTTGCCTTGCTCGTCCGGTTGGCTAATGCAAGCGCTAATTACGTAGTCTAATACGTCCGTTTCGACCGTAATGGGAAGTTCCGGATTATAGATACCTAGGATAGGCGCTTCGCAGAACATCCGTTTAAGAGACTCGAATACGTTTTATTACGCCTCTCCCTATTGGAATCCATGCTCTTTTCGAGTAAGTCTGGTTAGGGGTTCTAACACTCCCGCGTAATTCATAATAAATTTACGGTAGAAGTTAGCGAATCCGAGGAAGGATTATACTTCCTTAATCGTTCGTAGTACCGGCTAGTCCCTAATTACGTCTAGTTTCTTCTCGTCCATACTGATGTGCCTAGGCGTAATAATAAAACCTAAGAATTCCGTTCGCTAGGTATACTATTCGTATTTATCTAGTACTATTCGGAGATCTTTGTCCTATAGTACTTCGAGGACTTTCTTTATATGCTCGGTATGTTCTTCGAGCGTATCCGAGTAGATCAGAATGTCGTCCAGGTAAGCCATATAGAATACATCTAAATACGGACGTAGTATATCGTTAACTAAGTTCTAGAATGTGCTAGGGGCATTTATAAGCCCGAATAGCATGACCGTATACTCGTAATAACCGAATCGTGTTCGGAACGCTGTCTTCTATTCTTCTCCTTCTTTTATACGAACCAGGTAGTAGCCTTCTCGGAGATCCAGCTTAGTAAAGTACTTAGCGGTCCGGAGCTTATCCTAAAGTTCGTCGATGCGAGGTAATAGGTATCGGTTTTTTACCGTTACGTCGTTTAGCTGTCTATAATCGACGTAGAGGCGGAGCTTGCCGTTTTTCTTTGGGACGAACAGAATGGGATAGCCCGCCGGTAATAACGAAGGCCGTATATATCCGCGTTCTAAGTTCTTATCGATGTACTATAACGGTAGGCTCCTTCTACTAAGCTTCGGAGTCGCTTAGCAGGTTAGTAGAAACCGAAGGGTTTACCTTAAAGAGATAAGAGGAGGATAGCGGTGCAAAGAGGGAAGTATTACGTGATAGCGCGGTGCGCAATAAGCTTGTTACCTCTAAATTAATAGGGTTTAAATTGGAACTTTAAGTTAACCACGAAGGGTCAAATGTCTAGCTAAGGGAGTATAACTATATACTACTAGAAAAGCTATAATAATCTAGATTTGTTCGGGTTGGATCTGTAGGAGTGGGATCTAAGGTGGATGGATCTGTAAGGCTTAGATCTGTATAGATCCAAGTGTGGGTCCGGGTCACGGATATGCGTGGGGCGCACGTGACGTTAGCGCCCAACCACCTTCCTGGTTTCTAATATTCGTTAGTGCGAGGCGATCGCTATATTTACCTATTCCGCGCCCGCTTACCTCTATCCTTTCGGGGATTCTAGCCCTTGATCCTTCGTCCCTATAGGCCTTCTTTACGTAGGGGACTCTGTCTTCCGTCCTATCCCGTAACCGCGTTGTCCCTTGCGGTCCTATCTCCCGTGCGGGTTCCCCGCCCTTAGGATCCTAAAGCCCGCTTCCTTAGAGGTTCGTAACATGTACTCCCTTAAAGCCTCGCTTTCCTTCTAAGAGAGGGAATAGATTAGCTTAAACGCGGGCTGCGTTCCTAGGATAAGGGGTATCTCGTGATCCTAAGGTTAGTGTTTTAGTAGGCTTCCTTTTCCTCTTTCTTTAAAGACTTGTGCGTATTTCTAGAGTTCTAGGGGTACCGTTTCTAGTTCTAGTATTAGCGGTTTAACTCCGCTAGTAGGCCTTATAGTTCCGTCGTTATTAACTACTTACTAGGTCCCGACTACCGAAATGCCTCGGACTGCGTAGCTCTTATCCCATAGAAGATTCCTACTTCGTAAAGTAGGTAGGCTATAGCGTCTCTCGATCCTCTAGGAGTAGTCTCCTCCGACTAACTTTAGGCCGTTATTCTCTTTTAGAGGTCCCGTTTTATCGTTTTAGTCGTTCGACTCGGGTACGTCCGCCCTGCGCATGCGTGCTGTGATGCGTTGCTCTATTTCCTGGCTTGGTCTAACGTAGACTATAAACGCTTTTTCTCCCCTACGCTTTATGCGCTGTAGGGCCGCTAAGGAGATTTCTTAGATATCGATAGTACTTTTCTTTTCCTCATCGTTCCGGCTCTAGTCGTGCTCGGGCTTCTTACTCTGGCGTGTCGACTCTAGCTCATCGTTTCGGCTTCTTTACTCGGGTACGTCTACCCTGTTCGTCCTTTTCGCGGTAGCGAGGTGTCTTTCGTATAGTTCGTCCGGGAAGGTGATTGTTCCCCTCCTCCAGTTAATATATGGTGCATGCGTCTTTAACTATGGCATCCCAAGTGTAACGGCGGGCCTCTGCCTCTAAGGATCAAACACCAAAGAGGGTGGTAAGCCGTGTGAGGGTTTACCTTGAGTGGGTACAAGGGAGGGTGTGAGAGAACGAAGTGACGAACACACGTGACTAAACACTACGTGCGAAGGCCGTGTTACCAATAGAGTCCAAATTCTATTGTGAAGTTGACCACGAAGGGTCAAGTATCTAGCTAAGTGAGTGTGCTTATATACTGTGGGAAAGTTGTGACAATCTGGTGGTGCCGTCTCTCAAGGGCACCGCTGAGCGTGCCGTTACTTGAGGGCACGAGTTGGTGTGCCGTTTATTGAGGGCACAGGTGGGGCGCACGTGCTGTCTCACGTGAGGAGTCTTGTAACCTCGGATCCTTGTGCCTTCCGACTTCTCACTGTTCCGTCGGGTTGATCCTCAACTCTCTGCCTATGACGGCTGCGCCGTAACACTACCCCCCCCTTTAGGATCTTCGGCCCGAAGATTCTTCCGTCTCTTAGTATATCTTCTTGCAGGTTGCTTAGTTTGTTCTTTCTTTCGTAAGTTCCCGCGATGCCTCCGAAGAAGCGTGTTGCTGAAGATTCCGCTATTAACCTTCGCCCTTGTAAGGTGAATAGGGTTACCCTTCGTCGCTGGGAGCTGTTGGACGAGATCTTTTTCCGGGGTGTCGAGATGGTTCCTTGTGCTAACTGCCTGGAGCACGAGTCGGAGTGCGTGGCTTTACAAGAGAACCCGTCTATTTGTGCTGCCTGCTTGGGGGCTCGTCGGGCCGGGTGTGATGTTGCATTTCGGGGTGTCTCGCGTTGTAAGTTCCTTCTCTTCTTCTCGGGTTTGCTCTGCGGAGGAGGATGCAACGTTGGAGAAGCTTCTTCGCCTGCGTAAACAGCAGCGCTTCCTTCAGTCGCGTCGTTCTCGTATGATTCGCGAGGGTTTCGAATCGTTGGAGGAGCTCGAGAGGGCTGACGCTGCTGGTTCTTCTGGGGGCCCTCCCGACCCTGTGGCTCCTAAGGGTCCGTCCGTGTCAGAACGGCCACGTTACGAGGCGGTGGGTCCTGCTGTGCCGCAGTCGGCTGAGTCTGCCGCGTCTGCCGGTGAGCCCGTGACTGGTACGAGATCTCCTCGTCCTTCTAAGCTGGTAGATTCTACTCGTTTATCGCCCTTCGCGTTGGATCCAGCGGATCTTGAGGGTTTGCCGTTGTTTGTTTTCGAGGGCGACCTCGTTTCCGTGGGAGGTCAGGGTTCTGGCGATGGAACTCTCTAACGAGGTCTAAGTGTATGTCGTCCTTAGGTATCCACTGGTTATCCTCATTCCCGTATCCTTCCCATTTGACCAGGTACTTAAGCTGATGGCCGAACCGCTTACAGTCTAGGATTTTTTCTACTGGGTACTGCTTTTCTTCGGCGTCCGGGTTTTCTGGTACAATTTCTTCTTGGGTTTCCGGGATGTTGACGTTTTCTGGTGCTGGCTCGAGCAGTAAGACGTGGAAAGTGGAGTTCATCCTTGTGTTTGACAGTTTGAGTCGATAGGTGACTTCTCCGAGTTTTTCTTCAATCTTGAATGGGCCAATTTTTTTGAAATCCAATTTGTCGTTTGGCCGTTTAGTCTTGATATTTTTCCTGAGGAGATAGACCTTATCCCCCTTCTTAAGGTTCGGTGCCGCCTAGTACCGTCTGTTGTAGTACTTGGACATCATGATTCTGACGTATTCGAGGTCGAAGCTAACAGCCTTGTGAAGCTCCTTTAGCTGCTCGGCTTTGAGGATACCACTTTGTGCTAGCTTTCTACTTGGGATCGTTTCCCTGTAGGCTTCTGGTTCAAACCCGTAGTTGACGAAGAACGGTGATTCGTTCGTGGATTCTTGCTTCGCGCTGTTGTATGCGAATTGGGCCATGGGTAGCAGTTCTGCCCAGTTTTCCTGTGGGTAGTTGATATAACAGCGGAGGTATTGTTCAAGAGTCCGGTTCATTCGCTCGGTTTGACCGTCTGTTTGCGCGTGTGCTGTGGTAGCGAGCTTGCTCTTCGTTCCTAGTTGGCGCATTACTGTTTGCCAGAATTCTGAGGACATAAGCTTGTCTCTGTCCGATACCATTTCTTCCGGCATTCCGTGATCCGCGAAGATGGTTCGTAGGAATGTGTAGGCGAGCTGTTCTGCGTTGGATGCCTCGAGGTAGGGCAAGAAGTAGGCGTACTTCGTGAGTCGATCGACAAAGACGAGAATCGAGTCGTACGGGACTCCCGTGAGAGGATCCTTTGACCTAGGTAGTTTGGTAACAAAGTCCAACGTAATGGACTGCCATGGTCGTTTGGGTGCTTCCAGCGGCTGTAGTAGGCCATAAGGTGCATGTGTCGCGGCCTTGCTTCTGATGCAAAGATCGCACTGCGAGACTGCACGCTGTACGGTTTTCCTTAGTCCTGGGAAGTAGTAGTTCCTCGTGATTCTTTCTGCTGTCCTGTCGATGCCCTGATGTCCATGTGCTGGGGCTTCGTGGATGTCTTTTACCAGTGCTTCTCGTAACCGTGTTGGTACGTAGATGAGTCCTTTGAAGAGAAGCGTTCCTTCTCCATCTTGAGCAATACGCGGGTCGTCCTCAAGCGCTAAAAGTTCCTGCGCGAAGGAGTCCTGCGCGTATGCTTCTCGGATCTTCTGGTGCCATGGGTTGGCTTCGATGCGTAGCATAGGTAGAGTTTGTCTGGCAAGGAGGAGCGATCCATCGCTATCCGCTGCGAAGATTGCAGGGTGCGGCTCGGTTTTTCCTTCCATGTAATCCACTCTTCGGCTGAGCGCGTCAGCTGCGGCGTTGTCTGATCCCTTTCTGTAGGTGATCTTGAAGTCATAGGAGGCCATTTCCTCTGACCAGCGAACCTGTCGTCGGTTCAATTCCTTGGTCGTGGTGAAGCGTGTGAGGTTCTGATGATCACAGCGTACTATCACCTGGTGGCTTGCTCCTTCGAGGTAATGTCGCCATTGCTTGAATGCTGCGACGATGGCCAGAAGCTCTTTATCGTGAATATCGTAGTTGAGTTCTGCCGGGGTGAACTTCCGTGAGTAGAACGCGACGGGGTGCCATCTGCCTTCTTTGTCAGGCTGGCTGAGACATGCTCCAAGGGCGAATCCTGACGCATCAGTTTCCACTTCGGTGGCTTTGTCGGGATCGTATATCCCAAGCACTGGGGCTTCGCAAAACATCCGTTTAAGCGAATCAAATGCCCTTTGCTGATCGTCTTCCCATTTGAAGCCATGCTCTTTTCGCGTGAGCCTAGTTAAAGGTTCCGTGACTCCGGAGTAGTTCCAAATGAACTTCCTGTAGAAGTTTGCGAATCCTAGGAAGGACTGTACTTCCTTGATCGTCTTTGGTACTGGCCATTCTCTAATAGAATCCAGTTTCGAGTCGTCCATGCCGACGTGACCTGGGGTGATGATAAAGCCTAAGAATTCCGTTTTCTGGATGTGCCATTCGCACTTCTCGGGTGCGATGGAGAGGTTCTTTGCTTGGAGGGCTTCTAGGACCTTTCGTACATGCTTTTTATGTTCCTCAAGGGTTTCTGAAAAGATGAGGATGTCGTCGAGGTAAGCCATGCAGAAGATATCCAAGTATTCTCGTAGTGTGTCGTTAACGAGATTCTGGAATGTTGCCGGGGCGTTAGTAAGCCCGAATGGCATTACCGTATACTCGTAGAGTCCTAGCCTCGTTCTGAAGGCTGTTTTCCATTCTTCCCCTTCTTTAATCCTGACCAGATGGTATCCGTCCCGGAGGTCCAGCTTCGTGAAGTACTTTGCTTTCCCTAACTTGTCCTGGAGCTCGTCGATGCGAGGGAGGGGGTACCGGTTCTTGGTCGTGATGTCGTTCAGCTGTCGGTAGTCGACACAGAGGCGTAGCTTGCCGTTCTTTTTCGGGACGAAGAGGATCGGGTATCCGGCTGATGACGTGGAGGGTCGGATGTATCCTCGTTCGAGGTTCTTCTCGATGTAGTCCTTAAGC
Source organism: Neofusicoccum laricinum (assembly GCA_029906385.1). Lineage (NCBI taxonomy): Eukaryota > Fungi > Ascomycota > Dothideomycetes > Botryosphaeriales > Botryosphaeriaceae > Neofusicoccum > Neofusicoccum laricinum. The sequence continues at coordinate 606,976 of CP123727.1, forward strand.
TCTTCCATTTCCTTTTCTGACAAGGAATAAATGGGCTTGTAAGCTGGCTTCGTGCCTGCTTTGAGCGGGATTTCGTGGTCCCATGCCTGGTGTTTTGGCAGGTCTCCTTTTCTCCTTTCTCGGCAAACGGCCGTGAGATCCCAGTACTCGCTGGGTACCGTTTCCATTTCAGGTATCGGAGGTCCTCCATGTAGGTTTAGGCTGCCGTGTTGTCCCTTATGAATCCTCGCGGGGTCGTCTCCTCCTAAGGGAGCTGCGTAGTCCCCGTTCTCTAGCCCTTTTCGTTGGGCTCTGGCCAGTGCTCTCTGTTGCACTGCCGGCGAGGGTTTGATGTATATGAGGCAGACCTGATGTCCTTGGCGTCTCATACGCTTGAATGCTTCTCCTGAGATGATTTGGACGTCGATTTGAGGCTCTAGGGCTGCTAATTGCTTACGCGAAGCCTTACTCTTAGCCTTACGCCGCTTCCTCGTAGTCCTTTGTGTAATGGGTTGCACTTCCCCATCGAGGAGGCTTCGTTGCTTGTCCTGGTCCTGGCTTACTCCGTCCTCGGGGTAACCGTTGATGTTGCCGTCGCGGGGTCTTACGCCATCCTGGTGGACCGTGTTGGGTGTATCGTTTCGCTCAGTAGGGCTTATTCCTACCGATGGGTTACATTTTACCGAGGAGACTTCGCTACCTGCGTCGTAGTCCTGGTCCTGACTTATACCACTGTCGGAGTTGCCTATACAGTTGCCACATTTAGGCCTTACACTGGCTACTTCCCGTGTTGATGCTGCTAGGAGTGTCCTTAGGGTATCCATCAACCCGTTTCTTCTCTCCAGCCCTTGTTTTCGTAAGAGGTTGTCAAGGTCCTCTTGGAAAATGATGGAATCTTCTTTCCCAAAGTCGAAGATTGGTCTTTGGGTTCTGACCCAGGGCATTCCGAGAATGAGATCGTGCCCGGGTACTCGCTGAACGTCGAGGGAGATCTGTTCCTGATGATTTCCTATCTGGAGGGTTACTTCCTCCGTTTCAATCTTTACCCAGCCTTCTCCGTAGGCTGCTTGGGAGCCATCAAACCCGCTAAGGGAGTATGGTTCCTGTTTCTTACGGTAGGGGATGTTCATCTTCTGCACAAGCTCGTTGTGGATGAAATTTCCGCTTGATCCTGTGTCGATCAGGATTCTCGTGGGTACTCCGTTGAGTATTCCCTGCGTTTTGAACTGTTTCCATAGGTTTGGTCCGGTGAGAATTTCCGTATTCGAGGTGCGTGATACCATATTAAGGGACCTAAACTGCGGCCCCTGCTGTTGTCCCTTGGCTGCAGGGCCGTCTAGTTTTTTGACTGGTGCCTCTGGTTGTTCCATAGTAGGAAGAGGTTGTGGTGAGTCCATCCGTTCGAACTCCATCCTTCTATTTCCCACTTCTCGATAATTCGGTGTGTACCATCTTGTTGTACTCGTACCGGGAACCAGTGATTTTCGTTCTTCTGACGTTGGTGCGTCCTGCACTGATGGTCGATGCACGAGATCCATGCGATCTGCCGATGCTTCTTGTGCCGGGGGTTGAGACGTTCGTCGTCCTCTGGGAGGATCTGACTGCTTGGCCTCGGGATCTGACGAAGGGCTTTCCATCTCACGCCTGGGACGGCTATTTCCATACTAGGAAACAGTCTGGCCCTTTCTTCCTCCTGGGCGAGTATCCTCTGGACTGCCAGGTTGTCCTCCAGGGTGACTTCGTCTGTTTCTATGTGACGATCTTCGTAGACGCGTGTTTCCCATAGCTGATCCCCTTGTACCTGCCAGGTGACTAACGCGAGTCCCTGCTGGTTATCTGGGATCCAGATGCCTTGCTCCGGTCCGCTGTGGTGGAAGGGAATCTTGGCGATGATGCCGTGTTCCTCTACTTTCTCAAGGAGCCTGTTGATAGCGCCTGCTAACGGGCTCTCCTCCACTTCTGCGAGGTTTCTTTCATCGGAGCTGTCTTCTTCGGCTTCGGTACTGTCGTAGAACTTGTCGTTTTCACTTTCGATGATCTCGTCGTCGAGCGGGAATGATTCGACAATATCGTCGAGGTCGAACACCTCTTCGTTCCTTGTGAGCATAGCGATGCCCCTTGACTTCTTCGGGTACCATCCCGTAGCGTCCTTGTCGCTTTGATGCGTTCGACAATTATCGTTAAAGCATGCCGTCCAGCTTAGCGTGGCGTGGTTCTCCTGGCGAGATACGGTTGATGCTTCGCGTTGAGCGCTTGAGGTTTGCTTCTCTTCTTTCCTATTACGAGGGTTCTGCGGACACGTAGGCGAGAAGTGTTTGTCGCTGCCGCAGGTAATGCAGAGTCGATCCTTGTAGCGCTGCTTTTGCTCGTCTGTCCAGTTTGGATTCGGGCCTTTGGGTTTCTTGTTGTAGTTGTTCCGACCCCTGTTATCCTTTTTCTTATCCTGGCGGTTGGCGGCGTCGAGAGCCATGGCGTCTCCTCCTTCCAACGTGGTGCGTTCGCGGCGTGGCCTGGTCGTGTTTGCCTGCGGGTCACCCTTTCTTTCGAACCACCTGTTGGTCCTTCTTCGGTCCCTGTCGGTTGCTAGGCGGATGAGTTCTGAAAGCGTTTCTGGCTCGTCGTGGTAGGACATGGCTTCCTTGATTTCGTCCTTTAGGCCTCGGTAGTACAGTTGTCTGAGCGTGTAGTCCGAGTGCTCTCCGGCGACGTAGGCTGCTTCCTGGAATTCCGCCGTGTAGTCGAGTACTGACTTCTTCTGCTGAATCCTAAAGAGGATCTGGTTGGCGCGTTTGGCCTCGTCGATGGCGTTGAACGCTTCCTGGAGCTGCTTGGCGAAGGTCCTGTAGTCGGAGAAGATGGCTTGAGTCTGGGGCGACCATTGCCAGTGCGGCTTCTCCTGAGTCTCTCTCTTGTAGGGCCTGAACCACTTCTCTGCTGCTCCTCGAAGGAAGGTGCTGGCGTAGCGAACCTTGTCTGCGTCGTTGCCGAATTGTCCTTTGGCGAAATGCAGGTAGTCCTCTAGCTGCATAAGGAAGCTTTGCGTCTTGGTACGCTCACCATGGTAAAGGTCCGGTTTCGGCACCTTGACTCTGGTGGATGGTTTCTTTGCGGCATCTGGCTCGGTGGCCTGATCCTGTCTGTTCCTCAGGATGCGATTCTCGGTTCGCAGTTCCTGGATCATCTGCATGAGATCTCTCATGGTAGGCTCCGTTTGCTCCTGATGAGCAGGCTGAGCGGCCTCTTGAGCCGGCGTCTGAGGAATCGCTGGACGACCTTGTCCTGCGCTGACGTCTTCCATATTGACCGTGCTCATTGCTGTTTCCTAAACTCGTTAGGGGGTGATACCTTACCCGATGTTCTCTTCCCTTCCTTGCAAGGATGGTGGTCAAAGTGTAACGGCGGGCCTCTGCCTCTAAGGATCAAACACCAAAGAGGGTGGTGAGCCGTGTGAGGGTTTACCTTGAGTGGGTACAAGGGAGGGTGTGAGAGAACGAAGTGACGAACACACGTGACTAAACACTACGTGCGAAGGCCGTGTTACCAATAGAGTCCAAATTCTATTGTGAAGTTGACCACGAAGGGTCAAGTATCTAGCTAAGTGAGTGTGCTTATATACTGTGGGAAAGTTGTGACAATCTGGTGGTGCCGTCTCTCAAGGGCACCGCTGAGCGTGCCGTTACTTGAGGGCACGAGTTGGTGTGCCGTTTATTGAGGGCACAGGTGGGGCGCACGTGCTGTCTCACGTGAGGAGTCTTGTGACCTCGGATCCTTGTGCCTTCCGACTTCTCACTGTTCCGTCGGGTTGATCCTCAACTCTCTGCCTGTGACGGCTGCGCCGTAACACCAAGGATAATGTCATATCCTGGGATAGATATAAAGTCTAGGTTAATGTGTTCTTTATAGTTGCTAAGTGACATGGGCGAATCTCCGGTTTCGATTCTGACCCATCCGTTGCCGTAGGTGGAGGGTGATCCGTCCACTGTACTAAGCTCGTACGGTTAGTCTTTTGCTTGGTGCCAGAGGCCGTACTTAATGGCGAATGGCGGATGAATGAAGTTACCCTGCGCGCCGCTGTCGATCATGGCACTTGCTCTCTTTCCGCAGAAAGTGACTTCTACGTAGAGTAATTGGTGAAGATCTGATCCGGTGGGTATTGGTCCGTTCGATGTGCGTGATACCTGGTTGAGGGACCTAACTAACGGCCCCTCCTAGGGTCCCTAACTAGGGAGGCCGTTTAGTTTTTTGACGTTGGTCGGCCATGGACTTCGCTATGTATATAGTCTTCCCATTCGTTGACTTAAATGTATGCTTGCTTCCAGTCGGTCCAATTGCCGTTTTTGGTCACCCTTGTCCAGTAGACTTTGTCGTTCCGCACTTGGTATTTGAAGGTTGGATGATGATTGAGCTTTTCATCGGGAATCCATTTGAGCGTTCGATTCTGGATTGTTGCCGTTCCGTGTTGACAGAGAATTCTTGCTAATTCTCGTAGAGAATCGTAGTCCGCCTGCTCGCGTGCTAAGAGACCTTGGTGGTGTCCTTCAACGAGCGTTGTTTCTGGAGTTACCGGGAGTTCGTATTTTTCTCCGTTTTGCTCAATGCGAGTTTCCCAGAGGGTTTCCTGTCGCCATTCCCATATAGCCATAAGGGCGAGGTTCCTCTAGTCCGGGATCCAAACCGTTTGACCGTGATTGCCGCATTCGTTTTCCAGGTAGTAACTGATGCCGTATCGTTGAGCGAGCACTTCGAGCGAGGTGAGAGTGCTCCGTTTTTCGTCCGTTGTAAGGGCCTCTCCCTCTTCTTTTCCTGTGCATTCGCTAAGTTCGCTTCGATCTGGGGTGCTGTCGTACAGTTCCCCTGTGTCGCTGTCTACCAAGTCAGAGTCTTTTGGGAACGCGTCGACAAGGGCGTCGAGCTGAGGTTCTTCGGTAACTCGTGTGGTGACATTAACTTGTCGGCTTTTTCCTGGTTTACGGGGGTACCATCCCGTGGCGTCTTTATTACTTTGGTGGATCGTGCAGCTGTCGTTGTAGTATGCGGTCCAGCTTATGGCTGCGTGCGCTGCTCGCTGCTGGTTGATCTTCTCGAAGGCTGCCAGCTCCTCCCTGGAGTCTTTGCGTACGGCCGCCGCGTGGCTGCGGCTTTTCTTAGGCCGTAGCGGGCAATCGTGCCCTAGCTGCCACTTATCTCCGTAGTAGACATAGAGTTTCTTCGCAAATCGTTCTTGCTGCTCCGGTGTCCATCTTGTCTGCGTGTTCTTGTTTCGTCCCTTCCATCCATTGTTCCGTCCCTTGTTATTCCTGTCTTGACGGGTAGAACTGTCCAGTTCTATGGCCTCGCCGCCATTCTGAGTGTGGCGTGGCTTGATTGTCCGTGTCGTGTTGGCAGGGTACCGTTCCGTTTGTCGCTCCCAGAGGCGCTCGTCCAGGCGCCTGGCTAATTCGATCATTGTGTCCAGCGTTTTGGGGTAGCTGTGGAAAGCCATAGCATCCTTAATGTTCGGCTTGAGTCCCTTATAGTAGTGGTCGCGTTGGGCTTGATCTAACCATCCCTCCAAGAATGCGGCTGCCTGTCGGAACGTAGAGGTGTAGTCCGAGACTAATCCTTTCTGCTGCAGGGTCATGATCTTCTGAGTTACTTGCCGGACTTCGTCCACGTCGTTGAAGGCGCGCTTGAGATGTTCCACGAATTTGTCGTAGTTATTGAACATGTCCCGAGTGTTCTTGGACTGTTCGTTCTTGTCCTTGTGGAGGTGTTCGTTGAGGTAGGGTTCGAACCATCGCTCTGCCGTTCCGCGAAGGTAGGTAGATGCAAAGAGAACCTTGTCTTCCTTAGATTCGAACTGGTCGTCATAGATACGGATGTATCGTTCGAGTTAGGAGGTAAAGCCTTATAGCTTCTATCGGTTACTATCGAAGGTATCGGGGTTCCGGAGTTTGATTTTCCTTGGCCTAGGGGTCGCTTGTTCTGCTTAAAGCTGTTCGACCTGTTCTTATAGGCGTTGGATGGTTGATATTAGCTAAGCCGGGGTCGGCTACTAAGTCGGGGCGTTGCTTATCTCGGTATCGGACATTAACTATGTTAGAGATGGCGTTCTAGGGGATACTTCTCTTCGGTTTTTCTTAAAACCTTCCTTCTCTTATAAGGATGGTGGTTAAAGTGTAACGGTAGGCTCCTTCTACTAAGCTTCGGAGTCGCTTAGTAGGTTAGTAGAAACCGAAGGGTTTACCTTAAAGAGACAAGAGGAGGATAGCGGTATAAAGAGGGAAGTATTACGTAATAGCGCGGTGCGTAATAAGCTTATTACCTCCAAATTAATAGGGTTTAAATTGGAACTTTGAGTTGACCACGAAGGGTCAAATGTCTAGCTAAGGGAGTATAACTATATACTACTAGAAAAGCTATAACAATCTAGATTTATTCGGGTTGGATCTGTAGGAGTGGGATCTGAGGTGGATGGATCTATAAGGCTTAGATCTATACAGATCTAAGTGTAGGTCCGGGTCACGGATGTGCGTAGGGCGCACGTGACGTTAGCGCCCAACCACCTTCCTAGTTTCCGACATTCGTTGGTGCGAGGCGATCGCTATGTTTACCTATTCCGCGCCCGCTTACCTCTATCCTTTCGGGGATTCTAGCCCTTAATCCTTCGTCCCTATAGGCCTTCTTTACGTAGGGGACTCTATCTTCCGTTCTATCCCGTAACCGCGTTATCCCTTGCGGTCCTATCTCCCGTACGGGTTCCCCGCCCTTAGGATCCTAAAGCCCGCTTCCTTAGAGGTTCGTAACATGTACTCCCTTAAAGCCTCGCTTTCCTTCTAAGAGAGGGAATAGATTAGCTTAAACGCGGGCTGCGTTCCTAGGATAAGGGGTATCTCGTGATCCTAAGGTTAGTGTTTTAGTAGGCTTCCTTTTCCTCTTTCTTTAAAGACTTGTGCGTATTTCTAGAGTTCTAGGGGTACCGTTTCTAGTTCTAGTATTAGCGGTTTAACTCCGCTAGTAGGCCTTATAGTTCCGTCGTTATTAACTACTTACTAGGTCCCGACTACCGAAATGCCTCGGACTGCGTAGCTCTTATCCCATAGAAGATTCCTACTTCGTAAAGTAGGTAGGCTATAGCGTCTCTCGATCCTCTAGAAGTAGTCTCCTCCGACTAACTTTAGGCCGTTATTCTCTTTTAGAGGTCCCGTTTTATCGTTTTAGTCGTTCGACTCGGGTACGTCCGCCCTGCGCATGCGTGCTGTGATGCGTTGCTCTATTTCCTGGCTTGGTCTAACGTAGACTATAAACGCTTTTTCTCCCCTACGCTTTATGCGCTGTAGGGCCGCTAAGGAGATTTCTTAGATATCGATAGTACTTTTCTTTTCCTTATCGTTCCGGCTCTAGTCGTACTCGGGCTTCTTACTCTGGCGTGTCGACTCTAGCTCATCGTTTCGGCTTCTTTACTCGGGTACGTCCACCCTGTTCGTCCTTTTCGCGGTAGCGAGGTGTCTTTCGTATAGTTCGTCCGGGAAGGTAATTGTTCCCCTCCTCTAGTTGATGTATGGTGCATGCGTCTTTAACTATAGTATCCTAAGGATAATATTATGTCTGTTAAACAATAAGGGTTCACAACAGCGGTATAGAGACAGTCTACGATAAGTCGTTTAATTCTTCTACCTATTAGCGGCACACGGAAGATATACGTGTGCGTCACGTGCTACGCTAAACCCTAATTGGTCCTCGTTAATCGGATCCTTCTCGGCATTAGCTTCCCTTCAGATATGGGGCTTAAAAGCCAACTCGCTTAGTCAGCTAAAATCCACCCAGGTATAGTAGCCCTTAGGCTGTTTATTTAACACTCCTACTTAGCCGTGGAGCGTCGGCTGCAAACCTAGCTGTTAGATAAAGCTGGTAAAGCGGTCTCTTACTAGGGGTTTAGTTAGCCCGTCCGCCACTATGTCCTTACTACAAACATACTCGATCTGCACTCGATTCCTTTGAACAAGGTCTCGAACATTATGATAGTGCACGTCGATATGCTTTAACCGTTCATGCACGTAAGGGTCCTTCGCTAGGGCTAACGCGGCCTGATTGTCTCCCTTTAGACTTATAGTGCTGTTAAACTTCTCGTTCTCGAATAGTACTGCACGATAAGGGGATAACCCGAGGTATTCGCCTACGCCCATCTCTCGAAGTAGTTATGTAAGCCACTAAGATTCCTTAGCGCAGGCGGACATTGCCATATACTCGGCTTCTATAGTAGAGGTAGCTACTAATCTTTACTTTTAGCTCCTCTAGCTAATAGGACCGTTACCGAGTAGGAAGATATATCCGAGGATGGACTTCCTGTCTGTTTTATCTATAGCGTAGTCCGAGTCCGAATACCCTATAAGCCCTGCACTCCCACTGTCCCTGTAGACTATCCCGAGATCGGCTGTTAATCTAAGGTACCGCAGTAGGCCCTTAAGTGTATAGCCGTAATATTCTGCTAGATCACTTAGATATTGGCTTAGCCGGCCAATTGGGAACGCGATGTCTGGACGCGTAAGAACCGCAAGGTACATTAGCTTTCTAACAGCATACTGATACTCTTTTAGGTCGATTCGCTTATCGTTTAGCCCAGAGGGGCGGAGAGCGTCGTATCCGTTTAGCGGTAGCGTTGCTGGTCTTAACTTATCCTTTTCCATGTAAAGAGTTTAAAGTGTTTCTTATAAATAGTAGGACTGATTAAGACGTAGCGTTCTGCTCTTTCTATTACGAGTAACTTTAATACTAAGGATCTTCTTTATCTCCCCTAGGTCCTTAATCTTAAAGACCTTGCTGATAGCGGTTTTAAACCAGATAATATCCTTAATCTTTAGAGCAGCGATTGGGATGTCATTAACGTAGACTAGTAAGATGATTTTTCTTTCGTAATGGATGAGTAGGTAGGGGTCGGCTGCGCTCTAACGGAAACTAAGATCTTTAAGCGCTCCAATGCAGTTGTTATTCCAATCTCGTACGGCTTGTTTAAGGCCGTATAGGCTGCGTAGGAGTTTAAAGACCCTTCCTAGTTTAACTATTACTCCCTCTAGAGGGGCCATGTAGATGTCTTCTTGGAGACGTGACTCAGTGAAGGCATTGTTGACGTTAACCTAGTAGAGCTCTAAGTTAAGGAGCCCTACGATTGCTAGAAACGTTCGAAGCGTCTCGTAACGAACGGTTGGAGCAAAGGTATCCCAGAAGTCGTATCTAAATCGTTGGGTGAATCCTCGTGTAACAAGGCGAGCTTTAGCCTTTTTAAGCGAGCCGTCGGTATTAAGTTTTGGCTTAAATACCCACTTGCTTGTTATAATATTCACTCCCTTTGGCGGGACGGCTTCTTCCCAAGTTCTATTACCTGTAAGAGCAGTAAGTTCATCCTCTATAGCGCGTTACTATAGGGTACCAAATTGTGGGTCTCCTACTGCTTCCTTATAGGTCTTAGGGGTTGGGATCTCTAGTCTAATAATCGTCCGGAGTTGTGCAGATAGTGCGTAAAACACTTACGCTTCCGGCTCCTTATAGCACTTAAGTAGTGTTTAGCTAATAAGTGTAAATAGGCTCCGTAGCACCTTTAGTTCTAGCTCGTCTGTAGATGAGTCCTCCGGCGATCTCTTTCGTTTAGGGATAAAGACTCCCCTAAACCTTTATATTCTAGGGGTACTACTTGGTACAGCGTCCTAATTGTCTAGTTAACGGTCTTATTCCTCTCTTTCAGCAGCCGGGGGCTGCGGTTCTTACTAACTTTCGTTAGTAGTAACCGCTTTACTAGCTTCTAGCTGCTAGGCTTCTTCCTCTTCCTCTACGGGAGGCTCTGAAGCAAAAAGGACTTTTCGCGGACGTCTAACTGGACGTCTCTCGGGGATAGTATTTGACGTTGGTTTAACCTTGAGGTTTAGGTCAATATCCCCTCCTTTTTCTTGCTCTATAAACCTTACGCTATGGCTGCGGATCACCCTTCGAAGGTCTAGGGCCTATAGACGATAATATTTTTCTATTTCGTCCATATATCCTATAAATACTCCCACTCTTCCTCGGTCTATTAACTTGTCATGTCTAGATCCGACTGGAAGAGACTTTGGATTAACGTAGGAGTATACCTTGCAGCCCTAAACACGTATATGGTCGATACTTGGCTTTTGACCAGTGAACGCTTCTTTAGGGCTTGTGGGTTTTCCGTTAATAAGAGGTCCAGCAGTAGTCCGATTCCGTAGGTATACGTTAGTCTCGGCTGCCTCCACCTAGAACTTAACTGGGAGCTTTGCGTCTTTTAGCATTGCCCTAACGTTGGTCTCGGTGGTCTGGATGGCTCGTTCAGCTACACCATTCTGACTTGACTAGTGGGGAATAGTGTACTAAGGAACAATTCTAAGGGTTGCGTACTACTAGTTAAGAAGTAACTTTAACTCGGTAGCGTTATCGCTGCGGATAGCGAGTAGTTTGGCTCCCCCTTAGAGTTCTACCTTTAGACGCCACTGTCGTAGGGCGTTTAGCGCGTCTTCCCTTCTCTTAAGCGCGATTGTCTAAACCTTCCTTGAGTAATTGTCTACGATTTCAAGAAAGTAGGAATATCCCGCCTAGGAAGTTAGTAGCGGGCCGTAAACATCGATTAAAATAAGTGATAAGCTCGTGGCTTTCCTATTACTTACGTAGTGTCCCTTCTTATTCTTAATCTTGGTAAGGGCATATATACTACACACGTGGTCTTCCTCTTTTAGCGTAAGGATCGGGTCGGCGAGAGTTATAACCTTATGTAGTTCTCCTAGCTTCTTAGTTCCCATATAGGCAAACCTTCGGTGCTAGAGTTCGAATCGATTCCTTAACGAATCTGCCTTCGGTTCTAGCGTATCGGGTAATTGCTTTAACCCGGCGTTAGTTATGTCGTTGTCCTTATCTGACTAGGCAGGCTCTAGTAATCTTAAGATGGGTTACTGCTCGGCACAGTAGGCAGACAGCGCTTTTAGGTTCACGCGGTCTACTATATAGACTCCCCCATTCTTAGGTGTACTAAGAATGGTATTGTTGTCTTAATCCTTAAGGTAGAGGTACTTGTCGTTAAAGCTTCCCTTAAGGCCGCTCTTGCATAGCTATCGGCCTAAAAGGAGGTTTACACCAAGCTTTAGAACATAGAGTATAGAAGTTAAACGAATAGAATTACCGCGCCTATCTAGTAACATAGCTGAGCCGACGTAGTCGGCGTATAGCACTCCCCCACTAACTTTAATCGTTCGCCTCATAATACGTGTTAGAGGTCTACTAAAAAGTTAGGGTTTATTAGTCATATGTGCTAAGGCGGTAGAATCCGCTATCTAGTGTTCTCTAGGGATCTTACTGGTGGCGGTTCTAGAGAGGGCGGCAATTTCGTCTAATACTTCTTCGTTATAGCTGCTAGATTCTTCGCCTATAGCAGCTAGGTCCTGGGTATCATCCTTCTCGTTGGCCGAGAAGGCCTTTAACTGGTTAATTTACCTCTAGAGTTCTTGGATTTATTTCTCGGCTCTAGAGCGGGCTTTCTGCGATCGGCGCTTCTTTGCGGTCTCCTTAGCTGCCGGAAGTTGAGGGCAGTCGAGGATACGGTGGCGTCCATCGCAGAGATGATACTGAAGTGGCCGCCTATCAGAGTCTAACTCGGGTTCAGACAGGTAGGGGCGGCGAGAGGGTTTAAACGCCTTCTTTATAAGCATAGCTATATTATTAGCTTTTAGCTGTACCTCCTTTTCCTTTAGTATTTGTAATACCTAAAGAGTAGTAAGATTTGGTTAGGTGTTAACCGAGTCTCGGATTGTTATATACTCTTATGGCAATGCCTGAAGGAGCTAGTCGAGCCGAGCTTTCTCACTTAAAAAAGACTTGTGCTCTGGTAGGGCAACGGCGATTTTCCTCCTAAGTATCGCGAGTTGGGTCCAGGCTTCGCTAATTATGGTTCCCTCTTAGAACTGGAAGTTGATAAAAGATTGAAGAAACTACCTTCGAGTAACTTATAGTTTGATTTTATACTTTTCCTTAAGAGATTCCTAGATCAGCCTTGACTCTTCTAGCTCTCGGACTCGCTCGCGATCATCTTTATCAATGTAAATACGTAGCCAGTATCTGGCCTTCGCGTCGTCTCTTTCTAAATTGAACCTAAGCCCGGGGCTTGTTGTTGCAGTAACTATATGGAACAGTCCCTCTCCTTAAAGCCACTCCTTTATTAAAGAGAACCAGTCGTCTTTATTATTGTAGGAGAGGACCGGGACAGGACGACGCTTAGCAAAGTCTTACGAAGACATAGCGAAGGGGAAGGTGTATTTCGAAATAAAGTAATCGAAAGAGTTATAAACGCAGTAAAATGAGTGTACTACGGTTAATCGGGTCCAGGCTGTTGGACTTAAAAGTTAGGGTAAAGAGTTGTTAAAGCGAAATAGCAAGATACTATAGTCCGGCAAGTTAAGCGTTTATCGGATTTTCGATTGAATCGTCTGCTCCTCTTAAGGTATAGATAGATAACGAGGTGGCTGTTTCTCCTAGCACAAGCCTAGGCCTTAGGCGACAGCTTCCTAAAATATGCTTGTTTCTCCTCTTAACGGAGACCGTATCTAGCTACCGGTACTAGGTTGCTTACAGACCGACTGCAGAGGCAACACGTCTTTTCGTAAACGTTTACGGGATCTAATACCCAGCGGGAACGCTTAGACTGCTCTAGTAGGTATACGAACCCGGGCTTATAACCTATTAAACAATAAGGGTTCATAGCAGCGGTATAGAGACAGTCTACGATAAGTCGTTTAATTCTTCTACCTATTAGCGGCACACGGAAGATATACGTGTGCGTTACGTGCTACGCTAAACCCTAATTGGTCCTCGTTAATCGGATCCTTCTCGGCATTAGCTTCCCTTCAGATATGGGGCTTAAAAGCCAACTCGCTTAGTCAGCTAAAATCCACCCAGGTATAGTAGCCCTTAGGCTGTTTGTTTAATAATGTCCTAGGATAGATATAAAGTCTAGATTAATATATTCTTTATAATTACTAAGTGATATAGGCGAATCTCCGGTTTCGATTCTAACCCATCCGTTACCGTAGGTAGAGGGTAATCCGTCCACTATACTAAGCTCGTACGGTTAGTCTTTTACTTGGTACCGGAGGCCGTATTTAATAGCGAATAGCGGGTGAATAAAGTTACCCTACGCGCCGCTATCGATCATAGCACTTGATCTCTTTCCGCAGAAAGTGACTTCTACGTAGAGTAATTAGTAAAGATCTAATCCGGTAGGTATTAGTCCGTTCGATATACGTGATACCTGGTTAAGGGACCTAACTAACGGCCCCTCCTAGGGTCCCTAACTAGGGAGGCCGTTTAGTTTTTTAACGTTGGTCGGCTATAGACTTCGCTATGCATATAATCTTCCTATTCGTTAACTTAAATGTATGCTTGCTTCTAGTTGGTCTAATTGCCGTTTTTGGTCACCCTTATCTAGTAGACTTTGTCGTTCCGTACTTGGTATTTGAAGGTTAGATGATGATTAAGCTTTTTATCGGGAATCCATTTAAGCGTTCGATTCTAGATTATTGCCGTTCTATATTGATAGAGAATTCTTACTAATTCTCGTAGAGAATCGTAGTCCGCCTACTCGCGTGCTAAGAGACCTTAGTAGTATCCTTTAACGAGCGTTGTTTCTAGAGTTACCGGGAGTTCGTATTTTTCTCCGTTTTACTCAATGCGAGTTTCCTAGAGGGTTTCCTATCGCCATTCCTATATAGCTATAAGGGCGAGGTTCCTCTAGTCCGGGATCTAAACCGTTTGACCGTGATTACCGCATTCGTTTTCTAGGTAATGACTGATGCCGTACCGCTAAGCGAGCACCTCGAGCGAGGTAAGAGTGTTCCGTTTTTTATCCGTTATCCGGATCTCTTCCTAGATCGCTTCTTTCCCCGTATATTCGCTACGTTCGCTTTGATCTGGGGTACTATCGTATAGTTCCCCTGTGTCGCTGTCTACCAAGTCAGAGTCCTCCGGGAACGCGTCGACAAGGGCGTCGAACTGGGGTTCCTTAGCGACTCGAGTGGTAACGTTAAGCTGTCGGCTTTTTCCTAGTTTACGGGGGTACTATCCCGTGGCGTCTTTATTACCTTAGTAGATCATACAGCTGTCGTCGTAGTATACGGTCTAGCTTATAGCTGCGTACGCTACTCGCTACTAATTATTCTTCTTAAAGGCTGCTAGCTCCTCCTCGGAGTCTTTTCGTACGGCCGCCGCATAGCTGCGTCCTTTCTTAGGCCGTAGCGGGTAATCGTACCCTAGCTACCACTTATCTCCGTAGTAGATATAGAGTTTCTTCGCGAATAGTTCTTACTACTCTAGTGTCTATTTCGTCTGCGTGTTCTTGTTTCGTCCCTTCTATCTATTATTCCGTCCCTTATTATTCCTGTCTTAACGGGTGGAACTATCTAGTTCTATGGCCTCGCCGCTATTTTGAGTGTGGCGTGGCTTGGTTGTCCGTGTCGTATTAGTAGGGTACCGTTCCGTTTGTCGCTCTTAGAGGCGCTCGTCTAGGCGCCTAGCTAACTCGATCATCGTGTCTAGCGTTTTAGGGTAGCTATAGAAGGCTATCGTATCCTTAATATTTGGCTTAAGCCCTTTATAGTAGTAATTACGCTGTACTTAATCTAACTATCCCTCTAGGAATACAGCCGCTTGTCGGAATATAGAGGTATAGTCCGAGACCGATCCTTTCTATTATAGGACTATAATCTTCTAAGTTACTTATCGGACTTCGTCCACGTTATTAAAGGCGCGTTTAAGATGCTCTACGAATTTATCGTAGTTATTAAATATGTCCCGAGTGTTCTTGGACTGCTCGTCCTCGTCCTTGTGGAGGTGTTCGTTGAGGTAGGGTTCGAACCATCGCTCTACCGTTCCGCGAAGGTAGGTAGACGCGAAGAGAACCTTATCTTCCTTAGATTCGAACTAGTCGTCGTAGATACGGATGTACCGCTCGAGTTAGGAGGTAAAGCCTTATAACTTCTATCGGTTACTATCGAAGGTATCGGGGTTCTAGAGTTTGACTTTTCTCGGCCTCGGGGCCGCTTGACCTGCTTAAAGCTGTTCGATCTACGCTTATAGGCGTTAGATGGTTGATATTAGCTAAGCCGCGGTCGGCTACTAAGTCGGGGCGTTGCTTATCTCGACGTCGGACATTAACTATATTAGAGATAGCGTTCTAGGGGATACTTCTCTTTAGTTTTCTTAAAGCCTTCCTTCTCTTATAAGGATGGTAGTTAAAGTATAACGGTAGGCTCCTTCTACTAAGCTTTAGAGTCGCTTAGTAGGTTAGTAGAAACCGAAGGGTTTACCTTAAAGAGATAAGAGGAGGATAGCGGTATAAAGAGGGAAGTATTACGTAATAGCGCGGTGCGTAATAAGCTTATTACCTCTAAATTAATAGGGTTTAAATTAGAACTTTAAGTTGACTACGAAGGGTCAAATATCTAGCTAAAGGAGTACGACTATATACTACTAAGAAGCTATAACAATCTACTTAGATAATCGTAGATAGTTAGGATCCCGTATTATCTAGTATCTTTCTTGGATAATCTATTCTTAGTATTATCCGTATGGGTCCCACGTGACTTCGGCGCTTAGCCTTGTTCCTAGTTTCCGATATTCGTCGGTATAAAGCGGTCGCTATGTTTATCTATTCCGCGCCCGCTTACCTTTTATCTTCTCCGGGATTCTAGCTTCCGTCCCTTCGTCCCTATAGGTCTTCTTCCCGTAGGGGATTCTATCTTACGCCTTACCCCGTAACTTCGTAGTCCCTTAGGGTCCTGTTTCCCGTACGGGCTCCTCGCCCTTAGGGTTATAAAGCCCGCTTCCTTAGAGGTTCGTAATACGAGACTATTACGAGAGTCCGCTTACTAGACATCCTAGAATAAAAGTAATATACTAAAACCTTACTAAAAGATATTAGTAGTTAGGATAAAGAGAAGACGTTACGAGATTCGTAAAGAACTACTACTACTATAGAAGGTATAAGCCCTATATAGACTAGAAGTAAGGACTACTAAAACCCCTACTAATATCGTAGTAGAAGTGGCTCTACGTATTAATCGACTTTATAGAAAAACTGCCCCCTTATATTCGTAATAATAGAGAGTTTAACTACTACCTAACTATTATAGACCGCCTTATAAAAGGAAGGAGCTACGAGCCCCTTTTAACCCTTAGTACTAAAGAAGTAGTTAAGGTTCTAAACCGCCGACTCTTCTATATAAGAGGATTTCCACTTAATATCGTCTTAGATAGAAGTAGCGTAATAAACTTATACCTCTACTAACGAATCCTCGAACGCTATAAAGTAAAGGTAAAGATATCGACCTCTTACTATCCCGAGACCGACGGACAGAGCGAGAGCTTAGTAAAAGGTATAAAAAGATACCTCCGCCTCTATATTAACTATACCTAAGATAACTAGGCAGACTTCCTACTATAAGCCGAATTCTAAGCTAATATATATATTAGTATATCGATAGGAGTATTACTCTTCTTCGTAGATAACGGATTCTACCTAAGAATAGGAATTAAACCGCCTAGAACCTATAACGGCCCGGGAGCAGCCGAAGTAATAAGAGCAGACCGACTTATTATAAGAACTAATATAATAAGAGAGTTCCTTTAAGAATAGCTAGTCTAGATCTAGGAGGAGTAAGCCCGATATATAGATAAGTTCCGTTAACTACACCCGGTATTCCGAGTAGGTGACAAGGTCTTTATTAATATAAGGAACTTTAAACTTAGACGGAATAGTAAATTACTATTACTAAAGAACCTAGGACTATAGGAAATCATACGATATATCGACGGTAAAGCGTATAAGGTAGCTATACCTCTATATATATAAGAATAAGGAATCTTTAACGTCTTCTACCTATAGAAGTTATATCTTACGCTAGATAACCCGTACCCTAGATAGGTATAAGAACTAGGCCCTATATACCTTATCTTTAATAATAAGGATAAAACCATACACGAGGAATAGAAAGTCCTCGAAGTTATCGACTACCGAAACTCTAGATACGGGGTCTAATACAAAGTCACTTTTATAGGAAACTAGGATAAATAGAATACTAACCCACTATAGTAATACTAGACAAACTATAAAAACGCGCCTAATAAGATCCGGGAATATTATATATACTATAAGAACGCGCCTAAGATGCCTAATTTCTTTTTAGAGCTTAGAGGACCTCGCTTAGAAGAGGGGGGGGTAGTATTAGGCCCCTTAGGTAGTACTACTATAGACTATAGAGTAACTAACTAGCAGTAGCTAGTAACTAGGAGGAAGACCCGGTTACGTACTAGGGCACGTATATAGCGCTAGGTATATAGTACGGGCCTAGCGCTAAGCGACTAGGTATATTTACCCTTCGCCCTCTCTTTCTAGACTCTCTTTCCTTTTCTCCTTATATATAGATTTTTAGTTAAGAGTAATACTACCCTTTCGGCTTTACTACCTTATACTACTATACCTAGGTAGATTTTAGTAGTAGAGCGAGTTGGTTTTCTAGAGAGTTAATCTAGTTAGAAAACTAAAGGTCCGAAAAGAACCCGATTAGCGAGAGCCAATTAGGGTTTAGTATAGTACGTAACGCACACGTATATCCTCCGTATACGGCTAATAGGTAGAAGAATTAAACGACTTATCGTAGACTATCTCTATACCGCTACTATAAACCCTTATTGTTTAATAATAGCGTAATAAACCTTTTAGCGATTATTCTAAGGTTAAGCCCTAATAATAGCTAAGACTTTAACCTATTAGACTTATTAGAACTAGATTATTAGTATAGTCGTATACTAGAATTACTAGAATTACTAGAATTACTAGAGATACCGGAAGCACCGGAAATACTAGAATTAACGAGAGGTATAGGATCCTTAGAATAGTTAATCTATAGTATACGAATAAGTAATAGGCTTAGGAATCCTAAGAAATAAAGTAGATACTATAATAGATAATAGCTTAGATAAGCGTACTTAATAGTAAGGTAGAATAACTTAAAAGGAAGAATTAAACTTAAAAAGAAGAAAACGATACGAATTCTCTTCCTACCCTAATAAATACTTCTAGCGAATCTTCGAATAAAGCTCGCCCGCTAAACGATAAGCTAACTAAGAACCTTAGACCTCTTACTAAGTTCTTAGGTAATAGGAATAAACTAGAACCCTAGATCTCTTAGATACTAGTAAAGCTAGCCGTAGACTATTACTACTATAACGAAACGACTAAGTTCTTTATACTCTATAATAGGCTCTAGGCCGAGGTAGCTCGCTAGCTATAGCCCTAGGTCTAGACTAGTATTAATACGAATAGTATAACTATATAGTATCTACTAGATTAACTCCGCCTATTATTTAGCGACCTCTATATGTAAGAAAAGGCCTAGCGTAAACTATATAAGCTACGCTAAACTAATAAGCCTTTTATAGAGTACTTTATAGAGTTCTATAAGTTAGTACTAGAGGCTAGGGGTACTAACTAGCTAGACGAAATCCTTAAGGCCTATTTAGAAGTAGGGATTAGCTAGGAGCTCTAATAAAGTATAATTAGCCTTAGAGATATAAGCTAGTCTTTTAAGGACTACTATACCGAGCTAAAACGCGTTAGTAATTAACTAGAAGCATTTAACTTACGTAATAATAGTAAGAGAGCTTAGTAGGGCTAGTAGTAAGGCTAGTAGCGTAGCTAGAATAAGGTTAGCTTAGTAGAATCTACTAGTAAGTAGCTAGATATAACGGTAGTATAAGAGTCTAGAGCCTCGGGAGAAGCCTTAGAGGATTATCGGCGGATTACGTAATACTAAGTCGTTCTTATATTTAAGTCGTTCTCTTCTCTTTCTCCTCTTCTTCTTCTTCTTCTCTCTTTAAGTCTTAGCTTAACGTATATAGCGTAATAAACCTTTTAGCGATCATCCTAAGGTTAATATTATAAATATAGCTTATATGGACTAATTACTTCTTGTTTACCGCCGATCGATTTGGAATCTAGATCTAGACTTGCCTGCTTATAAATCAGGAAGCTAGTATTTTAGTTCGTTCCTTATATATATAAAGCTCGCCTCTCTGCCTTATAATTAGTTCTTTAGTCTAGCAATGAGTATTCCTCGCGTATAACTTAGTATGCCTTAAATTAGACCTTACTCGCCTCCTTTATTGTTTACTCGTCTCTCTCTACCCGCCTCTTAGTATTCGTCCCTAGTCTCTCGCCCCCCTCCTCTTATCCCCTATACTTCGGTATCTACTTTACCTCTACTACCTTTACCGGCTTCGTTAATTCGTTCCTCTCCGCCCTCTAAGGTCTATTTATTACATTTTGCTAGACTCCTATCTAGTAGGCCTAAAGCTCTCGCCGAAGCCCTAGACTGTGATCTCTAGAATAGTCGATGGAACTATACCTCCTAACCCTTAGGATACGCTATTCTAAGTCCTCGATTAAGTCCCTACCCCTATTAATACTCGCCCCACCTTCCCTAAAGACATCCCGGTTTCCCTACGCGTTACCCTTAGTCAGGCGTACGCTAGAGGAAGATAATCTTGTCTAAGATCCGATATCGATTTACTAGTTATCCCTAAGAATGCTACGAACGCCTAAGTTGCTTGCATCTTTTATTACTACGGTTTTAGCTAAGATGAAGCCTTCGCTCGACTCTAGTTACTAGCTTCGAACCTCTCTACTAACACGCCAGCTATTACGTCTACTATATCTCCTTTAGAAACCCCTACTCCTCGTCCTCGTATTCCTAAAGTCTCGGACCCAGAACCCTTTAAGGGTGAACGTACTCGATTCGGGAATTTCGCCACGCAACTCTAGCTTAAATTCGCCTTAGACCTATCTGCCTTTATAACGGATACGGCTAAGATTACCTACGCTGGTTCCTACCTTCGCGATGCTGCTTATACCTGGTTTGCCCCTTACGTCTCTGCCTCGAATGGTTCCGTAAACTTCGATAACTACGAGTCCTTCTACCAAGCTCTCAAGGCCGTATTTAATAATCCCGACACCTACGCAACAGCTGAACGATCCCTTCTCGTACTTAAACAAGACAAGTCCTGTTCGGCGTACTATTTACGGTTTCTCTCGCTTATTACGACCCTTGGTTGGAAGGAAAACGCAGTTAAGATCTACTACTTCCGCCTTAGCCTTAAAGAGAACCTTAAGGACCTTCTTATTGGACGAGCTATGCTAGTAGAATTCGAAAAGTTCGCTAAGGCTTATATTATACTAGACAACCAACTCTATGCTCGAACTATTAAGAAAAAGATACCCTTAACTCGTACCCCTACCTCGATTCCTCTCTCGTCTATACTAGCTACTTCTCAACCCTTATCTCCTATACCAACCTCGATTCCTTAAGGTAAACCTATAGAACTAGATACTACCGCTCGAAAGACTTACCGAAAAGCTAACAACCTCTACGCCTACTACGGTAATCCTAACTACTAGGTTAAAGAATATCCTAAAGCTAAGGCTAAGGGACTTAAGCTTAATATAACGTCGTATACACCTCCTACGGCTTCCGTCCTCTACGTATCAAAAAACGTAGAAGGCTAGGTAGTACCCGGTACCTACCTAGCCCTCCTCTACTCTCTACTTCGAATTAGTTTTCCGTCCTTGCTTCCCTCTCGTCTTCGAATCTTGGAACACTCTCGTTTTTACCTCCTAAAACCTGTACCCTACAGCCCCGTGCTATAGATCTTAGGAAACGTCCGCTCCTTATCCTTAAATTAGTGGTTAATAACAAAATCGAAACCTCGGCTATATTAGACTCTAGTGCCTCGTCTCTTTTTATAGATAATACCTTTATTGCTTCCTATTCAATCCCTACACGCCAAAAACCCCAAGCTGAATCCCTCGAACTCGCGGATGGATCTATCGCCGGATGGATTACCCATAAGGCCGACCTTTAACTTAATATTAATTAGTATTAAGAACTCGTTACCTTCTAAGTAACTAAGCTCGGCTAATATCCAATTATCCTAGGAAAACCCTAGCTAGAACGGCATGATCCACACGTCCTATGGTTAAAAAACATAATTACCTTCGCCTCCCCTTTTTGCTAAGCAAATTACTTGCCTACTCGCTAACCTATAACTACGCTTTCCCCCTTACCTTCTAATTCGCCTTCGATCTCTTGCGCTACTGTATCCTACGCCGCCCTTACTCGTTATGTCCGACGAGATAAGACTAGGATATACGCCGTATTAATTAAGGAGATCTAAGAACACCTTAATAGCCTTAAGGAAACGGAACAGCAAACCCTAGAATAAGAACTCGAAACCCTCCGCTTACGAGTCCCCGCTCGATTCCACTATCTTCTTCCCTTCTTTACAAAGAAAGAGGCCGATAGACTTCCCCCACATCGGTATATTAATTATAAGATTTTATTAGAAGAGGGCAAGAAACCCCTATTCGGCCCTCTCTACTTAATATCCGATTTAGAGCTTAAGGCTCTACGTAAATACCTTAATAAAAACCTTAAAAAAGGTTTTATTCGATCCTTATTCTTATCCTCTACGTCCCCTATTCTCTTTGTTAAGAAACCAGGAGGCGGCCTTCGTTTTTGCGTGGATTATCGCGAACTAAATGGTATTACGAAAAAGAACCGTTATCCACTCCCCTTAATCAACGAGACTCTCCGTCAACTTTAAGGCTCTCGTATTTTTACTCGACTCGACCTTCGCGGTGCTTATAACCTTATCCGAATTAAGGAAGGCTCCGAACATTTAACGGCCTTTAGGACTCGCTATAGCCTATACGAATACCTAGTTATACCCTTTAGCCTAACGAATACGCCGGCTACCTACCAATAATTCGTTAACGATACGTTACGTGAATACCTTAACCGCTAGTACGTCGTCTACCTAGACGACATCCTTATCTACTTAGAAACAGAAGAAGAGTACCACGAACACGTCCGATTAGTTCTCGAAAAGCTCTGTGAAGCAGGCCTATACGTAAAAGGCGAAAAATGCGATTTCTATACGACTTTAACTACGTTCCTTGGCTTCGTTATTTCTCCAGACGGTATCTCTATAGACCCAGCTAAGGTAGCCGCCGTAAGAGACTAGGAGACTCCTCGTTTAGTTAAAGACCTTTAATCGTTCCTTAGCTTTATAAACTTTTACCGACGATTTATTAAAGGATACTCTCGAAAAGCCAGAGCTCTCTTTAAGCTCCTAGCTAAGAACATTCGTTTTACTTAGGGGAAAGAATAGGATAAAGTATTTACTTATCTTAAGAAAGCCTTTTATTCTTACCTAATCCTCCGATACTTCGACCCCTAACTCGAGACTATCCTTAAAACCGACTCTTCTAACTTCGTCATATCCGCAATCCTATCTCAATAGGTAACGTATAACGATAGTAAGAGACTTCTACACCCTATCGCCTACTACTCTCGGAAAATGACCTCCGTAGAGTAGAACTACGGTATTAGGGATAAAGAACTCTTAGCTATTATAGAAGCTCTAAAGGAATACCGTTCCCTTATTATTAACCTCTCCTCGCTACTTCTCGTTCTTACGGATCACTCGAATTTGACTAGCTTTGCCTCTAAACAAATCTTGAACCGTCGATAAGTACGCTAGGCAATTAAACTCTTAGAACTCGACTTTAAGATTGTCTACCGCCTAGGAACTAAGAATTAACGCGCGGATGCGTTAATAAGACGGTTAGGAGACCTCCCTACTCGAGAGGGGCGCCTGCCCCCTACTACGATCCTTACCCCCGGAAAATTCGAAATTTCGACCCTTGTTTCAACTCGATATTCGATCGCTAGGCTAGAACCGTCTCTAGCTAGTAATATTCGCTTAGTACTCGATAAGGATACTCTTAGGCAAGAGATCCTTACTATACTCGATACCTACGCACTTCGACATCCTAAAGTGGATCTAGGCGCATGCTCTAAGGATAACGATAGTCTATTACTAGTTAATAGACTTATCTATATCCCTAAAGACCTAAGCCTCCGCTAAAGGATTATTAGCTCTCGACACTCGCATCCGGCTGCTAGACACCTAGGCCAAGCAGCAACATTTAAACTCGTTACTCGTAATTTCTAGTAGCCAGGTCTACGATAGACAGTAGCTCGTTTTATACGGAACTATAAGACCTACCAAAGAATTAAACCCGCTCGACACGCCCCCTTTAGATATTTGAAACCCCTTAAAGTGCTATAACGCCGCTGGCAATCCGTTTCTCTCGATTTGATTACGGGACTTCCAACGTCCAACTCGTTTAATACTATACTAGTAGTCGTAGACCGACTAACTAAAATAGCTCACTTTATTCCTTACCAAACAACCCTCGATTCGATAGAGCTTGCTAAGCTTTATCGAGACTACGTTTTTCGACTATACGGCTTACCTAACGACTTTATATCTAACCGTAGCTCGATTTTTACTTCTAAATTTACTAGAGCTCTTAGTAGATCCCTATCTATTAAGACTAACTTTAGTACGGCTTTCCACCCATAAACCGACGGCTAGATAGAGCGTATTAACGCTATCCTCGAACAATACCTTCGCGCCTACGTTTCGTACTAATAAGACGATTGGAACGACTTTCTCTCCCTTACTAAATTCGCTTATAATAATACGATCTCGACTACGACTAAGGTTACCCCCTTCTTTGTAAACTACGGCTTCCACCCTCGTTATAAGATTCTATAGAAAGACTTAATCTTAGCCCCCCTTAAACCCCTACGTCTCTTCTAAGAGAACCTCGAAAACCTCGAAAACTACCTTCGCCAAGAAATTCGACTCGCATAAGACGCCTACGCAGAACAGGCTAATAAAGACCGTATTTCGCTACCCGTCTTTAAGCCTAGTGACCTTGTTTGGCTCCTAAGACGGCATATCTCGACAATAAGACCTTCGGATAAACTCGACTTTAAACGCCTTAGCCCCTTTTCTATACTAGAAAAGATCTTAACTCATGCCTATCGCCTAGAACTACTAAGGATAATGAAAGTCTACCCCGTATTCTACGTCTCCTTACTCGAACCCGTAGCCTCTGACCCCTTACTATGACGATTCAGACCGTCAACATCTCATTCTCCAGAAAACTAAGCCTAATTAGGCTAAAGCACTTATCTAAGACAAGATGTCTAAGATATAGGGTTTGCTAAGAGCAAACACTTAGCGGGAACGTATAGGAAAGGGAAGCCTAAGACCGGCTATTCGACTTCTAACTAGTACCTAGGCTAGATATATAAGTTTCCTCCTTCCTCCTTTATTCCCTTTCTTTTCTCTTTCCTTTCTCTAGCTTAGAAACTTTAGTCAATTTCGAGAATCTAACTTGTTCTTCTTGAGTCGTGACACTTTTCTAAGCTTACCTAACTACTTCGGCTTACTCTTATTTAACCATCAGCTGGCTTGCCCTGATTTCTAAGAAGACGAAGCCACCCTTTCACTTATCCTACTCGCTCACCAATCAGATAACCCGCTCTCTGACCACCGATCACTTCTCATCACTTCTCATCACTTCTCATCAACTCTCACCAACCCCTCCTTCGTTCAAGCTTCCAGCAGGCTTGCCCTGGTAAACGAACGTTGGACCTACCACTATGTCGACTCCCGGATCGAGCGCGCGTGGCGCTAGACGTACTAAGGAGCCTAAGGGGAAAGAAAAAGAGCAAGACGCTCCTGAGGCAATTAAATAGCCACTCCCTATAACCTCAGATGATGTGCTCTTCCAGTACACACCCCACAACCATTTAGGTGGAGGGGACATTCAAGACTTCACCATGAACCCCTTCCAGCATAGAAAGATCTCCCTATTCAATGTGCTGAAGAATAAGGAAGAGATAAAGATCCTCTTCCAGGATCTAGGAAAAACAAAGTACCTAATAGGAGATCTCCTCCAGCACATTCAACAAGAACAAGGAAAGAAGACAGAGGCCGCCGTTAAGTTCAACGAGCTTCTTAGGAACTTTAAGAACCTTAAAGAAGGAAGCGCGCGGATCTACTAGGAGAATGCGGAGCTCACTGCAGAGAAAGGTATCCTTAAGGCTGAACTAGAGCGCGTTAGACGACAAAATAAGGGCCTTAGGGAGCCGAACGTTACTTTTAGCTACCGACCTACTACAGGACGTCAATCCCCTGGAAACCAGTCTGAGATGAGCTCCGTTCCTGACAGTCAGCCAACTGTAGAAACCCTAGTCCGCTCCCTAATATCTCAGCATCAGGGAGGACGCTCCGCGAAGCTATCTAATCCTCCACAGTTTACTAGAGAACCCGAGAAGGAGCCCTCCTTTAGGCACTGGAAGGCCGAGATGTACAATAAGCTGGAAGTTAACGCGGACCACTATAAGACTGAAAGGGCCAAGATATCCTACATCTTCTCACGCACCACTGGGACGGCCTCAGACACCATTAGGCCGAACGTTCATGAGGGACCCGCTGCCTTCCAGACGGCAGAAGAGGCCTTTGCTCTTCTTACCTCCGTATTTGACGACCCCCACTTCCTCCAGAACAAGCGCCAGGAATTCCGCCGCTTCTACTAGAACACGACGCCTTTCAACTCCTTCTACGCCAAGTTCATTGCCCTCGCCACGGAATCCGAGCTTCCAAGGGACCAGTGGTTTGAGGAGATATGGACCCGCCTTTCAGGAGGACTTCGCCATGGACTGGCGCCCGTTAAGGACTCCCTAAACTTCAGCTTCCAGGATCTAACGGCTCGTGCCCGTACGCTAGATAGGGAACTTCAGAACGATGTTAAGGCGGCAGAGAAGAAGAAGGAGCGTGCTAATAAATCCCTAAAGAACACTAAGCCAACGGTGGAGCGTACTACCTCTAGGCAGGAACAGAAGAAGTCACTAACCGCTAAGGAGCGGGATTCTTACCGCAAGGAAGGCCGTTGCTTCCACTACCATTAGAAAGGGCATATGGCTAACGCCTGCCCTACTAAGGCGGTTACCATCGCCAATGCTGAGCCGGACTCTGGATCAGCTAAAGACTCGGGAAAAGAGTAACTCCTAGCAAAGACGCGCCTAGGAGTAAGGAACAGGCTTTGTTCACGGAAGTACAGGTGACTTCCCTATGGCACCCCAACCTAGAACCTATTATTGCACACTGTATATTATCTAGTCAAGGAAAGAAAATACAGGTTGATGTAATGGTTGACACTAGAGCACTTGTATACGCCACAGTGAGTAGGAGCCTCGCGCACTAGATGACAGAAGAGCTTGGAATTGTACCCCTCCCCCTCTCCAAACCGATCCCCTACACCGTTGCGGACGGGCGAAGCGGAAAACCTATCACCCACAAGATCTGCCTACACCTCCAAGTCAAGGATTACTGGGAAGCCACCTCTCCCCTACTCATCATGGACCTTGGGAACCACGACATGCTACTGGGAAAGGGCTGGTTGCAGGCCCACGGCGCGTTGCCAGACGCAAACAGCAACTTAGTCACGTTCAAGCCGAACTTCTACACGCACCCCGGCAGGCCCGCCGCGGCGGAGCTAAGAAAGCTTGATCTAACGACGCCTCCTAAGGTAGAATCATGGAGGCCCCAGAGAATCCTTACTAGACACTCCTTCCAGGCCGATATAAGGGAGTCCCTTAAAGAAATAAACAAGGAACTGACCAAGGACGTGGAGAAGAAGTCTCCCCCACCTCGAAAGAAGGTACCAAAGAGGGATATGCAGCTCGTAACTGCGGAAGGATTTCTGCGTTTACTAAAGCAACAAGGCACTGAAGTGTACCATCTCCGTCTCTGGGAGTTGCTGGAGGAGCAGGAGCAGGCAAGAATCAACGCCTTCCAACAACAGTTACCCGAGGAGTTAAGAGAACTTACCCCTTAGCTACCTGAATGGCTGCAGGACCTGGCAGAGAACTTCTCCAAGCAGAGGTCAGACGAGCTTCCCCCCTCAAGACCTTGTGACCACAGGATAGAGCTTAACCAGGACCCGGAGTTACGCACGCCGCCGCTATACCGGATGTCTACGGACGAACTCGCGGCTGCAAAGGACTACATTGAGGAGAACCTAGGAAAGGGGTTTATTGAAGCGAGCAGGGCACCGTTTGGTTCACCCATCCTCATAGCAAGGAAGGCCAATGGAGGATTCCGTTTCTACGTGGACTACCGCCGCCTTAACGCAGCTACGAAGAAGAATAAATACCCACTTCCCTTAATTAACGAGACGCTAGCCCGGTTGACTGGAGCGCGTTACTTCTCTAAGATTGACGTCAGACAAGCATTCCACAGGATTCGGATACACGAAGACTCCAAGGACCTTACAACCTTCCGGACGCGCTACGGATTATACCGCTACAACGTCCTACCCTTTGGATTATGTAATGGACCTGCCACCTTCCAGCAGTACATGAACGAGGTTATGATGGCCGGATTAGACGACTTCTGCTCAGTGTTCATGGACGACATTCTGGTCTACAGTAAGACAAGAAAAGAGCATAGAGAACAGGTACGACTGGTCCTTAAGAAACTCAGAGAAGCAGGCCTTCAAGCGGACATTAAGAAATGCGAATTTGAGGTCACCGAGACTCGCTTCCTTGGCCTCATTGTCGGGCGAGACGGAATCCGGATGGACCCCCAGAAGGTTACAGCTATCCTGGAATGGAAAGCCCCAATCTCTCTCCGAGGAGCGCGCTCATTCCTAGGCCTCTGCAACTACTACCGCCGGTTTATTAAGAACTACTCGAGGATTGCAAAACCACTCACCGACCTGACCAAGAACAAGGTAGCGTGGGCCTGGACGCCGAAGTGTGAGGCCGCCTTCCAAGCACTAAAGAACGCCGTCCGCTCAGACCTAGTACTTCGACATTTCGACCCGGCGAAGCCTATCTTCCTCGAAGTTGACTCTTCTGACTACGTTAGTGGAGGAGTCCTTTCACAGAAGGATGAGGAAGGGAAGCTTCATCCAGTAGCCTACTTCTCCAAGAAGCTCTCAGACACGGAATGTAATTACACGATCTACGACAAGGAACTCCTGGCCATCGTTCGAGCCTTTCAGGAATGGAGTCCCGAGTGCCGGAGTGTACAGGAGCCAATCCAGGTATTTACTAATTACGAGACCCTGAAAACGTTCATAACGAACAAGCAGCTCTCCCGCCGCCAAATTCGATGGGCAGAAGAACTCGCGGAGTACGACTTTAGGATTGTTCCTATCGCAGGAAAGAAGAATAAGAGAGCAGACGCTCTCTCTCGTCGAGAGCAGGATCTACCGGTGGACGACTCTAACTCCCGCCTCACCTCTATAAACCGCACGGCGCTCCCTCCGGGGAGCTTCACCCTCTCTCCCCTCAAGCTATTCGAAAACCCTAACCTCCCTACTGAGCTACGGACAGCTAACCGGACAGACGACGCCTTGACGGCCATCCGCCAGGACATTAGTAAGTACCCTAAGTACTCACTGCGCGATGACTTGCTCGTCTTCCAGGAGAACCGCCTTGTTGTGCTACAGGACGACCGCCTCAGGCTAAGGCTCATTCAGGCTGCTCATCGACCCCTAGCAACGGGACATCCAGGCATCCAGCGCACCTAGGAACTCTTAAAGGAGAGGTACTACTGGAATAGTATAAAAAAGGCAGTAAAGCGGTACGTGCAGAACTGCCACTCCTGCAAGAGGGCTAAATATAAAACGGAATCCTACAACGGCCTGCTTAAGCCGCTCCCCATCGGGGACCAGCCCTGGAAGCACCTATCCTGTGACTTTGTCACCAAGTTGCCAAACTGCAAAGGATTCACCGCCGTCCTAGTAGTGGTAGACCGGTTCTCAAAAATACGGCACTTCATCCCCTGCCACGACACCACCACCGCGAGTCAAATGGCGCAGCTCTTCAGAGACAATATCTAGAAGTATCATGGCCTACCGGACACCATCATCTCAGATCGAGGACCCCAGTTTATCAGCGAATTCTGGCAAGGCCTCTGCAAGCTACTGAAGATTGACCACCGCCTTTCAACAGCCTACCATCCAGAGACGGACGGGCAAACAGAAAACGCCAACAAAGAAATGGAAATCTACCTCCGTCACTACGTTAGCTATCATCAGGACGACTGGGTAGACTGGCTTGCCTCCGCAGAATACGCTGCTAATGGAAACGTCTCCGCCTCCTCTACCGTAAGCCCCTTCTTCGTGGTCTACGGATATGAGCCCCGCCTATCCTTTGACTGGACGCCCACCCCTCTAGCGCCCACCGCCGCGGCTACCTGGAGCAGGGAAAGAGCCAACGAGATGGCAGATAAGATGCAAAAGGTCTGGGAATTTACGAAATTCCACCTGCAGCAGTCCCAGGAGAAGCAAGTAGAGTTCGCCAACCGTCACAGGAAGGATGTGTCCTACGAGGTAGGAGACAAGGTGTTTATCTCTACTAAGGACATGGATTTGGACCGACCCTCAAGGAAGCTAGGATGGACGCGGATTGGGCCATATCCTATTATCGAGAAAGTGGGAACCGCTTACCGCCTTCAACTACCCCCAGGCATTAACCGCGGCAATGTATTCCATCCAAGCAAGCTTATAAGGGACGACAGTAACCCCCTTCTAGGCTAGATACCGGAGCCGCAGCCCGCGGTGCAGGTAGACAATAAAGACGAATACGTAGTAGAGTCCATTCTCGACTCCCGTTACACTGGCAAGGGGAAGAGACTCCAGTACAGGGTTCAGTGGGCAGACTGGCCACCCGACCCTCAATGGTATCCAGTAGACAACTTCAACCACGCGGCTCAGAAACTTAAGGAATTTCACGACTCCTACCCAGCGAAGCCCGGTCCACCGAAGGAACTCAAACGGTGGATTTAAGAAAACGATAAAGCTGTCGAGTGAGGTCATCGCCAGAAGCTCTCGCTTAAGAGGGGGGTAATGTGACGATTTAGACCGTCAACATCTTATTCTCCAGAAAACTAAGCCTAATTAGGCTAAAGCACTTATCTAAGACAAGATGTCTAAGACATAGGGTTTACTAAGAGCAAACACTTAGCGGGAACGTACGGGAAAGGGAAGCCTAAGACCGGCTATTCGACTTCTAACTAGTACCTAGGCTAGATATATAAGTTTCCTCCTTCCTCCTTTATTCCCTTTCTTTTCTCTTTCCTTTCTCTAGCTTAGAAACTTTAGTCAATTTCGAGAATCTAACTTGTTCTTCTTGAGTCGTAACACTTACCTAATTAAATCCAACCTCCGCTCCCGCCTATTATCGTTGACGGCGAAGAAGAGTACCGGGTAGAAGAGATTCTGGATGTTAAAACAACCCGGAGACAACCAAAATACCTTATAAAATAGACTGGTTACTCGATACTAACCTAGGAACCTTACGACCTTATTAAAGACCTTGAAGCTCTTAATACGTTTTATAAACGTTATCCTTTAAAACCTCGACCCTTAGACTAAAGGCTCGTAAGAACTTACCTCTAGGGAAGAGAGCCTACTATTATAAATATAGCTTATGTGGACTAATTACTTCTTATTTACCGCCGATCGATTTAGAATCTAGATCTAGACTTGCCTGCTTATAAATCAGGAAGCTAGTATTTTAGTTCGTTCCTTATATATATAAAGCTCGCCTCTCTGCCTTACAATTAGTTCTTTAGTCTAGCAATAAGTATTCCTCGCGTACAACTTAGTATGCCTTAAATTAGACCTTACTCGCCTCCTTTATTGTTTACTCGTCTCTCTCTACCCGCCTCTTAGCATTCGTCCCTAGTCTCTCGCCCCCCTCCTCTTATCCCCTATGCTTCGGTATCTGCTTTACCTCTACTGCCTTTACCGGCTTCGTTACTTCGTCCCTCTTCGCCCTCTAAGGTCTGTTCATTACACTTAGGCACTAGTAAAGCTAGCCGTAGACTATTACTACTATAACGAAACGACCAAGTTCTTTATACTCTATAATAGGCTCCAGGGCGAGGTAGCTCGCTAGCTATAGCCCTAGGTCTAGACTAGTATTAATACGAATAGCATGACTGTATAGTGTCTACTAGATCAACTCCGCCTATTATTTAGCGACCCCTATGTGCAAGAAAAGGCCTAGCGCAAACTATATAAGCTACGCTAAACCAATAAGCCTTTTATAGAGTACTTTACGGAGTTCCGCAAGTTAGTACTAGAGGCCGGGGGCACTAACTGGCCGGACGAAATCCTTAAGGCCTATTTAGAAGTAGGGATCAGCTAGGAGCTCTAATAAAGCATAATTGGCCTTAGAGGTATAAGCTAGTCCTTTAAGGACTACTATACCGAGCTAAAACGCGTTAGTGATTAACTGGAAGCATTTAACTTACGCAATAATGGTAAGAGAGCTTAGTAGGGCTAGTAGTAAGGCTAGTAGCGTGGCTAGAATAAGGTTGGCTCAGCAGGGTCCACTAGTAAGCAGCCAGGGTCTAAACAGTTAAAACCAACGACGTTCTAACACGATATGGAGTAGGAGCCCACCGGACCAGCTAAAGCAGCCTAGGGACGCCGTGTTAAGTAGGTAAATGATTAAGAGATATAGAAACGAAAGGAAGAACACCGCTATCTACGCTGCGGTGTAAGGCAGCAAAGCCGAAAGGGTGGTATTACTCTCAACTAAAAATCTATGTACAAGGAGAAAAGGAAAGAGAGTCTAGAAGGAGAGGGCGAAGGGTAAATATACCTAGTCGCTTAGCGCTAGGCCCGTGCCATGTACCTAGCGCTGTACACGTGCCCTAGCACGTGACCGGGTCTCCCTCCTGGTTGCTAGCTGCTGCTGGTTAGTTACTCTATAGTCCATGGTGGTGCTGCCTGAGGGGCCTAACACTACCCCCCCCTCTTCCAAGCGAGGTCCTCTGAGCTCTGAAAAGAAATCAGGCATCTTAGGCGCGTTCTTATGGTATACGTAATATTCCCGGATCTTGTTAGGCGCGTTTTTGTAGTTTGTCCAGTGTTGCCATGGTGGGTTAGTATTCCATTCATCCTAGTTTCCTATAAAAGTGACTTTGTATTGGACCCCGTGTCTGGAGTTTCGGCAGTCGACAACTTCGAGGACTTCCCATTCCTCGTGTATGGTTTCATCCTCATTGTCAAAGATAAGGTGTACAGGGCCTAGTTCTTACACCTATCCGGGGTACGGGTTGTCTAGCGCAAGGTGCAACTTCTATAGGTGGAAGACGTTAAAGATTCCTTGTTCTTATATATGTGGAGGTATGGCTACCTCGTACGCTTTGCCGTCGATGCATCGTGTGATTTCCCATGGTCCTAGGTTCTTTAGTGATAGTGATTTACTATTCCGCCCAAGTTTAAAGTTCCTTACATCAACAAAGACCTTGTCACCTACTCGGAATGCCGGGTATAGTTAACGGAACTTGTCTACATGTCGGGCTTGCTCCTCCTGGATCCAGACTAGCTGTTCTTAAAGGAACTCCCTCATTGCATTAGTTCTTGCAACAAGTCGGTCTGCTCTTATTACTTCGGCTGCTCCCGGGCCGTTATAGGTTCTAGGCGGTTTAATTCCTATTCTTAGGTGGAATCCGTTGTCTGCGAAGAAGGGTAATACTCCTATCGATGTACTAATATGTGTATTGGCTTAGAATTCGGCTTATAGTAGGAAGTCTGCCCAGTTGTCTTAGGCATAGTTAATATAGAGGCGGAGGTATCTTTTTATACCTTTCACTAAGCTCTCGCTCTGTCCGTCGGTCTTGGGATGGTAAGAGGTCGACATCTTTACCTTTACTTTGTAGCGTTCGAGGATTCGTTAGTAGAGGCGTAAGTTCATTGCGCTGCCTCTGTCTAAGACGATGTCAAGTGGAAATCCTCTTACGTAGAAGAGTCGGCGGTTTAGGGCCTCAACTACTTCTTTAGTACTAAGGGTTGAAAGGGGCTCGTAGCTCCTTCCTTTTGTAAGGCGGTCCGTAATGGTTAGGTAGTAGTTGAACTCTCTGTTATTACGAATATAAGGGGGCAGTTTTTCTACAAAGTCGATTAATACGTGGAGCCACTTCTGCTGCGGTATCGGTAGGGGTTTTAGCAGTCCTTACTTCTAGTCTATATAGGGCTTGTGCCTTCTATAGTAGTAGTAGTTCTTTACGAATCTCGTAACGTCTTCTCTTTGTCCTAACCACCAATATCTTTTAGCAAGGTTTCGGTACATTGCTTTTATCCCGGGATGTCCAGCAAGCGGACTCTCGTAATAGTCTCGTAGTAGGCGTAGGCGTAGTGGCTAGTAGTCTAGAATAATAAGGATATCTTTTAACCACACCTAACTCTCTTTTACTAAGAAGTCTTGGATGTTTTTCTTGTATCCCTTTCCAATCAAGTGGCTTGGCACGCGGCGGTTCCCTGCTTCGATGCTCTTCCGGAGGTCCTAGATAGCCTCGTCTGCCTCGTATACTTGTCTAATTAGTTCCTCTAGGTCTAGGGTTTTGTCTAGGCTCGGTGCTTGTTCCTAGCGTGGCTCCTCTTCCTCAAGGTCGTCTGCTGCAAATAGGAGAGTGTTGACGGCAACCTTTATATCTTATTTAAGGTCGTCTACTGCAAATAGGAGAGTATTAACGGCAACCTTTATATCTTGTTTAAGGTTTAAGTCCTAGAGGAGTTACTAGAATCGGTACTGCTTCCGCGGGTCGTCTATTCCCTTTAGAAGGTCTTGGGTGCGACGTGTGAGAGAGTCGGGTTTCTCTCCTTGCTTTCCGGGCCTATATGAGATGACAAAGTTGAACGCGGAGAGAAACTCTACCTAGCGGGCTTAACGGCTGGTGAGCTGCTTGGTTGTTATGAAGTATTCAAGGTTTTTGTGGTCCGTAAGCACCTTGATTGGTTTTTCAGCCGGTGTACTCATTAGTTTAGGCTTCCAGGTCTCGAAGGAGCGGATGATGGTAAGTAATTCCTTGTCGTAGATCATGTAATTACACTCCGCGGCTAACATCTTCTTAGAGAAGTACGCTACCGGTTTAAGGATTCCTTCGTGTATCTGCGAGAGTACTCCTGCGCTAATAAAGTCTGAAGTATCTATTTCTACCCAGATCTCCTTCTCTAGGTCAAGGTGAGCAAGGACCGGGGCTGTAGTAAAGGCTTCTTTTAGCTTATTAAACGCGGTTTGCTTTATTTCGTCCCATTGGAAGTCGCGGTACCGTGTCTTCTTTTTCCCGTTCTTTGTCGTGAAGTGATCTCCTCTGGTCATTTCTGTGAGAGGCCTAGCGAGGTAAGAGAAGTTCTTGATAAAGCGCCGGTAGAAGTTTACGAATCCTAGGAAGGCTTAGACATCCTTAACCGAGGAAGGGGTGTTCTAGTTTACTATTGCCGTGACCTTCTCGGGGTCTATGGTGATACCGTTGGTGCTGATGATGAGTCCCAGGTATTTCACGGTGTTTACGTTGAATTCACACTTGTCTAGGTCAAGCTGGAGTCCTCGTTCTTTTAGGCGCTTTAGAACTTTATTCACATTATTAGCGTGCTCCTCTACATTCTCGCTGTAGATTAGGACATCGTCTAGGTAGGCTGTGCAGAACTTGTTAAGGTATTCAAGGACGGAGTTGTTGATATAGCTCTGGAATGTTCCCGGAGCGTTACAGAGTCTAAAGGGCATGACTAGGTACTCGTACTATCTAAAGCGTGTGTTAAATAAGGTGAGATATTCGTGTCCTTCCTTGATGCGGATCCGGTTAAAGGCGTGGACTATATCTAGCTTGGTGAACACTCTAGCTTTGCTTAGCTGAGTAAGCGTCTCGTTAATGTAAGGGATAGGGTAGCGGTTTTTTTCGGTAACTATATTAAGAGCCCGGTAGTCGACGCAGATTCTTAGGCCTCCTCCGGGTTTCCTAACAACCAAGAGAGGTGCGGTGCAGCTGGATGAACTAGGTCGGATAAACCCTTTTCCAAGATACTTATCGATGTATTTCTTAACAGCCTCATTCTCTTGTTGTGATATGGGGCGGTAGCTTTTCTTATAGGGGGGCACGCAGCCCGGTCTAAGGTTGATTACATGATCCTCCTTCCTATGGGGCGGGAGTTCATCGGCAATTGTCTTGTCCCAGAGTTCCTTAATCCAGTGGTGTTCTTTTAGTAGCCGGGCTAGGCGTTCTTCCCGGCTATGCTATTTCTTTCCTCCTATAAACTTCTAAAAATCGTCTTCCTTTCTCTCAGCCATGGTTGTAGCGCTAAGGTTCGTGGGGTTCGTAGGGTTCTCCCTAACGTTATAGAAGTACCCTTCGTAGCCCGGTTTCCTTACCAGGCGCAGGAAGGTCGAAGCAGAGTAGAATTTAATATTAGGGCCTTGCTCCTTCGGGGGTTCGTATTTGTGTCCCACTGCATACTCTGTGTGGGGAAGGCCGTAGAGGCAGCCTAACTTAAAGCATTTAGCGCTGCAGAAGCGGACCGAACGTTTTTCCCAGTCGATAATAGGGTTATGGGTACGGAGCTAACCATCGCCTAGGATTAGTGGGTAATCTCCTAGCTTGGCGATGTAGCAAAGGAGTTGTTCTTTATATATACCGACAATAACATCTACCAGAGCGGCGTGGGTGATGTACTAGGAGAAGCTGCCGTCTCCTAGAGTCATACGGATCCGTTTTATAAGGGGTATTCTTGGTATTTTTGTTGCGCGGACGAAAGAGCTATTAATGAGTTCAGCTTGGCTTCCGTTGTCGAGAAGAGATTGTATATTCATTCCTACTACTGTAGCCCGTAGAATAAGGTGGGTTCCCTTAATCTTGTTTGCTTGTCTGTCTACTGCTATATTAGATATAGTGATCCTCTTCTAACGTAGGCCTGCTAATTGCTTACCCAGCTCTTTGTCCTGTTAAGGTCCTAGGGGGCGACTTACTCCTAGGACGTGGAGTTTTCCGACTCGCCGTCGGTGGCAAGCTCCTCAATGCTGGTAATATAGGCAAACTTGGCACGGTTATTATTGGGGTAGACTGAGTCGGTGCTGCGGTAGCCGGAGCCACGGCAACGAAAGTAACGGCGTTCCTTTGCTATCTTAGTCTGCTCTTTAGGTGTCATCCTCTTGGGGTTTAGTTCGGGGTTGTACCATGGGCCGGTCCATCCTTTAGGCTTGGATGTAGTTGGGGAGTAACGCTACAGCTCTTCCTTATTATTAGTACTGGTGGGGGCGTTGCGGTTGAACCGGATGCGTTCGTTCGAGGAGCTAGAGCCCTGGCCACGCTCCCTGTCCCTGTTTGTGCGCTTCTTAGGTCTTAGGTTGAGGGATTTAATCTCTTCGCGCCGGTATTCTCCCTTGCGGAGTATGTCTAGGAGTTGCTCAACAGTGTCGAAGCTCTAGAGGGCAACCGAGTAGGCTAGCCCGGGCACGACGCTACCCTATAACTTATCGATCTTGTCCTCCTTAGAGGTGTCTGTGAGGTCCTATAGGGTGCAGAGCCTTACGTAGTAGGTATCGATAGACTCTTTCTCGGTCTACTTAGCGGCAACGAGCTTACACCTAGCTTTCTTTTTTGTAATGCCTATGCCGCAGATCTTTCCCAGCTTCTCTATAAAGGCTTTAGGACTCAGGTTGCTTGTTAGGAAGGGGCGCATGGTAGGGGCTACTAACTCAGCCAGACGAGAGTAGATATGGCGAACCATAAGCTTGTTATTACCGCGGAAGAAGTCTTATTTAACTTTAAGCTTAAAGCCCATGTTTTCTTTAAAGGTGATAAAAGCTTGGATATTAGTAGAGCTAAGCTTGTCGACGTTACTAGTAAGCATCTTGCGGGAGCCGGAGTAAGGCTAAGTGTTATAAATATAGCTTATATGGACTAATTACTTCTTATTTACCGCCGATCGATTTGGAATCTAGATCTAGACTTGCCTGCTTACAAATTAGGAAGCTAGTATTTTAGTTTGTTCCTTATATATATAAAGCTCGCCTCTCTGCCTTGCAATTAGTTCTTTAGTCTAGCAATGAGTATTCCTCGCGTACAACTTAGTATACCTTGAATTAGACCTTGCTCGCCTCCTTTATTGTTCACTCGTCTCTCTCTACCCGCCTCTTGGCATTCGTCCCTAGTCTCTCGCCCCCCTCCTCTTATCCTATATGCTTCGGTATCTGCTTTACCCCTACTGCCTTTACCGGCTTCGTTACTTCGTCCCTCTCCGCCCTCTAAGGTCTATTTATTACATTTTACTAGACTCCTATCTAGTAGGCCTAAAGCTCTCGCCGAAGCCCTAGACTGTAATCTCTAGAATAGTCGATGGAACTATACCTCCTAACCCTTAGGATACGCTATTCTAAGTCCTCGATCAAGTCCCTACCCCTATTAATGCTCGCCCCACCTTCCCTAAAGACATCCCGGTTTCCCTACGCGTTACCCTTAGTTAGGCGTACGCTAGAGGAAGACAATCTTGCCTAAGATCCGATATCGATTCACCAGTTATCCCTAAGAATGCTACGAACGCCCAAGTTGCTTGCATCTTTTATTACTACGGTTTTGGCCAAGATGAAGCCTTCGCTCGACTCTAGTTACTAGCTTCGAACCTCCCTGCCAACACGCCAGCTACCACGTCTACTATATCTCCTTTGGAAACCCCTACTCCTCGTCCTCGTATTCCTAAAGTCTCGGACCCAGAACCCTTTAAGGGTGAACGTACTCGATTCGGGAATTTCGCCACGCAACTCCAGCTCAAATTCGCCTTAGACCCATCTGCCTTTACAACGGATACGGCTAAGATTACCTACGCTGGTTCCTACCTTCGCGATGCTGCTTATACCTGGTTTGCCCCTTACGTCTCTGCCTCGAATGGTTCTGTAAACTTCGACAACTACGAGTCCTTCTACCAAGCTCTCAAGGCCGCATTTAATGATCCCGACACCTACGCAACAGCTGAACGATCCCTCCTCGCACTCAAACAAGACAAGTCCTGTTCGGCGTACTATTTACGGTTTCTCTCGCTTATTACGACCCTTGGTTGGAAGGAAAACGCAGTTAAGATCTACTACTTCCGCCTTAGCCTTAAAGAGAACCTTAAGGACCTTCTTATTGGACGAGCTATGCCAGCAGAATTCGAAAAGTTCGCTAAGGCTTGCATTATACTGGACAACCAACTCTATGCTCGAACTATTAAGAAAAAGATACCCTTAACTCGTACCCCTACCTCGATTCCTCTCTCGTCTATACTAGCTGCTCCTCAACCCTTATCTCCTACACTAACCTCGATTCCTTAAGGTAAACCTATGGAACTAGATACTACCGCTCGAAAGACTTACCGAAAAGCTAACAACCTCTGCGCCTACTACGGTAATCCTAACTACTAGGTTAAAGAATGTCCTAAAGCTAAGGCTAAGGGACTTAAGCTTAATATAACGTCGCATATACCTCCTACGGCTTCCGTCCTCTACGTATCAAAAAACGTAGAAGGCTAGGTAGTACCCGGCACCTACCTAGCCCTTCTCTACTCCCTACTTCGAATTAGTTTTCCGTCCTTGCTTCCCTCTCGTCTTCGAATCTTAGAACACTCTCGTTTTCACCTCCTAAAACCCGTACCCTACAGCCCCGTGCTATAGATCTTAGGAAACGTCCGCTCCTTATCCTTAAATCAGTGGTTAATAATAAAATCGAAACCTCGGCTATGTTAGACTCTAGTGCCTCGTCTCTTTTTGTAGATAATGCCTTTATTGCATCCTATTCAATCCCTATACGCTAAAAACCCCAAGCTGAATCCCTCGAACTCGCGGATGGATCTATCGCCGGATGGATTACCCACGAGGCCGACCTTCAACTTGATATTGATCAGTATTAAGAACTCGTTACCTTCTAAGTAACTAAGCTCGGCCAATATCTAATTATCCTAGGAAAACCCTGGCTAGAACGGCATGATCCACACGTCCTATGGTCAAAAAACACAATTACCTTCGCCTCCCCTTTTTGCCAAGCAAATTGCTTGCCTACTCGCCAACCTATAACTACGCTTTCCCCCTTACCTCCTAATTCGCCTTCGATCTCTTGCGTGTGACGATTCAGACCGTCAACATCTCATTCTCCAGAAAACTAAGCCCAATTAGGCTAAAGCACTTATCTAAGACAAGATGTCTAAGACATAGAGTTTACTAAGAGTAAACACTTAGCGGGAACGTACGGGAAAGGGAAGCCTAAGACCGGCTATTCGACTTCTAACTAGTACCTAGGCTGGATATATAAGTTTCCTCCTTTCTCCTTTATTCCCTTTCTTTTCTCTTTCCTTTCTCTAGCTTAGAAACTTTAGTCAATTTCGAGAATCTGACTTGTTCTTCTTGAGTCGTGACACTTTTCTAAGCTCACCTAACCACTTCGGCTTACTCTTACTCAACTATCAGCTGGCTTGCCCTGATTTCTGAGAAGACGAAGCCACCCTTTCACTTATCCTACTCGCTCACCAATCAGATATCCCGCTCTCTGACCACCGATCACTTCTCATCACTTCTCATCACTTCTCATCAACTCTCACCAACCCCTCCTTCGTTCAAGCTTCCAGCAGGCTTGCCCTGGTAAACGAACGTTGGACCTACTACTATGTCGGCTCCCGGATCGAGCGCGCGTGGCGCCAGACGTACTAAGGAGCCTAAGGGGAAAGAAAAAGAGCAAGACGCTCCTGAGGCAATTGAACAGCCACTCCCTATAACCTCAGATGATGTGCTCTTCCAGTACACACCCCACAACCATTTGGGTGGAGGGGACATTCAAGACTTCACCATGAACCCCTTCTAGCATGGAAAGATCTCCCTGTTCAATGTGCTGAAGAATGAGGAAGAGATGGAGATCCTCTTCCAGGATCTAGGAAAAACAAAGTACCTAATAGGAGATCTCCTCCAGCACATTCAACAAGAACAAGGAAAGAAGACAGAGGCCGCCGTTGAGTTCAACGAGCTTCTTAGGAACTTTAAGAACCTTGAAGAAGGAAGCGCGCGGATCTACCAGGAGAATGCGGAGCTCACTGCAGAGAAAGGTATCCTTAAGGCTGAACTAGAGCGCGTTAGACGACAAAATAAGGGCCTTAGGGAGCCGAACGTTACTTTTAGCTACCGACCTACTATAGGACGTCAATCCCCTGGAAACCAGTCTGAGATGAGCTCCGTTCCTGACAGTCAGCCAACTGTAGAAACCCTAGTCCGCTCCCTAATATCTCAGCATCAGGGAGGACGCTCCGCGAAGCTATCTGATCCTCCACAGTTTACTGGAGAACCCGAGAAGGAGCCCTCCTTTAGGCACTGGAAGGCCGAGATGTACAATAAGCTGGAAGTTAACGCGGACCACTACAAGACTGAAAGGGCCAAGATATCCTACATCTTCTCACGCACCACTGGGACGGCCTCAGACACCATTAGGCCGAACGTTCATGAGGGACCCGCTGCCTTCCAGACGGCAGAAGAGGCCTTTGCTCTTCTTACCTCCGTATTTGACGACCCCCACTTCCTCCAGAACAAGCGCCAGGAATTCCGCCGCTTCTACCAGAACACGACGCCTTTCAACTCCTTCTACGCCAAGTTCATTGCCCTCGCCACGGAATCCGAGCTTCCAAGGGACCAGTGGTTTGAGGAGATATGGACCCGCCTTTCAGGAGGACTTCGCCATGGACTGGCGCCCGTTAAGGACTCCCTAAACTTCAGCTTCCAGGATCTAACGGCTCGTGCCCGTACGCTAGATAGGGAACTTCAGAACGATGTTAAGGCGGCAGAGAAGAAGAAGGAGCGTGCTAATAAATCCCTAAAGAACACTAAGCCAACGGTGGAGCGTACTACCTCTAGGCAGGAACAGAAGAAGTCACTAACCGCTAAGGAGCGGGATTCTTACCGCAAGGAAGGCCGTTGCTTCCACTGCCATCAGAAAGGGCATATGGCTAACGCCTGCCCTGCTAAGGCGGTTACCATCGCCAATGCTGAGCCGAACTCTGGATCAGCTGAAGACTCGGGAAAAGAGTAACTCCTAGCAAAGACGCGCCTAGGAGTAAGGAACAGGCTTTGTTCACGGAAGTACAGGTGACTTCCCTGTGGCACCCCAACCTAGAACCTATTATTGCACACTGTATATTATCTAGTCAAGGAAAGAAAATACAGGTTGATGCAATGGTTGACACTGGAGCACTTGTATACGCCACAGTGAGCAGGAGCCTCGCGCACCAGATGACAGAAGAGCTTGGAATTGTACCCCTCCCCCTCTCCAAACCGATCCCCTACACCGTTGCGGACGGGCGAAGCGGAAAACCTATCACCCACAAGATCTGCCCACACCTCCAAGTCAAGGATCACTGGGAAGCCACCTCTCCCCTACTCATCATGGACCTTAGGAACCACGACATGCTACTGGGAAAGGGCTGGTTGCAGGCCCACGGCGCGTTGCCAGACGCAAACAGCAACTCAGTCACGTTCAAGCCGAACTTCTGCACGCACCCCGGCAGGCCCGCCGCGGCGGAGCCAAGAAAGCTTGATCCAACGACGCCTCCTAAGGTAGAATCATGGAGGCCCCAGAGAATCCTTACTAGACACTCCTTCCAGGCCGATATAAGGGAGTCCCTTAAAGAAATGAACAAGGAACTGACCAAGGACGTGGAGAAGAAGTCTCCCCCACCTCGAAAGAAGGTACCAAAGAGGGATATGCAGCTCGTAACTGCGGAAGGATTTCTGCGTTCACTAAAGCAACAAGGCACTGAAGTGTACCATCTCCGTCTCTGGGAGTTGCTGGAGGAGGAGGAGCAGGCAAGAATCAACGCCTTCCAACAACAGTTACCCGAGGAGTTAAGAGAACTTACCCCTCAGCTACCTGAATGGCTGCAGGACCTGGCAGAGAACTTCTCCAAGTAGAGGTCAGACGAGCTTCCCCCCTCAAGACCTTGTGACCACAGGATAGAGCTCAACCAGGACCCGGAGTTACGCACGCCGCCGCTATACCGGATGTCTACGGACGAACTCGCGGCTGCAAAGGACTACATTGAGGAGAACCTAGGAAAGGGGTTTATTGAAGCGAGCAGGGCACCGTTTGGTTCACCCATCCTCATAGCAAGGAAGGCCAATGGAGGATTCCGTTTCTGCGTGGACTACCGCCGCCTTAACGCAGCTACGAAGAAGAATAAATACCCACTTCCCTTAATTGACGAGACGCTAGCCCGGTTGACTGGAGCGCGTTACTTCTCTAAGATTGACGTCAGACAAGCATTCCACAGGATTCGGATGCACGAAGACTCCAAGGACCTTACAACCTTCCGGACGCGCTACGGATCATACCGCTACAACGTCCTACCCTTTGGATTATGTAATGGACCTGCCACCTTCCAGCAGTACATGAACGAGGTTATGATGGCCGGATTAGACGACTTCTGCTCAGTGTTCATGGACGACATTCTGGTCTACAGTAAGACAAGAAAAGAGCATAGAGAACAGGTACGACTGGTCCTTAAGAAACTCAGAGAAGCAGGCCTTCAAGCGGACATTAAGAAATGCGAATTTGAGGTCACCGAGACTCGCTTCCTTGGCCTCATTGTCGGGCGAGACGGAATCCGGATGGACCCCCAGAAGGTTACAGCTATCCTGGAATGGAAAGCCCCAATCTCTCTCCGAGGAGCGCGCTCATTCCTAGGCCTCTGCAACTACTACCGCCGGTTTATTAAGAACTACTCGAGGATTGCAAAACCACTCACCGACCTGACCAAGAACAAGGTAGCGTGGGCCTGGACGCCGAAGTGTAAGGCCGCCTTCCAAGCACTAAAGAACGCCGTCCGCTCAGACCCAGTACTTCGACATTTCGACCCGGCGAAGCCCATCTTCCTCGAAGTTGACTCTTCTGACTACGTTAGTGGAGGAGTCCTTTCACAGAAGGATGAGGAAGGGAAGCTTCATCTAGTGGCCTACTTCTCCAAGAAGCTCTCAGACACGGAATGTAATTACACGATCTACGACAAGGAACTCCTGGCCATCGTTCGAGCCTTTCAGGAATGGAGTCCCGAGTGCCGGAGTGTACAGGAGCCAATCCAGGTATTCACTAATCACGAGACCCTGAAAACGTTCATGACGAACAAGCAGCTCTCCCGCCGCCAAATTCGATGGGCAGAAGAACTCGCGGAGTACGACTTTAGGATTGTTCCTATCGCAGGAAAGAAGAATAAGAGAGCAGACGCTCTCTCTCGTCGAGAGCAGGATCTACCGGTGGACGACTCTAACTCCCGCCTCACCTCTATGAACCGCACGGCGCTCCCTCCGGGGAGCTTCACCCTCTCTCCCCTCAAGCTATTCGAAAACCCTGACCTCCCTACTGAGCTACGGACAGCTAACCGGACAGACGACGCCTTGACGGCCATCCGCCAGGACATCAGCAAGTACCCTGAGTACTCACTGTGCGATGACTTGCTCGTCTTCCAGGAGAACCGCCTTGTTGTGCCACAGGACGACCGCCTCAGGCTAAGGCTCATTCAGGCTGCTCATCGACCCCCAGCAACGGGACATCCAGGCATCCAGCGCACCTGGGAACTCTTAAAGGAGAGGTACTACTGGAATGGTATGAAAAAGGCAGTAAAGCGGTACGTGCAGAACTGCCACTCCTGCAAGAGGGCTAAATACAAAACGGAATCCTACAACGGCCTACTCAAGCCGCTCCCCATCGGGGACCAGCCCTGGAAGCACCTATCCTGTGACTTTGTCACCAAGTTGCCAAACTGCAAAGGATTCACCGCCGTCCTAGTAGTGGTAGACCGGTTCTCAAAAATGCGGCACTTCATCCCCTGCCACGACACCACCACCGCGAGTCAAATGGCGCAGCTCTTCAGAGACAATATCTGGAAGTATCATGGCCTACCGGACACCATCATCTCAGATCGAGGACCCCAGTTTATCAGCGAATTCTGGCAAGGCCTCTGCAAGCTACTGAAGATTGACCACCGCCTTTCAACAGCCTACCATCCAGAGACGGACGGGCAAACAGAAAACGCCAACAAAGAAATGGAAATCTACCTCCGTCACTACGTTAGCTATCATCAGGACGACTGGGTAGACTGGCTTGCCTCCGCAGAATACGCTGCTAATGGAAACGTCTCCGCCTCCTCTACCGTAAGCCCCTTCTTCGTGGTCTACGGATATGAGCCCCGCCTATCCTTTGACTGGACGCCCACCCCTCTAGCGCCCACCGCCGCGGCTACCTGGAGCAGGGAAAGAGCCAACGAGATGGCAGATAAGATGCAAAAGGTCTGGGAATTTACGAAATTCCACCTGCAGCAGTCCCAGGAGAAGTAAGTAGAGTTCGCCAACCGTCACAGGAAGGATGTGTCCTACGAGGTAGGAGACAAGGTGTTTATCTCTACTAAGGACATGGATTTGGACCGACCCTCAAGGAAGCTAGGATGGACGCGGATTGGGCCATATCCT
The DNA here is from genome assembly GCA_029906385.1 of Neofusicoccum laricinum. Classification (NCBI taxonomy): domain Eukaryota; kingdom Fungi; phylum Ascomycota; class Dothideomycetes; order Botryosphaeriales; family Botryosphaeriaceae; genus Neofusicoccum; species Neofusicoccum laricinum. The sequence goes on from CP123727.1 coordinate 651,225, forward strand.
ATTATCGAGAAAGTGGGAACCGCTTACCGCCTTCAACTACCCCCAGGCATTAACCGCGGCAATATGTTCCATCCAAGCAAGCTTACAAGGGACGATAGTAACCCCCTTCTAGGCTAGATACCGGAGCCGCAGCCCGCGGTGCAGGTAGACAATAAAGACGAATACGTAGTAGAGTCTATTCTCGACTCCCGTTACACTGGCAAGGGGAAGAGACTCCAGTACAGGGTTCAGTGGGCAGACTAGCCACCCGACCCTCAATGGTATCTAGTAGACAACTTCAACCACGCGGCTCAGAAACTTAAGGAATTTCACGACTCCTACCCAGCGAAGCCCGGTCCACCGAAGGAACTCAAACGGTGGATTTAAGAAAACGATAAAGCTGTCGAGTGAGGTCATCGCCAGAAGCTCTCGCTTAAGAGGGGGGTAATGTGACGATTCAGACCGTTAACATCTCATTCTCCAGAAAACTAAGCCTAATTAGGCTAAAGCACTTATCTAAGACAAGATGTCTAAGACATAGGGTTTGCTAAGAGCAAACACTTAGCGGGAACGTACGGGAAAGGGAAGCCTAAGACCGGCTATTCGACTTCTAACTAGTACCTAGGCTGGATATATAAGTTTCCTCCTTTCTCCTTTATTCCCTTTCTTTTCTCTTTCCTTTCTCTAGCTTAGAAACTTTAGTCAATTTCGAGAATCTGACTTGTTCTTCTTAAGTCGTGACATTGCGCTACTGTATCCTACGCCGCCCTTACTCGTTATGTCCGACGAGATAAGACTAGGATATACGCCGTATTAATTAAGGAGATCCAAGAACACCTTGATAGCCTTAAGGAAACGGAATAGCAAACTCTAGAACAAGAACTCGAAACCCTCCGCTTACGAGTCCCCGCTCGATTCCACTATCTTCTTCCCTTCTTTACAAAGAAAGAGGCCGATAGACTTCCCCCACATCGGTATATTGATCATGAGATTTTATTAGAAGAGGGTAAGAAACCCCCATTCGGCCCTCTCTACTTAATATCCGATTTAGAGCTTAAGGCTCTACGTGAATACCTTAATAAAAACCTTAAAAAAGGTTTTATTCGACCCTTATCCTTATCCTCTGCGTCCCCTGTTCTCTTTGTTAAGAAACCAGGAGGCGGCCTTCGTTTTTGCGTGGATTATCGCGAACTAAATGGTATTACGAAAAAGAACCGTTATCCACTCCCCTTAATCAACGAGACTCTCCGTCAACTTTAAGGCTCTCGTATTTTTACTCGACTCGACCTTCGCGGTGCTTATAACCTTATCCGAATTAAGGAAGGCTCCGAACCTTTAACTGCCTTTAGGACTCGCTATGGCCTATACGAATACCTGGTTATGCCCTTTGGCCTGACGAATGCGCCGGCTACCTGCCAATAATTCGTTAACGATATATTACGTAAATACCTTAACCGCTAGTGCGTCGTCTACCTAGACGACATCCTTATCTACTCAGAAACAGAAGAAGAGCACCACGAACATGTCCGATTAGTTCTCGAAAAGCTCTGTGAAGCAGGCCTATACGTAAAAGGCGAAAAATGCGATTTCTATACGACTTTAACTACGTTCCTTGGCTTCGTTATTTCTCTAGACGGTATCTCTATGGACCCAGCTAAGGTAGCCGCCGTAAGAGACTAGGAGACTCCTCGTTCAGTTAAAGACCTTTAATCGTTCCTTAGCTTTACAAACTTTTACCGACGATTTATTGAAGGATACTCTCGAAAAGCCAGAGCTCTCTTTAAGCTCCTAGCTAAGAACATTCGTTTTACTTAGGGGAAAGAATAGGATAAAGCTTTTACTTACCTTAAGGAAGCCTTCTATTCTTACCTAATCCTCCGACACTTCGATCCCTAACTCGAGACTATCCTTAAAACTAACTCTTCTAACTTCGTTATATCCGCAATCCTATCTTAATAGGTAACGTATAACGATAGTAAGAGACTTCTACACCCTATCGCCTACTACTCTCGGAAAATGACCTCCGCAGAGCAGAACTACGGTATTAGGGATAAAGAACTCTTAGCTATTATAGAAGCCCTAAAGGAATACCGTTCCCTTATTATTAACCTCTCCTCGCCACTCCTCGTCCTTATAGATTACTCGAATTTGACTAGCTTTGCCTCTAAGCAAATCTTGAACCGTCGATAAGCACGCTGGGCAATTAAACTCTCGGAACTCGACTTTAAGATTGTCTACCGCCTAGGAACTAAGAATCAACGCGCGGATGCGTTAATAAGACGGTTAGGAGACCTCCCTACTTGAGAGGGGCGCCTGCCCCCTACTACGATCCTTACCCCCGGAAAATTCGAAATTTCGACCCTTGTTTCAACTCGATATTCGATCGCTAGGCTAGAACCGTCCCTGGCTAGTAATATTCGCTTAGCACTTAATAAGGATACTCTTAGGTAAGAGATCCTTACTATACTCGATACCTACGTACTTCGATATCCTAAAGTGGATCTAGGCGTATACTCTAAGGATAACGATGGTCTATTACTAGTTAATAGACTTATCTATATCCCTAAAGACCTAAGCCTCCGCCAAAGGATTATTAGCTCTCGACACTCGTATCCGGCTGCTGGACACCTAGGCTAAGCAGCAATATTTAAACTCGTTACTCGTAATTTCTGGTGGCTAGGTCTACGATAGACAGTAGCTCGTTTTATACGGAACTATAAGACCTGCTAAAGAATTAAACCCGCTCGACACGCCCCCTTTAGATACTTGAAACCCCTTAAAGTGCCACAACGCCGCTGGTAATCCGTTTCTCTCGATTTGATTACGGGACTTCTAACGTCTAATTCGTTTGATGCTATACTAGTAGTCGTAGACCGACTAACTAAAATAGCTCACTTTATTCCTTACTAAACAACTCTCGATTCGATAGAGCTTGCTAAGCTTTATCGAGACTACGTTTTTCGACTATACGGCTTACCCAACGACTTTATATCTGACCGCGGCTCGATTTTTACTTCTGAATTTACTAGAGCTCTTAGTAGATCCCTATCTATTAAGACCAACTTTAGTACGGCTTTCTACCCACAAACCGACGGCTAGATAGAGCGTGTTAACGCTATCCTCGAACAATACCTTCGCGCCTACGTTTCGTACTAATAAGACGATTGGAACGACTTTCTCTCCCTTGCTGAATTCGCTTATAATAATACGATCTCGACTACGACTAAGGTTACCCCCTTTTTTGCAAACTACGGCTTCCACCCTCGTTATAAGATTCTACAGAAAGACTTAATCTTAGCCCCCCTTGAACCCCTACGTCTCTTCTAAGAGAACCTTGAAAACCTCGAAAACTACCTTCGCCAAGAAATTCGACTCGCACAAGACGCCTACGCAGAACAGGCTAATAAAGACCGTATTTCGCCACCCGTCTTTAAGCCTGGTAACCTTGTTTAGCTCCTAAGACGGCATATCTCGACAACAAGACCTTCGGATAAACTCGACTTTAAACGCCTTAGCCCCTTTTCTATACTAGAAAAGATCTTAACTCATGCCTATCGCCTAGAACTACCAAGGACAATAAAAGTCTACCCCGTATTCCACGTCTCCTTACTCGAACCCGTAGCCTCTGACCCCTTACCTAATTAAATCCAACCTCCGCTCCCGCCTATTATCGTTGACGGCGAAGAAGAGTACCGGGTAGAAGAGATTCTAGATGTTAAAACAACCCGGAGACAACCAAAATACCTTATAAAATGGACTGGTTACTCGATACTAACCTAGGAACCTTACGACCTTGTTAAAGACCTTAAAGCTCTTAATACGTTTTATAAACGTTATCCTTCAAAACCTCGACCCTTAAACTAAAGGCTCGTAGAAACTTACCTCTAGGGAAGAGAGCCTACTGTTATAAATATAGCTTATATGGACTAATTACTTCTTGTTTACCGCCGATCGATTTGGAATCTAGATCTAGACTTGCCTGCTTACAAATTAGGAAGCTAGTATTTTAGTTTGTTCCTTATATATATAAAGCTCGCCTCTCTGCCTTGCAATTAGTTCTTTAGTCTAGCAATAAGTATTCCTCGCGTACAACTTAGTATGCCTTGAATTAGACCTTACTCGCCTCCTTTATTGTTCACTCGTCTCTCTCCACCCGCCTCTTAGTATTCGTTCCTAGTCTCTCGCCCCCCTCCTCTTATTCTATATGCTTCGGTATCTGCTTTACCCCTACTGCCTTTACCGGCTTCGTTACTTCGTCCCTCTCCGCCCTCTAAGGTCTGTTTATTATACTAAGTCTGTTGCGTGTCTATAGTGTCCTCGCTCTGGCGGCGGTTAAAGTTATAGGGGCCTCCTGCGTCCCGCTATATATTATTAGTGAGGTTCACGTTAAGGCGTGTCAGTTCGTTATTTTCCTGGCGGAGCGTCTAGAGCAAATTATTGCCGCGGTCTGTCGCCTTTTTATAGCCAATACGGAGCTTGTTATACCTCTCTTAGAGACTCCTATGTTCATCCTATAAAGTTGCGTGGTCTATATGCTTGTGTTCGTTACTGGTCGTAAGGAGCTGGAGGGTGTAGTAGAACTTGGCGCGTTGATTAGCCGGGGCCAAGGTGTACCAGTTGTGGAAAGCGTCGTAGTTGGGCTAGCGGTGGCTCTTAAGCGCGATGTCGTTGGGAAAGCTCGGGCTATTAGCAAGGTCGAGGGAGTGCGTATAGGACTACGCTATCTCCTTAGGGTTTGGGGCACTCTAAGAGATCGAACGCGTCTCGCGGGGCTGGTTCCTATTGCTATTATAGGGGCGGACGGTGTTAGGGAGTAGGGATTCCTTATTAGTATGGTCTTCGCATGAAGCCCTATTATAATAAGAGGTAACACTGCTGGCGCGGCTGTAGTTTGGTATAGTAAGGTCTTCTTGGTTGGAATTTCTAATGGCTGGTAGATTTTATGTCCGATAATGTCGGTCTATGTGTATAAAAGTCTTTACTCGGTCTGTACTCTAGGTTAGGTTCTTGTTTAGGTGAGGGTAGAAGTCGTTCCTTATGTATAAACTATTCTGCTGCGCAATATTAATGTCGTGTGTCTAGTCAGGTTATTGTGTTAGAGGTATATAGATTGTATAAGGCAGTAAAGCCGAAAGGGTGGTATTACTCTCAACTAAAAATCTATATATAAGGAGAAAAGGAAAGAGAGTCTAGAAGGAGAGGGCGAAGGGTAAATATACCTAGTCGCTTAGCGCTAGGCCCGTACCATGTACCTAGCGCTGTGCACGTGCCCTAGCACGTGACCGGGTCTCCCTCCTGGTTGCTAGCTGCTGCTGGTTAGTTACCCTATAGTCCATAGTGGTGCTGCCTAAGGGGCCTGACATACGGCGACTTAACGTATCTAATTGCCTAATGCCCCTAGCTGCTACTAAGGAGACCTACACGCTTTACAAAGCCTGTTTAGTAGGAGGAAAACGCGGGACCCGAGCTAGAAGACTTAGAGGATGATAAAGCACTTACCTAGTAGTCGGAAAACTAAAAGCTCCTATCAAAAATCGCAGGCAGGAGCCAACAGTAGAGGAAAAGCAGAAAGTATAGAACGAATAGCGGAAGCAGTAACCTAAATTAGAATAGGATTTACTTCTTACCTTAGTTATAATTAATAAAGAGTCTTTTGGAAAAGCTCTTACTAATACTGGTTATGAATTCTACGCTGTAATAAGCCGCAAATTCGCTGAACGCTATAACCTCCCGCGTATTAAAATCACCCTAAGAATACTAGATGGATTAATACCTACTAGATAGAAGATTAATAAAGTTACCTGGGCCGAGGTCGATATTAGAGGTTACTACTAAAAGCGAATGTTCTTCTATATCGTCCTAAAGCTCTCTGGATACGATCTTATACTAGGGAGCCCCTAGATAGTACAGGAAAAGGCAGTACTTAACTAAAGCGAACGGACTATCACCTTTAAGGATACTAGATTAACTATAAAATAAGACACCGATCTCCCTAAGTCTTAAGGCAAGCTAATTAGAGCCGCTGCCTTTTACCACCTTATAAGCCTTAGGAAAAAGAAAGGATATTAGATCTTTACAGCCAGCCTCGCGGATATCAATAAGGCCTTATAGGAGAAACCCCCTATCGATCTTTAAAGCCGGCTGCCTAGTTAGGTAGACCCTAAACGGATCGGCCTATTTAATAAGAAAGAAGCGGATAAACTCCCACTACACCGACCTAGAATTAACCATTAAATTGAACTCGAAAAGGATACTAACGGTAAGACACCCGACGCTCTATAGGGGCCTTTATATAATATATCTCGTAACGAGCTCCTTGTACTAAGGAAGACTCTTAATAAGCTACTTAATAAAGGCTTTATCCGTATAAGCAACTCGCCTGCTGCGGTACCGGTCTTATTCGTTAAGAAACTAGGAGGCGGTCTACGCTTTTGCTATAACTACCGGGCTCTCAATCGACTTATAAGGAAGGACCGCTATCCATTACCGCTAATCCAAGAGACCCTCAATAGAATAAGTAAGGCAAAATGGTTTACTAAGCTAGACGTGGCTGTAGCCTTCTATAAGATACGAATCGCGGAAGGAAGCGAATGGTTAACGGCATTTCGAACTCGCTTTAGACTCTTTAAGTGGTTGGTCACTCCATTTAGATTAGCAAATGCTCCGAGTACCTTTTAACGGTATATTAATTAGACTCTAAAGGACTTCCTAGATGACTTTATCTTAGCCTACGTTGACGACATCCTAATCTTTACGGATGGATCCCGCCGGGAGCACCGCGAGAAAGTAAATAAGGTACTAGAGAAGCTAGACGCTGTAGGCTTATAACTTAACCTAAAGAAATACGAATTTAAAGTCCAGTCTACTAAGTATCTAGGGTACATCATTGAGGCCGGACAAGGCATCCGCATGGACCTAGAAAAGATTAAGGTAATTCAGGAATGGAAAGCACCTACTACGGCTAAAGGAGTACTCGGATTTCTTGGTTTTGCGAATTTTTACCGACGGTTTATTAAAGGCTTTTCTAATCTGGTATCGCCTCTAGTATCCCTTACGAGAAAGAATACGACCTTCTAATGGAACCAGGAGGCTAACGCCGCATTTAAGAAGCTAAAAAAGGCCTTTATTATAGCGCCGGTCCTTATGCAATTTGATCTAGAACGAGAAACGATCCTTGCTACGGATTCCTCAGGATACTACACAGGAGGAGTACTCCAACAGTACGATAACGACGGTTTTCTACGTCTAGTAGCGTTCTTCTTAAAAAAGAACCTACCCGCGGAATACAACTACCCGATCTACGATAAGGAACTACTTGCGGTGGTTAAGTATTTACGCCAGTGGGACGTCGAACTAAAAGGACTTCATCAGTTCAAGATCCTTACTAATTATAAGAACCTAGAATACTTTACTACGGCAAGGAGGCTTTCTAAAAGGTAGATTCGATAGTAGAGAGAGCTTAGCCGCTTCTCCTTTACTATTAAGTACACCCTAGGGAAAACCAATGGATTAGCAGACGCATTAATAAGAAGGGACTAAGACTTACCTATAACGGATAAGGATGAGAGACTTAAACAAAGGACAGCTTAGTTACTTTAGTTAATACCCTACGGATTAGTTCTTAATACCGGACCACTAGAGGACCCCGAAGAACAAGAATAGAGTAATAAAGATTTACTTCTATCTAAAGAGGCTATAGCAACCAAACCTCGATAAGCACGACCTAGATAACAAACGCGAGAACCTCTTTCCCTAGAGGAGCAATGGCAAGAAGCACTCCAACAGGACTAAATGTTAAAGCAGCTCCAGAAGGCTATACGGCAAGGAGAAAGAACATTCCCACTAGAGTTTACTACGAAGTTCAAGGTCTTAATCGCTGAATACTCGCTAGACGACCAAGGGAACCTCCTCTTTAGAGATAGGAAATAGGTACCGGATTCTAAGCTACTACGAACGAGAATCATTTAGGAGATACACGACTCCCCCCTCTTAGCACATCCGGGACGTATCCAAACAGTCTCCCTCGTGGCAAGGCACTTCTTCTGGCTAGGACTCGTTAATAATGTTAGGAGGTTCTGCCGGAACTATAATATCTATGGAAGGACAAAGATCTAGAGAGATAGGAAATAAGGATTACTTAAGCCGCTACCAGTACCGAGCCGCTAATAGAGGGAGATCTCTATTAACTTTATTAGGCCTCTACCATTAAGTAATAGTTGCGAAATGCTTATAGTAATTACTAACCGCCTAGGAAAAGGAGTAATCCTTAAGGCCTATTTAAATACTAAGACGGAAACTATTATAAAGCTCTTTATTACATGCTTTTACCGGAACCATGGGATCCCAGCGGCAATCGTCTCTAATAGAGGAACTTAATTCGTTAGCCTCCTTTGGCAACGAATCTATCAACTCCTTAAGATTAAGAGACGTATCTTAACGGCCTATCACCCCTAGACGGACGGATTAACAGAAAGAATAAATACTAAAGTGGTAAGAAAACTCGCACTATTCGTAGATTACTACTAAAAGGACTGGATAGACCGGCTACTAATAGTCTAGCTAGCCCTTAATAGAAGAACTTTAACGACGACTTAGATAAGCCTATTCTTTCTCTCCTATAGGTTCCACCTTAAGCCACTAGAACTGCTCGAAGATATTCAATCCAATGACCTCTATAGGGATTCTCCAGTGGTAAGAGCGGAGGCAATTGTGGCCAAGATTAAAGAAGTTACGGACTAGGCGCAAATGTCAATGGCGGAAGCTTAATAGGAACAAGAGAGACAAGCCAACCGGTAAAGAAATCCTTCACCAGCTTATAAGATAGGTGATAAGGTCTAGCTATATCTAAAGAACCTAAGGACGGATAGACCAAGCAAGAAGCTCGATAATAAGGCAGCCAAGTTTACTATTATCGAAGTAGTTAGATCTTATAGCTATAAGTTAGATATTCCTAGAGCGGTACATAACGTCTTTAACGTGGACCTACTCCGGCTAGCGAGAGCAGACCCCTTACCAAGCCAAGTACAGGACGACTATCAACCACCACCGGTTCGAGTAGATGGTCAAGATGAATAGACAGTAGAGGCAATCCTAAGTAAACGAATAGCGAGAAAACTAGGGTAAAGAAAGCGCCAACTGCAGTATTAAGTCAAATGGGAAGGGTACGCTCGACTAATATAGGAGCCGGTATTAGTACTATAGGATACAGCAGCACTGGATTACTATCTTAAGCAAAAAAACGAGCAACGAGTACCAAAATCGAACTAGCGGGCAATTGGATGAGAACTAATAGCGATTAAAAAGGGAGCAAGCGGTTTAGCCCCGCCCCGGAGGGCGAGGCTAAGTCTAGCCAGGTATCACTTCGTTAGTTACCCGCAACCAATGGGGGAATTTAACTCGATAATACCTGGCTAGGGAATTATAATACGGATAACGCGGTCCGAAGGACCTTACCGTGCCGGGCAACCCTCTTCCTATCAATAGACAGGCCCTTAATTCGATAGCCAGCTAATAAGTACCCGTTTAATATTAGGTTTTCGCTTTTTTAACTTATATACCCCTCTAAACCGAAGAACAGGTGCGCCCCTACCGGGAATTAAACCCGTAACCCCGAGGAAAGAGAGAAAAAAAGGGGGGGAAAAGGGGGGGGTAATATAAGAGTCTAGAGCCTCGGGAGAAGCCTTAGAGGATCATCGGCGGATTACGTAATACTAAGTCGTTCTTATATTTAAGTCGTTCTCTTCTCTTTCTCCTCTTCTTCTTCTTCTTCTCTCTTTAAGTCTTAGCTTAACGTATATAGCGCAATAAACCTTTTAGCGATTATCCTAAGGTTGAGCCCTAATAGGTAGGCTCCTTCTACTAAGCTTTAAAGTCGCTTAGTAGGTTAGTAGAAACCGAAGGGTTTACCTTAAAGAGATAAGAGGAGGATAGCGGTATAAAGAGGGAAGTATTACGTAATAGCGCGGTACGTAATAAGCTTATTACCTCTAAATTAATAGGGTTTAAATTAGAACTTTAAGTTAACTATAAAGAGTTAAATATCTAGCTAAAGAAGTATAACTATATACTACTAGAGAGGCTATAATAATTTATACGCTTAGTTAATAAAGTACGATTAGTTAGCTTTAACGACTAATCTAGAGTAGTTAACTAAGCGTACCGGCTTAGTTAGCTTTATTCGCTTAGTTAGCCTTAGTAACTAAGCGGGTAGGTCTTAACTAATTACGTAGGTTACGGGATCTATTAGGGCTTAACCTTAAGATAATCGCTAAAAGATTTATTACGCTATATACGTTAAGCTAAGACTTAAAGAGAGAAGAAGAAAAAAAAGAAGAAGAGGAGAAAGAGAAGAGAACGACTTAAATATAAGAACGACTTAGTATTACGTAATCCGCTAATAATCCTCTAAGGCTTCTCCCGAGGCTCTAGACTCTTATATTACCCCCCTCTTTCCCCCCCCCTTTTTTCTCTCTTTTCTCGGGGTTACGGGTTTAATTCCTAGTAGGGGAGTACCTATTCTTCGGTTTAGAGGGGTATATAAGTTAAGAAAGCGAAAACCTAGTATTAAACGGGTACTTATTAGCTAGCTATCGAATTAAGGGCCTATCTATTAATAGGAAGAAGGTTACCCGGTATAATAAGGTCCTTCGGACCGCGTTATCTATATTATAATTTCCTAGCTAGGTATTATCGAGTTAAATTCCCCTATTAGTTACGGGTAACTAATAAAGTAATACCTAGCTAGACTTAGCCTCGCCCTCTAGGGCGGGGCTAAACCGCTTACTCTCTTTTTAATCGCTATTAGTTCTTATCTAGTTACCCGCTAGTTCGATTTTAGTACTCGTTACTCGTTCTTTTACTTAAGATAGTAATCTAGTACTACTATATCCTATAGTACTAATACCGGCTTCTATATTAGTCGAGCGTACCCTTCCTATTTAACTTAATACTATAGTTAGCGCTTTCTTTATCCTAGTTTTCTCGCTATTTGTTTACTTAGGATTGCCTCTACTATCTATTTATCTTAACTATCTACTCGAACCGGTAGTAGTTAATAGTCGTTCTATACTTAGCTTAGTAAGGGGTCTACTTCCGCTAGCCGGAGTAGGTCTACGTTAAAGACGTTATATACCGCTCTAGGGATATCTAACTTATAGCTATAAGATCTAACTACTTTAATAATAGTAAACTTAGCTATCTTATTATCGAGCTTCTTACTTAGTCTATCCGTCCTTAGGTTCTTTAGATATAGCTAGACCTTATTACCTATCTTATAAGCTAGTAAAGGATTTCTTTACCGGTTAGCTTATCTCTCTTATTTCTATTAAGCTTCCGCTATTAATATTTACGCCTAGTCCGTAACTTCTTTAATCTTAGCTATAATTGCCTCCGCTCTTACTACTAGAGAATCCCTATAGAGGTTATTAGATTAAATATCTTCGAGTAGTTCTAGTGGCTTAAGGTAGAACTTATAGAAGAGAAAGAATAGGCTTATCTAAGTCGTTATTAAAGTTCTTCTATTAAGGGCCAGCTAGACTATTAGTAGCCGGTCTATCTAGTCCTTTTAGTAGTAATCTACGAATAGTACGAGTTTTCTTACTACTTTAGTATTTATTCTTTCTATTAATCCGTCCGTCTAGAGGTGATAGGCCGTTAAAATACGTCTCTTAATCTTAAGGAGTTAATAGATTCGTTACTAAAGGAGGCTAACGAATTAAGTTCCTCTATTAGAGACGATTACCGCTAGAATCCTATAGTTCCGGTAAAAGTATATAATAAAGAGCTTTATAATAGTTTCCGTCTTAGTATTTAAATAGGCCTTAAGGATTACTTCTTTTCCTAGGCGGTTAGTAATTACTATAAGTATTTCGCAACTATTACTTAATAGTAGAGGCCTAATAAAGTTAATAGAGATCTCCCTCCATTAGCGGCTCGGTACTAGTAGCGGCTTAAGTAATTCTTATTTTCTATCTCTCTAGATCTTTATCCTTCTATAGATATTATAGTTCCGGTAGAACCTCCTAATATTATTAACGAATCCTAGCTAGAAGAAGTATCTTACTACTAGGAAGACTATTTAGATACGTCTCGGATGTACTAAGAGGGGGGAGTTGTATATCTCCTAAATAATTCTCGTTCGTAGTAGCTTAGAATCTGGTACCTATTTTCTATCTCTAAAGAGGAGGTTCCCTTAGTCGTCTAGCGAGTATTTAGCGATTAAGACCTTAAACTTCGTAGTAAACTCTAGTAGGAATATTCTTTCTCCTTACTATATAGCCTTTTAGAGCTGCTTTAATATTTAGTTCTATTAGAGTACTTCTTACTATTACTCCTCTAGGGAAAGAGGTTCTCGTATTTATTATCTAGGTCGTACTTATCGAGGTTTAGTTGCTATAGCCTCTTTAGATAGAAGTAAATCTTTATTACTCTATTCTTATTCTTCGGGGTCCTCTAGTGGTCCGGTATTAAGAACTAATCCGTAGGGTATCGACTAAAGTAACTAAGCTATTCTTTATTTAAGTCTCTTATCCTTATCTATTATAGATAAGTCTTAGTCCCTTCTTATTAATACGTCTACTAATCTATTAGTTTTCCCTAGGATATACTTAATAGTAAAGGAGAAGCGGCTAAGCTCTTTCTACTATTAAATCTACCTTTTAGAAAGCCTTCTTATCGTAGTAAAGTATTCTAGGTTCTTATAATTAGTAAGGATCTTAAACTAATAAAGTTCTTTTAGTTCGGCGTCCTACTAGCGTAAATACTTAACTACCGCAAGTAGTTCCTTATCGTAGATCGGGTAGTTATATTCCGCGGGTAGGTTCTTTTTTAAGAAGAACGCTACTAGACGTAGAAAACCGTCGTTATCGTACTATTAGAGTACTCCTCCTATATAGTATTCTAAGGAATCCGTAGTAAGGATCGTTTCTCGTTCTAGATTAAATTATATAAGGACCGGTACTATAATAAAGGCCTTTTTTAGCTTCTTAAATACGGCGTTAGCCTCTTAGTTCTATTAGAAGGTCGTTATTAGGGCTTAACCTTAGGATAATCGCTAAAAGGTTTATTACGCTATATACGTTAAGCTAAGACTTAAAGAGAGAAGAAGAAAAAGAAGAGAAGAAAGAGAAGAGAACGACTTAAATATAAGAACGACTTAGTATTACGTAATCCGCCGATGTTACGCGAGGCCTCTCGTCCGGGTAGGTTTATCGAGTCGGGTCCTAGGGGTCGAGGCGGGTCGTATTACGGGGTTCGCTACCGCTATCGGGATGTCGCTAAACTATTTAGAGGATAGCAGCCGTAGCTAGGTAGGGAAGATAAGTAGGAAGTAGGATTTAAAGATTATAATTAACTATAAGGGTTCTATCTACTATAAAGGAGTATTAACTATATATATAGGGAATTTAGGTCGTAACCATAGTTCGTAACCGTATAGTCTAGGAGGTTAGGTTTAATAGTTAGGCTTTAGCGTCCTAACCGTATTACGGCTACTAAGTTATTAGCGTAGTTAGAGGCGGTAGATCGTAAGGACCTCCTCTATATCTCTTAACCCCGTTTCCTACTTTTTATAGCTACGCCGTAATACTATCCTCCTTCTAGATAGCTTTCGGCTCGAAAGCTTATATAAAATACGTTATTCTACCTACTTATTAGTCTTTCTTATTTTTCCGCGATGTCGTCTACCTATACTCTTTACCGTCGGAACTAGGCCTATCGTATCGAGACTTAGGGTCGTCCTACTAACGTTCCTTACCGGCGTTATTAGAAGCGAGAGGGTTTCTTTTATATTATTACTACTTTCTACGACGTTTATTCTTATTATACTACCGTAGGTCGTACCTCTTATAAGGCGATAGCGAGTCCTTTAGATTCCGAGTATAAGTTTCTTCCTTACTTACTCCCTCTAGCTACTTAGTCTAATCTTAGTAGTTCGTCGTTTAGATCGCGCTCGCGTGTGACGATTTAGACCGTCAACATCTCATTCTCCAGAAAACTAAGCCTAATTAGGCTAAAGCACTTATCTAAGACAAGATGTCTAAGATATAGGGTTTACTAAGAGCAAATACTTAGCGGGAACGTACGGGAAAGGGAAGCCTAAGACCGGCTATTCGACTTCTAACTAGTACCTAGGCTAGATATATAAGTTTCCTCCTTCCTCCTTTATTCCCTTTCTTTTCTCTTTCCTTTCTCTAGCTTAGAAACTTTAGTTAATTTCGAGAATCTAACTTGTTCTTCTTGAGTCGTAACATCGCGTAGATTTACTTTAGCGTTTAGAGTAGGCCGAGAGCTAGGTAGTAGCTAAGGAAGAGGGAGTAGATACTACTACTAAGGCGGCGGATCGCGCGGCTAAGGCTACGTTACGTACGGCCTAAGAGGCCTAGGTAGTAGCTCGTCGATTCCGGGATACTTAATAGAAGGAGCGCTAGATTCATCGACTACTACGTTATATAGAGTAGCGGAATACTACGTTATTTACCTAGAAGATAGCTTCTCTAGAGGAAGAGGAGCGCTTAGAGCGAGAGGTAGTAGTATAGAAGAAGCGTTCTTCTTAGAATATCTCTTTAGAGTCTAGTAATAAGGGGGCTGCGTCGCGTTTAGTTAGCGGGTCTAGTAATATAACGGGCGTCGTTCCTCTCTAGGTATCTATAGATTAGTTTTAGGTGTCTCTAATACCTCCCCCTAGTTTCGCGTCCTAGGAGGATACTCTAGGGCTAGGCGATCTAGGTTTTATTAGTAGAAGTCCGCGAGAAGTTCTAAGTAATTAAGGTTTAGTAAGGGTTTCTAGGTGTTTTCCGCGTCGTCGTAGTTTTTCTATTTGACGAGGTATTTAATCTAACCGTCGGGATTCTATTTACTATCTGTAAGAGTCTAGAGCCTCGGGAGAAGCCTTAGAGGATCATCGGCGGATCACGTGATGCTAAGTCGTTCTTATATTTAAGTCGTTCTCTTCTCTTTCTCCTCTTCTTCTTCTTCTTCTCTCTTTAAGTCTTAGCTTAACGTATATAGCGCAATAAACCTTTCAGCGATCATCCTAAGGTTGAGCCCTAATAATAGCTAAGACTTTAACCTATTAGACTTATTAGAACTAGATTATTGGTACAGTCGCGCACTGGAATCACTGGAATTACTGGAATCACTAGAGACACCGGAAGCACCGGAAATACTGGAATTAACGAGAGGCACAGGATCCTTAGAATGGTTAATCCATAGCATGCGGATGAGCAACAGGCTCAGGAATCCCAAGAAATAAAGCAGATACTGCAATAGATAATGGCTCAGATAAGCGCACTTAATGGCAAGGTGGAACAACTTAAAAGGGAGAATCAAACTCAAAAAGGAGAAAACGACACGAATCCTCTTCCTACCCCAACAAATACTTCTGGCGAATCTTCGGATAAAGCTGGCCCGCTAAACGATAAGCCAACTAAGAACCTCGGACCCCTTACTAAGTTCTTAGGCAACAGGGATGAACTGGAACCCTAGATCTCTCAGGTACTAGTAAAGCTAGCCGTAGACTATTACTACTATAACGAAACGACTAAGTTCTTTATGCTCCATAATAGGCTCCGGGGCGAGGCAGCTCGCTAGCTACAGCCCTGGGTCTAGACTAGTATTAACACGAATAGCATGACTGCATAGTGTCTACTAGATCAACTCCGCCTATCATTTAGCGACCCCCATGTGCAAGAAAAGGCCTAGCGCAAACTACACAAGCTACGCCAAACCAACAAGCCTTTTATGGAGTACTTTACGGAGTTCCGCAAGTTAGTACTAGAGGCCGGGGGCACCAACTGGCCGGACGAAATCCTCAAGGCCTATTTGGAAGCAGGGATTAGCCAGGAGCTCTAATAAAGCATGATTGGCCTTAGAGGTATAAGCTAGTCCTTTAAGGACTACTACACCGAGCTGAAACGCGTCAGTGATTAACTGGAAGCATTCAACTTGCGCAACAATGGCAAGAGAGCTCAGCAGGGCTGGCAGCAAGGCTGGTGGCGTGGCCAGAATAAGGTTGGCTCAGCAGGGTCCACTAGCAAGCAGCCAGGGTCCAAACAGTTAAAACCAACGACGTTCCAACACGATATGGAGTGGGAGCCCACCGGACCAGCCAAAGCAGCCCAGGGACGCCGTGTCAAGTGGGTGAATGATTAAGAGATACAGAAACGAAAGGAAGAACACCGCTGTCTACGCTGCGGCGACTCAACGCATCTAATTGCCCAATGCCCCTGGCTGCCACCAAGGAGACCTACACGCTTTGCAAAGCCTGTTCAGCAGGAGGAAAACGCGGGACCCGAGCTGGAAGACTTAGAGGATGATGAAGCACTTGCCCAGCAGTCGGAAAACTGAAAGCTCCTGTCAAAAATCGCAGGCAGGAGCCAACAGTGGAGGAAAAGCAGGAAGCACAGAACGAATGGCGGAAGCAGCAACCTAAATTAGAATAGGATTCACTTCTTACCTCAGTTATGATCAATAAAGAGTCTTTTGGAAAAGCTCTTGCTGATACTGGTTATGAATTCTACGCTGTAATAAGCCGCAAATTCGCTGAACGCTGTAACCTCCCGCGTATTAAAATCACCCCAAGAACACTGGATGGATTAACACCTACTGGATGGAAGATTAATGAAGTTGCCTGGGCCGAGGTCGATATTAGAGGTTACTACTAAAAGCGAATGTTCTTCTATATCGTCCCAAAGCTCTCTAGATGCGATCTCATGCTAGGGAGCCCCTGGATGGTACAGGAAAAGGCAGTACTTAACCAAAGCGAACGGACTATCACCTTTAAGGATACTGGATTAACTGTAAAACAAGACACCGATCTCCCTAAGTCTCAAGGCAAGCTAATTAGAGCCGCTGCCTTTTGCCACCTTATAAGCCTTAGGAAAAAGAAAGGATATTAGATCTTTACAGCCAGCCTCGCGGATATCAATAAGGCCTTATAGGAGAAACCCCCTATCGATCTTTAAAGCCGGCTGCCTAGTTAGGTAGACCCTAAACGGATCGGCCTATTTAATAAGAAAGAAGCGGATAAACTCCTACTATACCGACCTGGAATTGACCATCAAATTGAACTCGAAAAGGACACTAACGGCAAGACACCCGACGCTCCATAGGGGCCTTTATATAATATATCTCGTGACGAGCTCCTTGTGCTAAGGAAGACTCTTAATGAGCTACTTGATAAAGGCTTTATCCGTGTAAGTAACTCGCCTGCTACGGCACCGGTCTTATTCGTTAAGAAACTAGGAGGCGGTCTACGCTTTTGCTGTGACTACCGGGCTCTCAATCGACTTATAAGGAAGGACCGCTATCTATTACCGCTGATCCAAGAGACCCTCAACAGAATAAGTAAGGTAAAATGGTTTACTAAGCTAGACGTGGCTGCAGCCTTCCATAAGATACGAATCGCGGAAGGAAGCGAATGGTTAACGGCATTTCGAACTCGCTTTAGACTCTTTGAGTGGTTAGTCACTCCATTTGGATTAGCAAATGCTCCGAGCACCTTTTAACGGTACATTAATTAGACTCTAAAGGACTTCCTAGATGACTTTATCTTAGCCTACGTTGACGACATCCTAATCTTTACGGATGGATCCCGCCGGGAGCACCGCGAGAAAGTAAACAAGGTACTAGAGAAGCTAGACGCTGCAGGCTTACAACTTAACCTAAAGAAATGCGAATTTGAAGTCCAGTCTACTAAGTATCTAGGGTACATCATTAAGGCCGGACAAGGCATCCGCATGGACCCAGAAAAGATCAAGGCAATTTAGGAATGGAAAGCACCTACTACGGCTAAAGGAGTACTCGGATTTCTTGGTTTTGCGAATTTTTACCGACGGTTTATTAAAGGCTTTTCCAATCTGGTATCGCCTCTGGTATCCCTTACGAGAAAGAATACGACCTTCCGATGGAACCAGGAGGCTAACGCCGCATTTGAGAAGCTAAAAAAGGCCTTTATTATAGCGCCGGTCCTTATGCAATTTGATCTAGAACGAGAAACGATCCTTGCTACGGATTCCTTAGGATACTGCATAGGAGGAGTACTCTAATAGTACGACAACGACGGTTTTCTACGTCCAGTAGCGTTCTTCTCAAAAAAGAACCTACCCGCGGAATGCAACTACCCGATCTACGATAAGGAACTACTTGCGGTGGTTAAGTGTTTACGCCAGTGGGACGCCGAACTAAAAGGACTTCATCAGTTCAAGATCCTCACTGATTATAAGAACCTGGAATACTTTACTACGGCAAGGAGGCTTTCTAAAAGGTAGATTCGATAGTGGAGAGAGCTTAGCCGCTTCTCCTTTACCATTAAGTACACCCTAGGGAAAACCAATGGATTAGTAGACGTATTAATAAGAAGGGACCAAGACTTACCTACAACGGATAAGGATGAGAGACTTGAATAAAGGACAGTTTAGTTACTTCAGTCGATACCCTACGGATTAGTTCTTAATACCGGACCACCAGAGGACCCCGAAGAATAAGAATGGAGTAATGAAGATTCACTTCTATCCGAAGAGGCTATAGCAACCAAACCTCGACAAGCACGACCTGGATAACAAACGCGAGAACCTCTTTTCCTAGAGGAGCAATGGCAAGAAGCACTCTAACAGGACCAAATATTAAAGCAGCTCCAGAAGGCTGTACGGCAAGGAGAAAGAACATTCCCACTAGAGTTTACTACGAAGTTCAAGGTCTTAATCGCTGAATGCTCGCTAGACGACTAAGGGAACCTCCTCTTTAGAGATAGGAAATGGGTACCGGATTCTAAGCCACTACGAACGAGAATCATTTAGGAGATGCACGACTCCCCCCTCTTAGCACATCCGGGACGTATCCAAACAGTCTCCCTCGTGGCAAGGCACTTCTTCTGGCTAGGATTCGTTAATAATGTTAGGAGGTTCTGCCGGAACTGTGATATCTGTGGAAGGACAAAGATCTAGAGAGATAGGAAACAAGGATTACTTAAGCCGCTACTAGTACCGAGCCGCTAATGGAGGGAGATCTCTATTAACTTTATTGGGCCTCTACTATTAAGTAATGGTTGCGAAATGCTTATAGTAATTACTGACCGCCTAGGAAAAGGAGTAATCCTTAAGGCCTATTTAAATACTGAGACGGAAACTATTGTAAAGCTCTTTATTACATGCTTTTACCGGAACCATGGGATCCCAGCGGCAATCGTCTCTAATAGAGGAACTCAATTCGTTAGCCTCCTTTGGTAACGAATCTGTCAACTCCTTAAGATTAAGAGACGCATCTCAACGGCCTATCACCCCCAGACGGACGGATCAACAGAAAGAATGAATACTAAAGTGGCAAGAAAACTCGCACTGTTCGTAGATCACTACTAAAAGGACTGGACAGACCGGCTACTAATAGTCCAGCTGGCCCTTAATGGAAGAACTTCAACGACGACTTAGACAAGCCCATTCTTTCTCTCCTATAGGTTCTACCTTGAGCCACTAGAACTGCTCGAAGATATTCAATCCAATGACCTCTACAGGGATTCTCCAGTGGCAAGAGCGGAGGCAATTGTGGCCAAGATTAAAGAAGTCACGGACTGGGCGCAAATATCAATGGCGGAAGCTCAACAGGAACAAGAGAGACAAGCCAACCGGCAAAGAAATCCTTTACCAGCTTATAAGATAGGTGATAAGGTCTGGCTACATCTAAAGAACCTAAGGACGGATAGACCAAGCAAGAAGCTCGATGATAAGGCAGCCAAGTTTACTATTATCGAAGTAGTTGGATCTTATAGCTACAAGTTGGATATCCCTAGAGCGGTACACAACGTCTTTAACGTGGACCTACTCCGGCCAGCGGGAGCAGACCCCTTGCCAAGCCAAGTACAGGACGACTATTAACCACTACCGGTTCGAGTAGATGGTCAAGATGAATAGACAGTGGAGGCAATCCTAAGTGAACGAATGGCGAGAAAACCAGGGCAAAGAAAGCGCTAACTACAGTATCAAGTCAAATGGGAAGGGTACGCTCGACTAACATGGGAGCCGGTATCAGCACTGCAGGATACAGCAGCACTGGATTACTATCTTAAGTAAAAGAACGAGCAACGAGTGCCAAAATCGAACTAGCGGGCAATTGGATGAGAACTAATGGCGATTAAAAAGGGAGCAAGCGGTTTAGCCCCGCCCCGGAGGGCGAGGCCAAGTCTAGCCAGGCATCACTTCGTTAGTTACCCGCAACCAATAGGGGAATTTAACTCGATAATACCTGGCTAGGGAATTATAACACGGATAACGCGGTCCGAAGGACCTTACCGTGCCGGGCAACCCTCTTCCTATCAACAGACAGGCCCTTAATTCGACAGCCAGCTAATAAGCACCCGTTTAATATTAGGTTTTCGCTTTCTTGACTTATATACCCCTCCAAACCGAAGAACAGGTGCGCCCCTACCGGGAATTAAACCCGTAACCCCGAGGAAAGAGAGAAAAAAAGGGGGGGAAAAGGGGGGGGTAATATAAGAGTCTAGAGCCTCGGGAGAAGCCTTAGAGGATCATCGGCGGATTACGTAATACTAAGTCGTTCTTATATTTAAGTCGTTCTCTTCTCTTTCTCCTCTTCTTCTTCTTCTTCTCTCTTTAAGTCTTAGCTTAACGTACATAGCGCAATAAACCTTTCAGCGATCATCCTAAGGTTAAGCCCTGATACTATCTAGGATTTTTTTAATATTCTATTCTTATGCGTCTTCTAGTTGAATGTCGCCTTCTAGGTATTCTAGTATTTAGACGTCTTAGGGGGCTAGTTCTAGGACTACTACGTAGAAGACTAGGTTTCGGTGTATATTTTCTAGTAATCTAAGTTTATATATTACGGGAGAGAGTTTTTATTTAATTGTTACGAACCTCTAAGGAAGCGGGCTTTATAACCCTAAGGGCGAGGAGCCCGTACGGGAAATAGGTGTTAGGGCTTAACCTTAGAATAATCGCTAAAAGGTTTATTACGCTATATACGTTAAGCTAAGACTTAAAGAGAGAAGAAGAAGAAGAAGAGGAGAAAGAGAAGAGAACGACTTAAATACAAGAACGACTTAGTATTACGTAATCCGCCGATGATCCTCTAAGGCTTCTCCCGAGGCTCTAGACTCTTATATTACCCCCCCCTTTTCCCCCCCTTTTTTTCTCTCTTTCCTCGGGGTTACGGGTTTAATTCCCGGTGGGGGCGCACCTGTTCTTCGGTTTGGAGGGGTATATAAGTCAAGAAAGCGAAAACCTAATATTAAACGGGTGCTTATTAGCTGGCTATCGAATTAAGGGCCTATCTATTGATAGGAAGAGGGTTGCCCGGTACGGTAAGGTCCTTCGGACCGCGTTATCCGTATTATAATTCCCTAGCTAGGTATTATCGAGTTAAATTCCCCTATTGGTTGCGGGTAACCAACGAAGTAATGCCTGGCTAGACTTAGCCTCGCCCTCCGGGGCGGGGCTAAACCGCTTGCTCCCTTTTTAATCGCTATTAGTTCTCATCCAGTTGCCCGCTAGTTCGATTTTGGTACTCGTTGCTCGTTCTTTTGCTTAAGATAGTAATCTAGTGCTGCTATATCCTATAGTGCTGATGCCGGCTCCTATATTGGTCGAGCGTACCCTTCCCATTTGACTTAATACTGCAGTTGGCGCTTTCTTTACCCTGGTTTTCTCGCTATTCGTTCACTTAGGATTGCCTCCACTGTCCATTCATCTTGACCATCTACTCGAACCGGTGGTGGTTAATAGTCGTCCTGTACTTGGCTTAGCAAGGGGTCTGCTCCCGCTAGCCGGAGTAGGTCCACGTTAAAGACGTTGTACACCGCTCTAGGGATATCTAACTTGTAGCTATAAGATCTAACTACTTCGATAATAGTAAACTTGGCTGCCTTATCATCGAGCTTCTTGCTTGGTCTATCCGTCCTTAGGTTCTTTAGATATAGCTAGACCTTATCACCTATCTTATAAGCTAGTAAAGGATTTCTTTGCCGGTTAGCTTGTCTCTCTTATTTCTATTGAGCTTCCGCCATTGACATTTGCGCCTAGTCCGTGACTTCTTTAATCTTGGCCATAATTGCCTCCGCTCTTGCTACTGGAGAATCCCTGTGGAGGTTATTAGATTAAATATCTTCGAGTAGTTCTAGTGGCTCAAGGTGGAACCTATAGGAGAGAAAGAATGGGCTTGTCTAAGTCGTCGTTAAAGTTCTTCCATTAAGGGCCAGCTGGACTATTAGTAGCCGGTCTGTCCAGTCCTTTTAGTAGTGATCTACGAACAGTGCGAGTTTTCTTGCCACTTTAGTATTTATTCTTTCTGTTGATCCGTCCGTCTGGGGGTGATAGGCCGTTAAGATGCGTCTCTTAATCTTAAGGAGTTAACAGATTCGTTGCCAAAGGAGGCTAATAAATTGAGTTCCTCTATTAGAGACGATTACCGCTGGGATCCCATGGTTCCGGTAAAAGCATGTAATAAAGAGCTTTACAATAGTTTCCGTCTTAGTATTTAAATAGGCCTTAAGGATTACTCCTTTTCCTAGGCGGTTAGTAATTACCATAAGCATTTCGCAACCATTACTTAATAGTAGAGGCCTAATAAAGTTAATAGAGATCTCCCTCCATTGGCGGCTCGGTACTAGTAGCGGCTTAAGTAATCCTTATTTCCTATCTCTCCAGATCTTTGTCCTTCCATAGATATTATAGTTCCGGCAGAACCTCCTAACATTATTAACGAATCCTGGCCAGAAGAAGTGCCTTGCCACGAGGGAGACTGTTTAGATACGTCCCGGATGTGCTGAGAGGGGGGAGTTGTGAGGCAGCAAAGCCGAAAGGGTGGTATTGCTCTTAACTAAAAATCTATGTACAAGGAGAAAAGGAAAGAGAGTCTAGAAGGAGAGGGCGAAGGGTAAATATACCCAGTCGCTTAGCGCTAGGCCCGTGCCATATACCTAGCGCTGTGCACGTGCCCTGGCACGTGACCGGGTCTCCCTCCTGGTTGCTAGCTGCTGCTGGTTAGTTACCCTACAGTCTATGGTGGTGCTGCCTGAGGGGCCTGACACTACCCCCCCCTCTTCCAAGCGAGGTCCTCTGAGCTCTGAAAAGAAATCAGGCATCTTAGGCGCGTTCTTATGGTATACGTGATATTCCCGGATCTTGTTAGGCGCGTTTTTGTAGTTTGTCTAGTGTTGCCATGGTGGGTTAGCATTCCATTCATCCCAGTTTCCTGTAAAAGTGACTTTGTATTGGACCCCGTGTCTGGAGTTTCGGCAGTCGACAACTTCGAGGACTTCCCATTCCTCGTGTATGGTTTCATCCTCATTGTTAAAGATAAGGTGTACAGGGCCTAGTTCTTACACCTGTCCGGGGTACGGGTTGTCTGGCGCAAGGTGCAACTTCTATAGGTAGAAGACGTTGAAGATTCCTTGTTCTTACATGTGTGGAGGTATAGCTACCTCGTACGCTTTACCGTCGATGCATCGTGTGATTTCCCATAGTCCCAGGTTCTTTAGTGATAGTGATTTACTATTCCGCCCAAGTTCAAAGTTCCTTGCATTAACAAAGACCTTGTCACCTACTCGGAATACCGGGTGTGGTTGACGGAACTTGTCTGCATGTCGGGCTTGCTCCTCCTGGATCCAGACTAGCTGTTCTTAAAGGAACTCCCTCATTATATTAGTTCTTACAACAAGTCGGTCTGCTCTTGTTACTTCGGCTGCTCCCGGGCCGTTATAGGTTCCAGGCGGTTCAATTCCTATTCTTAGGTGGAATCCGTTGTCTGCGAAGAAGGGTGATACTCCTATCGATGCACTAATATGTGTATTGGCTTGGAATTCGGCTTGTGGTAGGAAGTCTGCCCAGTTGTCTTGGGCATGGTTAATGTAGAGGCGGAGGTATCTTTTTATACCTTTTACTAAGCTCTCGCTCTGTCCGTCGGTCTCGGGATAGTAAGAGGTCGACATCTTTACCTTCACTTTGTAGCGTTCGAGGATTCGTTGGTAGAGGCGTGAGTTCATTGCGCTGCCTCTGTCTAAGACGATGTCAAGTGGAAATCCTCTTACGCAGAAGAGTCGGCGGTTTAGGGCCTTAACTACTTCTTTAGTACTAAGGGTTGAAAGGGGCTCGTAGCTCCTTCCTTTTATAAGGCGGTCCGTAATGGTTAGGTAGTGGTTGAACTCTCTGTTATTACGAATACAAGGGGGCAGTTTTTCTGCAAAGTCGATTAATACGTGGAGCCACTTCTGCTGCGGTATCGGTAGGGGTTTTAGCAGTCCTTACTTCTAGTCTGTATAGGGCTTGTGCCTTCTATAGTAGTAGCAGTTCTTTGCGAATCTCGTAACGTCTTCTCTTTGTCCTGACCACCAATATCTTTTAGCAAGGTTTCGGTACATTGCTTTTATCCCGGGATGTCCAGCAAGCGGACTCTCGTGATGGTCTCGTAGCAGGCGTAGGCGTAGTGGCTAGTAGTCTAGGATAATAAGGGTATCTTTTAACCACACCTAACTCTCTTTTACTAAGAAGTCTTGGATGTTTTTCTTGTATCCCTTTCCAATCAAGTGGCTTGGCACGCGGCGGTTCCCTGCTTCGATGCTCTTCCGGAGGTCCTGGATAGCCTCGTCTGCCTCGTATACTTGTCTAATTAGTTCCTCTAGGTCTGGGGTTTTGTCTGGGCTCGGTGCTTGTTCCTGGCGTGGCTCCTCTTCCTCAAGGTCGTCTGCTGCAAATAGGAGAGTGTTGACGGTAACCTTTATATCTTGTTCAAGGTTTGAGTCCTAGAGGAGTTGCTGGAATCGGTGCTACTTCCGCGGGTCGTCTATTCCCTTTGGAAGGTCTTGGGTGCGACGTGTAAGAGAGTCGGGTTTCTCTCCTTACTTTCCGGGCCTGTATGAGATGACAAAGTTGAACGCGGAGAGAAACTCTGCCCAGCGGGCTTGACGGCTGGTGAGCTGCTTGGTTGTTATGAAGTATTCAAGGTTTCTGTGGTCCGTAAGCACCTTGATTGGTTTTTCAGCCGGTGTACTCATTAGTTCAGGCTTCCAGGTCTCGAAGGAGCGGATGATGGCAAGTAATTCCTTGTCGTAGATCATGTAATTACACTCCGCGGCTGACATCTTCTTAGAGAAGTACGCTACCGGTTTGAGGATTCCTTCG
Organism: Neofusicoccum laricinum; assembly: GCA_029906385.1. NCBI lineage: Eukaryota > Fungi > Ascomycota > Dothideomycetes > Botryosphaeriales > Botryosphaeriaceae > Neofusicoccum > Neofusicoccum laricinum. The sequence continues at coordinate 676,328 of CP123727.1, forward strand.
TGCATCTGCGAGAGTACTCCTGCGCTAACAAAGTCTGAAGCATCTGTTTCCACCCAGATCTCCTTCTCTAGGTCAAGGTGAGCAAGGACCGGGGCTGTGGTAAAGGCTTCTTTCAGCTTATTAAACGCGGTTTACTTCATTTCGTCCCATTGGAAGTCGCGGTACCGTGTCTTCTTTTTCCCGTTCTTTGTCGTGAAGTGATCTCCTCTGGTCATTTCTGTGAGAGGCCTAGCGAGGTAAGAGAAGTTCTTAATGAAGCGCCGGTAGAAGTTTGCGAATCCTAGGAAGGCTTGGACATCCTTGACCGAGGAAGGGGTGTTCCAGTTTACTATTGCCGTGACCTTCTCGGGGTCCATGGTGATACCGTTGGTGCTGATGATGAGTCCCAGGTATTTCACAGTGTTCACGTTGAATTCACACTTGTCTAGGTCAAGCTGGAGTCCTCGTTCTTTTAGGCGCTTTAGAACTTTGTTTATATTGTCAGCGTGCTCCTCTACATTCTCGCTGTAGATTAGGACATCGTCCAGGTAGGCTGTGCAGAACTTGTCAAGGTATTCAAGGACGGAGTTGTTAATGTAGCTCTGGAATGTTCCCGGAGCGTTACAGAGTCTAAAGGGCATGACTAGGTACTCGTACTATCCAAAGCGTGTGTTAAATGAGGTGAGATATTCGTGTCCTTCCTTAATGCGGATCCGGTTGAAGGCGTGGACTACATCTAGCTTGGTGAACACTCTGGCTTTGCTCAGCTGAGTAAGCGTCTCGTTGATGTGAGGGATAGGGTAGCGGTTTTTTTCGGTAACTACATTAAGAGCCCGGTAGTCGACGCAGATTCTTAGGCCTCCTCCGGGTTTCCTAACAACCAAGAGAGGTGCGGTGCAGCTGGATGAACTAGGTCGGATGAACCCTTTTCCAAGATGCTCATCGATGTATTTCTTGACAGCCTCATTCTCTTGTTGTGACATGGGGCGGTAGCTTTTCTCATAGGGGGGCACGCAGCCCGGTCTAAGGTTGATTGCATGATCCTCCTTCCTGTGGGGCGGAAGTTCATCGGCAATTGTCTTGTCCCAGAGTTCCTCAATCCAGTGGTGTTCTTTTGGTAGCCGGGCTAGGCGTTCTTCCCGGCTATGCTGTTTCTTTCCTCCTATGAACTTCTGAAAATCGTCTTCCTTTCTCTCAGCCATGGTTGTAGCGCTAAGGTTCGTGGGGTTCGTGGGGTTCTCCCTGACGTTGTAGAAGTACCCTTCGTAGCCCGGTTTCCTTGCCAGGCGCAGGAAGGTCGAAGCAGAGCAGAATTTAATGTTGGGGCCTTGCTCCTTCGGGGGTTCGTATTTGTGTCCCACTGCATACTCTGTGTGGGGAAGGCCGTGGAGGCAGCCCAACTTAAAGCATTTGGCGCTGCAGAAGCGGACCGAACGTTTTTCCCAGTCGATAATAGGGTTATGGGTACGGAGCCAACCATCGCCTAGGATTAGTGGGTAGTCTCCTAGCTTGGCGATGTAGCAAAGGAGTTGTTCTTTATATGTGCCGACAATAACATCTACCAGAGCGGCGTGGGTGATGTACTGGGAGAAGCTGCCGTCTCCTAGAGTCATACGGATCCGTTTTGTGAGGGGTATTCTTGGTGTTTTTGTTGCGCGGACGAAAGAGCCATTAATGAGTTTAGCTTGGCTTCCGTTATCGAGAAGAGATTGTATGTTCATTCCTGCTACTGTAGCCCGTAGAATGAGGTGGGTTCCCTTAATCTTGTTTGCTTGTCTGTCTACTACTACATTGGATACAGTGATCCTCTTCTGACGTAGGCCTACTGATTGCTCACCCAGCTCTTTGTCCTGTTGAGGTCCCAGGGGGCGACTTACTCCTAGGACGTGGAGTTTTCCGACTCGCCGTCGGTGGCAAGCTCCTCAATGCTGGTAATGTGGGCAAACTTGGCACGGTTGTTGTTAGGGCAGACTGAGTCGGTGCTGCGGTGGCCGGAGCCACGGCAACGAAAGCAACGGCGTTCCTTTGCCATCTTGGTCTGCTCCTCAGGTGTCATCCTCTTGGGGTTCAGTTCGGGGTTGTACCATGGGCCGGTCCATCCTTCAGGCTTGGATACAGTTGGGGAGTAACGCTACGGCTCTTCCTTGTTATTAGTACTGGTGGGGGCGTTGCGGTTGAACCGGGTGCGTTCGTTCGAGGAGCCAGAGCCCTGGCCACGCTCCCTGTCCCTGTTTATGCGCTTCTCAGGTCTTGGGTTAAGGGATTTAATCTCTTCGCGCCGGTATTCTCCCTTGCGGAGCATGTCTAGGAGTTGCTCAACAGTGTCGAAGCTCTGGAGGGCAACCGAGTAGGCCAGCCCGGGCATAACGCTACCCTGCAACTTGTCGATCTTGTCCTCCTCAGAGGTGTCTGTGAGGTCCCATAGGGTGCAGAGCCTTGCGTGGTAGGCATCGATGGACTCTTTCTCGGTCTGCTTAGCGGCAACGAGCTCACACCTAGCTTTCTTTTTTGCAATGCCCATGCCGCAGATCTTTCCCAGCTTCTCCATGAAGGCTTCAGGACTCAGGTTGCTTGTTAGGAAGGGGCGCATGGTAGGGGCTACTGACTCAGCCAGACGGGAGTAGATATGGCGAACCATAAGCTTGTTATTGCCGCGGAAGAAGTCTTGTTCAACTTCAAGCTTGAAGCCCATGTTTTCTTTGAAGGTGATAAAAGCTTGGATATTGGTAGAGCTAAGCTTATCGACGTCACTAGTAAGCATCTTGCGGGAGCCGGAGTAAAGCTGAGTCTGTTGCGTGTCCATAGTGTCCTCGCTCTGGCGGCGGTTGAAGTTGTGGGGGCCTCCTGCGTCCCGCTGTATGTTGTCAGTAAGGTTCACGTTGAGGCGTGTCAGTTCGTCATTTTCCTGGCGGAGCGTCTGGAGCAAATTATTGCCGCGGTCTGTCGCCTTTTTATGGCCAACACGGAGCTTGTTGTACCTCTCTTGGAGACTCCTGTGTTCATCCTGCAAAGTTGCGTGGTCTATGTGCTTGTGTTCGTTGCTGGTCGTAAGGAGCTGGAGGGTGTAGTAGAACTTGGCGCGTTAATTGGCCGGGGCCAAGGTGTACCAGTTGTGGAAAGCGTCGTAGTTGGGCCAGCGGTGGCTCTTAAGCGCGATGTCGTTGGGAAAGCTCGGGCTATTGGCAAGGTCGAGGGAGTGCGCATAGGACTGCGCTATCTCCTTAGGGTTTGGGGCACTCTGAGAGATCGAACGCGTCTCGCGGGGCTGGTTCCTGTTGCTATTATGGGGGCGGACGGTGTCGGGGAGTGGGGATTCCTTATTAGTATGGTCTTCGCATGAAGCCCTATTGTGATGAGAGGCAACACTGCTGGCGCGGCTATGGTTTGGCATGGTGAGGTCTTCTTGGTTGGAATTTCTGATGGCTGGTGGATTTTGTGTCCGATGATGTCGGTCTGTGTGTGTAAAAGTCTTCACTCGGTCTATGCTCTGGGTCGGGTTCTTGTTCAGGTGAGGGTAGAAGTCGTTCCTTGTGTGTGAACTGTTCTGCTACGCAATGTTAATGTCGTGTGTCTGGTTAGGTTGTTGTGTTAGAGGTACATAGATTGTGTAAGGCAGCAAAGCCGAAAGGGTGGTATTACTCTCAACTAAAAATCTATGTACAAGGAGAAAAGGAAAGAGAGTCTAGAAGGAGAGGGCGAAGGGTAAATATACCTAGTCGCTTAGCGCTGGGCCCGTGCCATGTACCTAGCGCTGTGCACGTGCCCTGGCACGTGACCGGGTCTCCCTCCTGGTTGCTAGCTGCTGCTGGTTAGTTACCCTACAGTCCATGGTGGTGCTGCCTGAGGGGCCTGATAGGAGTCGTGCATCTCCTAAATGATTCTCGTTCGTAGTAGCTTAGAATCCGGTACCCATTTCCTATCTCTAAAGAGGAGGTTCCCTTGGTCGTCTAGCGAGCATTCAGCGATTAAGACCTTGAACTTCGTAGTAAACTCTAGTGGGAATGTTCTTTCTCCTTGCCGTACAGCCTTCTAGAGCTGCTTTAACATTTAGTCCTATTAGAGTACTTCTTGCCATTGCTCCTCTAGGGAAAGAGGTTCTCGCGTTTGTTGTCCAGGTCGTGCTTGTCGAGGTTTGGTTGCTATAGCCTCTTCGGATAGAAGTAAATCTTTATTACTCCATTCTTGTTCTTCGGGGTCCTCTGGTGGTCCGGTATTAAGAACTAATCCGTAGGGTATCGACTAAAGTAACTAAGCTGTCCTTTGTTCAAGTCTCTCATCCTTATCCGTTATAGGTAAGTCTTGGTCCCTTCTTATTAATGCGTCTGCTAATCCATTGGTTTTCCCTAGGGTGTACTTAATAGTAAAGGAGAAGCGGCTAAGCTCTCTCTACCATCGAATCTACCTTTTAGAAAGCCTCCTTGCCGTAGTAAAGTATTCCAGGTTCTTATAATTAGTGAGGATCTTGAACTGATGAAGTCCTTTTAGTTCGGCGTCCCACTGGCGTAAACACTTAACCACCGCAAGTAGTTCCTTATCGTAGATCGGGTAGTTGCATTCCGCGGGTAGGTTCTTTTTTGAGAAGAACGCTACTGGACGTAGAAAACCGTCGTTGTCGTACTGTTGGAGTACTCCTCCTGTGCAGTATCCTGAGGAATCCGTAGTAAGGATCGTTTCTCGTTCTGGATCAAATTGCATAAGGACCGGCGCTATAATAAAGGCCTTTTTTAGCTTCTTAAATGCGGCGTTAGCCTCCTAGTTCCATCGGAAGGTCGTATTCTTTCTCGTAAGGGATACTAGAGGCGATACCAGATTGGAAAAGCCTTTAATAAACCGTCGGTAAAAATTCGCAAAACCAAGAAATCCGAGTACTCCTTTAGCCGTAGTAGGTGCTTTCCATTCCTGAATTGCCTTGATCTTTTCTGGGTCTATGCGGATGCCTTGTCCGGCCTTAATGATATACCCCAGATACTTAGTAGACTGGACTTCAAATTCGTATTTCTTTAGGTCAAGTTGTAAGCCTACAGCGTCCAGCTTCTCTAGTACCTTGTTCACTTTCTCGCGGTGCTCCCGGCGGGATCTATCCGTAAAGATTAGGATGTCGTCAACGTAGGCTGAGACAAAGTCATCTAGGAAGTCCTTTAGAGTCCAATTAATGTACCGTTAAAAGGTGCTCGGAGCATTTGCCAATCCAAATGGAGTGACCAACCACTTAAAGAGTCCAAAGCGAGTTCGAAATACCGTTAACCATTCGCTTCCTTCCGCGATTCGTATCTTATGGAAGGCTGCAGCCACGTCTAGCTTAGTAAACCATTTTGCCTTACTTATTCTGTTGAGGGTCTCTTGGATTAGCGGTAATGGATAGCGGTCCTTCCTTGTAAGTCGATTGAGAGCCCAGTAGTCACAGCAAAAGCGTAGACCGCCTCCTAGTTTCTTAACGAATAAGACCGGTGCCGCAGCAGGCGAGTTGCTTATACGGATAAAGCCTTTATTAAGTAGCTTATTAAGAGTCTTCCTTAGTATAAGGAGCTCGTCACGAGACATATTATATAAAGGCCCCTATGGAGCGTCGGGTGTCTTGCCGTTGGTGTCCTTTTCGAGTTCAATTTGATAGTCAATTCCAGGTCGGTGTAGTGGGAGTTTATCCGCTTCTTTCTTATTAAATAGGCCGATCCGTTTAGGGTCTACCCAACTAGGCAGCCGGCTTTAAAGATCGATAGGGGGTTTCTCCTGTAAGGCCTTATTGATATCCGCGAGGCTGGCTGTAAAGATCTAATATCCTTTCTTTTTCCTAAGGCTCATAAGGTGGTAAAAGGCAGCGGCTCCAATTAGCTTGCCTTAAGACTTAGGGAGATCGGTGTCTTATTTTACAGTTAATCCAGTATCCTTAAAGGTGATAGTCCGTTCGCTTTAGTTAAGTACTGCCTTTTCCTGTACCATCCAGGGGCTCCCTAGTATGAGATCGCATCCAGAGAGCTTTGGGACGATATAGAAGAACATTCGCTTTTAGTAGTAACCTCTAATATCGACCTCGGCCCAGGCAACTTTATTAATCTTCCATCTAGTAGGTGTTAATCCATCCAGTGTTCTTGGGGTGATTTTAATACGCGGGAGGTTACAGCGTTTAGCGAATTTGCGGCTTATTATAGCGTAGAATTCACAACCAGTATTAGTAAGAGCTTTTCCAAAAGACTCTTTATTGATCATAACTGAGGTAAGAAGTAAATCCTGTTCCAATTTAGGTTGCTGCTTCCGCTATTCGTTCTGTGCTTCCTGCTTTTCCTCCACTGTTGGCTCCTGCCTGCGATTTTTGACAGGAGCTTTCAGTTTTCCGACTGCTGGGCAAGTGCTTCATCATCCTCTAAGTCTTCTAGCTCGGGTCCCGCGTTTTCCTCCTACTGAATAGGCTTTGCAAAGCGTGTAGGTCTCCTTAGTAGTAGCTAGGGGCATTGGGCAATTAGATGCGTTGAGTCGCCGCAGCGTAGACAGCGGTGTTCTTCCTTTCGTTTCTGCATCTCTTAATCATTCACCCACTTGACACGGCGTCCCTGGGCTGCTTTGGCTGGTCCGGTGGGCTCCCACTCCATATCGTGTTAGAACGTCGTTGGTTTTGACTGTTTGGACCCTGGCTGCTTGCTAGTGGACCCTGCTGAGCCAACCTTATTCTGGCCACGCCACCAGCCTTGCTGCCAGCCCTGCTGAGCTCTCTTACCATTGTTGCGCAAGTTGAATGCTTCCAGTTGATCACTAACGCGTTTCAGCTCGGTGCAGTAGTCCTCAAAGGACTAGCTTATGCCTCTAAGGCCAATCATGCTTTGTTGGAGCTCCTGGCTGATCCCTGCTTCCAAATAGGCCTTGAGGATTTCGTCCGGCCAGTTGGTGCCCCCGGCCTCTAGTACTAACTTGCGGAACTCCGTAAAGTACTCCATAAAAGGCTTGTTGGTTTGGCGTAGCTTGTGTAGTTTGCGCTGGGCCTTTTCTTGCACATGGGGGTCGCCAAATGATAGGCGGAGTTGATCTAGTAGACACTATGCAGTCATGCTGTTCGTGTTAATACTAGTCTGGACCTAGGGCTGTAGCTGGCGAGCTGCCTCGCCCCGGAGCCTATTGTGGAGCATAAAGAACTTGGTCGTTTCGTTGCAGTGGTAATAGTCCACGGCTAGCTTTGCTAGTGCCTGAGAGATCCAGGGTTCCAGTTCATCCCTGTTGCCTGAGAACTCAGCAAGGGGTCCGAGGTTCTTGGTTGGCTTGTCGTTTAGCGGGCCAGCTTTATCCGAAGATTCGCCAGAAGTATTTGTTGGGGTGGGAAGAGGATTCGTGTCGTTTTCTCCTTTTTGAGTTTGATTCTCCCTTTTAAGTTGTTCCACCTTGCTATTGAGTGCGCTCATCTGAGCCATTATCTGTTGCAGCATCTGCTTTATTTCTTGGGATTCCTGAGCCTGTTGCTCATCCGCATGCTGTGGATTAACCATTCTGAGGATCCTGTGCCTCTCGTTGATTCCAGTGTTTCCGGTGCTTCCGGTGTCTCCAGTGATTCCAGTGATTCCAGTGATTCCAGTGCGCGACTGTGCTAATAATCTAGTTCTAATAAGTCTAATGGGTTAAAGTCTTAGCTATTATTAGGGCTCAACCTTAGGATGATCGCTGAAAGGTTTATTGCGCTATGTACGTTAAGCTAAGACTTAAAGAGAGAAGAAGAAGAAGAAGAGGAGAAAGAGAAGAGAACGACTTAAATACAAGAACGACTTGGTATCACGTGATCCGCCGATGATCCTCTAAGGCTTCTCCCGAGGCTCCAGACTCTTATATATCCCTAGCTTAACCTTCGTATAGACGGAATTTAACTCTTTAGCGCTTACTCTAGGATTAAACCATTATATTAGGTCAAGCTCTCTTATTACTGGACAGAGAATGGTTTTCCGCAGCTTCCGGAGCGGGAGTAGGAGGCTGGTTACTACCTACCTAGCTACGATCGCCCGTTCGCAGTAGGACATTACTGGAACAGAATAAGAAACGACAACGGATCGAACGATATCGTAACAGCAATACGATAACGGCAAAGCGATTGGATAAGAGATCGAACGACGATACGAAACGGTAACCGACGTAACGACGACCAACCGATTAATGGGCGCAACACAACGGGCGCAACGAGCGTAAAGGGGCGCAACGAGACCAACGGGCGCATGAAACGCAACGGGCGCAACGCAACGGGCGCAACGCAACGGGCTACTTAGAGTAGCATGCTAATCGATGGCAATTCGAACGGTTCTTCTCGGAAATTTTTTTTTCCTTACTAGATTACAATGGGGACCTCTTTATAATCTTTTACCTTCCTCCCACCTCGGAGGGGAGAGGGGGGAGAGGGGGGGTCCACCGGGCGTCGGGGACGACGCCCATTGCGAAGGGGTATAGGGCCAGGAGGCCCAGCTGGACAAATGGGGCTTGGCTTTGGGTTGGCCATTTGAGCAGCAAGACAACGGAGCTGCCTGCCAGCAGCAAGACAACGGAGCTGCCTGCCAGCAGCGAGACAAGAGAGCTGCCCTGCCAGCAGCAAGGCAAGAGCATTGGCAACGGACAAAGATCGAGCAGCGAAGCGAGCAACAGCGCGAGCAACAGCGCAAGCAACAGCGCGAGCAGCGAAGCCAGCAACAGCGCAAGCAGCGGAGCTAGCAGCCGAGGTTAACTCTCTAGGTGTGCAGGTCATTGGACAGCCGAAGAAGGAAAGTCCTGGCACCCATGGCTGGGGAGTCGACCGAAGCAAGCAGCGAAGCAAGCAGCGAGGCAAGCGGCGAGGCAAGCAGCGAGGCAAGCAGCGAAGCTACTTACAAGAATGCTCAAGAAAGTGGCCAATTTTTTGCCGGGGGAGGGACTGGAAGGATGGATGGATGGAAGGATGGATAGATGTACTTATCATCCCGCCTTACACCTGGAGACCGGAGGGAGGGGGGTGATGTTATGGTTTGTACCCATAATGGTGCCTTGGAGGATCCGCGGCGGTCACGTGTAGCGCTAGTCTTCGCTTATATAGAGTCGCTAGGGACGCGTGTCCTTCCATCCCCAGCTTGACCTTCGTGTAGACGGAATTCAACTCTTTAGCGCTTACTCTAGGGTTGAACTATTATAAGGACCACCGAGAGGACTATTAGGAGGACCACTAGGAGGACCACTAGGAAAACGGAGAGGAGAACTGAACTAAGAACTAAGAAGGTGATACTAGTAATTAAATAAAGGGCTGCCACAGCAGCTACTACCGATAAGCAGGAAAAACGGAACAAGTAGAGGAAGACAAACCTAAAAAGAGAGGAGGGGTTTTTGCCTGGCGAATAAGGTTTTCCCCCTCGTATAAAATAAGCGCAGATAGCCAGCCCCGCATGGACCCGCAAGGGAGCTATATCGGGAGGAAATGAATTTATTATTATTACTAGTGTTACGACGGACCCGACCGTGTTGGGTTTCCAGTCATGCGCCAGTCAAATACGACCGGACCTGCAGCGGACTGTGGCTGTGAGCCGGGGGAACGAGTCACCTGATTGTCCGTTGTCAGTGGGGCAGTGGGGGAACCAGACCCACTCTCTTGCCTCTGGCTGGCCACCCGAAAAACCAGCACTCACTCGACTAACTGCCGACAACAGGGCTCGAACCTGTCGACCCATGGGTAGGCTGATCATTATGTTACGACGGACCCGACCGTGTTGGGTTTCAGTCGGCGCGTAAGACCATTCGGCCAACCTCCCGTCGACTGGAAGTCGACAAAAGGTTCAGCAATGATCAGCCTGGTGGCTGATCGTGCCCCAACAACTCTATATACAGAGGCGTGTTCGTAACACCTGGTTAGGAAAGTGCGACAACGCTCGCAATAAACCTTCAGATCGGTATAAGTAACTCTTCACATCGATGGAACTTGTTCACAAGGCCTTGAAGGCCGAGAAAGAACGACGTGGCACTATGCGCCACAGCAAGGACGATCAATGCCTTCTCCATGCGGGGCGCCTCGTATACCATGCGGGCTAAGCAAATACGAGCGATCCAATAGTCCGGTATGCGCGTACGGATTTCCATGACGTCGTTTTTGAGTTTCCTGGGAGATTTGGCGGCAACATGCGTTGTACCCGGTCCGCATTACTACATATACAATCGCCGCCTTGCCCCTTTCTATTCCTCACAACAGACGTCCACCTCAGCTCTATCAATTTTCCTCCGACTACTTACCCGCCGCCAATATGAAGATCGCAGCCGTCACCGCTTCCCTTGTTTCCGCTGGTGCCGCACTAGCCGTTCCGGTCGACCCCCGCTTTCCCGATTCGGGTCCGTTTAAGATGATCGTCCTTGCGTATGAGCAACCAATTCACTACAGTTACGTGAAGGCTGCCGGTGGTTACTTCTACATCGGCAAGGAGACCAACTCGACATGTGGGGATGTTGAGCCAGTGCTCGACGGACCCAGTAGTGCCGGAGCTTTGAGTACATATGGAAATGGAAAGCAGAACACGCAGCAAGGTGAATTTCTCAACAATTCTGCAAGAAATCGATGCTGACAGTCGGGAAAGCCTTCCTTGATATCTCCGGCGCAGCCGGAGGTATATTTTCCTACATCGGTCCTCTGTACTCTTCCACGACACCCGACCATGTGACCGACAAGTTCACCCGAGTGGCCGGCCAGGACATCTCGCAACTGTATTATGAGGGCGGTAATTGGCTGGCTTGTCCAACGCAGACCGAGGGTGAATACCTGGTCTATGCTGACAAGGCTTATGGGCATGAAGTCGGCAGGGACAAGTGCATTCCATTTGAGATCCGTACGGACAAGGTCGATGACCCGCAGGTGTGCGAGTATCTGTAAATCGAACCTGATTAGCAGGGTGCAAGGAACCTGTAATATACGAAACGTTGTTCAGAGAGTCGCCGGTCGAGTCACCGAATAGGGTGCGTCCCACGTGTGTGGGCTTCGTCTTCCTCCGATCAGCATCTGTGCAAGATACAGAGATCTGCCCACACGCTCGCTGAAGCCGAAGACGACATAGATGCCGTGTTGTGCCGCGGCCCGCCAAATCTTGATAATTTCTAGCCCGTCGGCTGTTGGCCATGTACTTATGCACCAGCGGGATGTTCTCGTGATAGTTTCCGCCCCACAGGAAGTTTGAGTAGCCTGGAACTCAGACCTCCGAGAAGGCGATGAGGGATACTCCGCTGGGGTGGACCTCTTGCATCAGCCGGAGTGACTTTTCAATGCCGGCGTTCTTGTCGAACCAGCATGGCTCGGCCTGCGCAATGGCTGCTTCCCACTGGCGAATGGGCATGGTGGACGCTGCAAAAATGGTTGATCCCCAAAAAAGTGATGGTGTGATGAAAACCTGAAGTCTGGCTCTACTCCAATATTAATACAACACGATATCACCGGCCTGTGACTGTGAGACCCATGGGTAATGCTCATCCGGATAGGCACTGTTGGATGCATGGAATCCTCCCCGCACTGCTTCATTCCAATCACATCCTCGAGCATCCTCCATGTCTTGCGATTGGACAACGCCGCTGGTTGTCTACGTGCATTGGATGTACCGAACAAGGCTAACTTGATGCGGGGTGGAACAATCTGAGCGTTAGTCCGCGCTCCGGAGAATGCCCATCCGGATAGTCGAGATAAGGTAGCCATCCCCACATCTGGAAGATGGCAGTGGTTACCTATCAACAAATGTTTAGCAAACGATCGGGGTAACATAAAGCCAAATTCTCAAATATCGAATACGCCTGAAAGGTCCTGGGCATCTGCAAATGGGTCCAGCATATTCCAGTCCAGCACCGCGGCCAGCGAATCGTGTGGCATATCCGTAAGCGGCTCCATGAACTGGCCGAACAAGAGCTCATCCTCTTCTGGCAATGTGCCCCCTGAAGATGCGGGGAGAGGCTGGTCTAAGGTTCGCGAAGAACTACCGGCGTCGTGATCCTGCGGGGGCCTGCTTGCCACTGGGGCTTCTTTGTCCCCACCAGCATCCGTCGCAGCCATGCGCCCGGGAATTTCGACGTTCCAACCTTGGGCAATGTTTTGCAGAGCAAGAACCACCCGGGTACTCCAGTTCCTCAGGGTGTCGGTCACCTCGTCAATGTCAGCAGCACGGAGGGGAGCCACGGGAACCCTGGAGGGCGCGTGTGGGCTGGCATTGTCGTCGGCGCGGGCACGGGCGCAGGCTGCGGCCAGCTGGCGGGCCTCGAGAGCCTGGACGTATTGCTTTCTCGGTGTAGACGTACTCGTACGCCTGATTGCGGTAGCGGTAAGCCGAGTACTGCTGCGGTTGCGTTGCGTTGCGTCTGCCTCCGCCGACGCGCCGCCCGGCACACCCTCTGCGTTACTTAGCTTCCTTCTTCTGGCTAGTGTGGGCGCCGCATAGGGAGTCTGAGTCGTGTTGCGGAGAGAGTTAAAAATTACAACTAGAACTGCATCTGCGCCATTGCCATCCGTCGTACTGCCTCATCGCTCTCCAGTTCCGTGGCAATCATCCCCACCGCCCCACTCCATGTACTCCCTTTGCACCGGCTCTCAGCCTCTCTTTACGGCACCAGTATGGCAGCAGCTCGCTCAATCCCCGCCGCCGCCCTCAGCACTTCTGACGCTGCGAGCGTCAAGTTACCCGCATCGACCGCTTCCGTGACACCCGGATAAGTGACTGGAGCGTAGCCTGTACAGTGCGATTAGCTCTTGTCGCGCGTCAAGGACGACAGGGGATAAAATCTCGGACATACCGGTATCGATGCCAGGGGCAAAGACGACATGCCTGTTAGAGTCCAAAGGACTTGTACGCACAGTACTAGTTCAGGAACATCGTTTCGCCGCGCTACTATTTAGTCTCTCATTTCTCGCAGCTCTCTCCACTCCTTAGCAACTTCTTCTTGTAAATAGAACGTAGCTGAATGTAAATTCACTATCGATTCCTAACATTAGAAGTTGCTCATTATTAACTATAGGAAGGCGTCCTTCCTATACAACGCACCATGAACAACGAAGACCCCCAAGTCGTCCTCTCCGCTTTAGTGGATCTCGTACGAGGACTTTCGGAACAGTTCAACAATACGGAGCAGCAGAACTAACACCGCTACTAAGCGCTGGAAGACTCCGTACGAAATCTCCTTGCGAACCGCACCAACGAAGCCGGTACAACAGCCGAGCCCGAACCTCCTACCCAACACACGACAGAGGGTACTGAATATCGTACGGCCCCAGCGAAGGCCCGCTTCCCGGATGTCGAGAGGTTCAACGGCGACGACCCTACACTGTACCCCTAGTTCGAGCACAACCTACGTACCAAGCTTATCGTCGACGAAGCGGTCTATCGTACGGAGAAAGAGAAGGTCTACTACGCCTACAGCCGCCTCTAAGGTAAAGCAGCGAAGAGACTGCTACTATAGATCGAGGCAAAGAATAACGCAGGGGAAGAGCTTCGTACGGAAGATTTCTTTACCGCTCTTTCCAAGACCTTCCGAGACCCGGACATTCAAACTAAAGCCCTCGCCAAACTCAATCGAGTTCGACAGAAGGAATAAGGCCTCCGTACGTTCCTTACGGACTTTGACCAAACCTTAGTCGAAGCAGGCGGCCTGAGTTGGCAGGACAACGTAAAGATCGGGTTCCTAGAAGCAGCCTTAAACCCGAAATTACACCAAGGGCTAATTGGCACCGTCCCCCCGACAACGTACGACGAATTCTACCAGCGTATCCGCTTAATCGAAGACCAACAAAAGCGCTTTGCCCAAGCCCAGAAGGGGCAACGCGCGAATCCTTCGGGCAGCCACTACCAAGCTAGGGATGAGCCAGAAGGAATGGACTGGGAACCGTCGAACGCTAAAGTCGCCGCACTTTGGGCCGACCCCGTACGTGGGAAGAAGCGCCTAACGACTAACCGGAAGCCCGCCCGCTGGGTTATGGAGGACGTCTTGAAGAAACGACGTGAGTCGGATGAGTGCCTCCGCTGTGGAGACCCCTCGCACTACGTACGATAGTGCCCCATGGGCCCAGCACGCCGTCCTACTAGTGCGAAACCAAAAGTGGCAGCCGTCTCTACCCCCGCAGAAGAACTGTCTGATAGTAGTAGCGAGGAATCGGGAAACGCAACCCCCTCGGACTAAGTCGCGTACGAGGGATAGATACAAAATCAATTCAGTATCGGAACTAGAAGATTTTCGAGCGCGAGTCGATGCACGATAACCCCTTCCTCGTGAATACAATCCTCGACCGTACAATAAGCGCTCGCACGCTTATTAACACCGGCTGCCTCTGCTATGGAGTCATTAACGAACGACTCGTACGAAGGGCCGGACTAACCACCATCCCGATCCGACCCAGACAGGCAAGCGGAATAGGAGGAGACGACATTACAGTTACAGATGCCGTAGTCGTACGGATAGACATCGACGAATACGAAGAAGAAGGAGTCCACTTCTACGTACTACCGGATACATTGGAATACGATCTCATCTTAGAAACGCCCTTTCTTAAGAACAGAAACACGGCTTACTAAAACCGCTGCCAATTCCAGCCCGGCCGTGGCAGGAACTTTCGATGGACTTTATCACAGGACTCCCGGAAAGCGAAGGGTGTACGAACCTCCTCGTTATTACTGACCGGCTCACTAAGGGAGTCCTCCTTGAAGCTATGGCGGAAATTACTACCGAAGCAGTCGCATAGGCCTTCGTACGAGTAGTATACCGTCTACATGGGCTACCGGCCGCAATTGTCTCGGATCGAGGGCCCCAATTCACCTCCGCGGCATGGGAACGAATCTGCCAGATACTAAAGATACAACGTTGGCTCTCAACAGCCTTTCACCCACAGACGGATGGAGCCACTGAGCGTACAAACGATATCGTAGAAGGATGCCTCCGTATCTACACGAACTACGCGCAGAACGACTGGGCCAAACTACTACCAGTTACGGAACCAGCACTTAACGGACGAACCTCCGCTACAACCGGAGTTAGCCCGTTCTTCCTCGCCCATGGCTACAACCTGACTCCATTCCCAGAACAAGCAGACGTACGAGACATCGAAGAAACGCAAGCACAGAACCCCATCCAGAAAGGGGAAGCCATTGTACGAACTATTCAAAAAGGAGTAGAATGGGCCCAAGCGGCAATGGCACTGGCACAGCAAGCAGCGGAGCACCAAGCCAACCGGCATAGACAGGCCGCCCCACGATACCAGGTCGGCGATAAGGTATAGCTAAACTTAAAGAACATCCGTACGGATCGTCCTTCCAAGAAGCTCGACTGGAAAAATGCGAAGTATACGGTACTAGAGGTTATCTCTCCACACAACGTAAGGCTTGACCTACCACCTGGTGTTCATCCAGTCTTCCACGTCGACCTCGTACGACCAGCAGCCACGGATCCTCTTCCCTATCAGTCTACAGACGACGCGCAACCACCCGCTATCCACACGGAGCAGGGAGACCTCTGGTTCGTTGAACGAATCTCTGCAGAGAGATATAAAGGCATGGGACGAGGGCAGAAACGACTATTACTAGTACACTGGACTGGATACGCAAAACCCACCTGGGAACCATACGAAGCTCTAAAGGAAACCGACGCATGCAAGGCATGGGTTAAGTCTGCTGCCTCTCGTACGAGAACCCAGGAGTAGAGATACTATATCCTACTACCTATATCTCGTACTGTGATGGCTTGTATCCGGTGCACTCGCGGAAATACAGTGGCATTCTATCTACGAGAAGACTAAGCTGAAGAGAAAAGAAAGAAAGGTTTAAGTAAGATAGCGCTGCTTATATATCTCTCCAGAGTCCCTTTTATTAGTAGCGAGTTGCAGGGTTTTCTTGTTGAGCTTCACTAAGCTTCAGGGTCTTCTCAACCCAAGGTCTCGCCGCAGGATCCATCCAAGGCACTTAACGGTCTAAACCGTCACATTACCCCCCTCTTCTCGGGCTTGAAGGTAGGACTTGAGCGCGTCCGTTTCTTGAAGTGCCGACGCTGGCTCCCAAGTTAGTCTTGCATATCCTTTCCACTTAACGTGGTATTGCTTCTGGGGCCTTCGTTGGCCGCGCTTTCGTTTCATCCTTTCTCCATGAATTGCCTCAACTATCCACCATTCGTGTCCATCATCTAATATTGGCGGCGGCTGGTAGTCGTCCTGTTCTTGACTCGGCAGAGGGTCTATTCCAGCAGGACGTAGGAGGTCAACATTAAAGACGTTGTGTATGCTACTTGGCACATCCAGTCGATAGCTGTGGGGACCAACTACTTTAGTAACTGTGAACTTTGCTGAGCGGTCATCTAACTTCCGGCTTGGGCGGTCTGTCTTAATGTTCTTCATGCTCAGCCAGACCTTATCTCCCACTTTGTACGCAGGTGATGGGTTCCGGTGTCGATTCGCTTAGGCCTCCTGATCCTGTTGCGCGTTTGCCATCGATGCTTCTACCCATTCGGTGATTTCCTTGATCTTCGCAACAATCGCTTCTCCCTTCTAGATGGGCGACGTCGGATTCTGCATGGGCTGTGGATCTTCGAATAGCTGTAGCGGCTCGAGATGGTATCTATAAGAGAGGAAGAAGGGACTAACGCCCGTTAATGAGGATTCGTGACTATTAATCGCGAGCTCGACTGCTGGTAACCAATCGACCCAGTTGTTCTGCGCTTGATTGGTCATTCGACGAAGTTTCTTCTCGACTTCAGTATTAGCGCGCTCTGTCGATCCATCTGTCTCCGGGTGGTACGCTGTCGATATGCGCCTCTCGATCTTGAGTAGTTGGCAGACTCTTTTCTATAGTTGGCCAACGAATTGACTACCTCGATCAGAGACGATTGCTGCTGGGACTCCATGATAGCGGTAGAAGCGCTTAATAAATAGATTGGCGATTGTCTCAGCTTCGGTATCCTTGCAGCCCTCAAGAATAACTCCCTTCCCCAGACGGTCGGTGATTACCATAAGCATTTGACATTCTTGGCTCTCAGGTAGCGGGCCAATAAAATCAATCGAGATCTCTCTCCACTAACGATTTGGTACAGGTAACGGCCGCAATAGTCCTTGCTTACGATCTCTCCAGACTCTTGTCCTTCCACAAACGTCGCAGTTCCGCACGAATCTTCGTACGTCTGA
Source organism: Neofusicoccum laricinum (assembly GCA_029906385.1). Taxonomy (NCBI): domain Eukaryota; kingdom Fungi; phylum Ascomycota; class Dothideomycetes; order Botryosphaeriales; family Botryosphaeriaceae; genus Neofusicoccum; species Neofusicoccum laricinum. The sequence continues at coordinate 693,405 of CP123727.1, forward strand.
TACGAAGTTTGGCCAGAAGAATTGCCTAGCGACGAGGGCTATCGTCCCGTTACGTCCAGGATGAGCCGTCATAGTCGAATCATGAAGTGTTTGAATTAACTTGGTCCTCAGTGGCTCGTAATTCGGCACCCAGCGCCTGCTGCGGAATAGTAGCTCTCCTTGACCATTCAGAGAGCAATTAGCGACTGAGAGCTTGACTGGCTCTTCTAAGTCGTTTGGTAGTGTCCTTTTATCTTCTCTTACTGCCGTTACTAGGCGTTCTTGATCCGGGTCCGCCAATTTAGCCTCTTGCCAGAGTTGTCGCAAATGATCTTCAATTAGCTCTGTTTGCTGCGTGTCTGTCGGTTCGTCTGTTGGCTCGTCTGTTGGCTCGTCTGTTGGCTCGTCTGTTGGCTCGTCTGTTGGCTCGTCTGTTGGCTCGTTTGTTGGCTCGCCGGCTTCTTTCTCGGTTCTTTCTTGTCGTCTTGTCTGTACTGGTACTGCGAGCACTCTCCAACAGTTGGCTTGAATCTTATCTGGGCTTAAGAGTCGTGCGACACGATATTGAAGCCTCTCATCATCTTGAGATACTGGTAAGTCTTGGTCTCTTCGTGTAAGTGCGTCAGGCTGAGCCCCAAGCTTGCCTGGACGATAAGCAATGGTAAAGTTGAATCGGCTTAGAATCAGCTGCCATCTCATTTGCCTCTTAGAGAGCCGTCGGACTGTTGTAAAGTATTCGAGATTCTTATGGTCCGTAACAATCTTAAATTCTTTTACGCTTCGTAGCTCTGCATCCCACTGCTGAAGACACTTAATAATCGCAAGGAGCTCCTTATCGTAGATCTCGTAGTTGCACTCTGCTGGCGAGTTCTTCTTTGAGAAGTAGGCAACTGGCCGGAGTACTCCATTATTATCGTATTGGGATAAAATTCCTCCTGTACAGTATCCTGAGGAATCAGTCTCGAGGATTGTCTTTCGGTCCGGGTCAAATTGGGCAAGGATTAGTGCCGTGATAAAGGCCTTCTTTAGCTTTCGAAACGCTCTTTCTGCTCCTTCTATCCAATAGAACGGAACGTCTTTCTTTGTAAGTGCATGTAACGGAGCCGTAGTCTTCGAGTATTCATTAATAAAGCGCCGGTAGAAGTTCGCAAAGCTAAGGAATCCAAGCACTCCTTTAACTGTAGTTGGTGTTTCCCATTCCTGAATAGCTTTTACCTTAGCTGGGTCCATGCGGATACCTTTCCCAGCTTCGATAATAAATCCAAGATACTTTGTTAACTGAACCTCGAATTCGCACTTATCGATATCAAGCTGTAGTCCCGCTGCTTGTAGCTTTTCGAGAACCTTAGTTACGTGCTCTCGGTGTTGGGTACGGGATCCCTCGGTAAAAATAAGCACATCATCGATATAAGCCGATACGAAGTCGTCCAGGAAGTCTTGTAGGGTCCAGTTGATATATCGTTGAAAGGTGCTTAGTGCATTAGCTAGTCCAAAGGGAGTAATAAGCCACTTAAATAGTCTAAAGCAGGTTCGAAAGGCTGTAAGCCATTTATCTCCTGGTTTAACCCGAATCTTATTGAATGCTGCGATTACATCGAGTTTCGTAAACCATCTTGCCTTACTGATCCGGTTAAGGGTCTCCTGGATAAGAGGTAGTGGATATCGATCCTTCCGTATAAGTTGATTAAGGGCTCGGTAGTTACAACAGAATCGTAAGCCTCCACCTGGTTTCTTTACAAAGAGGACTGGCGCTACGGCTGGAGAATTGCTTACACGGATAAAGCCTTTATCGAGTAGCTCTGTAAGCGTTTTCCGGAGTACTAGTAGTTCGTCTCTAGATATGTTGTATAAGGGTCCCTATGGGGCCACTGGTGTCCTCCCATTCTCATCTTTCTCAAGCTTAATCTGATGATCGATTCTAGGTCGGTGTGGAGGTAGCTTGTCGGCTTTACTTCTATCGAAGGAGTCGAGAAACCGTTTATTTAACCAGGCTGGTAGTTTCGTCCTTGGGTCCGTATGCTTCTTCTCAGCAAGTGCTTTATTAATATCAGCTAGACTTGCTGAGAAAACCTGGTAACCGAGTCGTTTCTTCCTCGTAAGAAGGCGGAACCTAGCGGCTCCGACCCTCCTATAGTCGAGTTCTTTTCTCTCTCTCTGGCTTTGTACCACTAGGCCAGAGTCCTTAAATCTAAGGATTTGTTTTTCTGCATCTAGTTCTGCTCTCTCTTTTACTAACCATGGTAAGCCAAGAATAACTTTATAGCCTTCAATCCTTAGAGCTACATGGAAGTAAGCTCTTTTCGTTTGGTATCCGCCGATATCGATCTCGGCAATTGCTACTTCGGTAATCTAGGAGTCGGTAATAGCATCAACTAACTGGATTTATCTTGGTCGGATAGGGATACGCTGGAGTTTATGTCTTCGAGCGAATCGAGCATCGATAAAGCCATAGGATAAGCACCTAGAATTAATAAGGGTTTAAGTGGAGATCTCCTTATTGATAAGTGCTGAAACTAAGAAAGGTGGTTTTTCCATATGCTTATTCTCGAATTGCTTCCAATCTGCTTGAAGCTTACTTTGCTCCTTTTGCTCCTGACGGCGAATTTTATCAGGAGCTATTCTTTTTCCGAATTCTTATTGTCCTCTAACACTTTAGTGTCCTCCTCTAATTACGGAGGAACTTCCTGCTCCGACTGTCTGATACCAGCAGCTTGGGCTGGGCGACGGGCAGGCGCATAAGGGCATGCATGCTTCCAGTATCCTAAAGCACCGCAACGCGTGCAAAGCCTGTTCTAACGACGTCGGTTAATCTCATCTTAAGTTACCCATTTAGCTCTCCGGGTTAGTGCGGCTTTGGCTGGGCCTGTTGGTTCCCAGTCCATTTGGTCGTTTTGAAGAGGCTTTGGATACGTAGTAGGTCTGGTAGTCGTCATTAATCGAGTAGATCTCTCATTGGTTTAAGGACTTGGGCTTCTCCTTCCTTGATACCCACTTCGTATAACTGACTTCTTAGCCTTATTAACAGCCTCTATGTCGTCACTAGTTCTAGCCAGCAAGTTGGCAAATTCGTGGAACGTAAGATCTTCTAAGCTCTTACCAACTAGTCGGTCTTTTAGTTCCCAGCTAATTGAGTCCTAAAGAGAGTCTTTCTTTTACTTATCGTCCCATGTAGTGCTTTTGCCAGATTCAAGTATTAGGTGGCGGAACTTTACAAAGTGTTCTCTAAAGGGGCCACCTTTTTGATGTAGGGCTCGGAGCTCGCGACGTGCTTTTTCCTCGCGATATGGGTCGCCAAATACGGCCCTTAGCTGTTCGAATAGGTCCTAGGTTGTAGCCGTCTGGCTTGAGGATCTCCACCATGGTTGTAAGTAGGTAAGCGCGGTTCCTCGTAGCTGGTTGAATAGCAACGCTACTTGTGTCGTTTCTAGATAGCTTGCGTAATCGATTCGAAGTTTCTAATTTACTTGATCAATCCAGGCTTCTAGCTCCTTTCGTTCTCCTTTAAATTCTGCTAATTCGGGTAGAATTTTTCTTGGCCTTTGACTTGCCGTAAGCGCTTGAGTAACCGCTTTAGTAATTACGGTCGGTGGGGTTTATACTTGAGCCGTCGGAGTGGACGTAGCTGTTCCTACGCTAGGCTGCCTTGTTGTTGGTGTAGTAGCCTAGCTATCCATTCGTGCCTATAGCTGAGTAACCATTGTAAATAGTTGGTTCGCCCATTGCGGTGGGTCCTCTTGTTCGCGCTGCGGGGCCTCTTGCGGTTCATCCATTAGTTGGTCGTCCATTCTAGGACGCGTCCTTGGGTGTCTTCTTAGGTGTCTCCTTGGGTGTCTTCTTAAGCGTCTCCTTGGGTGTCTTCTTAGGTGCCCTCTCTAAGATCTTCCTTTTAGATCTTCTTTTTAGGGACTTCTTCGTGCCTTCTTAAACGCCACGCTGTCGTTTTATTAAAGGGCTTCCTTCGGGAACCTTCTTAAGTGCCTACACGGACACCTTCTTAAACGATTTCCCAGGTATAGTTAACTGGTAACGAGCCTAGCCACTATCCTATTCCTTAGGTGACTTGGGTAACTTAGGTAAAGAGAAGCCGTGCTCACGTAGGAGCTTTGGCGCATAGAGGAAAGGGGACGAGCTTAGTCTAATGTGATGGCTTGTATCCGGTGTACTCGCGGAAATACAGTGGCATTCTATCTACGAGAAGACTAAGCTGAAGAGAAAAGAAAGAAAGGTTTAAGTAAGATAGCGCTGCTTATATATCTCTCCAGAGTCCCTTTTATTAGTAGCGAGTTGCAGGGTTTTCTTGTTGAGCTTCACTAAGCTTTAGGGTCTTCTCAACCTAAGTATAACGGCGGGCCTCTACCTCTAAGGATCAAACACCAAAGAGGGTGGTAAGCCGTGTAGGGGTTTACCTTGAGTGGGTATAAGGGAGGGTGTGAGAACGAAGTAACGAGCACACGTGACAGAACACTACGTGCGAAGGCCGTGTTACTAATTAATGGTGCGGATTGATTATTGAAGAAGTTGACCACGAAGGGTCAAATATCTAGCTAAAGAGTGAAGCTATATACTATAGGGAGCCATATACAATCTATAGTTCGTAAGTTTAGTTCGCCAAGAGGTTGAACTGCTGAACTAGTAGGTTTATAAGTTTAGGGTGCTAAGGCTTTAAACAATTAAACTGGGGAGTCACGTGACTCTACTAGGTGGGTTTCTCTCGCGGGCGCGTCGGCGCCCCGCTTGCTCTTCCTCTTAACCTATTCAACCAGGTTCTATAAAGGCTGTGCCGTAACACCAAGGTCTCGCCGTAGGATCCATCTAAGGCACTTAACGGTCTAAACCGTCACACGTACGAGAAATATCAAAAAAAAAATGACGAAGTAAAAGAGAAACCTTGTCTTATATTAATTCTTATTCCGTTGTACAACGCCTTAGCGGAAGGAGGGGGGTATTGTTAGAGTCCAAAGGACTTGTACGCACAGTACTAGTCCAGGAACATCGTTTCGCCGCGCTACTATTTAGTCTCTTATTTCTCGCAGCTCTCTCCACTCCTTAGCAACTTCTTCTTGTAAATAGAACGTAGCTGAATGTAAATTCACTATCGATTCCTAACAAGAACTGTCGGTCCGGCAGACCACCCTGCGACGTGAACCCGTGCTGGAATTCACGGAACTTCGTGTTGACACGGCTGACCAGTACTTCGTCTCCGGTCTCCTTCGCTTCGGTCGCGACGGCGTCTATGGCGTCGGCGAGCCGCGTGAGGTCGAGCGTGGTGCCAGCTTCGGCAACCGTCGCGTTCAGCTCATCGTAGTAGAGCCGAAGCTGGGTGGTGTAGTTGGGGATGTCGAAGGGGATGACCGGGTCGTCCGCAAGGTGGTATGCGAGGAGCGTTAGGAACTGGCCAATGGCTTTATGGACCAGGAAGCCTGGGTCGCCGTACGAGATCATCCAGTGATAAGTGTCGTAGTTGGAACTGGGCGCGCAATTAGTAGGAAGCCTCTTCTATTTTGAACCGAACTTACTGGTAGTGGTAAATCGGGTCATTAGGGCCTCCACCAGCCCCGAGGTCGATCGAGCTGATGCCGTTGTGCAAAAACGACGTGTAATCGGATCCGCTACCCAAAACACCAAACTCGCCCTCGGACTCACCGAACCAGGTGTCGTACAAAGTTTGGTTCAACTCGCCAGTACCAGCGTACGGCCACAGTGTGACGGTCTAGACCGTTAAGTGCCTTGGAAGATCCCTGCGGCGATGAGTTAACAATTATGAGTCAACACCTAATGACTCAAAGGGCGCACGGATCAACTACTTCGGTATATAATACCTTCCTACGCTTATTATTTCCTTTCTCCTTAGCTTAGTCTTCTTGTAGAAGTATGCCAATGCATTTCCGCGAGTGCACCGGGTGCAAGCCCTCACACACAGTACCTTCTTCATTACCTCAGTTGCAATGGTATGCAGTTCTGGCGTGGCCGAGAAATCCGGGCGAGGGCCAGAAGCACCCACGTCGATGTTGAGGTATGCGATGCTGGTATCCGCCAGCCAGGGAATGTACTCTTCAACCCACTCCGTCGAACCGTACAGGCCATACTCCTCGGCATCCCAACTGGCGAGCACAATGTTCCTCTTCGGCTTCCACCCGGCGGCAAGCAACTTTCCAAACGCTTTGGACAATTCCACAAGGACGGCTGAGCCGGAATTGGGATCGGCTGCTCCGCCAACGATCCAGGCATCTCTGTGGTTGCCGATAATAATGGTCTCGTCAGAATTGGTACCGTTGATGACTCCAATCGCATCCCAGATGGGCGTGATCTTCTCTTCCATGAGGTTCGACAGAGAAATGGTGGTTCCAGGGGCAGGCCCTGTGCTATATGTCACGTTAAGTGCACCAACCCAATCTGTACGGTTGACTTCCTCTCCTGGAGTTCCATAGCCGTCCAATCCAGCAAGGAACGGAACGGCGTCTTTCCAGGATATCGGAACTGATGGGATGCGCGGGGTGACGGAAATGGTATCGGCTCGTGGAGAGTCTTCCTTGGAGGGATATCCAGGGGTGGTGGGATCACCAGGATACTGTGAGAGAAACTGAACCGAGCCTCGCTGAATGGATGTGGGATTGCGCGCCGGGCCATCCGGGTATGCAGCATATCCATTGGCTTCAGTGATGTTGCCATCGTCTCCAGGATCGGTAAAAATCACGATACCGATCATCCCGTGCTCTTGGGCGTTCTTGACCTTGAGACCGCGGAACGGGCCGCCATACTTTGCCAGAGCAATTTTGCCTTCCAAAGGCACTCCCAGAACCTCCAAACGGTCGAAGTCAACCTGCTGACCACGGCCAACATACACGTGCTCGGCCGAGGCGTTTCCAGACCAAGAGAGTCCATGAAAAGCCGGGACGCTATTGGGGTAGGAAGTCACCTCGTCGTCGACGAGGACCTCCTCGATCAAGGTTGCCGCGTAGCTGCTGCCGTTGGAGAAGCCGACCGAGACCGACTGCGAGACAGGATAGTTGAGGAAGGCCCAGTATTCGGCTAGAGAAGAGGGAACCCCAAAGGATGACCACTGATCCGCCGTCCACTGAGCCTGACTCTCATTGGTGCCGGCAATGTGCAAGCCATGAGTGTAGTAGTAGGACCACTGGTCAAGCGTGGTGTTGTCAAAGGAATTGACCAAGACGGCCTCGGTGTCGGACAGCACGGGAGGGAAAGCAGTGTCTTGACGAATGGCAAGCTTCGAATTGCGGTGATTGCCGATACCGCGGGGACTGAGGAAATCCCGCTGGCAGGCGGCAGCATCTGCGGCGAGCAGAGAGAGCACAGCAACCACTGAAGCCATTGTGCAGGCGGGGGAAGGGCGTGGCGGGGAGAGCACATCATCCTTCATGCGGAGAGAGCTGTCAAATATTCAATTCGCTGACCGGCAGCCTGCTTCGCTGTGATGCCTGACGTAGCGGTCTCCAGCAGGCACAGCCCACGATGCAACCCTGTCACAGCCGCGAACACGACCCACCTTACGCTTTTAGGCAGTTTGGAAGCTGCTTGGCGCGGGGAGCTGCCAGTGCCAAGACGCTGATAAACCAAACTCCGCGCGGAAGTACCGGCTATAACGCCTGATAGAAGTGCATCGAGGCGGGACTGATCCTGCAAGGCAGCAGTGGGAGTCTGGTACCTCCAGCCTCTGCGCATCTAGCGATTGGCCTCGGGATGGCTTCGATTGCAGTCGCGGCCCATGATCATGTTGACTGAAAGACGTTGCAATGCGTGGATGACGTCATGTAGCTTACTGCAGGATTTCCTTGCGCCTGTGACTTTCAGGTTTCCGTTGTTGACGGAATCAATTGCCCAGGCGCTGTTCTCCGTAGACGCTGACCACCCACCCTTGGCAGCCATTGGGAAGGCTTCCTCCGGCAGGCCGAGGCCCGGTATACGAATTTTGTAAGGAGAAGCGACGGGAAAATCACCTCGAGTAACCCAAATTTGGGGAACAGCGTACGTTGACTTGTATCAGTCGGGTATGGATACACGTATCCTGTAGCGTGCATTACAGCTCTGTGACCAAAATGACTTGGCAGTCTTACTCAAGTTACCACGCCGGTATACTTCATACTCCTTTGTAGAGGTGGACTGGGAATGTACATAAGCGTCCATACCTTCCTGCCTGAAAACTCAACGTCCTTCGAGATACCCAACCGTTGCAGTGTGTGACGATCGACAATGCCGAATTCTGGAAACGAACGGATATTGACATTTTGTGTGCACATTGCGGGATAATCTGACCGTACTGGACTCGTTGAGAAATAGGTAGGTTTCTACACGTCCCGTGCTATCCGAAATTCAGCCTTGTGTGTACTCTAGGTTAAAGCCGCCTATACAAAACGCCGTCATTCTAACAATACACGAAGAGGTATCTTGTGTGCTTAGGTACGCCGAGGCATCATCGACTCGGCTAGGTCTTCATAATCGTCCTGATCTACATCCGGCTTCTCGATCATCTCCAGGTCTTCATCAGCTGCTAGGGGGTCGTCAGCTCCCTCCTCGGCCCGCGGTGGAGGGTCATACCCAGTGGCCTCCTCGTACCAGGAGGTCGTTGTGGTCCAATTCACAACCAGCTCCTTGGCCATTTCCGCCATGCTGTAGTAGTTCGGGTGGTTCTTTGGTTCGAACATGGTCATATGGGCCCATGTCTCGGCCGTCGCGTTGTCGTTCACGACGGGAAAGAAGTGTTTCTTGATGTCCGTCTTGGGGACGATGCAGAATGTACGCTGCTCGCCCAAGATACCCGAACTCCACTTTGTCGATGGGTTCCCCTGCTTCTGCACAGCCAGGCCCAGCTGAGTGTAGAGGTCGGTAAAACCAAGACCCTGGGATTCCGAGAGCGTCACGACGGCCGCAACTCTTTTCTTCATCTCTTCCTGGCGTGCGAGGCATCCAACAAACTCGAGGTGCGAGCCAACAAACTGCCACCCTTCACTCAGCTGCTCCCGGTTCATGTAGGCGGCGCCTCCTGCGGCAGCGAGGGCTCCAGCAGCGCCGGCGAACATTGCGATCTTGCCAAAACGCTGCCAAGCAGGCACGACGGCCGTGTCGACATTTGGGTCGGCTGACGACGACGCGGCCGGGAGCATCTTGCTGGCGCTAAGAACGTCTGGGTCTGGCGTCTGCTTCTTGGCCCACCCAAATGTATTTGCGACGTTGTTATACGCGTTATAGGCAGCCGTCGCCGTGTTCCAGTGGCCCTCCGCCCCGTGCGCCACGACGCCGGGCGAGATTCCCAGATAGGGCGTGTCGAAAGCGAGAATGCCTTGGATGTAGGGGAACATGAGGGTCGTTTGAGGAGACAGCGATGTGGAGTCGGAGGGGTTGCTGTGGATGGGTTGCTCGTTTGAGATGGAGAGGAGCGTGTCTGCAGCCACGATGCCGCCTGCACAGGGTCAGTAAGGCTCGCACAAGGTGGGATTTCGTTGAGAGACTTGCCCATCGAGTGGCCGCATAGCACGACCCTCACCGAAGGGTCAACGGTGGGCGATGGAGTGCCATTCGCAACCTCGAGGTCGATGACCTTGTTCTGCAGCCTGCAGAGGGTCAGCCAGGCGTTGAGCAACGGTGGACCGCCACGAAGCGGCGGGTCTGCAGAGTAGGCGCGCGCGTCCTTAACCATACCATTCCTTGAATTTCGCGACGCAAGATTGTCTTTTTTTGGCCGGTCAGTACGCAGTGGTCCGGCGCTGAACTGTGACATACAGGTCGCCGCGCGTTTCGTAGTGCGGATAGGTAACGGCCAGCACGGTCAGCTTGGGGAGCTGGTTCTCCAGCACGCCGCGCAGGTGCTGGGGAAACTTGCGGAAGGTGTCGTCGTCGCCCTGGTGAAACGGGTCAGTCGTCTTGTTTCCCGGGCCGTGGCTCGTGCAGAAAGTCACCTTGAAGCCGTGGATGAAACACAGAAGCAGCGTCTTCTTCATCCTGAGCTGTGTTCCTGCATTCTGTCGGGCCGTGGTGGAGCGGCGGGCGGCGGCCAGCAATTATGTCACCGCAGAGTGCGGCCGGCCGGGATGCCCGCCCGCTGTTCCCGCGCCCTGCCATTGCCACGGTCTGCTGAGGAAGCCGCGCGACGCTGCCCGCGTGCCCGCGTGCGACTCACTACCACTGCCCGACACCAAAGCGCCGTCCACCCGCGGGCCATGGTGCTGCTCGGCGTGACAAGGCCGGGTGAGGAAGACGTGCATGTGAGCGCTCGCGCGGGCTTGGGGGCGGCGACAGCGAAATCAAGGGTCCTGCTCCGGGTGCTGGCGCGCAGGTCACCAACGGCACGGCAGCGCAATCAGCCCCGCGCGACACAGAAGCAGAAAGCTGGCGGCGCAGAGGGTCAAGTCGCTCTCGAGAATGCAAGCCTCGCAGCCAAGCGCCTCCAGCAGCCCCTTCTGGCACGCGGTCAGACCCTCCTGCGCCCCCCACCCGCCCCGGCAACGTCAGGCCCGTTTCACCCAGTGCAAATCTCCTCGCATTTGGGCTCTCGCCATGGCTCAAAACACCACCTCTACGCGCCCGTGTAGAACGGACATGCCGCAGCCCATGGAGATCTTCGTCGCTGCCGCCCCGCTTGCTCGTAGTGCCAGCGTGTCGCCGCTACCGCTGCCGGTCTGTTAAAACGCCCGTGCCGCCGTGCCTGCTCTGATGTATTTTGTGTATTTCCCGCCGTCTCCTTGCAGTCCCAGTACCATGATACCCTCGCTTCCCCAGCCCCCCATTCTTTGAGCCTTGTGTTCCATCGTGCTTCATCTCAGCAGGCATCCGGCTGGTCCGCGAGCAAACGCTCAACGCTGAAGCAGAACGGAGAACGTGGTCGAAGCGCCCGCCCACCGCGAAGCAAACGCGCGCTCCACCAGCCTCCACACGACCGCCCTCGCGACCGACGCGGCTCTGTTCTTGCGTTGCTTGCCTGCTTGATGCCGCGCACGCTTGGTTGTCTTGGTCCTTTAGTCGTCTCTCCTTCTTCGTATCTCACACACCACACCTCCGTCGCTCTTTACCTTCCTCACACCGCGCGCGTCTCACCATCGCCCTTCCGGAAGCTTGTGTGCCGACCCGCCCTCTGCCCTCCGCCAACAAGAACCCTATCTACTGCCTTGCTGTCCTTGCCGTCCCGTCACCTTCTTCCCGAGCTTCTTGCTCTGCGGCCATTTCGACAATATGCCTTCCAGCGCAGCGCGCTTCGTAATCCTCCTCCTTCCGCTGTTTGCCGCCCTGGTCCGCGCCGTTTCCCTCGCAGACTTCACACCGCGTGTCGAGGACCTTTCCAGCCAATGCGACACCGTCTACAACCGCCAGATCAAGGACTGCGAAGCTTCCGACCTCCAGACCGGCGAGAATTGCTCCGTGGCCTGCATTAGCGGCCTGTTGCTCATTGCGCAACAGGTCAAGTCTGCCTGCGCAAATGACGACGTAGCAGAGACGTCCATCATCGGCGTCTTCCTCCTCGGAAAGGGCCCGGAGATTCTCTGCTCCAATATCGCAGCCACAACCATTGGCAGCGGCCAGACTTCAACCGCCTCGACCACTTCCCGCATCACCGAGCAGAGCAGCACTCTCGAGCTCTCTAGCCAAACTACGGCCGAGGGAACGACCATCGTCGCGGGTACAAGCACCACGGCCGAGGCAACGACAACGACAACGGCCGCATTCACGACCAGTATCGCTGCGTCCACCACGACCTCGGCAGCAGAGACAACATCGGTAGCCAGGACAGCAGCAGAAACGACTACAGAGAGCACGGCCGCTGCGACCAGCTCCTCGGCAACACAACAGGCCGCATCAACCTCATCGGGCGCCTCGGACCTGGCATCGCTCAACGAGGGCAGCGGCGGTGGAAGTCCATTCGACTTTGTAAGCGGGTCTGCTTCATCGCAAGCAACGGCGCCAACCTGGCTCATGGGCGCAGCGTTGGGGTTGTGCGGATTTTTGCTTCACTCGCTCTCATGATGCGAGCTTGTCGCAAACCTTTTCGTTCTTCTTTCCACTGTTTTTGATACCATCTTTGTTTTAGTGGCACGCCACATAGCATTCCTCGGCTGCTGTGGCGATTTCAAAATACCGATGACGACTCTCGATCGTCCACTTCATTGACGGCTGGCTGTTTTCCGTCGCAACACGCATGATACCTCTGTCGGCGTTGAGTACTCGTGGCATCGGGGCTAGTCGCTCCGCAAAAAAGGACTTGGTTTCGGGCTGGTGCAAGGCAGGGGCAATTGTATAGATTGGTGTACGCGTATGGCGAAAGGAATGGGAGTCGGGAAGACAGCGGCGCTCTACGGCCGTTTAATGGCATGATGGGGAAAGGCCAAAGGATCTGCATGATATGGACTTATGAGGATTAAATGAAAGACTTGATTCGACGCAGGGACCGCGCGAAGCCGTGAGCTGATCAGGAACAGCGAAGGCACATGCACGTCAAGCAGAGAAGATGCTACTTCACGCCAGCTGCCCGGTTCTGGGCTGAAGCTCAGACAGATGATATGGGGCGGTGGCCTTGCATTCTTGTGCAGCCGCCAACGTCATGGGAGATGATGTTGAAGTGATGTCGGAGTGCTCTGCGTGCTACGTCGAATGTTCTTATTAAATTGCGTTATCATGCACAGGCAGTTATTATGGCTCAGGAAATTAAGGCTCGAGGTTTCCCGGCGGGTGGCAGCGGGCATGTCGAGCTTGTGCGTCCTGGCATGGTCGATGTGCGCATTGACTGATCGGCAGCTGGGGCTCTCGGTGGAGCTGGTGCCGGCGCATCCTTCCAGCACGCGTCACACCAACAACCCTCCATCTCTCTGCCCGCCCGCGCCCCGCGCCCCGCTCCCCACCATGGGCAAAGGCACAGACAAGCTCTACATCACCCATTCCGAGTGGGCCTCTGAAGACGCCTACTCCGCCAGCCACGGCTCCGGCGTCAACCGGTCCAAAGCCGTCGGCGCCTCGTTCCGCCGCCTGCCCTTCAACTTTTGCGCCCTCTCGCTGCAGCCCTTTGAGCACCCCGTCTGCACCACCCAGGGCACCATCTTCGACCTGACCAATATCGTGCCGTGGCTGAAGAAGCATGGCACGAACCCTGTCGATGGACAGCCGCTGAAGAGCGCCGATCTCATCAAACTCAACTTTGCGAAGAACGACGACGCCGAATACGTAGACCCCGTTACCTACAAGGTCTTCACCGACAACACCCACCTTGTCGCCCTCAAGAACACCGGTAATGTCTTCGCCTGGGACACAATCGAGCGTCTGAACATCAAGGCCAAGAACTGGCGCGACCTGGTCAGCGACGAGGAGTTCTCGCGCAGGGACATAATCACCCTGCAGGATCCACAGAACTTGGAGTCGAGGGATCTGAGTGCTTTTAAATACATCAAGGATGGCGAGAGCAACTTGTCCGAGGAGCAGGAGAAGGAGAGGGCGAGTGGCGTCAACGCCGGTGCTCTGGGCAGCTCGGCCAAGGTGCTGAAGGCAAAGGATGCTGTGGCTAAGGCCAGGGCGAATCGCGAGAAGACAGCGAAAGCCAAAGCGAACGGCGGAGTCGCTGCAGCACTTGCGCGTGCCCGCGCGGACCAGAGTGACGGTTCAAATGCGCTGCACCAGAACAAGCCTCTACCCTATAACGCCGCGCAGTACACGACCGGAAAGGCGGCCGCTTCCTTTACTAGCACAGGCGTGACGCCGCACACATCGAACGAGAGAGCGCTGCTTTCTGAGGAGGAGTACATGCTCAAGCGTGGTCGCGTTAAGATTCCCGGATACGCCAGGGTGCAGACCAGCTTGGGAGAGCTCAACGTCGAATTGCATACAGAGTTCGCGCCGAAGGCCGTCTGGAACTTTGTGCAGTTGGCTAAGAGGGGCTACTATCGAAACATCTCCTTCCACCGCAACATTCGCAATTTCATGATACAAGGCGGCGACCCCACCGGTACTGGACGCGGTGGACAGAGCATATGGGGCAAGAACTTCAACGACGAGTTCGAAGGCCCCAACAAGCACGACGCGCGCGGGATTCTGAGCATGGCAAACAAGGGCAAGAACACCAACTCGAGCCAGTTCTTCATCACCTACCGCGTAGCAAAGCATCTGGATAACAAGCACACCATTTTTGGACGCGTTGTCGGTGGCATGGACGCTCTGTCGCGGCTGGAGAATGCGCCAACAGACTCGAAGGATAGACCAGACCCGCCGGTCATGCTCGAGGATGTGGTTGTGTTTGTCGACCCGTTCGAGGAGTTTCAGAAGCAAAAATCAGAGAAGGATGCCAAGGAGCGTGAGCAGGAAGAGATCAACAGGGCAGGAGGCACAGAGGACGACAAGACGACATGGACTGGCAAGCGAATCCGGGGCGATGGGAGTGTTGAGTCGGGCAGCAGTGCCGGAGGTGTGGGAAAGTACCTCCAGGCGGCATTGGCGGAGCAGAAGGCGAGTGCACTAGAGGAGGATGAGATTGTGGGCGAGTGGGACGAGGCAGAGGAGCCGGTGAAGAAGAAGTTCAAGGCTGGTGGGTTTGGTAACTTTGACAACTGGTAGACGGGAAGGCAAAAAAGGCGGCACACATGAGGCGTTCTGGCGTCGGAGGGAAGGCATGACATCTGCACAGACTCGTACGTGCGCGTGAAGGCCGGGGGTGCATATGTTGAGATTCATAAAATACCGTTTCCCATGCACCCCTGCACTGGATCTTCAGCCCTGCGGAGCTAGAGCAAAGGCTTGGCGCTGGCGCACCTTCGTCCACCAGCTTTCCATCCCACTGCCGCCGCACCATCACCAACTCCACGCACCGCCCTCTCCCGCATAGCCTGTCCAAACTCTGTCCGTCGAGCGCTGCCCCTCGCCTATAATGCCTCCCAAACGGATGACGGCCAACCCGGTCCGGCCAGCGCGCTACCGCCCCGGCAAGCCCGTCGCCGAAGAACCTTCATCCTCCGAAGCTTCCGATTCCGACGAAGAAGAGGAGCAGACAGCTGCCACACCGGCCCCCAAGGCCTCCTCGTTTCCCAAAGACGCGTCGAAGATCGCGAGCAACCTCAGGAGCGTCGACCTGAATGCGCGACGACAAGAAGCGGCCGCCGCCGAGGCAGCACGGCTAGAGGCAGAAAAGGCAGCGCGGGCAGCGGCCGAGGAGGGCTTCGAGACAGAAGAAAGCGAGGAGGGCAGCGAGAGTGGGAGTGGGAGTGGGAGCGGGAGCGGGAGCGAGAGCGCGGAAGAAGACGAGTCCTCGGAGGACAAGAGCAGCAGCGAAGACGAGGCCGCCGCCCGGCGAAAGCTGCTGCGGCCAGTCTTCATGCGCAAAGACCAGCGGAAAGCCACGGCGCAGGCAGCGGCGGACAAGACCGAGGACGAGAAATGGGCAGAGGAGGAGGAGAAGCGCAAGGCAAAGGCGAACGTGCTGGTGCAGGAGCAGCTGGAACGGGCAGCAGCCGAGCGCGCCGCTGGGAAGAAGCACTGGGATGATGAAGATAATCTGGGCGATCTGGACGATATCAACGACACGGATGGCGTGGAGCCGGAGGCTGAGTACGCGGCGTGGAAACTGCGCGAGCTCAAGCGTGTTAAGCGCGAACGCGAGGCCATCGAGGAGGCTGAGAAGGAGCGCGAAGAGATCGAGCGTCGCCGCAACTTGACTCAGGAGGAGCGTGATGCTGAGGACCGCGAGTTCATCGAGCGCCAGAAGGAGGAGCGGGCTGGCAAGGGCCAGATGAGCACCATGCAAAAGTACTTCCACAAAGGCGCCTTCTTCCAGGACGACCTGAAGGCAGCCGGTCTCGACCGCAGAGATATCATGGGCTCGCGGTATGTGGATGATGTACAGAACAAGGATGCCCTACCCGAATACATGCAGATCCGCGACATGACGAAGCTGGGCAAGAAGGGTAGGACACGGTACAAGGACATGAGGAGCGAGGATACGGGTCGTTGGGGTGACCTTGGCGATCGGAGGGGCAAGGGTGGCGAGTTCATCAAGGGCGTCGATGACAGGTTCAGACCGGATTTTGACAGAGAGGGCAGAGCAGGCGCCACTGGTGCCAACGCGAGTGCTGTTGGAGAGAGAAAAAGATATGGCGACGACAGGGAAGACCGGGACGGGAAGCGGCCGAGAGTTGCGGACTGAAGGACGTGGTGCGAGATAATCAACATTGTTTTCACGGCCACAAATCTACAAAATCACTCGACTTGGACGAGAAACCCAACCGCACAGGAGATTGAGATGCCGATAGCAAGAACTGATGGTACGTCCATGACATTAGTTAAAGCAATCTCTTCACCGAGCATTGAATCGGCAGAGATCATGAGTAGCCGTTCAGATGACAACGACTGAGTACGTCTTCCAAGTATCTTGATGCATTTTTGCGCGCCTTCTGACGTTTTAATGGGCTAACAAAGATGTTTTTTTTTTTCTTTAGACAACAACGAATACCGAAGGCTCAACCGACGGAAAAGCCGTTCTCTCCGAATGGAAAACCCCTACCCGTCGGTACACTCCCTTCTTGCCTTCGATAGATTCCAGAATCAGACCACAGCATTCTCCAAGCTGGGCCTACCATGACGAACAAGCCTTTTCCTCTTGGTGCTCATTCGACTCGTCATGGTCAATGAAAAAAAAAGTCTCTTTCATAGCGCCCGCGATCCACATGCTTTTCTATGAGCTGCTCATCCATAGCAGCGCCTTTGAGTAAGCGGGCTCTGAGTTTCAAGAGACCACATTTGACTTGTCCGAAAGGCGCGGCATCGGAAAATGGTGTGGTAGAACACTCGAGGACTTGAGCGTGTACTTTGGAACGGTATTCCTCGAGAACCTGCGGGTAGAAAACAATTTCGTTGTCCATAGCCGAGACCCATGACCAAGATCGTGCACGATATGGAAGAAGTCTGGGCTGTGGAGATGCGGGACACCTCGGACGCAATGCCTGACATCGCTGGCAGTTTGTCCCTTGGTTCTGACAATCCAATTGCCGCGTACGCATCCAGTAGTCCATGAAGGAATGCCGGCTGGTCCTTTCCGCAGAGATGGGCTTTACGTAATCTGGAGGTTTGTACAGAGCTAGCTCGCCAGCAGGCTGCGCACTTGAAGCCACTAACCCCAGGTCCGGAGGCTTATCGCGTTCTGGGGATGTTGATGTATCTTCTGGTGGCATGAGAGAGTCGATCGGTGGGGGTTCGTTGTACACTCTCGGCCACGTCCTCCACCCCCATGTTGCTGAGCGGTACTTCCACGTCAGGGCATCGGAAGCGTAGATGATTTGCCTTTTGGAGAGCAAGCGTTCTTGCAAAGTCCATGCTCGACGACAAATGGGCTCAGTATTTTCAACCATGGAGAAGTCTTCAAGTACAATTTGACCCAGGGCTGAGTCACCGTACAGTAGAGGAACTCTTACAATCAGGGACGGAATTGGCTGCGGCCGAGTCAAAGGAATTGATTCCAGGAATCCCTGATGGCATTCGGACGCTTTCGCAGCTGATATGGTCAGGAAGACACCGTTATAAATGTCAGCCATGCGGCCTATCTCGCGGGAGATGTCTTCCTCAGAGTCCTGGATGATACAGAGTGAGTCGATCCAGATGTATCGATAACTAAGCTGTCTTGTCACTGTGATGGCGTCTCGTAAAGATTGGGGAAGGGATTGAAGACGGATTTCTTTGCACATTGCTACCACATGTCAGTCCCATCTCCCGCCAGGTTATTGGACAGTTTGTCAGGAGAATATACAGGCTGACTCGTACCTTCCAATGATGCGTTCCCGAGTTGTATTGACTGGGGTGATCCCCAGCAGTACGAAAGAGCAAGGTAGGAGCAGTATTCATCTGCGCGGTTGATGTGTACTTTGGGCTCACAGGAGCTGTCTGACGGGCCCACGTCCAGCAATCGAGTCGGGAGGCGGGCCGGGTTTCGCTGCCGACAGTCGGGGTGTTCGCGCTCACAAACAGACATCCACTCTTGAATTTTCGCATACGCCGCGGTGGACTCGTTGTTAGGGTCCCTCCCTCGCCCGCTGAGGAAAATTGCGCCATGACCGCCTATTGCAAACTATATGAAATTTCCAACACAGGTAGAGAATTGTGCAGAGGAGGTTTGCAGTACCATATTCGGCGTACACTCTGAACTTGTCTTTGTATGACTGTTGCCAAATGACACGACCGCAATCCAGCCGCAGGTCGAATATCAGTTCATAGAGATCTCGTGGCCACCCCTTCCTCTGGCTCCTACGGGAATTTGAGGAAACGGTAACGTTTATCGCGAGAGCCTCGTGTTCACTATCCGGCGAACAATCGCATTCTCGCAGTTGGCCGGGATGATTCCTGCGCTTGCGCCCCACCAAATGGAAGATGGCCTTGCATAGCCCGCATGAAGCCTCTTCGGAGCGGGTTCGTAACGCCGAATGAAAGTAGCGCTTGGTAGTTGGCGTGGCGAATGTCGTTTGGTGAAGTATGACCTCCAGACAGGCTGTGCAGGCAGACATGGGTGAAATCTTAAGGTATGTGGAAAGAGAAAACGCGGGGCAAGGACCACCGCATCACAAGCGCAGACAGCGGCCCAAAGAATTTATAGCGGCTAGAACTTGATGAGCGGGGCCTGATGACCGGCAAGCTGTGTGTGGTGACATTCCGTGCTTTTTTTTAGCCTCGTGCCACCGGTTGACTACCCGGCGAGAAGCCCATCACCCACCCACCGTTCCATCTAATCAGTGCCGAGCTCCATCTCCGCTATCGCTCCAAGTCCTTGCCTCGACTGGTCAGTTCCACCGCACCGAACATCCGTCGCCTTCCAGCGACTTCGCCATCAAAGTTGCGGACTGCTCAAAGGAAGATGGATGTGCCAGTCGCTGCCAACGTGCTCGGGACCATAGGTGCGGTACGTTTGTCACACTGCAACCAACACCCGTACAACAACTAACTGCTCAGCTGCACAGGTCTGTTGGTCCGTCCAAGTGAGAGCCAACCGCCAACGCCGAACCTGACTGCAGATTAATCAAGCTGACCGTAGCCACGCTCCTCAGCTTATCCCCCAAATAATCATCAACTGCCGGCGCCACCACGCCACCGGCCTGCAACCAGCCATGATGATGTGGTGGGCCTGGGCCGGCGTGCCCCTCGGTGTCTACAACGTCGTGCAGTCGTTCAACCTGGCCCTCCAAGTCCAACCCCAAATCCTCTCCTTCCTGTCTCTCGTCACCTGGATCCAGTGCCACCACTACCAGAAACGCTGGTCCCTGCTGCACTCCCTCGCCATCGTCGTGCCCATCGCCAGCGTCATGGCCGGCGTCGAGGCCGCGCTGATTGTCGCGCTGCGGATCGGAGTCGACCGCGGGATGCGGTGGCCGCTGACGCTAATGTCGGTGCTGGCGGCCGTGTTCCTCGCGGCAGGCGTGCTCAGGCATTACTGGGATATCTGGGTGCACCGGACTGTCCGGGGCATTTCGTGGCTGTTCGTTGGGATTGATGCGGCTGGGGATCTGTTTAGCTTGGTTTCTGTAATATTTCAGCCGGAGTTGGACGTGCTGGGCATGGCGACGTATGGGGTTGAGTTGGTGCTGTGGCTGGGCGTCTTTGCGTGCGGGGGTTATCTCAACCTCTGGCCTTGGATCAAGAAGAGGAGGGTGGGCGGTGGCGGAAGCGAACCCGCCGGTGACCAGCCTCAGCAGAACGATGGTGGTATTGGGATATCGGGGAGCAGCGGCGTCGCGTTGCACCATCTTCCTTCCTCGACGTCGGTGTTCAGGACCCCGTCGTGCGAGCTGGTCCTTGCCAGGTCAAGAACAGGAGGGAGCCGCAGATGAAGGTCGAATATGGCACGGAAGAAGACTCTTACAAGACATGTGGTGGATTGTGCCGAATGCATCTATAGATCTTGACTGACAGATGGAGGAAGCTTCTGAAAGGACATTTGCGGAAGACTAGAGACTGAGCGTTTCAAGTATCACGAGCCTTGAGAAACAGGGGAGAAAGAGAGAGCACTGGTCCAAAGCAAGTGGTCTATTCGTGATCCTTGAAAATTGCGATTCTTTCTTTTCCTTATCCAACGCCACGTAATGCAAGCCCGCCTCAGCGGATATTAAAACAGCCCAGCACACTCTTAGTTCTTCTTCTTCGCCAACCTCTTCTGTGCCCTCACATCCTTCTTCAATCTCGCGTCCACCATCTTGTATTTGCCCTTCGTACCCCTCGGTCTTCCCTTAAGACCCCTGTTGCTGCCACTGGCAACAACAACCGCAACCTGTTTCTTGGGCTTCTTCTTCGCAGCCTTGCTCATCATCTTGGCGATGCTCTGCGCCTTCTCCTTTTCTGTCATGCCCTCGTCATCGGCAAGCAGCGCACTCTTCTTCTTCAGCTTCTCCAGACGCTGGGCTGCCTTGAACTTCTTGCGAGCTTTAGCCTCCGCAACCTTCTTGATTGGACGAGCATTCAGGGCGCGCTGCTTTTCCTTGATGGCGGCAGCTGCGGCGGCGCTGATGGGGCGCTGGATTTTGGCGTGCTTGTTTTCGTCATCCAAAAACCACTCGGGCAAGCCATCGGTGTCGCGGAGGGAATAGCGGTTGAAGTTGTCGTCGAGGAGATCATGCTTCGTCTTCTTTCCGGTAGCAAGCTGTTGGGCGAGGGTCATGGCTTCAGCTGTGATGATGTCGATGTCCGGACAGCCGTCCTTCATGGGCACATCATCCTGGTCCCATTTGCTCTCATCGCGCTTAACGACTTCGAAGCCGCTCTTGCCGCTCTGAACATTATCCGAGGACCACTCATCTTCAGAGACTTCTTCCACCTCCTCGTCCTCCTCGTCCTCCTCGTCAACCTTAGTCTGTTTCTTAGGCTCTTGTATCTTGACCTGCTTCTTTTTCGACACCTTGGCATCTGTTTCTGCCGAGGAAAACTTCTCCTCAACATCAATGCCACTATCCTCATCTTCTCCATCCAATCCATCTATGCCCTGGAAGATGTCTTGGTCGAAGAACATCGCTGCCCTTCTCGTAAGGCCATTTTCAGTCTTGCCCTTCGGTGCAAGGTCCGTAACCAGAGTCGTCGGTCCCTCGTCGTCGTCCGAGGAAAAGTCACTGTCTTCCTCCATAACCTCGTCTTCGCTGCTGCCCTCCTTGTCGTCATCCGAAAAGCCATGGAATTCGTCATCGTTGTCTTCTCTCTCCTTCCGGGCCTTCTTTGCGCGATACTTTGCGTCAGACGCAGACTTGCGATCCTGGTACTGATCGTACATCGAATCAAGCTCCGCTTCCAGACGATCCGCCTCAGGATCGCTATCCTCGTCCTCGTCATCGTCTTCTTCTTTCGGCTTGTCGTCGACAATTTTGGCCATCCTACCCTTTGCAATCTTGTTAAGCGCACCAGCCTTGTCTACAGACTTCAGTTGGAACATGGAATCCTCGCCGTTGGGGCCGACCTGCTCCAACCCGATTTCCATAGGAGTGGTCATGTGCATCTGCATGCGAACAATCTCCTTATTCTTCCTCTCGTTCTCCTTCCTCCTCTCCTTCCTTCTCTTCGCGTCCTCCTGTTCCTTCATGCGCTGGAGGTCCTCCTGGACCTGCAGTTCCTCGTCCATTGGCTCAATCTCGGCCACCTCTTCTTCCTTCTCCGCCTCCTTGGCAGCCTTCTGCTTGGAGGAGAAACCGAATATCTCACGCACCTTCAACCGCCACCTGAGCAGGCGCTTGAAGTCTGAACGACCCAAAACCTTGAGATCGTTGCAGCATGCTCGGATTTCGTCATTTGTCTCTGGGAGCTTGTCGATGGTAGCCTGTGCGATATCGCCGTTCGGCTTTTGCTCGAAGGTGAGCTTGTTCATGGTACCAAGCATTGCGATAGGGTCCAGGGTCTGGATGAACTCGCTGACGGTGGCCTCCTTGTATTGGGTATAGTCACCCTCCTCGTAACCTTCACGCTTCCTCTTCTTCACCTCAGGGTTGAAAACCTTTGCCTCGTTGTTCGGAGCCGGGGCGGCGAGTTCGGCGAAGACATGACGGGGATCGACGAACTTGGGGTCAAGGTGCTTTGGAGCCTTGAAGCCTCTGCAGACGACGAAAATTTCGGCGGAAACGTTACGAGACGAGGGAGGCTTGGTGGCTTCGACCTTCTCGAAAAGCTGGTTGAAGACCCACAGCAGCGAGTTGTAGTCCTTGGAGCGGAACACCTTGGTCACGAAAGTACCGCCCTCGCGCAGGAACTCAGTTGCCAGCTTCATGGATTGCAGGGTCAACTCTGCCTGGGTGAAGGCATCCTGAACCCAAGCGGTACCGACGTTGGGGGCACCGTCGTGCAGCACAGCGTCCGCCTTGAATGTCTTGAGGTGTTGTCGGAGGGTAGCGCGACACTTGTCGGTGGTGATGTCACTCTGGAAGGTAATACACCTGGGGATCGGCTTGATGGGAGCCAAATCGACGCCGACGATGAGGCTGTTTGGAGGCATCACCTCCGCAGCGACCTGACACCATGACTGGGGGGAGGTTAGCGGGGGCGCGGGCGCGGGGCGGGCATGGCGGCAGGCTCACTCCTGGGGCGGCGCAAAGATCGATCAGGACCTTGCTCTTCTCGAGGAAGTTGTACTTTTTGTTCAGCTGGATGAGCTTGAAGGCGGCACGGGCGCGGTAGCCCTTCTCCTTCGCAAGCTTGTACCACTTGTCGAGACGGCCCTTGCCATGCTGTGCGTGTGTTAGCGTCGCGTCGGCGGAGGGAGTGCAGCGGCAGGGCGCACCTTCTTCTGGATCGCCATGGCGGAGTTAGGGCAGTCGCAGGTCGCGGGCAGACGGCCGGCGTCGCGGCGCGCAAAAAGTGTCAGAATATTGTCGCCGGCTCAACGCCGGCAAGACCGCCACAGCCCTGGCCGTGGCCGTTGCGGTCGCACGGGCCCTGAGCCTATGACGGCAGCGCGCTCTTGCACGCCGCCCGCCGCCCGCCGCAAGCACGCCCGCGATCCCCGTCCGCTCAGGCGCCGCCTGCCTCTCTCCACGCCCACACCGTCCTCTCCCGCCCGACGCCTAGGTACGCATGCCTGAAGACTCGAAGCGGCGCCTGCCTCTCCTCGACCGCCTCACCGACCGAGTCTCTATGGGACCGCGCAAGAAACCCAAGCCGAGCCCCCAGGCACCCAAGCCCGACAGCAACACCGGCCAGCAACCCAGCACGCCTGGCGCCCTGCCACAAAACCCCGACCCACAACCTGCCCATGCCTCCTCCCCCTTGTTCAACCTTCCGGAGAACCCGGACTCGCAGTCGAACAAGCCTCAGGAGAGCCCCGATTCCCGCAGCCCCGTGTCTCCCAAGGGAGTCGCTCCGCGGAGCAGCTGGTACGCTGGCGGGAGCTGGAGGGCCAAGGCAGCACCCATCGCCCAGGTTGCCCGCGAAAGCATATCGTCTGCTGCCGGAGGCGTGACCTCGGACTCGTCCAGCGATGTCAACAAGCAGGATACCGCTCCCAACACCCCCATTAAGTTCCTGGACAGGAGGGCCTCGAGCAAGAGCACTGCACTGGCTGCCTCGACAACAAATGTGATCGCCACCTCAAGTCTCGCAAGCGATTCGAAGGCGAGCTTGGTCTCGGAAGCCAAGGAAAACTCCAAGGAGGCTGACGTCGACCCTCCTCTACCTCCGGACCCCGTTCGGGAGGACGGTAAGCCAGCTGTGACCACGACTGAGACTTTGGAGACAACCCCAGAGCAGAAGGAAGCCAAATCATCCTCGTATATTCCGTCTTCGGTTAGGGGTTGGTACGGCTGGTGGTCTAGGCCAGATGGATACGCTAATGGGGATGGGAAGGGGCAAAATAATAATAATGGCACGGATATAGAGAATGCGAAGACAACGCCTCTGCCGGGAACAACACCAACTGAAGAGAACACCGATCCGCATAATAAGCCGGACCAGACTGACGGCACACAGACGGGGCCAGATCCGGATCAACCGCTCCGGGACGGAGTCCCCTCCAAGGACGGCGTAGATGAGAAGGCAACTCCGAGCAGGAGTTGGTTCTGGCTCTGGAGTAGTACGCAGAATGCCGCACAAACAGCCAACACTGTGGAGGAGACACCTCAGGAGCCTGATGCCGCCACCCCGAACAACAACGAGCAGCAGGAAGCCGTCAAACCGGATGAACCACAAGAGCCTCCCCCAGAAGAAGCTAAGCCTCCGGCTCAATCCCTACCAAAGAAGTCCACCGGGTGGGCTTTCTGGTCACGAGCCAATCCCCACGAAGGTGAAGACTCTGATGCCGGCTCAACTCACAAACAAGTGGGTGAATTGGCTGTTGCAGACACCCCTTCACAGTCCCATCCGGAAGTTGCGCAATTCAACGAGCACCAGGAAAACCAACCCAAGGAGCCAGCTAGATCCATCCGTGGGTCAATCCGTCGGGGTCGTGGCAAAGGCCGTGAGGTTGAAAGCAAGCCCCCAACTCCGGTGAAAGCCACCCCGGATCAAAGCCCTACACGGAAAACCACTGAAGAGGCTTCTGCGAAGGATAGCCCTAAAGAATCTTCTAAAACCAAGCAACCACAGAAGCAACAGGTAAATCCCAATCTTCTCCTACCAGAGTTCAAGGGCACGTACCGTTTGGCGCAAACTCCTTCATACTGGGAGAAGGTGCGCAAATATTTTCTTGGCGGCCATGAACCGGAATCTCCACACCTGCAGCGTGCCAAGGAGCCTTTGAGGATCAAAAAGGCGCTTGCGATCGGCGTCCACGGCTACTTCCCAGCCCAAATTCTGCAAAAGGTCCTTGGCCAGCCTACTGGCACATCAATTCGCTTTGCCAATGCTGCGGCTACTGCAATCCAGAACTGGACGGAGAGCCAAGGTTACACGTGCGAAACGGAGAAGGTTGCACTGGAAGGCGAAGGCTTTGTGTCAGATCGTGTGGATACACTCTGGAAATTACTCATCAACTGGATTGAACACATCAGGACGGCAGACTTCATTCTTGTGGCATGCCATTCGCAGGGTGTCCCCGTTGCCATAATGCTCGCTGCGAAGCTGATCCAGTTTGGTTGTGTCAACGCGGCTAGGATTGGCGTATGTGCCATGGCAGGTGTCAATCTCGGCCCGTTCCCTGAGTACCGCAGTCGATTCTTCGGAGGATCTGCTGGTGAGCTGTTCGAGTTCTCAAGACCAAGCAGCTTAGTTAGTCAGAAATACCAAGGAGCGCTCCGTGTGGTCTTGAACTACGGAGTGCGGATCGTGTACACTGGCAGCATCGATGACCAGTTAGTCTCGTTGGAGGTAAGATCGAGATTGGTGACGATGACGATTGGTCCATGGAACTAAAAGCTGATGTTTGAACCACTTCAGTCTTCGACCTTCTCTAATATCTCTCACCCATACATTTACCGAGCCGTCTTCGTCGATGGTCGCATTCACGCTCCTGACTTGTGCGTCCTTTATCCCATTCCTTCCTGTCTGCAGCAAAACTGACACAGTCTTAGTATCACCCACCTTGTGGGCTTCGCGCTCAAGCTTCGCAATCTTGGCCTCCCAGACCATGGACTTGTCCGTGAGCTCTCCCCTGCGCTAGCAGGATCGCTTTACTCAGGCGAAGGCCATAGTCGCATCTATGACGATGCCGCCGTATACAACTTGGCGGTCCAGCACGCGCTCGAAACGGCATCCCTGCCTGGCGCGTTAAACCCTCCGTTGCAAATTAAGGATTACGACGGGGTCGGGACCACGGGAAGTAACCCCTACTTCCTTCCCTGGGCGATGCGTGGTCTCCTCGAAGAGGATTTCGTGAGGAGAGAGCTGAGCAGCGAGGTAGAGGAATTGTTGACGTTGTTCGAGAGCTGGAAGCCGACGACGAAGCCCTTGAAGGATATCAAATTCCGGCTGGAAGTTGTGAGGAGCAAGCTTTGAGAAATGAGTGATTGGCTGGTGATGGCGTGGATGGACCGGGGGTTCTATCGTTCGTGAGGGGCTGAGCTGATGGGCTTTATCATGCTGACTGGCGTTTGATTGTTTTGTCGTTCTCTAGAGTGGCGTTGGAGGAAACCTGCATGGACTGGAATGGAAAGAATCGGGTGGGCTGGGATGGGGTCTGGGATGGAACGGATCGGGTTTCGATGGCTCTCTTTAGGAAGATTGATTTCTGTTTTATATTTTTCATGGCGTGGTTCTTGCGAGACTACATGCACATAAGTAGCGTAGAGAAAATTGCTAATAGACTTCCATACCGATGTCCGGATATGGAATCCTTTCGCGTTATGCCGTCGACCTGTTTTCTCTATCCCAAGAGGAAACGGAAGATGCCTCTTTTTCCCTCGATGGCGCTTTGACTACGGACCTGCTCTTCGCCGGCCCACATTTGGTACTTAAAGCCTTTGAGATGTTTCGGTATAACAGGCCTTCAGTCCTGTCTGTAGAAGATCTCCTTGTAGCGGTGCGTTGCATCAACGACGGCGTCCGCAGCGGTGAAGTCTATCGTTGTTAGTCATAGCTGGACCGGTGGTGCACGTGGCGCTCGTGGAGGGACGTTGAGGACGGTGACTGATTGTGGAAACCAGGAATCGCGGAGAGATCGAAAGAACAGAGTATGACGGTGCAGAGAGGAGAAGTGCGGGTGCATACCGATGTTGGTGCCGAAATCCGTCGACGTCAGTACGCGAACGCTCAGGTCGGCGTTGACCTTGCCGATGATCTCAACGGCACTGTTCAGGACTAGGTGCGCGTCCTACACGGGGTCAGCGCACGGAGTCACGGAGGCGCAGGGCGACCTGACAAGGCAGACCTACCCGGTTCAGGTGCAGTTCGATGGAGCCGCCAGCGTCGATGGTGGCCTGCTCGCCGCGCAGCTGCGTCACCTTGCCGAGGATGCGCACGGTCTGGTGGGCGAACTGCTCGAGATAGGGCGCAGTTATGCGGGGCGTTTGCTCGGCCATGGTGGTTGTTCTGCTGTTTGAGGTGGTGGCGGAGCGTGCGTTGGTTTGATGCGACGGCAGAGAGAGTGCGGCGCTTCAAACGCGTCGGCGAGGCGCGCGTGCGCACGTGAGACGGAATCTCGCGCCCGGATTGGCCAATGCAGCCCGCGCGACTCACGATGCGGGCCGGCGTGTGGAGAGGG
Organism: Neofusicoccum laricinum; assembly: GCA_029906385.1. NCBI lineage: Eukaryota > Fungi > Ascomycota > Dothideomycetes > Botryosphaeriales > Botryosphaeriaceae > Neofusicoccum > Neofusicoccum laricinum. The sequence continues at coordinate 720,445 of CP123727.1, forward strand.
CGCAAACGTGGCTGCTGCCTAAGGACGAGGGGCTGCGCAAGGCGATGGCTCAAGCGCAGTTGAGTCAACGCGGTGGCGGTGCAGAGCGCTGCGGTGTTGCGGACGATGCGTCATACAGCTGCGTATCGATATAAAGGCGGTGGGTGACCTGAGAGCTCCCCTGCTCCCCACTTGGTTGCTCTTCCGCGGCCACTCTCGCCGACCTGCTCTCTCCCGCCCAAGCTCTCCTTCAATGACCGCATCTAGGAGCCGCTCGCCCATGGACTTTGCCTGGTCCATTCTCATAGCCACGCGGATAATACCACGCTTAGACTTGTTACGCCTCTAATGGCGCCCACCCGCCACGAGAAGCAGCAGTTGCCCCAGGACCGCCGGAAGGGCGAGTCGGTGCGCCAGCCTCATCTCCTATCCACCAGCCCATGCCCCCGCGCTGACCCGACCTCCTCGCGCCCCGCACCCAGGCGCTCAGCGACTTCGCCGAGTATGTGCAGAAGCAGCAGTCCCGCCGCGGCAAGCCGCTCGCCGCCAATCCCGCCGTGACCGAAGAGCACGACGAGCTGGACATCATCGACCAGCTCGGCCTGGACGACGAGTCCACCACCGCCGTGCGCCTGAAGCACATCCTGCTCGACCAGGGCGACTCCGCCGACGAGAGTGTCGCCCTCCTGTCCAACCACCTCAACGCCCGTTTGCTCGAGGGCCACGGCGAGGCCCTGTTCGACCTTGGTCTCGAGGACAATGGCGACTCCATGGGCTTCTCCAGCGCCGACTGGGACTTTGCGCTTGCGCGCCTCGAGAAGGCCGCCGCCGACGTCAATGCCGACTTCCGCGTGTTGATGACCCGCAATGTCGGTGGCGACGTCGACGTCGGGCCCGCCAACCCGAAGGACACAAGTGTGTCTGGGAAGCTGATTGTCCGCCACAGGCCCGAGTCGGTCGACGATGTCATCGAGACACGGATAGCGGTTGTGGGGAATGTCGATGCTGGAAAGTCTACCATGCTGGGTGTCTTGGTCAAGGGTGGCCTCGACGACGGTCGTGGAAAGATGCGCGTCAACCTCTTCCGCCACAAGCACGAGATTGAGAGCGGCAGGACTAGCTCTGTCGGCATGGAGATCATGGGCTTTGACAGCAAGGGAGAGGTCGTCTCGTCTACTGTGCCCGGCAGGAAGTTGTCGTGGGAGGAGATCGGCCGCAGATCCGTACGGCACCTGGATTACATCCTTCCGGTACATGAGAGACTAACTCATTGCAGGCGAAAGTGATCAGCTTCACTGATTTAGCGGGGCACGAAAAATACCTGCGGACTACCGTCTTTGGCATGCTGTCCAGCGAGCCAAACTACTGCTTACTGATGGTTGCTGCCAACAACGGGCTGGTTGGCATGAGCAAGTAAGGAGCCCGCGCACTGTCCATCCCTCACGGTCTAATAATATTCCAGAGAGCATCTGGGTATTGCCGTTGCGCTCAACGTGCCCATAATGGTCATCATCACTAAAATCGATATCTGCCCACCTAATATCCTCCAGGAGACCATCACCCAGTTGACCAAAATCCTCAAGTCTCCCGGAGCAAGGAAAATTCCCATATTCATCAAGGACCGCGAGACGTGCATCAACACGGCCACTCAGTTTGTCAGCAGGCGGATATGCCCCATTTTTCAGGTCTCCAACGTTACTGGCGAGTGCGTCGACTTGGTCCGCACCTTCCTGAATATTCTTCCGCAACACGGAAATTACGATCCCGAGGCGCCCTTTGAGTTCCACGTCAACGACACCTTCTCTGTTCCCTTCGTTGGTACCGTTGTCTCTGGCGTGGTCAAGAGCGGAGTCTTGCACTCTGGAGACACTGTCCTAATCGGTCCAGACTCGCTTGGTCAGTTCATAACGACCAAGGTGCGCTCCATCGAGCGCAAGCGTATTCCTGTCCCCGGATGTGCGGCAGGTCAGTCAGCCTCCTTGGCCTTGCGCAACGTCCGGCGCAAAGACGTTCGCAAGGGTATGGTGGTGTTGCCTCGCATCGACCCTGCTGCGCCTCCTCCTAAGGTGTACCGCGAGTTCATCGCCGAGGTCCTCATACTCTCGCACGCAACCACCATCAAGACCAAGTACCAGGCCATGCTGCACGTGGGGCCCGTCTCGCAGACCTGCGCTATCATCGACATTGACCGCTCGTACATCCGGACCGGCGACCGCGCGACAGTGGCATTCCGCTTCGTGCAGCGGCCTGAGTACTTGACCGTTGGCGAGAGGATATTATTCCGTGAGGGACGGACGAAAGGTCTTGGTATCGTGAAGGCGGTTGGATACGACCCGAAGAAGCCGCTAAATCCCGAGGCTGCGGCTGAGCGGGAGAAGGAGAATGGAGGCACGACGAAGTAAGTCGGATGATGACCTCACAACGAAGATACCGTGTTCGGGTAAGGCGTTCTTGAATTTTCTTTCGGGTTCAAAGTGTTTGTTCTTCTTTTCTTTGCGGATCATTGCCCACTTCTACTATATGAAGTGCATAGCAGCATCCTTCCTTTGCATAAGCGGTCATTGTTATGGTCCTTTCTTTTAACATTAGTACATTTGCTCGGCAAGGCTTCGATGAGCAATTGAAATACAAGTACAGTCCTTTATTGTCACTTACGAACCCTTTTGTGCCTTTGTATCTACAAGTTTGTTCTTCCGTTACCTGAAGTTCAACACCAAGAAGGATAAATGGTCAGGTGGTGGTCTGTATTCTTCTGAGCACGTCGGAACAGTCGGGTGCTTTAGTCGCGAGCATGCGTGATTCAGGTGCAGGTTTTTGTTTACCACTTCGTTCACTATGGCGACCGTCCGGTAACTAGCCGCCCGGGCGACATCATCTTGCCGTCGTATCTTCGCCCGCCCGCGCACTCTCTGCATTTCTTCCTCTCGTCACATGCGGCAAAAAGTCCAGCGCCCGCCACGACTATGGCCGACAAGTCATGTACGTTCTCCTCGTACCCAGAACTAGCCAAGATCTCCTTGACACTAAATCAGATATCCTCCAGCACTCCCTCCTACAGACGGTGGTGGCCACACTGGTACTGCCCTAGCCCCTATCACTGGATTTCCTGGCCCCACTGGTCAAGTAAAGCCAGCTACAGATACCCCGACCACCCCCTCTGGACCTTCTGCGGCCTCTGTACCCGCGACCAATTCATCTGACCCCGCCTCGCGACCTTCTAGTCATGCGCAGCCCCTTCCAGCGTTATCTTCCACAGCCGAGGTATTACTCCGATGGATCCCCATGGCTGACCATCGCCTCAGGGATTATGCTCGGAGGCTCCAGCAAGGAATCGTCAAACAAAATGAGGATATCAAGCGACTTTCAGAGGACAACCAGCAACTCTGCGAGGAAAACCGGAGGCTCGCTGCAGATAACAATGCCCTAGACAAGGAGAACCAGGGTTTGCGGCAGTTTAACGATGAACATGAGCGACAGAGACATCGGAAGACCCAGGAGATAAGCCAGCTGAACGAACAGATCGAGGAGCGGAGAAAGGGACATGAAGAACTTAGCAGAGAACGTGATAAGCTCCACATGGCGAACGAGCGACTCCTCGACGGAAACAGGACGCTCCAGAATACCAACGAGGAGCATCTCAAGCAGAAAATGGAGATCCTTGAGGAAAAGGCGGAGCTCCATCAAGCCTTTGAGCAACAGAACAAGCTTATTGCGAGGCGCCACCAGGAGCTGAACCATCACCACGACCCTGACTGTCCTGCCGCTCAAGACCCGCCTCGAAACCCTGGCGGACTCGCTGGAGTTCTACTTGAGCGGAAGCAAGTTCGCGAGAGCCATACTCCACTTAAACTCAACACTACTCGTGAGCGCAGTCCCTGGCGAGACCACAGCCTTCTCCACAACCGCGATACGATACCGGCTAATGGCTCACACGATCATCCTTCTCGTCGCCCTGGCCGTCTCTTGGACCGCGAGCGTAGCCGGTCGCCTCGTCGTAGCCCAGACAACCTCGACTCCCGTGCGCTCAGGGCCTCTCCGCTCAACCGCCACCCCTATCGTAGTGTCTCACCACGCCCGAGCGCCGATAGCGTTCCTCTGGGAGCCCGCAATCATTCGCCTCCTTCTCGCCCGTTACTTGGTCCTAAGAACGGGCACCACAACACTGTGCCCCATTTGGGCAACCACAGAATCGAGCGCGGACCTCTTCAGCCGAACGAGCATGCCCCTCCTAAGACTCGTGGCTCCCTTATCGACGTCTCCTCTCCCAATACTAGTCGCGCTCGGAACCAGTCCGGTCCTTCCATCCGCACTGGTCCGCGCAACCCCCCGGCCAACAGCACCAACAGTGGGCGAGAGCATTCCCGTAGGCTTGTCTGCCTTGAATGCCACAACGACAAGGTTGACAAATGCTGTGACGGCAAGGTTCCCTGTAAGAGATGTGCGGATAAGGAAAGAAACTGCATATGCCAGGTGTAAAGGCTTCAGACATGGACGCTGCCAGTTTATCAGATGTACGATGGTGCACGACGAGGTGGGCTTTCCGTTGCCGTAGGGGCTGGCCCACCGCTTCACTGATGTTGCCGCAACATTTCAAAACCCTCCGGTCATGGCTTCAATGCAATTGGCCTGCTGCCGAGGGATCAATGGGCAGGGGTGTCTGGGTTCTTCTTTCTGGAATCCTGGGTACATAGGGCTTGTTCTTTGACGCGCCATTCCTACGTCGCTTCTTTTCCGAGAGATTCCTTCTCCCCGAGCCTCTTGCATCTTCGCTTCCTTCGTTCCGGTTTTCCTACCGCCGGTCACATTCTCCTTGCTGGCTCATCTTCCTGGTAATAGCCATTGCTGCCCTTCTCTATGTCAGCTTCAATGCTCACAGTTCCTTAGCTTCCCTCCTCTTTGACTGACCGATGTCGGTGAGAAACTTCCATTTCTTTCGTACAATCCTTTTGGTATTCTTTCTTGATGCAGGTCGTCTCCGGAACAGCATTCTCCCCGTAGGACTTGAAGTAAAAGGTGTCGCAAAACCAAAGTTGTTCGTCATAATTCACTGTTCCACTGGTTTGGAGGTTCCGCTTTCATCACGCGGAGGATAGCTATCACAACAAAGATGCGTACCGCATCATTGGAGGAGCACGTGAGAGGTTTGAATCACTGCCCCTTCCATCCAGTGATGGTAGAAATGGGATTTCCGCAAGCAGGATAGAATGTGCAAGGGATGGTAGCGTCGCTAACTCCATCCGGCCGAAGAGGCTGAAGCCAAAACCTGCGATCGACAAATGAGCCTTCAGGGCCACTAATTCAAGCTCTGGATTGCTCGGTAACTACAAGCTCCACTATAGTGGCTTGACATAACCCTGGAATATCTAGATTTAGCATTTCAGCGTCCAATTCGAGCACATCTGGACCACGGCTAAACCACAGTGCTTTATCTGCACACCTGAATACAACATGGGGATTCCCCACAGGTTTATTTGTGCCAATTTTTCGCATCTGAGGGCGCAGTTTTCATTTTTTCAATAATGTCACGACGCGACTCCGAGTATTTTGAAGATATCACGGAAAAGTCGCTCCGAGTCCATGTCGTCGGTATGTACAATACCCTCGTGGTAGCAAGGAAATGTGCTAAAGAGACACAGAGTCACTCCCGGTAGCATCTCTGAGAAGAGGAAAGCAATATCTCCCATATTCTATCAGGATTCCTTTTCTTCTGGGGTTCTGCGTTCTCACCCTGGGAATCTTCTCTGTGTTCCAGTTATCAGGAGCATCTGCACAGCTTGTACTTGAAGAAAAGGATGGCTTATTCAAGCGCTCTGCACCGAGTAAGTTAGCGGTAGGCCCCACGGGTAATCGAGAACCTCCAGGCTAACATGCACATGCAGGTCATGTCAGCGAAGAGTACACCAGTACGACCCTCGGTGCAACTGTATCTGGGAGCCCCTTTACATCCGCCACCAGAATCTATATTGCACCCTCCAGTGCAACATCAGGCGACTGTGCGGCGACGGAAACGGCTTTGCTAGATGGCGAGGGCCTATATCCTGACGGTTCAACGCCATCGAATTGTTCGATTACCCTTGGATCCGCGGACAAAGCTGCATACGCGGAGACAGAGTACGGCGGTGGTGAAAGTCCTTTCGAAAAAAGTTCCAGCGGGACTTCAAGCAAGCCTTCCAGCACGTCCATTGAAAATGAACGATATTTGCCGACACCAAAGCCTGGTACTGTCACTGGATCTTCAGCTTCAGGCATATATACAGGCAATGATGGCGAGGGAGAGACTTCCCCTGCGCCCGAAGCTTACAGTCAGAACTCTTCCAAGGGAGTGGACTCAGTCCCGGATGACTTTAGCGGATTCGGCGGCTTCTCTACTCTCCACTACTTCCTCGGCGCTTACTTGCCAGTCCTCGTTGCCGTCATCTATGGTATCATTTGGAAGATCATCTTTGCCGGAATTACTGAAATGATGCCGTTCTTCCAGCTCAACAATCCAAACGGAGCTACCATGGACAAATCTCTGTCTCTCCGCTACCAGAACTCCACGCTTGTCCACGTCTTCTTCAGCAGCATCAAAAGCCGGCATGGCATAGTCCTCTCTGGCGCGTTGGTCTCGATGATTGCTACTCTCATCACCGCCATCGCCCCCGGCGTGATGTATATCGGCACTGTGGGACCTTGCGACGCCACTGGTGATGGAGGCGACTGCATTCCATACCTCGCACTACGACGGCCCCTTGCCTGGCTGGAAGGCGGGCTGCTATTTGTCATATTCGCCATCATGATATACATCATTCTCTCGATCCGAAAGAAAAGCAGCGGGATATTTGCGGAAGCAACGAGCATCGCAGGCGCGGCTGTGCTGCTGCAGAATCCCTATTTTGTCGATCGACTCAGAAGCTCGGCACTGGGGGATAAGACGGCGCTCAAGAGAACGAAGTATGGAATGGGTCACTACGTCGACCAGTACGCCCATGAGGCATCGTACGGCATCAACGTGGTTGCAGAACCACGTGAGGCAGTTTTCCTCCTGCCCATTGGGAGCACCCAACAAACGCAAAAGCCGACGAGGAACAAGCCTCCAACAGTGTTTTTACTTCGGCTCTTCCCGCTATTAGCTTTCCTGGCTTTTCTCCTTGGAACCTTGGTTCTGCTCCTGTATTACCGGTTTGTGCATGCAGAGTCCGGGTTTGAAAGGTTCATGGACAGCCAGGGCGCTGGTGTCAAGTTCATCATGACGTCGATTGGGATTCTGATACGGATGTTCTGGAGCTCTGTTGAGAGAGGTAGGTCGCCTTTATATTTGCTTACAAACACAGCGCTGACCGAATCCCAGACATCCGTGCCCTGGAACCCTGGAGGCGGCTTGCCCGCGGCAAAGCGACAGCGCACGAAAGCATTCTAGTGCCCTCTAGCGCTCACCCAGTCATGGGCGTCTTTGCCTCTATGTATCGCCGCCACTACTTTGTTTCCTACGTCGCCCTCCTGGCAACGCTGAGCGAGGTGCTCGTCGTCACACTTGGCAGTGTTCCGTCCAAAGGCGGCTTGACTTACACTGCGTTCAACGCCTCGGCTTTCCTCAGCGCTGGCATCGTTTCCGTAATGGCACTGACTGTTCCTGTCCTGATGGTCCGTTACAGAGGTGGAGTCTTGCAGGCATCCGGCAGTCTGACGGCGACCATGGGGTATTTCTCGGCGGACGGCAGCGAAGTTCTGCGGAGCTTCGGCGGATTGAGCATACTGAGCAGAAAGGAGAGAGATGCCAAGATCGTCGGCTTACGGAAGACTTACGGGCTGGAGAAAACGGGAGGCAGCGACTACGCAGCCTTGAACATAAGGTTTGCGCACGGCGTTAGCGCGGCATAGAGCTCCCACGTCGACTCAAAGTTAATGAGAGCTAGTCTTGCGTGACTGGACGTAGCATTATTGAACATGGATTCTTGGTGTTGCCTGGTGCGGAGCATCGTGGAGCATCTGATCTGCTTTTGGACCCCACGCCAATCTTCTCACGGCATGCTTGGCAATGGCCCAGGCCGCGGGGCCGCCGCCCGATTGGAAAAGCAATGCTGGCAGGCGTCCAGCCAGCCTCAGCTGCAGCGGCTGTGCCTCTGCCACGGCGTCACTTCCACCAATCACCTGCCGTGCCCCTTGCAGATGCAGCCACGATCCAAACCACTTGGAGAGCCTGCCCGTACACGGCAGGGTCTGCATCGAATTATCCAGACCGGTTCTTCCGAGGAAAAAAAACGACAAAAGGCATTTGCGTCTTAGGCTCGCTTCGCGTTCGGATCTTGCCTATACATACATACCCAGGGCGCGCCCCCCAGCTCGCGCAGTGGTTGCTCTCTCGCTATCCTCTCACCACACCTTGCTTCCTCTGTGGGGGGTCGACGCGATGTTATCACGTTCGCTATTAACTGGATCCTTGGCGGCAGCAGCCAGCGCGTCGTGTAAGCAGTCTGTACAGTTGCTCCCAGGCAACCATGGCTTATTTGTGTGACAGCAAGCTTTCCAACGCCGACGTCAAGCTACCAAAATCTGACGTCCACGCCGCAAACCACTCCCAGGCCGACGTGTGAAGCAAACTGCTACCTGGAGATCCCTTTCAACCAGGACTGGTACTGGAGCAAGCTGTTCATCTCCACCACCTTGACTGCCGCCACCGAGATTGTCGTCATCAATAGGAAAACCAACACAACGACGACCAAGACAATCTTCGCAGATCTGCCCGATGGCTTCACGCTGCCGCCGACGAACCCTGCCGGCAGCCAGGCAGTCTTTACCACTTTCGGAAGCTTGACCACCACGCTCGTGTACCCGACCCCGTACCTGAGCTGGGATTCGGGCTATTCGTGGTCGGGGACCCTGCCCACTGTGGACAAGAACGGCCAGTCCGTTTGCTCTACTGTTGTCGGAGCGCAGACCATCACGACAACGCGGACCGACTACACGCAAGTCCCAGTCCGCACGGGTACGAGGACATACTCCGACAGCACGACGCTACACACGGACAGATCCAGCAGTCCGGAAGCCACCACCACCTGGGTTACCACCACCGGCGTCTTCGAAGTCATTCCGTACGGAGAAACCTTCCAGCTACCGGTACCAACAGCAGATCCCGACGATCCCAATGGCTTCCTATACACCTTGACCTACGAGATAACGAAGCTCTGGCCCAAATCGATAGAGACGGACGGAGCGTTCTTGTCGTGCAGCACCGACTCGTATCCCGCGCCGGCCGTGCCCATGTCAACCGCTTTGTTCCTCACCGAGACCTCGACTTCAATCGAGGACGATGACGACGGTCCAACTTCTGACGAGCCCCCAAAAACCTCTTCTCCGCCGGAGGAGACTGATTCCCCAGTGCCGCCACCCCCCGCGACCACGGAGCCCACTCCCGCAGAGACCAACCCTGCGTCACCTGCTCCGACAGCCGTCCCCCCTGCTTCCAATACCGCTGTTCCCCAGATCACCGCAAATCCCGGCACCGACGAAACAGTTGGCACTGTCATACCTCCTCCAGCAACCGTACCCGACAGCACCGGCGAAACAGTTGGCACTGTCATACCTCCCCCACCAACCGCACCCGGCAGCACCGGCGACCAGCCCGCAGAAGCGCCACCTGCCGCTCAGCCTTCCACATTCCAGACCGTCAACGTGCCCACCACCATCGACGGGTCCGCAACCTCCGCCCCCGCCGTCGTCATCGGGACGCAAACCCAAGCCGTCGCCTCGACGCTCGTCCCCACACAGGTAGACGGCACCGCAACCACCGTCCCCGCCGTCATCATCGGCTCCCAGACCGTCGCGGCCGGGCAGACCGCCACCTTCGACTCCGTCCCCGTCGTCGTCGCCGCGCCGCAGGCATCCGACTCCCCGATCCAAATCGTGCCTGCCGCGACCGCAGCCGCCGATCAAGCCCTGGCCGCCGCGACCCTCACCAACGGCGCCACCGTCGTCGTCGACACCGCCTCCTCCGCCGTCCTCGTCGGCGGCCAGACCCTCAGCCCGGGCCCCAACACCGTCGGCGGCAGCGCCAGCGCCGTCGTGCTCCTAACGACCAACTCCGCAGGCCGCAGCGTCATCGTCGCGGCCGGAAGCACCGCACTCCTGCCGAGCGCTGGTGCGCCTGCGGCCGTGACAATGCCGGGCGGGGCGACGGTGACTGTGGATGCGGGCGGCGAGATCGCGGTTGGCGGGCAGACGCTGTCGGGTGGGAGCAACGTGCTGGGGTCGGGGGCGACGGTCGTGCTGACGACGGATGGCGCGGGGCAGAGCGTTGTTGTGGCGGAGGGAAGTACGGTGGCATTGACTGGCGCTACGGCGGCGGTGACGGCGGCGGCGGTCGCGACGCTGGCGGATGGGGAGGTAGTAGGTGTAGATTTGGAAGGGGAGGGCTATGTTGTCGGCGGGCAGACGCTGACGGCGGGTGCGAATACGCTGAGTGGTGGGGCGTCCGGAGAGGTGGTGGTCCTGACGACGGATGGGGAGGGGAAGACGGTGGTGGTTGAAGATGGGAGCAGGACTGTGGCGCTGACGGGGTCTGGAACGGCGGGGCCAACAACGGGGCTTGGAGGCGTGATATTGAGCGGGCTGGGGGGAGGTGCCAGCACTTCCGCGAGCAGGACGAGGAGTGGTTCGGCGACGCGGGAGACGGGGACGTCGACTTCGGCAACGGATGGGGCTTCTTCGGCGACGGCGTCGGCGAGCGTGGCGGTGGCGGTGGAGAGGACTGGAAGCAGCTGGTTGGTAGCTGTGGAGGGGGTGGTTCTGGCCATGTGCATGGCCTGCGGCCTCTTGCCGCTTTGAGTGCAGCAGGTGGGTACGGTTGATAGATGATAGCCGGTAATGATAATGCAAGACTGACTGATGGGAAAGCATCTGCGATATCAGAAGGTGCCGCTGATAGCGGCTTTCGCGAGTGAGGTGTCAATGTCTGTGTTTCCCGCGGTTGCTACTGTCGCGGTGTGCCATGCTGGATTACGCTCAGAATTCGAGCAGCCCTCCTTCAAGAAAACGCAGTCTAAGGTAAAGCATAGCTTGGAGCTTTACTGCCAATCTCGAGGGAATCCTTTTCCCATGATGCCGATATGAGAGGTTGCAGCAGCCGAGTGCAGCAGGGATCCGGCCTTGCGGACCTCGCGGCCACCTCGCAGCTCGGCCTCTGGAAGTACTGCCGCTCGGGATCCTGTCATGGCTAGGCAGATGATTTTGACGTGCCTGTGATTGGACACAAGCTGTAGTTCAGGACTCTTCCGAGGCGCCACATTCCGGGGTGCTTCTCCACGAAAGCACGAGCGGGGCCTCCGCACCCCGCAGAACGCGAAAACGGCAATCTTCTCCAAACCCCAGACTAGGAGCCGCCGCAACGCGGGGGCGGCAGTATCCGCCGTTGTGCATTCGGGAGTCCTATATTATGTCCACCCTCTTTAACTCTTCGCTCTGGAGTATCTGCTAGGCTCCTGAGCTCCTACATTTTTTCTCCCTCATTTGTTCTCCTTCACTCCAGCTCTCTTCGCAAGTTTGCACTGAATACATCATGGCGAAGCCCGAAAACGACGGCAGCAAGCGTGCTGGCAACGTGGAGCATCACGAAGACATGAAGACGGCAGTGCACGATGTTCCCGACACCTTCACCGCGCTGGCAGAAGACGTCTCGTACGGGCCTGGCGGTATCCGGGGCATCGTTGCCTCGCCGTTCGTCTTCGGCGCTGCATTCCTGGCCTCTCTCGGCGGCTTCTCCTTCGGCTACCACCAGGGAGTAATCTCGATTATCAACGTCATGCCCCAGTTCCTTGACCAGTACCCGGAGCTGAAGGGCGGTGCGTATCTCCATGTCTCTCGGGGATTTGGCGGCTGAGTAACTGTCGAGTTGCAGGTGGCTTCTGGACGGGTTTCATGACGGGCATGCTGGAGCTTAGCGACCTCCTCGGGTGCTTCTTCGTGCCGTGGCTGGCGGACAAGATCAGCCGCAAGTGGGCGCTCAGCGTGGTGGTGGTCATCTTCTGCATCGGCGCTGTAATCCAGACCGCAGCTCCGGACTACGGGACGCTTGTCTTCGGTCGGTTCTTCGGAGGCATTGGTGTTGGCACACCTGCACTGGTGAGAGCTTGGCTCGTGTTGGACGGAGAGCCGGCTGGCTGACTGCTGACTGCTGCAGGGCGCATCTCTCCACATCTCGGAAATCGCGCCGCCGCATCTGCGTGGCGCGCTCCTGGTGCTCGAGTCGGTCTCCATCGTCCTCGGCGCGGTCGTGTCGTACTGGATCACGTATGCCACGCGGCACATGGAGGGCGACATCGCGTTCCGGCTGCCGTTCGGCCTCCAGATGGTCTGCGCCATCGTCCTCGGGGTCGGCATCCATATCTTCCCCTACAGCCCGCGCTGGCTGGCGCTTGTTGGCCGCGAGCCCGACTGCCTCCAGAGCCTGTCGAAGCTGCGTCGTCTTCCACCAAACGACTGGCGCGTCAAGACGGAATTCCAGGCCATCATCACCGAAGTCGACTTCCAGAAGCAGATGCTCGAGCGGCGGCACTCCAACACGACCGGCTTCAGGCTGGAGCTCGCCACCTGGCGCGACCTCTTCCGGAGCTGGAAGCGCGTGTCTATCGGGGCCGGGGTCGCGTTCTTCCAGCAGTTCTCGGGCATCAACGGGTCCATCTACTATGCGCCGCTGCTGTTCCGCTCGCTCGGGCAGGACGACGAGATGTCGCTGATCCTGTCGGGCATGATCAACATCGGGCAGCTGGTGGCCGCCGTGCTGTGCTTCTTCATCATCGACCACGTCGGCCGGCGGCCGCTGGCCATCTGGGGCGCCTTTGGCATGGCCACGCCGTATATTGTCATGAGCGCTACCGTCGGCGCATTTGCGCATGATTGGCCCGGCCACAAAACCGCTGGCCGGGCTACCTGCGCACTGGCGTACGTCTACATCCTGGCGTATGGGGTGTCCTGTTCGCCGCTGGCATGGGGTGAGTTTCTGCTGCCGACCAGCGTGTATTTCGCGATTTCCGGGGGCTGACAAATCGCCAGCGCTGCCGGCCAAAGTCTTCTCGAACAGCACGCGCGCGAAGGGCGTGGCTCTGTCCACGGCGGTGGTGTGGCTGTGCAATTTCATCATCGGAGTAATTGTGCCGACCATGGTCGAGGACGCCGGCTACGGCACCTATGTCTTCTTCGCCATCATGTGCATCCTGGCCGGCGTGTGGGCGTTTTTCCTGGTGCCCGAGACCAAGGGCCGCACGCTGGAGGAGAGTACGGCGTGTTCGGCGACAGCACGGCGCGCGAGGAGAAGGCCGTCATGGCGGAGGCGCTGCGGAACAACGAGAGCCGGGCGGTGGAGGTGTTGATGAACGCGCAGGTGGCCAAGGCGTAGCTGCCTTCGCGCCGGCGGGGTGTACATACCGCAATAGGAAAACGCTTCGACGTGTGAGCGGGATTGGCCATGTTGATGAGACAGAGCCTGTTCGCCGGGACGCGGGTTCCTGGGTCGTGGCCGCACCGCAGGCATCAGCCAGCGGACCGCCGGTGATGCTGAGGGTGTTTGTGTTGAGTTGCGCCGTAGCCGTAGCGAGTCGGGCGCGCTGGCCTGATGCGGCGGCGGACGGGGCAGCGCTGGCGGCGCCAGCGGGCAGCTAGCGGCGCTGCTGACTCCCACGCGCTGACAGGTGCAACAGGCCGCCCTGGCACCTCCGCACTGCTGGCGGGCCCCACCGCTGCGGCGCCGCAGCAGCGGGGGCTTGCACCGCGGGCGGCTGCAAAAAGGTACGTCCAGTCCGCTGCAACCCACTGCATCGCCATCGCCCGCTGCATGCAAGATGAATCTGTCGTGGTAGGTTGCCGTGCAGGGGACTATTTCCACGGCCGCGAGCTGATCTTGGCCGCCCTCCAGCAATAACTGCCGCACACGGCACTACAAATGTGTGTTCGCCGGGTATGACGTCTGTGACTTCGCGCTGACGGTGGTGCGCAGGCGACGGCAAGGTGCCTCAGTGCGGCAGATGCGAGCGAACCGGTCGACCCTGCGTGCGCGAGACCCGCTGGAAGTTCAAGCACCGCCAGTTCCCGGCCAGGGACCAGCAGCGCCAGAAGTGGCTTCCCGTCCCTCCCAAAGGTCGCCCAGAGCCCACCACCACCACCACCACCACCACCACCAACGCTCCTGAGACACTGACCAAGCACAGTCGACTTCGTCGCCGAGAACGGCCTCGATGGCGACGACTCAGACGACGCCGACGACGGCCAGCAGAGCCCCCTCCCCGCCGCCGTGGTTCCTGGCGCCGACCTTTCTCTCGACGCTGGCATAATTCTGGACCCTGCTCTGGTATGTGTGGTGCGAGTGTGCATCCGGGAGGCTAGAGTGGCCCTGACACTTCCTTTTCTCTGGCCAGACCCATCAACCATCCGCCATCCCGTTGACCAGTCATGAGGACCCGGCCTCCCTTTCGCCATTCACGTCGCTCACGAATTCGGCCCTGTGGATAGCAGACGTCGAGCGCCTTCATTCGACAGCGGTCGCCACCCCGCAATCGATAGGCACGCCGGGCCAAGCCGTGACCTCAAATCAATGGCCGCTGCGCGTCGAAGAAGAAGCCATGCTGCTGCGTTTCTTCGTGGAGAAAGTATCGTCCTTTGTACGCCTCCTGCGCCATCCCTGCACAGCACCTCTTCAGCAGACTTATCCCTCCTAGTTCGACGTTTGCGAACCGATTCAGTACTTCCGTGTCGACATCCCGCAGCGGGCAAGGACGAACAACACGCTCGCCAATGCCATTCTGGCTCTCTCATCGCGCATTCTACAATGGAAAAACGGCTACAGCCCTCACGTCGCGGACCGGTACTACCAAAGATGCCTCGAGGCCCTCATACCCGCGCTCAACGACGAGACGCTCGTGATGGACGAGACGCTCCTCGCCGCCACAATCTTCCTCCGCATGCTCGAAGAGATGGACTGTAAGTAGACCGCCTGATCGCTGACCGCGACCCCGCATCTCTGCTTCCCGGTTGCCGGTTGCTCAACACTGTGTCTCCCCTCTAAAGCGTTTCCCCTAGCCCACATCTCCGGTTTCGACGACGGCGGCCACCTCCGCGGCACGCAGGCCATCATCAGCGTGGCCACCAACACGTACGGCCACATCGTCCCGACCGGCTTCCGGCTGGCCGCCTACTGGACCGCGTTTCGCCAGGAGCTGTGGCTGGCGCTGCACAAGCAGCAGCCCGTCGCCATGTCGGTGCGCCGCGTCTGCGGCTTCGGGCCCGCCCCGGACTGGGTGTGGTGCCAGCGCGCCGTCGCCCACTGCGCCGACGTGCTGGACTGCATCTTCGGCAACGACGAGGCCGGGAGGGAAGAGGCGGCCAAGAGGTGGAAGTGGCTGCTGGAGGACAACGCGAGGTGGTGGAGCTGCCTGCCTAGGGGCTTCGAGCCCTTTTTCGGGAGTTGGGACGAAGCCGACGAGGACCGCTTTCCGGATGTCCGATTGCATCTGGAGTTCCACGGTGAGCATGAGAGGTGGCAGATAGGCTGAGCAAGCGCTGACACATGCTGGGCTGTGAAGTGATGGGCTATGCGTACATAGTGCTCGCCCGGCTGCTGCTCATCGTCCACGACCCGACAATTCCTACGCTGGGACCACAGCGCCGCCAGGCCATTGCAGAGATCGACGTATGTTCCTTATGATCCTCCGGGTCTAGTTTTGATTCTCCGCCTCGTGGGCGCCGCCTGATGACAAGCGTGGATGCAGGACAAAGCACGACGCGACGTTCGCATTCTTTGCGGCATCGGGCTGTCAAACGACGCCGTACCGCCAGCTATTTTGATCTCTTGCATGGCAGCAACACTCTGTAAGCCACGAACCTTCTGCTTCATATCACCTCGGCTACGGGCCAAGAACACTGACACTGCTACCCCCCCCCCAGTCGGCGATCGCTTTACCAATCCCATGGAGCAGGAACGCCTCTACATGGTTCTGCTCGAGACCGAAAGAAGGCACGGCTGGCCAACCGCCAAAGCACGAACGCAACTCAAGGAGCTGTGGGGGTGTTGAGGCCCACTGATCACTAATCAGCAGACCACCACGTTGCATCATCATCTTACGGCGGTCTGATTGGGTTAGCACTGGGAATCCTTCTATTCTTCTTTGCAGAAACCTTCGCAAGTCGGCCAGCAGACATGCATGATCCGTTCAGGCGTCCTTCTCACATGTTTGCCCTCCAACACCAATCTTGATGAAACTGCGGATCAGGTTTCAGGGCGTAACCGGAGCTGAGTATCACGAGGGCCGGTGCAGGATGAATAAGCACGGGTCATGCATACCAACATCTAGAGGTTGCCATGCTTGGGGTGTGGAAGAGGTTCCCGGTTATGTTCCGCCTCTCGGTCAATGCCAGGGAGAGCCCTCGCGGGGAAATCAGCATGGCGGGAACTAATTTCCAAAGCAAAATGAGAGAGGGGCAAGACTGTGCGAAGGCTGTACTGCGACCACACGAGCGGATCCATCAGTTCCAGGGTTCACAACATCTCATATTCCTGGTTGAGCAGGCGGCGGGTCACTCCTGATGCGGAAGGCGCAGCGCCAGTGAGTCAAGTATTTTCGGCCGAGGGACATCTTCGGGTAAACTGGGCATGTTGGGCGGAAGAGGACGACGCTGTTATCAGTCAGGTGTGGCTAGCATAACAGAAGCAACCTTCCAGTGCACAGGCTGACACTGTTCCATTTAGAGTGGGCCGGATAAAGACTCACCCAGTCTCGACGCCGCTTATCCTTGAGTCTAATTCGTGAGTTTCGATTCAGTGGTGGCCAGAAAACTGACAATGATCTTCTAGATTACAATACCACGGTACTGCTTCAACCATGCCTTGCATAGTCTATCGGAACAAACACATCTGCTCTGTAAACCTTGCTAAAGCAACCAGACGCTCTTTCACCAGCTGGAAGCCAGCGCTGCCATCCCGCGCTCAGCAGCACAATTTGTCTTCGACGATGTAATATCGGCCCATTTTATACGCAGTTGAAGCCTTCTTCCAGACGCAAAACCCAAGTCCCTACGCAGTGGTGTATGCCGAAAGCATTGTCGCGCCAGCTGTTGGCTGCTGCACCCTTTGAACGTGTACGTCCCGCCAGAAAATTACCAAGGCTTTCGAATTTGTGGCTACTTGGCATTGATCTATCTACCCTTCCCCTCATGCCAGCCAGCCAGCCAACCTGCTTCCGGCAACGCACCCGCACACTCCCCGCCGACCCACTGCACTAGCACCCCGTGTCACCCCCCCCCGCCGAACCCAATCTCACAGACGCTGACCCCGGCACCGCACCGCACCTCCCCCCAGAAAAAACAAGCCGCCTCGTCACACCACCCGGAACGCACCTCTCCGAAGGACACACGCGGCGAAAGCACAACCCTCTCGCATAAAGCAAAAAGCGAGCCCGGCAGGTGACGTGCGTCGTCCGCCCAACCGCGCTGGCAACGTTTACTCACGCCGCCAGCCAACCGTACGCCGTGTCGCGCGACGGACGGACGGACGGCGGCGGCGGCGGCGGCGGTGTGAATTTCGTACACAGTCGTATGCGTAAACCATCAAAAGAGAGAAAGGTATGATGGAAGCGGCGGAAGGAACAAGTGAGGCGTGGGTCACCGGCCCGCTGGTTGTGCGGTATGTATCGCCTGGGGTTCGTTGCTGGGAAGGCTTGTGAGCCGTCCGGTAGTTTTTGTCCGGACATTCGGCGTAGACGCGAATGCCGAGAGTTTATATAAACAAACGGAGACGAGAAGAGCTTCGTTGATCAAACCGGCAAGAGAAGAGTCGAGTATCTATTACGTCCACCAGTCCCACGCCTGTCTGGAGGCCTTGGGGAAAAGAAAAAAAAAATACCGGCGCCGGGAAAGATGACAGCAATGCAAATGAGGAGTATACAGTACCCGTAGGTCTGTCCGAGACAATCCAAAGGCCCTAGTCTACAATAAAAAACGCCATTGAGCCTCTTGCGCTGAGGAGGCGAAAATGTGAGGAGACGATCAAAGATCCCACTTTTAGTCCACTGCCAAAACACCTGTACACCGGCAATGGGTATGCGAAAACCATCATTCCACCGAGCCAGCCAATGCCCCGAGTCGCCCATCCACCAGCTATCATCACGATCATCAAACGACCGTCCTCATCCCCAGCCCCTGCTTCTCATATAATCTCCAAACAATCCATCTTCCAGATCTCCACATCCTTCACCGCCTCCCTGTCCACCTTCTTCACGATCCTCCGCACTCCCAGCTCCTCCCCCGTCGTCGGGTCCATCGGGCTCTTCGGGGTCCCCGCGCCGGGCACCTCCCTCACGCCCCCGCACTGGAACACCATGTCCCCGATCCCCAAGTACTTCAGCCCGTCCCACTCGCGCCGCCGCAGCTCGAAGGAGATCACCTGCTCGTGCAGGTTCCCCGAGATGCTCTGCATCAGCTCGAGCTCCTGGGTGGTGGCGCGGATGAGGATGCGCAGCGCCCACAGGCGCGGCAGCGACCGCAGCACCTGCCGCATGTTCTCCGGGTTCTTCTCCTCCAGCGCGACGCCCAGCTGCTCGAGGTGCGGGCATGCCCGGCCCAGCTGCACCAGCACCTCGCCGCCCAGCAGCCACTGGTCGCTGAGCAGCAGGTGCTTCAGCGTATTGCCGAGATGGCGGGTAATGGCCGCGAGGTAGTCGCCCGCTATTGTCGCGCTCTCGCGGCTCATGGGCGTGTCCGGGCCGGCGCTGCCGGTGCCGGGGGCGAAGGGAGACTGCGATGAGAGGTCCGGCGCGAATTGGTTGTTGTTGGCGGCGGGGCTGACGCCGTTGGGTGATGTGCGCGTGGGTTTCCGCTTTGCGTTGACGATGTAGAGGTGCTCGAGCCCGTTGAGCTGTGACATGACACTCGCCTGCTTTGCGTCCAACACGTCGCCGCGCATCGTCTTCAGGTTCTTCGGTATCTTTTGCGGCTCGAACAACCTCCACGTGTCGTCGATGAAAACGGTGATGGCGTCCTGCGTGTTGCAGTTGATGAAGTTGATTTCCTCCAACGTTTCCACGTCGATGAGCTCGTCGAGGTCGATGTTGGTGGCGCGTGTGTACAGATTCACCATCGAATACCGCTTGAGCTTGAGAGGCGCCTTGTTCGCGATACAACGACCAAAATAAGCGCTGAGATTGGTGCTCTCCTCGCCCGCATCACGCATGCGTGGGCTCCAATGCAAATGTAATGACTCGAGCTTTTTAGAATGTGCAAGCAGAATGGAAATGTCGTCCGGGTAGCAAAGAGGGTCGATGTCGCGGGCCTTGAACTCGCGAAGATTAGGCAACGGGGGTATCACAACGGTAGGTCTGGGAACACGTGTGTTTGGAAACTTGAGAGTGAGGGACTGCAGCGTGGAGCGCGCCTGCAGCCCCTGGTATATCGTCTGGAGCGGCTTTGTGTTCAGCTCCCAGCTGGAACGCGTCAGCATCGGCGTCCCAAGAAGTTGCACAGCACAACCTACGCAAAGTGCTGCAGCCTCTCCATCCGCTCCATGGCGGCGCGGACGGCGATGTTGAGCATCATCGAGTTGTCCGGCACGCGGCCTTTGGAGAAGTCCTCGAGGTCGCTCTCCCGCCAATCGCCCAGCAGGCGCCAGCTGCGCACGTACTGGGCCACGTTCTTCGTGACGAGCCCGTTGAGGCCCATGGCAAAGGGGCTCCCGCTTCCGTATCCTTCCGGCCGGCCATTGTCCTTGTAGCGCAGCTCGCTGTACGATCGCAGGGTGACTCTCTCGTAGAGGCGGGGCAGGGTCATGTAGTAGAGCAGCCGCGAGGTGCGCACCACCCGTGCGAGGTCGCCGATGTCATCGATCTGCGAGGAGCTTGCGATTAGCCAGTGTCCAGCGCGCGCAGCTGACAGGCACGCGTCAAGCTCCAACAGCCCCGCGACGGCGGTCCGACCAGCTCAGCGGAGCTTCCCCGGGCGCGTCGGCGTCGACTGACCGGAAGCACCGGCTTTAGGGAGCGAGGCTGGCGCGAGCTGGCGCGAGGATGCGCACGAGGAGAGCGTCCAACACACATATTCTAGGATCAAGGCAACCAGGTTGAGCGGCAGGTTGCGCTGCTGGTAGACCGCCACCGGGCTCGTGTACTGCAGCGGCATGGGCGGCCCTGCCCACATGTCCTTGTTGACCGTGTCCGCGAGGGACGGTGTTGGCGGCTGCTGCGGAGCCATGGCTGGCGGGCGGCCGTTGGAGGTCGGCGGCGCGGCGCGGGTTTCGTTAGCGAAGGGGTCGCGTTCGGCGCTGGGCGGTGGAGACGTGGGAACGGTTGCGGGCGGACCGGAGCGGGGAGAGAGTGCAGGTGGAGCTTATGGATTTGAATCATATGTGGGCAGAGAGGCATTGGGGTTGCGCTGGCTCGGGACGGCCGCAGCCGGCGGACGTGTGTGCAGCTGAATTCTGCAAGACGAGCCGGACGCCGCCTCGCTCACACCCGCCAGGCCTCCCCAGCTGTCGGCCAAGCCAAAGATCCGCAGCCAAGCCCCGCCTTCCCGCCGACGTCACTTCGCGCGCGTGCTTGATCAGGTTCTCTTCTTTCATTTGCATGTGGGCTGACTTGGGCGTTGCCCTGCTTATCCTGCGCGCAAGCCCCGTCTCCCCCATCCAACTCGCCGCTTCTGGCCATCCAAGTCCAAACTCACCAGGTCCGCCGCCTGCGGTAGCGCTTCCGGCTTCCTCCGCAAGGCCATCCATGCCCAATGCGCCCTACCCTGAGCTCCGGAACTGGCGTCATCCGAAACATTTCTGCCAACCGAGACTGTCCTATCCCCGCCTCTCCTGGCCCATGTACCACGGGCTTTTCTCGCCATACTCGTCGCCAGGCACTTCGAGCGGAATGCCCACTGTTCCGTCAAAGACCTCATAGCCCGGCGCCTCGTCTCCGACTTCGCCGCTCATCTTTTCGGCCGGGACAGGCACGATAACACCGCACTCGCAGTTGCGGCACGTCACCTTGAGCGTTTTCGTGGCCCGGTCATTCGAAAGAGTGCCCCAAGCACTCGACGTAAGGTTGTGGCTCCCAACGTACGCCCAAGCCACACTTTTGCGCTGCGTATCCTCGTCTTCACCATCAGAAGACGCATGCTGTCCACGGCCAAGAATCATCTATGACGTGGTCGTTAGCTTTAAATTTCCCGATACGGATTGCTCTGAGAGTGCTGACCTTATTGTGGCTCAAGAGCCCCTTCCGTGTCGACTTGTGATCACGCATGCACGTCTTCGGGAAACTTGCAGCTTCATACCAGTTCTTCTTAAGCGTGATGGTGCCGCCGGCCTGCGATCCGCCTTTACTGGCCCTGACAGTATCGTGTGTGGGAAAATACACTCGGAATCGCTCCAGAAGATCTCCCGCCTTGACGTTGCTGTCGTACTTTTCTCTCGATGCCTTGACCTCCTCTCCTGTAGGATGTGAGCATGGCCTCGTAAAAATTTCATTGAAAACGCACCCTTGGCTCCTGTAATCAGCTGCTTCATGAATGTCCTGCTTAGAGCGCCAAGTGAAGACGTGACATAGTCTACCTCAAGCGTGGTTGATTCCAAGTTGAGTTGTTTGATTGCCCGAGAAAGTCCAGGAATGCCGGTTCGTTGCGCAGCCGAACCAGTGTGTGCACCGGCCACGGAATGGACGAAGGCCAGGTGTTTGGTCCGAGACCAGTCAAACTTGACGAGACTGTTGCAAATATTAGGACCCAGTCCAACGGACTTGAGATAGTGCATCAGCTCTGCTCCAAAAGGTGTGAGGTCGTCTTCTGGAGTGGTCTGGCCCTCTGGGAGGCGTGGGAGGTCGATGATGAAGACAGTCTGCAACAGTCAGCTTGGTCCCTCCGTGAAGAAATTACACGTACATTTTCCATGAGGCCGGACTCGCCCCAGTCGTGGCTGCGAGATTCTCTGGTTAGCAAATTGAAGTACTTAAAATAAAACACAAGAACCAAACGCGACGAATTTCAAACATACCTGTTGAGGTTTGCCGTTGTAATGGCAATTCGGAGGTACTTTGGGTGTGAACCGATAAGGCTAGCGGGCGTCAGAAGGAGCTGTTAACTATCGAAATCAGAGGCATGGCTTACAACTTGGCGTGGTAGATGCCTTCCTTTGTGTTCATGGCTAGGCAAACTGATATGTTGGGCGAAATCTTAGGTGCGAAAGACCATTCAAAGACCTGAGATGTGTGAGATTGATTCAAATTATGCCGACCGTGGACTCACTTGTTCATCGTTCTGAGCACCAACAATCCAAGTCTGCTTAATCGTTGAGAAGTCGATCTTGTCCATCCACCACTCGACATCGAAATTGAACGTGCTGACCAAAAGATGGGTCAGGTCAGTCTTTTGCAATACTTCCTCCAACTTGATGTCATTGCCTCTAGCACAGCCGTATGCCCAGGTCCTTTTGATAGTCCCATCCAGGTACTGCGGCTCAGTAGTCCTCTGCGCAGAGGAAGAAGTCGAAGCACCCTCGATATGACGTGGAGTTCGCGTTCCAGGTGTGACACGTGGTGCAGTCCCCAATAACTCGCCTTGGGACTGTGACGAAGTTGGTGCAGGCGTGGATTGAAGCGTACGCAGTCCTGCAGGGGGGCCGGGGATTCTCGGTGCACGAGGCGGCGAAGTGAGATCAACTACCTCAGATGTCTGAGACGAGGTGGTGCTGGCTGCAGCACGGGCTCTCTTGGGCGGCCTCTCGCCATCCTGGCTGGAGAGTGCAGAGGCGGATGCCGACAGCTGGCGCTTGCGAGCTTGTTGACGAGCGAGACGCTCTGCCTCGAGCTGCTTGCGGTCGAGCTGCTTCAAGCTTTCATTGATGGATCGGTTGTTCGCTGGCTGTGTCGGGTTGGCAGTTGCATCGGCCGAAGACGCGGGTGGAGCTTCACCCGTATTGTTGCTCGGTGCAGCTGTCGGCTCGTCGTCCGACTGGTCCTGCAAAGACATTGCGATAGCTCTCTGAAGCTCTTCATCATCGGACGCGCTCATGCTGGGCCGTCTGCGACAAGTCGTGGGCGAAGGGCGGTTGGGGCGGCGGGAATGTTGAAACAGAGACGGCTGTGCCTTGTGCAGTGACGACGCCAAGGGCCGTGACACAGCGACGCGCCAGAAGACGCGCCAAGGGCAACGCGCTCTCACGTGGTCCTTCCTCTCTGGTTCCGCAGCCCGCAGTCCGCGGCCGCCGTGTACATGCGACGCGCATCCAGCGACTGCCTGCTCTCGCAAGGCCTTCCGCTTGCAGTCAAGATCACGCATGATGCCGGCAGCATGGGCTTCGGCAACAGTTACTCTCCTCTCTATTGTCCAGGGACGGCAAAAACTCTGCGAGATCCACAGGCCGTGCCCGCCACTTTGATGCAACCAGCTTGGCAGCGCATGCAAACCGGTGATTTGCTCCCGAGGCCACCCTCAAGTCAACCACCGTGAAGAGTAGATACAAAGAGGATGGTGTCGCCTTTCTGCACCTCGTACTGGTCTTCACCTTCGAGCTCCCAGTCGGCCTCGTTGATGAGCACCAGGATTCCAGGCCGCCTTCCGCAAAGTCAGCACGCATGAGCAATGCCATTCCAAAGAGACAGCAGGGACTCACACCGTGTCATCCAGGACAAAGAGCTCCTTGCGATGATCCTTCATGGTGTTCTTGCAGAGATGCCTGACCAGGAATGCTATGTTTGCAGGCTCGCCGCTCTCGTCTTTGGCGGGCAGCGCGATATCGTGCTTGCGTTGGTTGGAGAAGAGCATCTCGAGGCCTCCGCTGCTGCTCTGTCAGCTACAGCAGCAAGGGATGGAGCGGCGGCCGTACGTGAACTCGACCGTGACGGGCACGCTGTCTTCGGTGCTCGTTGCCGCCATGGCTGCGGCGGAGTGGCTGGATGCCTGGCTGTGACGAAAATTGGCCGAGAGCTCTCTGTCCGCAGCGCTCAAACGAGAGGGTCAAGCTGGAAGAATAGGGAGTGTCTCTGCTGTGGAGGCGTCGCGGTGATGTCGTGGCGGGTCAAGCAGCCTCCAGGTTCGCGGGGGAAATTTAGGCGAGGCTAGCGCAATGGTGGGCGAAGAATTCGGTGGTGTTGACCTTCCACCACCCAAGCAATCCATCTGCTCACATGATCGCGTCGATGGTCTGCTGAAGCCCGGGCCAGCAGAAGCGCAATCAGACTCCGTACAAGCACTGGGCGGCACGGCGGGCGAGATGGTGCAGCTGGCTACCGATTTCATCGCCGCGGGCGGCAACAGACACCCCAACGCCGCCGACTGGGACCCCTACGGCTCCGGCCTGCTGGCCTATGGCGCTGGCAACAACATCGTTCTCTGGAACCCTCTGGTGAGTCCCGCTCTGCTCTCCGCCGTCGTGTCCGAAGCCATCCGGTCTCTTCTCTTTTCCGACCGGCATCCAACGTCTTCTTTCATTTGGTGGCCACGAAGGCTTCTGCACTGTCGTCGTATCCTCTTGGTCTTCCTGCTCCACATTGTGTTGTATATCTGTATTCTCTTTATTCTATGCTTTCATCCCCAGCTCCTCTCTGACTCGACCCAAGGATCCTACATACCGCGGAAGCCATGCCGCTCTTTCAGGCCACACCAAAGCGGTCAACGTCGTCAAATTCTTCCCTACCTCAGACACTGAGGCGAAAGTCATCCTGAGCGGAGCAGCCGACAACACCATCAGAATATGGACCAGCGACGCTTCCTCCCCGACCGGCTTCCAGCAGAAGGGGGTGCTGACCGCCCACACCGCATCCATCAACGCCATCGCCGTCCTCCCCGGCTCCGACATCTTCATCTCCGGCGCCGCCGACGCCACGATCGGGAGCTGGAAGCTCGAGCGCACAGACGACGGCTCGACGAGCGCCGCGCTGCTCCAGACCATCGATCTCAAGCAGGACCCCAAGACCGCCTACTTCCCGCTCTCCATCGCCCTCGCCCGCCTCTCGCCTTCCACCCTCGTGCTCGCCTCCGCCGGCACCAAGAACCACATCCAGATCCACGTCCAGCAGCAAAACACCTTCGCCCTCGCCGCCACGCTCAAGGGCCACGACGACTGGATCCGCTCCCTCGCCTTCGCCCTCGAGCCCCCGACCTCGGACCTCCTCCTCGCCTCCGCCAGCCAGGACAAGTACACGCGCCTCTGGCGCGTCCACGCCGGCACGGCCCTCCCCGCCAGCGCCGCCGCCGTGGCCGAGGACCCGGAGCTGGCCGGCAGCGCCCTGGGCCGCAGCCTGCACAACAAGGCGCACCGGATCGCCGACGCCGACGGCGCGCCGTACTCGGTGACGTTCGAGGCGCTGCTGGTCGGGCACGAGGACTGGATCTACTCGGCGCAGTGGAGGCGGCGCCAGGCCGCCGCGTCGACGGGAGAAGAGGGGGGCGGGCTCCAGCTGCTGACGACGTCCGCGGACAGCTCGATCGCCGTCTGGGAGGCCGACGCCACGTCCGGCGTCTGGGTCAGCGTGACGCGGCTGGGCGAGATCTCTGCGCAGAAGGGCGCGACGACGGCGACGGGCAGCGTCGGTGGGTTCTGGGTTGGGTTGTGGTCGCCGGACGGGCGGTCCGTCGTCTCTCTTGGGCGAACCGGAGGCTGGAGGTTGTGGACGAGGGGGCTCTCCGCGGACGGCGGGGCGGAGGAAGAAAGCGACGAGGACCGCTGGACCCAGCGCATCGCCGTGACCGGCCACGTCCGCTCCGTCCGCGACGTCAAGTGGGCGCGCGACGGCTCCTACCTGCTCACCACCAGCGCGGACCAGACGACCCGCCAGTTCGCGCAGTGGAAGCGCTCGTCCACAGCTTCGTGGCACGAGTTCTCGCGCCCGCAGATCCACGGCTACGATCTCAACTGCCTGGCGCCGCTCAGCCCCCTCCGCTTCGTCTCCGGCGCCGACGAGAAGCTCCTCCGCGTCTTCGACCAGCCCTCCGCCGTCGCCGCCCTGCTGTCCCGACACTGCGACATCGACGCGACCGGCGAGTCCGCCGCCGCCGCCACCGCCGAGGCTGACGTCAAGCTCCCCGACGCCGCCAACATCCCCGTCCTCGGCCTGTCCAACAAAGCCATCGAGACGGGCGACGAAGCCGGCGCCCGCGCCGAAGACGACGCCGGCCCCTCCATCGCCGCGCCCGCGACGCAGCAGCTCGCCCACCCGCCCACCGAAGACCACCTCTCGCGCCACCTCCTCTGGCCCGAAGCCGAGAAGCTGTACGGCCACGGCTACGAGATCAGCGCCGCCGCCGCCGCCCACGACGGCTCCGTCGTCGCGACGGCCTGCCGTGCCACCTCCGTCGACCACGCCGTGATCCGGCTGTACGAGACCGCAGGATGGCGGCAGGTCTCGTTCGCCGCCCCCTCCGCCGGGGGGGAGCGGGCCCCCAGCATGCGGCTGCACAGCCTGACGGTCACCGGCCTCGCCTTCTCCGGCGGGCCCGACGCCGAGGACGAGTTCCTCCTCAGCGTGGGCCGCGACCGCGTGTTCGGCGTCTGGGCGCGCCGGGCGGTGGGCGGAGAAGGTGGAGGAGGGCCCGCGTACGCCCTCCTCCACGCCCAGGAGAAGGCGCACTCGCGCATGCTGCTCGGCGCGTCGTGGGCGCCACCGGGCTCGCCGGGGACCTCGACCCGCGTCTTCGCCACTGCGGGCCGCGACTCCAAGGTCAAGCTCTGGCGCCTCGCCTGGACACCCTCCCAAGACGAGCCCGCGAAGAAGTCCGCAACCGTGACCCTCATGACGACGCTCCCCGCTCCGGGCCCGGTCACGGCGGTAGCGCTCCATCCGAATGTCGTCTCAACGGGCAAGATCGTCCTGGCCTTCGGCACCGAGAAGGGCGACTTGCTGGTCGGGAGTTTCGCGGCTGATTGGAGCGATGTGGTTGAGGGGGAAGACGCTGGTAGAATGGCGGCTGTGGAGAGGGATGTCGTGCCGAGTGACGTTGTTAATGCGCTGGCGTGGAGGCCCCTGGCTCGGAAGCAGGAAGGGGGAGGTGAGGATGATGGCAGGGAGTTGGCGCTAGCGGTCGGGAGTGAAGATGGAAGCGTGAGGATTTATGGGGTGAGTGTTTGAGAGAAAGACGAGGAGGTGAATGGGCGTTTTTATGGAATGGCGACGGCGATGTGAGTGACTTTGGCAGGTCGGTGAAAATAAACAGATGGTTTGCTGGTGAAAGGAAGGTGAGCGGGAGTGGAAAACTAAAGATATTTCTTAAATGATGAAGCGAACGAAGAGGAGTTTGCCAGAACCATTACAGAGCTACATACCAACAATGCAAAAAACAATTGGATTATAGAGTGATATATGTATAGTGAAGCCGTGCATTATTAGTAGTATGTACTATGGAAAAATCGTTAATCAGTAGAAGCATAAAACCCCGACTTGAGATGACCACCCAATCCGTCCTTTTTCATGCCTTGTAATGAACAAGAAGCAAGAAATTGACCCAAAAAAAGGGATTCATCAAACCCATCCTTCCAGCCCATGGTCTCATGTAAAAAGCCCCGGAGGATCATCTTGTATCCCCACATCGGCATCCCGTTCGATCCCAGCCCCCTCTTCGTTGTCGAGACTTTTTGTAGTCGTAAAAAGAGAGAAGAGATAGTATTACACCCTCCACGTTTGCCAGCCCAGCCCATTTAGTCATCCTCTTACTCATCTCCCACAACTCCGCCTCGTCTCCCTTGTCAGCCGGCCAGGCGCGTGTATGCGTGCCTGAGCCGTGCTGATTGATTCCTGATCCGACTTCCGCTCTTACACAGAGCTGGTCCAAACTCCCCAAGAACTCGCATCCCCACACGGATGAAGCCTCTACACCGGTAAAAAAAAAAATTTAGGACGTTTAGGGGTTGTTGTTGTTGTTTCCGCCATTGTCCTTCCGTAGGCCGAAATACAGGCCGACGACGAGGGCGATGATGCAGATAATCAGGATAAAGATGAACAGAGTCCAGCGACGCAGGCGGTTACGGCGCTTGATGTGCTCGATACCCTTGTCGAGCTCGACGTTCGCGCTCTGCGCCTGTTGGTAGACACCCTCCGTCTGTTGCTCGCCCTTCACAACCTGGTCTTCCTGCAGAACGACCTGCTCGTTCAGCTGAGTGAACAAGAGGGCAAGCTCCGACATGGTCTTCTCGATGCGCTGGATATCATTGTGGCGCGCACGAACGGCGCCAAGAACGCTGTTGGCTTGCGCGGAGCGGTTGGATTTGAGCTGTTCAGGAATCACGGTTAGCGGCTGCGGCTATATTCACCATCGAATCGGCACGATAACTTACAGCAGTCTGGAAAATGCCTTCAGTGCCCCATTCTTGCTGAGCAGCCTCATTGACTTCCGCCTCCGAGGCCTCGGGATTGACGATGCGGATCTGGCGCTTGATCTGCTCGCGGTAGCGCTCGCGATACTCGGCCTCGATCTTCTGGTAGCTCTGGAGCTCGGAAGTGAAGCTGTTCTTGAGGTTGCGGATCTGGCTATCCTTGGTGGGGTTACCACCGGTGCGGGCGGCGTCGGTCTCGAGGAACTTGATCTCGTCCTTGATCTGAGTGTTGAGGATCTGGGTCTGCGAAGTCAGGTGCTCGAGCTGCTGGTTTGCGCCGGACGAGCCGGCGTCGGACAGCAGGCGCTGGTGGATAGTGGAGATCTCGGTAATCTGCGAGGTGAGCTGGCGGATGCGCTGCTTGGCGCCATCGACGCGCGCCAGGAACTCGTCAGTACCCATGACGCGCGAAGACTGCTGGGGCGGGCCGTTCAGATTGCCCATCTCGGCGTAATTGGAGTCGTGTGCGTAGTCGTTCTGGTCCTGTGTGGAGCAATGACGCGAGCGCGTGGGTTAGCCAGCCGTTTGGTGCTCGTCGCCATTGCGCCGGCGAAACAGCCTTGGGCGGGTGATGCGGAACGTACCTGGCCGCCGTAGGGATTAGAGGCACCATAGCCGGCGCCGCCAGTGGACTGACCGTACGGGTTCTCGCCGCCGTACGGATTGCCGCCGTACTGTTGGTAACCGCCGTAAGACATGATGGTGGAGTTGGGTCGAAGAAGGCGGGCAGTCGGACGGAGGCCGGGGATGCGGGCAGATTAAGCTCGCGGAAGAGTGCGGATGACGTTATGCAGAGGGCTGACCGATGCTCGCACTCGGGCTGCTTCGAAAAGGCGCGGCAAGGGGCGTTGGGGCGGCCGGCAGCAGTCGGGCCGTCGAATGCGGGAGCTGGACGAGGTGGTGCGCGGGCGGGCGGCGCGTTCGGAGAGGTGAGGACGGCGGGTGTTGTTGAAGAATGGAGGAGAAGCGGCCGCAGAGAGCAGGGAGATTAATTCCTTGCGCCCCGCGAGGCGCAGCCACACTGGCCGTCCGCCGGCCCAGGTCCCTGTCCAGGCAACATACAGGCGCGAGATGCACCCACCGACGGCTAGCGCGAGGTGCTCCCCACAAGCTCCGCTGGCCATTATTGCAGCATTCATCCGGGTGTCTTTGGCAGACACTCCTACACGTAGTACGTTGGCGACTGCTGTACCCGGCCGGGCGTTTAAACGCCCGGCCGCCATCCTCCATCCTCCATTGTCGTCTTTCCGCCGGCGCTCTGCGGACACGGACACGGAGTGGCAATCCTTCACAGCCACTCTGTGCTCGGTCGATGCCAGTCGCTCCGCCCACTGCCGCTGCCGCTGCGCGGTGCAAAGAGACGCGGCGCGGCACAAGGCAGCAGAGCTGCTGGGCGCGGCCAAGGTGCCAGAGGACCTCGGGCCATGGCCATGAAGTCATCCCCGGCTCGCAAATTAAGCTTAGTTCAGGTGGTCCACATGGGTGCAGCCAAAGAATTTTGTTTCACGACCCTTGGACCGTGGCCTGGCTCGCCCTACCCGCGCGGCTCAGGCGAACCATGGCTCCAGCTCTCCAGACACGCCAGAGTCCGTCCCCAGGGCCAAAAGGTCGGTGAGGACGAGCGGAAAATGCCACGGGCCCGCTGGTAGCGCGGAGTCAGTCTCTCGAGATGTCTCCCGCAATCACGCGGTGAAGCGGTGGGAGAAGGGGGGAGCAGCACGCAACCCAACGTGACACCGGCGAAAATTAGGAAAGTGACATGTCTGCGAGCTTGCCGCGCCATCGTTGGCAGCGACGCAGCCGTTGAGATTTTCCCCGCGATTCTGGAATCCTGTGGATCGCAGCGCGCCAGAAACGCATCGGATTGATGAAACACCCGGGTCGTCTGAAACCCCGTCGCAACGGGCCGTCTCACCCCAAGCAGGTTTTCCCACGCTGCCAGCTGCCACGGCGCATTTCCATGTGAAGCCTGGTCCGGGTAGACCCGCATCCGGCTGAGTGCTTCAAGTCCTCCACGGCCAAGCCGACGGTCATGTTGCTGACCGTCGGTCATAGCACCTTGAAGGGATTCATCCGAGAAACGAGTCCGCACACATAGAGAACGGGGAGGATGTCGTTTCCAAAGCGGCGTCGACAAGTCACAGCGCTTGCCTTTCCGAGCAGCCGGAGCTTATTCTACGTGTAACAATCCTAACTAACCGTATCGATGTACACCTAAGCATGTACCCCCGGACCAACCCCGGCCGAACCGAGCATAGAAAAGCAATAGCGTGTTGCTTTTTTTCCCTCTCTCTTCTTATTCCCTAGTATCATCAGTCATCAAGCCAGCTCGCACGCCGCTCTCTTCCTGACGCACGCACACTTCCTATCCCAGCACCAATCCCTCTTCCACAGCATCGTCTGGTCCGCGCCTTCCTTGTCCACCGGCATCGTATCCACCCTCAAACCCCCGGCGAGCGTAATCCCGCTGTCCTTCCTCTCCGCTGTCGCCGCGGCCGCCTCCGTGGCCGCCTGTCCCTGCTGCCCGCCGCCAACCCTGTATGCCAACGCCTCGGCCTCGATCCCGCGATCGAAGCTCACCAGCACGATCGGCCCGCTCCGCTCGCCGCTCCCGTACTTCGGGCGCCGCAGGAACACGACGCTCCGCTCATCAGCCGCCGCCACGATCTCGGTTGCCGGGGGAGGCGGTGTGTAGGCCGCCGCCGTGGACAAGGAGAGCGTGGACGAGAAGGAAGTCTGAGAGAAAGCTGAGAAGGGACCAGACGAAGGTGATGAGAACAGGGCGTCCGTCTCTTGCGACGACGACGACGACGACGCCGCCGCCGCCACATCTTCCCACGCGACGGGTGCCGTGGGAGGCGAGAGCGACGCGTTGAGGATGCCGTGCAGGCGGCGGTTGCAGAACCTCTCCGCTGCTTCCTTGCCAACATCATCGCTGCTGGAAGAAAGGGCCGCAGCAGGGGCCTCTCCGGGTGGCGGCCACATCTTGACGGGCGGGTAGACGAAGCGGTCCTCGTAGGGCGGCAGGTTCTGCTGCTGCGTCAAGTCGGCCATGGCGCCACGCTCTTCGGCCACCAACACCCTGCCCTTGCCCTTCTCGTCAGCGTCATCGCAGGTGTCCGGGACGGACGGGACGGGTAGCAATGGTGAGCGCTTGCGCGCGCCGATGCGGAAGCGCAGGCATGGCGGACCGCCGATGGCGCTGACGTCCGGGCAGCACTGGTCGTCCTCGACGAGGTCGAAGAAGGCGCTGCACGAGAGATTGTAGGCGCGGAACTTGGTGCGGGCGAGGATGAAGGCCGGGTAGCTGGAGAGACCGTCTTCGTGGCGACGCTCCGGGTGGTAGGAGCGGGGAAGACGCTCCTCCTCCGGGGCATAGTGGGGATTGTTGCCTGAGCTCAGCGTCTGGACAAGGAGATCGTCGGCGGGAAGAAGTGGAACCGATGCCTGGGAGGATGCTGACCCGACTGCGTTGTCGTCTTCAACACCGCCGTCCTCTTCAAGAGTGGCGTCGGAGGATGCCGTTGCCAGGGCTGACGTCGGTGAGGCTGACTGCATGTGCACGTCTTGATCGCCGCCCGTCACCGCCCCGTTCACGTCGCCTTCCCGCCTTCTAATTTCTGACCGGTTCGGGAAGGTCACTTCCCGAGTGTAAAAGGTGCGCTCTTGCTTGCTGCCCCCATTCCGCCATTCTCGTCGGGCCTCAACAATTTGGAGCCTGTTCGTTTTCTCGTCCACCTGCAGGCTCAGGTCGGTCCACGAGTCGTTGATTGGCCCTTCGGCGTGTTGGCGGCGGTAGACCCTGGTGTTGACCTGAAGCGCCTCCTTGAACGGTCGGTCCAGGGGGAAGCGGAGGCAGTGGTAGAAGGACGTCCAATCCACTTCCTCCACGACGAATGATGTCTGGTTAGACACGGCATAGAAGTAGCCGTCGTGGATCTCAAAGGCCACGGTCGACCCGATGTCTGAGCCAACGAACTCGTCCAGCTGGAGTGCAGCAGTGATGAGTGGGAGCTGATCGTCGTCCGCCAGCGAATGGCTGTGTATCTTCCACTCGTGGTGTCCGTGGGCCCCAATCCCTGTATGAGTCCCATACAAAAGGTAAGTGGCAGTGTTTCGAACAAAAAGCTTGCTAGCACCTGCAGGAGGTTTTATGATGTTGACACCTGCTCCGGTCATGGGATTAAACTTGTCGAGTTCGACATAGATAAGCCAGTGCTCGTCATCACGCCACTGCTGGCACAGCTCTGTTTCGCTGTAGTCGAAATGCAGTGACACTATTCCGTCACTGTAGTGTAGCAAGCTGATCTCCGGTTGGATTTCTGTGGTACGAAAGTGGATTGCTGAGAGCCAAGCCGCCATTGGGCGGGTATCAATATCCGCGTCGTAAGAGGACCCGAGTACAGAGCGGGTTCGTATGATGCCATGTGACATGTAGCATATGACGTTCTGTCGGTAAATAAATGAGGAGCCATACCCGATAACACAGGCGGAGCTAGGAGTGGCTGTAGCAAAGGATCCGCGTCTAAAATATATGCGCTCCAGTGCTTGGCGGTATGATATCTCTTCTATTGCAGCCAATCCGGCTTCCTTTGTGAACGGCGCGTGATTCTGCGTACGTCGTTAGCTGGGCTGACAGGAGGGGCTGCGCAAGTGAGGGGTTTATCTCACGGCCGACGCTTACCTCAACAGTCTTCCGGCACAAAGTGCTTTCGCTTCGTAGTTGGTAAAGTTGTCTACATGTCAGACTGAGATGAATAACGTCGGAGAAAGATAGTCGGCCAGCGATGTTGAACAGAACGTCGTAGGGAAGGCGGTCGAGATTTTGCTGCATCAAGAAGGACTTTTGCCACCCCAATTGCTCCGAACGGACAAGAAGCAGAGAAACCCCGATTGAGACGCGAGAAAGTAACAATTCAGACAGCCGCCCAAAACAGTCTAACACGGAAAAAGTCGTTATAAGTTCGCTGCAGATTAGACGTCGGCCGATATAAATGCGAAATATGGAGAGCGGGCAGAAACGAATGACGAGATTGATGGAGACCTCCTGCGAGTGTTCTTGGTTGAAATAAAAACGTTTGGGGGAACCATCATATCTTGAGTGCGGAGGGTGAGAAGAGCGGGAAGGCGAAGGTTAAAAGCATTGCGAGGCAAGGAGGGGGGAAAGAGCCGCATTCTCGACTTGTCGTTTGCGAGGCTGGGATCAGCGATCGAAAGGCTTGGGCTATAGCGGCGGCATTATTACAGCTCTGTTCGGGATAACGGGACGACGAGCATTTGCAGAAAGGCGCCGAAAGGGGCGGGCGAGTGCAGCTGCCGGGATAGATCCGCAGCCCCCAGACAGTGCTGCTGCGCGAAGAGCCGCATTGCTGGGTGCGCGGGTCCGGTTGCGGCATCTTGCTCCTAGGTCTCAGCCAAGCGCGAGACCGCTCAGCACCACCCGTAGCTCAGCCAGCCGTGGCTCTACAGGAATGCTCTGCAGTCCGACAAGAGGACGAGGCTGATCAAATATGAATGATGGATGGCCACATGATCCCGAGGCAGCCCGCTAGCTTGAGCGTCTTTTCAACAAAGTTGGGAAGGCGCACGGCAACAGGGCTGTGGAACCTGCTGCGGCACGATGCGGCTCAAAAGGCGCACGGCAATTGGCCAGCCCTCCCCCGAGACTCCACCTTCAGCCTCGTCGCATCCGTCACTCCCCACCCCCACTGTCGTCTTCGTGTCGTCCTCGTTTGCCCTGTTTCGCCGTGATAAGGCCTCGTTGCCCTTGCACGACGTCGTCCGGCAAACCTGATCCGCGGCTGTTGCGGCTCTGCACGTCTCGTGCTTACCCTGCAGGCTATTATTCAGGTTCCGCGCCTGCGCTGAAGACAGCATCAGTAAGCTGATACGCTCGAATAACCAGTACATTAGACCACCGATCGTTGCACCGTCTCGGATGACAGGAGAGCATCGCCCCAGAGAGAAGACCCCGCTCAAGGAACTGGCACGTGGCCTTGACAAGTTCCGACACGTAGCAAGGCTGAGGGATGTGCGCTGCAAAGACGCCCCGTTAGCAAGCGACAGACTTGAACGCCCTCGACCGCATGATGGCGGATAAGCGCGCTCGATCTGGGCCTTCCTTGCGGAACAGATCAATTCCCAAATGCGCTGCTGATAAACGCGGGAGGGGTAGTACTTCCCAATGGCCACCCTTATACTTGGGTACTCGGGACACTGTATTTATCGGGGCAAAGAAACATTATAAATGCCGTCGTCGATATGCACACCCGATCAATGTGACAAGAGAGGGGCACACGCCATCGAGCTCCACTAGGTCGGGGAGCCTGTGCCTCCACCACGAGTCGATCTGACACCATGTGTGTAATGTGCTAACGCAAGGCTATGCTCTTGTACACTCCGTACTCCATTCTTCAGAAATTAGCCTGCCTAGCTGGGGATATCAAGCTCCACCACTCTTTCGCGCGGACTCGAGTCCCATCCAACGTAAGGCCAGCCGTCCGGTAGCGTCGAAAAGGGCGGTAGAATGTAGCGTCCATCGCACATTCCGATCTCGGGACACTTGAGATTACATTGTCCGAAAACTTTACAGTAGCACTCCTGCGCTGATGGGCAATGCACAGGCTCTTTTCCGAACCAGACTGTACGCCAAATTGATTAGTGACACCTTGCATCATGCAATTGACTGCGCTGTTGCCCCGAAATGCTGCTGCGGTTGCTGCCCGAGGCGCGATGTTCGGGAAGCTGCGCACGCATCAACGCCCCGTAGAGCAGCATGACAGCGAGGGTCCAAAATCGAAGCAAGATCGGGTAGAGGAGGGAGCAGCCTTGGCCAGACTTACCATGCCACGAATACTCCATCACACGCCCGCTGATAGCGTCGGTCAACGGCGTGTTCGCCAGCCACTCCCTCAGTCGCACGTATTCACTCCTCTTGATTTCGCGCACCTTGTCCCTCGTGAGCCCGAATTGGGCGCAGCAGCTGACACCCACTTCACGCGGAACCTCGCGGTCCGGCCCGAAGATCTCCTGGAAGGCGTGATAGTATGAGTTGCCAGCGTGGCCCTGCTGCTGCTTCTCGCGCGCGTCATTCTCGTACGGCTTGATCTCGTTCGGGCAGCCCAGCTGCCACGCGCACCGCAGGTTGACGTAGCCCTCCTGCTCGAGGTGGGGCAGCTGGAAGTTGCGTAGCACCATCAAGCCGTCGTAGTCCGGGTCGTCGTTATGCCATTGGTACCGTGTCGGGTGCAGGAAAAGCGTATAGTCGGGCAGGTCGTCGTAGTTTTCTATGATGAAGCTGGCGAGCGACAATGTTAGCAGACGGCAGGAGTCAGGAGCCAATCGCCGTACGTGAGATACACCATGGATTCCCTTCCCTTGTTTGTGGGCACCGGCAGCTCCGCCTTCGGGTCGTCGACGATATATCTGTACTTGGTCCAGTCGGAGAAGTGGGTGTAGAGCCAGTCGACGTCGTCCTTCTTCTGGCTGGCCACGACGAAGGCCTTCTCGCCTCGGCGGGTAGCTGGAGACGGAGCAGAAGTGCCCAGGTCCTCCTCGTAGGTCAGGTCCTCCGCATCATTGACGACGTTGCCCTGCTGGCGATTGACCAGGTAGCCGACGACGAGCACGAGGGTCAGCAGGTAGAGGGCGAGGCGGATGTTGGAGCGGCGGCGCATGGTTGCTACTGCGGTATCATGGCTTTCGGGGGCGGAAACGGCGTCTGGTGTTTAGTGGACCATTGATGAGGAGGCGGAGGGCAGATCGGGAGGCCGCGTGGCTGCGTGGTGCGGCCAGCTTTGCTTCATCCCTGATGTTCATCCAGGCGTTCACAGAGGTCGAAACGCGCTTGCCACGACCCTTTCCCGCGGTTTTCTGGCCGGCGCCAGCCGCGACCATTGCGCCCTGCGAAATTTCTGCCCAGGCTGCCCCCGGCGCATGTCCCCGCCGATGGCAATCTGGTGCCGACGAGCCTCATCTCGATGCTCCATTTTGATGGACGCCGCTCCTGCACAAGCTTCGCGAAGCTCGCGAGCTAAGCATGCAAGGCACGAGGCGCGGTGGCGAGGAATGCCGTCCCGCCTGCGCAGGAATCCGACGTTTCCTGCGATGGCAAAGTGGGGTCGACTCGACTTCCTCAGACCCTGATCAAGGGACCCGCAGCGGAGACACACGCGTAAAATTTAGCATTCAAACTAGGCGTCGCTTGACGTCAAGAACTAGCTGATGTGCCTCGAAAGAGACGACGAGAGTGGTATCCAACTAAACAATGCCATTTCGTGTAAACCCGACACGCTAACGCCGAACTCGAGGGTGTGATGATGCGTATACAGTCGTCCGTCCGTCTATGCAGGTGCTGCCAGCGTCGGCCATCCTCCTCTTGCAAGGTGTGTAAGAAAAGCAAATCCAAAAAAGAAATATGCGGCCGTCTATCCATACGCGGCTATGGATCTAACACGTGAAACAAACCGCGACCACCGGGGCATCATGAGTCGCTCGTGGCGTAGCTTTCCGACGAGAAACCCTGGCCGCGGCCGATCGCAGCGCGAGGTCGGAGCATCTCACACCACAATCATGACAGCTCCACGCCCTCCATGTCCCGCATGAGCACCGCCATCTGCGCGCGTTTTGCTGCTTCGGCCACCAGGTTGTACTCGCTGAGGTACGACATCGTCTCTTGGGCCGTCTGGCCCGCGCCGTTGCGGTTCGGCTGGTATTCCCAGCTGGCCGACCTGCTGGCCTGCTGCTGGGGGCGCTGGACCTGTGCGGGCTGGGCTGCCGCCATGTTGGCGGGGTGTAGCGAGCCGAAGAAGTGGCTCTGCTGGACGGGCGACGAGGGCGGCATCGGGACTTGCGAGTGCGACTGGGCGTGTTGCGTCGCAGTGCCGGCGATGGAAAAGGCAGACGGGCTCGCGAGGGTTGAAAGACTGCTCGAGCTTTGCGAGGCCGAGCTGGTCTGCGAGGCGGAGGGAGCAGGGAAGGCAGGTCGTTGTTGTCTTGCGCCGGCGGAGTCCATTGTGCGGTGCGGAAGACGGGCGGGCAGGAGGACGGAGGCTGCGGGCGTGCGATGCGAGGCCGGCGAGTCTACTTTTCTTATAGGGCGCTGGGCGTCGGAGGGAGCGGTCGGAGGGAGGCGCCAGACTATTGGATTGGGAACGGACGCGGACCCGCAAGCGAGATATGCGAGAGGGTAGCGGCGTGGTGGATGGAGACGGGCTAGGATCGGGCGGCGTGTCGAGGTTCTGGAGTCGCTCTGCGCCGGGGCTTGTACCGTGACGCGGACAGAATACTGGTCGCTAGGCGTGCATCGGACGATCGATGCGGGCGTCGTGCCCGTGGACGAGGGCGCTTTATGAGAGGCAGCGACAGCGCTTGGGCGTGGGCGATCTTGCCGTTCTGGCGCCGCAGACGATTGTGGTGCGACCGAGGCACACCCTGGCGCCTTGTCCCGGCCGCCCCCCCCCACATTGAGTACTCGTGCGCGCCCGGCATCTGGCTGCTCGGCAAGAAAAGCCCTTTACCGCCGGCCAACCGCGAGCCCGGACACCGTCCGAGTCCTCTCCCAGCCTAAGCACGCCGCCGTCCCGCCCAGCGATGCCGGTGAGTGCTGCCCGGCCGTCCTGCGTGATTGCGTGCAGCGCTGACGCCGTCTCTAGCTGGTCCTGATCTCCGGCTACCCCTCGGCGGGCAAGACGCACCGCGCCCTGCAGCTGCTCGACTTTTTCCGCGACAAGATTGCCAGTGCTGCTCCGACAGACGCACGCATTGCGCGCCTGAAGGTCCACCACATCACTGACCAGACACTCGGCCTCACGCGCGATGTCTACCACACGGCCCGCGCAGAGAAGGACGCCCGCGCCGCCGAGGCATCTGCCGTGAAGCGGGTCCTGGGCCGCGACGCCATTGTCATCGCCGACGGCATGAACTACATCAAAGGCTTCCGCTACCAGCTGTACTGCGAGGCCAAGGCCATGCAGACCCCCAGCTGTGTTGTAAGCCTGCCTCTCCCCTCGCTCCAACATCTGCTGACAGTCCCAGAGGTGCACGTAGGAGCGTCTGTCGACAAGTGTCGCGAGATCAATGCCCGCTTGCTCGCCGACCCAGACACCGACGGCGGCTACGTCGAGGAGGACTTCGAGAACCTGGTCTTCAGATACGAGGAGCCCAATGGCATGACCCGGTGGGACAGCCCCCTCTTTACCGTCGTGTACGATGATGAGACGCCACCGTTCGATCAGATCTGGGACGCCATGGTGGGCAACG
The DNA here is from genome assembly GCA_029906385.1 of Neofusicoccum laricinum. NCBI lineage: Eukaryota > Fungi > Ascomycota > Dothideomycetes > Botryosphaeriales > Botryosphaeriaceae > Neofusicoccum > Neofusicoccum laricinum. The sequence continues at coordinate 758,981 of CP123727.1, forward strand.
ACGGCAAGGCCAAGGTAGTGAGGCCTAACGCCGCCACAGTCTTGGTAGGCACAGGAAAAGCAATGCAAGTCTGGTGATTGGGCTGACACGGCATGCTGCAGAGACCAGCAACGGAGCAGAACTACCTCTACGAGCTCGACAAGACGACGTCGGATATCGTGTCGCATATCGTGTCCTGGCAAAAGGATCACCCGGGAGAAGACGGCGGTGAGGTCGTAATAGCAGATGCTGAGAACGCAGTGGAGCTGCCCGCATCACCAGTGTCACTCCCGCAGCTGCAGCGCCTCCGGAGGCAGTTCATTACGTTGAACCGACAGCACAACCTGCCGAAGGCCCGCGTACGGGATCTCTTCGTCGACTACCTGAACGACGCATTCCAAGCTTCATGAACGTCATGGCGGGGTTCTCGCCGCGGGCCGCCGAAGCACGCAGCAGTCTTCTAGAATACTGTGACATGAGTAATGGAGCTGGTACAGCGCCGCCCACTGACAAACCAGGATATGCTAAGCGCAAGCTTCGGGTACTGCACCGGCCCCATGTCGGCGTCCCGGCCTTTGAAGTCAACTTCGAACAAGCACCCGCTTCTCCAGCTTTCTCTCCGCTCTTGCGACGGCCAAGTGGATCGGCACTGTTGGAGTGGGCCGGAACACGTAGGAAACAAGACCGCCTCTCAGGCCACCTGCTTGTGAGACAAGCGCCAGGAAGCGGAGCGGGATGTTCCATTTGGGCAATTCCGCCCTTGACTCGCATCATCTGCCCTGCATGACGACAGGTATAATGCCGACTAGGAAAAAATAAATACCCACCGTGTGCATCTCATTACCTGATTCTCGCGTGACCGCCACGATCCAGAATCCGGCGACTGGATGACATCAGGCCCTGGTGCCGGCAGAAACGTTTCGAGCAGACAGCATGGCGGCCAGGCAGCGGCGGAGCATCTTGCCCCGAGATGTCCCGAAGCAAGCCTCCCGCTGCACTTGTGCCTCGGCGATCCGCTCGCGTGTGGGGTCTCCACAGATCGGCACTGCGAGTGTAGCCTCTCCACGCACCTAGATTCTGCTGCTCCCACGCCCCTGGTGGAGCATGTCCCCACCTCAAACGCCCCCAGGGAAGCGAGCTGGACACCCGCACCGTCCATCCGACGCCGCATCCAGGCCTCAAGCGTGAAACCACACGAACCACCACGCGTCCTCGACATGTGAAAGAGAGCTAAACACCAAGCTTCGTGTCGTAACTCCGAGCAAAATGTCCGAGCTGGGTAATTACCGCAACCTGATCATCACCGCGCACCCGGGCCCCACCAACATCTTCGTCCTCACCCTCTCCGCCCCGCCCGAGAACCGCATCACGACCGCCTTCGCCCAGGAGCTCATCCGCGCGCTGCGCGCCATCGAGGCCGCTGTGCCGCCCGATGCGCCCGGCGCCATCGTCACCCGCGGCGCCGACGCCAAGTTCTGGAGCACCGGGCTGGACCTCGACGAGGTCGCGGCGAACCCGTCGGCCAACAACGACGGCTTCTACCCGCTGCTCGCCGCGCTGCTCGACTGCCGCCTGCCCACCGTCGCCCTGCTGACCGGCCACGCCTTCGGCGGCGCCTGCCCGCTCGCTCTCGCCCACGATTACCGCATCATGAACCAGGCCCGCGGCTTCTGGTGCATGCCCCCCGTCGACCTGGGCCTGCACTTCGACGGCATCGGTGCCCTGCTGCGCGCGAAGCTGAAGCCGCAGACGGCGCGGAAGATGCTGCTGGAGGGGCACAGGTGGACGGGGAGAGACGCGGCCGCGGAGGGCATTGTCGATGCGGTTGCGGCGCCCGGCGTGATGCTGGAGGAGGCGGTAAGGTTGGCGGAACGGGTGGCGCCGAAGGCGAGGAGGGGCGTGTATGCGTTGCTCAGGGCGGAGCTATGGGGGGAGGCCGGGAAGGCGTTTAGGCAGATTAGTTACGTGCATGGGAGGGAGACGAGAGGGTATCTGCCTGTGGGGAGGGTGGGCAGGGCGAAGATTTAGGCGGATGGGATGAGGTGGGGTTGGAAAAGGTGAGTACTTGAGTCAATCAGAGGTGTCCTGCAGCCGACGGCTGGCACGCAGGGAACATCGCCTCTCGACAGGACTGATGACTGATCCAACCCGAAGGCATACCTAGCCGTGGGCAGTTGGAGCATTCATCCGTGTGGAAATGTCACTCTGAATATGTGCCAAACCTATCCTGATAAATGCTTCAACTCGCCACGTGGAGGTGAATGGTGAGAGTCAGCCTTGGCCTAATCGAGATCATTTTCCTCGTTCTGTCCCATTTCCTGGAAACCAATAACGGATACCTTCCGAGCCATGAGGGAACTACCATTGAAGATTCAATCACTGTCGCACTGAGTCTGGGCTACAACTACCTTTGGGTGGACAGATACTGCGTCAACCAAACGGACTCTGAGAAGAAACGTCATCAAACTCAGCAGATGGATCGCATACATGCGAGTGCAGACATTATTATCGCCGCTGTCAGGCAAGATACCAACTATGGATTTCTCCGATTTCTCCAGAAGAATACTCACGTATCAAGACGAGGGATTTTACGAGTGTTTGAGCATCTTCCCTCTCCGATTCATCATTTTTGAGGAGTCCCCATCTGGATCCAAAATCCGAGCCATCACAAAAAATTTTCCTGGCTCTTCAATTAACAATTTTGCGGATGATTTATGTTGGAACATTCCTGAACGGTCTATCAGACGCCCCACCATTCCCAGCTGGTTATGGGCTGGATGGCGGAGGCATTGCGGCGGCAAAGATCTCCTTTATATCAATCCTCCCGAGTTGGCCTCGGCCAATTTTGAGATTGAACACCAGTCAGGAAAGAGAATCAGCTGGTCGAAATTTCAAGAGAGGTCTTATCTGAAGCACAAAAGCTTTGTCGCAGCTCCATATATTTGGATCGAAGCTTGGACCTTTCCGATAATTTTCGAGATCACATGTTTCTGGCCACCCTTTCTGCAACATCAACTGCACTGGGTATGGGAACTTGCGGTATTTCATCAATTTTTATGCCTTCGAAGAGCCCGAGGCAGAGTTGGTGGTCAAGAGTCTTAAAGGTAAGGTTACTGTTGTCTTTCTGGGAGAGACATCAAAGGTTCCTTTTGGATTGAGCATTCAATAGCTATTGAAGAAGTATCTCCTGATCATAGTCAGAGGATTGGAAGCCCGGGTAGAGTGGCTACCGTCCTGCGCGATCTCCGAGTGAGTTGAGAGATCCCTGAGCTATGCCCACTTCTTCCTCCGGCTTAACATTATTCAATCATCTTGCTTGTTTACTAATTGTTGGATTTCCGCATGCAGACGAGAGCTTCAAAACTCTCCCCATTTGCAGTTACCCAGCTATTGCAAGCTTTCAATTTTCCCCTGGATACCCGTGTGCTAACGAAATCATCAGTGCTGTTTCAGACACATGGAATAATTGATGCTGCTTGAGCTTCTGAAGTTGGACGGTTTGGGCACTCACATGAATGCGCCGAGGCTAAGGACGTAACCACCAATGACCCGGATCGGCGCGCGACATACCATTCCATTCAGGGTTCGAACAGCACGCTTGAATGAAGTTTATTTTCATGTGGGGTACGGCCGTACCTTTGCTATCCAGGCAGCCGTTTTTGTTAAAGGATATCCGATTCATCAGAGAGTTGGAGCAGCCACCAACTGGCAACGAATACTCCCATCAACCTCCAAGATGAACCCTTTCGTCGAATTCGTCTTCTTTTTTGTCAAGATAGCTGCTCTTGCATCTAGCCTTTGGTGGATCTCTGTCAAGTTTCTCTGGGATTCACTTCCGCATGACGCCCAAGATCATGTTGGGGCCATCTCTGTGGCCATCAGTGTCCTTGTGTTCTACTTGGACGACGCCTACATCAACCCTTACTATCGGAGCCCTCTCCGAAATCTTCCCACGATGAAGGTAGAACAAATGAGTCCTCATGCTCTACTTTATGCTTACTACGGGACAGGTCTTTTCTTCGATGAAGATTATTACAGAAACGCCACGCGGAGACTCCGCTTTGCGTTGGATGCAACAATTTCCCAAGGCAGACCTCATCAGACTTCGCACGTCATTGGGGTTTGGGACCACACTCTTATTCCCAGCCTCGCCTGTAGCCTTGCGCGATATCATGTCCACCAACACCTACGACTTTGTGAAGCCATGGGGGTTGCGGGCGTTCCTTGCACGTGTCATTGGCTTCGGGCTCATCACTTCGGAGGGGAGCGCGCACAAGCATCAAAGGAAGGCTCTGACGCCTGCGTTCAACATCAAGAACATCCGCGCCCTATATCCTGTGATGTGGGAGCAGGCGGGCCTCCTCGTGGACGGGATGGTGAAGGAATCAAAGCAGAAGGGGCGCGTCGAGGTGGGCGCGTGGGCATCCCGTCTTGCGCTGGACGTCATCGGCACTGCAGCCCTCTCTCGCAACTTCCAATCGCTGGTCACGTCGGAACACCGCGTCGCCGAATCCTTCCTCTCCATCCTGGACCCGCAACCACACATGGTCGTGTTCTTCGGTCTGAACCTGATCCTCCCGACAGCCATCGCCGGGCTGCTGCCCGTCAAGGCCAACCGGGTGGTCAAGGCCGAAAGCAAGTACGTGCGGAGTGTCTGCGAGGAGATCCTCGACGAGAAGCAGGCCAAGCTGGCCGACTCCAAGGCCGCCGGCGAACGCGAGGAGGAAGAGTCCAACATCCTCGGCCACATGATCGCCAGCAACGAGTTCACCCGGGACGAGCTCGTCGACCAGATGCTCACCTTCATCGCCGCCGGCCACGAGACCACCGCCTCGTCCATCAGCTGGGCCTGCCACATCCTCACGCTCCCCGAGTACGCGCACTGCCAGGCGACGCTCCGCGCCGAGCTCCGCACCGCCATCCCCTCAGTCGCCGGCAGCGGCAGCGCCCCGCTGAGCGCCGCCGCCGCGCCGCCGCACGGCGTCCTCGAGGCGCTGCCGTACCTCAACGGCGTGTGCGAGGAGGTGCTGCGGCTCTTCCCGGCGGTGCCGACCACGCTGCGCGAGGCCATCCGGCCCACCCGCATCGCCGGCACGGCCGTGCCCGCGGGCGCCTGGGTCGTGCTCGCGCCGTGGAGCGTCAACCGCAACCCGCGCTTCTGGGGCGCCGACGCCGACCGGTTCCGGCCGGAGCGGTGGGTCGACGGGCTGGCTGGCGGCGGCAGCGGGCGGCCGAACAAGCACGGCGGCGCCGAGAGCAACTACTGCGAGATCACGTTCCTGCACGGGCAGCGGGCGTGCATCGGGCGGGACTTTGCCAAGGCGGAGCTGCGGTGCGTGATTGCTGCCATCTTCGGGCGGTGCGAGGTGCGGAGGCTGGAGGGGGATGATGGCGAGGTCACGGTGTCGGGGGCGGTGACCATCAAGCCGAGAGGGGGGATGCATGTCAAGATCAGTCCGGTAGATTGAGGCTGGCGGGGAGGGGGAAAGCACCTGCTGAAAGCCTTGCCATCTCGGTCGTTTGAATGGTGGTGGTGATTGACCGGTTCTCTGTCGTTCTGCTTTCCTTTGCAGTCTAAACCAGCTCTGTATTCTCCAATTAAGCATGTGATGTACACTCAATCAGCAACGAGGACTTTAGAGCTTCATATGCAATACAGAGTGAACGTAAGAGAGGTTGAAAAAGCATGGACTGTGATGTGCATGAATAGCTTGACGCGTGGAAAGGAAACAGAGACACGGAATAAGAGGTTGAAGGAAGCAGACGCAGTCTCTAAAGAACGAAACAGAGGCGGATGCCTAGGTAACCGAAATGTCCGATGCCCCACCACCCTCGCTTGGACGGGGCAAGTCATAAGCTCGCTATTTGCGCAACTATTAAGCCTTGAATGGAGAGTTTCCCATTTTCCGCACCTGTTGGAAGAGCCCGCGTGAAGTGGAAAAGAGAGACGACGAAGAAAGAGGTATATGAGACTCTGCAGCTCGCACTCCAACGTTCCGGCAATGTATATGCATGCTGCGGATAAAACCTAACAACGACCCCGTATCATAACGGAGAGCCTGAGCATGGTGGCAAGTCCAATACCCGAGAAACAAAAGCACATGGGATTAAAAGCCGGAGTCGGATGCGCCTGAGCCAACACAGATTGATAAGCGGCAAGCACCAGCATGAAGAATTTCGCTAAGTGAAGGCGTGATCAGCTCACCGTATGCTAAGCGAGGAGCGATGGTCTGAAGACAACCGAGTGTGGATCGTTGCCTTGAATTCTAGAAGGACCGGCTCGTGTTAGCGCTGGCAGAACTTGTTCAGGCAGGTGCATCTTGGTGTGGATCAGGATCCCTGCATGCATCCCCTCTCGTGTAGCCGAATACCATCAGCGTCCGTATCAATATAGCATACCGCAAACCACTTCGGTCGCACAGCCATGGCGGTCCGCCTGGGTGCTCGCTCCAGCTCGACAGCATATTGCTGGATAACCGTTTTCTTCGTGTCTATGATCCTTTTGGCCATAGCCTTCTACTTCAGTCTGACACAAGAGCCCCCGGACTTTCTGGGACATCAGCCACCGCACTCGAAGGCGAAGCAGATATACGCAACCTACCTCACAGCCCCGTCCTCCGACCAACATGTAACCTCCCAACCGCACGGCTTCGGCGACGATGATCCGTATTTCGTCGGAGTGCGCATTCTGAACTACCAACTCCAGTATGCTCCCGAAACCCGCACGAAACGCAACCTTCCGTTCGTCGTCTTCGTTACCGAGGGAGTCGAGAAGTGGAAGCGGGAGATACTGAGGCAGGAGGGCGCCGAGGTTGTCGAGATGGCACACCTGGGAGCGGACTGGATCCACACGCCGGAGCAACGGTGGTCTGACGTACTCACCAAGCTCCGCATATGGGAGTTCGAGGAGTATGACCTGGTTGTCTTGCTGGACAGCGACATGCTGCTGATGGACTGCCTGGACCGACTGTTCGACGAGCCGGCCGTGCAGCTCCACAAGACCCTCGACCGCCCCAACGCCACCAGAGACGACGAAGCGCCGCTTCCAACCTCTTATGTCATGGCCGGCGTGCCGCAGGCCGACCTCAACCAGTGGCCGCTGTTCATCAAGACGCCAAACTTCGGCCAGATGAATGCCGGTCTCATGGTATTCAAGCCTTCGCGCGAGCTCTTCAAGCACTACGTTTCAGTGCTCAACATCCCCGGACGCTTCGACCCGGCCCTGCCGGAGCAGTTCCTGCTGAACTATGTCCATCATGCCGACAGGCGGATGCCGTGGTCCCAGCTGGACTTGATCTGGCAAGCGCAATACCCCAATGCGGATGACATTGCTCAGGGTGTTCGCATACTGCACGACAAGTGGTGGAACCCCTGGATAAAGAACGACACGGCCGAGCTGTTCCACGCGTGGCGCTGGCGGATGGAGGGGTTTTACGAGGGTATTAATGGTGGTGTCTATGAGCCAGCATACTATCGACATAACATTTCAACGAGGGTTTGAGGGAATGGAAACTGCAATATTGGCGAAGGCGAAGGCGAAGCCTCAAGGTGCAAGCTTACGAAAGACCAAAGTGATTGAGAAGATAGGATCCCAATGAGTACTACCTCTGTAGGTTTTCAGTTGAAGGTTGGCTTTGTAGAATGGCTGTTTAAGCTGTGAAGCGACCTTGTAGATGGATGGGATTTGGAGCAGTAACGAGGATACACAATATCCGTATTTGAGGAGTGACTGGCCCTGGCAGCTTGATATAAAAGCCCGTAGCTGTGTGAAGTATTTCAATTGATAGGCGGCGAAACCAGAGTAATTACTTCCCATCGAAAGTTGTTATCAAAGCATCTCAGAGATTACCCCTAAGCTAACGAGGCCGTACTGTCGATTCTGTTCATGTAAGTATCCAATGCCTTTTGTTGAACATCGTTACTTACACTCAATGGTTGCGTAGAACCCAGTGATTGTGGTTCCCGCAGAAATATTCATAGGCTGCATCTCCGAATGATCGCACTTGGGATCGCTCGCGAACTCGCGGCCGCGATTGGTCTTTATCTGGTGCGTGGGATGTAGTCACTTCAGTGCATTGGTCAATGAAAAAGGAAATGGAAGAATTTTATAGTCTTGGCTCACTTCGAAGCATTTGGGAATTCCTTGTTTTAGAAAATCGTAGGCCCGTGGATGGTTTTTCTTTCCCAAGTGGACATCGACGGACTCAATCGGCTCACCAGCGGCGCCATCAATAGTAAACCTTGGTCCTGGGTGAACTATCTCGATACCGCATCGTCCAAGCTTGTTTGATGAACACCCATCGTAGACTCCATCATACACAAACTCCAGAGATTGCAGGCGGTGGGGACCCTGGATTGACAGTCCCACGACGTGTTTGAGATTACTTCCTCGATGACCACCAAAATGGTTCCATGCCAATGGTCTGTAGCTGGTTTGGCACGGGTCCTGACCGGTGAACGAGTCTTCGTTCAGATAGAGGCCTTTTGGTGGTATGCAAGGATACCACAAAGCTGTTTCCCGAAACGACAGGCCTTGGTCTGGAGCGACAGCTGGCGCACTGACGCCCAAACCAACAATTTTGAATCCCTTTATGACAGTCGTCAGCATACAGCGCCTTTGTTGACCCGGGATTACTCACGTCGAGCCTGGTTGTCACAGCGTCAATTGGCAGCGATCCGGCCGGGCATCCAATCCACTGGGAACGGTGTCCACCTTTGCCAACAATTTTTAGCGCTCTAAGCCCACTAGGAGCTACCGCAACCTTGAATCCGCATAAGTCCTGAAGTGCGAAGAACGTCTCGTTGCTAGAAATGTACCCAATACGAACTTCAGGCTCACCGTCCACGACAGAACGAAGCCCTGTGACGTAAGTGCCCCCAAGGTTGTTCGTGGAAACTCAAATTCTCAAGAGGCGGCCAGGAACCGGGACGGCGACGGTACGCAAAGAGCAGCAGCCGCCGTTGAAATTTCTCCGGTTACTTTCAAGCTCGTCGAATTTGAAGAGGTCACCAGTCACTTGGGACCAAGACGGCGCCAAAGCCTGCTTAGATGTTCAAGCTAGGGGCTCATCTCGATCAAGCTTAGCAGCCTCTTTGAGTGGTTCAATAAGGCTCCGAATGCGACATCTGTTTCGCAAGCCGGTTGGGCCGCTTTTTGGACTGGTCAAGCGGTACAGTTCGAGCCAATCTGTGGGCTCCCAACGTCGGTGCACTTCGAAGACGAATTTCCGTTCCCAGTCTGGTGTGGAGCGAGAAGCCCAGAAGTGAGTGCTCGAGAACAATGGCAGGAATGAGGCGGACGCCTGGCGCAATGACAGGGCATCCGCGGCGGTGAGGAATGTGGCAATCGCCTCACGAAGCTCCCATGGTAAGCGCGCAAAACAATCGCGAGCAGTTTTCTTCATACCCCTATCCGGCTGAGCTGTCGCGCAACTCGACAAGATGGCAGGCATGTCCGGCACAACCAAAGGGTTTGCATAGGCGTCCAAGAAAGCTTGAGTGCTCACAACCTCGTGGGGCTGGTCCCAGATCTCTTGCCACTCGAGGTGTTTCTGAGTGTCCAGTTGCAGAAGACCTCCATAGCCGTGCTGCCAGGCCAGGCAGCTAGCAGAAAGCGGGAAGGGTATAGACTTGCAAATGTCTATCAGGCAGCCGAGGCGGTCTTCCGGGCGGCAGGCGCTGCGCATCAGCATCCAACAGGCGTCGTGCAGGACAAAGCCATGGTGACCATGTTCCGGTTCTGATTGCATGACTGGTATCTCAAGCAGCTGCGGGCTGGCCGCATCGTCCCAGCGCCGAGCGGGGTCGGACGGTGGAATCCATTCTGCGTCGCCATCAAAGCACCCCACGCCCGTGACCGAGTGGCCCGACGGGTGCGAATAGACTTCTTGCATTAGCTTGGAGCGGCGACTTGCATTCTGGGGCCGGCGTACTTGCACAGTATTCTCTTTGCCACTGCTCGGCGGCTTTGTTCGTGGACGGGCGGATGACGAAGCCACACAACACACAGCCATAGGTCATTGGAGGCATGTCGTGGGCGGAGGGGGCGTGTTGCGGGGCGGCGCCGAGACAAGTATGTAAGTGCCTGCGGAACGCAACCTTCGCGCGCGGCTGCCTGCATGTCTTCCCTCCTTCACGTCACGCGGCACGGGCGCCCCGTCTATGAAACACTTTACTTAGGCAACAACCGGCGAGATTTGATCAATTAAAACACTCGCCATCCGCTCTCCTTAGGCTACAGCTTGTGGCTTCAAAGAAGTTTCTCTCATCGACTATGCGATCTCACTCTGTCCATGCATTCAATGATGAATCAATCCGCTATGAATTCTACAGCTACGAAGTTGATTTAACAAGTAAGCGAATGACAGGATAAGTTGTTGACAAAACAGAAGATTTCTCTGCGCCGCACATAGAGTGGCTGGCGACCCCGGACAAAGACATAGGAGGTCCTGTCACTCGTTGACCGCAAGCAAGGTCGTGAATCTGTACGTCTAGTTGCTGACTGTCCTCAGCTCTTCCATTTTGTCAAGCAAAAATTCGCACTGCTCTTTATAAAGCAAACGTCTCCTTAAGAGGACACAAAATAGCGGAGATATCAGAAGCAAAAAAGCAGCCCTCGCTTCTCAAGACATTCAAGTTGCACCACGGGTCCACCACAGATGTCTTCGGAAACGAGACATGGCCCTTCCCCAGCCAAATCTTGTTGAACTTCATGTCCATGACAGGTGGAATGAGTTCCTTGACCACCGGAGGCGCTCCCGGAACAGGTGACGGGATGACGGGCAGATTCAGCGTCCGCTTGGAGCGGGGCGGATCGATATCTGCAAGCTGCTCTGGAACGAACTCGAACTCGGCCAGCCGCGTTCCAACGGGGCGTTCCACTCCGCCATTAATCACCCGACTGCCGGTGGAGTAGTTCAGCTGCGTCTTCCCGAAGACTTTGGGATACCCGAAGACTTCTCGTCCGGCGAAGATGGCCGACTCGTTGTCCAGGACCAGGACAAGGGTGTAGTCGAACTTTTCGCCTTTGTAGGTGACCTCGACCGACTGGACGAATTCCGAGTACGCACCGACGGTTGACATGCCGTAGTTCACGAAGGTCGATGTGACGAGCGGCTCTTCCTCCAGCTCCAGTACGTCCGGGACAAGATGTTGCACCTGCGAGCGGGCGACGCGGTACGTGATCACGACCATTGACATGTCGGAGAATTGATTTGTCGTTGTTGGATACGGTGGGGAAAACACAGGGACGCCATGGTCTCCGACGGCGAGCGTTCCGAAAGGCATGTTGGATGGATCAAGTTTTGATAAAGAGTAATATTCCCGGCAACTGTTGGCTATCCCGTGGGTGAGATATTCTTATGCTCCTGAGCTGCGGATGACGGATGCTGTCCCTCTCCGTTGTGGATCAGCAGCACCGAATCATACTTAATAGCCGGTAGACGTGCTTGGCATGGTCTCCACTACTTTCATGAGAACAAATGCTACCTTGGCGAAGACTAGTCAGCACCAGTCAGATTTTCCTGACGGGAAAAGCAAATACTCCGTGAGACCGCCCGTGGTTGCAGGACTACCCGAGGACCGGAATGTCCGGAGGGAAGCGTACCAGGGAGCACAAAAAACTTTGCCAGGAGTATATATCAGACCCGCCAGCACCTCGCTCGGGCTTACTCCTTCATAACGTCATGAAAGCATTTCGATTCGAAGACCCATCCACCGGGATTCAGCTCCAGGATGTTCCGATTCCAGGTCCGGACACAGGCCAAGTTCTGATCGCAGTCGAGGCTGCGGGCATCTGCCACTCCGACGTGCACCTCATCAACGGCTACGGCAAAAGCTGGGCGGCCCCTCGATCGATCACGCTGGGACACGAAGTCGCTGGAACGATTGTCAAACTTGGCCCTGGACCGTCTCCTTTCCGGGTCGGAGACCGTGTGGCAATTGCCCTGGTGTCTCATCCTGTTGGAGAAGGAAGTTGGGACGAGGCCGTGGGACTTGGATACGACGGTGGATACGCTGAATACGCCTTGGCCTTTCAAAAGCATCTAGTCAGGATTCCGGACGGGGCTGCTTTCGCCCAAGCGGCTGTTGCCACCGACTCCATTGCAACAGCTTACCATGCTGTTGTTACCGAAGCCAAAGTTACCGGTTCTTCTACCGTAGCCATCATCGGGCTCGGGGGTCTCGGACTAAACGGAGTCGCCTTCGCATCTCTCCAAGGGGCGAAGGTTTATGGAATTGACGTGAACGAGGCGAAGTTCGAGGATGCGAAGCGTCTCGGGGCTATTGATTGTGCCAAAGCCCTGGATAAGTTTTCAGACGTTGTGTTTGATGTCATCGTGGACTTCGCGGGCGTCGGATCGACGACTGCTTCGGCCATCTCGGCGGTCAAGGAAGCCGGACGTGTCGTTCTCGTTGGGCTAGGTGCGGAAACCATACACCTTGCGCCTTCCCAGCTGGTCACCAGAAAGGTCACACTGCAGGGGTCTCTTGGCGCGAGTTTAGACGAGCTACGGACCGTCTTGGACTTGATTGCATCTGGGTCCATTACCCCGAAGCTCCAGGAAATCCCTTTCGAACAGCTTCCACAAGGACTTCAGTTATTGGAAAAGAACGAAGCTCAAGGCCGTCTATTCCTTTCCCCGAATAAACGCCCTCAATTGTAGCAATCTTCGTTCACAAGTCTCCGCCTGGTCAGTTCTGTCTTGATGGGGGTATACATACCTACAAAGCTTTATGCAAGGACACACTGTCACTGCAACTAATGTAGGAATTGTAGGATCTGCAACAGAGGAAACCATGGAATATTGAACTCTTTATCATCAATGTGACCCTTGAACTCCGAATAGTGCTTTTGGGCGGTCAAAGCCTGCCCTCTTGGCGTGTCCAGTCCAGAAGTTACGCTCATGAATCTACGATCATCATGGTATCATCACCACCGTTTCCAACCTCAGGCTCAAGCGGGACTCCCCTTCCACGACCTTCCAGAAGCTCTCTTCTCACCTCTGGCCCAATTGCCCTGTGTCCTCTTACAAGAAGCAGATCAAGCAATGCTTCTCTCTGGTCTTCAGTGATATCGTTTCTGTAGCGCTGTGCGAAAGCGAGAAGACACTGGTGCCACAGAACGGGTAGTCTGCCCTCCCCTGCTCTCTGCTCGACGACGTTCTCCTCGTCAACCAGATCCATGGTGCCATCCGTGGAGAAGTTGGCGTTCTTGAATCTGAGGAAATGGAAGACCAGGGCATCGATGACCTTGTAGGGAAGGGCGTACTTCTTCTCAAGAAGAACGCGGATGAAGATGTTTGTGGCACCACCATTGAAGGTATTGACAGACATTTGCTCAGCAGCAATTTCGCATAGTCTGTGCAACGCGGCAGCAGAATGGAGGACCGGGATAGAGACCCTAGCCAGGACACTGCCAACAATATGTGCTTCCCTCAAGGTGCAGTCGCCATCGGCCACGAGGGGGAACAGTATACCCTTAAAAAAAGCGGCGGGCTTGTACAGCGCTTTCTTGAGAGCCTTGTACAAATGCACATTAAGCTTCTTCTGGGGGGAATCGTGGATGTCGGAACGCACGCGTTCGAGGAGAATGGTATTGAGAAAAGTCTGGACGGTCTGAGGTTGAGAGGAGACGAAGAGCTTGGTGGCCTCGTAGCAGACGTTGGGAGTCCACGATTCCGGGCGGGTAATAGAGATTAGAGTCTCCCACTCAGGGAGGGTAGGGAGGATCTTGAACGGCTTGGGAAGTTTGCCTGACTTCCAGCGGGAGAGGATCAAGCCAATCCTATATCGACGCGGTCAGAGACAGAATCTCAAAGGAAGCGCGGGAGTGCCTACTGTGTGTAAACTTCAACTACGCGAGCGGGAAGCTCGACAGCATCCTCTGGAGCGCCTCCGCCAACGTAACGCGGACCGTCACCATTGTTTGCGGCGTCTTGAGCTTCCTTTTCGGCGATCTTTTCCAAGATCAGGGCTGCTAAATTGGTGCCGCCCGTCTGTTCTTCGGACGCTCCAGGGTTGAACAAATGCGAGGGGTCAGAGGTGGGGTTAAACTTGTTGAACAGGTCCAGGTCGTTTGGATCGATCTCCTGCAAAGCGTCGGTCAGCGCATTCTACACGGCGGATTGACCACGGGTCGACGCACCACCTCTTCCGCAATCTCCTCCTCATCCTCGTCACCCCAGGCCTCATCGTCGTCGCCGTGTATAATATCGTCCTCATCCGACTCAGGTCCGTCTTGCAAGCGCGAATCGAAGGAAAAGGCCGGGTTTTGCTGCTTCGGGCGGCGGGACTCCAGTTCGGCCTCCTCCTCTTCTGCCAGATCCTGGCCGATCCTCAGGATTTGGCGCGACGCCTTGTCATCGACGTAGCCTTGCTGTTCACCATTCTCGGAGCGGGTCTTCTTTCTCTTTCCGGACTTCTGCTTCAGCGGATTGGAGGGCGCATAGTCCTCGACCAGCGGGTTGTGGCGGCGAGCATGGCGCGCATCGGCGGCCGACGTGGCCTTGGGCATTGTCGCGACCTAGTGAGGGTGTTACTGGGAGAACTTGGGGGTGGGTGTCGCAGCGGCGGGCGGGTCGCGGTAGTTGGCGAGCTGAGGGTTGTGGGCTTGAAATTTCTCGACCACCGCGGCGGGTGCCCGCAAATCAGTCCTCACCGCCCGCACACCCCGGGCGCGCGCACAGACTCCGCGCGTCGTCTTTTGCCGCGGCGCGCACCAGCAACACCAACACCACAACAGCCCCCGCAACCACCATGGCTGATCCGCAGCCGCCCTCGCGCGGCACCACTCCCGGCCTGCAGCCTGGTGTCAAGCGCCCACACGACGAAGACCACGCGCCCGCCGTCCCGTCGCCGCTCAATCCCGACCCGGCAGCTCGTCCGCGTCCCGCCAAAGCTCCCCAGCGCGAGCAGCGCGAGAAGCGCGACTCATTGAAGAAGCGCGAGGCCCAGGCCAGCTCGCGCGGGAGCACTCCCGACATCAAGGCCAAGAACAAGCTGGCATCGGCCCCCGCGCCGCTCAACTACATCGTCGAGACCGAGAACCTGAAAGCCCAAGACTTCGACGCTCCCAAGGCCCCTGCCTTTATCTCCCACGAACCGGCGCTATTCACTCCCGACGGCCAGCTAGAGCTGAAGCGCCCACTGGACCAGTGCGCAGTTCTCTCAATTCCGCAGAAAGCCTTCGCTAACGGTTCTGCAGCGCGTCCAACCGCAAACAATTCCGCTACTATCCCTGCGTTGCTGACCCTCTCTTCCGCCACAAGCAGTACTTTCGCCAGACTGATACCAGGCCCTTTACTCCGCGTCTCAGCTTTGAGGACAGCGACAAGTGGATCCATTTCGACGATTCCGCCACCGTATACACCAACGAGCGCGGCTGGCGCATGAGCCGAGCCAACGTCGTTGCCCGTGAAGGTAGATACTACTATGAGGTCAAGATCGTCCGAGGCGTTCCCAGTCAAGGTCCGCCCGTGCCCAAGGGACAGGAAGGAAACCCTCAGCCACACATTCGAATGGGTTGGGCCCGCCGCGAGGCTCCACTAGACGCCCCACCTGGCTTCGACGGCTATAGCTATGGTGTGAAGGACATCGTCTTCGAAACTATGCACAAGTCTCGCCCCGGGAAGCTGTACAATCCGGCCCCAAAAGACTCCAAAAAGCCCAAGACTGCGGGGAGGCCACCGGTTGAATACGTTGAGGAAGATCATATTCGAGAGGGCGATGTCATCGGCCTTGAGATCATTTTGCCCTCCATTTCGCTTCACCGCAAGGTCGTTGAGGGCATTTACAATCCCGCTGTTGATATCAGTGATGGCTTTGATGACCCGGTCGAGGGAGCTCATGATATTATCCGCGACCGCATTGCAGTGCCCTTCAAGGGTAACAACTGGTTCGAAGTTAACGAATACCAGCCAACAAAGCCGATGGAGAGCTATGCCGACCGTGGCACCTTCAACGCAGTCATGCCCAGCCCCAATCACAACGAAGCGCCCTTGGGGTGTTTGCCGCACTCCGCAATCAGGGTTTACCGGAATGGAAAACTTGTAGGCACTGCCTTTGAGGGTCTGATGTCTTTTCTGCCGCCTGCATCGTCGCCCGTGCCGTCATCCAACCCGTTGGTACGGGCAGGCTTGGACGACGGAATGCTTGGCTACTTTCCAGCCGTTGCTGCTTTCTGCGGCGGTATGGCTCAAGTCAACTTCGGCCCCAATTTCTGGTGCCCGCCGCCTGGTCTGGAGGATTTCGAGATGAGTGGTAACGACAGCGCCACGCTGGGAGGTAGGAAACTGCGAGCGATCGGAGACCGATACAAGGAGCAGATTGCAGAGGATATTGTCTGGGACATTATCGACGACGTGGGCTTCTACGTGGCGAACAGAGACGACCAGAACAGCAGCCGCACGGGCGCGATCAAGGCACCTCCGACTGCCCGAGGAATTGCAAGCCTAAAAGAGGACGATGGTTTCTAGAGAGAAGGGTTCCTGGACAGATCCACTGCAAAACTTCAAGCCGCCGCTATGCGAGAACCGAACGGGCCTCTCGCGTGTCCGAGCACGAGGACTGGGTCTTGCTCACCGCCTTGGTGCTTAGATAGGCCGTTTGCCTGATTGGGTGGCGTGAGGACCCTAGGACCCTTAGGAGGGGTCCGGCCGCTAATGCGGGGCAGCTGACTGCTGCTCTGACACAAGCCTGCTGCTCTTAAGAGCTCCCTACCAGCGTCCAACCGCTCTTCTCTCCCCTGCCACGGATCGCATCCTCCTGCAACGCTAGTACTCTGCACACCAACAACGCCTCCACCACCAGTGTAACCAACATCAGCAACCATGCACACCACCACTGTCCTCGTCAACTCCCACGACTCCGCCTGCCCCAAGTGCGGCGCTACTATCCAGGGCGGCGGCAAGACCTGTGGCTCTTGCGGAAGCGTACGTGCCGTGTGAAGAAGCCAGTTTGAAGCCTTTGCTCACTTATCCTTTTCTTTGCATGCAGACTTGCCCCATCTAAGCGGCTCGAGTTCATTCCTACGAAGTCGCAAACAGTCGCAAACTAACTATGGCATGATCGGACCATGAGAGCGGAGTATACCGGCGAGTGGCAGTGGGGTTGCGGCGTTGAAGCGGTGAATCGGGCTTGATCTTTTGATGGGAGCATAGTATGGAGGAGTATGATCAGGAGGCTCTCAGGTGACGACAGACAATCTATGACCACTATGGATGCTCTTCACGACACTTGTTAAAGTGTCCAAATCGATTTGTCCTTCGGCGACGTCACTTCTTTTCCTCTTCTTTGCGCGGAGAACTCGCCCTGTTCTAGAACCTGCATGAATGCCTGCGCTGGTTGAGTCTAACTCCTCGCTAAGCTTTGTTGATTTGTACGGATGTTCCGACATCCACTTACCTCCTGGGCCGCTATTTGCACCTGGATCATCCACCCAGATGGACAAGTATGTTAGAAAAGGCACCCAGTACGCTCAAACGCGTGCCAGAATAAACCGCGCATCAATATATCATCTATTGCCACACTTCCCGGACCGACCACCTGGTAACGGCAAACTTCTTTCAGGTTGTGATATCATCTTGCTCTGGCGGAGGCACTTTCCCAAGAAACCCTGTGCAAGCAGGAGTAACCCATGCCATCGGCAACTTTTACTCTCAGGCCAGCATCCAAGCTCCATTTACTTTGGCACCGACTGAAGACGCGTGTGGAAAACACCGAGATGAGCCATGAAGCCATCAGCACTCTTATCGATCACAAAGGCGATGGACGGCGCTTATCGACGTTCGGAAGGTGGGGGAGAGCGGGCGGAAAAGGTTGCGCACCAGCGGCGGAGCTTCCGCGGTCCTGGGCTGCGACTTGCGGCAGTTGAGGGCGAGCTCTACACACGTAGGGCGTGGAATTGCACAACCAGCGCGGCTTCAAATACCTCGCTGGCCCGTCTTCTGGGATTCAATCACGCTCGGAAAAGGCAGACCAGCGAAGATGGACTCGAACCAATTCCGCGAAGCAGCGCACGCTGCCATTGAAGAGAGTCCGTCTCTCATCTCCCCACCTCTCCCTCCCTCTCTCTCCAAGCCCATACACGCCTTCGACTGTACACTGCAAACTGACCATACGCGTCTCTCCCCGCAGTCATCCAGTACTACGACACCATCGAATCCCGCCGCGTCCTCTCCGACGTCTCGCCCGGCTACCTACGCGAGCTGATCCCCTCCTCCGCACCCCAAACACCCGAGCCATGGAGCGTGATCCAGCCGGACATCGAGCGGGTCATCATGCCGGGGCTGACGCACTGGCAGTCGCCCAACTTCATGGCCTTCTTCCCGGCGCACTCGACGTACCCCGGGATGCTGGGCGAGCTGTACAGCGCGGCGTTCACGGCGCCGGCGTTCAACTGGCTGTGCTCGCCGGCGGTGACGGAGCTGGAGACGGTGGTGCTGGACTGGCTGGCGCAGCTGCTCGGGCTGCCGGAGGTGTACCTCAGCAAGGGCGAGGGTGGCGGCGTGATCCAGGGCAGCGCCAGCGAGGCCATCGTGACGGCCATGGTGGCGGCGCGGGAGCGCGTGCTGTGGAACCTAAGCGAGGGGTTGAAGGGCAAGGAGAAGGAAGATAAGATCGATGCGCTGCGCGGGAAGCTCGTGGCGCTGGGCAGCGAGCACTCGCACAGCTCGACGCAGAAGGGCGCTATTATAGCTGGCACGAAGTACAGGTCTGTGCCGGCTGGCCGGGCGGACGACTTCGCCATGACGGGCAAGGGCCTGCGCCGCGTGCTGGAGGACTGCGAGAAGGACGGCTTGACCCCGTACTACTTGACGGTCACGCTGGGCACCACGTCAACGTGTGCGGTTGACAAGTTCGACGAGATCGCCGAGGTGCTGAAGGACTATCCTAATCTCTGGGTGCATGTTGATGCCGCGTACGCTGGCGCCGCGTTGGTGTGCGAGGAGTACCAACACCTGGCGGCTCCTTTCGTCCATTTCGACAGCTTCGATATGAACATGCACAAGTGGCTGTTGACCAACTTCGACGCAAGGTAACAAACCAACATTCCCGCAACAACAACTCCCCAGTCCTAACCCGCTCGCCAGCTGCCTCTTCGTCAAGAAGCGGACCGACCTCACCACCGCCCTCTCCATCACGCCCTCCTACCTCCGCAACTCCTTCTCCGACTCCGGCCTCGTGACCGACTACCGCGACTGGCAGATCCCGCTGGGCCGCCGCTTCCGCTCGCTCAAGGTCTGGTTCGTGCTGCGCTCCTACGGCGCCGAGGGGCTGAAGGCGCACATCCGCAAGCACGTCAAGTTTGGCGAGCTCTTCAACGAGCTGGCGCGGTCGCGCGCCGACCTGTTCGAGCTGGTCTCGGGCCCCAACTTCGCCCTCAACGTCATCAACGTCGTGCCGCACCGCAAGTGGCTCAAGGGCCGCCAGCGCCGCGTCAGCGCCTCCCAGCCCGACCCCAACCACGAGGCCTACCTCAACGACTTCACGTCCGACGCCGAGAACCACGCCCTGCTCGACGCGAACGAGACCACCAAGGAGGTGTACGAGACCATCAACAAGCGCGGCGAGATTTTCCTGACGAGCGGCATTGTTGGTGGCGTTTACGTTATTAGAGTCGTCGCCAGCACGCCTAGAGTGGAAGAGAAGCATATCAGGAAGGCGTTTGACATTTTGGTGAAGACGGCCGAAGAGGTCTTGAACAGCAAGGCCGGAGAGGCCGCCAATGGGACGGCATAAAAATCTAGAGAGATTTCGCACATACCTCGAGACGAGGACATGATCGTTTTTCAGAGCATCAGCACATGTCAATCCAGGTACATAGTTGAAAAGCAATGTAGTTTATTTCTCGTGTCATGTGGTCAGATTTCCAGCGAACAGGCTCAGTCCAACTCGCATATGGAGCATTAACTTTTCCCACGAACAAGAACAAATTGGTTTATGGTAGGCCGGTGGTTTCGTTTCGTTTTAGCAAGGATGCGTACGGATCGATCGAGTTGTTGAACGGTGAGATTTTGGGGTGAGGCAATCGCGCTCAACGGCTAGGCAAGATAGGCGAATAGCACGAGCCTGCATGCCATCAGTTCGCTCAAAAAACGGTGGCTCCGACCTGCACATTGCTGGTACTCCCTTCCATTTTTTCGAGTAACATCCACGACATTCGTTGACGATGCAGTGTAAACGGTGCAGGTACTATTCATGGCGTGACGTGCGGTGACGTCTGTCGGCTCAAAGGTCGGAGCGCCTTTCTCTCCGCTGCCCAGCCGTTTGAACCGTCACTGTGTGGGGCTTCGGCTCGTCGAACATTAAGAGAAGCTTTGATAGGGACGAGTCATCTCAGTCGGAAAGTCCCGGGCTTTGCTCCGAAGCAGGCTTCCGTAGCGAAAGGGGTCACATGGAGAAGATGTGGGTGTTAATATTTCTGGACTTTATAGTAAAGCGAATACGGTTCGAGGGGTGTGGCATCGTAGCGAAAGAGAGAAAGGAGAAGGTAGATCTTAGGAACCATTACCGAGATATTGGCCGGTTTGACCTGTACAAGCTGCGACGGAACTTGCTAGACGTAAATCATTGTCACAGATGATCGTTGAACGAATGCCCCCCAAGACCTCGGTTCGCTCCTTGTTGCCTGTTGAGCTGAGGTGACGCGGCAGCGTGCCGATGGCTTGTCCGGAAGTTGATGTGCTCACCCGTGCTTACGGCGAGCGATCCAAGAGTATCGGAATCAAGTCTGAGGCGTAAGACCGAGGTTTGAGAAACAGAAAAGACAATGCCGGCCAATCGTGCGAAACACCAGACCGGGTCCTGGAGCCGTGAGGGGAACGAATTGAGGCCAGTCTGGGAATGCAGGCATCAGGGCCTTCAAAAGTCGGATGCTGCAGGCGGGTGCTGCAGCCAACAGCTAGCGCGAGATGCTCTTGACAAGCTCAGCAAACATATTTCCGAGAGTTGAGGAAATCATCCGGACGCAAAGTCCCTAAAATTGTGCGCTAAAGCCACCCGGACAATTGCTTCAGCCGCCCATAGCCAAGCCTGGTTATCTTGCTAGATGCAGTGGCTTCTTCGTTATCCGGCCTCTACAGCATCCCCCGGTATGCTTGGTCTGGACGTCCGAACGCATTAGCCTTGGCCCGCTGTTGTGCCTCTAAGGTGAGGTTGAGCCCTTCCTTGGCCATTCGGTTTCCCTGCGTCTGTGGCTGGATGCACAAGGACCATCATTTGCCACTTGGAGTTTGCGTATCCGGTGTTCGGGGGGGAAGGGTGTTCCAGGGGAGGGTTGGGAGGTCAATGGCACAGCACGGCTCTTCTGCCGTGCGCCGGCTGGTGCAGAGGAGGTACGTGTGAAGCGGACGACAAGGCATCCAGTAGCTGTCAATAAATGCGGTTGCGCTTGTCACAGCCACGGTGGAGCTTGGGGGCGTCGCGTGGACGGTGGATCTCCGATTCCACATGCTGCTGCATCTTGTGGACGTGCAGCTATGCAAAGCAAACGTCCGCGCAGGGCTGCAAGGAGCAGGGGGGCGGGTTCACAGAATCGCTCAGCCGCGGTTATCTGTTTCCCTCTTCAGTGGCGGGGCGTGGTACCTGGGGGCCGCAGTCCCGTGCGTTCATCACAGCTGGATTCACACCTGGCCCCGATTCCCCGGTGGAACAGGCGCGGACGGGGCACAGAGCGTCAGCGCAGGCGGGCTCTCAACCACGGGGGGGAGGTGCAGGCAATATCCGCAGGCGGCCAAGTACGTACTCACGTCCTGTACCCTCAGGGCGCAGGCGGGGCGGAGGGACCTGGAGCTTGGACGCACTCAAACGGGCACTCTGCAGGCGCACCAATGCATCCGACCAAGGTCCGGTGTGCAACGCGCAGGCCCAAGGCCGGCGGCGGGCACGACGACCCCGTGAGATGATCTGTCTCAAGGCCGCTGTTTTGTTAGCTGGCGTGTAGCTGACAGCGGCGCCGACGCTGTGGTCGCCGCTGTGCGCGCTGCCCGAGTGGCCAGATGCATGCGGCGCGCTGGACGCGTACGTGGTGGTGCTTATCGTGCAGGCGTGACTTCGCCGGCCGCGGGCGTCCGGTGCGGAGAGAGCGCCAGGATTGGTGTCGTTGCAGAGCAGCACGACGTGCTCAGTCGCGTCTTGGTCCAGCGCCCAAGTCCGGCGGGCGAAGGCGGCCGGCGGCCGGCGTCGCGCCAAGCATTCACGTGGCCTGAGATTCTTCGCGACCGCCGTGCATCCACCACGACGTCCTGCGCGCCGCTGCCAGCAACGATGCCCCCCAGGTTATCCGCCCTGCGGGCGTTCAGCTCGCTGTCGTCCAATCCGACTCCATGCCTGTCCTTCTTCGCCCCGCTTCTCCAGCAGCCGCAGCAAACCCGCGCCGCCTCCATTCTCGCTGGCCTGTCTGACGTCCCCGGTGCGTACAACAAACGGATAAGACGGGGCCGTGGTCCAGCCTCCGGGAAGGGAAAGACATCAGGAAGAGGCCATAAGGGTCAGAAGCAGCATGGAAAGGTGCCAGTCGGCTTCACTGGTGGCCAGACGCCCTACGAGGTGACGCATCCGGAGAAGGGCTTTGTCAACCAGTACGTCTCGTCATGCCGTCTATCTGCTGCGGCTGCCACTGACGACGTGTCCGCGCTAGATTCTCCGTGGAGATGAGCCCACTGAACCTGGACCGTCTGCAGCAATGGATTGACCAAGGCCGCATTGACCCGTCCAAACCCATTACCATGAAAGAGCTTCACAGGTCCAGGTGTCTGCATGGCGTCAAGGACGGCGTCAAGCTGCTGAGCAGGGTAAGCATTTTCAGCTTTTCCGACTTGGCCCCGCGCTGATGTGTGTCTGCAGGGCGCAGAGCAACTCCGGACACCTGTGAACATAGTCGTCTCCCGCGCCTCGGCTGCCGCCATCGCTGCCGTTGAAGCTGCAGGAGGCACAGTCATCACCAGATTTTACTCCCGTAACGGCATCAAGCATGTCTTGCGCGGACTCAGTGATCCTATCGCATCGGTCCAGATGCCAAGCGAAATTGCCTCCGCATCGGGCTCGTTCAAATACCGGCTGCCTGATGCCACCAGCAGAAAAGACATCGAATACTACCGTGATCCCGCCCATCGGGGTTACCTCAGCCACCTGGTTTCCGAAGGAGAAGGCCCGAGTTTGTTCTTCAAAGCGCCGCGGTCGGGCAAGGCTGCCAAGAAGACCTCCACGAAGTCGAAGAGCCAGTCCAAGGCTGAAAACCGGATCTGGTGAGGGGGCCGAGGATTGCGGAAAGGCTATGTACCATAAAAGGTTGCCCGGTAGGCTTTGGGGCGTTTGTCATCTGGCACGTGGTAACGGGAAGCTCGAATATCGAACAGGACGGTGCGTCTAGATTTGTGTATGCATT
Organism: Neofusicoccum laricinum; assembly: GCA_029906385.1. Classification (NCBI taxonomy): domain Eukaryota; kingdom Fungi; phylum Ascomycota; class Dothideomycetes; order Botryosphaeriales; family Botryosphaeriaceae; genus Neofusicoccum; species Neofusicoccum laricinum. The sequence goes on from CP123727.1 coordinate 782,346, forward strand.
GGCTGCACACCCAGATATCAATGCAAGCGTTCATGTGTTGCGCTGTAATTGGCCATGTTTTTCATTTTAGACAACCAACGGCCTGCAGCTTGTTCGTTACCTTACACTGATTGGCGAGTAAATCTCAATCTACGTCCCGGTCACGCACTCGATCATGATTGGTAATCTTATCATGGCGTCATGGGATGCGGGTGCATGGACACCATCTTCCGGTGAACATGCACCTCAACGATGCTAAATTTCCTTTAAAGGGATACGCGGTTGCCACCATCCACCAGCATGCTTCGTGCTATTGATTCCACAGATAATGAAGCCGATCATGGGGGCGGTGGCATGAAGAAGGCTGAACGCGCAAACCGCACAAGCGACGGCGCTCCAATTTTACTGCCGGCGACGCCGCTTCTGGAAAAGCCTCCTGCAGCAGCAAAGCAGGTACAAGGTACAACACAAGCGCAGCTGCAGCGGAGGACGCGTCAAGCCAATCATGACTCAAGCGAGGGGCAGCGGCACCTGCAAATTGAACAGGTATTAGATCGCCCAACCTGGAACCTCGCCGTCGTTGGAGCAATCTGCATTCCGCTCGCCTGCTGATGCACGTTGGCTCATACGCCGCCGGCTTTGTGACGGCGATCAGCGCATGCGCGAAACTGAGCAGTATCGCCGAGCCGGTCAACGCCTACATGTTCTGGCGGCAGTGAGATTTGATGCAAGCGCTGACGGAAGGTGCCCAAGCGACGGAATGAGGCTGACCGAGGAGCTGTCCACGTATGGGAATGTAGGAGAATTGTCCGTCGTTTCCTGTGCGGGGCCACATGCAGAAATTCCAACGAGGCCCGAACGGTCGCACATGGTTTTGCAACAGGCTGACCCATGGATCCAGCTGTGCTCGGAGTACTGTGCTTGCGTTGCTGTGCGGTTAGATATTGTAGGAGTACTGGGGAGTCACGGAATGTACAGCCGAGGTCGTTTGGGTGTGGGTGAAGGCAGCCGGGTACACATCTCGTCAGCCTGATTGCGGAAGCATCGCCCAGTCATGTCGAACATGGTTGAGGGGCCATGCTTTGATGCAGCAAGAGGCATGGTGGCCGAAACACAAAGCCAGCCGCGAACCGGAGGTCTTGCATCCGGACGGTGGGCATGGTGGCGAGCAATGCAAGCGGTCAAAAAGCAAGGCTCCGGGGAGGCAGTCGGATTTAGCCCCATCCGTGGGATCCGACCGTCCATTCGTGCAGCTGCCTGCTGTTTCAACATGTGGTCGGAGGCGGTCTAAAGAACGGCCAGGGATTTCAAGCAGCGCCAAACGGGACCGGCAGCCATACGAGGAAGTTAAGCAGTCAACTCTCGGCGGCGGGCAGGCTGGTGATGCAACAGTCGTACTGGACACGAATAAAGCTTCTCGCCCCAAGGGATATTGAATTGAATCAGGACCCTCGCGAGAAGCAGGCCGGTCTGTTTTACGAAGAGCTGGACCCTTGGCGGGCGGGTTGCGCCTCTCATGACCACGGCCCATAAAATAGCGGAGTATGGGCACCCAAGACGTGGTGTTTACTGAGACGGAACCAACGCCGGCAGACCGACACAGTGAGCGTTACGAGCCGTGCTGGGCATGGCGAGCAGCCGAGGACGCGGCGGGCCAATAATAGCGACATGACGACAGCCGCCGGGGCCGTGGGAGCATGGACAGTTCCTTGCATGAGACAGACGACGAAGATATTTGCTGCGCCCCGAGGGCTCGCAGGCGATCGTGACTCCATCAAGGACGTAAGCCAGCAGAGACGGCGCAGGACTGCATTCCGGCAGGGCTCGTCGGGCGCGGCTAGCGAGGCGTCGCACATGATTCAGGCCGACAAGGTCCAGGACGGCGTTGGCGGCGGGGCTGGCAGAAGCTAGAAGTGGCCAAAGGAGCAGAGGGCGGCGATGCTGGATGATCGCGAGCCTTGACCGGGGTCCGACGCGGACTTCGCGTTGGGTGGGCACACACCGATTGTGCAGCAGGCCGCCACGCGCGGGCTCAACGCCGCGGCGCGGACAATCAATGCTGGCGGCGGCTGCGGGCGGACTTGTTGGTGCGGCTGCTGGCTGCTGGTGTGCTGGGGCTGGCTGCTGGTGTGCTGGGCCTGGCGCGCGCGCGGCCGGGCACACGGCTCCGCGGGCAGCTAGCTACACCGGCGAGCTCGTCAGGTGCTTGCTACACGGCGACGGCGGTGCGCTGGTGGGCTTGTCGTGCGATCCATGTCGCGCTGCTGGGGGCGTAGTGTTCCATCGGACCGGCGAAACTGGCGCCCTGGACTCGGGTTCGCAGGACGCGGCGTGATGCATGCTGCGCGCTTCGGGCAACAGATCCTTGGGATGCGTCGAGAGATTTGACGGAGGAGGGCGCGCGGGCGGCGGCCGGAGTCTGATGAGGACGAGTGGAGAGCGCCTGCTGCATCGGGGCAGGGTGTGTGCGAAGGGCGAGCAAACAACACCGGCAACCCTGTGGCGAACGCTCCGGCTTGCGCCATACGACTCTACGCGACCGCATTATTCGATAGTCGGCGCCAGGGATGCGTAAGCTCAGCCTTTGCGCGCATCACGTAGCGACGGCCGCGGCCAGTCCTGTCAGACGCGCTGCTGTTTGCAGTCCCGCTCCAGCTCCAGCCCGTGGCCCAGCCAGCAGCCAGCTCGCCTCGCGGGCGCCCCAGCCCCGAGCAGATCGCGTGCCTGCGCGCCTGCACAGCGCTCGCCGCTGCCTCATCCCGGGCGGCCTGGCACTGGCACCCTGCCTGCGACGCGCCAGCTGCACCAGCACGCGGCATGCAAAAAAAAAAATCAAATAATGACGATACGCAGGGAGGCACACGGTCGCGACGCACGCCCAGGCCCCGAGCCGCCGCCCATTACGCTGCCGCTTCGGGCCTGGCGCGCCGCGCTCCCTTCGAGCCTCCTGAGTCGGGTGTGTTTATCCCGCCGCTGCTGCGTACATGCCTAAGTAATAACCTCGCCGCGCCGGCTCGTATGACTTGCTCGTCCACAGGAGGCGCCCACAATCTCCGTCGATCTCGGATGACGCGGGTGAGGGTCGGCGGGCGCTGGAATTTGCGCGTACGAGATAGGGGACGAGGCTCGCTATCCCTACCGCCTGGCCAGCGCCCCCCGCCGCGGATGGATGGGTGGTGAGCGGTGCCGATCCGGCCAGGTGAAACTTGCCTCTTGCGGGTGGTGGGCGAGCGGTTTGCCGGGCGTGTGATTGGGCAGGCCTCGCGCCGCCAGCTCCTTGCTTCGCGGGCGCGGGCGCCGACACCAGAGCCAGCAGTGCCAACAGTGCCAGCAGAGCCAGGCCCGGCCTGGCAGGCGCACGGCCGCTCGCTCAACACCAGCGTGCGGAATGCCGAGTCGAAAAGCAATAAGCGGGCGCGCCAAGGGGGCGGCGGCCAGGCTGCGGGCGGGTGGTGCGTCTGGCCGCGGCGGCAGAAAGTATTGACGAGACGCCCGCAGACTCACCGAGCAACACCAGCAAATTTGCAGCAGGATTCTGCGAGGCGCGATCAGCGACGACGCGGCGCGGCAAGGTTTCGGGGCGGAAATAGATGACTTTAGGGTAAGACAGCGAGCCACACGCCGGCGCGTTCGTATCGCACGCAGCGAAACAAGGAGCGCAGTGCTGAGCGGCGCACCGCGCAAGGGTCGGGTGTGGCAGCATTCAAACAGAAGACGCTTCACGGCATGGGGGCTGCGCTGGCGGGCTGGTGCCGTTTCCACCTGCTGCCTGTGCCTGCCAGCCTGGGGCCTGCTGGGCTAGCCGGCCACTGGCCCACCCGGCCGTGAGGCCTCAGCGCGCGCACCGCAACGTTGCGCAGGCTGGATCGCCGCCAGAGTTTAGAGCGTGCTGCTGGAGGCTGCTGCTGCCAGCCTCGAGCTCCACGGTGCCCACCCGCCCGCCGTCCGGGCTGGCCGCGGCCAATGGCGGTCGCGGCCGCGAGACAGCTCATGACCTAATCATCCGCGTCAGGTTTGATTGAGCGCAGGCGTGACCGGGTGCAGGCATGATGGGGCGCCGTCATCGCGCGCACATCAGGCTCGCCGCAGAAAGTCAAGCCCGCACTGACTCTGCTTCGGCGGTGCTGGAGGATGCGGTTAGGGCGCAGCGCAGCGCTCAGCGCTCAGCAGCGGCTGCACAATAACCGCTCCAGTAGCGCGCCCCCAGTGCCCCCAATCTAACACCGGCATCCCATCCTCCGTCCACCACGCGCGCACGCACATGCCCGGCCGGCTCTTTTTGCGCCTGCCCCAACCCCTGCCCGCAGGCTAGTGTGTGCCGCGCGCTCGCCCACGGCACGCCTGCGCCTGTCCATCGCCCCGGGCCCAGCGCGACACGCTCTCTTTTCGGAATCATCCTTGTTGTGCTGCTGCATATCCACCGCGTTGGTCGTTGGTTGCTCTGACATCAACCACGCCGTGCTGCCGCTTCCACACATCAATTTGGATCAGCCTCTTGGGGCTTGCTCCTCCCCAGTGCCCCCCAATGCCTGGAACCTTCCGCTCGAAGACGGCCGCAATCACGACGCCTGACTAGTCCTGAATAATGCCGTTTTATCAAAACCGGTGCCTCTCCGCCCAGGCGATGCAGAGCCTACGCAAAGCGAAACGCCATCATCCTCACTTCCTGTCTTGATCGCCCCATACCCCAAGTCCCTTTCACCTTGTCTTACTGCCGCCTACTAAACCTACCCGCGTCCTCACCCTCACCCACCCCCCATTGCGTGGCACCGCGGAAACCGCGCTACATATTTGCGAGCTACTTGGGATCTGTCCCCGCCGCTCCTTGCTTAGCACCGAAGGGAGCCAAAGCATTTCCCTCTCACTCATTCTGGCAATGTTGTGAAGCCCGTTGAAGCTCCTTCCTCGGCAGCCCCAACACCGCCGGTGACGACACGACCACCTACACCTCGCCTCCGCCCGCTCGCCCAACGCCTTCGCCCCGCTGCCCGCCCTCATGCTGCAACTACAGAGACCGCAGCCAATGCCTCACGCCCTCGCCCTGGACCGCTCGCAGCCTGCTCCCGTCTATCAACCTGCCCGCTCCTACAAGCCCCAGCACGAGCAGCTTCCGCTGCGGTACGCTTACGGCGAGAGTCGGCAGGCACGGCCAAGTACCCTTGGCAATCCTGTCACACCTCACGCAGACATGACCAGCGTACAGCGAGGCCACAATGCCCTGCCGCAGCCTGGCACCAGCTATGCTGTTCAAAGAGCTGACGACGCCGCGTTCGTCAACAAGCAGCACCATGTCCAGCACGCTCCGGATGCGAACAACACCATGACTGCTTCTCACAGACCCGCCTACCAAAACGGCGTCCAGCAGCCGGTCTTCCACCCTCAAAGCCCGTCAATGCGCAGCAACACCAAGAACTCGTCGGAGGACTATCGGAATGCGAGGAGGGCCTCTAATCACGCCATTGCTCCGTCTCTGCAGATTCCCACCTCGATCATCACTCCGCAGACCAGCATGCCGCAGCTCGCCGCCGAGGTGATTACCTTCCTACTGTCGTTGCAGCTACTACTAGTATACTGACGCTTGGCAGATCACTTGCCTCTTCTGGTTTGAGAATTCGTCGACGCTGCACCACGCTCTTGACTCACGCTCCCCGCCCACGACTGGCCTCGTCCCCGATGCTCAGCCTACGACCGGCTTCAGGAAATGGGTTGCAACTATTCTTTCCACGACCCAAGTCACCCAAAACGTCGTGATCCTCGCGCTCCTCTTCATTTATCGGCTGAAGACGATCAACCCAGGAGTGAAGGGAAAGCCTGGCAGCGAGTATCGGTTGCTTACTGTGGCGTTGATGCTGGGTAACAAGTTTTTGGACGATAATACCTACACCAACAAGACGTGGGCGGACGTTTCTGGGATCTCTGTGCAGGAAGTGCACATCATGGAGGTCGAGTTTTTGAGCAACATGAAGTACAACCTGTTTACTTCAGCTGAAGAATGGACCGAATGGCACACCACTCTCGGCAAATTCGGAACTTTCTTTGAGAAGGCTTCTCGGGCACCTCTGGATATTCCATCCAGGACACTCGGTCCTCCCACGCCGACTCTCAATGTTCCCCCAAACCTTCCTTCGCCGCCGCATTCGACTCAAGCCTCGCCTCCATTTGTCCACGGCTACTCCCCGAACCACAACTCGTACTCCACGACGCCTACTCTGCTTCCCCAGATCAGCTCGACGGCCGTCTCTCCGATTGGCCCGCTGCCCGAACTCAACTTGCGGCCTGGATCGAGGAAGCGCAGCTACGACGACCAGATTCAAGAGCCGGCGCCGAAGCGGACGTTGAGGGATTTTGCTCCGATGCAAAACCAGCCCGCCTACACGAGCGTTCCTCAACAGTTGTCACTGACGCAGCCTGCTATGCAGCCCACGACGAGCGTACCGCCGATGCTTCCACCGTTGCCAAATCTTTCAGTTCCTCAACTGCCTCCTCCGAACAGCAGGTCGAACTCGCTGGTGTACCCTCCCCCGATGCAATGGTCGCAGCCGTCGTCGATGCCTCCTGCATCTGCCCCGACGCTCCCGCCTGCGATTTCGATCCCGCAGCCTCAGTCATCGGCGCCCGGCCCTTCGCGTCAATTGAGCCCTCTGCCCACCGATTCCACGGCAAACTCACCTCTACACCCTTCTTTCGGACCTGGTGCCCCCAAGCAGAACAGGCTTTCGCCTTCCTTCTACCTCTCTCAACGGAGCTCACCTTACAGGCCCGTTCGCACGGTCAATACCCTCCTGGTTCCACCTCCTTCCGCGTCCATCAGCCATCTGCCGCGGCTTGAGTTCGACCAGATGCAGTACCAACCGCTCGGTCGCCCATCGAACGAGCGCCGTCTCGGTCCTCTGCCGTACATGAACCACGACGCTTGGCCTACGACCAACCAGTTCAACCAGTGGCCTGTTCTCCCTCAGCCGAACTTTTCTCGATAGATTTCTTTCGAGTTCTGTCCGAACATCCACGACGAATATCGATCCTCCAGTGGATCTCATTTGCATTCTCCTCGGCGTTCTAGATGGCTTTCGCTCCAAGTCCATGTCCCATACACGTGGGACTGACTCCTTTCCCTTCTTCGCGTTCGAGCATTTACATTGGAAGCAGTGGACCTGATTAATTTCTTATTGGCCTTCGGGCATATTAGCTGTTGCTGATGGTTATGGTGGATGTATGCATGGGAACGGCGTTTACAGAATATACCCAGACTTTGCCGCTGGCTTCGCCCGTAGAGGCTTTTTCATTTTTGTTTTCGGAAAGACACGGATGATTTGCTGGGGTTGCACGAAGATCGGCTGTCGGAGCTGATGCGTTCGTGATGGAAGATGGATTGCATTGCATTAGATAGTTCTACCTCCACAGAGGAGCAAAATAGCTGGTCACAAAGACACCAGCGGCACGAGCACCAAAAATAAAAAAATATTTCAGCTCGCACCTTCGGCTCTGTGATCTCTGATTGGCTGTCGATACTCTAAACTGACGTCCGATCCGAAATGCCAGAAACGGCAATTGCGGGTGGTCGATGCACGTGAGCGCTTAGTGCCTGAGGCGTTCCCGCCAAACGCCAGCTCCTCCTCTGGCTGCCGAGGTCCGACCCAAATGTTTAGACTATACGAGTGGCACTGGTGATCAACAACGCACAGGATAATCGTTCGTAAGCTTACTTATCCGCGCGGACTTCTTGATCCTTCCCGACGAGGATATACGGGCTCGAGCAGGGTCGCGTGTGACCGCATTTCTCCACCTTTCAGCGCACCGCGACGCTCCGCGGCTTGACGCATCAGCCGCCGCCCAGCCAGCCCACTCTTCTCAGCATTCACATCATGCATGACGACGCAGACGACGGCTCGGTCAACGGCAACCGTTACATCCCGTTTACCGAACTACTCCGGCTGGAGAAGCAACCGCAGCAGCGCCAGGCCGCGGACGACGGATCATCGGCCACGTTCAGGTCGCTGGCCAAAGCGTTTGCTCCAGGTGGCGGCACGTCGGCGTACGGCGGGCATGTGTTCGCGCAGGCGGTGTGGGCGGCGGCACACACGGTCAAGAAAGGCTTCGTGGTCCATGTACGTGTGTTCTGCGTTGTCGTGTTTTAAGCTTGATACTGCCGCCTGAACCCTGTCGTCCAACTCTATGTCTCCTTTCCGTCCCTTCTTCCTATTGCGCGGGATCCGCCCCTAGCTCGTGTTTTCGATTCATGGGGCTCGTACTGTGCTGTTTCCTTATCTTGAAAGCTTGTTGAGGCGCATGTCGAATGCCATTTCTTGGGCTTTTCATGCTCGCTTCGCTTCGTTTGTGTTGCGTCGAATGCCAATGGTCGCCGTTTTCCCGCGCAGAATGTCACTGGATTCTTCACTCTGCCGGGAAACACGGCATTCCCGTTCATCTACGCGGTGAGGACAGTAAAAGATGGCGGGCGTTACTCCACGCGGACGGTCGAGGTGGCGCAAGAGCACAACAAGAAGGGCATATGCTTCACGTGCACGTGTTCGTTCAAAAGAGATGAGGCGGCATCAGTGGACTGCCAGGAACAGGTGGACCTGCGAGAGTTGTACAAGGTTGCCCTTGGCGACAAGAGGCCGGACGACTGGCCTGAGGCGCCGGGGGTCGACTCGCCCTGGTGAGTGTCGGGCAGTAGTTTGGAAAACTCACGAAGGGGTCAAAGACTAATAGATGGCAAGGTATTGGGAAGCGTCGGCCAAGAACGACAACTATACAGACCCGTTCCCTGGCCTATCCCTGCGTAAGGTCGACATGAGCGCGTATAATGCAACTCGCAAGCCACTGGACCGCCGGCAGCTGCAATTCTACACGACCATCGGAAGCATGCCCCCGGCATCTCAGGACGCAAATCTGCATGCTTGCGCCCATCTGTACGCCAGCGACCGCAACGGCTTGTTCGTCATCACGAATCATCTTGGCGCAGGGAATGACTACTCGGCGATGGCGACGTTGAGCCACTCGGTAGTGTTTCATGCAGGGGCAGAAGAGCTGGAGATGGCAGAGCAAGACGAAAGGGGCGCGAGGAAGTGGTATTGCCAGGAATCAAGGGTAAGCAGGGCTTCGGGAGAGAGAGGTATGCTCGAGAGCAGGATATGGAGCGAAAGTGGTGTCCATATCGCGACCACTTGGCAGGATGGGCTGGTCAAGATGGAGAAAACGGGGCAGCCTGCAGAAAGGCTGCAAGAGAGGTTTGGTGCGTCGGTAGCGAGAGAGAAGCTGTAGACAAGTGCTTTGCTAGAGCGAGGGTGGCTTGGAGAGACAGGAAGAATCCGTAACCTCGGAAAAGCTGGCGGTCCTGCAGGCTCGCGTCGGAACAATGCCAAAATCCGCCGTGCGAGCGGGCATGCCGCGTTGCGCAGCCGGGGCGCTTCCCCATCGTCGGTTCATCTGGTGTGATGTCAGGTCCGGCTAGGTGTTTGCATATAATGCCCAATGCCCCCCTCTGCTCACGCTCTGGCACGCTCTGAATCCGCACGCAGCCCACCAGCACTTCCGTGCGCGACGCCCTCGCTCAACCTCGGCCGGCCATGTGCATTGTCCTCGCGACTCTGGCAGCGAGCCGGTGCCCCGGACGCGCCCGATCAAAGAGAGTCCTCGCTCCCGGTGGGCCGTGAAGACCCGACGGTCGCTGGAGTTCAAAAAGAGCAGCTGTCGCGCTCCGGCGGCCGACCAGCGAGTCACGAAACGCGCTACGGATTTCCGACTCCGCAGACGACCTGGGCGGCCTCCTTTGATCCGCGAAGCACCATTCGTCCGTAGCACCAGCGCTCAAGACGACATGCAGAGGTGAGGCCGGCGGCGGTCTCAGCCCAGCTCCGGAGGGCGCAGCGGAAACAGGATCGTCCAGCGGACAGTCGGCGCGTGGTTGGCGGGGCCTTATCGGGAGGGCGTGGCAGGGCGAGTGGGCGACCCGTTAACGGCGGGCGGCGGCCAGGGCCCTAGCAAAATCGTCATTGCTGCTGAAAAAAAGGACCGCCGCTCTGACTGCATCATCCTGCACCCTCTCCCGCCGGTCCACGCGACTCCTCCATCCGCCCCGTCAGTTCGACGTGCGCAATGGCAGCTCCTGCCGCCCTGAGGCCAATGGCCACGGCCAGCCTCCAGCACGCCGCGCGCGTCGCTGGTCGCCGCGCTTTCGCGACCCAGCAGCGCGCGCCGCTCGCTTCCCCCAAGCTCCGTCCCGCCTCAGCTCGCGCTCCGCTGAGCCAGCAGCAACCCGTCTTCCGCAGCGCCTTCCGCCGCGCCTACGCCGACAGCACCCCGAAGCCCAAGAAGAAGGGCTTCCGCTGGCTGCGCTGGCTCTGGCGCGCAACCTACGTGGGCGCCATTGCAGGTGTCGGCTTCATTGGTTATGGAATCTACGAAATGCGCAACCCGCCGGACCAGGCCCAGCCTGACCCCAGCAAGAAAACCCTCGTCATCCTCGGTGCGCCGCGAGCTAGCAACCGTCTGCCTGTCCCAATTGCACGTGCTGACTGCTGTGGATAGGAACTGGCTGGGGTTCGGTCTCCCTCTTGAAGAAGCTCGATACGGAAAACTACAATGTCGTCGTCATCTCTCCCCGCAACTACTTCTTGTTCACTCCGCTGCTCCCGTCCTGCACTACTGGTACTATCGAACACCGCTCGATTATGGAACCGATCCGGAACTTCCTGCGTCACAAGAAGGCTGCTGTCAAATTCTACGAAGCCGAAGCCACCAAGGTCGACTATCAGAAGAGGGTCGTCTACATCCACGATGAATCTGAGATCAAGGGCGACGTTTCCGTGACCGAGGTTCCTTTCGACATGCTCGTCGTCGGTGTTGGTGCTGAGAACGCTACTTTCGGTATGTCGCGTGCTGGGCCGAGCTGAGTCGTGTCTGACACGCGCATAGGTATTCCTGGTGTCCGCGAGCACGGCCTGTTCCTGAAGGAGGTCGGCGATGCCCAGAAGATCCGCAAGCGTATTATGGACTGCTGTGAAACTGCCACTTTCAAGGACCAGAACGCCGAGGAGGTCAAGCGCCTTCTGCACATGGTTGTCGTCGGTGGTGGCCCTACCGGTGTCGAGTTCGCCGGTGAGCTGCAGGACTTCTTCAACGGTGATCTCAAGAAGTGGATCCCTGATATCACGGACAACTTCCATGTTACTCTCGTCGAGGCTCTTCCCAACGTAAGCGTTGGAGCCCATTCTAAGTGCATTGCCAACTTAGCTAATTCTCTGCGCTAGGTTCTTCCTATGTTCTCCAAGCAGCTGATCGAGTATACCGAGAAGACGTTCAAGGAGGAGACCATCACTATCCGCACTAAGACCATGGTTAAGAAGGTTACCGACAAGTACATTGAGGCTGAATCTACCGGTCCCGACGGCAAGAAGCAGCTGGAGCGCATCCCGTACGGTCTTCTGGTTTGGGCTACTGGTAACGCTGTTCGTGATCTCGTCAAGGACTTGATGTCGCAGATTCCTGCGCAGAAGGACTCTCGCCGTGGTCTCGCCGTGAACGAGTATCTCGTGGTCAAGGGTACCGAGAACATCTGGGCTGTTGGTGACTGTGCCGTCGCCAACTACGCCCCCACTGCCCAGGTCGCCGCTCAGGAAGGTGCTTTCCTTGCTCGTCTGTTCAACAACATGGCCAAGACGGAGCAGATCGAGGGCGAGCTGAAGCAGCTTTCGGATGCGCAGGAGAAGGCCCCCTCCAAGGAGGCTCGCGACGAGGTTTTTGCCCACATCAAGGATCTCCAGAAGCGCCTGCGCCGCGTCAAGCAGATGGGGCCCTTCGAGTACTCTCACCAAGGTTCCCTGGCATATATCGGCAGTGAGAAGGCTGTCGCCGACATTACCTGGCTCACTGGCAACTTCGCGACTGGCGGTACCCTTACCTACTACTTCTGGAGGAGCGCGTACTTGAGCATGTGCTTCAGCAGTAAGTTCTCGGCCAGCCTCCGAATACGCTGCATTCATATACTGACTGAATAATCCAGCTCGCAACCGCGTCCTTGTCCTGGTCGACTGGGTTAAGGCCAAGGTGTTCGGACGCGATGTGTCGCGAGAGTAAAATCCCGCGGATGCATGGGCCCATTTCTATATCCTCATCCTCACGTCTCGATATCTATGTACCAACATAACAGGTCTAGCCGACTGGAGCTTGTATCGCTAGAGGTGAAAGAGCAGCCTTAGACCGATGAGACTCGTTACTGTTTGGTCTGCCTCATACCATGGGTTGCTGGCCGGCTCTGGCTGTGTGATTTTTCTTTCACGTTTCCTACTCTAGGGTTAATGGGTTGGCAGTTATCATTCATAGATAGATTGGATCGCTGGTTTTGTACAATGTCACTTTTCTTGCTGTGTTTTCCAGCACTGGTTTGTTTGACGGATGGGGTTCCGGTGTTGAAGTCTCAGAGTCTCGTGACTCGGCGTTCCGGTTGCGCCGAGCTCCAAAGTCGAGGACGTCATTCCGCGGGGACAGAAAGCCAAAACACCGACGCTGCTCTTGCGTCAGGACTTGCGCGCGGGGCTATATACGCGCCGGAGGCGTGCAGGAAGAGCTATTCAGCTATAAATCCACCTTCGGACCCTGGTCTTGAACCTGCTTCAACCTCCTGCCACCCATTTCATACTCTACCAAGACTATGAAGACCGCGCCCAAGGGAACAAAAAAGAATTAATCATGGGCATCTCGCACAGCACAGCGCGTTACATCGCGCCGGCCTCTTTCCTGTATGACTTCGCGATACAGCAGTATGGCATGATATCCAAGCCCAACATGAAGGACATCCACGACGCGAACCTCTCATTCTTCAGCCCCCAACCCTACTTCATTGCCCTGTTCTTCTTCCCACAGCAGATTGCACAGTTGTTGTGGCTATGGAAGTTGTGGAGGAAGGATGGGACTGAGAGGGAGATGAAGGAGATGACGGACTACGCGCCGGTGTATGCGCTGGGCAACTTCTGCATTGGAAGTGAGTGTTCCGTGGTATCCGAATCTTTATCGTTTGTTTTGCGAGCGCAGTCTGCATTATAAGCATTTACTTCGAAATCATTTACTGACATACGCTCCTCCCCACAGCCTGGCTTTTCTTCTGGAACGCCAACGACCTCCGCACGTCCAACGCGTTCGTCATCCTCAACACCACCGCCCACCTCCTCTACATCTGCACCCGCCTCCCTGCCCTCCGCACCTCCTCCACCAACTCCCTCCTCACCCACGTCGTCGCAAAGACTTTCGCCGGCATCGGCGTCCTCGACCTCCTCCACAACACCTCCGCCGCCTACTACGCCGGCAACCTCGCCCCCGGCCCCGCCGTCAAGGCCATGACCGGCGTCGGGTTCGGGCTCGCGGGCGCGGCGAGCGATTGGATCTTCGGCGGGTGTTTGGCGTACGACCTCGTGGCGCTGGCGGTCGGGCAGAACGAGTACGGGAACGCGGGGTGGGGGCGGTTGTTGGGGGCGTACGCGGTGGGGACGGCGGCGGTGGTGGGGCTGTCGAACTGGTTGAGGTGAGTTACGACGTTCGTGTATGGTTCTTGCGGACCGTCGTGTCCAGGTCTGGCTGGGGGATTGAACGTGTGGTTACAAGAACTGAGATGCTGATTTGCGTGCTCTCACCCGTCAGGCCGAGGTATACGGATGGGAAGGACGATTACATGCGAGTCCAGGAGGAGCCCGAGGAGCGTGTTTGAGGGGCGTGGGGTCCGTGTCTGTGCCTGGTGTGAGAGTCGTATGAATAAAGCGGATGGTAATTGATAGGCTTGATGAAGTACGGATCTACCCACTCCTGCGGTTGTAATGGATTGTCGCTTCATTTTTACGACTGATCAGGGGAGGCAGCGCCCGAGTGAAATATATTTCCATGGCGAAAGGTGAGATTCCAAAGCTAGATTGCAGAGATTGATCATAAAGCATGGGCTCTATAGAATCGTTTGATGTCTGGATGGACTTGACATTGAGATCCCATAACAGTCATGAGAATGGTCCTGAGTAACCCAACAGACTTTAATCGAATATCAACGAGATCCATTGAGTCACGAGGGGCCCAATCTAAAATGGCGGAGTATAGCCATAAAACTACCTTTTCGTTGCCTGATTCGGTCGACGATTCACAGAGGGCTCTGTTGAAGTACCAACTCCACGGCTTCAAGCAGATCGACAGCTGAGTCCCACCCATCCCAACTCTTCGGTATCCGCTCCTCGGTTGGATGGAAACGGGGTAGAGGTTCTGACCTTTCCTCCGCTTTTTGTCTAGAAAGCACATCTCATGGAAATCCTCGTGACCATCAAAGTCGATAAGCAGAAGCCGAAGGTATGCGAGGGAGGCAAGGTCCACTGGAGGCAACGTGTCTGTCAGATTGTCATCCGACTGCGTGGGGGTCGTCTCATTTTCCCCTTGCGAATTTGTGTGGCTATCAGCATTAGAAGAATTCACAGAATACAGGGTGGTACAGCTGATAGTTAGCGCGCATTGCTTTTGGCAAGCGAAACTGCGTGGGGAATTCGAGCGTCCACGAGAGCACAAAGGAGTCATTCACCGAAGACCAAAACCACCCGGACGAGTGCTTCAGTTTCAGATAACAGTTGGTTCTGAGTGGGTCTTTCCCTTTTGAGAAACCATGTCGTCGACTGCACGGCCCTCTTGAGGTCTCATTTGCCAAATGCGGTAAGTTCGCTTTGGAGCCGAGCAGATCGTAGTCGAGTGCTGTGCAGAGGGTAACAGGATACAAAGTAGACGTGAGAGCGTAGAGATGCGGCACGTGGTGAGTCACAGGGCCGATCGAAGGGTGGCCGACTTTCCTGGTCGCTCGCCGTGGGTAGTACAATGATCGTGTGAGGGCCTGGATCGGGGTTCCGCATGCGGGCGGAGGCTGCGGTGTACAGAGGCTGCACGCGACAGCTAGCACAAAGTGCTTCCACCGATCGCAGAGGCGCGAGGTGTTAGAGCACGCAGAATCCGGGCTAGAGATATCCAGGCAGATGCTTCGACTCCAGGCGGCCAGGGCGGCTGGCGGCAGCGGGCCTCTGTGACACATAATCCGGGATGGCTGGGCGGGTTAGCCAGGGCGGCAGGATCTGCCACGTCGGAAGGTAGACTATCTGCGCGTGTACCTTCGGTACCTTATATAGTCGCAGCGATATCGGGAGCAGCGCGCAAAGGGTCCGCGGAAAACAGTCGGTTCGCAGGTCGTTGGGCTCGAGGGCATCCTTGCGCCGCCGGCACCTGCGGCTGGCATGCGCAGTGCGCAGTTGATCGCCGGCCATGGCTCCGCCGGCGCCGCGGCGGGAAGCACGAGATGCGCAGCAGGGCGGGCGTGGTGGGAGGCGCGATGAGGTAATGCGCCCAGGTGAGCCCAGGTGAGGCTGAAGGGCGCCTGTCGCGTGAAGCCGCACCGCGCGCTGTGATTGCGCCGAGATAACGGCCTCGTGCTCCCCACGCCTCTCCTCCGGCGCGCCCCCAGCCAAGCCGGCCCGTCGCTGGAGTGTGACAGCAATGTCTTATCAGCGCCGTCCCTTTCGAGCGCGTAATAGTCTGGGGATGCCGCTGCCTGCCTTTCCCGACACCTCGCATGACTGATATCTGAGCCCACACCCCTCTCCGCCCGCGGTCAGAAGACGTCAGCCTGTCGCGGCGCCGTGTTCCTGATATAGCCACTCCTCAAGCCTATTGCTATCGCATCGCCCTCGTCCTGCTGCTCTCCACTCCCAGACCTGAGCGCACCTCCTCTACTCACAAGCGCCCACCATGGCAGAAACATCCCCGCCCTGGCTGGCCCTGCGCGCCGTCTTCGAGCCCTCCCTCCCCGCCTACTGCGAGCCCGAGTCCGACTTCCTCTTCCGCTTCTCCTCCACCTTCCACTCCTGCGTGCCCACCAAGCTTGCCTTCATCTCCTCTCTCCTCGGCACCCTTAGCATCGTCTCGTGGCTCTTCGCCCAGCTCCCCCAGATATACAAGAACTATACCCTGAAGAGCACCTCCGGGCTCAGCATATTCTTCCTGGGCGAGTGGCTGCTGGGGGATCTGTCCAACCTGCTTGGCTCCCTCTTCACCGACCAGGCGCTGTGGCAGGTCATTATCGCCTGCTACTATTGCTTCGTGGACTGCTGTCTGGTCGGCCAGTGGATCTGGTACGAGCGGCTGCGCCATGGCAGGCCGCTGGTCCGCGTGTGGAGGAGGGGCTCGCGCAGCGACTACCACGGCCACGGCGACATGGCCGAGTTCATCGACGGCGTGTCCGTGGCCGAGGACGACGGCAGCGACGCGAAGCGCGTGCCGCACTCGACGCCCAAGGACGTCTTCCGCAACCCGCGCTACTCGTCCTCGCCCTCCAAGGAGCGCGACGACCTGTCGCAGGACGACGGCTCCGACGAGACGGAGCCCACGCCGTCCAGCCGCACCATCCGCCGCCTCGGCCGCTCCAGCTCGCCCTACCCGTCTCCCCGCACCGTCCTCTACGTCTCCATGCTCCTGGCCGTGGCCGCGCAGGCCTCGCCGCTGACCGCCGGCCCGAGCCCCGCGTTCCCCATCATCGCCCAGCAGACGGCGCGCGCCGCGGCGGCGGCGGCGGCGGAGACGGGCACGCAGACGGCCGGGCGGCTGCTGTCCTGGCTGAGCACGCTCATGTACCTGGGCTCGCGCATGCCGCAGCTGTACAAGAACTACCAGCGCAAGTCGACGTCGGGGCTGTCGCCGACGCTGTTCGCGGCGGCGTTCCTGGGCAACCTGTTCTACTCGTCCTCGATCCTCGCGAACCCGTGCGCGTGGGGCACGTACCCGCCGCACGGCGCCCGCGGCTGGGCGGGCGCCGGCGGCAGCGAGCGCGCGGACTGGGTCGGGCGGGCGACGCCGTTCTGGCTGGGCGCGGCGGGCGTGCTGCTGATGGACGGCGCGGTCGGCGTGCAGTTCTGGTACTACGGCGAGGGCTCGCTGGCGGACAGCACGGTGCTGGTGCCCGAGGAGGGCGGCAAGCGGTGGAGGTGGAGGCGCGTGTCGGGCTGGCTGCGCGGCTGGATCCCCCAGATCCCTCAGCAGCAGCAGGGCGCCGGTGGCAGCGAGCTGCCCTCGCCAAGAGCGGAGGAGGAGCGGCTGCTGGGAGGAGCGCGGGCGGACGAGGAGGGGTATGGCGGTGTCTGAGGGTGGAGGGACCCTTTGCCTTGGGGCCCGCCCCCCGCCTGCGCCACACGTCGACATCTTGCGAGCGAGCATGTGAACGTCAACCACGAGCACCACTTATGGCTTTTCCTTGGTACTTTCCTGTTTTTCCTAGACAGCATCGGCATTCCTGGCGTTTGGGACGCATCTACGACCTCTTGTCCGGCAGCAACGGACACGCATCAGGGAGCGCAGAGCGATGGGCATTTTTCACGAGACGGGGCCTACCAGGAGTTCAGGAGTTATCTGTCTGTCTGGCCCTGGAGCGGGCTGCAGGCGTCTTTTGCAGGAGACTTTATGGGGATCGCTGTGCGTACGTTAGACAGACTGCACGACCTGGCCGTCGATAGACGGCGATTTTCTTCCTGTTCTGAATATCATTACTACCCTGCATCATCTCCGCTGTCCTTCTAGCGTCTTCCACGTCTCTTGTCCCTCTGGTTCTCCTGAAGCTCCGTCGTCGTGGACGAAAAGGCCGCACGCTGCGTCAGCCGGGCGGCCGCTCATCATTTCGCAAGCGCGGGGAACGCATCCCCGCTCTATTCTTAGCCACTGACACTCTACGTCCTCCAGCGGTGTCTCGATAGGGCAGCGGCTGGCAGTTTCCCGGGCGGACCGCGGAGGTTTGAGGGGCATCGGGCGGGCGAAGCACGACAGCTCATCGCAGCCCTGCGGCAGCCGAAAATGTCTCAGCATGCTCGTCGGGACGCGGCATCGCGGATCACCAGCCACAGCAGCAGCAGCGCCAGACGGCCGCCGCCCATGCAGCGCGCAGGCCAAGACCAGGACGTCCATCAATTTCGAGCGTCGCATCCCCACGCGTGCCACATTGGCGCAATCACCGCGTCTTGGCGCATAGGGCCGACAGGGCCGGCCCGGTGGGTGAGCCTATGGGAGAAGAGCCTCAGGACGCGCCCCAAGCCCCACTAGGCCTCTCTGGACTCCTGGAGATGCCGTTTTCCGGGCGCTCCCAGCGGCCAGCTTGCGGGAATTATGAGCGCCCTCAGCGCGCCGGAGCGAGTGGACTCGCGGCGTCGCCAGGCCATTGGGCGCCCTCCCGCAGGCCCGCTGGGAGAGAAGGGCGATGGTGGGTGACCTCACAGGGTCCAATCAAGGTGAGAGTGGGCTGTGTTGGCGCGTGCAGGGGCGGTGCTGGGCTCGCTTGTCGACGGCGAATGAGGGGCTTTTGTGGCTGATGATTTTTGGGATGCGGTGCCCGCGGCCTGCTAGCAGGTGGTGCGTTGTTTGAAAGCTTCCATTGCCGTGTGCGTGCGTGCGTTACGCGGAGGGCCAGTCCTACCGCGGCCGCTGCCGGGGACGCGCTGCCGGTATAAGAGCTCTCGCCCACCAGCTCACCACCGTCTGTCTTTCCCTCTCTTCTGCTCATCCCACACACCGTCCCACCCCGCCTCTCACACCAATTGCGCCGCGGGACGTCTGCCCAGCATGTCGTTCTTCAAGAAGATCACCAAGGAGTTCGAAGGCCTTGGAATGGGAGATAAGAAGGAGGAGAAGCACGGCGAGGGCGGTACGTACATGCGCTCACCTCGGGTCATCTCACCCGACGATGGGCTGTCGCGCGTCGAGTGCCGGTCCACCTAGGCTTGTCGTGCAATGAAGCTGACGCTTTGCGCAAAAGATGCCTCCCGTGGCTACTACGACCAGCCTCCGCCCCAGCAAGGCTACGGCCAGCCCCAGTACGGCCAGCCCCAGTACGGCCAGCCCCAGTACGGCCAGCCGCCTCAGCACTACCAGTCTCCTCCTCCCCAGCAGCAGGGCTACGGTCAGCCCCCCTACGGCCAGCCTCCGTCAGGATACCAGTCGCCCGCTCCCCAGCAGGGCTACGGCGCACCTCCGGCGCCTCCGCCTCCCAGCTTCGACCCCCCGCCGCTTCCTGCCGGCTGGTACCAGCACTGGGATTCCCACCGTAACCGTGCCTACTACGCCGAGCCCGCCAGTGGCCACACTCAGTGGGAGCAGCCCGGCTTCGGGCAGGAGGCCTCGCGCGGTGCTGGTGGCGGTTTCTACAACGAGTACGGCAATGCCGCGCCGCCGGTTGGCTACGGCGGTGGCTACGGCCAAGAGGGTTCGCACGGCCAGAACCAGCAGCAGTACTACGGCGACGTCGAGAAGAAGGAGAAGAAGGAGGGCCACAGCACGGGTGCCATGGTCGCCGCCGCTGGAGCTGGTGTCGTCGGTGGCGCCGTCCTCGGAGCTGTCGTTGGTGAGTCGCATTCCCGCTGCTCTTTTTCGCTGGCCCAACCATGTTTGCTAATCAACCCGCCCGACAGCCCACGAGATGACCGAGGATTCGGATGAGGAGAAGGCGCGCGAAGCGGCCCCTCAGCAGTACTACGACGACCCCATTCCCCCGCCGACGGATGACCTGCCCGACGAGACCCGTTCCGGTAGCTCCGTCTCAAGTAGTGACAAGGAGGACTTGGAAGAGGCTCGCGAAGCGTACGAGGAGGCGTACGAGGAGGCTTACGATGACTAAGGCTCCTGCTTTTGCTGATGGTGTCGATCACTGAGTCGGCCTATTCGCTGGTGGGAGGTGGGGGATTCTGGATGCTGTGTTATTCAATACAGACCTGTGGACAAGATCCACACAGCGAAATGCATTTCGTTTGCGGTTCCTATACTGCAAGGCTTCATGGCTGTTAAGTGTTGTTGCAAGTGCCGTGATGTACGATGATGTTGAGTTGAGGTAGAAGGGAGCTGGGCCAAGAGAAGTTCTATGCCGAACGCGGCAAGGTTCGAGAACTCGGGACAGAAGCAGGGAAGGGTGGAGCTGCTGCTGTCCCGTGCCGCTTTTCAAGCCACAAAACATGGCTTTCCTTCTTTTTCACGTCGAGAACAGGGACGGGAGGCCCGGGATCTTGGGCGAACGGCGTGCCTTCTCCTGACTTTCTGCACTCTGGCTATCCGTCCATCTGACGGGCTCCGGCCACGCGTCTCCATGAACTTACTTTTCCGCGACCACTCAACAACCATTCCACTCGTATTTCTCGCGTAAGTTCCCCAGTCGGGAGCCGTGGGATTGGGCTCCGGACCAGAAACAATTGATGCTTACTCCGTAGCTCCGAATGGATTGCGAAACCACCCGTATCGATGTTTGCAGCGGGCGCAGCGGGTAGCAAGAACAACGGCTGCTTCCCACTCAATCCAGTCTCATCGACGGAAAGCCAGACATCCATCCGGATGCAGAGATACTTTGCTTTGCATATCGACGCCATCCGGTTGGATGCCTCAACTTCCCATGCAATCGGTTTCTTTGTTGCTCGCGGCGTGAGACAGAGAGGCGACTGCATGTACGTCCGGACGATTGCCTCAGTCCGTCCGAGCCCTGACGAGGAGAAAAGCGGGCTGCGGAGTAGGTTCGGAGGCCGAAAGTGGAAATTGCGGGTTCCCACATATTGCGCCGCCCGCATGAAGACTTCATCTGCGTGAGGACAGCAGGCGAGATGACGGCGTTGATCAGGGAAACAGGACGGATTCGCCTCGGGAAGGATTGGCCGCAGGGCTCGAGGGCTTGAGGGCTTGCGTCGCGGCGGGTCCCTTGACCGTGGGGCTGCATCGACGCTAGCGCGTGGAGCATTCGTCCAGATGCAAGACGCAGTAGTCACGCAGAACGTGCGCTCAAGCTGTCCGGATGGCTGGGTTGGATCAGTCCCGTCTGAGGGCTGCTGTGTATGTTTCTTCACGCTAGCCGTCGGCCGCAGTACCCCTCTCTATGGCGCTATTGGGATCTCCAGAGACTATCGGCGGCAGGCCGTCGCGATCGGCAGGCTCCAGATCTGGTTTCCTTCGAGAAGCGCAGCGGAGGGCGCGGCGCGGCGGGCTCGCAACCCAGCAGCGCGGGCGTGCGCGCCCATCGCGGGAGAGTTGGGACGGGCATTCCCAGGAAAGCGAGGTGTGAGGGCAGCGCCGCGCGGGCACAAAGCTTGGCCGCGGAGGTCTGCTGTCGCGCTGATCGCCGCCAACACCAGCGCTCTCCCAGCGAGTCAGCTCTCTAGACGCCTCCCACCTCTCCCCCTGCAACCACGAGGATTGCTGAAGAAACACGCGCCTGCATTCGCGCCCGCACTCGCCGTCTCCAGCTTTCGCCGCATTCTGCAGCGCCGCGCCGCACGCTTGCATCAGCCCGCAGCATTAGCGACGTCATCCTAGTCCTCGAATCCTCCAGGACCCCAGCCGTCCTCCGGCTCTGCCGCGAGCCGCGCCGCCTTGTTTCGACGAGCCCCGAAAAGACTGCTACTCTCAACCTGCGTCCACGCCAAACGGCAATGGGGTCACGATAGCCCGCAATTTGGTCGCATCGCCCGGCCCCTTTCGCCCCTCGAACTGAGCGTGCGCGAGCCACCTATCCTCAACCTCCGCAACACCGACTGCCCCCCGCTCAGCCATCGCGCATGGCCCACGAGCGGGCGACATCATGGCCACCACCCTTTCTTTCCTGTCCGGCCTCCTCGTCCTGCTCTACCTCTCCACCTTCGTCGTCTTCGCCCTCCTGCGCATCGTCACCGGCATCTCTATCCAGCGCCTCGGCTGGTACGGTCTGCGCCGCATATCTTACACCCCCAAGGATGGCATCAGGCTTGACGTTCGTGGCCTGAGGATATCGCTCCACCGGCCCACCTTCGCCCAGCCCACCTACGTCAGCGTCGTGCTCGAGGAGCTCAAGGTCTCTGTAGACCTCAACAAGTTGGGAGCCACCCCGCCCAAGAGCCCCGCACCGAAGCCGCAAGCAAATGGATCGCTGGCGCACACAAAGGAGGGCCACAAGGGCTCGGACGGAGCCAAGGGCGCGTTCAAGAAGGGACACAAGAGGAGCAGGACGTGGCAGAAGCTGACGGAGACGAAGGAGAAGATAAAAAGGCTGCACAGGAAACTCGACTGGATCCGCCTGTTCGACGTGGTCGCTACATCCACGTCCCTGGTCATCCAGGATGTCGGGTCGGCTCAGGTTGCCCAGTTCACCGCCGCCGTCGACACGAGGAAGAAGATGGTCGACCGCAGCCGGCTTTTCCAGCACAGGAGGGCAAAAACAGAGCACCAGAGCCCGGCGGAGTGGATCTTTACCGTTCGGAATATCCTCTTCAGCCCGGAAGGCCAGGAGTCTACCGAGATTTTGGATCACCTCACCCTGAACGTGCACGGGCTGCTGTACAAAGAGTTGGACGGACTGCGCGATGCATCCATCGCCCTCAAGTTGGGCCGCCTTAACGTACCTTTTGACGACATCCACACCTGCTTGGAGAGGGTTAAGGAGAAAAAGAAGACGGATGTCAACAACGATACCCTGGGAGGAAATCCAGGCTATTCATTTAATGATGTGATGGAGGAATTGGAGCGGCCGGGAAGCCGCGAGGAAGAAATCGTCCAGACCGTGTCGGACTCAAAGGAATTCGTCAGTTCCATCTTGCGCGGAATCCAGGAGATTCAGTTTGCCGTCAGCTTCTTCGGCCTCACGAAGCGGATCCGGGATGGAAGCACAAAGGAAAGCCCCGTCTTCCTCAATATGTCGATGAAGGAGTTTGGGTTCGACCTCCTTCGCTTGGATCCCCGGAGCCCGGCACACTTGATGTACTTTTCGCCTCATGATATCGCACATCAAGCGCTGATTGCGGCAATCGCGATTTCGGTGGGTATAGACCACGGACAAGACCATCCAGAGAGGCTTCTGTACATTCCCATGGCGACCATGACGCTCAAGACCACGCTTCCTTCAAAGACAATCCAGGTAGACCGGGAAAGAGATGTCGCTGAGCGCAATACCAACATGCTGTTTGCTAACTTCGTCGTCACATCTCCGTCGCTGGACCTCGACCCGAGACATCTTCCATTGATCCTCGCCTTGCTCCAGAGATCAGACCGCAAAAGTGCGTCGGGCCAGCACCCTCACACCAAAAGGCATGTTGCGTCCCGCTTGCTGCCCAAAGCCAACGTCAAGTTCTCGGTGCATGAGCCCGTCATCAGGGTCACTCTGCCTCCAATGGAGCCCGACAAGAAAGACAGCGACGAGTTTGATCTACTGATCTCGAATATGTCATCTTTATCCTTGGATGTTGAATCCTCCCACTCCGCTGGAGGAGAGTTGCATTACTCTTTGGCATCCTTCTTCCGCATGGCATCCCACGAGCTTTACTATCAGACTGCATCAGGCGAGAAACACAACCTTCTCGTGACGGAAGCAACGGAATTCAAGGTACAGCTTGATGCATCCCCCGAGGTCTCGGTTGTCGTTGGCTTGAATTTCGAGACGTTCAACATTTTCATGGTCCGTCCTGAGATCAGTGAAGGTGTACGTCAGATCGTTGCGCAGTTGCGCACCTACGAAGCTTCCAAGGAGAGCCGATCATCCTCGAAGAACAAGCCAAACTTCGTGCGCAAACTACCCAAATGGCTCACCCACCTTCAGGTGCAAGGCTCTGATTTCAACGTGGAAGTGGCTGGTGTTGACCCGGATGTTTCAGAGCATTCTCGCGGCTGTGCGCTACATCTGGATTCGTGGACGGCGGAGTATAAGGCGGACAAAACAGAGGATGCAGGATCTCGGATATCAAGACGCAGGGCGACCAGCAGAACCGTACCCACTGAGTCTCAACTGAGAGCGACGTCCCCATCATCTCCTCCGGCTTCGCCAGCTCCGCGCAAGAGAAAGCTCACTGAGACGGATGGCCGACGCCTGGCAATACATGTCGCAGGTCTGGAGGGGTTCGTCATCGAGTCCTCTGACTCCCGGGAAGAGGAGTCTTTCCTCAAGCTGCCACGCTTTGAAGTCGCTTTCACCACGTCAACCGACATCCAAGGACCGGTCTTTCACGTCAACTCCTTCGCACAGAGCCTCTTCGTCCATTACTCTTTGTACAGGCACTTTGCAGTCGGAGTCGCAACAATGGTCCTGCGGAGAGCCTTTGTCAAGCAGTATGCTGACCGAACTGCTTTTGCGTCCCCGGCCCCTGCGACGCCGAGGACACACCAGAGACACCTTACTGTGCCAGATACTGAAGCCGCAGACACTGTGGACAGTGTGCCGACCACTCCTTCCAAGCCGGAAATTGTGACCGTCGACTTCAGGGTGGCATTCATCCAAGCCAAGGCCACTATGCCAGGGGATCCGCCGTTGATGCTCCAGATCCATGGGTTCGATGCAGGTCGCCACAGATGGGCGTCACCATTCGCACGTGCAAAGCTGCTCCGCTTGTATACGGAAGCTCCTGGTCTCAAGAAAATCTGGGCCCGTATGGTCAGTATCAAAGGTCTTCGCGTAGACCTCCGGTCCGCTAGGCGAAAGTACGGAACGACTATCACGGAGGAAAAGTCGATAGACGTTGCTACTGAAGCCGTCCGGATAGGTGTGCCTCATCAACTGATTGTTCACCACGTCTTTGACAACATCACGAACACCATCAAGACAGTTGAGCAACTGCATCATCGCTTCAGGACACAGTCCAATGAGTACGTCTTAGATAAGCCGCCGGAGGGTCCGAAGAAGGTACCCAGAATCTCCATCCGCAGCCAGGCTCTCCTGTTCGAAATTGAAGAAGGTGGATTCGAATGGAAGCTTGGTACCATCTTCCGATTGGGTCTGCTCGAGCAGAGACAAAGACTCGCCAGGGAAGAAGCGTTTGAAATCAAGGCCAGGAAGCTCACGGAAAGCGACCGACGCCGGGGAAACACCAGCCATCGTGCGAGATCTGCACACCCGGGTCGTGGACGCAGCTCGCAAAGACGAAACACTGCCACAGAGGAGAGAAGGAGCAGGAGCGCCGACCGTGATCCCCGTCTTACCTCTCCCAAGACTGAACGTGGACGCCAGATGCGGTACGACGTGGATGGCACTGCTGAGCTGGACGACAATGCACGGATCCACATCGAACAAGCGCGCGAAAAGCTGAACAGACTCCATTCGCAGAGCTGGAAGAAGAGAATCGATCAAGGCATGAACTTCCAGCACACGGCTATCAGAGACATCCGCTCCATGTTCTGGGGAATTGACGACATGCCCGAAGAGATTGAACAGACGGAGACCATCTTAGCGATACCTCAACGCCCTGCCTTGATGGCGTTCCTGGTCAGCGATCTCAACTTCGTCGTCGACAAGCCCAGCTTCCCCATCTCTGAATACCCTGCCTATCTGAACAGGATTGGCAAGGGCATGCCTGTCGACATGCAGTACTCCCTGCTCATTCCTATGAGCGTTCAAATCAACGTGGGCGAGGCCCGGCTGACCTTGAGAGATTATCCTCTCCCATTTATTCATGTGCCCGCCATTCGAGCTGGCCAGTCCGCACGTCTACCAAGTCTGGCACTAAAGACGGACTTCGTTATCGCCGAGGAGTACAGAGACAAGGAGTCGAGTCGATTGGTCGACGTTGAAGTTGTGCCACCCGAGGTTCTGGAGTCAGGGGAGACGAGCGGTGGCTTCACCGTTAGCGTCCGTCGCACCATCGCCCCGGTGAAGACGTACTCAGATATGAAGGTGGAGGTCAACACGAGCTATCCGACGAGGATCACTTGGGGCACATCATACCAGCCTGCCATTCAGGATATGATGCAAGTCATCGAGGGCTTCACTAAGGCTGCCATGGATCCTTCCGAAAAGGTCGGTTTCTGGGACAAGATCAGGTTGTCTTTCCATTCCAAGATCAATATTGCATGGAAGGGCGATGGTGATGTGCATCTCATCCTAAAGGGCTCCCGCGATCCTTACAAGGTTACTGGAGATGGCGCTGGCTTTACCATGTGTTGGAGAAACGATGTCCGACTCAACCTTGCGCAAGAAGACGACCCCAAGAAGTTCGTCACAGTGGACAGTGGCGTCTGCATCCTCGCTGTACCGGACCTGAGCCACTATGCTCGCATGGTGGAGCAGGAGGAATCCGACGCGGAGAGCATCATGAGCGGCTCTAGCTTCAAGCAGGGAGCTTCGTTCCGCAAGACAGCCATGAAGCTTTCTGGAAATGTGAGGTGGCTGGTTGGACTTGTGTTTGAGAGAGAAGACGAAGGCAAACGATCCTTCGATTTCGAGCCGCATTACAACGTTATCCTCAAGCATCCAGACTTCGCCAAACCGTCCGCCGGCAAGCCTTACGATGCTTTCAAAGGCTTCCGCAGCCATCACATCCACATGTCTGTCGCCATAGCCGCTCCGCACGACAGAGACTGGTCAGTCGCAAATACCAAGGCCTCCGCAAACTACAACAGTGTCCACCTCACGCCTAGGTTCTTCAGCCACTTCTACAGCTGGTGGTCTCTGTTCTCTGGCGCAATGGCCTTGCCAGTCCGACAAGGAGCTCTTTGGCCGGGTGTCGATAAGTCGGGCAAGAAATTCGGCCGTCACCTTGCCACTATCAAGTTCAGTATCCTTTTGTCGCCGCTATACATGAGTCACATCTACAAACACAAGGATCCCGATGACTATGGCGAGAGCGTGGTTTCTGCGACTGGATTAAAGGTGCGACTGGATAGTTTCATGCTCGATATCCACATGCGGAGAGAAGAGTTCAGATCGTCGGCCAAAAACGCCGACAAACCGGCCACGACAACGGGTATGCGTATCAACCAGGTTCAATTGGACTTCATCTCAGCCGACATTCGTGCTGTGTCAGCTACCATCAGCGGCACGGAGCGGAGTGACATCGAGGAGGCTACGGAGGACACGCTGGCTTCGTACCAAAACCAGGACGATTCGCGAGTGGATCTTTCAAAGTTCACCATTCCTGACAACGACCTCTCGTGGGTCGACATGGACGACTTTGTCGAGCTGGACTGGATTCTTCCTGCAGAGAGTAACCCCGACACGAAGATCTTGCCGCTGGCATTCGCACCTCGTTTCACTTACTTCCGGCAGACGGACCATCACGACAACATCTCTGGTGATCCTCACCGGTCCAGCCCGTTCGGAAACGAGCCCACGCACTATTGCGTCATGTCCAAGCAGAATGATCCTCGGCGTGTGCAGTGCAACTTGATCTCAGAGCGCTTGAAGAAGGTGCTCGAGCAGATTGAGCAAAGTCAGCGCGACATTGGCGAGCAGCAGCTCAGAATTCTGCGGTCCACCACTGAAGACGATTGGGAACTTGAAGAAAAGCTGAGCGTCTACCAGCACCACCACGACAACTTGAAGAAGAAACGTGACATTCTCCAGTCGATGCACCACAGCCTCATAAGCCGTTTGGAGCGTGACGATCCGTCTGCTGTCGCACACGCTGATGCTGAGGATGAGTATCTGGAAGCGCCGGAGATCTACGATGCTACCGACAAAGACACAAGAGGCCTTGACGCGACGCCACTTGCCGACTACATCAGCGACTTCAACAACCGTTTCGTCATCCACAACGCCCAGGTCAAGTGGAGCAATGCGCTCAGGAACATCATTCTTCGCTACATCCACCAAGTCAGTCAGCGCCGCGGTTTCGTCTACTACATGTCGAGAAGAGCGGTCAAATTTATTCTTGACATCGTGGACGAGCAAAACAAAGCCAAGGAGCCCCCTCCATCACCTGACACCAGGCCGCGCACGATGTCGACGCCTCTATCGCCTCAGGCCGATGACGACGTTGACGTTAGAGACCGCATCCAACAATTGCTTAATGACGGCAAGAAGTTCGTCAATGCGAACGACCCAGACATGGCGGGTGAAGAAGCACCGAAGCCAAATGCAGACAACGCGAACGAGGACATAGCCCAAGAATTCATGGCCCAAAACGCTTACCACGTCCGCCTCATTGCCCCGCAGATCCAGCTTCAGAGCGAGAAAAATCCCAAGTCGGCTGTGTTGGTCACCGCCAAGGGCATGCAGCTCAAGGTCATCGAGGTCATGGATAAAGACCGAGTCGAAGACGACGTCAGCGGTCTGGTGCAGCGTCGCTTCTCTGCTGCCATGGATAGCTTGCAGATCTTCGTCACCAGCACGAAGACATTCTCCACAGAATATCTGCACATGTATTCCGGCAACCGGTACGGAGCTGCTGCTGGAACATCGTGGCCACCATGGGTGCCGTTCGAGGTCATGTTCGAGTTCGACACCAATCCTTATGGCTTCTCGAGGGTGGTGCAGAGGACTTCGGCAAGCTTGAGATACGACAAGTTCAACACGCTCCGCCTCAAGTACAACGATGACATCAGCGGAGAAGACAATGCACATGCGAACTGCCCTGACAGCGCGGAGAGTCGTGTTGACCATCTTTGGGTGGAGTTCCCCCACGTTCGTGCTGTCTGCGATTCAATGCAGTACTACGCCATGTACATCATCGTCCTGGACCTGCTCCTATACAGCGAACCCCTGGAGAGGCAGCGGAGCGAAAAGCTGGAGAAGATCATGCTCGCGTCGGATTTCAGCGACCTCAACGGAGCGCCAGAGCTCGTTGTCTCTCTTCAGGAAAGAATCCACCAGCTCGAGGAAATCAAGAACCGCTTCCAGATTCACGAGCAGTACCTTGACAGAGAAGGCTGGAAGAACCGCATCGAGCTGGAAAGGACTTTGTCTGAAAACGAGGAGGAGCTGTTCTTCATGATGAAAGCTATCACCACCTCCCAACGGAAGAGTGATGACCGCGCCGCAGAGGCAACTCAGCCTACCGGTCTGCTTCGTTACCTCATCACTGCCTCTGAGATCGTGTGGCACTTGGTCCGTGAAGGCAACGAGTCTCTCGCGGAATTCCAGCTCGGAAACGCGTCTTTCGACCGAACAGACAACAGCGACGGCTCGAACCTCAATTCAATGGAGATTGAGCGCATCCACGGTTTGAACTTGCTACCAGATGCGATGTATCCCGAGATGATTGCGCCTTATCTGGATGAGAAGGGTGCTTTTGTTGAAGGCAGAGATACCAAGATGCTTCGTGTCCACTGGTACATGCTCGAGGCCATTGCCGGTATTCCGGTCATGGACCACTTCGAGGTCAACCTCTTCCCCCTCAAGGTCCAGCTTGAACGTGAGATCGGCAAGAAGCTCTTCGAGTACATTTTCCCCGGCGTGGGTTCCAACGCGTTTGAGAACGGTGGTTTCTCTCCTTTCATGGTCAAGCAAATGCTTCCGGCGCAAGACGAAGAGGGCGAGACTGAGGGCGGTGAGGGAGAATCACCCGTTGGCCAGGCCTCTCCGGAGGTCACCGGCATTCACTCTCATCGTGCTTCGATTGATGGATCAGGCCCGGGAGCTTTGGAGCTACGCTTACAGCCGACACTTGCCCTGCCGGACCAGAACCGTCCGAAGTCATCATCAGGCTTATCGTCACGGAAGGGCAATGCCAGCGGCCACCTCGATCTCAGTTCCTTCAAGATGTTTGACGCTTCCAGCCGAACTGGCACAAGCCTGTTCAGAAACCTGCACACTTCGGCTGGCACCAAGGATTCGTCAGATACTCTGACCATTGCCAGTGCGCGCCCTTCGAGCCGGCGGTCTTCTGCAACAAAGTTGAGCGGCATGAGCGACGAAAAGTCCAGAAATCGATTCGCGATTGCGCGCACCCCAAGCTCGACGAGGAAAGAGAGGTCAGAGGCAGATGACATCAACCAGATGATGAACCGCGCGTCGAACTACATGACGTTTGCGTACATCAAGATCCCCAGCATGGTTCTCTGCCTCAGCTACAAGGGCAAGGGCAACCGAAACGTCGAGGACCTTCACGACCTCGTCTTCCGCATGCCAACCATCGAGTACCGCAACAAGACGTGGTCGAATCTGGACCTTGCACTCGCGCTCAAGAAGGACGTGATCCGCGCACTGATCTCGCACACGGGCGCCATCCTCAACAACAAGTTCCACCGGCCCAAGGACAAGGGTCGCTTCAAGCAGATAACCAACCCGTCCATCCTGCTCAACACCGGTGGCGACGCGTCGACGACGACGAGCGACAAGGACAGCTCGCGTGACCGCAGCCCTGCGGATACATCCACGCCTGATGAACCACGTCGCAGCTTTACGTCGGGCCGCGAGAGCCAGTTCAGCCACGCCGACTCGTTTAGTTCCAGCGCACGCAGTGTCGCCGGCACAACGTGGACGGCTGGTTCGGGCGGCAATGGAACAGGAGGCAGCGCTGTCTTGGGGGAGCCGGTAACGTTTGCGGACGAGATCTCGCAGGTCGACGACAGAGATACAGCGAGCATCAGACAGGGGCCAAATACGCTGCATCGGGCCATCACGGCAATGAGCTACCGCTCCCGAGACAAGGAGCCGGCTGCAGAGGACCCAGAGGAGAGCAATCGCATGAAGAGCAGGCTGCTTCTGGGGAAGAAGTTCATGAAGTCGTTGGGGCAACAGAGCCCGTCGAGCAAGTAACGGACCAGCCTCGGGGGAGTTTGGGAGTGCTAATCGGCTGGAGTCGTTATTGTCTAATTTCTCCCGGCCTGTCGTCTCCGGGCTTCTCGTAGATCATTCTGTTTTTGTTAGCATTTTCACGGCGTTACTCGGCCAAGGGATTCATATTTCGATTGCATGGGGAGGGGGCAGAGATTCATCTCGTTCATACAATAGACAGGTAACCGGGGTGTGCGAGGCGACGGATATCATGGGAGCATGTCATATACTTCTTTGGATTCCTGGCGCAGCTGGAAAAAGCGGCATCTTTGGATCCGCACGAGCCTTTTGTTGGAGAGTCGGGAGGGAGACGGAGTACATAGGGGAGACAGAGAAGGGAAGAAGAGACGGGTTTTTCGTTCTAGCTAGTGTAAGAAATGGAAGGAGGATCCCAAGCAAGCCCTCGGGGCCTTTTGACGAGAGAACGATGCCAGGCGGCTTGCCTGACTCGTCCGTGCCGCACGCTTCCGATCGAGCTGCGGGTTTGAAGGTCGGGCGAGCCACGATGGTGCTACAGGAGCGGGCCCAGGTGTTCAGCTTTCTCCGCTGTTTCCTATCCCAGCTTCTCCGACGGGTTTCAGTTCCAGCGGCTCGTTGAGCCATCGTAGCCCGCTCAGAAGCTAAAACAACGTTGCGCGTGGCTGCTGTAGAATGCTGAAACATTGGTCGAACGAATAGCTGGATATCTATATGTTTTTATTCATTTGAACGTCTGGATAGCTGGAGAGAATTTGGCAGGAAAGGTCTTGCAGTTTTTTGTTTTAGACGCCCGAAATCTTCAAATCAGTCTCGATAACGGAGCCTCCGAGTAAAATACGTAGTGAGCTACTTGTGTTGGCGCGGAAGTAAAGAACAAAAAAAGAACAAGCCTGCTCGCTCCAATCGACCACGACGCACCCCACTTTCGCAGCGATCACCAGTCACCGAACATCGAGCGGTAAAAATAAGTAAGAGAGCACACCAACGCCCAAGATATCCGAGATCTTCACTTAAGCGCCGGTGCTTGACGCAGGTGCTCCCATGCGCGCGCACGGCCACCGTCGGGCTGGGCCGCTGTGCCGCACGCCGCGCTTAGCTTTCTTCACTTCTCATCACCCCGCTCCGCTCGGCGGGCGCTTCGTCGCAGGTTGACCAAGAGCTTGGAAAAGGTGATCCAGCTAGATATGGGATGGCGCATTGGTCCGGCCATCGATGGGGCAATTGGTGCCTCGTGGCGTGAGCGGACGTGCCGGACAGCCTGGCAACCGGGGATGCGAAGCGGGTGCCGTGATGAGTGACAACGGACGGTCGAGGGCGCTTTCGGTTGTTTCAAAGATGGCGATCTCTACGGCTGCATGTGCGCGTGCCTGGCGTTTCTCGTGGGAGGGGGAGGCTGGGGACGGCGAAAGAGGCAGCTGGGCGAGCCGCTGCGGCACAGCAACACCTGCGCCGCAGCGGCTCTGGAGCTTGGGCGGCGGCTAAGATGCCGAACGAGGCGCCTGCCCGTGCTATTCTGTTTCTCTCCGAAGCTTGTGTCCTGCAGTACTTAAGCGCAGCAGTTTCATGCTCCGTCTTCTTTCAACCTTCCTCACAAGCTCTCTCCCTTTCCCGGATTTGATATCCGCACAGTCTTTACTACTTCTTCCATTGCGTTGAACCACGTTCCCTAGCTGGCCTAGTACTCTTATTTTCTTTTCGTCAATCCCTCAACATGCCTTCGAACATGGTCGGCTGGGCTTCAATAGTCCTTGGCGCCATCCCCTCCGTTATGGGACATGTTGCTATGACCTGGCCTGTCCCGTTCGACAAAGCCCTAATGCAGACGTACGAGGGTCGATCGCCTCTGGGCACATCAAGCTATCCCTGTAACACCAACGACTTCACCATTACCGATGAGCATCGTTCGTCGAACACACTCCACGTCTCCCAGGCATACGACCTTTCGTTCGACGCGAATGCCGCCCCTCATGACGGAGGCTCCTGCCAGCTCAGCATCACGCTTGACGAGAAGCCTTCGCGCGAGTCCGTGTTCAAAGTCTTCACTTCCATCGAAGGAGGCTGTCCGAGCGATAACGCCTCGACCCCGAAAAACCAAACATTCATGCTACCGGAGTCCGTGCCGAAGGGAGACGTCGTCTTTGCCTGGACATGGTTTCCGAGACACAGCAGCTCGCCCGAGATGTACATGAACTGTGCTCCGATCCATGTCGCCGACGGCTCTGACGACCACGAAGAATTCAACAAGCTACCAGATATGTTGGTGGCAAACATTCCCAGCAGTCAAGATGCGTCCCTTGGCATTGACCAGCGCCTCTACCTCGACGATGGCAACATACCGCCCTGTGACTTCGGTACGGATCAAGTGCTGCGCTTTCCAAATCCCGGGGACGTATTTTACTCCTGGACCGGCGGATCAGACCAAGTAGTTGCCACGAGGACCGGGTCCCTGGCATCACTTACGGCCTGCGGTACAAGTGTCACCCACGCCTTCACCCCGTTCGCAACTGCGGGCCAAATGCTAGCTGCCTCAGTCTCGGCCGCGCCCACAAATGCCGGTTCGGGCGGCGTTTTCATAGAGTTGTCTGCGGCTGCCGCCTCGGCAACGCCGACCACTCGCAGCAACGTGCTCGCCACCGAATCCGCTGGCGACGCTCCCGCTTCCACGCTCATCACGTCCACCGTCGAGCCGAGCCAGCCTTCGAGCGCTGCCGCCGAGATCCCCGCCGTCACGCCAATCAACACGCCTGCTGCCGCTACACCGATCGGCGGCTCCGACAGCCCGTGCACTTCTGCGAACAGCGGAGAGCTGGTGTGCAACGGCACCTCTCAGTTCGGGGTCTGCAACTGGGGTGCTGTCGTGTGGCAGGCAGTTGCTGCCGGGACGGTCTGCGAGAACGGGAGCATCAAGGCGGAGAAGAAGGTTCGGGCCGCAGAGGAGATTGTCCAGAGGCGCTCGCATCTCCATTCTCATGGGCGGCTGTCTGGACGGCGCCCATACCGTGCTTGATGCGGCTTGCAGGCGGGTTGGACTTCTCACGTTCGTTTCTTGCTGGTCTTGAGCGTCGTTCTTTATGGCGCAGTGTCGTTTCCTGGTTCAGTATTCTTTGACGAGTATCATGATGTCAATGAGAATTTGTACGGTTAGAAATGTTGATGATGCCAGTGGTTGAAGGGTGCGGGCGTGAGACCAGGGCGTGTCGCATGGCGTGCCTGGCTGCAGGGCTGAGGTTGGCTCTCACGGCGCAAGAGAGCAGGTGTTGACGGGGTGGTGCACGGGAGGCTCGACGGCGGGAGAAGACGGTGGAAGCACAGAAGGGCCGGCGGGAGCGGAAGGCGGGCTAGCTAGCTGATTATGCCATCCAGTTGCGTGCTTACTTATGGTTCCGATAATCGCACGGCCCGGCCTCCATGTGTCCCCTCGGCCCCGGCCGCCTCGCAGTCATCCTCCTCCATCCGCGCCCGACCGCTGTGAATATGTCCCAATTGGCACTGCACCGCTCCTAGTCCTTCGCGCGAGACACCCACCACCCGACCCCCTCCAACTCGCCTCCCATCCGTACGCGCGCCGCGCAGTCCCCGGCCCCCCTCCTCGCCGCCATGTCCGGCAGCCTGCCAGCCCACGCTTCGCCCGCCCTCCCGCCGTACCACTCGCCGCCGCAGGCCGACGACGACGACGCCGCCGCCGCGGACCGCCCACGACCCTCGCGCAACGTCTCGGACCTCCAGCTCGACCCCGCCGCCAACGGCCGCCATGACGAGTCGACCCAGCCGCCGCCGCCGCCGCCGCCGTCCATCATCTCGCCCGCCTTCACCCCGCCCTCGACGCCGGGCGGCCGGACCACCCCCGCGCTGAGCCGCGAAGCCGCCTCGGTGCCCGTGAATCACGACCGCGACCGCGACCACGACGGCGGCGACGCGGCGGCAGCAACGGAGCGGCCGGCGCTGGTGGAGACGCTGCCGGAGGTGTCGTGCGTGGTGCGGGCGCGGATCCCGACGACGACGGGGCAGGAGATGTTCCTGCACGTGTACACCAACTCGCTGGACAGCAAGGAGCACCTGGCCATCGTGTTCGGCAACAGCATCCGGTCGCGCTCGCTCGACGGCGCGCGCCCGGGCGAGACGGAGCGCGACCGCATGATCCGCGGCGCCTACGTCGGCCGCCTGTACCCGGGGCGCACGAGCAGCCGCGTCGAGCAGCTCAGGCTGGAGGAAGGCGGCGGCGGCGTCGGCGGCGTGGCGGCCGGCGGAGAGCCCGCCGCGAAGAGCCCGCTGGTGCGCATCCACTCCGAGTGCTACACCGGCGAGACGGTGTGGAGCGCGCGCTGCGACTGCGGCGAGCAGCTGGACGAGGCCGCGCGCCTGATGAGCCTGCCGAACTCGGGCGGCGGCGTCATCGTCTACCTGCGCCAGGAGGGCCGCGGCATCGGGCTCGCGGAGAAGCTGAAGGCGTACAACCTGCAGGACCTGGGCAACGACACGTACGAGGCGAACCTGCTGCTGCGGCATCCGGCGGACGCGAGGAGTTACGGCCTGGCGACAGCAATGCTCGTGGATCTCGGGCTCGGCGGTGACACGGGCATACGGCTGCTCACGAACAACCCTGACAAGGTTGCCGCGGTAGAAGGTCCGAACAGAGAGGTCGTTGTGAACGAGAGAGTGGCCATGGTCCCTCTGGCGTGGAAGAAGGGCCAGAAGGGCAGTGAAGAGGTGGAGAAGTATCTCTCCACAAAAGTGAGTCGAACGTCTGTGGCCGCATGCAACCGTACCACACTGACTTTACCCCAGATTGAAAAATTCAAGCACATGCTGAGCCCCGACTCGAGCTAGCCGGCACGGACTGTAAAGAACTGTACATGATCTTGCTTACGAGCATACGTTGAGACCTGGAAAAGCATATTGGCTGGCGTTATAGGAGAACCCGGAAAGAAGGCCGAAGAAGGCCTTTGTGTAGATTCAATCGGATCAGGAGCGAGCGCAAGCTCTATTTCACCCACCCGACCGCTCTAAATTTGTCTTTCGCTTTCAAAATGACAGTCGCAAGGGCAAGGGTATATAATTCCACAAGTCAAGGACGGAAATCCATGAGTTGAATTGTTCTGCTGGAAGACTTGTCCGGCTGATGATACGCCCGTTTTTGCCAGTCCCGATGCCGTTGCTTCCCCCATGACAAAACTGCCCTCTATGATGCCTCCCCAGAAGACCAGCACGAGTCATACGCGCCGACTCGTATTACCTCTAAATCCAAGGCAAAACAGAAAAAAAGGCTTCACAGCCTCGGGTGCGCTGAAGAAGTCGACACAGCAACCGCCTCTCCACAGACGGACGCCCGTGGCAGAAGCCGTTTGAAGATGCTCAGATGTCGTCGATGTCGACGTCCTTGACGTTCTCGTCGTCGCTGCGGTCCTCGTCGAACTCGAAGCCGATGCCGCCCTCCTCGCCGTCGGGGCCGTAGGTGTCGGTCTCGTTGATCTTGGCCGTCTCGGGCAACTCGCCGTAAGCCTTCAGGGAACGCGCCTCGTCGGAGTTGTACTTGAGGATGACGTCGCCCTTCTCGTCTTGGTACTCGCGGAGGGAGAGGAGGATGCTGTGCGGGGCGTCGTGTCAGCGGCCGACACGGCGGCGGAGACGCCCGCCCTTGCGACCGCGCGCGGTGCGACGGCGAGAGGGGGGCGGGGACGGCCGGGAACTCACATGTCGCCCTGGTTGATCCAGACCTTCTTCCTCATCTTGCCACGGATGTGGGCAAGGCGCTTCTCGCCGTCGAAGCACTGGGCCTCGAGGCGGCCGTTGCCGAGCATCTTGACGACCTGGGCGTACTCCTGGCCCTCCTCCTTGAAGACGAGCTCGCGCTTCTCGCGGTCCTGCGTGCGTCGTGCGTGGTCAGCGCTGCGTGCGCCCTCGCCGTCGGGTCGTCCTGCTCGCGCGCGTGCACGGAGAGAGCGAGAGGCGGTGGGGCGGCGGGCGGCGGGTGGCGGGCGGGCAGACTCACATTCTCGTTCTTTCCGCGTCTGCGGTTCTTACCGCCCTTTCCCTTGTTCTTGGGCATGGCTGCGCGGTCGCTGTGGGCGGGTGCAGTGGGCGGGGGTGCGGCGGTGGGTGGTGTGGTGTCGGTTGCGCGGCGGACAAAGTGAGCGACCGAAGTGAGCTGAAGTCGACTGTGCGGGCGGCGGGGGCGCCAACACGGCCACGGCCCTGGCGCAGGAGGGGCCCTGTGGCCCTGCGGTAGGAACAATCGATTGTTCCGCCTCCGCCTTGACGTCATTGGTCGACGCTGCAAATTTGTGCGGGCTCCAATTTTATGACTCTCTACACAGTATGCGCCTGTGCGCCCATATTCGACGCGCTGCTTGCATCGCTCTCGTTGGCCGTGGCTGCTGTCCCGGAAGCGCTGCGTGTGGCCCCGGCTGATGTGTGCGGAGGGCGAGTTGATCCGGCCACACCACCACTCCCGACATCCACCTCGCACTGCTCCTCTGCGCCCTCTCCTCACCGGCCTTTGGCTCTCGAGCATTTCTCCCATCATCATGCGACTCGCCCATCACACCCGACCAAGTGGAGATGCGAGCAAGCCTGCCCAGAGCAGATGCTCTTCCCGCCCGGACTCTCCGCGACTTTCCACGAGAATCCCACCGCTCACTCGGTGGAGGTGTCCTTTCTCGTCAGGCAAGGCCGGCCCTAGAACCTAGGTTCCGACGGTGATACTGCATTCGCGAAGAGAAAGTGGCATGGGGTCGACAGCAGGTTATGTAAGTGCATCCAGGTCGTACCATATGCGTGGCTTTTCCCTTTTCCCTCGTCGTCTTATCTTTGTTCCTTTTAAGTCTTCTGCTTTCCATCCGTCTATGTTCAATGCATTCTCCGGAAAGCCCGTTTGGCATCGTCCCTCGCTCAGGTGTAGGAGGGTCTAAACATCTCATCGGACTTGCAGGGTGAGAAAGAGTTGGAATGGAGAATAAAAGAGCACAGTAACGAGGAGGTTGAGGTACGGCAGCAAGAGATGTTACAGTGCGTTGGGCGCTTCGGGGTTCGAACATAGGTTTGGCGGGAAAGAAAAAAAGAATGGTACCAAGACCGGATTTGGCCGGTTACAGTCTCCATCTTCAGGGCGAGGAGCCAGCCCACAACTAAATTTTGGCCTCTTTAGGCTAGAGGTAGCCAGGGCCTCCATTTTCATGGCAAGGAGCCAGCCATCAGGAACTCTTTGTACGGCAAGAGTAAACCATCCGGATGGAAGCGGCGTGAACTCATCACTGAGCCACCTGAACTGCAACTTCGAAAGAAACTGGCGCTTAATTCGCTTTTAACCCTGACTTAATCGTGAACTTGACTCTTCTCCGTTGGCTTCCCCAGGGCAGTCATGCTGCATACACCCACCACGGCATAACTTCGTGCCGGGCTCCGGTTGTGCGCCGCGGGCATCTACTTCAGCGCGATCGCGATGTCATCTACGACGTCATCCAGACAACTCAGTCTCCACTCTCGAGGCACCAACCGCAACCAATTCGCGAACGCGGCATGGTCGAGTTGCCGCCAGACCCCGACG
Organism: Neofusicoccum laricinum; assembly: GCA_029906385.1. Taxonomy (NCBI): domain Eukaryota; kingdom Fungi; phylum Ascomycota; class Dothideomycetes; order Botryosphaeriales; family Botryosphaeriaceae; genus Neofusicoccum; species Neofusicoccum laricinum. The sequence goes on from CP123727.1 coordinate 820,316, forward strand.
GTACTTCTGTGTCTCGAAAGCTCACCCAGCACCTTCTAGACATTCCGTCGCAGACGGACGCCGCGGTCATGAAAAGGTCGTCCTCGCCTCACCCCAACACCGCTACTCGCGATGACACCCCATTCGCGGTCCGCCCTCTCAACCCTGTGTGCACTGCGTCCATGATGCCACCCAGCACCTCGACGGTCCAATACCCACCGGCCACCATGCGTCCGTCGGCGAATGTGGGTCAGCCAGTTAGTGGTGGCCTTGCCATGGCCAACACCCGCGCTCACGCTACGCCCGCTCCTCCGGCTCAGCAGCATGGATACTTCCAGGTACTCATGGATAGATACGACAGGGCTGTTCTGAAGAACAATTGGCTCGAGGAAGAGTGCGAGGGCTTAGTCAAGAAGCACAGGCTGGAATTAGAGAGCCAGTCGCGTCGTCATCAAGCCAAACTCGAGAAGAACACACTGGAGTTTCAAGTCAACATCGATGGTCTCAACAGCAAAATAGCCAAGGTCGAAGACGAGAAGGCGCATGAACTGCAAGCTCTTCACGTCGAATACGACGAGACGCTAGCAAGAATCACCACCCTTGAGCTGGAGGGAGATGCGGCTCGGAACACAAAGCTACTGTCAGAAGCGTCTGTGTACAGCAAGAAGTTGCGAGGTGAGATCAGCGAGCTCATTGGTCAGCTTAGCACGATCAAGGAAGAGAGGCGAACGTTTGGGTTGAAGCACTCTAGATGCGATGCCTTAATTCGCGAGAGAGACGACAAGATTCAGAACCTGGAAGAGCAGAATCATAGGCTTCGCAACGATGCAGACAAGCGACAGTCAGCTAGGAAGCTGGGCTGGGAGAGGGCTCCTTTCACCAACCTTTCTCGGTCTCCACAACGTACTCGCAGGACCACGGCATCGATCACAGAGCGCGATCATCCCGGCCGCACTTCTGCTAAGAGGCTGATCTGCGTTGAGTGTTACCAAAAGGATTCGAAGTGCGATGGGCACAAGACATGCTCCGAATGCAAGAAGGACAACCAAACCTGCCATTACCGACTATGCCCCGAGTTCGCAGCTACGAAGCACTGTACTCAATACTGCTGCACCAAGATCCACGAGGAGGAGGGATACGAAGTTCTCGGAAAGCGCAATTGAACCTGTGCTTCTCGACAACAACAACAACAACAACAACAACAACCACTTTCAATCACCTCAACGCGTGGCGGAAGCAAAATACCTGCATGGGTAGTTGAAGCATTCATCCAGATGCAGATGTACTCTGATTCAATTGCTAAAACCATCCGGATGAATGCTTCAAGTACCCATGAACGCGATCCATTTGAGTTGAAGCAGCTCATTTCTTCTGCGGCCCACCGTTGCGGCAGCCAAAGGTAATACTTTTCTCTTTGAAAACGAGCATCAAGTCGATAGCATGACTAGTTAATACATTCAAACTTCTCCGAATGGGGACAGCGCCGTGAAACGTACATGGCCGCAGATTGCTTGGTGATTCCCGCCTCTGGCCATGGGGAGTTGATGCCTTCAACCGGATGCAAGCGTCCTGAAGACCTTGTGCCAAAGCCAGGCAGACGAGTGCTTCAACTCCCAACATAGCTGCACACATCAGTAGGACTTATGGGAAGCGGCTCGCGCAGCTGCCTGCATAAAGAGAGTGCGCGGGCCGCACCTCACAGCTGTCCAACTGCAAAGCAAATCAGATCAGCCCAGAACAGCGATCCCTGCAAATCGCCCGACCATCAGTGTCCATTGGCCGCGTCGCTAACTCGGATGGGCGCGCGCACAAGTCCCCACGGCACGATCCAAGCCACCCCACCAACCCAAGCGCGGGGCGGGGTCGCCGCTGGAGCCGCCAATCGAGGTGGATGACTATGACGTCTACCGCCCGTCCGCCAATCGGCTATCGGGCTGGCCCAATTCTTTTCCGTCGTATCCTGGATAATCTTCCAGTGCATTTCTAATCATTTGCGATGCGGCTTAGCCTCAGCCTCCGCGTATCAGATGGAACTGCCTCTTGTCATCATCACGGTATACCTTTTTCTTTCTTTGCTGCCAGCAACAAAAGGGAGCAGCTTTCCTGCGTCTTTCCGCAGTTGCTATCTCTTGACAACTGTTCCTCCCATCCATCCGAATAGACCCCCACGACCAGGCCAAACCTCCTAAGAGCACACTTTCTCCAACCGCCACCCACCCATTCACCCACCCACCATGGCACCCACCCGCTACCCCACCGACACCGTCGACGTCTCCCCGCTCGGCCAGCCCCTCCCCTTCCCCTTCTCCGGCAAGACCGCGCGCGACCGCTTCCTCAAAGGCGCCATGACGGAGCGGCTGTCCAGCTGGTCGCCGACGGCGCTCGCCTCGCGCGGCGTGCCCTCGGCCGAGCTCATCAACGTGTACCGGCGGTGGGGCGAGGGCCGCTACGGTGTGATCCTGACGGGCAACATCATGATCGAGCACGACCAGCTGGAGGCGGCCGGCAACCCCATCATCCCGCGCGAGGCGCCCTTCGACGGCGACCGGTTCGACGCGTTCCGGCGGATGGCCGAAGCCGGGAAGAAGGAGGGCAGTCTGATGGTCGGCCAGGTGAGCCATCCGGGGAGGCAGTGCGAGAGCAGGATCCAGAAGGACCCGGTGAGCGCCAGCGACGTGCAGCTGAAGGGGAATGTGATGGGCATGACGTTCAACAGTGGGTTTGGCATTCCTGTGGTGGGGGCGCGGAGCGGCGGCTGATTTCAAGTGATAGAACCGCATCCCGCAAGCGAGGAGGAGATTCAGAGGGTCATCGATGGCTTCGCGCACGCGGCCGAGTACCTCGAGAAGGCTGGGTACGATGGCATCGAGCTGCACGGCGCTCACGGGTACCTGTTGGCGCAGTTCCTGTCCCCGACGACGAACCGCCGCACCGACAAGTACGGTGGCTCGCTGGACAATCGGGCTGTGAGTGAAATGCTATCGTAGTCTTCCCCTCCCGATCCAACTAACAGTCCTCGTAGCGCCTGATCCTTGAGATCGGCCAGGAGGTTCGGAAGCGGACCAGCCCCAGCTTCATCCTCAGCATCAAGCTCAATTCGGTTGAGTTCCAGGAGGGCGGTTTCAAGCCGGAGGAAGCCCAGAAGCTGTGCGCTCTCCTCGAGCAGAACAAGTTTGACTTCGTCGAGCTGTCAGGCGGTACCTACGAGCAACTCGCCTTCTCGCACCAGAGGTATGCAGCCTCAGACCGTTCTTCTTGTGGTGTTGCAGTCGATCCTGACCAGTTCGCAGAGAATCTACAAAGAAGCGCGAGGCCTTTTTCCTCGAGTTCGCGGACATGATCACTCCCGCCCTGTCGAAGACAAAAACTTACGTGACCGGTGGCTTCAAGACCAGCGCCGCCATGGTCGAAGCCCTCAAGTCCGTCGATGGCGTCGGACTCGCGCGCCCGGCGTGCCAGGAGCCGCGCCTGCCGCGGGACATTCTCGATGGCAAGGTCAAATCGGCCATTAAGCAGCGGGCGGACGACAACAACTTTGGGTTGACGAACGTCATCGCCGGCTCGCAGATCCGGCAGATGGGTAAGGACCACGAGCCAATCGATATGAGCTCCGAGGAGAACGAAAAGGCGTTCATGAAAGATATGGGAGTCTGGGGTGACAAGATGGCCAAGGACTCGGAGATGATCAACTACGGCTATGTTGATATCGAGAGTGCGAAGCCTATCCCTTATGGCGGCACTGCTTCTGCTTGAATTAGACAGCTCTGATAGATGGAGACATAACTACCTCAAAATAATGTAGATACATGCGACAGATGTGAATTTACTCCAACATTGTGCTATACTTCCATGGCCAGCGAGCGGTAACATAGCTTACGTCAAGGGCGGGGTGGTTAATTTCTGTCCTCTTGTGAGAGGCAGAGGCATGTCAACATTGTACAGATAGCAGAGCTGTGAGTCAGGGTGGTTGTGGAGGGGCCATGCCTTTGTTACACAGTGGGTAGAAAGAAAGCTTCTTTCAGAACTATACGCCAAAATGGCACTGTCAAAAAAGAGCACCAAGTCAATGCTACCTCTCTTTGTTCCAAATAAAAATCGTCAATCCTTTGCGAATATAAATTTAGCTGGCCTCCAAGGGATGCCGTGCGGCCACAAGAGTCAGGAACTCACCAGCACCTTTTCCTTCTACCGCATTGACTGCGCACCAGCAAAGAAAATCCCCCTCCCCATCCGCAAAAATGGCTATTTACGAATTCCGCCGGGTGCCCGGTGCCGGAACGGCGACGTTTGCCACACGCGACATCTCCCGGGGAGACACCATCATGGACGAGAGCTGGCCACTCCTTGCCATGTCGCCTAAGTCCGTCAGGAACCCTTTCGAGATCTACAACGCGCTGAGGACCCAATCTGAAGAGAGGCAGCAAGCCTTCATGAAGCTGACGCATACGAACGTGAACCTGAACGAGGCGCGTAAGAGAATCACGGAGATGATGGGACAGCAGCTGACAGTATGGACAGCAGACTTGGAGGGCATCAGCGAGGTGGCAGCCATCTACTGGACGAACGCATTCGAGGCCGAAAAAGAAGGGTTCGACGGTGCCGTGTACAGCGACATGTCCCGGTTGAACCACAACTGCGCCAACAACTGCCTACAGCAAGCGGAACCGGATGGAAGCCAGTGGATGAGAGCTCAACGCAACATCAAGGCGGGCGAGCAGCTGACTTGTCCGTACATCAGAGTCATCGCTCCTTACCAGATGCGCCAGTCCATGCTGAAGCCATACGACTTCGTATGCGGGTGTGTGCTCTGTCAAATGGAGAAGTACATCATCGACCACCCGGGCGTCAATATCTGGACAAGGGGCGTTTTGACGGACAGGGCTGGGCTTCAGGTGGTCATGAGGTTTCTCCGAACCTGGTTCACCTGGGTCCAGGAACGTGACAGCGAGCAGAAGCGTATCCAGGTAGCCGAAGAGAAGGGCATCGTGTACAACAATGCGGGATCGATGTTCGAAACCGCGGAGGCTCTCATGAAGCACATCGTACAGGATGCCACCCTGTCCCACGCTCAGCAGAACTTGGCCAGAACTAACGACGAGACTCTTTCGCTGATTGTTGCTGACTTGACGAAGCGTAATGGCAGTACGTATACAGTACTCAGACCAAAGGCAGACAGAAGATAGTGGAAGTTCTTTTCTTCAATCTCAAATGAATATTATTTTGCCAAAACAGAGCGAATCCCCATGTGCCGTGAGATCAAACAAGTTGTAGACATGCCGGAGCAACATCTGGAAGCTAATCTCCTACGCTCAACTGAGATTTCGGGGGACGTGGAACCGGATGGCTTCTTTTGAGATTGACAACGTATGTTTTACGTGAGTGTGGAGCCGATAGCGCGGCTAGAGGAATGCGGCTCAGTGGGACGCTAGGACGGGTGGACGGACAACAGGGCGTTCAACGGCAAGCGGCACGAGGCTGCTGGCGCAAGAAGACAGCCGAACGGTGAGATGCGATGGTTTTGGCGGCGGGCCAGACGGCAAGGGCAGCGGTGACAGTGGTGACAGTGGTGAGGCTGAGGAGGATGCAGGCTTTGTGCACAGTGACGGTGACGGTGAGTGACGAGTGCGGCGTTGCGGGCAGGCGCAACACGAACGTCGGCGCCTTCCCCGATCGGGCCCCTCCCACGACTCACGGCCTGTCTGTTGAGCGCACAGCTAAAGCACCCCTGTCGCCCTTCGCTTTCCGGCTGCTCTTCCAACAAGCTTGGCTCCGCCCTCCTCCCGGCCTCTCCGCGGAACTCAAGCAAATTGTATAGTGTGACTCCGATTCACTGCAGGTGCAACGTGGTGCTGCTGCTTTCTTCACGGACATCTCGGGCATGCCGCGCACGACATGGCTTTTTGAGCATCACGCCGGCCGGTGAGGGGCAACGCCAGCGTAACCCGTTGTGCGCAGCGCACGGGGGCCTGGCAAGGAGGCAGCTCTTGCTCAAAAGCCACAGTGCGTAGCCTCGCGCAAGCCTGCCCCACGTCAGCCAAGCTGCTGCAGATGATTGCTAAACTTCGATGGCCATTAAATAAGACCCGTCCGCTCCCGCTGCCATCGTGTTCCCTTGACCAGAGACCTGCTCTCCATTGTGCCAAACATGACCGCTACCACGTCGGCCTGGGGCTTGCTCGCCCTTGCTGCCTCTGCCGCCGGCCTCTATGTCAGTGGCAATGTGACCGCGCCCTGCGACTCTCCCCTGTACTGCCACGGCGAGCTCCTCAAAGCCATTCAGCTCGCCGCGCCGTTCTCCGACTCCAAGACCTTTGTCGACCTGTGCGTCTCTTTGAGAGCCTCTTTGTCGTATTTCGTTTGTTGACTTCCGCATAGGCCAACCCTCAAACCTTTGGACGAAGTCGTGGCCGCTTTCAATAATCTATCACAACCAATCAGCAACAATAGCGCCCTTCAAACGTTCCTCGCCACCTACTTCGGAGAGGCAGGCGCCGAGCTCGAAGCGGTGCCTCCGGACGACCTTTCCGTCAATGCCACCTTCTTGGGCTCTGTAGCCGATCCGGATATCCACGACTTCGTTAGCCAAGTGATAGACATTTGGCCGGACCTCACCCGCAAATATGTGGGCGCAAGCAACTGCACCGGATGCGTCAATTCGTTCATCCCGCTGAACCGCACCTTCGTGGTTGCCGGCGGCCGCTTCCGCGAGGCCTACTACTGGGACTCGTTCTGGATCCTGGAGGGCCTGCTGCGCACGCAGGGATCCTTCACCGAGATTGCAGGCAACATCATCGAGAATTTCCTCGATCTCGTTGAGACCATTGGCTTCGTCCCAAACGGCGCACGCGTGTACTATCTGAACAGATCCCAGCCGCCTCTGCTCGCGCTGATGGTCAAGACGTATGTCGAGTACACCGGAAACACGACCATTCTGGAACGTGCGATCCCGCTGCTGGAGAAGGAATACGAGTTCTGGACCACCAACCGGACCGTGGAGATCCATAAGGACGACCGCACGTATTCCTTGAACCACTATGCGGTCGAGAACAATCAGCCGCGCCCTGAGTCTTACCTCGAGGACTACCAGACGGCCAACAATGAGTCATACTATGCTGAGGGTGGTATCATCTATCCTGGCACTGATTTGAATGATTCGGCGAAGGCTCTTCTCTACTCAAACCTGGCCAGTGGAGCCGAGTCAGGATGGGACTACTCGTCACGTTGGCTGGCGTACCCGGAAGATGCAGCCGAGGACATTTACTTTCCGCTGCGCAGCCTGAATACCAGGAATGTGGTGCCTGTTGATCTGAACTCAATTTTGTATGGCAACGAGCTCGCCATAGCCGAGTTCTACAACCTGACTGGCAATGACACAGCTGCCGCGCAATGGACCGAGCGTGCTGCGAACAGAAGCGAGGCCATGTACGATTTGATGTGGAACGAGACTGAGTTCGTCTACTTTGACTACAACCTGACATCAGGGGGCCAGAACGTCTATATCGTTGCGGATAACGGCTCAACTACTGCCGAGACATCCGGATCAGATGCGCCAGGAGGCGAGCAGCTCTCATTCTCGCCGGCACAGTACTACCCATTCTGGACTGGAGCGGCTCCGTCATCGCTCAAGGATAACCCCCTCGCGGTGCGGAAGGCGTACTCGCATGTGATCCAGTTGCTCGAGCAGAACCCCGGCGGGCTCGCTGCTACAAATCTGGTCACAGGAGAGCAGTGGGATCAGCCCAACGTGTGGCCGCCGCTTCAGTACATCCTGATGAAGGGCCTGCTCAACGTTCCGCCTACTTTTGGCGAGGACGACGAGGAGTACATCTGGACGCAGGAAACGGCGCTCGAAATAGCGCAGAGGTACCTCGCATCTTCCTTCTGCACGTGGCGTGCAACTGGGGGCTCAACGCCGAACTACCCGAAGATTGCCGGGGCCGAGGGCAATGGCATTATGTTCGAGAAGTACTCGGACGAGGACATCAATGCAGCGGGCGGCGGCGGCGAGTACGAGGTCGTAGAAGGGTTTGGATGGAGCAACGGAGTGCTGATCTGGGCGGCGGACGTGTTTGGGCAGAAGCTGCAGGTGCCAGACTGCGGTAACATCACGGCGGCGGAGACCACCGACGATAGCGCGAGCGTCAAGCGCAGGGCTCGCAGCAGCTCCATGCGGATCAGCAAGAGGGACCTGCAGTGGGTGAAGAGTTTTCGTAGGGCCAATTAATCGGCGGGCGGATCGCGGTCTATAGCAGTGCTTAATACGAGACTGAGGAGTGCAAATTGTAGGACGGCAGTAACTCGGGTGCCTTTTTTAGAGCGTGGCTTTATGCGGCTGCGGCCACCTTCCGACGCCCGACGGGCTCCTTCACGGCCACGCGATGAAACGCTGCGGCTGGGCTGGGTGTTCCAGCGTCTTTGACGACGCCCCAAGCAGGTCGCTGCGGATGACGTGTAGGGCGACCCGGCAGCGAGGTGGTAATTAAGGAACTGACTCCGGTCCCGGGCGCAGGCAAGATCCCTCCCGGGATGCGGGCGTAACGGGCGGCCGGCGCGCTGGCATTGCTGTGCAGTTGGGCGTTCGCAGCGCGAGCGTCCTAGCGTTTGAGCAGTCCGCGGGCAGTTCGCAGCGTGTGGCTTGAGGCGACGGGCCGTCGTTGCTGGGCCCACTCGGGCAGGCCCTGCAGGCTCGCTCTCTGGAGAATTTTGGCTGTGTGAATGGCGATCGTCAGGGACCTCGGGCCCCTGGTGGCTGCCGAACGGCGTCATTGGGCGGCGACGGTGCAGAGATGACGCGGGGTGTTGGGATGGGCGGCGGTGTAGCTGGAGATGCCAGTGGCCGTGCCTTGGGGCCTTGGGTTCTTGGGCGCGCCTGCGCAGGGTCTGTCCTGGCGCCGGCGCTGCCTGCAAAGGCTGCTCCAAGCTCCCCGCGCCCTCGAAACACTCAGAGCCCCGGGGAAACACCAGCGCTGTCTTTTCCTCGTGCTCTTCGCTCCTTCCGCTGCTCAAGTGCACAGCGGCATGCGACCTGCCTCCCGCACGCCTGCCGCCCGTCTGTCTGTCTGCGTGCACGAAGCGCAAGCATCCGCCTGTTCCCCCATCCAGCCGCGCCGCTTTTAGGGGTCCAGTCTCGCCCAAAGCCGCCCGCGTGCCCCGTGCCTCCCACCTCCTGCGCGCCCTACATCCCACCAGCCCGCGAACGACAGGCTCAGAGGCCGAGCCCGCTGCGAGTCCCTCCTCGCCCAGCCCAGACGCGAACGGCCCGCCGCCCTCGCGACCGCCCTGCCCGGGAGCCTGCGTCGAGCCGAAGCGCAACCTGTCCCAGCCGCGCTTGATATCGTGTCATGCCTCAGCTCTGCCTCGTCCAACCCACTATCGCGCCGCAGCCATGAACCAGATCGCTCAACACTCCGACGGCCGCCCCCTTGCGAGCCGCAGCCAGGCCAAATCCGCTCCGCCTGTGCCTGACTCAGCAATCCAGGGCCTCAAGGACCTCCGTTTGGAGGAGAAGGACCGCCTCGAAGACCTGCCTCAAATGCGCTCCAATCGCCCAGAGACTCCACGTCGCTCGACCGACCCCTCGCCCTCCCCGCTGCTCCCTGCCCACACGTCGCCGCAGATGAGGAACCGCTCGCCGTATGCCAGGCCTCACCCGCGCTCCACCTCGCTGAGCGCCCCCATCATGACCCGCGCTCACTCGTCGCCAACCCCCATGAGCCCTACGAGCCATCTGGGCATCCCCAGACCGTCGAGCCCCATGCGCTCGCCCGCTCGCGTCCGCGCCTCCCTGAAGTTCGACGAGTCATACCCCCTGTCCAGCGCTTCGAGCGTTTCCGACATTGGCATTATCTCGGAGGAGCAGGAGCTGAGCGTTGCTCCCCGTCGCTCCCTGGACAGCTCGACGTCCCTCACCATGCACGCCGGCAATGGGTTTGGGCGCCAACGACGCAGGCCCATGTCTCCGCTGCACAGCTCGAGCTCGCCCGTCACTGGCAGCACTCCCTCGACGCCTTCGCAGCCGTCTCCGACCCTCTCGGCTACCAAATTCAACGAGCCGTTCCCTGCCAACGTCAATGTCAACTACCCGAGCTCATACTCTTCTTCGTCCATGCCGTCGACGCCGACTTCAGTGCGTTCGCGCAGCCCGAGTATTTCCAGCCTGGAGACGATTGAGGACTCGCCCGACGCCGAAGAGGCGGCCACTGAGGCCGACAAGATTGCCAAGATGGAAGCTGCCGCCAAAGCCGCGGAGCGTGGCAGCGAGGGTATCAGGCGGAGCAGCCTCGACGTCCCTCGCGCCCGGCCCATGGGTTTCAGCATGAACAGCCGAGACAAGAGAAAGCGTTGGAGTGTCTGCGGTGCCGAGAAGAGGGGCGACCTCGACCTTGAGACCATCTGGGAGGACTAATGGCAGAGCACCCACGACCAGACCTGAGATGAACCCAAGGATCTCAAAACGACTGTACAGACCTCGCACAGCGACAGTCTGGTATGACAAAAGACCAAAAAAAAAAGTGTAACGATAACCCGATTGGGCATCGAAGCGAAGCGAAGCGAAGTTGGCATTGTACTACATGCATTGCGCATTGGCCCGCGCCTCGGAGTTTATGGGAGGTCCATGATCAGTTTTCCTGTCTCTTTCTTCTTCCTTTTTCCCTTTATTCTGTATCACGGCGTTGACGTTTACGGCACTTTGACGGGCGTTTTCTGATTTCGTCTGGTGGACAACCTCCGAGCGACAAGACAGTACATGAGAGCCATGATACCCAGTCATTGTATATCCTTTTATCAGTCTGCTCTCACGCGCTCAAAGCGACTGGGGCTATGTAGTTTTGCAGATGGAACTTAGTCAATGCTATTAGACGAATGCTACGAAATGCGAGCATCATTCAGCGTACATGCTCCATGCCCGATGGTTTCTATAAATATCCGTGTCTGTGGCTGTGGCGAGCGTCCCCCCATTGCTGTGCGCATTGACGATAAGCTTAAACTCAGGGTGTGTGGCAGACGGCTGCGGTCGCGTTGCGATTGGAAGGAGGTGCGATGCACTTCGTAATCCGCTACCCACACTGAAACCCCCTGGCCCGGACAGCTTTTGCTGCTTACAGCCGCCATTGGATCCCTTTTGAGAGGCGTTCCCCCCGATTGGAGCTCTGCTGGACGGGGAAGGTCCAGGCGGAATTGGTCTCCACCGTAGATGATGTAAGGCAAAATAGTGGGATGGCGGGGCAGTGACGACCGAGCAGCTGCAGCTTCCAGCACCGCCGTCACCCTACCTCTCCCTCCTCACGCCTCGCACGCCAACATGCCAATCAACTTCGCCGTCATCGGCACGGGCTGGATCACCGACTCGTTCATCCAGTCCGCCCACGCCAGCGGCGGCTGGAAGCTCGTCGCTGTCTACTCACGCAGCGCCGACACGGCCGCCGCCTTCGCGTCCAAACACGGTGTCAGCGCCACCCACACGTCTCTCGACTCCCTCGCCGCCGCCGCCGACGTGCACGCCGTCTACATCGCCTCGCCCAACTCGTTGCACCACGCGCAGGCCAAGGCCGTCCTCGCGGCGGGCAAGCACGTCATCCTCGAGAAGCCGGCGACCTCAACGGTCGCCGAGTTCGAGGAGCTGCACGCGTTGGCGGCCGCCAAGGGCGTGTTCCTAATCGAGGCGAACCGGCACATCCAGGAGCGCAACTTCAAGGTGCTGCAGGACGCGCTGCCGCGGCTGGGCGGCGTCTACGGCGCGAGCCTGAACTACGCGAGCTACTCGAGCCGCTACAACGCCGTGTTAGCGGGCGAGACGCCCAACATCTTCAGCCTGGAGCTGTCGGGCGGCTCGCTGGTCGACCTGGGCGTGTATCCGATCGCCGCGGCCGTGGCGCTGTTCGGGAAGCCCAAGGCGCAGGCGTACAGTCCGGTGTTTATCAGGACGGGGGCGGATGGAGGTGGGTTCGTGACGCTGCAGTATGAGGGGTTTGCGGTGAGTGTGAATCAGAGCAAGGTGTACACGTCGGCGGCGCCGAGCGAGGTGTATGGGGAGAAGGGCACGTTGGTTGTGAATGGGGTGGCGGATATTGAGAGCGTGGTGTTCGTGGATGCGAAGAAGAAGGAGAGGACGGAGTTGGCGGGGGAGAAGGCAAAGCTGAATTTGCAGGAGGAGGCGCAGGAGTTTGCGAGGATCATCGAAGAGAAGGATGCGGCGGCGGCGAAGAAACTGGAGGAGATGAGCCGGATTGTGATTGGGATCACGACGGATTTGAGGAGCCAAAATGGGATCGTGTTCGGCGTGGAGAAGAAGTGAGAGCCACAGTGGGTCGCAAAAGAAATGGGCTGCTTCAACTACTCATCATCGGGGAGGCATGGTGGAGTCGTGTGGATCAGCACAACATTCCGGCTTGCTTCGGAGTCGGCTTCGAAGTACTCAGTTCGAGCATTTGGCTTCTGCAATCGAAGTCGCACACACCACCTGCAGCATCTGCCCTTGCAGAGATCGAGTCTCGATGTTTGGCCCTCAGATCACGGAACCCTGGAACTCGTCCTCTGCTCATATATAAATCTTATTTACTGGCGCCTGTTTCCCCACACCGGGAACGATTCAGAGGACAAATATATTTGACTATCTCTGTGTTTCTGCCTTGTTTCCTCCTTGGATTTCGAAACGTCAAGAGCTTGCTGCTGTCTTCCTGCCCAACAAGTTGCCCCACATATACAATGCCATGTTGTTCCGGTGTCTCTGAATTCTTTCGAAGTGCCTTCTTACAAGTCTTGCTTTGATGAACCAAGAGGGTGGTTGTATAGCTGATACCACAGGTCTCCGAGGTTACACCAAAGCTGTCCGAAGACATCCTTTCCGCAGCTCCTTGTCAGCTACGAAAGCGAATGATGCCCGAGGTTAACCCGTCCCCTCTTTTTCCTTTTTCCTTATGCTTCAATCGTTTTTGATCCTCCTTCCGTCTCCTTTCTCCAGGTCTCCCAATAACTACACTTTATATATTTCCTCAAATCATTAAATTTTCATAAAAGTTCCTCCGCTTGGTGTAGTTGGTTTATCATTGCTGTTCCGCAAAGTCTGGCGATGACCTGTTAGCTGGAATTCTGGACGCTAAAAGTCCCGTTTTTGGCGAATTAAGGAGGTCTAAGCGCATTAATCCCGGATTCGGGAATTAGCCCCGTAAGGCGCCAGCCCTCCACCACACCGCCCGCGTCCATACCGCGCGTGGCGGCAGGGGTTTAAGGCGGTCAGCCTGTAATTCTCTGTAGTAAGCCCCCCAACTCTATCGCTTCACGCGCTGGCGCCCGCACCGCGCCCCACAAATGCCTGTAGCCACGTAAGCGCACCATCCTGAAAGAGATCAGATAGGTCGGATGGTCGCTAGAATACGACGGTATGGCGTGATTGCTTCCGGGGCCAGCCGCCGCATTGCTGGATACCAAAAGGACGGAAGAGAGCTTCTTGGACGTAGACGTCGCGAAGCCAGTAATAGAAATGCTAGTAATACGACTCGTGCGCCGGCGCAATATGAAACCGGTTTCCGGCGCGCCCGCGGGCGGCATGCCAGCCGCTCACATTCAGAGTGCTCGCGAATAGGATACCGCCCGTTAGTTAACGGGTCGCCAGCATGCAAGAACCTACCTCTCCGCTTACCGCCTGGCAGAAATCTGTCTTCCATCCCTTGAATGAAATATAGCTTGATGGCGGACTTTTGCAAAGATTAAAAGTATATATAAAGACTCTCTAACACTCCTCGCTAGTAAGATACTATAGTTATGTGTTTATTCATTTTAATCAACAAGTCCTCCGCCGATGACGCCGATGACGCTGTTTTACAAGGTCAGCATCGCCGCCTGTCGCTCTTCCAGAGATGCCAAGAGCGATTAACTGGATGGGTCTCCCGTTGGCAGGATCGCCAGCCCCCGTCTTACGCTAGCTATCTTGCGTCCGAGCCATCAAGACACGAGCCGCGGGTGATCTACTATCCGATCGTCTATAATTACTCCAACCAACCTCCCCCATACACATTAAACAACGAGCATCTCACGGAGCTTTCAGTGTCTGAGTTGGATTCAGATAGCTCATCATACCATCACGCTGACGATGATGCTGATGATGATGCCGACGATGATACGCTGGCCGAAGTATAACGTAATAATGCAGCGCGTGAACGAAGCGCATTATACATCATTATGCGGTAAGCTATTACTGAAAGTTTGCTGTGAATAAAGCTCATGCACACCAGATACGTCCTTGTCGGGGAAAGATCGTAGCATCGATGCTCCTCCGACGTCAAATATAAGATGTCATGACGCATTGAAGGCGCCGGCAGCCTTGGTATAATCCATAACGGGGGGCCAGTCATCGATTGGGTGTACTCGAGTACATGCAGATAGGAAGAATATATTACTAGTCACAACACAGTGCGCCATCATCCCGCAGCAGTAAAAGCGAGGCATCGCAGTGCTGCCTAATTTGTTCATGCATCTACTGCCAGAAACGGAAGGGATATGTGCGCCAGCTGCTAGGAAGCTGTAAGGGTAAATGCGCGGTCAGATCTGTCTGCCTGTTCCGCACCTCCACCGATACGGACATGCAACTGATACGGTAGGCAAACGATACTGGTGCTACCCCGCTCAAGATGCTGAGCCAAGGGTTGGTCTGGGGAGTAGGCATATTAACTATATATCACCATAGCCGCCTTTTCCTTCTACCCCTCCAAACCCTCGTTCCACCAAAGGTCGACACTGAACTGGGGCAGCAGGCATTGCAAGGACTCGATCGGCTTAATAAGGCATTTTATGAACGGTAAGTATTCCTACCTCGGGCCTTTATTCCACGCAACCAACCGTCCTCTATTAGGGCGCGCGCTGATTCATTACTTAAGCGCTGCGCAAGCGGACAACGACCCCTTCCAAAAACAATACCCGCGCACCAACCCATATTGCAATATCTCAACATGTGTCGCCAGCTGATGGCAAGGACAAGGATGAGGTGTGGTGATGAGGTCGAATCGCGAGGCATTCAGATCCCGTGTGAAGACAACTGCGGAAAATTCGAGCCTGAGTGGAACATGGGGACTACCACTAAGAGGGAGCCATGCGATGATTGTATTGCCGCGGGCAGATGGGCTAAAGATGAGAACGGGAAATGGGTTAAGACAGCCTAAGTAGTCGATCAATGCACAAGAGGTTTGCATGGTGCTGAGAAGCGACCGCGACCTCTCATCGGTCGATCGTGTTCACGTGACTCTTGTTATGTCATCCAGACCCCGCGTCCGGTCGCAAAGCCGCGCCGCGTCGCACCGCATCTTCCACTCCACGAACAACAAACGACTCCCACACGATGAAAACATTGACCCTACCAACTGGGTGCCAACTCCTCGGCTGGGGCGGGGCAGGCTACGTCTGTAAAGTCACCGACACGATCGCTCTCAAACGCTCCATTACCGCTCAAGACGCAGGCATGAAGAATGAGCACTTGGTTTTCGACCTGCTTGAGCAGCAGAACTCACCATGCCCTAATATCGTCCGCAGTTTTCTCAGGCTCCCAGATCTGAATTTCGTTCAACTTCTTCCAGGAGGCACCCTTGAAGCACGGCTGCAGTCAAAGCAGGTCCGAGACCCGAGCACCCAGCGAGTCGCGAACGTCACGGTCAAGGAACCTCACCACCTTGTTGTTAGGTGGATGGCTGAGCTATCGGATGCCGCTGCGTGGCTAGAGTCCCTTGGGCTCGCCCACGGAGATATACGACCCTCGAATCTACTTCTCGACTCCAAAGACCACCTGAAATTGAGCGATTTTGACAACACTGCGCGAGTAGGTGAAGAAGTCGACGTAGGCACGGCGCCGTACGCGAGGATACTAGGTCCCGAGGCAGGTACTGACTGCGGCACTTTCGGCACCCTTGGACCTCGCACCGAGCAGTTCGCAATCGGATCCGTCTACTACTACTTGACTCGGGGTTACGAACCCTACGACAATGAACGTTTCGGAAAATACCACGGGCGCACCGTTGTGGACATGTTACAGAATATGGAGTTTCCAAAACTCGAGGATGGAAGCGAAGACGATGCTATCATCAAGCAATGCTGGCACCACAGGTTTGGATCGATTCATGATCTTGCACAGACGATGGCTTCTTTGAACAATGGGCAGGAGAAAGGAGCTGAGTCCATCCCTCAGGATGTGTTCCAGAAATCACAAGAAGAATGTCGTCGAATGGTACAGGATGGCCAGTTGACACTCTGGGGCATGGCTTAGATCAGCTGTGAAAGTAACACGTTCTCAACATTTGCGGGGTCGTGCCAGACTCGAGGCCAAGGCTATGTGAGATGAGATAGTATGCACCTCTGCCCCTTCTTGTACCACTGGTCTTAATGGTGGGTGTACAAAGCGTTGTTGGAAGATTGATGACTGATGCTGACCTGGCCGCGCCCCTCGTGATCGACCGTAGAGCCGCATTTGACGTCTTTGTGGCCCTTGCCGATGCCGGCGCGTAGCCCGCTCAGGTATGCGCTGTAATGGGTGTGCCTAGCCCATCCCGGCGCCTAGTGATGGTTGTTATGCAGGTGCCGTGGCCGCAGGGCTGGCCATACTGCGTCCGGGCAGCTGCATGGACTTGGCTGGTGAAAGCTGAGAGCAGCACTCGTTGTCTTCCTCGCTGGGCTGCGATGACACTAACGATAATGCAGACAACTCTTGTCCATGTGCGATACACCTTGCGACAATCGACGATTGGGCTGATTCTGTCCATCCACTCCCCTCCCTCTCCCTTCTTCTGCGCCTTTACAAGGAAAATTGCTCGAGTATGAATTACATTCGATGTGACGATTTTACTAATTCTCACCCGCCCTCCACTCACTTGTATAAAAGAAAGAAGAAAACCTTTAGTTGTGCGACCTGCAAGCCCAAGATTTACGGACCGGGTACTTCCTCAACATACAAGGGCATTTTCCTGGCAACCTTTTTCCTTCGTTGCTCCTCAGACTGCGGTTTGAATGGGGTTCCATGCTCTTGCGGTGGATGCATGCCTTCCTTGTAAAACGCAACCAACACACAGGCAGCCATCTGCGTATTGAAGGATACTTCTCTTAGAGCATAATCCTTCTCATGCCCGGCCTTGGGAACTCCGTGGTCCCCTCCAATTTCCTTCCATATAGAAGATAAGTGTTGTAAGGCCAGCAGCTCGTCGAAGATAAGGGTGTCACTACCGGGACCTAGGCGATGGTAGACCAAGCGGCTGATCCAGTGTGCCCGGTCTGTGGGCTTGACTTCCCAGGGGCCTTTCTTGTTCGTCCTCCGCTCGCTTCTCTTATTATTAGCCTGCTTACCTTCCGGATCTTTGAGAAACATATCCATGCACTTCCACCTAATGTGCAGGTACCTGTCCTTGTTGTTCTTCAAGATGGCGTAGCAGATGGTCGATAGCTCTATGAAGTAAGTGTCGTGAGCAAGGGGTTGCCAGGTCCACGTGGTTCTCAGCCACAACACGACGTCGCAGAACCGGGTGAACTGACTCTCGCTAAACAAACGGCGATTACGTCCTTTTGGGTCGAAGACAGAGGAAGGAGCAACGATGAAATCCGACATGAACCGTGAAATGGCAGATACAGGGTTTAGCTGGTATACTTTGACGTCGAGTTCACCTGCGGCTGCGACCACATTGTCGTATTCCTCCGTGCCATGCCTCATTCCAAACAAGGACTCGCGTGGACAGACACCGTCATCGGGCTCCGTATCAGAGACAGCTTCGTCGGCCTTGCGCTTGGGATGGCGACTTTGCTGTGGGCCGCATCCAGGATGGCCATCCTCCTGAGTAACTTCCGGAGCTTGTCTATTCTTCTGTTGTCGCTTTTCAGTCACCTCGTCTCTGGGCCGCTCGTCTTCAAAATGAACAGTCCGCCGCGATTTCTCTTCGAGCTGAACAGCCGGTCGTGATTCATCTTCTTCTCCATCTTCCGAGCAGGATGGCGTTTCGGTGTCAGGTATTGAAGATGGGTTAGCCGGCTTGGGCAGGTTTCCAAAATCTGG
Source organism: Neofusicoccum laricinum (assembly GCA_029906385.1). Lineage (NCBI taxonomy): Eukaryota > Fungi > Ascomycota > Dothideomycetes > Botryosphaeriales > Botryosphaeriaceae > Neofusicoccum > Neofusicoccum laricinum. Next base: position 838,314 of record CP123727.1, read on the forward strand.
ATGTTGAGGGATTTCGGTGGCGAGAGAAGTTTCCTCACAGTTTCGGCGCGTCAGTTGGACAGCTTCGTTATACGAGGGCGGACATTCTTCGACGAGCGGATTCCAGTTGACCGGCAACGTATCTTCTTCGAAGATGTGGTAGCCAATCCATTCGTCTTTCACTACTTTGCGTCCGCTGAAGGTGGACTTCCACTTGACTGAGGGTGATCGAGCGGTGTCGCTGCGCAGTCTTTGAAAGAAATTTGACACCACGTCCTCGCTTTTCGGCGTCCGAGCGAGATAGACTTCAAAACTCATTGCCTGAGACAGAGACTTTAGGCTCAAAAGCAGCCCGCGAGCATGCTGACTCAGAGGTTTCTGAAAGTCTGGTTTGGGCATGAAAACATTGCCTGGCGCCTTGAGCGAGAAATGACAACGAATGAATTCCTTGCCCTCTTCTACGCCTGCCTTCCTGAGCTGCGGGTTTAGTGGCGGAACGAAGACGTCGTAAGAGGAGTCCAACGTGGTATTGCGCGTAGTCAAGGCATCCATCGTGATAACCAGATAAATGTCACAAACTCCCTTCGATGCAGTGTTGATCCTAAGCGGCAAGTGGATGGCGAGCATGGCATCGTCAATCGCATCGGCGTAGCCAAGAGCGAGGAAGCACTGGGGAGTGTGCGTGCTGCCTTCAGGAGGAAATTTTCCAAGGATACGCTCTTTCTTCGTTCGAGGGTCCTGCCACCTTACAAGAAAAGTGCTAGCGTGGTTCCATCTCACTTCTGGGTCCGTCTTCAAAGCACGGAAACGCTCGGATGCGCTGGCAGGTGTAAAAGCGACGTGGTCATTCATCTATTCATTCAAATGACCAATTAACTAAGTCCAATGTAGCTCATTATAAAGGAATGATTAACCCCTAGCCGCGACCGCGGTAGGAATCCCACCCTCCCAGGCTTTCTGAACGAAATGCTCAAGAGCAGCCTTGGCTCAGCTGTACACGCTCGTTGCCGCTTCATCCGGCCCACCAGTCCTATCCCGCGAATACGAATTGGCAGGGAGGGTGTGATAGGCAAACGTCAGACCTCGCCCGTCTGCGCGGCGAGAGAAGACAAGGAGGCGGGTAGAAGACGGCTAGTCCAGACGCCTAACCTTATCCAATCTGCGCAACACAGAGGGGGGAGCTGGCGCAGAAGAAGGGTGTAATGGGCAAACGCCAGACCTCCCCCGTCTGCGCGGCGAGAGAAGACAAGGAGGCGGGTAGAAGACGGCTAGTCCAGACGCCTAACCTTATCCAATCTGCGCAACACAGAGGGGGGAGCTAGTGTGGAAGAAGAAGGGTGTGTTCGTAAAAGAAAAAGAAAAGAGAACGAAAATAAAAGACGTACAACGGGAGAGGCCCAAAAAACGTCGTGAGGGTTGGCGTTGTAACGAGAGAACTGGGTCGGAGGATGCACAGACGATGCAACCGCGGAACGGGGCGACCGCTTCTTAAGTGCCGTAAAACCGGTGGCGGGAAACGGCTTGGCTGGACCGATACGAGCCACGTGATGTTGCACGGTCCACGTGATGTACGCGGGCCGTGTCGGATGCGTGGGACGGGATCCTAAGTATTCTGTGGGGAAGGATTCTTGTTGGAAAGGAAGTCAGGAAGTGCGGGAAGAACTGGCGGAGCTGTTACTGCTTATGTGCTGGTCTTGCGCAGGTATACCCCGCCCGCTTAACCTCGTGGTTGAGAGAGCTTGCTTGGCCGGAGCCGCAGTGTGATAGGTCTGCCGCACTGTCCATGTAGCGCGTACGCGCCCGGGTCAAACGCGGCGGCTTGGCTAGTCGTCATTGCCATTCCACACGCATGGAAACGCGCAGGATCGCACCACTCGAGCTATGGTGGAACGGCAAAACAGCAGCCCAAGCAGCACTGGAAAGCTAACATCCATTACAATTTAAGTTCGCAGGACCTGTGCGGGTCATGAGCATCGACTCAGCGTGCGAGATACACGCACAGTCCCCATCCACGACAACAAGCCTCGCACCGCTCGCTGTCCCGGTGCATGGCGTTAGGGACGACGGGCCGAACACTAGTAGCGGTGCACGACCTCTCAACCCCTGCCTTGTAAACCTAGTAAAACTTGGGTTTCACGGTCCAAGCGTGCAAACCCTTGCACCACCGCCTCAACTAAAAATATGTAGCCATACGGCTTCTCCTGTCAAGCCCCACAGCTGGACGGCTTTACTTGTTGGTTATGATTCTGCTGCCCCCTTTACTAGCCTCCATGCTCCAGAGAAGGGGTTGTCGAAAATGACGTGTGGAGCGCTCCCATACCGCATCTCTCACGCGCGGGTTCCCCCGTCCACAGCGAAGCTTTCAGTACCACAGTCATAGTTTCATTGGCCCAACTCTACAAAGCGAGGATACCCCATCCTGCAGGTAAATGATTTCATCCATTATGCTCCTCTGTCTTTCCTCACTCCTCCTCGTCGAACTCTGTCTGAAAGGGAAGGAAAAATAGCCCTTTTGGGGCTTGCTCGGAGTCCATCATTCCGTAGTAGTATAAGGCATTGTAGTGCTACATAATGTGCTTGTGTATCTGCTACTAGAAACTACGGAAGATCTCGCTGCCAGAAAGCTATAAGGATAGATGCATGCATTCCTTCTCTCGTCGTCGTTGGGCTCTATCATCATCCCGCTGTGGGCCGCCATGGAATTCTGGCCGAAGGACACTCGACTGCGCCTTCAGGACCACGGGCCTGCGCCCGTCCACGACCAGGTCCTTCTTCACCTTTCCGAACGTAAGCGAGACATTCATGGGCTTGTTGCCAGCTTGAGAAAATTCGAACACTGTGTCTCCCCGTGACACCAATACATGAAGCAAGGGAACCCAGAATCTTTGCACGGACAGCTCTTAGTCGCGCATATATTTTTGCAGGAACAGCCTAGCTGGCCCCCCTTCATTGACCGCACTGCAGCCTCGAATTTTTGCAGAAGACCCTCACTTGTCTCGCCTCCGTTTATGAAACGCTCGGGCTTCTCTCTCATCATGCGCTCGAGCTCGAACAAGATTTCGGGCAGCTGGTTAGGAACGGTCTCGTTCGTGACGTTAGGGTGCTGTATGATCCAGCTCATAGTCTCCATCGTGTCCAAAATCCTCTTCTCGTCCCAGAACATGCCGCCGTGCATTAGGCAATCTTGGACTGTTATCGGTGCGTGTGGTGTTGCGCATCCGGGAGGCATTACCAGTAGATCACCTGGGTCTAGAACAATAACCCGCGTCTTCTCACGTGGAGGGATCCACTCGTTGCCTTGCTCCTCGAACTCAATCCTCTCTTCAACGGTCAGGTCGGTAAAAATCGGCCATGCCTTCCGGCCGGACACGACTTGGACCCAGGTGCCTGTTAGGATGTCAACGTGGGGCCCTGAAACTGCCCCACGGGAGGCGTAGAGGAGGAAGCGGGAGCAGGAGGCGAGATCAGAGTACCGTGTAATAACCCTCTTCCCAGCAGAGGAGTCCTCGGGTGTCACAGCCGACTCGATGCGGGCGTCTAGGGTTGAGAGGAGTTGGAACCTTGATGCGCGGAGGAATTGTGGTTCGGGAAGCGCTAGAAAGTCGCGCAAGTTGAGGAGGTTCAAGGGCGGGTTTGCGTTGTCGAGCTCTTTACTAGAGCTCGCGAGTAGAGAGCTCGCTACGTCCTCAAACTTCATACTGCGCACCGAGGTGCCTGTGGCCGGCAAGGCTGGGTCTTGCACGTCGAAATGGATCCTACTATAGCGGTCTTTTAGACGCTCCTTGAATTCGGTCGAGGCAGTCTCGTAGTGGCATGGGTTGCTACGTACGAGTACCGGCTTGACAAGTGGTACACCGTCCACAAGCATCTGTTGGAGCCCGCCCATGGTAGTGCACAGGACTTCCGCCGACTCCATCGAACAGGTACTGTGGCCGGCTGCGTCAGGTGGGATCTGGCATTCTTTAGCCCATGTGGGCTCCTCGATTAGGTTTAGAGCAAGAATCAGCATTCGCTCCCACCTGGTCCCCTTCATTGCATCGCCCAAAGTCGCAAGGCAGCGAGACATTTCTTGAACCAGCAGCCTTAGCTCACATCTATGTGTCTGCATTGTAGTGTCGTAGTCAGGTTCAAAGCTGGACGGCAATGAGCCAGACGGTTCGGGCGCCGATATATGCAACGATGGAGTGTTGCCAGCCTCGAATGATTGGTTTTGGGAGACGCTTGCGAATTGCGCGGCTGTCATCACCCCGCTACTTGTCAACATTTGGCCCCTCTCGTGTGTCCGCGATTCCTGGGACCTTTCCTGATCGTAGGAGCGACCTGTTCACCGGTAAGCTGCGTCACCAGAATCACGAGCGGAACGTCGCACCTGGTTGATATGGTCGTCGCATGTGAGTTGCATGGTCGTTTTCTAAGATGTCCGAAGAAATGTGAGAATGCGGGTCAACAGACGCAGTTGAGCGTTCGTCGACTTCATGGTTCTGGTGTTGATGTGCTTTTGCAGCGCACCATGTCAGCGCCACTGGTTTACATGTAGTTCAGGTGGCATTATTACCTAGGGTAATGGCATCGGCTATTACAAGGTGGTCTGCCTTTGGACCCAAAAGCGTTTCAAGGTTCTTGTCTCTGCAGAGCACACTCGCGACCTGTGGTAGGCAGGGCGGATGTGGGCTCTTCTGTTTCCACCACTCTCGCATGCGCGATAGGAAACTGTCCCGGTCTGGATTATAGAGAGCATGAGGCGCCATCGAGATAGCGCATAGCACGAACGCCTCGATGCCTATTCCATAGTAGACGTCGCTGAGGAGCGACCGTGTGTTCCTGCGCGAATTCGTTGCCGTTTTCCCTAACTTCTGGTCGGAGCCGGCGTCCTTGAGCCTTTTTATATGCCTTTCGAAATTATTCAGCTGTGGTTTGCTGATGCTGCGGTATTCGAAAAGGTGCGACATGCCCTCCTCTAGCTTCTTGAATGTAGCCTCAGACATGGCGAGTCACCGAGGACGACGCGAGGGGGAATAGCAAGCTCAGGCGATTGCGGAAGGTAGGAAGGATACGTGACGGCTAGATCTGGGATCAGTCGGTTCGTAGTTGCGTCGTGATCGGTCGCGTCGATAGGTCGGGAGGTGTCTGGTCGCGTGAGGTCGGGTTTGATTAGGTCTGGTTGCATAAGGTCGGGTTTGATCACGTCTGATCGCGTGAGATCGCATCAATGTTGAGCTATACCTACCTAGGTTAGCGGTCCGACCCACATAACAGCGGGAGCAGCCAGGCACATTCCAGGATGTAGGCTTACTGAGAAGCCCGCAGCCCAAACTTAAACAACGAGAAGTAGAATAGCTGGACCACCAACAAGCAGGATCCTACCCGTTCTATTTTCAAGCTGGTCTCTTCAGTGCACATAGCTATATTAGAACAGAACATAGCAGCCATAGCAGACGTATTTAAGGTCAGAAACGGCTCTCTATTATGCCTTCACACTATAACACTCCTCTCTTTCAGACCATCCGTGAGCGCTGAGCACAGCTCCTCCAGGTCTTTTCCCAACTGGGTCGACCATTTGTGCCACAAAAAACTTACCGCCCTATACATACTCCGCCGCCATGTATAGAGCGAGAGAAACGACTTAGAGAGCCCCAATCACCCTACAGCGACAGTAAGAGTGAAGTTAGTGCTCAATTTGAAAAGTTAATTTTCTTACGTACGTGTAACTACCTTAATAACTTAAATTTAACCACATACTAAGCTAGCTCATTTAACTCCAAGTAAGAATGATCAACTAGCTACGAAGATCGAGTGTTTAAGTCTTCGACTTCATCCATTAGTTGATATCCCAATTGGATGCCCACACCCGCGCTTTTCAAAGACGTTGCTTGAATTTTGGCTTCTGGACGAAGCTGAAATAGATAGCATGACATTTTTTTTTATTCACGGTCAGAACCAGATATGTTTACCTGTCTGTATCCTCATCGTTTGAATTGGTACGATGAAGCATTCCAGAAAATGGACGACTCGAGAATATTGTTTATGAAAAGAAGAGAATTTGGTATCTTTATAGGGTTACAAGTGCATATTGAATAAGCAGAACGAAGTATTTTCCCTAAATAGAGAAATTGATCAATCCTATAACTGAAGTTTCAGACGTGGCCAGCATGAAAGCAGCGGTTAAGGCAAAAAGCTTTACGTACTTTATCGTTAACCGACCAGACCTATGCACTGTAATTTGAGAATAGCCGCCAGCATCTAAATTTAGCCGTTTCTAATTTGAAAGCGAGACCCACTTGCTACCGGCAGCTTTCTACCGCCGGGCAGTGCGTTAGCTTTCCACCGCCGGACAGGACGCCAGCCTTCTGCCACTGGGCAGTGCTTCCTGCCGCCGGGAAGTATGTCAGCTCCCTGAAATGCATGATCTCGCTTGCATGTGACTTCCTGAGCATTTAATAAATCCTGTGATTTGTTAATACTGCAACGCCAACAATCTTCGCAATGCCGGCTACAAAGCACTTCACATTTCAGTCCAAAATCGATTATATGCAGCTTAAACCATCTCCAATATACCCTCTACCCGTCGGACCGCCGCATCCTCGTTTCCCAAAGACAATACTACATTTCTGGCTTCTTAACGAGGCGGATATCGATGATATGGCGCGCTACTACTCCCAATCCGAGCCAGATGAAAACACTCCCCTGTACCCACATCCTATGAATTGGGACGAGCAAGTGTTCAAACGAATGAATGACTCAATGCGTCTTGTCATGAAAAGAAGAGAGCTGGGACTATTTATTGGGCTGCGTGTAGATATTGGTTGAACTACATTACACTTCGGTTCCGGCCCATTGCTTCAGTGGTTTGCAACATGTGCTTGCCCTACTTGAGTCCAGTCCTCTTGTCTCTTATTTCATTGATGGCTCGAGTGAGGAGTCGGATGGCGGCCCGCCCAGCTACAGACTTGAGAGAAGGAAGCCTCTGTATGCCCAACTTATTTGCCAGTTGATAAAGCACCGCGAGCTGGTCCTGGAAAAAGGCTTCTGAGGACTGCTGGCCGTCGTCCTCGTCTTCAGCTGCTATTCTGGGCCTCTTTTGGGGCGGCAAGCCCGTGAGAGCATGGTCGCGTAGCGATTCCAGCTGGGTTATGATGGCCTCATGTCGTTCGTTTTCAATTGTTAGAAGACCGTCAATGTGGGACAGCATATCTCCTGCTGGAATTAGTCCGATGGTGGAGTGAAGACACGGACGGAGGCTCTTACTCGAAGACATTGTCTCTTCCTGAAAGGACAGTGTGCGTTTTCCAGTGGCCATTTTTCCTTGATGGAGCGGGCGCGGGCTTCTCTGCTTGTTATCGGTAGCGCTGGCAGCATTTTAATAACTGGGTTGCGGATCCTGCTTCCACACCGGCTGGCGTCCGGAAACCAGGCTGCAGCCCTTATCACTGACCCCGGAAACTCTGCCGAGCGCTTAGTTGTCACGGCGCTAAGCGAGGGCGCGAGGGGGACATTGGGGATCTGCAGCCCCGGTGCACATATATGTGAGGCGGAAGGCAGCACGCCCGCTGGTCTTTACCCGCTTTCCCAGATTTTGTATGCCTCCAAAAACCTATCGCTCCCCAACAACCATGGTGGTATGAATCTCAAAGCATTCAGTAATTCGAGAAAGTCTGTACTAATGGTTTCAGACAACTCGCTCGCAAACGAGGTCTTCAGAAGCCCCTGAGAGCTCGATTTGTCTCTCCGACGACGGCAATTACGACGATCAACAAATTCGTGCTCAGTTGTCTGAAATTCCGGTTGGATCGGGAGAGAAGTGCCTTGCAAACGGATACATTCAGATGGGGCTCCTTCAAGCTCCATCACCACCTACAGGGCGCCTTTCGGAACCGTTACCATCCGATCGACCCGAGCCTGAGGATTGCCTGTGCTGCGTGGATCATACGAAGCTGTTCGAAGAGCACAACGAGATGATTGAAGAACACGGAAAGCATATGACACAGCGTGAAGCGGAGATTGATGGTGTTTACGGACACGTGAAAGGGGAACGACGCCAGCTGGACCGGCTACGAGAAGAGTATGAAGAACAAAAATCAGCTCATTCTCAGCTTCTTGAGCAGTATGCCACACATTTTGCTTCCCGGGAGGCTGAAATGGCACGGATGTATGAGAGTCTCAGAGCCGAGCGTGCCGAGTTACGGCAGCACATTCTGAGATCTCTGCAGGAGAAGAAGGCTCACTCGGAGCTGCTGCAGAAGCACGAAGCACAGATGGACGAGACCAAGCGGTTGCTTGGGGACGCCAAGGATCTGAATCAGATGCGGGAGACAGTTGCTCAGCAGATTGATTGCTTGGGGGGGATCTTCCATAGTATGTGGGAATTCGTGGACGCGAGGAGAGGCTCTGCGTGATGGGATGGCTTTAGTAATAATTGAGTACCGTTACACTCTGCCTTGGATGAACACTTGGTGCTATGGTCAGTTCTTGATGTCTAGTCATTACTTGATGGCACGGGAGAGTACGGCGAGGAGCCCTCTAAGCCGGGTTGATGGGCGGTAGGCTGGCGTTTGGGTGGAAGATGCTGCGGGAAGCTCAAATGGACTGGCGGAGGGCGGAGGTGAGGCCAAAATGTCCCTACGGGCCAATGCAGAGGATCGTGGCTGCCGTCTACGGGTGCAACGCCCATACGGGAGCTCACCGGAAGAAGTGGCGCTGAGATAGGGCGAAAACGCCCATGCGGGATGGCCGATCCACCGTACGTGAGCGATCAAGGCGAAAAATCCCGTGCGGGAGAGACGCCCCCAACCGTTTGGCGGCGCAGTTGCTGGATTCCCCCACGGGCCTCACGTCCCTGCGGGTGGGGCTGACCGCGGACCTGGTTCCCGCACGGGCTTCGATGGTGCAGGGCGTTGGGCTGCGTGGGTAACAACGCCCCTGCGGGCTTCGGTCTTACAGGACGCTGGGCTGCGCGGGCACAGGGCCCCTGCGGGCTTCGATCTTGCAGGGCATTTGGTTGCGCGAGTAAACCCCGCATTCGATTGGCACACCACCTGCAGCGCCGATCCCCTGCGGGCTGTATGTCCACGCCCACCGTCGGCCAGAGCAACATCGCTCCGATGGGCGTCTTTACCCCGCGCGCTACGATGTCCACAACCTTCTCTGTGCTTTGCCTATCAGTTGTGCTCGACCATGCGCCACGGCTGTGCGCAGCGCGCGCCGAGCCGCCGCACGGGCACCGGACATCCACGCGCCCATGACCCCTGCCCAGTCGCGTGTCCTAACGTCGGCCTGTCCCCACCACGCGACGACGACGTGCCTGGTCTACCAGGGCAAGGCGCCAAAGACATCGTCCACTCGAAATAGTCATTCAGGGCCCAGCTGACCCTCGGAGAGAAATACTCCCGACTACCACGACTGAGGAAACCCGTTGAAGTGCTGACAAAACTTTTTCTTGGCATTGACATTGACGACAAAGACTTACTCTTCCCCCTTTAGCCCTCGAAAACATCAACCAGCATTCCCTCAGCCCAATCGATTACGCTTTCCTCGTTGGTTTTTTTGACCGCTTCCTTCAATAGTCGCCATTGTTCCAGCAGAGGACCTTTCCAAAGGCCCAAGTCCAGGTCCTGTCCCACAATCTCCATATAGCCTCTTACTCCAGCGAGCTGATCACGCAGTTCAGGTCTCCGCTCGAATGCTTCTCCAATCTGCGGCCATTCTTCAACAAACACGTCCCATTTCCTGAGACTTCTTCTCGAAGTAGACCGGGCGGCACGAGGAGTGGGGCGGCTGTACGGGGAGGTCCTGGCACTGGATTTCCGTGGCCTCCGCTTCGCCTTGCCCGCCGACTTCTTCTTTTGCTCGGAGGCGAAGGCATCCACCATAGTGACATCATCGTCCTCTGACGCGGCAGTGGGGGTCTTGGTGACGGGACGGACGTCGAGTAGCACAACTTCGGCGTCCTCCTTGCCTTCATCGTCGTCTCCAACGGAGTGGATGCCAGCGAGAGCGGTTTCGTCGGATGCGGGGGCTACTGAGGCTGGAGAGGTGAGTCAATGACAGTGAGGCAATCATCATGCGTGGCACTAACCTTTCTCAGGTTGCTTCTCGCCAATCACCTCTTCTACAGCGTCGGTGCAGTAGCTCGAGTCACGCGTCGAAACACCTGCGGAGCTCTCCAAACGGTCGAGTTCGTCGGCCGAAGATGCTGTAGCGGAGCTCTCGTATCCCTCGAAGTCAAAAAGATCCTCGATGCTCAGCAGCGGCCTCGACTCGCTCTGTATGTCGCCGAGGCACTTGAGCAAGGCTCTCTCACTCTCCGTGAGCCCCTCGGTCGACCCTTGCTCGACGGGCTGAGCGGTTTCTTGTCCGGCTTCCGATTCGTGCGATGGCATGCCTTGGTCGGAAGGTCGTATTGGCTGAAGATCCAGCTCATCAGGCGGTAGGGTTTCCATACCTCGGTTGCAAGGGGACTGAACATTGCCGGGGGCCACGTCAGCGCCTCGGTCGCGGGCTGCGGCTTCAGCATGCTTCGTGCACTGGGTCGTTTGGGAGGGCTGCGGAAGGCTCTGCGCGTCATCAAGCGTCGGAGTACCGCGGCAAGAGGAGACTTCAGCGTCCGCAGTCTGTTCCACGAGCGGGCGGTAAAGCTCCTCGCCGAGAGTGAACTCTGGGGTGAGGGCTCCCGAGGTGATGAGGAGAGCAATCTCAGGGGTGAGTGGCAGGTTGTGAGCGTGAAGCACGCCGTTGAGAATGAAGGTCATGATGGTGGCGGAGTTATTGACTGACTGAGAGACAACGGTGTGGGTGGTTATGGGGAGCTGGGAAGCATCGAGAGCTGGGCCGCGTCCCCTCTTTATCTCTTTGGCACGCCCCTCAGGAGGAGATGGCCAAGCCCGAGCATACCTCCGTTTCAGCATGTGGCATGACTATCTTTCCGAGGTGCGGCGTGATACAACCACCATTGGCCCGGAGCTCCTGTACTCCGCCGCACGATAAGCAGCATCCTGGCGGTACCATACCTTCCTGAGGCGAGTAACGCGGCCCAAACCTCCGCATGAGTGGTGCTAACAAGCTTGGACCCTCACCGCAGCTGAGATCAGTGCTCCGACCTGCAACGCCATCACCTGCTTCAAACGAACGTATAATCTTCTTGTTCACCTGCCAGGTCATGGGTCCCATGGCGTCTTCGCTCGCGCTGGCCTCGGTCCCGTTGGGGGGCGATTGGAAGCTTCCAGTTTGTCTATCAGTGTGGAAATTTGTATGAGGCCTCCAATGGGGCGTTGGCACGCTGAGACAAGCCGATCACAGAGCGCGTCACCTAGCCGGCTGGCGGGACCAGCTCTTGATCGTACGAGAGAAGAGTAAGACGGTAACCGTGAATGGTAGCAAAGGCCATTCGTTAATGTAGATGGCCAGCTTCTCGCCTCCTGCCGGCTGGTTGTATCACCGTTGTGCACCGCAGAGAGTAGTGGGAGCACCAGAGTCTATATATGAAGGGGGTTCGCATTGGACCTTACCACTTTATCCGCGTCTGCCAGCACTTTCCATGAGTGACGAGCACCATTGATGAATCGCGGGCCTCATGTGCCCAGTACTCAATCGAAGCCGTGCCCCATGGCTCAGAGGGTACAAGGATCAAGGCCTGCGTGCGTGCGTTGACCTCCGCTCTTGGAGGGGAGATATGGAACCCGACTGTTCTAAACTGAGATAGGCAGCAGCATCCGTATGACGTGGGAATCGAGCAGCCGAGCCCCGGCGGCAACGAGGTATATATATAGCGCCCGTGTCTCCCCCAGAGCTTCTTCCTCCAACTTCCTCGGGCTTGTCTTCCAACCTTCTCCAAGCCTGTCTCAACTTTGCCTAGTCTAGCCCGCTACCTTCCCTTGACCAACAAGCCGTCCAATCCCTGCACTCAGCGTGTACACGAGCCATCATGCCCCGGAGGCAACACCCGTACTCTCGAACTACTTCATCAGCACAAGAGCCGCCGAGGTGGAGATCCAGGAACACACGGAGCAAGTCCCAGTAAGTCATTGGAATTTTGGTTTGTCAGCTTTTACTAACAAGCAGCAGGTTCAGTGGCAAGATAGTCAAAGTACTCGTGGGCACCAAGGCTGTCCCGTTCCACATCCATCAGGGTCTCCTTTCCACCTCTACCTACTTCAGCAACATCATCAACGGTCCGTGGAAAGAGAGTAAAGGTGAGATATCGATCGAGAATGCCCACACCGAAACCTTCGAAGTGTACATCACCTGGGTCTACACGAAGGAGGTAGTTATCCCGGACGAACTCGCCACGGACGACAAATTCACCTTTTTGCACCATGCATACGTCTTTGGGGACTATTTACAAGATCTTGCCTTCAGAGACGCCATCTTGGAAAGCATTGTCATGGTGACTGAGGCGAAAAAAAGCTACCCACACCATCTCGCCGAGTTGGTGTACCAGCAGACGGTGGACACATCTCCTTGGAGACGCCTTTACATCGACCTCTGGCTTTGCTCAGTTGAGGAGGGCGGTGGCACCATCAACCAGGAGTGTGTTGACGTTCAGCATGGAGTAAAAGACTTTTTCATTGATCTTCTATGCCGACAGTCGTCGTCTTTGTGTGAGAAGGAGGAAGCGGAGATGGGGATGGACTTCGTTGAGAAGAGGCGAGGATCGGGCCGCACACGGCGCGTACCACCCCCAACACTTTCTTATCGTCGGTGGCGCATGTAAGGAGCATACGCAGGGTACAGTCATGTGCCAGGCGTATACTGTCATCATGAGGGCAGATGACAATCAGCTATGGGGAATGTGGCGCTGTTTTGGAGCACGAGCTTCTGCGAGTGGAGTGAACCGGTAGCTCAGTCTCTCTTTCAGTCAATTCAATTCATTGTGTAAAGCTAATCTAGTTTCCTGTCCTTATCTCCGCCGACAGCGACCTGATCGCATCCGCGTCTGAACCTTTACCTATAGAGTACATGCAACACGGAAGCGGATAGTCCAAGGAGCATGACACGCCAGACAGCTGACTGCAAGTACGAACTCGCAGCGCTGGTCAACACGAAAGAGGGTGTTGGTGTGGGTGTGGGTGTACTCCCCCATCTCCGGGTCGGGGTGGTCAGGGTGGTGTCCCCGTAGGCGTTCCTAGCACCCGCGAGCTTTGGAGTTGCAAGGCCAGCCAGAGTAGTGACCGCCGGGGTATTTGGCGAAGTGGTACGGTACTTGGAACAGTAATTGCCCGTACCTGTGGGGTTTGGAGTTGCGAGGCCAGCCGGAGTGGAGACGTCTGGGGTATTTGGCGAAGTGGTGTAGTAGTTGGAGCAGTAGTTTCTCGTACTTGTGAGCTTCGGAGTTGCAATACCACCAGGAGTGGCGATGGCTGGGGTATTTGGCAAAATAGTGTAAACAGGACAGAAATTTGCCGTACTCGCGGGCTTCGGAGTTGCAAGGCCATTAGGAGTGGCAATGGCTGGGGTATTTGGCGAAAGGTAGTAGTAGTGATTTGTATTTCCCATGCTCAACCTAGGTGTAGCGTTGAGCTGTACGGTTGTTGTTGGAGTTACGTTTGGAGTGCTCAGTAGGGGGTCGGGCGACGTAAAAATCCATTTATCGACGCGGTTAATTTCGCCCAGACCCTCGCTTGGCACTGCCAGCGCGAGAGTAAAGAGAGTAGCTGCGAGCATTATGTCTGCGAAGTACAATCGTGGGGATGGTCTCGTTCTTATACCCACGAAACGTAGTCGGGGTCGGCATTTACGCAGCCGGCTTTCTGCCATCCCGCTCTTCACCCGATTGTGGGCTGTATGACAACATCCCGCTCGATAGCTTCTGCATAGCATGCAATAAGCTGGACATTTAGTCTATGCACGTAAACGTATAAAAGACATCCCAATCGCCGCTGTAGTGCTCAGCAGATCACTCTTCAATCGATACTGAGCAGGCACTCAGCATACACTTTGAGCTACAAGTCATTTCACAACTTTCGACGTTAGCTATCCAGCATCACAACATGGCAGCACCGAGCAATTCTGGCAGTTCCGGCAAAAATTGGCCTAAGAATGTGTATTCTACCCCGGCGCCGTACAATAGCAAGACCGATAAACCTGATGACCCTTCCTTCTTGAATCCGGATGGAACCGCCGACGAACAAGCTACGAATGAGAGCACTTCCTCCATGGAAATTGACCCGCCAATTTCAGAAGAAGAAAAGATTCAACGAATGGAAGAGCTTGCAATAGGTGCACAGGAGGCTGTACTTCAAATCAGCAAGCAATATCCTAAGATACCCGAGGAAATCTACACGATCTACCTCGAAGGCTATGCAATTTTGGAACTCTACTGGAAGGAAGGCTTAATAGAGAGAGTTAAAGGTGGACTGGAGGGAGTAGACGCCAAAATCCTTGCGTATAATCGGATCAATCAGAGGCCTGATGGAGAAAACAGCTTCCCGCACCACGAAATCATCCAGACTTTCGATATTTACAGCAGTCTATTCAAAAATATGCTAAATGCACCGGAAGGCCGGCGAGAAGAGTTGACACAGAAATTTCTGGACGGTAACAGGATGTTCGTCAGGAACCTTGCACGAAGAGGGATTCGTCTTAAAGACATTGTCACACCGGAAGTCTGGAATGCCATAGCGGCCGTTCTGATGAAATGGGGTAGCCAAGAAGATTTCGAAGAGGCCGTGAGTCACCACTTGCTACCGGACTGGCCTCAATCATCTATCCATGAAGCTGCGGAACCGGTAGTGGAGGGATTCTTCAGGAGTCTGCAGACCAAGGACCTCGACCAAGCAGGACAAGATCTTGAAGCATTGGAGGCCATAAATGAAAAACTGCGAGAGAAAAATTCGAGTATGGGGTATAGGACAGATGACCACATTCTACCTCTCCAGGACTTCTACGAACTGTTGGCCGCCGCAAAGAACAATGAGAGAAAAAGCCCCCCAAGAGACGTCCTGGCACTTCACGCATCGAATGCCAGGGGAAAATTCGAGCTCATGGGACTGAAACGCAATGGAATCCCCTCTCAGTTCTACCCCGGGCCCGAATTTGTGCTGGAACAACGCGATTTCGTCCGCGAGCTGCTGCAGTATCCGAAAGATATCAAGGGAAAAGGGAAAGCAAGCGTACCAGTGACACAGCTGCTTACGGCGCCACCTCAAGCTAGAGGACTTCTGCTACCATCAAATAGTGGCGACTCTAAGGTATAACTTGAAATGCAGAAGTACTTCCAGGATCCGAAAATGGTCGACGACTTTAGAAAATTTCTAAGCTCGAGACAGCTGTAACGGCGGGCCTCTGCCTCTAAGGATCCAAACACCAAAGAGGGCGGTAAGCCGTGTAGGGTTTACCTTGAGTGGGTACAAGATAGGGGTTGAGAACAAGTATAGACGAATACACGTGACTGAGCACTGCGTGCGAAGGCCGTGTTACTAATCAATGGTGTAGATTGATTATTGAAGTTGACCACGAAGGTCAAGACTATACTAAGGAGTGTGGTTTATATACACGTAGGAGAGTTAACAATCTAGTATACTGCTCCGCTATGCTCTGCGGTTCTATGCACAGAGCGGACAGAGCATTATAACCTACTCTCGGTGCTCCGTGTTCTTGGCGGGGGAGCAGGCAGAGCACCTCTTGGCATCACGTGAGCCACGTGGGTCTTTCCCGTCTTGCGGGTGCACCCCACTTTCTTCCTTATCCTGTCCTTCCTCGACCCCGTAGGGGCTGTGCCGTAACAACAGCCAGAAGCACAGCAGCAATTTTTTTCTCCTAGCCATCCGAACACGCCAAACCAGCAACTCTCTAACAAGCCAGACTCCCAAGACAGTGGAAAACAATCGGAGACTGTTGGGCGACGTGGTATAGCAGCGTCCACCTCAGCGGAAGCGGAAGGGTCTCGACAGGCTGCGGCCTCGATCGAACCAAAGAAAGAGCAATCTGTGACCGACATAGACATGGACGGTTCGGATGTCGATAGCGATGATAGCGACGACTCGGATTCCAGCGATGAAGGGACGATGATGATTCATCCTGGTCTCAAGAATGGCATAACCTCGCATGGAAAGGTCATGTTCGTGAGACCCGTGGGTCGCGGCGCTTACCGCGTGTTTCTGAATGCCGGCACGGACAGGAAGCCTTTCTTGATCGTACGCAATGGATCGGATTTTCCCAGAGGGTTTGCAGAGGACTGGTTTCAGAATCCCGACTTCCATTCGGAGAGTGACAAACCCAAGGGATGGAAGCCTCTATCATTCCGATCCGTTGACTTTATTCAGACCGAAAGTCCAGCAGAAGGAGCGAAGAGGGCTCCTCCAGCGTACATTTATGGCTTTGAGGAGGAGAAGCCAGCTCTCTGGACGAAATCAGAGTTCATACTGAGATGCGGAAAATCAAGCGCCATGGGTGAGATACAAAAGAGACTTATCTACCGTAGCGTACGCCAGAAGAAACTGGAGGACGCCAGAGCCCGACGCATACATCCTGATACTGGCATGCCTCTTCTTCCTATCGACAGGCAGAACACACCGTGGTTGTTTGCGGACAGTTCAGTCCTGAATACCTCTGCCTCCGCTAGCGGAGGATCACGCTTTGCGAAGATAATCAGCTCAGGCGATGATGATAGTGATATCGGGGATACCCCGGCGAAGCCCACCCGTACTACGATGGCTACAAACATCGCCGAGAAGAGCTCAGTGCCAGGGAACCCCGCTTCCAGTGAGAGGAAGAGCTCGGTGACAACGGCCCCTGTTTCTAGTGAGAGGATCGATTCCTTGGAGGATAAAGTAAACAGGATTTTTGACATGTTGATGAGCATGAAAATGCAGCAACTGAAGCCGGATGAGGAGGAGCTATAGACTGTTAGGACTTGGACTGGAAGTAGAACGCGTAGATGAATGCCATGATTCTACAGTTGAATAAATGGGATGCACTATCCCGCCTTAAGTTAGTCTGTCGGTTACGTCTCGCCAAGCCCAGCGATCCCGAAGGCTCCACGTTGAACATAGCCTCGAATCCGCGCTAATTCCACGCATCCTATCATCCGCAAGTACAACGCTCCCGTCGATTAAGCTTATCTACTCTAACCGCAGAGCACTTGTTATTCAGCTTCGAGAAGCCATACCGCAGGTACGGCCGTTTGGCCTTGTCGCAAGCCAGAACTCCGAGTCCATCGCCTAGTCCCTCCCAATACACTCGCGGCTCCGTCCTCCAACACTCTCCCGGCTGCGCCTTGCCCAACCACAGCGGCAGCGAGCCCGTCGTCGCACTCTACTTACAGAACGACCTTTCCCTCATGCCTGCGCTGCGAGTTCTCGCTCTGTCTGAACGACGCCCGCTCACAGCTTGTCGCTGTGCATGATTGCTACGGCATCCTGCCTCTGTTCAATCCATTTTGATCAGGAGCGGCAAAGGATCGAGATCGCTGAGGAGGCCAAAAGTGGCAGTCATTCGAATGAACACTGGAGTGGGATTTTAAGAGCTTGCTGGAGGCTGAATGGACCCTTGATCAGCGCACGCTGTTCAGAGTTACCTGGGGATCACGACAAGCCTGAGCGATATCTCGTCATTCACGGTCGATCAAAGTCGCTTCAAGACGCATTTGATTGATGCTGGAAGTCTTCTAAGATGTATGATCAGGGCATTGTGGTACTGCACCGGCTGCGTCCTCGGCAACATGCTTCGCTCCCTTGTTCTTGTCAAGCTCCATCGCGCCGGCTAAACAATCGATGGCCGAAAATTCCCTCATACGTGCGAGCTTCCTCTTGAGTACTTTAATCTGACGGTCTTTCGGGGCAGCACGGTCTAATCGAAAACATCCCTAGAGCTGAAGTTAGCAAGAAACGCAAGCTCTTGGTGAGGCTCCCTTACCTTATTATTCTCGAAGGTTTGTATCCTGCTTCTCAATTGTTGTATCTCAGAGTCCCTTTTTCGAAGAAGATCCGAGCTCAGCCGGACGCACGATAACCAAAGATTGAGTGCGCTCGTCCTTCGCTGAAGCTCTTCTTCAAAAGCTTGCAATCGTTGGTCGCGCTCTTGTAACGTCTCTAGCGTCAATTGATGCATTTGCCTTTCGAAGTGAAGCAGATGAGAAAGTGTCCTGGAATCTGTAGCGGCACTGACGTGAATCTGGTCGAACAACGAGGTACCGGCGGAGCCAGGTTCTTGATTGGCATTTGTTATCATCGACAACATGTCGGTTGCATCCGTGACCGGCCGCTCCGCGTTGACGCAGCCGACGTTCGGCGGGGTTGGGAGGCGCTGTTGCGGAGGCATGTTGGGCGTCTGAGGAGGTGGCATGGCGGGCGTCTGAGGAAAGGGCATGGTGCTGTACTAACTTTCGAAAGGGAAGGACTTTGCCCTTTATCAAGTCCTTACTCGGTTTCCGTTCCCTTATTCGTTCTGTTATTTTGGGTTCACGCTCGACTGGCACGCCGGACCCCTGTCTATACTGCGGATCTGAGGCGCGCGCGAGGCAGGCGTCAGCAGGCAGACTTTCGCCCTTTGGGGCGCTACATAAGTGGCTCGGGTCTTTTTCTACCCCCTCCCTCCGCGGTTATTCCTTCGGAGTAGAACGAGGTCGTTCCCCAGCCCGGCAACGAAAGACTCCACGATTCCGGCGCAATGCTCACCGAAGAAGCCTTCAACCGACACCCGAGACCCCAGACACCCTTTGTGCCAACACACAGCGCACTCTTCCTACAAAACAACCAAATAACGGGAAAATCACAAGGAAACGAACGTCGGGAGCGCTCGGGACTAAGAGTTCAAATTCCTCCAGAGAATTCCAGAAAGAGGCATCTCCCAAGCCCCTCACCAACAGGTCCGGCGAAATCAATCAACCTCACCAAGTCGCCACCAGCCTCTCCGCCACCAGCCCCTCCGCCACCAGCCCACTTAGATTCCACCAAGGCGGTAGTCCGAAGGACTTCACCGATAAGAGCTCAACACAATGCCGCATCGCTCTCCGCTCTCCGTGCCTATACGCCCCTCCCAGTCGAAACGCTCGTTCACACCCAAGACGGACTTCCGTGGGAGCGTCTTAGACGTCTCGGAGCAATTGTGCAAGGGAATTTCCAACTTGCTGTGTGTGTGGTGAAGGAGGAGCCTCAAAGAATGGCAATGGTAAAGACCCTGAGCAGAAGTAGCGGAGGGCTCAAAGAGGCGGGACAGCTGCGCAAATTTTCACATCCCAATATCATACAGATCTTCGATGTGTTTGTGTATGGCAATGATGTTTACATCGAGCTGGAGTACTGTCGCTTCACGCTCGAAGAGCTCATCAACGTCCACATCAAACTTGAGGAGCCGCATTTGCGTCTTATCGCCCAGTCGGTATGCTTCTTCGTCCTGCGTTCCTACCTGGAGTCCAAGTCTAAGGTTTGTAGATATTTGCCGCCATCCGCCACATCAGTACACATAGTGTCATCCATGGCAACATAAACCTTCAAACAACAAGAGTCTGTGGGCGAAGTATGGCAATAAAGCTGGGTATAGTCTCTATTTCTTTCCCTAAGCCATAGAAGCTAACACATTATAGCTGATTTCGATCATGCAACTAACTTCGAGGGTGTTATGCCGAACTCTGATCTTGAGCAGCTCGGCCTTCTATTGTTACAATGCATGGATGGCCAAAGCGAGGGAAAGCATACAGACGTCAAACACGTTCGTCAGCAAAGGGAAGTCTACAAAGTATTCGGCCTTAGCCAGCCTGAGCTTTGGAGCGGCGCCAATCAACTCATGGACTTCTTAGATGACCTATTCATCGAAAGCAAGAGCGCGTCTGTAAAGGTGGACAAGCCGGTAGGTTTTCCGGGCGCCTATTATTGGAGCAGACGCTAATCTGGAAAGCATCCGTATGTCCGCGAGGATGTGCCGTCTCCGTCCCTACTACCGTATCTGGAGCTGGTCACGCTGGAATCTTTCGTGCTCTGGAAGGAGGCGCGGTGACATAATTTCGGTCTTCTGTTCTATTTTGGCTTACCCCAATGAAATTTCTACGTGCAACTACTGATTATTGTGTATCGATGTGCATGGATTGATTCAAGCCACGGCGCCTGTATGTCACAACTCCGATGGTCTCCACAGCGCTACTATGTCGCAACACCCATGTCGTCAGACGGCGCATCTATGCTCCGATCAATGTGCTGTTTGGTAGCGCTTCCATGTCACAATCAAAACTGACTCTACAGGGCATCTTGTCACGGTGCATACAGAGATTACGGGCGCTTCTTTGTCGCGATCGGCATCCTTTCCGCAGCGCTCCGATGCCATGATGCCCACGGAGCTACCGACAATTCTATATCCGATCCGCATGATGTAGCGCTTGTATGTCCCAGCCAATCTTCTATTTTGGAGTCGGATCGAGGGGGACATGCTCCCTCGCGCCGGCGTAGGTTGAATGGTTAATTCTACCGGACGGATGGCCAGTAACAACCTGCCCACTGTCCCTAAGTGTTGACCGGGATTGACGGCCAAAATAGGACTAGGGATATATAAACGTATTCGGGCAGCGTCGCACTGCCATCACTGTACAGTTGTGCCTCGTCGCTAATCTCTTTATATCATGGATCCCAGAAGCCACGCCAACGCCGCAGACATGCAGCCGATATTCGGCACGGATAACAGCAACCTCGTTTCGTGGTCTCCTTCCAGAGAGTTCTTCAGCCATGATTTCAGCAGCGCCACACCTCTATCGCCTACTGAGTTTCTCAAATTCTGCAGCGCGTTCTCTTCCGAGGGCGAGTGGCCGGCAACCGAGGAGGGACATGCCCCGGCGGATGACTTGGAACGCACAGACCCAGAAGACCACGCTACAACCGGCAAGCCCGAGCCGCATGCGATGGAACAGGTAAAAGGGTATAGGCCGATGCGGGCCTACTGATCGCCAACGGTTTGCTAACTGGAACAGGGAGCTATTGCGTCTGCAAACGGAATTGGCGTGCTTGCGCCAGGAGATCGATGATATTCGTGCTTGGCTCGAGGCGGTCTCAAAGTGGAGCGAGTCAACCAACAACATGCTTGCTGGATGTGACCAATCGTCACCTTGGGCAACCTCTCAATACGATGGGGATATTGGTAATGTTGAGCAACGCAGGGAGAGCAACGCGCATTGATGTGTTTGGCTTGCAGGTGCGAGTCATCATTGTTGCCTGGGTGGTGGTGATGGGGCGTCCAGCCTTTCGGCGTAGCGGAACATTGAACCCAGTTAACGGAATGCAATGGCGATTATGGTCCGTGCCTGTGTCCATCGTACGTCTCGGAGATAATCGAGTTACGTGATTGGTAAAGATCGCCTGCGGCGCGGTAGGCTCTGAAGATTGCTGCGCAATAGCCGGTCCTGGAGGATTGCGGCGTAGGTGATAACGCTTCGCTAAAGCCTGTGTTCACGGTAAAGGCTTCAGCTTTGTAATTGCACCTGATTCATGATCGCAAGAGGGCACAATTGGTCCGACCGTTGGACAAAGAAACGCTTTCCCGCGTCCCGTCTCTTCAGAAGCGGTTGGCGCCTTATGCGCAGTGGGCTCAGGGCGATATAATGTTCATGGAATGCAGACAAAATTAGCAATGCAATCAAGGATTTACTTCGTGTACGCTTGTGAGAGAACCAAGATGTGTTTGCGTTTTCATCAACGACGGCTGCAGGTCAGGCCTTTGAGGGTCGCCCTTCTGACGTGTGCACTGCTTTCGGGTTTGTGGCTCTGCCGAGCGTATTGGCACATACACCACTTCCAGCTTCTTTCCATCGGCGGGTTCCATGCAGACTGTAAGTTTTAGCAACGCAGAGTGGACCAAAAATGTCTAACGACGGCTAGTCCCCAAGAAAATTTGGCAGATTTGGCATCACACGCCCGATGAGAAGCAAGCCTTCGTGAGTGTGTATCAGGAACAGTGGAAGCGCATGAATCCAAACTACCGGTACAACTGCCTGACTGGAGAGACCGAGGACTCCTTTGTCTATAAAGCATTCCGCAACGATCGAGGGGTTCGCAAGACATACGACATCATCAAGTACGACCCAATCCTTCGGGCAGATTTTCTCAGATATTTAGTCCTTCTCGCGGAAGGTGGCGTTTACACGGACATCGACACGAGACCCATTCGACCAATCGAGAGCTGGGTGCCTCAGGCATACCTTAATCGAACGAACATAGTCGTTGGCGTGGAGATCGACCAGCGCGGAGGTCCCTTGTGGCGGGATGTGCCTTGGACCGTCCAGATGTCACAGTTCACGATAATGGCGAAACCCCGGCACCCACTCATCCGGCGAGTTGTTGAAAATGTTGAAAAGGGCGTTGAGCAGTTCTTTCAGCAGCAAGGTCCAGACGACACTCCCCCCAAAGTGTCTTTCGACGACGTCATTGGTCTCACTGGACCTCGGGTGTTTACGACCGCTGTGTTCCAGTACTTTTTTGAGAAGACTGGGCTTCAAATGAACGGGGAAGAGATATCGGGGTTGAAAGGTCCTTTTCTTGTCGCAGATGTATTGATTCAACCCGTGAACGGTTTCGCGAGCGGCCAGCTTCACTCAGAGTCCGGTACATCTGATGACCCGACGGCCTTGGTCTCTCACAAATGGATGTCGATGTGGGTGCCAACGCACCCTCACTAGGCAATGGGGAACTCATATATTAGCTGATCTATCCGCCTACTCTGAATTGTAGCGGCCAGGTGTCGCGCAAGCCACTGTATTTTAACTTGAGTTTGAATTCTCTCTATTTATCGTTAGTAATGAAGACTGACTCTTGAGGGGAACGATTTGTGAAAGAATTCGTGGTACCTTCCGTAATAGTAACCCTTGTTCTTCCTCTTCCCCTTCCCTTTCTTCCTTTTCCTCTTCCTCCGCCTCCGGTATCGTCGCCAGAGGTGGCCTCATGCAGCAAGATCTATCCTTTTGAGGTGGCGCCGAGGGAGGTGTCGACTTCAAGGTAGCATCAAGATCCAGGGGAGATTCTTCCAGATGGGATGAGAGCAGGAATAGCCTGACGAGCCTCTCGGCCCTATCAGTTACTGGTGTGACTTCCGTGTGCATATTTGAGAGGAGGTTTTCCACCCTTCGCAGGTTCTTTTCGAGGATCCGGGCGGCGGTTTGGATTCGAAGCTTGGGAGAGGACTCGGCATCATCCCTTATCTTCGTGACTACTGTTGGGGATGGAATAGTGAAGACGAAGGCCTCTTCCTGTTGCGAACGAATTGAGTAGGGGAATGTCATTTCTCTTGCTGAGCGCTCCAGATATCTGGTCATCAGCTGGGAAGAGCCTGCCATAAATAGCCAAGTACTCCTCGTGCCCTTCGGAAAACATGCCGATATCCCGCCTGGCGCTGTCCAGTTAGCGGGAACCCGCGAGTGGGGAAATTTGGCGACGGGCGCAAAGCGGCCTTCCAACAGCTGACTCAGCACGTGGAGAGGCCATGGGCATATAAAGCAGCTGTGCGTCCCGCAAACTCACAGAAATTCGATCCACAACCCGAAAAAATGATTACTCTTCCCCTTGTTTCTTTTGCGATTATTGATCTGGTCACCGCGCAAGTGAATCCCTTCCGCCAGCCTCTCCCTTGTATGACTTTTCCAGTAGCCACCATCAGAGCCGGAACGGAATTAGTCTTTAAGTGCGTACGCAGCACAGAATTGCTCGATTCTCGCTAAGATCAAGACAGTCTTTCAAACAATAGGAATGTCAGCTGCGAGGCTACTATAAGCTTTGAAAAAAGCGAGTTCCTTCTGTAGCATATCAGGGTTCATGTAACACTAGTCTTCCTCAGATAGCCGAGACGCGGGTATAAAGGGTACCTCCCTTACCCCCCTCACGACAATATGCCCAAATTCAGTTCTTCATTGCAAGACACCCAATCCGCAACAGTTATGAGCCCGGCTGCGTGTCAGATGCTTTCCGTCATCTAGCACATCCTCCACAGGTCTTATTCTGTTCAATCCGCGTCGTTCTGCGGCATCCAGACGACATCTTTGACAACGAATTACCGTTGCTACTTTATCTGCTATCTTTATAGCACCCCTTTCAAGTCTCATAGCGGTGTTGCACACAATCACCCGTCATTATGAGCTCCAACAGGCCCGTCATCGTTCTGGACAGTGCCCAGCAATGGGATAACTGGTACTTCGGTATCAAATCCAGAGCAATAAGGTCCAAAGTCTTTGACTACGTCGATCCGTCGAAACCCGAGAAGCCCGCTCAACCACTAGAGCCGACCGAGCCTATACGCCCAATAGCCACTGAGGAAAACCCTATTACGGAAGCGGCTCGAGAGAACTACAAGCTAGGGCTAGAGGAATACAAGACCAAGATCAAGAAGTTTGAGAAGAAGGAGAAGGCTCTCAATGAGATCTCTACCGTCATAGAGGACTCAGTGAGTGTCTCTGTTCTTCAGATCCTTCAGGGTCTTCAGGACTCTCATCCCTACACACAACTCCGAGCACTGAAGCAGCACTTTGCTCCGTCAGACCATGTGACGCTAGGACTGCTAGTGCAACAACTCGACAAGCTCCGGAAAGGACCAGGAAATCAGTCCATTGAGAAATGGCTGCTCCAATGGGAGGAGCTAACAAGGACGGCAGAAGTCCATGATTTCCCTCATGTTAAGGGTAACTTTGGTGCCTATGCCTTTCTTAATGCTATCCACTCCCACAACTCTCAATTCGCCTCTCAGTTCCTTCTCGACATTCAGAAGGACCCTTCCAAGGTGCTGGAAATTACCTACTTGACGGAACAGTACCGTCAGTGGGCCCGTGGCGATCAACTCCGCCAGGGCAACAAGCCTAGAGGAGGCGCATCCATGGCGGCCTCCTTTAAGGGTGATGAACAACCGGTCCAACCCAAGAAGATTCCAACCTGCCTCTGTGGAGAGCAACACTTCTGGATTAACTGTCCCTACCTTAACTCCAAGAAGCGTCCTACTAGCTGGTCGCCTGACAAGGAGGTCCAAGCTAAGGTCCAGAAGAGGATGGGCTATCCTAACACCAAAGCAAGGGTGGAAGCTGCCCTCAGTAAGGACCAGAAAGCCAATTCTAAGGGGAACAAGGAGCAGAAGGGATCAGACCTACCTGAGGAGCAAAGCAATCTCACTGAAGAAAAAGGTGAAACGTTTGCTGCAGCAGCGGAAATTACCACCACCTTTACCGCTAAACGCTCCGACCCAACCACACTTCAACTGTCATGGATCACTGATACTGGATCCTCTCATCACGTCTGCAACCGCTACATGAAGACCAGATTCATCAAAACTCGCGATGCTTCTCCAGATGACAGCATTACCAGTGGCAATTCAACTATCCCAATTGAGTCATTCGGCATTGTCACCGTTCAGGGCGAAGGGCGAAGAGGCCCGAAGCCAATTACCCTCCAGGACGTTGCCTACGTCCCATCATTCATGGCCAACCTGGTGTCCATGGCCAAGGTCATGGATAAGGGAGTCCATATGGATACCAGTGCTATGCACCTTCATAGGGAGCATGAGACTGTGTACAAACTCCAGAGGTATCACAACCACTTCTACCTGGAACTTAACCAAACTCTCAACGTTTCAGAATTATCTGGAATTACTGTAGGAGTATCAATTCGAAACCTCCCTGCAACACAATGGCACGAGATCTTCGCTCATACAGGCAGCAATGTAATCCAAGCATTGCCCTCAGCTACTACCGGAGCCAAGGTCCAGTAGGACACACAGCTCGCACACCACTGCGACGTCTGTGCCAGAACTAAGGCCCATCAGTTGGTTTCACGGTCAATGGACCATGAGGAAGCGCCTCAGGGTGCGTTCGTCAGAGTCTCATATGACATGATCCAAATGATTCCCTCTGTGAGGGCTTGCATCCGGTGCGCTCGCGGAAATGCAGTGGCATTGCTTTCTACAAGAAGACTAAGCTAAGGAGAAAAGAGAGAACAGTCAAAACGAGCGAAAGGTCGCTAATAAACACTCGTCGCTACGCATGGACCAACAGTTGCGAGGAGCAACCGCTTCGCTTGCTTCTCGCATGCGCTTCGCCGCAGGATTATCCAAAGGCACCTTACGGTCTAAACCGTCACATCACCCCCCCCTTCCTGTCGTGTTTGAAGATATGTCTTAAGCGCGTCCGTTTCTTGAAGTGCCGACGCCGGCTCCCAAGTTGGTCTTGCGTATCCTTTCCACTTAACGTGGTATTGCTTCTGGGGCCTTCGTTGGCCGCGCTTTTGCTTCAATCTTTCTCCAAGAATTGCCTCAACTATCCACCATTCGTATCCATCATCTAATATCGGCGGCGGCTGGTAGTCGTCCTGTTCTTGACTCGGCAGAGGGTCTGTTCCAGCAGGACGTAGAAGGTCAACATTAAAGACGTTGTGTATGTTACTTGGCACATCTAGTCGATAGCTATGAGGACCTACTACCTCAGTAACTGTGAATTTTGCTGATCGGTCATCTAGTTTCCGACTTGGGCGGTCTGTTCTGATGTTTTTTAAGCTTAGCCAGACCCTATCTCCTACTTTGTACATAGGTGATGGGTTTCGGTGTTGATTCGCTTGGGCTTCTTGATTCTGTTGTGCGTTTGCCATTGATGCTTCTGCCCATTCAGTGATTTCCTTAATCTTCGCAACAATCGCTTCGCCCTTCTGGATTGGTGACGTTGGATTCTGTACGGGCTGTGGATCTTCAAACAGCTGTAACGGCTCCAGGTGGTATCCATGAGAGAGGAAAAAGGGGCTGACGCCCGTTGATGAGGATTCCTGACCGTTAATCGCGAGCTCAGCTGCTGGTAACCAATCGACCCAATTGTTCTGCGCTTGATTAACCATTCGACGAAGTTTCTTCTCAACTTCAGTATTAGCGCGCTCTGTTGATCCATCCGTCTCTGGGTGGTATGCCGTTGATATGCGCCTCTCGATCTTAAGTAGTTGACAGACTCTCTTCCATAGCTGGCTAACAAATTGACTTCCTCTGTCTGAGACGATTGCTGACGGGATTCCATGGTAACGGTAGAAGCGCTTAATGAACAAATCGGCAATTGTCTCAGCTTCGATATCCTTGCAGCCCTCAAGAGTCACTCCTTTACCTAGACGGTCCGTAATTACCATGAGCATCTGGCATCCCTGGCTCTCGGGTAGTGGTCCAATAAAGTCCATTGAGATCTCCCGCCATTGGCGATTTGGTACTGGTAATGGGCGTAGAAGTCCCTGTTTACGGTCCCTCCAGACTCTTGTTCTTCCGCAGACATCACAGTTCCGTACGAATCTTCGAACGTCTGATACGAAATTTGGCCAGAAGAATTGTCTTGCGACCACAGCTATTGTTCCAGTCCGTCCGGGATGAGCCGTAATTGTTGAATCATGAAGTGCTTGAATCAACTTGGTTCTTAGTGGCTCGTGATTTGGTACCCAGCGCCTGCCGCGAAACAGCAGTTCTCCTTGGTGATTCAGTGAGCAGTCGGCGATTGATAGCCGAACAGGCTCTTCTAAATCGTTTGGTAGAGTTCTCTTTCTATCGCGTACCGCTGCAACAAGCCGATTCCAATCGGGATCTATTGTTTTTGCTTCCTGCCAGAGCTGTCGTAGGTGATCTTCGAGTAGCTTTACTTTTAACCCGTCTGCTGGCTCGTCTGCTGGCTCGTCTGCTGGCTCGTCTGCTTGCTGTCTTGTCTGAACTGGTGCTGCACGAACTCTCCAGCAGTTAACTTGAATCTTATCGGGACTTAGTAGTCGTGCGACGCGATGTTGAAGCCTCTCGTCATCTTGAGATACCGGTAGGTCCTGGTCCCTCCGTGTGAGCGCATCAGGTTGAGCTCCAAGCTTGCCAGGTCGGTAGGTAATGGTAAAGTTAAACCTGCTTAGGATAAGCTGCCATCGCATCTGCCTCTCAGAGAGCCGTCGAGCTGTCGTAAAGTACTCGAGGTTCTTATGGTCCGTAATAATCTTGAATTCCTTAACGCTGCGTAGTTCCGCATCCCACTGCTGAAGGCACTTAACGATTGCAAGGAGTTCCTTATCGTAGATCTCGTAGTTGCACTCGGCTGGCAGATTTTTTTTTGAGAAGTAAGCAACTGGTCGGAGAATTCCTTCGTCATCGTATTGGGAGAGAATGCCTCCTGTGCAGTATCCAGAGGAATCGGTTTCAAGAATTGTCTTGCGATCGGGGTCGAATTGAGCAAGAATTGGTGCAGTAATAAAGGCCCTCTTTAACTTCCTAAAAGCCGTTTCCGCATCTTGAGTCCAGTTGAATTGGCTATCTTTCTTCGTAAGTACGCGTAGAGGAGCTGTGATTTGTGCGTATTTATAAATAAAGCGGCGGTAGAAATTTGCGAATCCAAGGAATCCAAGTACTCCTTTAACTGTCGTTGGTGCTTCCCATTCTTGAATTGCTTCGACTTTTGCAGGATCCATTCGGATGCCTTTACCAGCTTCGATGATAAACCCGAGGTACTTAGTTGATTGGACCTCGAATTCGCACTTATCAATGTCAAGCTGGAGTCCTGCCATTTGGAGTTTCTCGAGTACCTGAGTGACGTGCTTTCGGTGTTGTGAGCGAGATCCTTCGGTGAAAATCAGGATATCATCAACATAGGCCGATACGAAGTCGTCAAGGAACTCTTGGAGCGTCCAGTTAATGTATCTTTGAAAGGTGCTCGGTGCATTCGCCAGTCCAAAAGGGGTAACAAGCCACTCAAACAGTCCAAAGCGTGTTCGGAATGCTGTAAGCCATTCATCTCCTGGCTTGATTCGGATCTTATTGAATGCTGCAATAACATCGAGTTTGGTAAACCACCGTGCCTTACTAATCCTATTGAGAGTTTCCTGGATAAGGGGTAACGGATAACGATCCTTCCGGGTAAGTTGATTAAGAGCTCGGTAGTCGCAACAAAATCGTAGGCCTCCACCTGGTTTTTTTACGAAGAGTACCGGCGCTGCAGCTGGAGAATTGCTTACACGGATAAAGCCTTTATCAAGTAACTCCGTAAGCGTTTTTCGAAGGACTAATAACTCGTCTCTCGACATGTTATATAGGGGTCCCCATGGTGCCTGTGGTATTTTGCCGTTTTCATCCTTTTCAAGCGTGATTTGATGATCAACTCCAGGCCGGTGTGGGGGTAATTCATCCGCTTTCTTTCGATCAAAGGCGTTGTGGAGCTGGGGTACTATCCATAGTGGTAGTTTAGTCCTTGGATCCGTTTGTTTCTTCTCGGCGAGGGCTTTATTGATATCTGCTAAGCTCGCAGAAAAGACTTGAAAACCTGGTCGTTTTTTCTTAGTAAGAAGATGGAACCCAGCGGCCCCTATCCTCCTACAATCGAATTCTCTTATCTCCCTTTGGCTTCGTAATACTAAGCCCGAGTCCTTGAACTTGAGAATTTCTTGTTCTGCATCAAGTTCTGCTCTTTCCTTTACTAGCCATGGTAGGCCAAGGATAACTTTATATCCTTCAATCTTTGGAGCTACGTGGAAGTAAGCTCGTCTTGTTTGATGTCCGCCAACATCAATCTCGGCAATTGCCACCTCAGTAATCCAGGAGTCAGTAATGGCGTTGACTGACTGGATCTGTCTTGGTTGAACTGGGATACGCTGGAGGTTCTGCTTTTGAGCAAATCGAGCATCGATAAAGCCATATGACAAGCATCCCGTATCAATAAGAGTTGGTGCGGAAACTTCTCTATTGATAAGTGTCGAGACTAAAAAGGGGGGCTTCTCCATATGCTTGCGTTCGAACTGCTTCCAATCTGCGCGAAGCTTGCTTTTAGTATGTTTATAGCATGCGTTTAGCTTGCTTTCCTCCTGCTGCTCCTGACCGCGATTTTGATCAGGAGCTATTCTTTTCCCAAGTCCTCATTGTCGTTATCTTCATCCTCGAGCTGGGGAGCGAAGATAGGCTTCGCCTGTCTCGTAGGATTGGCTTGAGCAGGGCGGCGGGCAGAGGCATAAGGGCATGCCTGCCACCAATGTCCGGAGGCACCGCAGCGCGTGCAGAGCTTGTTTTGACGACGTCGATCGATTTCTTCCTGAGGTACCCACTTTGCTCTTCTTGGCCGAGTTGTTGCAGCTTGGGCTGGTTGCGACGGTTGCCAGTCCATTTCATTTGGATTCGCACTTGGCTGAGCATCTAGGGTCTTCCTCCAATCCTGTGAGGACTGCCACTTAAGGCGTTCTTGGCTTGCCTGTTTCTGAAGTCTCTGACCTGTTCGAGTCTGGTAGGCGTGTAGACGGTCGTCTACTTCCTTAAGCGTGTTACAATAGCTTTCGAAGCTACTGCTTGCCGGGACTGTAATCATTGCACGCGCGAGCTCGTCTCCAAGGATTCGGTCTAGCGACATCTTCTTGGCGCTATCAGGCCAGTCCGCTCCACCCGCTTCAATCAAGAGGCTTTGCCATTCCATATATGCCTCAATAAACGGTCTCTTCCCTTGGCGTAGCGAGTTTAGCTTCCGTTGGGCTCGTTCCTTGGCTTGTGGGTCTTGGAAGACAAGCTGCATTTGATGGAAAAGGGTATCTGTGCGGGCTTGATCTGGCGTTCCAAATTGACGAGTCCAGGCGTCCATTCGCTTAAGAGCCTTGCCTCGGAGGCATGCGGCTAACGCCCAGAACTTGACGAATTCGGTACATTGGTAGTAGTCGACTCGAATTTTTACCTGAGCCTGCTGGAGCCAGGCCTCAAGTTTCTCCGGTTCGCCGTAGTACTCTTGGAGCTGGGGTAGAGCTTTGCCGGGCTTTGCTCCATTAGTGATGCGTTTTTGTTCTTCTTCGCGAACTTGTCGCAGCTCTTCTTCATGCTTAAGTTGTAGAAGACGGAGTTCTTCTTGTTGTTGCTTCTCCTTTTGCTCCATGTATTGGAAGAACCATTGTGGGGGCGCGTTATCGTCTCCCATTGCAAATTCTTGGGTGTCTCCTTAGGTGTCTTCTTGGGTGTCTTCTTGGGTGTCTTCTTGGGTGTCTTCTTGGGTGTCTTCTTGTGGGGAGGGATGCCGGTGCTCGCGTGGGAGCCTTGGCGCGAAGAGGAGATGTGAGCTTAGTCTAATGTGAGGGCTTGCATCCGGTGCGCTCGCGGAAATGCAGTGGCATTGCTTTCTACAAGAAGACTAAGCTAAGGAGAAAAGAGAGAACAGTCAAAACGAGCGAAAGGTCGCTAATAAACACTCGTCGCTACGCATGGACCAACAGTTGCGAGGAGCAACCGCTTCGCTTGCTTCTCGCATGCGCTTCGCCGCAGGATTATCCAAAGGCACCTTACGGTCTAAACCGTCACACCCTCCAGAAACCACCATCAGTGGATTACCCATGTTGAGTGCTTTGAGAGCAACTACACGCTTGTAGAGACTCACATGGATAAGACTGACTCCCTAGGCATTGTACTTGCCTTTCTAAACACTATTGAGCGTCGATTTAGAGCTAAGGTAGCTTTCTTCCGCTCTGACAACGAAAAAGCCCTGTCTACCTCTTTCTTTGAGGAGCTGTACAACAAGGGCATTACATGGGAGACTTCCTCTCCCTATACCCCACAACAAAACGGCCATGCTGAGCGCACTGGCAAAACAATCATTGAGAAGGCACGAGCACTGAGGGTCAGTGCTAGACTACCAGAAGGTCTTTGGCCAGAGACTGTTAAGGCCGCTGTCTACCTCATAAACCGTACCCCAATGCAAGGAAAAGCATGGACAACGCCATTCGAGCTTGTTCATGGCAAGAAGCCATCAATCCTTCACCTCAGAGTGTACGGATGTAAGGCATACGTTCTGAAGAAGAATCAGCCTCATAGGGAGAAGCTCCAAGAGCGAGTCCTTATCGGCTACCTTGTTGGCTATGATTCCACCAACATCTACCGCATCTGGAACCCTCTCAGCACACGGGTTATTCGTGCTCGTGACGTTACCTTTGATGAAGAATCCAAGTACTCGATAGATATCGAGGAACCGTATGAAGAGATGTCCGATGCAGAGGAGGTGGAGGAACCACCTACTATGGTCTACCCTCGCATCAGACTATCCAATTCAGATACAGAGACTTCTGAATCAGACGTTAAGGAAGAGACTACCATACAGTACACTCCTCCCTCTTCGCCAGGACGAGGAGCGCTGGAAGATCCTAGTACTCAACTACTCACTCCAACCGCGTCTGACAATTCATATGGTACGCCACATGAAAGACATCAAGACCTCCCAGAAGCATCACCCTTAGGGGTGACTCCCAGAGTACAGAAAACCACTCTTCTAAACCATCATCACGTCAACTCGGGCGTCTTTTACCTACCCAGTATAAGAATAAGCCTCTCCTAACTGCTAAGAAGGGGAATCGAGCCCCACGAGCGGATGAGGTTGCTTCGAGCGTAAACCCTCACAATATCATTGAAGGACGACGCACTCGCAGGCGTCACCAGGCCCATGTCACCAAGGTGGAGTCTCAAGCCACCAACTTTAATGCCTACCTTGCTGCCTTTGCAGCATTAATCCAGCAGAAACCACCTGCTCCTCTCATCCACAGAGACCAGCTTCCACCTGAGCCTCGCAACTTCAAGGAGCTCCTCACCCATCAGTTCCGTGATCAGTTTATGGAGTCTCTGCACAAGGAGCTTGCAAAGCACAAAGCTCAGGGGGTGTGGAAGGAGGTAGATCTAGCAGCAGCCCAGAAGGCTGGCAAGCAGATTATACCTCTTACCTGGGTTTTTAAATATAAGTTTGATGAGCATGGCAACCTCATCAGCTTCAAGGCGCGCATCTGCGTGAGAGGTGATCTTCAAACCACGTACGAAGATACCTACGCCGCCACTCTGGCTTTCCGAATCTTCCGCGCTGTCATTGCCATTGTCTGCGCATCTGACCTTGAGATGCGCCAGTTCGACGTCGTTAGTGCCTTCCCCATGTCCCATTGGACGAAGAAGTGTACTGCCGACCCCCAGAAGGCTACCAAGGAGCTGCCGGGATTCTTCTTCTTCTTCTAAGAGCCTTGTATGGCCTCAAACAATCACCAGCTCTATGGCAGCGGCATTTTGCCAACACACTAAAAGAGCTAGGACTCCAAGAGGTTCCTGATGCCCCCTGTCTCTACGTGAATGAGTTTCTTATTGTCTTCTTCTTCGTGGACGACGTTATCATGGCCTACAAGAAGGAGCATGAGGGGTATGCCAACGCCTTCCAAGAGGACCTTTTTAAGAGGTACGAGATGAGAGTCATAGGAGATGCACAATGGTTTCTAGCCCTCAGAATCGTAAGAGACCGCCCACGCCGCATCCTATGGCTCTCTCAGGAGTCCTATATCACAGGGCTCATTGCCAAATACAAGATCAATGACCATTCATACGCAAAAACACCTCTTCCAGCAGATGAGGACATCACATCCAACGAAGGGCATGCAATAGCCCAGGACATTCACACCTACCAAAGCATCATGGGATCAATCAACTACGCTGCAGTCAGCACTCGGGCAGATGTTGCTTTCTCAGTAATAAAGCTCTCTGAGTTCCTTATAAACCCTTCCGACCGTCATATCTACCTGGCAAAGAGAGTCCTTTCATATCTAGGTGGTACCAAGCAGCTCAGTCTGTGCTACACTGGATTCATGGAGGATCAGCAGAACATCTTTGTGAGGGCTTGCACCCGGTGCACTCGCGGAAATGCATTGGCATACTTCTACAAGAAGACTAAGCTAAGGAGAAAGGAAATAATAAGCGTAGGAAGGTATTATATACCGAAGTAGTTGATCCGTGCGCCCTTTGAGTCATTAGGTGTTGACTCATAATTGTTAACTCATCGCCGCAGGGATCTTCCAAGGCACTTAACGGTCTAGACCGTCACAATCTTCACCATCAGTAGTGATGCCTCCTTTGCCAATGATACAGAGACGCGCCGAAGCCACCAGGGCACCATAATGACTCTCTTTGGTGCGGCAGTGGATTGGAAGGCAGGCAAGCAGCCCACGGTTACAACATCCACCACTGAAGCGGAGCTCCTCGCCCTCTCTGAGGCAGCTAAGCAGTGCTTCTGGTGGAAGCGCTTCTTTCGCACAATTCAACTCGATCCTGGCCACCAGATCGACGTTCAATGTGATAACCAGCAGACTCTACTTCTCATGCAGCAGAATGCCACCAAATTAAGCACGAAACTTCGCCATATGGACATCCATAACTACTGGCTACGTCAGGAAGCGCTTACGGGCAATATCCACTTCAGGTGGACACCTACAGCTGATATGATCGCTGATGGACTTACTAAGCCGCTTTCTAGGCAGAAGCATGCGTTGTTTACTAGGCAAATTGGTCTACAGACGCTCAATTAGCTTCTGACCCTTCTGACATCATTTCCTTTATTATCCCTTTGGGTGCCGTGTGCAAGAATCCTTATATGATGCCTACCCCTACGCATCACTATTTCATTATGCTGATGTCTCTCATTTGAAAATACTCCAGCACAGTACTTTTTTAGCCCCAGAAGGGCGTTATACACCACCATCTGTGTGGAAACAAGCGGAATTCAACACCGCGTTATCGATTTGTTGCAAGCGATCCTTCATTATTTTTTGTATTGATGCTTTCCAACAACAAGGGCATTATCGTGGACTTCCTAATCAGGTATATCTGATTCTACACTCCACGAAGGGGGTGTGTAGCATATCAGGGTTCATGTAACACTAGTCTTCCTCAGATAGCCGAGACGCGGGTATAAAGGGTACCTCCCTTACCCCCCTCACGACAATATGCCCAAATTCAGTTCTACATTGCAAGACACCCAATCCGCAACACCTTCCTTTCTCCGTGGTCGCCCAGCCGAGGGACTGCGCTGGGGATCAGACCCTACGCGTAGGGCTACCGAAGAGTATACCCGATGGCACTATCATGATAGAATGGTCAGATGAACCCAGGTATATTGGATGTCTCACGCTGATCAAATTCTCAGGGAGTGCTTAATGGCAGAAGCTTCGTCTTGCGTACTGGGAAATGTCACTGATGGAACTGGGGACATCTGTAGATACCAAACCGACACTATTGACATGGCAGCGGAGGTTGAATGTATGCATGAATAAGGAAAAGAATTTGTGGGCAACAGATAACTGAAGTCTGTTCACTCAAGAAAGTACTATACGAAACCGATCACTGCATAGTACTGTCCTCCTTACAGATACTGAAAGGCTGTTGCGGGATTGCCACCCACCAGCGACCGTTCACGAATTGACTACAGATGTCAGAGACATTATAAAAGCCATAGATGGTCTTCCTTACCTTTGTGACGACTGAGCCAGCAACGATTGTCGAGCCTGTACCAATCCTTACACCTGCATGGATGATCACGCCGGACTCAATACAAACCCTATCCTCAATCCAGATTCCAGGGCCATAAAAGAGAGACCGGCTGCCATCGTGATCGTTTACGTTGGGGGAGCTCTTCTTGCAGCAGATGGTTACTCGTGGCCCAATAACGCATTTAGACCCAATGGAAACAATTGAGGGGTCCTCGATAAGGCAATCTGGCCCAATATACGTATACTTGCCGATCTTAATGTTGTACCCGTACTCGCAGCGGAAAGGCGCTTCGATCTCAGCACCCTCGTCAATGCTTCCCAGAAAGCTCTTCGCAAGCTGTCTGCGGTCCTCAGCCGGAGTGTTGCCGCTTGAGTTGAAGCGTGAAAGTAGGAAACGGCATCGTGTCCGATCGTAAACCAGCTCCGGATCGGCATGATCGTACATCTGACCCTTCATCATTTTGGCTTTGTTGTTGGCCTGGGAGAATTGAATCGGATGAGACGTAGGTGCCTGTGTATGGGAGTATGGTACGCTTTGAAGTCGTGAGTTCCGGACCAAGGTATCATACTGACTGGGGTATAATGCCTGAGTGGGGATTTGGAGGTGCGGTTCACGATGGAGCGGAGGGCGTTGCCTGGGTTGGATTTGGCACTCTGTGTTGGGTCTTGCATCGAAGACGTGGAAATTACCGGAGGTCTGATTTCCAACCAGTTCCCCAGTATGTTCACTGCGGTGGTGCTGATCTGCTTCTTGTACATCAAGTCGAGGTATTTCCTGGTGCTGGTCGATCGGTGCAGGCTTGACTTGAGGTTCAGCTTGAACGAGTGAATGGCCGGCCTTTTGGAAACGGAAGCTCTCTTCGGCTGAATGAGACATGTTGTGGGACAGAACCTGCTGATCCACACTTTGAAGCTCAGTCTTGAAGCTTTCTGGAGTTTGTTCGCAGCCGCAATCAATGGCCTCCTCATGGAAATCCACGTGCATTATGTTTCCTGAATGGCTTGGAGGATTCTCTCGCTGTTGGTCGGCGACCCTTTCATTGGGATGATCTGAGGATTGTTTGGTAGGTGGGACTTGAGGCTCTGAGTCTGCTCGAGCCGGACTTGGTTCATGGATGTGGCTCGAAGTCGTACTGTTCCAAGTCCAAAAATGAGCATTTCTGCGTAACCTGGGGTGATTGAAAAACTCACTCTGCTTCAAAGGTTTCCATGCAAATGCCCTGGTGCGGCGGCGGTAGCTGTACTGACTGAGTGGTGCCGTCATCAGGCTGTTGAATCTCTGTGACGATTGTGGGATCACACCCCGTAGACCTGGCAGATGAAGGACGGCTACCTTTTGTCAGCAAGGCAATTCCTACGCCTTTGGAATATAAGCTCACCTCTCTGTCCACTGGTGAGCATGTACCATCTCAGTGTCCGCCTGAGATGGCGCATGCTTCTGAATGATCTTTGGTGGCCACTTGCACTCAAGCCCCTGAGCTTTGCAGTTCTTGCCTGGTATCGAATGAGTAACGAGATTTGAGAGTTCCAAAATGGATCGTACACCGTGGGTTTGTATCATCACATTTCCTCTTACGACGCCGGCAAGGGAGACAACCCGAACCTGTCTTGCCCTAGAGGAACTTTAGCATTTTCTTGTTCTTCGCTCTACTTTCCATAATGTAGAATACCATCAATACTCACCTTTGGTCTGCCGCGTTTGCGTGGGAGTATGTCACGGGCGTCTCCGAAAGTTTCCCCAGAGCTGGCCGGAGAGGGCTGGTCCCTCACATTGGCCATGGTTTGATTGTGCACAAGGGACGTCTGCAATGGCATTGAGACTATGGGGTGTTCTGTTGTATCTTCTCGGTCATGTCTTATATATGACGCACTAAAGCTTTACTCTTTTGGGGTAGTGCGGCGCGGAGGGGGAAGTGACAAAGAGCCGCTGTGCCGCAGCACAGATACCCACCATATCACAGCCGCGCGTGCCGCTGCTTGCAGCCAATAGAAACGATGGGCATTGAACCGCTCTCCTACCGCTTGAATGCTCCATATTTGGCTATGGATTCAATATCGTTTGAGTCAGTCGCCAGAGCCCCACGCTCACTCCTTTCGTAGCAATAATTATGACAATCTATTTTCGTTTTCTTTACTAACATGGTTTTCCTAAGCTCTAAAACTCCCCTGAGACTTAGATAAGCGGCTTTCCACTGTCTCGTCCGGCTGAAAAGAACTGGTGAATAAGGAGATGTCCCGCTTTGAAGCTACTAAAGCCTTACGCGCGGCAGCCTCGAAACTCGGTGGCCCGCATACTGGACGGCATTATCAGCTGAGCTCAGTAAATGTAGATGGTGTTCCTTACGGCATGTAGCCATGTTCCCGGCTTCAGCTGTGAACTCCAATTCGAGGAATGCACCTATGTCCAGCGCTTCGGTTGGGTATACACGGTCTTCTTTGCGCCCATTTCTGTCTCTCTTGGATACTACATGCCCATCATGGCTGTATGTGTGCACAATCACGATATCGCGTGTGTCAAGCTTGAATATGTCACGTAGGTAAGCTTCAGCCCATTCGCCCTGATACTTCCTTTGGAGAAACCAACAAAGCGTGATTCTTCGTACCCTGGCTGTCTGAGCGTTATGTGCCTCCACCAGGTGTCGAATGTGTAGGAGCTGAGCTGCGATACCGGCTCCACTGGCCATGAATAACACTTTATCAAATCGATCCAGTGACGGTTGCCTACTGTACGGGCCATCAACAACCACCGGGAGGCCGTCAATCTTGGACTGCAGTATCTTTCTGGTAAATCCGTTTGCGGCTTCCACATACAAGACGATTGTATCTTTGACGTATCTAGAAGGCGCATCCTGAAGTTCACCGTTGAACTGCTCCCCGAAAAACTTTCCCGCGGGTCCTCTCTGGTAATCCGATGAGTTGATTGGGATAAGCACTGGTTGCCATGCGATGTAGAAAGGATGAGCCTCTAGGTAGCCGAGGCCAAATGATCGAGTGTGAGGGACTGAAATGTAGACATACTGCCCAGGGAGAACGTAAAATGACCTTCGCATATGGATGGCAACCTCGGCACCACCAGCCTGATGCGGTATGACAGAAATCGTGTTCCGGCCTTCTCCCCCAGAGTTCCGGTGCAGGAGACATACCAGCCAAGCAATCTTCTGGAACGACCACAGTCCAAGAGATGCCCCGGTTGTGATGTAGAACAGGCGACTGCGGGATGGCACGTGAAACCAGAGCAACACCAGCATTGCTGGAGTGGTGCAGGAGTGTGAGAAGAGAAACAGTTCGTAAGCTCTTCTGCGAACAAAAACGAGCGAAAGGATTATCGCGGCACTGGAAATGGCGAGAAGCTTGCATTCATTTTAGTATGTGGGTGATTCTGGTGGAAGTGTTGACTTACTGCAATCTCAACCCCGAGTACCTTGTTGATGTTCTCGATGCTATGAAGAACACCATGAGCAAGCCCGTGAGCAAGACAAGCACGCCCGACCCAGCGGTGCATGAAAAAGTAGGGACTCAAATCCACACCGAGCAACTTGTCGACAAAGTAGCTTGTTCGACCGCCTAAGTAGAGAGGAACGATGTTAATAAGGCATAGCTTTCCCAAACGTTCGGTGAGCTCTTCTCGAGAAGTGACCCCGGAGAATGCGCAATAGACGTTGCCTGCGGCGTAACCGAGCAAAATGACCATAGCCAGCACGGTGCAGTCAGAACTGCCGGCTCGTCTGGGAATGACTATCGCGTATAGCAGCCATTTCCGAAGGAAAGACTCGAAGAACCGACTTGTGCGACGTTTTAGTCTCCGGACGGTCTGGAAAATAACGAGGGCAGCAAAAAAGCACCCAAAGGCAATGGCGTATGCGACGTAGACTTTCATCGTGGCTCGGCCCCGCAGCGTACGTAAATGATTGATAGGAGTATAAAAACAAATCGGAGGGGCGCTGATACGATGCGGAACCCGGAATAAGGGGAGCGGCGCGGTGGGATGCTGTGCGTTCACAGCCCTGAAGTCGCCGGGCGGATTCGCGGTCATCGTCGGGTAGGATCAGCTTCCTGAGTCAAGCAGTGGTGATCGCTTACCCTTTCCCTTACGACTACGCGCATCCCGCCCAGAACCGCTTTCCAATCCCTGTGCTGTGCCCCCGGACATCGCCGTACCATGGATCTGCAGGTCTATGCCATGATCAGCGCGGTGGGTGCGCGTGGACATAAAGCCGCCCTCACCTATGTCACACTGGCTACCCAGGAAACTTCTACTCTCGGGAAGGTGCGATTGTTCAATCCGACATCGGGCTGCAGCTAACGCAAAACAGGATGCATCCAAGGCAAGTGCCGCCTCTACCTTATCGTCAACCTCCTCAGACAGAGGAGGCAAGGCGATACCTCGAAAACGTGCGTGGCCTCGAGGCTAGTATGCGAGATCTTTTGGCGGAAAAGGAATGCCTTGAGAAGAGGTGCCTCGAGCTCAAGTCATCGGAAGCTAGAGCGTTGAGTGAGATGCATCGCGCACAAGGATCGGAGTTGAACATCATGCAGAGGTTGAATGAAACAACCGCATCGGAAAGGAGAGCGACGTGTGGCTTGCAAGTCGCACGGACTGAGATACAACGTTACAAAGACATTCTTACGGACGAACTAGGGCCCATCAAATGCCCTCAGAGTTGGAAAAACCTTGTACAGGAAAACAACAGGTTGAAGCAGGAGGTGCAGCGGCTGTTATACGAGCAGCGGTTGCAGGAGCAGCGGAAGAAACTCGAAGACCATGTTCATCCAGCTTGATGTACGCTACCTCTCACTACTAGAAGAAGCCCATCAAGCCAAGATTGACGTAGCAGCCATTAGCAACGACGCATCTATCCCGCCCAGTCCATTCCATTCATATTCCTGCAACCACCCGCCCTGAAAGTATTGGGCGGAATCAGCGTTGCCGGACAGATTGACACCTTCGTAGCCCGTGTCAAGAGCCGGAACGCCAGTGATACCCAAACCAGCATTCCAGGTGTTCAGGTAGCTCGGGATATCTGTACCGTGGTACGGCTCTTGAGCCTGCCAACTGGGGAAATTTTGCCAGGCAATCGGGTCCGTCGCATCCGCCTGTGCGTGATATTAGTCTGTTGTTCTGTAGTCCTTGTAACAATGTCAAACCTTAGTCTGGCCATGCGGTTTCTCATCGTCGGGTTCATGGTCCTCCGACAGCGGCTTTTTCTCATCACAAGTCCTACGATGCTTCTTGGCCGCTTTCTTCAACCTATTCCATTTTCGCCTCAGAGCGGCAGCTGAGCGGAAAGGTCTTCCCGATAGACTTCTGCTGTTGAAGAGCGTGGTCTTTTCATCCCAAGTCGCTGCCAGTCTGCCGATGCTTCGCAGCACTGCAATCTCGTCGGCGGTGTACTCTCCACCTCTAGGCATGGTGAGGACAATGGAAA
The DNA here is from genome assembly GCA_029906385.1 of Neofusicoccum laricinum. Classification (NCBI taxonomy): domain Eukaryota; kingdom Fungi; phylum Ascomycota; class Dothideomycetes; order Botryosphaeriales; family Botryosphaeriaceae; genus Neofusicoccum; species Neofusicoccum laricinum. The sequence goes on from CP123727.1 coordinate 878,899, forward strand.
GGACAATGGAGAGGACAATGGAAAGGACAATGGAGAGGACAATGGAGAGGACAATGAGGACAATGGAGAGGGCAATGAGGACAATGAGGACAATGGGGAGGACAATCTACCAATGGTCGTGAATGGGGTAACGTCCTCGGCCTTCGGACGGAGGACCGCTGATATAGCGCGCTATCAACTGCCGAAGACGGCCCCTGTCTGCAGAGCGCGACTCATCGACCTACTTACGGCGCAGCAGCGTTGGAACTCTAGTCAGTTGTTGCTTGGGGACGAAGCTGTGCCGCAACGGGCGTTCGTAGCATACCCACGAACATGAAGATAGAATGCAGGGATCTGGCACTAGCGTCAGGCGGATCAAATTAGCCGCCTAGCCGCGCGCAGGGGGGCGACTGGACAGCGTAACGCTGCGCAGCGAAGGATCGTTCGGTGGGGACCTCTGGGAACAGGCCTCCGCCCTCTCCGGTCACAAAGGCCGGATCATAGCGCACGGGACGCTGACGGGCAGGTTCGTGCCCCCCCATCTCCGGGCTGTGGATAAGAACTTGGCGTTTCCAGGAAGGTGGCAGTCAACTTGCCTTCTTCCTTGTGCCCCACATCTTCTCCCGTCTGACGCAGGCATCTCCGACGCATATCCAGTATGTACAGCGATAGTAACGAACGGCGTGCATTCCAACGGCGGAAGGATTCGCTGTTCCGGAAGGGTTACGAGTTCCAGAAGAAATTCCAGGCTAGAGTGTACATCGTGATCGAGCGGCACGGTGCCTACCACGTCTACCGACACTCGCAGCGTGTTTCCAGTTGGCCACCGTATCATGAAGCCACCGTACGGCAGATGTTCGAATCCCAATAGTCGGCGTGGCTAACGCTGAGCAGGAGATCCGAGCAGCGAAAACTGTGTTTCCTTCCGACTTCCAGACTGTCAGAGACGCTGACACGAGGGGTCCGGTCTCGTCGGATGTGGAAGAGGCGCCATCGCTAAGGGCTCTATTGCACGAAGGGCCAGTCCCTACTCGTTCTGCGGACGACGACGATGCCTACCAGGACGCGCCTGGAGAAATGGATCAGTTCCCGGTGCCGTCATACCACGACCGACACGATGCAGGACAGCCCACATACCATGATAATCCAGAATTGTCTGTGCCAGCTGGAGAACGAGATACATCCATGTGGGAGATCGATGCGATGGAGGATCGCGCGGGTGAGTACAACTACGAAGCGGATAGCAGAGTGGCGCAGGGCTTTGAAAAGTTTCCCAGTCAGCAATCCGGCAGCCCCGCCGAAAATCTCTCGGCCCGTGGCGTGGGCAGGACGACCCAAACGGGAATGGCCCGCGGGCTATGCGAGAGCCTCCTCCAGGAACCCGGAACAGTCAAACGCTTATTCGCCAAGGACTTCGAACAGACCCCTCCGATCGACACCAGCACTATGGAGTTGGATCCCCTCCGCAGCCGAGATGGGACGACATCGCACGCAAATCTTAGGCACGGGCCGACCGGTGACATGTCGTCCACCAGAGGAACGACCACAGAGCGCGTGTTAGACGAACGAGCAATGCGACAACCCCCGCCTCGTGGTCGTCCATACAAACACAATGACGGGGAGAGGGCAGGTTCTGGCGGGATGGAACGCCAACGACTCAATCTTGCAAGCAGAAGGCCAGCGCCAAATCAGAGTCCGCAAAGGCTCACCGCCGAGCGGGGTAGGCCGGTTCATAGAGCTGTTTCCAATTCCCGCCACCATCCAGCTTCTCAGTCATTGAACAATTTGCCGAAGGTACCATCCCGTGGGCTTTATAAGTCTTAGAATTGTGTAATTAGTCTAGTAATTCAATGCATCATGGTATGTTCGGATCACGCCGGACCAGCGCAAGCCGCTCCTGGCTGATATTTTCTGAATCTCCTGACGGCCCTACTCCCTCTATCATTGCTATCCTGCGTCCTCCGATTAGTCTCATAGAGTGAGACTGCTCGGCGTATTCAGAGCCTTCAGATTCTACCTCTTCCACCTGGGGCTGTGCTTTCCTTCGCTTTTCGTCTTGTTTCACGCTTTCAATCCAGTGACTCATAGCCTCAAGGTCGGAAATGACCTTCTCGGAACGTTCATGCACCGGTCCCCAGCTGCTGCCAGGATACGTTCTTGCCTTGATCGAGGAAAGCAGCGCCTCCGGGCCAACTATGCACGTGCCATGTTCTTCCATCGCGGTCCTGATGTAGTGGGGTTCCCAATGACTTGGCAGAACCTTTTGAAGCTCGATGTATATTGCCCAAGGCTCGGACTTACTGAATTCCTTAATTGTGCTTAGTACCCGGTCTATACACGCGTCCGTGGAGCTTGGGTTTGCTCTTTCTTCGAGTAATCCTGGAGCAGAAGCAATGGGAGAATCGCCCAGCGTTCCGAAGGAGCTGCTGGTAAGCCCCGGTTTTGGAATATCGATGGACATGACTGCTGTCGGTGTGATAATATCGAACTTTCCCAGTTTTTCATCACTCTTTGAGAAATTCTCAAGAGAGGCTTGGAGCATTCCGAAAATTGCAGCCTGAGATTGTCTCGTCTGAAGCTGGGACTCCGTTGTTCTGAGTGTTACGGCGCAGCCTCCACAGGTTGAGGAAGTTAAGGATCAGCCCCGCAGGGAACAACAGAAGTCGGAGTCATAAGGATCCGAGGTCACGTGACCATCGCGATCAGTTGGACCCACCCGCTCAGTTGCCAAGGCCAACTGAGCAGATAGAGTCAACTGAGCCGATACGCTCAGTTAACTACCCTCGATCAGTTGCCAAGGCCAACTGATCGCGCTCTACCAACTGAGCACATAGATTGTAGACACTCTCCTACATGTATATAAACCACACTCCTTAGATAGCTTTGACCTTCGTGGTCAACTTCAATAATCAATCTACACCATTGATTAGTAACACGGCCTTCACACATAGTGTTCTGTCACGTGTGTTCGTCACTCCGTTCTCTCACACCCTCCCTTGTACCCACTCAAGGTAAACCCCCATACGGCTTACCACCCTCTTTGGTGTTTGATCCTTAGAGGCAGAGGCCCGCCGTTACAGATAGCTGCTCAATTCTAGACAAGATCCATGAGGCAGATGACCTCAGCTTGGCGTGACGAGGAGGTACGGACGCACATCAAAGGAACTCATGGGGCGCGCCTCTCCGATCCGTGTCGTTTACGGCCCGGTACTGAGAACCAGGTTTCTAATGTAAGAATGCGCCTCATCCTTCTCGGATGATGATGCGGCGCCGTACACCTGCTGCAGCGTCAAGGATTCCGTTTCAGGAAAAAATCGAGGCGCGCCGCGATTTTTTCCTAAATCAGTTTGGCGTCGCCCGGTGGACCGTGCATAGTGAAGTGAGCGCTAACGCACAGTTGCCGTCTCAGCAAGGGGTATGCATCAGTCCGAGCGGAGCTGTCGCCTCCGCCCAAACCCTCACCAGCCCCCTCTTTCAGCTGCCCTCTCAGCAGCACCTTTCCTACAATGCTACCTCAACTCCTAGCAGAGTCTCTAGCTGTCATCAAGGCAGCTTCCGATGAAGAACTAAAATGTCTCGAGACAAGTGTCAATGATCTCGTGGATAGACTAGCAAAACTTTCGTTTGTATGTTTACTGGCCAATGCGGATCTTCGTCACGAGCGCTCCACCTTCTAACCATGAGATCTCCAGATGCGAGCACGTATCTCCACCAAGCATGACTCGAGCAAGCACACGGGTGACCCAACGGACGACCTCGAAACGGCTCCTAGTAACGTTAAAGATTTGTTCAGGTCCGTGCAGTTACACCGTCCGAAGATACTAGAGTTTCTGCAGAAATCAGTTCAGCAAGCCATTCAGGCAGAGACGGAGGGCACGGATGAAGACGTTCGCATTACGGACATCAAGAACGCCAGCAGTTGTTCAGTAGAGAGAAAGTTCCGGAAGGTATTGGCCGCTCGAAGCCTGGGAAGGGAGTATAGGGACTTCAGAAGAAGCCCGTCCGACCGCCTACCCAGCAAAGTGCAGTTCTGCAATAAATTCGGCGAGAAGGCAACACAATACAAAGAACATATTGTTCAGGGTGAGAAGATGCTTCGGTTTGACAGGGAAACCACGTCCGCAATGTCAATTGTCTTCACGTTCGTCTGGAAGAAAGGCTTGCGCCTCACGAAGCAGAAGGATATTTCGTTGTTCAAACACTTACTCTGCGAACGGGAGAAGGACTTGTATCAAAGGCTTGAGGGGCAGAAAGAATGGCTGGAGGCCTGCGAGAGGCTTTACGACGGTAGGTTGATGAACAACCCTTTTCTGCGAAGGTGGCTCATTGAAACCAGAGGATTGCAGGTCTCGAAATGCTGCCAGAAGACTACAACATCACACCTTGACATGCGACGCTACTGTCCGCGTCGAGGAGTCCTATCACGAGAAGACGGGAACAAGAAAACGCCGTAGGCGATCTTCAACGACTTCGAAAGGGACGGCCAAAGCACCCGAGGCGCAGTGGCACCCGATCTCACAAGGTCCGGAAGTTTCACCCACTATTGAGTCTATACTGACACGATCAGATGTTCAACCAAGTTGCGGACAGGCCGAAATCGCTGTCCCCAGCCGACAAACTTTCGAAGGAACTGAAGCACCTCCCCCATTTGTTGGATCCGGCCAAGAACCGTTGCAAGGCACCGGCAGATCTGCAGGTCAACTGACCACAGAAGGCCTTTCTACGACCGGAGAAGAAGGGGGGACAGAGGAACTCGCACGGTATACTGGAGGAATAGCTACACAATGTGAGGGCTTGCACCCGGTGCACTCGCGGAAATGCATTGGCATACTTCTACAAGAAGACTAAGCTAAGGAGAAAGGAAATAATAAGCGTAGGAAGGTATTATATACCGAAGTAGTTGATCCGTGCGCCCTTTGAGTCATTAGGTGTTGACTCATAATTGTTAACTCATCGCCGCAGGGATCTTCCAAGGCACTTAACGGTCTAGACCGTCACATGTAGGCCGACCTTGCCTCCACCGGTCCAGCCTCGCATGTTGCTGCCTGGAGGTGACGAAGCGTCAATCCTTGACGGTTCGACTGCGCCTCTCACTGACACCCAACCAACAGAGAGAAATAGATTCATTTCCAGCTACCCACTTGACATTCCATCTTCCTTTCAATCAATCAAGGCGGTGCCGATCTGGTTGAGAGTTTCACCATCCCAGTACTTATCGACTCGGACATTGGGCAGCTTCATAATATCAGCCCACAATGTATCGCTCTCCCAATACCACGCGCATCTGTTGTAAATGAAGAGCTCTACGTGTTCCAGGTTTGGGCAATTTTGCACCAATGCGTTGATTCCCTTGGACTGCTCTCGAGTGATCTGCTTCTGCCACGTGAGAGTAATGGTGAGCGTGATTCGCCTCAAGTATGATCCAACCATCACACGCTCAAGATTGCCGTTGAGATTGACTTGCGTGCTGCTCTCCAGAAACGATGCCAACCAAACAGCGTCTAGATGCAGGTGGTTCTGGCTGACAAGGAGTGACAGAGATTCTCGGTGTGAGGGCTTGCATCCGGTGCGCTCGCGGAAATGCAGTGGCATTGCTTTCTACAAGAAGACTAAGCTAAGGAGAAAAGAGAGAACAGTCAAAACGAGCGAAAGGTCGCTAATAAACACTCGTCGCTACGCATGGACCAACAGTTGCGAGGAGCAACCGCTTCGCTTGCTTCTCGCATGCGCTTCGCCGCAGGATTATCCAAAGGCACCTTACGGTCTAAACCGTCACACTCGGCGTATCTGGCGATTGGTGCGAAGGAGTCCACAACCGGGAATCTCACTGTTCAAGAAGCCCGCCCTCGCCGACGTATCTTCCTGGTGCCGGTAACCCCACAACCACCTCGTACGACCGGGCAACACGAGGAGAGTCTCGTATATATTGTTTCTCGCTTCCGCCGGGAGGCAAAGAAACCTGAAGGGCTCTGGCTTGAAGACCACGCCGCTGTCGATGTTGAAGAATCTCAGCAGTTCGGAGAGAAGACGATGGTCCGCTGCTTTGTGGGGCTGAAAGCTCAATGATCCTCGGTGGTTCTCGACATCGCCAAAATGGATGACCCTCAAGCGTACCTCGCCATTGGTAGTAATGCTAATCCGCTCCGTGATCTTGCCTTTGCATCCATTCCTCGTTAAGCTTGCGCGTCCGGCGTGAAGGAAGCCAACCGCTGATTCAAGTTGACGAAGCCACGCCCTTCTTTGTTCCATAGGCACCTCATCGACGTTCACCTGGCCCAAGCATGGCGTTGTTTTGTTGAGGTCCACCCACTCGTAAAGCACGCCCTGGAGCTTGGAAGGATCGAAGCGTGATTTTACGAGCCCTGTGAGCCGTGGTATAGACTGCGGGATTCCTGGCGTATTGCTGATTCTCTTCCATGCTCGCACCTCTTGTAGAAAGATGCTATAGGCTTCGTATTCAAGAGCCCCCTCCGGCACATAGCAACCAAAACGAGAACCGTGGACGGACACCAGAAAATGTGTGTCTGACATCTTCTCCGAGACTTGAATCGACTCCCAGTCGTGCCATAGAAGGTCGGCGTCTTCGTACTCGACACCACTGAAGAGCTCATCAACGGGGTCTCCGCGCATCGGCGACTCGAGCTGAAGCCTGCCATTGGTGGCGCACGCCTTTACGTTCCAAACATGAATGAAGTCCGCGAGACTTGAGTTCTCGCGGTTGAAGGCAGCAAGTTGTTTTCCACAGACTAGCCGGAGCGTCCTTGCGAGTTCGTGGAATATCGACCTGATCTCCATCCCCGGCGGCCAAAGCTCGACTGCAGAAACTGCGGAGGGAAACAAAGCTCCAGAACAAGCAAGGTTAAACATTCTTCCACCGAGCAGGAATTGGATAGTAGCCCGGTCCATTCCGGGAGCGTATGAGCAGTCTACGACGTCGAGATGCTCGGGATATGGCGGAGACCAACCGCTCAGGCAGCAGCTGTAAAGCGCGAAGCTTGTTTCAGGGAACATTGCGAGTGCGGAACTTTGACGAGAGGATTGGATGGGCAATTGCATACATTTTTGCTGGTCCGTAGAGACGCATATATGGGCTGCTGATGTGGACATAGAAGCGAGCGCTTGTATGTCCCCTTTGCCGCCTCTCGTGGACAGGGGTAGGCAATGGCCCTGTGCTCGGCTCTGCCGCTCGTCAAACCAACGAAAAACAGGACGATTGCATCACATGCGCCATGCTCGATCTATTCCAATGAAACTCATGACTCGCAGGCTCCTGCATGGCAGGTAAGCAGTTGAAGCTGACGAGGAGCGCTGAAATATATATGGTGAGATGAAGAAAGCTGACCTCCACGATTTCGTTTCTATCTACGGATACTGAAAGGCTATCTGATGAAGTAAGGTCGACGGCGGAGCCTTGTAAGAGCTACCGCTTGCCGTCCGCGTGCGAAGGTCGTTCCTGCCCTTTACTCCGGGGGGGCCGTGACCGTGTCCCAGAACGACAAAGACGGTGGACGAGCAGGGTTTGGCGGATTTGCCGAGGAAGGCCGTGGGGCCGCCGTGGGTGGGTCCGCTGGCTGAAGGGGCGGTGCCACCACAGACGCATCATCTCCTGGGTGAGGCGGCGGTGCTTCTTCTGCCGCGTCAAAGATGTCAGTGATAGCACCGCGATAGATACCGCCGTGGACTTACTAGATTTGCGCAGCAGGATTGGCCGGAAACGCCAGCCCAAGAGGTCGAGATCAGCCACGGCGCGATCGTATTCTAACCCGGCATTTACATCCTTCAGAATCTTTTCCTGAGCAATAACGGGTATTAAATCCCAGACGAGTGGCTTAGGTTTCGGAACATCAATCCAGTAGTCGTCGCTGTCGAGAATCTTGGGCACAATTGCTGAAGTAACAATCTCCAACGTTGTAAGCGTCTCGAAGGAAAATAATTCTTGCGGGCGGACTTACAAGAAACCGCTTCCACTGGGAGTTATTCCATCCCATGTCCCTTTTGATATCGACCACCTTCGTTTTGCTCTGGAAACGTACCATGGCGGACCGAGGCTCAAAGATTGGAGTCGACAACTGGCGGGGCCACGGTGGAAAGCCAGCCACGCCGCGAGCAACGATGCGCGCAGTATCCCCGTGTGTGACTGGGCTGGAAGAAATGGTTTAGTGCGCGCCTACACGATCCCTGTAGTGCTTTTGTAAACGGACAGCAGCGTCAAAGCCAACTGGCGGTCCGTATGCGCTGCGCTCAAGCGGGCTTGATGGTGTGACTCATGCTTGGCCAAGGTGGGGTGCCCCCCTCTTGCTGCCAGCGGGCTTGAGCGAGCGAGCACGGGGCGGGCCTCCGCGCAGCCTTGCTTTTTAGTGGGGCTGCACGGGCGCAAAGACGTCGCAAGGCCCACGTAGCCGCCCGAATGGGCCTAGAGAGTGGTGGCGCAACCTCCCATTCGTGGATTCCGGGGCCGCGTGGCGCCAAGATATTTCTCGTCGTTTTCGTCGAATACGTATGATGCGAAAACCGTCTGACATTGGTCAAGACGTGCCATGGCTTCGAGCCGAGCACGACGGTGGTTCCCCACACACACACACACAAACGCCCAGTAGATAGAGCGTGCAAGTGGGACTATCGTTTCCCGGGATTCCGATTGGCTCTCTCTGACAAAAATACCTTGCGAAGCACCGACAATGGCAAGGCGGGCGGGCGGCCCGTTCATGAGCCCCCCGGTATCACAATCCAACTCGCTACACCGTCTCTCCTGCATCCTGTAATTACAGTGGAGAAAATGCTGCCTTATGACCCCGGCATCGTTGGCTCTGTTCGATCGTCTGTCAGCCTGTATATCCTGGGAATGATGCTCGGGAGCTAATGTACAGCAGATAGGGCACGCTAGCCCTCTTTGGAAAGAGGCCGCGCTTCAACCACTCATCTGGACCTCAACTGGGCTCCCGGGTGAAAGGATGTCCAATCAGGCGATTGCGATACGAGGGACCGAGGAGAAACCGCTGGATTAGTCCGAAACTGCGGTAAGTATGAATACGTGTAGCATTTGCATGGCCCTCGCTTCGCCGAGCGCACATTGCGTGCAGGCTCATCTGGGCCTCAGGGGAAGCGATCCTCAGGTGGCCGGCGGGCAATGCTAGGCGGCGACTATGATAGTTCTCTACTCAGAGCTCGCGCTCATACAAGGCCATGAGACCGGCGTGTGGAAGGCATCTTTCTATCACTCGTCGTAGCTACGTCCAGCGACAGTAGAGGGAGGAGCGGAGCACAAGATCCTCCGCTTCTTTGTCCCGCGCTTCCGAACTCCGGAGGATCACCACGATTCAAGGCAAACACTCCTTGCACGCTCGTCACATGCATTGAAGGAACTATGCAAGAGCGGAGGTATGCGTGGAGGGTGGGTCAACGCCAGGTGACAGGTAGATACGTGACGTTTCGGGTTCTTCCTCGTTCGTGGCATCTCATCTAGACCCTTGGCGCATGAAGCGGTTGCATAACGCGCTTCAAGCAGGATACGTGCGAGAACCAGTGAGGAGGGCCTTTTTTAATACGGCAAAGGTCGTTATAACCACGTAAGATTCTTGCAGCTACAGAAAGCGAGATACCAATACCATAAAAAAAGGACCAGTAGAGCACTTTTGAGAGTGAGTGACAAGATTGTCTCCAGCTAGAGAACGCCATCACTTACACTCAGCTACTCGTTCTTAGCAAGCACTACTATGTTGACCACCAACGAGCGGGATTCCGCCTCCTATCGGGGAGCCTATGACACAACGGGAACCTCGAAGCCGACTCAGCCCGCACCGCCCAAAAGCTCTGGAAGGATTTGTCCTTACGCGAGCTCACTATCGTCGAGTTAGGAAAGACAAAGTAGGCAGTCTATCTCTAAGCTTCGTTGTCTTTCTGTTCACTTACTGTTCTCCAGTCCTCTTCTTTGTTTTTCAACGCATCTTAGCCTTGCTTGGTGCCGGAGAGGTCAGTGATGTTTGCTAGATAGCACTAGAAATTTTCAATGCTGCAGATAATGACAATCTTTTCCGTCTGTTCTTGCTGTGCCGCATTGTCATCCGTTGACTCACTTTCTTGGTTGGACGATCAATGAGATGATTGCCGGTTCACCTCAACGAGGCACACGCCCAGCGAACAAGGGGCACTTATCGGGAAGCTTTCCTGAAGGTCAACCCTGCAGAGCTATTTTTTGATATCCGCGCTGGCCGCGGCACCCTAGAAGCTACGCTGTGGTGTCCCCCAGCCCCAGCAGATGCGAATCTCACCGTAAATCACGTGCACTCACTTTAGGTGTGACTATATAGGTTAGCCATTCCTACGGTGCTCTCATCCTCGACCGTCACCCACCGTTCCTTTTCTCCTTACTTGCAGACAACAGCATCTTTCACGAATCATGCCTCACACCAAACATGACGCGAATGAACCAAAAACCACAGGATTCGAAGACATCTTCCATGCTTTGGACATGAAGGAAGAGATGGAAGCGCTCACTGCGAGTGTCCAGCAATTGGCGACTCAGGAAGCCCAGCTTCAAGAGGAACAACAAACGGCGCCTTCCCAGTCACCTCCGGGTAGGCCATATATCACCATTGCAGCTCATAGCTCGCTGATTTCTTGGAAACAGGGGATCAATCTTTTGAATCAGGGCGTTCTACGTCTCTTGAGAACGAATGGCTCAAGAAACCCGGGTTTCCGATCGATGACAGCCCACGTAAGTGCTTCAAGTAGCCATCGGTTCGCATAGCTGATGTATTTGGCAGTTTCCTCATGCCTCAAAGTCCCATGCCAGTGTAGCATAGCCTACCCACGAGCTTTGCAAGACAAACTGATCCGGGGCCGGGGCGACGTAGACCTACGCCACCTGACATTCAACCAAAGCTACTTCCCGCTCTATAGCGATCTCAACGCTGACGGGGAGGTCGTTCACGGATTGAAAGTTTGGGCAATTGACGGAGACGTCTGGTATGTCAAGAGAATCCTTTTCGAGGGCAACAATTGCTGGCTTTCCCAGGAGGCATTACTCGAGGACTTAGAGAGCTACGAGTCAAATTATGACGGCTTCTTCTATGACACCCCAATCAAAAGCGCCGGCGAGGACTTGCTAGATTTTCCCCTATACTGGTTTCTGGTCGATCGGGGTATGGATGATCTTCATGCTGTTCTGATGGGCAGGACGAAACCTGAGCCGGGTAATTGGTTCTTTGAATTCCCGATGCGTTGGTAGAGTAGAGCTTTCCTTTTGAATCAAGACCATGTATCTCTCCACATATGCAAGGCATCTATTGAATTATAGCTGAGAGCGGGCGTTGGCGCATCCTCACACTCACTCTGCAATATTTAAGATACATGGTACCTCTCCCACCTGCGCTGCCGTATCCACCCGTGAGCCCCATACCTCTGTCCCATACTGTGTAGCCGTTTACGCCGAAGCGGGCCTCGCCGTATCACGCCAGAACTCGGTTTCTTCTAACAGCCGCCGATTCTCTGTCTTTAGTTCTTCAATATTTTCCTTCAGGCGCGTAATCTCTTCAGCCTGGCGCTGAGTCTTGGTCAAGCAGTCTTGGTAAGCATTTTGCCAGGCCGTCAGGGCGATTGATTGGTGCGTATAATGCCTTTCGAGACGGGAAGCCTTAGCGAATGCCACTTGGAGAGCCATTTCTGTATGAGTGTGCGCTGCTATTTCGAGGTTGAGCATGGTCGCGGCACAATGGCCCTCATCTGGCGGGAGAAGATTTGCGCTGTCCATTTGAAAAGCTTCAGCGCATGAGCCACTACCTCCCTCATCCTGGATTTCTGGGACAACAAAGGAGCCGAAGCTTGTCTCAGGCGAAGAGACATATTCAGGTAGATTCGCGGCGCCCTCATGGTAGTGGTCTTGGCAGTTGCCGTTCTGCTTGTTTGGTTCCATGTTCGCTCGGTGTTTCGGCTGAGAAGTCGTGTTGTTATCGAAGGGGTCTTTGGTTATAGTGGTAATCTGGTCTGCTGAGATTCTGTGCACGAGATACTTGTAGGGAGCATGTCGCAAAAATAGCATGCGGCGAGGCTTGCTTCAGCCGCCCTACCATTGCCGAGCGATACGATGTCGCAGCGCGCATCCAACCATTTTCGCGCCCGACGATGATGAGTCGCACGCCGTCCATCCGTTTCGCGCGCGACCAGCTTTCCGCCGTCCTGCAATTCCTCCAAACCAGCATCAAGGGATGTGCTGCATGGTGGTGAGCTGCACGTCGCCCTCCAGGATCCATGCTGCGCAACCGATCGCTGGCGGCGTCCGCGCAACTGAAATGCGTCTCATCTGCCGGGCCACAACGCCCATTTCTTTTCCGTCCGAGTTATAAATGGAGCATTGAGCACCTGGTAGCCATTCGAAATAGTGCAAAGCACAATGATTCCGCACACTGCTGCAATCATCTTGTTTTTCGTGCGCGCATCTACCGGCCACTCCTGGGTCGACGACGTGCGGAAGCTGGGCGAAGACGGGAGCATCACGGGCGATCCAGGTTATGCCCGGGGAAACGGTAAGGCTTTTGGAAGCCCTTTGCAGTAAAACCCTGATATTAATGGAACAGTACCTCGAATTCTCCCCTTTCCTACGCCCGGCCCGAACCCTGCGTTCAATGACTTTACCATGCAGAACCTCATACCTCCCGCTGGACGGTCGGACATCACTGAGGCAGACCCTATCTGTAAGTCCACGCAACAGACAAAAAATATAACAGCGTACAGTCCTATGTGTTACGGCGCAGCCTCCACAGGTTGAGGAAGTTAAGGATCAGCCCCGCAGGGAACAACAGAAGTCGGAGTCATAAGGATCCGAGGTCACGTGACCATCGCGATCAGTTGGACCCACCCGCTCAGTTGCCAAGGCCAACTGAGCAGATAGAGTCAACTGAGCCGATACGCTCAGTTAACTACCCTCGATCAGTTGCCAAGGCCAACTGATCGCGCTCTACCAACTAAGCATATAGATTGTAGACACTCTCCTACATGTATATAAACCACACTCCTTAGATAGCTTTGACCTTCGTGGTCAACTTCAATAATCAATCTACACCATTGATTAGTAACACGGCCTTCACACATAGTGTTCTGTCACGTGTGTTCGTCACTCCGTTCTCTCACACCCTCCCTTGTACCCACTCAAGGTAAACCCCCATACGGCTTACCACCCTCTTTGGTGTTTGATCCTTAGAGGCAGAGGCCCGCCGTTACACTATGCTGCAAGCAACGAATTCGAGTAAAATTCTACTGAGGTACCAAGAGAACGGGCATGTAACCCTACGAGACGAAGATAGTAGCGGAAACACTCCAAGAAAACCAACCTCGGGCACAGTCTGGGTGTATGGGACGAACGAATCTGCTCCGGAAGATACACTGATGGGAATTCATGGTATATGGGATAAAGAGGGGACAGGTGGCGATGGCAGAGGGGTTCTTCTAGCAAAAGCTCCGTTTGACGATGGCATGTGCTACCAAGTTAATGATAGCCAGGAATCAGCGCGGCGGCAGGTTTTACCACAGAGACCACATACTGAAAGGGAAGGCCGAGACCTATGGTGTGGGATAGAGTTATGGCTACCTTCGGAGCTGGTAGTCGGTACCACATACACGCTTTACTGGGTCTGGGAGTGGCCAACCTTGTTGAACGAGCAACCGCAACAGTGGAAACAAGAGGACTATACGACATGTATTGACATTGAAGTAATATAGCTTATGTAGCCAAAAGCCCTTCCGTATAGGTTCAGGCCGACCTTCTCTTTGTTCTGGGTGTGCCATCCTTCTCCTCGTCCTCCATGTCGCATGCCGGTCGCTTGCCTAACAGACGACTTATCGTAGGGCTTCCAGTAGAGCACATCTCCTGAGGTCTCGCTCCAACACATTCGGAATGAGGGGTAGCGGCCCTTCGTTGAGGGGGGGCAGGTCGTACGAAACAGTGATCCTCTTGCTGGTTGAACTCAATTGTAGGGCGTGAACGAGGTGTTTCTCTGGCCGCTTCGACCCATGGAAGGTTCTCCTTGTCAGTCAAGTTGGAGAGATCATCTTCGCTGTCAGCATTAAGCTCACCCAAGTTCTTGGACCCATCGTCCCTCTTAGTGGTACAACCACTTCGGTCTTCGGACTTGTCTCTCTCAGTGGCACAATCTCTCCGGTCCTCAGACCCATCCCTCTCAGTGGGGCAACCACTATCTAGCAATCTTGGGCACATGTTGAGAGTAAGGGTGAATCCCTTCTCATGCTCTGGGTGATAGTGCCATGCGTTGCACGCAACAATTTGAAAGAGGCGTGGATGGATTCCGGTGTCCGCATATTCAAGTTTTACGAATCGGTGGCCAAACTCCACCCAGTACCCTTGAAGCATTCTCGGAGATAGATGTTTCATGGTTGCGGTGATTGTGCCCGAATCTTCAAGGACTGGTCTCTGTTAGGAACATTGACGGGTTTATAGAACTTGACTAAAATGCCAAATAAGAGGGACTTACCCGAAACGCCATGTTCGCGCTGTCCCTGGTCACGGTATGCATTATACCCTTTTGATCCTGTGCAGCTAGGTCAGCCCCATGAGCAGACCTAGAGTATCAGTGAGGTGAGATACACACCTAAAGGGACATAGAAAGCCTGTAGTGTAACGGCGGGCCTCTACCTCTAAGGATCAAACACCAAAGAGGGTGGTAAGCCGTGTGGGGGTTTACCTTGAGTGGGTACAAGGGAGGGTGTGAGAGAACGAAGTGACGAGCACACGTGACAGAACACTACGTGCGAAGGCCGTGTTACTAATCAATGGTGCGGATTGATTATTGAAGTTGACCACGGAGGGTCAAATACTAGCTAGAGAGTGAAGCTATATATACCATAGGGGAAGTTGTAACAATCTGATGGTTGACCTGTATTCTTCCCTATTGCTCCCTATTGCTCTGCTGCTATCCGAGGCAGATCATAGCAGAGTAATGTTATCCGAGCAGAGCAATGTCTTGGCGTCACGTGGACCTCGTGACTTCCTGTGGGTCTTTTCCTGTACCGCATCTGTGCCCCCCACTCGTTCCCTTATCTTGTTATTCCTAACCCTGCGAAGGCTGTGCCGTAACATGTAGGTTATCTTCGAGGGCGTTCACTCCTCCAAGGAATCTCGGGCGGGTCTCAGCCTTCGTCGAGGTGGGTTGGCAAAAGCTTTCCGCAAGGAGTTGTGAGAAATCCATTATTTAGAGTGTTTGATCGGACAAATTTGGGGTTCTTCGTGCCTTGTTGATGAGGTGGTAGGAGATGGTAGCCACAGAATGAGGTGAGCGTTATGTACGTAGCCCGCCATAGCGCGCTCTGCGAGAAGGCGAGCTCACCGCATGTCAACCCGGCTGAGCTCCATAGCGTGGATCCGCTACCCACTATGGAGCCGGGAGAACAACACTCCCTAAACACCGGGGCAATACGAGAACGTGGTACTCCCGTAGGTAGCACCGATGGCTCCTATCCATGCTCGACCCACTTCAGCCACGACTGTTTCGCACTTTCCCATACATGGAGCAGATTTGCTGAGGTTTCAGAACCGTGCCATGGCTATTTGTATCACATCTCGGCACTCGCGACGGTCCACTAATTGCCCGAGAGGAGAAGGGGGGGGAGGGGGGGTTCCTCGACTACGTAGAGCGATTGACCTACTGCTCGGGTACGGAAAATAAAATGGCCTGCCTATTGCCACAGTTGAATAGACGGCACGGGAAATACTGCGTCATGCCCATGTAAGACAACAGCGAGGCCGTCCGCTACCTCACATCTGTAAGTAGTATTGTTAATCCTACATGCGTTCTTCGACCACTCTTTCCCCTCCTTCGCCGCCTTCGGAGTATATGCTTTGGGGGTTCATCTCGTAAGACTATTCTCGTTTGAATCCCGGTAGGAGCCACATCCCATCCATATCCGGGATACTGTAGCGGATGCCGAGATTGTCTCCCGCGAGCACCGCTGCTTCGAGCTAAGGCAGGGGAGTTACACGTGATTTCACATGGTCCTTGTCACGACATTCGTTCGAAGCGCTCCACGATTCTTTTGCCCAATGAACGTGGTCAGCGCATTAAGCGCGCACTCTGCGGTACGCTCTAGGACAATGAACCGCCACGTCTTTGCATTAGTCGTCGTAATTAGGGTATCACGGACGGCCAGGCTCCTTCGTATTCGTCTTCTGACCCTGGGCTGACGCCAGCGAGTAATGAGCATGGAGGCGACGAGGCAAGGCCAATCATCTGCCTTCTCCACGCATCCTAAAATAGGTCTAATGTGCGGATGAAAAGGAAGAAACCGCTGAATGTGCTGATAATGGCGTGAGAGGCGCATCCCAATTCGATCAGCGTACATGTGTGCCTAAAGGTCGGTGAGGGGAGATGGGAGGGGGGCGAAAGAAAATGATTGGCAGTGTGCAACGATCTCCCCACCTTCGTGTCAATCCTTACTGATTCGCGGAGGAGACACAGCTTGCGTCTGCGGAGACCGCCTTCTTGTGGCCTCGCCCCTCTCTTTACTGGAGGATACAGCCCCGGCCATGTGCGAGGGCGCAAGGCTGCCATTTTATCGCCGACTGAGGAATTCCTTCTGCCGGAGGTCTTGCCAGCAGTGTTACGTGTTCTGTGCCGGGTTGAGGAAAGCGAGATCAACCGTCTACTTCTGTTTCTAAGCCGCGGGAATACCTGCGCCTGGACAAGGACATCGGTAGCGCTGAGCGATCGGCAGCGTGGGTTTGTCCATAGGAATGGGTAACTCGAGGCGAGACGGGCGGGTGCGCACGCAGGCGCCCATGCCCTTGTAACTGTGTATTGTATTGTAACGTGTTGCGTCGCGGGTCCGAGCGGCCCGGCACGCCGATACCAGCCACCCGCACCTATGGGGAGGCCCACCTCGCATTTAAACCTGGCTGCCGCTCGGCCTGCTCCGTTTCCTGCTCCATTTCTCCTCTGCACCATTTTCGCTCAACTTCGACATACTTTCAACGCTTCAAGACCACCTCAGGAATCATTCTTCTTGCCTGCTGTACGTATCGCACTTTTTCGCTTTTCTCCATTGCGCTTTGCTTTAGCAGGAGTTGGTGTTTGAAGACCTCGAGAAAGTCGGCCCTTTCATCTGTGTCGGTCTTTGGTCATCCCTCTGCTTAGTTGATGACCAGCGGATCGGATCAGTAGCCTAGCTTACTATATCCACCACTATGTCTGACACTTTTGGTGGGCGGCCAAGACACGATATTCGTCTATCATACCCACCCACTTTGGTGGTTGGAATGGTCGACCGGATGATCGGGTGTGGCGATCATCGGTTGTCCCTGCTCAGTCGACCAGCGATTTAGATCAGTAGCCTACCCTACTATATCTGCTATGTCTAACACTCGCGGGGCTGCCGAATGGTCTGATGTCGGATTTGGTGCTCGAGTCAAGGCTACTCACGAGTATTACACTTGTAAAAGCCTGGGCGGGTGGGATCCCTCTCGCAATTGCGAGTGGGGGCTTTTTCCTTTTTTTTTTTTTGAGAATGTTCATCTCTTAAATTTTTGAATAGAGCTTAATTAATTCTTTTTCGCCCTTCTCACATAGATGGCTACGCTCTCTCCTCGTGCCAATGATGGCACATTGCGTCCCTTACACGTGCTACCAGTGTTACGGCACAGCCTTTACAGAGTCGGGATAGGGTAGGAAAGGAAGCAAGCGGGGCGCAGACACGCGCTATGAAGACCCACCATGAGTCACGTGTATCCCGTGATGCCAAGGAATTGATCCCTTTGATCCCGCATGCCTCAGGCATTAAGGGACAGATCAATAAGATCAAGACAACATTGATCTGTCTGATCCATACGCTCCTGCCCAAGAGGCAACACAGATCAAACAGATCAATATTAGATTGTAGACACTCTCCTACATGTATATAAACCACACTCCTTAGATAGCTTTGACCTTCGTGGTCAACTTCAATAATCAATCCGCACCATTGATTAGTAACACGGCCTTCGCACGTAGTGTTCTGTCACGTGTGCTCGTCACTTCGTTCTCTCACACCCTCCCTTGTACCCACTCAAGGTAAACCCCCACACGGCTTACCACCCTCTTTGGTGTTTGATCCTTAGAGGTAGAGGCCCGCCGTTACAACCAGACGTTGAGCCCATTCTGCTTCGCCAATTCGTTTTGACGTGGCGCGACATCGCAACCGATCACCAAAAATCTCTCGGGAATCTCTCTCCTGATGCCGCTAAGAACGACTCGCCACCTTGCTTCCTCAATTTTGGTGTCGGCCCATCGCGCGAAGTCCTACTCTACCTTTACTTGCCTCTGAAGATCAACGATGGTCCCAAGGGGATGAGAAACATCTACATGGTTTCAGAGGCTTTCGACACCGATGCTTCTGATGCATCAGCCGATATTCTTCAGATCACCCATGATCCTCGGGAGTATCCTAACTTGGGTAGGGGTGTAGAAGTAGGAGCCAAGCTTCTTTGGGCCTCTTTCGTGCTCAAGAAGCCTTCCTACGTTCTTATGCCCGTGGGAAAACCACAAAGGCCGGTGAATGAGCGCTCGCGAGGCTTATTACTAAGCCTAAAGTCTCTCTCTCGAGCCAGGAGCTTTGAGCTCTATATCCGAGATGAAGAGTCAAATGCGAAGCACCTCCGCTCCTTCCTCCGCGTCCTTGGTTCTGGCCGTTTTAGTAACGCCGAGATCGACCACAAAGCCTCGTTCAACGGACGGCCCTGGGGGGTGAACTCCTGGAAAACGTTCAGATTGCGCGACGACGAGACCTTGGTAGGAGTGTGGAACCCTCTTTCCGATGAATCACCACCGTCGTACCAGGAGACTCTGCAGAAGGAGAAAGCCTCGATTCCTGGCCCTCAGGAGATCAATGATCACGATAACGGCGACGGCGACAGCGACGGCGACGGACCCAGCGGGCCGCAGATGCTCGCAAGTCAGGAACATTCAGACAATAACAACGAAGGGCAGCACGACGCTCATCGTGTGGAAGAGGGCCCTCTTGAAGGCGGTCTGGGTGCCTCGCAGCAGACCGACATACCCCAGGAAGTTCCACAGAGTGGCCTCGACGAGCGAGAAGAATCCGAGTAGATGATCATCCTTGATGGTCGACAGCGCCAGGGTAACAGCCAACACCTTGTGTACACCGAACATGGTTTGCAGGAAGAGCGGCAGCAGGACCGCCATCGGAAGCGAAATGCCCGCGAAGCTCATCTGGATGCTACGCCTGGTCCCAGCCGTTCCGGCTCTAGCGCAAGGCCGGGGTCATCGAAGCAGAGGGCTAAGGTTCACAAAAAGATCTCGTTCACCATTCACAATGACGAAGCGTCTGGACACGGAACCGCCATCGAGCAGCAGCCAGCAGAGCAGCAGTCAGCAGAACAGCAGTCGGGGGAGCATCATTCGACGGAGCATCAGCCGGCGGACCAACATGCCTTTGAAGATGAATCCATGCATATCCTTAGGGATAATGGTGTTTACCACACGTTGTCAATCCTTGGGCACGGGCCGAATCGTAGCCTGTTCGATGAAGCTCAATTCCATTGGTTTTGTAATGCTCTACTTTGGCTGGCCACGGCGTGGCGCCGGAACCATTCTATACACGATGTCTATCTCGAGGAACTCCGCATGCTTTGCAGAGCCATTTTGAAGAGAGATAGGCGTACATTCGAAAGCACCAGAGTACGTTGCATGACAATGTTCGTCCAGCAAGAGCGGACGAGCCAGGAACAAGGGCCGTTTGCGTGCGCACTCATGGAGAGAACTCAGTGGATGGTTAACTTCATTTACCAAAAGTTTAGCCCCGGCCATGATACCGTCTTGATCGATGAGATAGCCGCTCTTCATGAATCAGCGCGCTACTGGATGCGTGTCGGCGGTGATACTGCAACAACTGCAGCGGAGAATAGGCGGGAATACGTTCTTCGGGAGAATGGATTCTACTTTCAGTTGGCTGCTTGTCTGTTGCTCGCCTGTTACATGTGGGAGCGATGCGAAAGGCACACTGGCCAGTAGGGAGAATGTCGCCGAACAGAGGCCACGGTTAGGTGGAGCTCGTGCAATCGGCGGCACTGTGGTTTTGTAAAAAAAAAAAAAAAAAGGGGGGGACCGCACTGAATCTTTTTCTCTATGGCGTTTTGAGTTGTTTATAAAAATCTATTTTATCTGACTATGCAGCTCGACCCTCTGGTTCCGTGCGTCACATTTAGGTCGTTGATGAAGTGAAACTCAGTCGGCTAAAGTGCTGGCCGGAACGGGCGGAGCGACCGCCTCGCAGGCGACGCGCGCACCACTACCTACCCCTGATCTGACGCGATCTGATGCGACCTGATGCGACCCGACCTGATGCAACCCGACCTTATGCGACTCAACCTGACCTGATGCGATCTGATGCGACCGGTCCCAACCTAACCAGCAGCACCTCAGCCTGCATATGGACCTGACGTATGTAGAAACTCGACGGACGGCAAGCTAGGGGCCATGTAGGAAAAGACGCACAGTTCCATTGCAACCACTATCATAACCAAACTGCTTACCCGTTACCCCGGGACCTTTCACAGACTATTTTCCCCAGCGCGTAAAGGCTTCATTGGCCGTCGAAAATCTACTACACACATGCACGACGCCGCGACTGGTTAATGTTTATTAAAGCAGCGTTCTTGATAAGTAGCAGGATGTAGAATTGACGAACAATAGTTTATAACACGCCATTGCATGCTGTTAGAATGCGGCTTCGATACGATGAAAGCTTTTCTTCGACGCGCGGACCGCGATCACAGCCGCCTTGCCTACTACCTCCGCTTCAGTAACAACGGGACCAACCATCCAGGGAGGCTTATTATAGAGAGGAGCTAGTACAAAACCCTCCTAGCGTGCGACTACCAAGCGCTTCGCCAAGCCCAGCGCTGACCCCGTCCCGTCAGCCGATATGGATACGTACCATAAGACGCCTTTGGTTGTACCGGCTCAAGGGTTGCTTTAAAAAAAATGCGGCGAACGGGTGGGGGAACGAACGAACCTCTTTCCAAAAATTAGGCGACGGGTACGCACAAGCCGACTGGCAGCTATGTACGTGAGCAAGGAAAAAAAAGGGTAAAATTTTTCTCCGCTCCCAGAATCGAACTAGGGACTTTCTGATAACGGCAAGAATCGAAATTTTACAGTCAGACGCCATAACCAACTAGACCAAGCGGAGATACATGAGGAATGTTTTAAATTTATTATAACCAAAAAAATTCTAGGGGCGGGGGAGGTGGGAGGGCGCGCTGTCAGCCAATCTCACTCATCATATTTATACCAGCACCATGAACTCGCCCCTGAATAAATGGATAAATCGCACGAAACGGAAGGAATAGGAAAATAAAATAGAAAATCTACACCCACCAGCGCCATAGTTAAAAAAAAAAAAGAAGAAAGGAAAATAACGCAATGAATCAGAGCTTAATAATCGAGGGTGTAACGGCGGGCCTCTACCTCTAAGGATCAAACACCAAAGAGGGTGGTAAGCCGTGTGAGGGTTTACCTTGAGTGGGTACAAGGGAGGGTGTGAGAGAACGAAGTGACGAACACACGTGACAGAGCACTACGTGCGAAGGCCGTGTTACTAATCAATGGTGCGGATTGATTATTGAAGTTGACCACGAAGGGTCAAGTTTCTAGCTAAGTGAGTGTGCTTATATACTGTAGGAAAGCTATGACAATCTGGTGTTGCTCCCTGTGGCCGGGCTACAATGGGCGACGGTTGCTTTATGTCGCCCGGCTCGTGAGGGCGACATGTGGGTTTTAGGCAGATCATCACGTGCACTAATCACGTGGTGATGTTTTTTCTTGCGGGGTTCCTTCGTGAGCCCCTCACCTTTCTGCGTCTTTAAAGGCTGTGCCGTAACAGAGGGGTCATCGCTACCGGCTCCTTCTTCTTCGGTGACTCCTACAATTTTCTCACCCTTTCTCTCTACCCTTGCTACGATTCCATGGGATTTCTCAACATGCTCATATGCTTCCGCTACTCCAGTTATCTCCTCGTTGCAAAGGGGATGGGGGCATTCAGATGTTAGAATTCCAAGGCGAGAAAAGTGTGTCGCAAGGTGACTCTTCGTCCGCCAACCTGCGTGGGGAAGCTGATGATATCGCTCCGAAGGAGAACCTGATTTTCCGAGACAAAATGGACATAGCCCTGCGAAGATGACAACGCTGTCGCGGCAAATTCGGCCGCAAAAGCCATCCTTTAGATCGTTTAGATGTACCAAACAGTGCTGATCCCACGTGCGAGTAGATTCATACCATCCAGCGCATTGATGGCAAAAGTACGCTTTGTCTGGAATCGTATATTCGGTGAGGACGCGGTGTGCGTCAAGCATGTGAGCGCTGAGCTCCCTTGGATTAGTCGTGGCCACACTGCAAGTGAGCCACCTGCAGCGGCTCCCGCGGGTCCGATTTACATGCCGAGATACGTGTTCAGCTATGGCGCTGATTGGTTGGTCAACAAAGTCGAACCAGCAGTCCCGCCAAAGACATCGGGATAGTTTCATCTGTTGAAATTCTGTGGCGAGCGAGTTGGAAGAGAGCTGATGCTCTTCGCCAGAATTTCTGGATGATGGGCGCCTGAAGAGAAAAGAAGCATTGAGTTCTTGCTTCTTCTGCTTTTGCCAATGCTCAATATGGCAGTCGAGGAGATGAGCATTGAATCTGGCTCGACCCATCCTACAATTGGTCAATACTGTTAGATGAAACCAGGAACAGAAGATACGAACTTGTTGTTGTATTCTTTTCCACACCACGTGCATTTGTCGTCCTTATATTCCACTGGATAGGAGGCGGACCAGGCCTCCGGATTTGCCATCTTCGCTAAGGGCCCCACAGCCTTAGCAAGTGGAAGACTTCTTGTTCCCTCCTTTTCGGTTTCGGGGTAGAAGTTCTGCATAACTTGTGCTCTGGCTGTGTCGTACTTGAGCATACTTTCCATGAACCTGGATGGCTTAGGACGGACGCGTGGAATACCCTTCTCGACAATATAAGAGTATTCGTCTGTCTCTAAAATGTCGGACCCCGTGGATGGGGCCAGGGGTTGATCCTGGAAAAACTCCCGATATTCTTCCTTTGCCCGCTTCTTCTTTTCCAAAAAACGCCGGTTTGACTCCTCCCTGTAACGGCGGGCCTCTACCTCTAAGGATCAAACACCAAAGAGGGTGGTAAGCCGTGTGGGGGTTTACCTTGAGTGGGTACAAGGGAGGGTGTGAGAGAACGAAGTGACGAGCACACGTGACAGAACACTACGTGCGAAGGCCGTGTTACTAATCAATGGTGCGGATTGATTATTGAAGTTGACCACGAAGTGTAACGGCGGGCCTCTACCTCTAAGGATCAAACACCAAAGAGGGTGGTAAGCCGTGTAGGGTTTACCTTGAGTGGGTACAAGGGAGGGTGTGAGAGAACGAAGTGACGAACACACGTGACAGAGCACTGTGTGCGAAGGCCGTGTTACTAATCAATGATGCGGATTGATTATTGAAGTTGACCACGAAGGGTCAAATATCTAGCTAAAGAGTGAAGCTTATATACTATAGGAAAGCTGTAACAATCTAGTATTTGTCCTGAGTTGTCCTTATTGCTCCCTATTGCTCTGTTGCTATCCGAAGCGGATCAAGACAGAGCAATGTTATCCGAGCAGAGCAATATCTTGGCGTCACGTGTACCTCGTGACTTCCCGTGGGTCTTTTCTGTGCCGCATCTGCGACCCCCACTTGTTCCTTAACTTGTCATTCCTAACCCTGTAAGGGCTGTGCCGTAACACGAAGGTCAAAGCTATCTAAGGAGTGTGGTTTATATACATGTAGGAGAGTGTCTACAATCTAATATTGATCTGTTTGATCTGTGTTGCCTCTTGGGCAGGAGCGTATGGATCAGACAGATCAATGTTGTCTTGATCTTATTGATCTGTTCCTTAATGCCTGAGGCATGCGGGATCAAAGGGATCAATTCCTTGGCATCACGGGATACACGTGACTCATGGTGGGTCTTCATAGCGCGTGTCTGCGCCCCGCTTGCTTCCTTTCCTACCCTATCCCGACTCTGTAAAGGCTGTGCCGTAACAGATAGCATGAGCACGAATTGATTATTCAAACTTTCGTATTCTCGCCATCAAGCATTGCAGCAAGATTTCTTTTCTCTCAAGCCTTGCACCACGCCCATTAATTCTCATCATCAACAGACTCCCACACTCAAGGGACGTCCTTTTCTTTTTTTTTTCATGTCCCAAAAACATCAAACTGTAGAGCTTCAGCAAATAAAACGCCAGGCCCACAACTATGACGCACTCGCACTTGACGCCACCACACTCGTCGTCAAAAACGTCCCCACCTCCACCGTCACCGTCGGCGCATCCTCCGGACTCGCCTCGGGCGCAACCGGCAGCAGCGTCGTCTCGCCCGGCGGGAGGGGCTGCGTCGAGTTGCTCGGGAAGCCGCCGGGCTCGGTGCCGGTGGTGCTGTTCTGGCCGGCGCGGAACATTGCCAACAGAGAAAAGTGGCCGCCGGCGACGGGGCGGGCGATGAAGGTGGCGCTGTTCTCCGGGTAGCCGCCGGTGGCGATGGTCTCGTAGAGGTCGGTGAAGGCCTTGTCGGTGGCCGTGTTGTTGAGCCAGTAGGCGATGGCGTTGACGATCAGGCGGCGCGTGTGCGGCGCGCACGTTGCGGCCGTCCAGAGCTCCCAGTCGGATTTGGTGAGCGAGTGGCGGTTGTCGAGGGGTAGGCCGAAGACCTGCGAGATGGTGGCGTAGAAGGTGGATTGCATGTCGTAGACTTCTTGGCGGATGACGCCGAGGTTGAGGAGCTTGTCTGGGTACGAGTTGTACAGGAGACCCCAACTGGAGCGCCACTCGTAGGCGAGCACCGTGTGCGTGCCTGTCGGGTCGATGGCGAGCTCCTCCCAGGCCTGGTAGTAGGACGCCGAGACGGTGCTGAAGCTGGCTGAGTCACCCGAGTTGCCAACCACGTCGGCGATGCTGGCCATGGCTTGCAGGCCGACGATTCCCTTGATAGCGAGGTTGGTCTGGTTCTCGAGGGTGCCGAGGAAGTCATCCGTGCTGAGCTGGGTTGACGGAATCAAGGTATACTTGATCAGGAACTGCGCCCACTGGTATAGTTTTATGTAGTGGTCACGCAGGTAATCGGAATCGCCCGTGAATTTGTAGTAGGCGTAGGTCATCAGCAGCATGTTGCCAGACTCTTCGACTGGCATCTGCTCATCGGTGCCCTCCACGTGTCCGGTAGCATTGGGGTAGTGCGATCCCAAATCGTGCATTGAGTACATGCGCGGGTAGAATCCAGACTCTTGGTTCAGGTAGAGAGGGTTCATGGCGTATCTCAACAGGTTCGGGTTGGCGTAGAGGAAGAAAGGCATGGCAGGGTACTGTCAAAGGTCAGCTCTGATTATTTCCACAACTCATACCAACAGGAGTTCTCACAAGAACGTCGACGGTGTTCATGTTGCCGTTCGACGAGATCTCCTTTTGGAACATGAACGGTTCCGAAGAGCTGTAAAGCGAGGAAGAGTTCCCGCATGCAAAATCCGGAGGAACCGTCAGGGTGTACGCTGCCATGATCTGCCTGGTGGAGAGTGCCACAATCGCGTAGTAAGACTGCGCCTCAGAAACATCGGGAATAGCAACACCACTCTTGTTGGTGGCATCCAAATAACCGTACGCTGTGCTAGAGTTGAAAATCCACTTCTCACCAAACTGGTCAGTGCCGGTCTCGTAGTCAGCCGTGAACATGTCGTCCATATTCATCGATGTATTGCCATAAGGCGGCGTGTATGACGGAGTGCTGGAAACATTGCCGCCCTCAGAAGCGTAGTACTCATCGATATCGGCCTTGAGCTTCGTCTCAAACTCGGCAGCCATTTCCTGGGCAGCCGCAAAATCGTCGTAGTGAGTGGCAATAAGATGAGCAGGGCTGGAGCCGTAGCAGTCCTCGCTACCCCACCAAGGGTTCAGCGACTGCAAGCCTTCGCTGGTGAGCAGATTGATGGCAGGCTCTTGAATGACGCCAACCGTGTACAGCACGCTACCGCGGGTGCTCTGCTTCATGTCGTGCTGAAACGCAAAGATCTGACCATCTCCTTCGGCAATATCATTCGTGAGATAATCCTTCTGGACATAATTGAACCGAGTGTTGATGGCGTCACCCGACTGGTATGAGAAATTCTTGGCAGCGCCAGGCTGGGTGGTCAAGGTCATATTTCCCCATTGGGGAAAGTCATTGAGTTCGGAAAAGTCGAATTCCTGGGCTAGATTGTATTCCCTGCCTGTGTGTTAGCCAACGCACATTCCTCGCGACGCCGCACTATTGCCTACCAAGTAAATAGAGTCGTCTCTGTAACGGTCGTGTTGGGCTTGAATGCGGCCGAGTCCACATTGAAAGTGTAGTCGACACTGGAAGATGCGGCATAATTGTTCCAAGAGCTGTCAACATCCGTGTACAGCTTGACATCGTGTGTAGCATTGTCCGACGACTGGTACGAGACCTCGAGGTAACTCAAAGGGATGCTCGTCCGACACAAGTCCGACGGGGTGACGGGAGAGAAAAACCGGGCGGTAAGAAGCACGGGGCCGGCCGAAAAAGTAAAGTTGGAGTACTGAGAATCGTAGCTGACGGACAGCGGAGTGGCGGATTTGGCATTGTCCAATTGGGGCAGATCGCTAAGGCCGGTTCCCATCCACTCGTAAGAAATTCCGTCGACGGTCACGATTCCCTCCCAGCCAACTTCCTGTCCAGTCCAGAACATGACGCCATTGGTGTTCAGGGTGCCATTTTCCTTGGTGGAGGTCCAGACACTCGTGTAGGGAGAGCGAACAGCGAGGGGCACAGCTGGTGGACGTGCCGGAGAATAAACTACTGCTGGGGCATCGTCGCCACTTCCACTGCTCCTGGAGCTGGTTGTTAGCACCAATTGGCTGCTGGGGAAAGCTGGTGAGCAGCGATTGGCGGGGCTTACTGCGCCCATGCAGAGGCGGCCAGGAGCAGGCCGAGCAACGAATACATTATTGGGTCCAATGGGAGTGGGTAAAGAGTGACTGGGTATAAAAGATTAAGTAGGCTGCGTGGTCGACGGCGCTCGCTTTGAGCAAGCGTGCAGAAAGAAGGGAAAAGGATCGCATCGGGACACCCGGGGCCAGCGTCCTAAATAGCACCTTCGAAGCAGGATAGGGTTGGGCGGCTTGAACGGGGCCGGGTTGCTGCTAAGCTACATGGCTTGGAAGGAGGCTCCTTGCGGGCTGGTCATCGTTGGCACAGCGTGGGACGACGATCAGTCAGGATGCGGAATGAAGGCATGTGCACGGGTTGCCGGGAAATTGGTAGCCCAGGCGCACAAGAGGCTCGGCTAAGCTCGAGGTAGCATGCCGGCCTGTTCGGGGAGGGGGCGACAGCGGAAAGTCAGTCAGATTCGAGGTGTCGTGCGCGGTGCAGCGTGCACGCAGCTGCAACAGGGCCCGAGATGAGCAGACGACGCGCCATTTGCAGGGGCCGACGCGCCCGAGCGACATGCAGCGCGCAGCAGCGCGCGTCGGGCTGGGCCAGAGCAGGCGGGCAGCAGGCTGGAGGGCGAGTGGGCACTGGGCGGGCCATCGGCCAGCGTGGAGCCGTTGAAGAAAGCGTGCGCTGGTGGATGCGGCTGGAGGCGGGCGTGGCGGCGGCAGCGGGCTCGCGGGCCCCTGGCAGATCCGCCGGCCGGGGTCGGGCTGGCCGGGGCGTTGCTTGGGCGATAGGAGTTTGACGGCTGCAGCTGTGGTGCTGTCGCTGTGATGCGGTGGCGGGGCGAGCTCCCTTCCGTCGCTGCCGCTGCCGCTGCCGCTGCGTTTCCTGCTTTTGCTGCTCGGCGCCGCTCTGTCGCCTCTGCACTTCGCCGTTGCACGGACGCCGGCGGCGCCAAGCGCACCCCGGATCGTCGACGCGCGCACGAGTCAGCAGAGCCCTGGCGCGGTGCACCCGCAGTGCCGGCCGCAGCAAGGGCAGGTGGCAGGGACAGGGCCCAGTCCAGTTCAGCCCTCTCGCGCTCTCCCATCGCGCTTCGTCCACGCGTCCGTCCCGTCCCAGGCCCCGTTGCCGTCGATTTGTTTTCCGTCCGGTTTGGCCGCCGCTGACCGCCAGTTCTGCGGCAGCTCCAGAGCCCAATGGCATTGCTGCTGGCCGCCGTGTTCATGCCACTGCTGCCCGCCTCTCCCGCCGCCTCCCGCCGCCTCGAGCAATCAATCAATCTCATCTCCTATTATTAGCCCCGCAGCTCTTGCCTGCAGTTCTTATCACTTTAACCTCGTGCACGGAGCCAGGGCCACTTTAAGCTCTTCTAAGATATGCCGCAACACGCGCTCCGCCGACGCCACGCCCCACCGCGGTGCCCTCTAAGCTTCACTTGCCTCTGCTTGCCGTTCTTGTTCATCTCTCCCCCGCGAGCCACCCACAGCGCCCAGCCGCGCCTGCAGCCTCGAAAATGCTTCTATGCTTTTCCGCGATCCGCTTGCAGCAATCCCGCGGCGCCAGATCCTTTGCACACTTGCCAGCCAAGAGTACGTGCGCAGCTTAACCTGACAGGACAGACAGAGGAACAGCGTTTGATTGAAGGGGTCCGGTAAACGAAACAGGCCGCGCGCACTCTGATCTTCATCATTGCCCCAGGTATAAACAGAAATAAACCCCGGATCTTCGTATGAGAATTACGCTTGTTGCCCTGCGCGGGCCTCTTTTTCATCACTCAAGCTTCCTGACCCATCCGCAAGTCACGTTTTCCTCCCTTCCATGGCCCTCCATCACTTCCCTCCTCCGTTCTGTCCCCGCCGTCTGTTCCTTCTGCACTTCCTCGCAGCTCCTTCCCACCGCCTTTCCTAACCCGCCATCAAAGAGAAACAAGAAGGCATGTATCCTGCAAGTCTCGCGCACCGCTCGCGCATGTGTACTTTGTGCAAGCAGCAGCGCAATGCACCTCCCCGCGCCAGGCCGGCCGGGCGACCACCACCGCGCGATGTAACTGCAGCAGCTACCGTCCCTCGTCCACGCCTCGCCCGCATTTACCATTGGCCTGCACGCATCATGCAAGCGCATCCCTCTTGCCCAGCATCCCTTCTCACTTTATCTGCCGCCTCGGCCTCTGTGGTGCCTTTTATTTACGTGTGGGCATGTGCTCTTGTAGTTCATGTACACACAACACAGGGCAGCAAGAAGCAAGACCGAAAAGACTGATCGCCGTCTCGAACATTCGCCAACTTCCTACTCCCCGCCCCAACTTGTGCGAAACAAGCAACCGCCTTGGCACAAGGCTGTGGCTGGCTGTGGCTGGCTCGGCGTCTTTCACCGCGTAACCTCCCCGCCATGTACTACGAGTACGTGTGTACACTACTCGCTGCGGATTTGCCCATTGTACCTGTGTGAAAAGAAAGAAAGACGCCAACCACCCCGTTTCCTACCGCGGGAACTCGCTTTCCACCCGTATCTCGAGTACATGTGCACATGCATGCTCGTACTCTTACTCTGTGCCGGTATGTACCCTGTGTACCGGTGTAATGCGTTCGAAAAAACTTCCCAGCCGCCCGATCCCATCCCCACCCTATCCAATCTGTGAAAATTCCGCCCTCTCAGCCCTATCATAAACTCTGCGACTGTGCATGATGGACCAAAGACCGAAAGGGCCGAACGTCGTCTAGCATAAAGCCCTTCACAATGGCTGGGCTGGTACGCCTGAATAATACAATCAATGATATATATAATCCAAATCTTCCCTGTGTTCGGGCGGACGAAACTTCAACGGGAGGAACGTCTTGCATCGAGTGACGTAACCAGTACTCGGAGAGACAAGAGGGAAACGGCTTGCCTCAACCGACACCTTCCGTCATAGCACTAAGTGGTTTTGGTTGCCGAATTCATGGTCCCATTATTCAAGAATCAAGGTATCGCTATAGTACAAAAAAAAAGGCCCGGGATCAGATAGGAAACAAAAAAAGAAGGCGGGTGTGAGGAGCCGCGAAAAAACCGTCATCATGGGCGTGCGAAAACACCGAAGTTCCGCTCCGTCCCCGTTCCCGCTTTGCTTTGTCTCTCTCCGTTTACCTTTCCAAACTTAATCGCCGCCGTACTTTCCTCCCGTTTCACCGAGCGCAGAATCTAATCGCTGCCGTTCTTGTGCTTGCTGCCGATATGCAGCTTCTCCTTGATCTTGGTGCCCATGCTCGTCTTAGTCTTCTCGCCGGACCCCGCGGAACGCGCCGGAGACACCGAGCCGTTCTTCGACGAGTCCGCAGCTTCGCCTTCACTACCGGTCTTGTGCACACCCTTTTGCTCCAACAGCCCTGTGCGCGCAAGAGAGTCAGTAGTGTAATAAAGGCTAGACGCAGGGTCAGAGACAAAACTTACGATCAGCTTCCCTTCCCGCCCCCGGCAGCGACGCATCAAAGTCGCCGCCATCAGCCTTGAACCCGCTGGTCTTGACGTGCTTCTCGCCGGTTCCCTCCTCGCCGCTCTTCTTCACGCCGCCTTCTTGGCCAAGGTGGGACTCCTTCTTCTCCGACCCGTCGTGCACCTTCAGCGGCTCGCCGCTGTGGTCGTTCGGGTTGCGATTGGCCAGTGCCGCCTCGGCCTCGTCCTTCTTGTCCTTGACCGCATCGGTCTCAGTGCCCGCCGTCGGCTCGGCCGTGGGCTTGTCACCGCCCTGCTGCTTGGCCACTGGCTTCTGGCCCGACGACGGGTCCGCGCTGACCGAGGGCTCGGCCTTGCTGAAGCCGCCCGCGCTGGTGGTACCCGCGCCCGCGAGGACCCTCTGCGATCCGCTGCTTGCATTGGTCTCGGAGGGGCGCACGTCGCTGCCGTGCGGGTCGTTCGAGTGTAGCGACGTCACGCCTGTGCCCTCGGTCTCGTGCTCTGGGCGGATGGCGCCGCCCTGGGCTGCGCTGGTGGCGGTGGTGGCTGCTGAGCCACTGCTCAGCGGGTTCGAGGTCGCGCCGCTTTTGGGGGCGGAGGTATCGGTTCCTGATAGCGGAGAGGCGTTAGCAGAGAATCAAATTGGTAATGTATGTATGTATGTATGTATGTATGTATGTATGTGTGTGTGTGTGTATGTGTGTGTGTGTGTGTGTGTGTGTGTGTGTGTGTGTGTGTGTGTGTGTGTGTGTGTGTGTGTGTGTGTGTGTGGGTGTGGATGGAAATTGTTCGCTACCAGCAATGCCAGTCTTATTGTCACTGCTGGGAGTCTTCGTCTCTGCGTTCTCGAAGTTCGCGTCTTGGCTCTCACTAAATTTCTTGGTGCGGTCTACCAGACCAGTGCTTCCCGCATCTGCGTCTAGGCTTGATGTAGTAGCAGTAGTGGAAGTGCCAACGTGAGGGTCGAGGGCGTTTGCGGTGTCGGTGGAGTGTGGTCCATCTTGGTGGCCGAGAGAGGAAGTTGGATACTCACGCGTCTCTTGGGGAGACTTGCCTCCCAATTCAGGGTTACCTGACATGGTTGCAGATGTTAGAATTGCACGTAGCTCAGACCGTTATGCTTGTTTCTTGATCGGCAGAAGAGAACTCGAAAAAGGTGAAGTATAGCGGGTCGTGGCGTGCAGCAGCGCCAAAGGGAAAAGCTATGCTTAAATGCCCCAGAAACAAAGGCCGGGCGTTGGGCGAGGGCGGCACAGCCTCACACCATCCCGCTGACTTTCGCTGACGGAAGTGGTGTTTGTGAAGGATGGGCGGGGTAAGACGTGATAAGACAGAGCAACAAAGATCGACAACGCACCCTCGAGGTTTCCAGAGTCATATGGCTCCTCAGCGGTGCCGCGTCCCGCCTGCCCCGACACGGGCTCCTGGCCAGACTGTTCTGCCTTGGGGTCGCCGTAGATGAGCTTGCTGGCGCTGGTCGCAATGTTGCTGATCGTCTCCATGGTGAATTCGATGTGTGTTGGGTGTCTTGGTGATGTTGGTGGAGTGTTTGCGTCAATTGAAAGGTGCGAGTGGGGGTAGAAGTTGGAAAGAGAAAGTGCCGGCCAGCGCAGGTGTTTTAGAGAGCCGGAAGGCGTGATACCACCAGCTAGGACCTCATACGTCACCGAGAGGCGGGGCAGGCAGCGCGGATCCTTCAGACAACACAGCTCCCGCGGGGACTCTTGTTTTTGCCTGGGCCATTCCTTGGTAAAATTACTGCTCGCACCGCTGTAAAGCCGCCAATCAGCAGGCGAACACTGGGTGCGGGCGCCAGCCGTGATCAAGCGGGCCAAAGCGCTTGGTTCTGGCAACAGCACAAGGCTGGCATGAAACGCTTGGGTACGTCTCCTGCCACCTGCCTTGAGCGCTTCGTGTGACGTTGGTTGGGCTTCACGGAAAGATGACGTCGCGGCGTCGCAACAGTCACGTGTACCCAAGGCGATCTGCCCCAGGATTGCGGTCCAGCCCTTTCTCCAAAGAGCAGCTTGCAATATCCGGGGAAAGACGCCATCGTGCTCATTCCCGGTTTTCAAAGAAATTGCAATTAGGATCCCAGCGCCGTCGCCATGCTGTAACCGGAGCTGCTATGTAGGCAACCACTCGCCGCAGAGAAATTTCACGCACGGAAACCTAGCCCTTGCGCTAGTGAGATCGGCCAGATAGCCGTATCGGGCTAATCAGCAAGTGCTACAATCGATCGAGGAAGAAATAGACTCCCTTAAACCCCACCAAGCTCGTTGACGCGAAGTCAAAGTAAGACATCTGGACGCAAAAATGCTCCGATATCTATACCAAACCCGTCCGGATGAGCTCTTCCATGCCCTATGAGATTTCATTTGCGACCCACTTCAATGCGCGCCTCGTGGCCATTCATAGCCCACCCGCATTTAGATGTGGGCCCCTTCCGCGCCCTGCGTCAATTTTTATCGAACCCTCTCCCTCGTGCCAAGCAAGGGACCAATTAGTCACCCTCCGCCCCGGCCTTCTCCTCTGAACTGCCGTCAAGCTGCCCCAATCCTCTTTTCTTCTTCTTGTTCTTGCCTCCGCTGAGAGGCCCCAGTGTGGTTGGCTGAGCAGCATTCGGGGGGAAGAAGCCCTCGTCCCTCGCAGTCCAGCCTTGGTTCTTCAACTGACACCACTCTTTCTCCACCTTCACCCGGACCAAGTCTCCCGTAGCCCGTGCATCCTCCAAACTGTCGTGACCAGCTGCACCAGCCGTCTGGATCTCTTTTCCAAGAAACCCCTTGGTCAACCCCTTAAGCGACGCACGCATAGGCAGGCCTGCACGAATCGGGTACAACAACACCGTATCAACGATGGTGGGATGGACAAGACGGACCGAATTCAGGTCATTCTCCAGTGCATGTCCGAGCAGGGGAGTTTCGGGTGCAAGGCATGACAGCAATAGAGACCGAGCTTCTGCAGGACTTGACACAATCCGAAGCGCTGACTGCTTTTCTCCTTCTGCTGCCCTTGGGTTGGCGGAGGAAGGATCGTCTGGGTCGTAGGGTTGGGCGTTGAAAAACTGCTCAGAAGTAACGCCGGACCAACGGGTGTTCAGGTCCAAGACAGTTCCGAGAGGTCGAACCAGGACGTCGATCAGAGGCTCTCCGTCGGGCCATGAGCAGGCCGTAAGACGGATGAGTTCCAGTCCGTACACGGTGTACCCCATTTCGCAGTCGAAGCATACCGCCTTGCCTTTTATTGCGTTGGGATTGGGCGGTGTCTCGATGAAAGGCAACACAAGTGCCAACCTCTTGGCTTCAGATATCTTGAAGACGTGAGTCTGCGACGTGGAACAACCTGGCGTACCCGTTGGCTCCTGGCAGCAGTTGTAGCGCATGTCCGCCCTACCAGTGACTGCTTCGGTCCTCTTATACTGTGGGCGGAAGGGCTTGCCCCAGTGGAATGTGCAGCCGTTGCCAGTGGTGAGAGCACCGTCCTCAACGCGACGATCGGGGAAGACCTGGAAACGAGTTCTGCAGCGGTCGCATTCTTCGTATCCTGCACTCGCATCGACCCCTGCCCTTGCCTGTTCGATTTCTGCGTCTGTCGGAACGGCTATAACGTAGCCGTGTTTGTCAAGCCCTACCTGGTTGGCAACGAGACGTTGCAGGAGCATAGTCTCCTGTTCGGGTGTAAGTCCTGTGTCTATAGGCTTGGGCCCGTCCTTCTGAGGGGCGTCTCCCTTCGTCAACGAAAGCCGGTGCTGCTTCCAAGCCTCAATCTTCATCCTTTTGTATGCCATGATCCGGAGTCCGATCACGTTCTTGTAGACTTTGCCTTGGGTCTTCGCAAGATTTTCTTCTTCATCTAAGGCTGCCTCGATTAGTGCATTGTTGTCCAGATGCAGGACTTTGAGTTCAGCATCAGAACTCTCGCCAGCCTGCTTGTTGAGAGGCACCATCATCTGGTGGAGCTTCTCGAGTAGAGCTGTACGGGTGCCCCACTTCTCCGAGGCTTTAGGGACTGGACGTGGGTTCAACGACTTCACCTCAAGCTGCTTCGGCTTCGTTGCAGAGCTGTTCACAGGATCGACGGGCTTGGGCTTTGCCGCAGGTGAGGCTTTAGGAGCGACAAGTGCGGACTTCAGCCCGCTTGCTGCGGGTCTCGAAGGTGGCGAAATGAGCCTCTGGGCAGACTGGAGGTGGGCCGCTGGGCCGGCGATCTCGTTCTGAGGTTGACGTTTGGCAGGTCCGTCCTTACCAGTGCTGCCAGGCTTCCCTGGAGCCAAGTTTCCAACAAACGCCTTCTGCTCCGCCTCGGTGCGGGCGTGCCCAGGGGCTTTGGTGCCGTCATCTAGCTTGCGGCGCTTCTGCTCGGGTCCAGACTGGCTGGTGGACGGGACGGACTTCGGGACGGACTGCTGCACGGGTTGCGGGGATCGACTATCCTCAGTGGTACTGGTGCTAGAGTGATGACCTAGGAACTCATGACCGAAGATGCAGTTTGGCATGCGGCAGGCAGCGCCATTGGGACAGAGGATGTCTTTGAAGAGGCCTTTGCTGGTGAACATGGTGACGGCCGGGCCTTCGCGAGCACCTTCACCGCGCCGGCAGAATTGGCGAGGAGATGACACGTAGTGAGGCGGGCTCTGGCTGCAGCCGGGGGCGGAATGCGATCACGGGTCCACAGGCTGCAGGAATTAAGAAGTAAGATAAGGCGAGACTGGTGTGGAGTGCCAGCACAAGCGTGGTGGAACTTGGGCACCGACCTGTCCGAACAGGTGTGCCTGAGGGTCTTGGACCCGCTATCGCTGTGCTCGGGGTTGGCGGTGCAGCTTGCGGGCCAACGGTGCACGGTAAGACGGGGTGACGGGGTGTAAAGGCGCGCCGTTGATAAGGCAGGCGACGAGATAGAGCGTCAAGGGGAGTAGATTGGCGAGAAGGGCCCCGGTGACACGGCGGCCGGGCTGGTTGGTCGCACGCGTGCCTCACTGCCCCGTCAGGCGGCAGGCAGCTGCGTTGTGTTTAGCTCTCGGGCGCACGCTGTGGGTCTGCGCGCAGCGGACAGTCGCGCGTCGTTGAAAGATTGCCCCAAGTCGCAGTCGCAGTCGCAGTCGCAGCGGACGTGTCGTCGGCGGCTCTCAGCAGGATCCCTGCGCAGTCGCCGCGGACGCCGCGGATCCCTGCGGCAGCCTGGGCTCACGGCGCAGCTGGGGGCAGGGGCGGAGGGCTTCGACGACTGGATATTTCCCGATAAGCCCGCGCCACTGCTGCGCGACACACTCCTGCCTCCATATCGACCGGAGAAGAATTCTGATAGTAAAAGCCCCCCCACGCGAGCGCAAGGTTGCGCTCGTTAATGCTCCCGTTCGCTCTCTCCAGTATCGACACCTCCATCGTCCGGGCCTACAAGGCCATGGGTGACTCGTCGCCCACGAGCTCCGCAGCCAACCATCTATGCGTTCTCGTGCATGGGTAAGATAAGATATAATAACAAGCGCGACTGGGGAGGAAATGCCAGCCGCCTCGACTGTACTCTGGCTTTCGCCGCACGGCCTGCTTCTCCACGACTGTAGGGCTAACTGCGCGCTGCAGATTGTGGGGTAATCCCAACCATCTCGCATATCTGTCCTCCGCCCTCCGCGAGGCTTACTCCGAAGACCAGCTGCACATCCTCGTCGCTGCCCGCAACTCCGGGAGTTTTACTTATGATGGCGTCGAGCTTGGCGGCGAGCGTATCACCCACGAGATTGAGGAGGAGTTGGAGCGGCTCGCCCGCAACGGTCAGACGATCCGGAAGCTGAGCATCATCGGATACTCCCTCGGCGGTCTTGTCTCGCGATATGCTGTCGGCCTGCTATATCACAAGGGGTGGTTTGAGAAGATCGAGCCCGTGGTACGTCAACAACCAACTGCTCAGGGGCTCCATGGCTAATGTGCTGTCAGAACTTCACCACCTTTGCTACGCCGCATCTGGGTGTGCGCACACCTCTTCTTGGCGTGTGGAACCACTTGTGGAATGTTCTCGGTGCCAGAACTCTGTCCATGTCGGGTCGACAGCTGTTTATGATCGATTCCTTCAGAGACACCGGCCGTCCGCTGTTGGGCATTCTAGCAGACCCTGACAGTGTCTTCATCAAGGGTCTGGCCAAGTTCAAGCGCAGGTCATTATACTGCAATGTCGTCAACGATCGCACCGTCGTATACTATACAGCCGGAATCTCTCGCATCGATCCCTTTGTCGATCCCAAGGCTGTAAAGATCAACTACATGAAAGGATATGACGATGTCATCATCGATCCGGACAACCCGGTCTCACCAAAGGATGAGGAGGATGCTCTGCCCACGTTCTACAAGCGTCTAGCGGGTAAGAGTTATACAGTGCTAGGCAGGACGCCTTTGGTTCTCTTCCTTATGCTTTTTGTTCCTATTGCCACTGTGCTCTTCCTGCTCAATTCCGGCGTGCAGTCCATCAGAAGCAGCCGGCGGATTCGGCTGCACGCTGAGGGCAAGTCAGGAATAGACGCGGCCACCTACAGCATCCCGTTGCTCATGAATAATGTGCGCCGTGAAGCAGAGGAAATGTTCGAAGGCATCAATCATAACCAGGAGTACCTGCCCTGTGGCAGCGAGGAGCTGGCAACGTCAGCGAGCTCTAAGCCCAATGCACCTAAACCCGTACGCACCAAGTCCGACTCCGGGGAGAAGTTTGCGAGGGAAGAACCTGGCCTCGCTGAGGACGAGCAGCAACAGCACCCCGATACTAGGCAACTGGAATTCCCTACATTGGCGTTGACTCCAGCTCAGTTTGCCATTATCCAGGCTCTTGAGGACGTTGGTTTTAAGAAGTTCCCGGTCTACATCCACAAGCATCGTCACAGGTAAGCCGCTGTCCTGTCTCATCCCAGTAAATGATGTATTCCTTCCTGATCGCGAGCGCTAAACCTCGACCGTTTCTCTGTAGCCACGCTGCCATTATCGTGCGCATGCAGAAGCCCTCCTTCGATGAGGGAAAAGTCGTTGTCAAGCACTGGCTCGACGAGTTCGAGGTCTGAACAACCAGGGAAAGAGAAAGACTGTGAGGACCTCGGAACAGGAGCCTTTCCGGTGCTTCCGTACACCACCTCTCCCCTTACTCCTATCTCGCCGCATCGCCACGATACTAATAAAAGTGCCGACTGGCCAGCCGGTACTGTTATTGCTCCTATTATATGTATTTCCTTCTCACAAGCCATCACCTGCAGGATCTTTTTGTTTCGGGGAGCGTTGGAATGTGTCGTGAGTAGAATCTCGGTACTGTTGTTCGAATCGAGACGACCCCACAGTAGCAGCGCAGGATTGGCGTCGACTATTAGAGTGGCAAAGAAGAGGGGAAAGGGGTTCTCCGTGTGGCGATAGACCTGAAAATAGAAAGCGACTTCCCTTTTGATCCGGTTGCTAAGTATTTGCATCTCGTTGCTATAGACATGGTGCATCGATTCGGCGCGGCTCAGGCCTCCCGGTGCGTGGCGTGCGGCGCGTGCAGCGGGCATCTCCCGAAGGCAATCCGCCGGCGGTGCATAGGAAAAAAAAACTAAAAAACGAATACGGAGATCTATCTTTTGGTTCCTGCAGGTTCCGCATCACGAGCGCTGCTAGCGTGCCGGGATTCCTGCCAGGAACGCGCACGCACACGCCCGAGGTGACGAACCACATACGCCTCGCAGAGGGGAGCGGCTCGGTTCGCCAACACCGCACGCAGGCGGGATCGGCCATAAACAACAAGCGTTGCACGGAAATTGCTCACGCGCCCTTCCGCCTCTGCGGTCCCGTTCCTGCCCTCATGGTACTGACGGAGTATTTTTGCCGGCAATCACCTCCGCGCTCTTGTCTGCCGAACGCGCGGGCGGCGCTTCGAAGTATTGCCGGCGGAGCTTCGTTGCGGAAAAGAGCAGGTGTGCGCGAACGCCTGCGGCCCCAGCCCGAACAAAGCCACTGTCGTCCATGGCTCACGCGCGCACTCCTGCCCCCGCTATACACGAAACGCCGTCGACAGCGGCAGCGCGGCAGCGAGGGAAGCGAGGCAAAGCGGCAACGAACGCCATCCCCGGTTTTACTCCACATGACCTGACTCTGCGTCACTGGTGGTGCTCGTCGCCATCGCGCCATCGTGTCCAGCCCAAGGAAGCGATTGTAATGCGACGGGCGGTGGATGGATGCGGCCATGATACGAACGCGCGAGTCGGCAGCGATGCGCAAGTATTGGCTCGGCAAGCGCTGCCCAAGGCCCGTCTGCCGTCGTCTATTGTTGCGTGAGGCGCTTCTGTGTGTGCCTGAGAGTCAGCCTTCTGTGCCTGGCATCTGTCGCAGACAAGACGACGTCGTTCATGCGAGCTGGAAGCGTGACATAGCAGCATAAAAGGGCGTCATTCCAGCCTTAGGGTAACATAGTCATCAATGCTTAGCTAAACCAACAGCAACCAAGCATAGGAAACTATAACACTAAATTATAATGATTTCTCGCAGTGGTCGTTCGAAAAGGGCAAGATCGAAGGTCTTCCAAATCTTTATTCTCGCAACTTAGATCCAGCCCTACTCGCCCCCGCGATGCAGCAGCCACACTCACCCTCTTTACATCGTGGCTTCAATTGTTGCTGCAGCTGCCTGGGTGACAGCGCAATCACCGCTACCCCGTGCCCCTGTGATTTTAACAGTCGCCTCAGCCTCTTGTCTGCTGTTGCTCCTCCGGCCTCATTCAGGCGTTTGTCTCTGGTCCTGTACCCCTCACTTCCAAGGGGGACGACGCACGAATACGGCGTGCGAAAAGAAGGAGTAGCGAGCGACCAAAATAGATATGTGCAAGAGTAGGCATCTAGGGCGAGGGTGACGGAGTTGGGTGTATCCATACACGTCACTCGTTCGCCATTGTTTTATACAGCCAGTCGATCGTAATTTCGCGTCCGTGTGTCGTGTTGTGCGGATCGGGGGATGCGCGCCGTTGGGCGTGCACAGCCGGCGATGACAATGTCGGGTACGTGCAGAACTGTCTTTCGAGAAAAAGGACTTGCTGATGGCGGTGGTGCGTGTTGTTGGTCTTTTGTGGTCGGCTGCGTTCGGTGATCTCCTGTTGTTACTATCTTTGGTCGGTCGGTGTGTCCGAACGTCTGTATAGATCGCGACCTTCGTACATGTAATTGTTGCCTGAAGCTATGAATACGACCGCGTAATGAAATGATGCTTCTGAAGAGAGAACGATAATATGATCTGCATTGTGCTCATCTCCTATTTGTTTCGTCAACAACTTCTGCGTTGAAGATGTGTAACAGACGCGGGCATTGAAGTCGGCGTCAATAGAGGAAATACCGCAAGACAGTCCTTTCTGAAGCTCCCCAGGTCTCCTCCCAAGACTCCGAGCGCGTAGCGTAGCGCCCGCACGCGACGGAATCCCCAAGCTCCCATCGGGATCTGTACGCTCGTAAGTGGGTACGGTAGAAGCACGGGTCCGCGCGGCGAACAGTCCGCTGATGTTGCTCAAGTTGCCGCCCCTGACACTTCCCACAAGGGGTATGACAAGAAACACTGACAGCGGCGATCTTCCTCTTTTCTCCATGGCAGCCTGCAGCTCGGCAGCGCTTTGTCGCGGCTTCCAGCAAGAACCGGCACTCGTAAGGTGGGCAAGATGTGCCGCATGGGTCTCCCGCAGCTGCCCGGCAAGCTCGGGCGTTGCGTTTCATCGTGAGCCTCCTGTCTGGGAGCTTTGAGAGGGCCCTCTTGTGTCTTCCATTTCTGAACTCTGCCAAAAAGCGCAGACGCGCACGCGCGCTCTTTGGCCATTTCCTTCAGATCTGCTGCAATACGCAGCGCGATTATTATGCACAGCGGGACAATCCTCCGCGCCATTTGAAACTCGAACACGTACCTTTTGTTAAAGCGCCCAACTCTGCGCATATACCCTCCCGGCAATCCTTCTTTTGCTGCTCCAGTACAGCTTCACATCCATCCCCTCCCCCTCCCCTTGACCATTCTGGAGCAGCATGCGATAGAGCCCTGGCGGAGACCATCGGCTCGTGCGGCTGGCCGGCAGCATGGGACGGCGCAGCTACGCGCAGAACTGCACACGGCAGGCGGAGCCGCGCCCGCTACCTGCTGCAAGAGTCCGACATTGCGGTGAGTTGAGCAGCCCTAGGGCAGCGCCTCGACAAGAGATCAGGTTTCTTGTTCTTGTACCAGGTCCTGAAGCGCGCCTCTTCCAAAAAGCTAGGTGCGTCGGGTGGTACTGCAGCGTCTTGGTCGACAGCAAGCAAGACAACTACGGCGTTGATTGTAAGCCTGCGGTGCGACGGGTGGTTGAGGCGACAGCGCGTTTCGTTTCGTG
This sequence comes from Neofusicoccum laricinum, assembly GCA_029906385.1. NCBI lineage: Eukaryota > Fungi > Ascomycota > Dothideomycetes > Botryosphaeriales > Botryosphaeriaceae > Neofusicoccum > Neofusicoccum laricinum. The sequence continues at coordinate 919,616 of CP123727.1, forward strand.
CTGGATGGTCGAGTCTCCGGTTGATTGTGGACAAGACGTTGCACTGGGGCGGGCTGTAGGGTAGTATAGCCTTACGGCCATGTAGTCATCCTACGTGCGGCTGCGACGCATGTTGTTTTGAGATTCGAGGGATGTTCCTGAGAGTCAGAGGACGGCGCATGCAATTTGCAGGTCGAGACCGGACGTGTAGAGAGCACCCAAGCGAGCGGCAAGCGATATGATGACAACAACGTCGAGAGCGGGCAGGCGCGGTAAGTAAAGAGCGCGTCTTTGGGTGCCGCAATTATGGTGACTCGACGGCCGGATCTTCAGGGTCCTGGAGGCCTGGAGAAGTGGCTAGTGAGCATATTTCGGCAAGCAGCCGGGCGCCAGGCGCAGAGATTTCATTAAATTGCGCGGCAATTCGTAAGGAGCCCTGCGGTGATGAAGGCCTTTTGTGCACGCCGCCATCGACGCTCCCGAATGACGTGCAGCACGCAAGCACCGCTGTGGAGACACCTCCGTGCCTTGCCGTCTGCATCCCTTTTCTCGTGCTGGCCGCGATGGGGAGATCCCGGCGCGCAGGTGTTGAGGTCAAGCCAGAGACGCAGGCGCCCGCGGCCTCGTATACAAATGATAAAAAAAATAAAAAAGCGAACTGTGAAGGAGCAAGACTAATGTCAACAGGCTGCTGCGGTGCCGCCGCGCGGCCCGAGCCAGGCGGCTTCGAGTTCTTCTGCCAGGGCTCTCCCAGAGCACGCTGTATGACTGTATCAGGCACGCGGCGTGGGTGGTGTTCTTGCGGCTGGGGCTGCAAGGCGCGTAGAATCTCCACAGGCTCAACGGATTCGAGAGTTGATCCGCACAGCTCATTTCGCGTGCTGGAGAGGGAGATTTGCGGGAGGCTGGGAGAACGTCATTTGGATACGTTGTCAAACAACAAACACACTGCCCGCCAAGCGCAGGGGCAACTCTGGCGCAAATGAAGCAGGAGATCGGCCTGTGCGCTGCTATTCCTGGCCGGGGGTCCTCCAGGCTAGCGAGCTTCAGCACGCTTGAAACAGGCACAATGCCGCTCTGTCATGCTGCCGTCGCCGCTGCTGCCGGCGCGCCAGCGCGACCACGGTCGCCGTTTTGCGCCGGCTGCCTGGTGCGTCGCGGGCGGCGGGCAGCTGGGCTGTGACGGGCAACGCCGCCGCCGCGCGCGACTGGAATACCGATCTCCACGCCGGACCGATTGTCGCAGCTGCCACCATGGGCGAGGAACCCTCCTCGGGCGCACGCAAGCCTCAGCCACACCCAGGCGCTCGTGCGGCGAGACCGCACGCTACCGCGGGCTGGACGCGGACAGCGTCGTCGTCCAGCCAGCGACGGGCAGGAACGGCGGCGGCGCGGGCGTTACGGCTGGCCGGCGGGCAAGCTGCGCGCCGGTGGCGCAGCTGCGGCCGACTGAAGCGATGCGGGAGGGCGGCGTTGATTGGCGAGATACGAGATGGATCGTTCAGCGAATTGCCTGGCTCGAGCTCGGCTGGCCGGGGTGCCGCCTGCTCGCAAGGGGTGCTGCTCTGGGCGGGAGGGCTGCGCGGCGGCGGGCGGCCGTCGTGAGGGCGCAAGGGCTTGAGGGCGCGCGCGCGAGTGCGGCTTCGCGGATGCATCGCGAGCGCGCGGGCGTGGGCGGGCAGTCGTTGCCCGTGGGACGCACAGGGCCCGGTGTCGCGCGGCGCGGCGAGTGGTGCTGGTGGTGATCTCTGTCGCGGGCCCGCCTGGCTGCGGAGTGCAAAGCGCAAAGATAACCTGGGCTGTAATCGGCATGGCGCGCGCCCCGTGCGCCTGCGCCCATTAGAGGTTGCCCGGGCCTCCTCCGCTTGTCGCTCCCATCGCCCACTCAATCTTCTCCCGCACCTAGAACCCGAGGTGCCAGCAACACCACACCCTCCACCAAATGCTGAGATAGGTCGTCGCTCCCGCGCACCCGTCGACGCGTCCGTTCCTTACGACCACATTCATTCCCTTACCATCTTCGACACGAGAGACACGGCGGCGACCCGGAGAACCTGCTTGCTGCTTCTGCCCTTCGCCTATACTGTGTACGCCCGCCGCGACCCAGGTCCCCAGTGCGCTTGTGCGGACGCCGACGCTGACCGCGCCCTACAGTTAATCGCATTGCTTTCCCGTCCGTTTCCTCTGTTGCTTCTCCTTCTTGTTCTTTCGCCGCGTCCCATGCTGTACGCACCATAACACCGCCGTATCACCGACCGTCCTGCACCCGCCCGTCCACCAAGCCCAGCTCCATCTTAACGCAATCGCATTGTGCCGCCGACTCTGCCCGTCGCGCTTCCGACACTTTGCAGCAGGCGCGACCCAACACCAAGACCGGAGCCATGGCACAAATCGCCCTTCCGCGACAGCCCGTTACCCAGCCTCCAGCCTCCAACATGGGCGCGCCGCTCTACCAGAGGCGCGCCCCGCAGGCCGGTCACATCGAGCTCGTGCCAAACCCTCACTTTGTCTTCCCTCAGCCGTCGCCAGACTCGCCGCCCTCTGACGAGCCTCGTGCGTCCGTTCGGCGTCCAAGTTCGCTCCAGGTCCTACCCACCGCCAGGCGCACTAGCCCGGATATCAGCAAGCGACGTTCCGCAAGTGCTCTGCCTGACTTCAGCTTCAACCCGGGTACTCTAGCCTTGACGCCCGCTCCGTCGACAACAACGCCTCCGCTCACCCCTACGTCGAACTCCCCAACGACACCCTCGAGAAACCTCGGGCACAGGCGTGGTGCGAGTGAGTTCATTGGCGGCGGGACTAAGAGGGTTGGCACCATGGTTCCCATGAGCACAAGCCCGACAAAGATTGAGGGTGGCTTTCCGCTGCCAAACTCTACCCTGAAGCCTGGCCCTCCGGCAGGAAGGAGAGGGCATGCGCACCGCCGCTCTGGCGCCATTTCATCGCATGACCTCTCGTTCATGCTCCAGCCACCTTCCGCTAACACCACGAATACCCCCAACGTCCCAGATATTCCTCGCATCGATAACACCCCGGCAACGCCAGTTGACAGGGAATTGAAGCCTTCACCCTTCCCCAAGTCTTCGACTCCTCCCCTAGCCATCAGTGTCTCTGATTCCTCTGAGAACCTCAGCTCGTCCCAGGCCGACTCGGATTCATCTCCTCAGCGGCCGTCGTCTCGTGCGCGGGTCGGATTCTCGGAAACCGTCGAGTACATCCGACCCCTTTCAACAATCTCTTCCGAGACGGAGAGCACTATGTCGACAATCCGTGGCCATTCCGTTTCGAACAGCCTGTCATCCGTCGTGAGCGGAGCCTCCAGCCCTTCGGCGGCTCGGGTGGGACGCTCGCCTCTTGCTGTCACGTTTGACAAGGTGCCCAAAACCGGAAGACCTAGCACCGCTGGAGCCATCCTGGATTCTAAAGACACCGGCAAAATGGGATTTGGAGAACTTTTGGCGTCGAAGGGTCCAAGGTCTGCGATCTTCCCGGAGCTGCAACCTTCGCCTTCAGCGAGCAGCCCTCCTGCTCGTCACAGCAAAAAGCGCAGCTTCTTCTGGTCGGAGCAGCGGAACAGTGATTCCTCCATCTCTGCAGCGTCTGGTATAACGACCTCGGAGGCCTCTGTTTCGGTGCTTTCGGAGTCGCCAATGTCCTCGCCTGCCGGCCCCTGTCCATCTGACTTTCAAGCCAAGGTAGCAGCACCACCAACCCCTCCCCGGAAGTCCCACAGCAAGAAGCCGCGGAAAGTGAAATCGTGGGCCACCTCCATCATTTCTCGCAAGACCAAGCGCCACAGCTCGAAATTGAAAGAAATTCCTCGTAGAGGTTCGACGCCCACGCTCCCCAGCCAATCTAGCGTTCCGGACGACGACATAGAAGTTGATCTCGACGACATCTCACCAAACTTTGATGTTGACGACACTGTTACCATCGTGACCCCGACGTCGAACCCTCTTCTCTCAAGGCCAAAGTTGGATACCAACATTGCTTCCTGGAAGCCGAAGCAGCTGCAATCACAGGAACACGATGCCATGAGCCCAGTCATCGACCTTGACGCTGCGCTTGGCCCATTCAACACCCCGACGATTGGTCCGGTCCCATCGCGTGCTCAAGCGCGTGGCAGTGTGGCTGCGAGGCGGAGACCGATGCACAGCAGCATGGGTGTCATGTCAGGTCACCGCAGGACCGAAAGTGCTCCAGAACTCGTACCCTTCGAGTTCCGAAGCACCCCTGCTGCTACCGGTCCCACCATGGCTGACGTCTTTGAAGAGGAAGAGGAAGAAGAGGAACATGCGGCAACACCGGCTAGTGGTAACAGCTCGTCCGTTGCTGAGGCTTCCGCTAGTGAGGACGAGGATGAAACCGGCACTGGAATCCAGGTCGTTGAGACAGACCAGCCCCATGACGGAACCACGATGAAGTGGAATTTCAACAATGATTCCTTTTCAAAGAGCAAGTCGTCACTGGAGCTGCTTTCGCCATCCCCGACAGCAGCAAGGACTACGGCTCCCGTGTCACCTGGTACTAGGCCTGCCCACATTTCCCGTGCGCCGAGCCCGATCGACATTGTTGAGGAGCATGAGGAACCTCGTACTTCAACTGTTACTCGGTCCTCGGATTCAACCATAACCGCAGCGGCAGATGCGCCGAAGGAGGCGGAGCAACCCCTGCACCTGCCGGTACCTGCGCCGTGTCCGGCTTCGCTTACCCCTGATTCGTTCAGCACTTCCTCGTTCTCCTCGCCAGACTTAGGCCGCGGCCAGAACTCCTTCGACACTCCCAGGATTGGCACCGCGGCCTCTTCGATCACTGACAGCCGTTCGATGCAGATGGGCGAACCAGGCCCGGACTGCCGTGTGTCCGTCGACGATGTTCCTTCGTTGACCAGCAGCAGATCTACAATGACAAGTGCTCAACAGGCCAACTTCCCCTACGTCATGCCTCGGAGCCCTGGCGACCGCATGGGATCCATCTCATCTATGTCAAGCATGCCGTACGAGACGCGCCGCAAGCGCGCGAGTATCGCCAGCCTGTCGAGACTCGTGGGCAGCTCTTTTGGAGAAAAGAGCAAGCTTTCTATCGAACAAAGACCGCAATCCGAGCACGCCGACAAACCCAAGGATTCGAAGCACAAGAAGTCCCGGCGGCTCAGCAAGATGATGCAGTTTTGGAAGAACAAGCAAGCCCTGCGCTCGTAATTGTATATCGTCACGGCCTATCTCGCTCTCGTCTCGGCTCCTCCTCGACTCGGTAATATCCACATATGGACTAATGCAAACCCTGGCCGACTCCTGAAGCCGGCCTTCATGTTGATGGCACTTTACGACTGTTTTACTTCTTCGGGCTCTCCGCGCCCCTCGGAACGGAATACCTCGCGACAGGATTTCGATTTCATTCACGGACATGGTGTTTTTCCACTTTGCGTTTTGGAGCATAAGGGCGCCACCGGGCAGGACGAGCATATCGGGATTCGTTTGTTTTATTTCCCTGGGCATTTTCGGTTCCCGATCGGGTGTCAACAGCATACAGAAGGACAGCACAAACCAAGGACAACAGCAAGAAGAGTTTCAACAGCATGGGAGGACTTCTGGAAGACTTTGCTTCGCATAGGCGGTTTGGGGCGGAAGCGATCTCTCCCCCTCTTGTTTTGTTTTTGTCGAAAGAACGAAAGGATCGGCGTGCATTTTGCGCCCGGCTGCTCTTGTGCAGCGTGGGTGAAAAGTTGGCTGATCAGTTCCTCGTTCTGCGTTTTGTTTTGGGCGGATTGAAAGTTTTTGTCGATTTTCCACTGTTCGAACTACCTGGCATTTGTCTTGACTTTTTTCAAGCCGCACGCACGATGGTCCTCCTGCGTTTCCACTCCACTCAACCGCGGGTGTCTCTCATCCTCGGACATGTTATGACGGAATCTTGTTAACAAAAGCATATCTTGGGAGGCAAGCTTTTACGGGACGTTTGTGCACTTGTGCGTATTTCGCTGCGCTAGATAGACATGTAGCTTGCTCAAGAACCAGGGGTCGGTGGATGCACAGTGTGGTGGACGACGAATGAAATGCAGAATCAAACTAAATACACTCGTTTAATAATCATCATCTGCTTCAACAACATTCTTCACTGCCTTTTCTCGTTTTCACCGGTCTGCCGGCAAAGAATGTGCTCGGTGTAATTGGTTGTTTGATCTCCCTCATTTCCGCTCACTTATGAGGCTTCATTATTACGTGCTCCCGGTTTTTTGATTGGCATTCCTAGGAAGTCCCCGCTGGGAAGCACTTGAAACATACCATGAGCACGGCCACGTGACGCGGGTTTCAAGTTCGCCGCCCTCGGCTGTGAATTGTGGCTGGCCTTCCGGCCAAAAGAAGAAAGTGACAAGGTGTTGATGATGCGAGGGAGCGCGAACGGGCCGAAGCAGCGATTCAACTCTGCTCTCGGGTCATTCAATTCCAACAAGGCCCCCCCTCCTGTCCACCTCTCGGCTTCTGCCTGTTTATGCGTCCCCCGGCCCCCAGGATCGCTATTTCCGCGCACCATCGGCATCTAGACGGTCGGTCATAAGGCTCTCTTCCTTTTCGGCCCGTGACGTCTGCCCAGCCTGCCTTGGGCGTCGACTGTTGCTTAACGGACCTACTGTCTCTTGACAAGATACAGTGGCTAGCTTTCGCGGACCGCTACTTCCCGCACACTGCACGAGCGAGTGGGTGTATGCATCTTCGGCCGTATGGCAGCATCTGCCGCTCCATCTGCAACCAACGGTGCGTCCTCGAACGTTTCCCACGTCCATCCACCCATCCATCCATGCCAATCAGGAAATCACGAATCTAGATCCGAGCTGCTGACGAACATGGGCCACTTCTACGCGCTTCTGCCTTACCCGCCTCCGCACAAGGGAAAAATCGAAACACAAGGGGGACTGATAGTGCGGCGGTGCACGCGTTGGAAGCGACCACGCGACCCGCTCCGGCAACCGGCGCCTCTCGTGCCGCACGATGTTACCGGCGGCCTGCTTTCCCGCCCGCGACTTCTCATCCGGGGGCTTCTGGCTGGCCACTCGTGTCCCTCGTGCAGAGTGAGAGCGAAATCCTGCCTGCGATGCGCGGCAACTCTTCCCGCTTCGCATGGCGGGCGGCGATCATCCGGGTCGGTCGGGGTACCTACTGCCGCCGCCGGCTAGCGTGAAGAACACACACCATTTCGACATGACCTGGCCGTGGGGAGGCGAAGTGTTCGTTCGGATAGATGCGGCATGTGTTCTTCCGGACTTTTGCGTCCGCACGGACACTCGAACTTCCCCGTGTAGTCGTTCTTGTGAAGATCAGCTTGCGCTAGCCATCGATTACAGCGGATATCCGTAAGAGGTGGCGAAGTAGAAAGCCTCCGATGGCGGAGGACTGGGGCGGCGGTTATGGTAGTGGCTGCTTGTCTTGCACGTTGTGGCTGTGCGCATGAGGCAGGATGCACGCCGACAAGTGTCAAGAATCGTCGTGAGTTCACTCTTCTCGTACCGTTCTGTTGCACCTTGACGTCTTGGGCGGCGTTTTAGGTCACGTTTCTCGCCGTGGTACCCCGAATCGGGCAACCGGGGTGGTGGTGAGGATGCCACCACCTGCGGCCGTCCTCGCATCCCCACAAACAACACCGCGACGAGGACGGTAACACCGCGAACAGGCGGGCGGGTGCACCTCTCAGCGAGCTCTGCGATAACGCGTGCGTTGTGCTGCTCGGCCGCACGCCAAGTCTGCCTCTGCGCTCTGCTTCACTCACGGTAACACCAACACCACGGCGCCCCACCACAGCCACATCCCCACAATCTGCGCTGCAGCAGCAGCTCGGGCCACCCACACTGACTTCCGGTATGTAGGGTAGAGCAGAGCCGGATCGGCACACCCTTCGAACCTTCTTTCTCCTCCCAGCAAGCGGGCCATCCCGTCACACCCGCTGCAACGGAAGAGGTTTGGAAAACCCTCCTCCCCCTTACCGCCCCAGCTTATCCAACAACCGATCCCGAGCATGGCAGGCGAGCAAGCACCGCCACTCGACATCCGGCGCCTTCCGAGAAGAAAGAACACAACCTCGTCGTCCCTTCTCACCAACGACGTCGCACGGCTTACCCACCAGACTTTCTCCCTTCGCTTTCGCTTTCTCGCTCCCCATCATCGGACCACGTGTGGTCCCTTTTTTGCCTCTTACCCTTGGCCCCAAAGCGCCGGAAGTAGCGCGAACGGCTCTTCCCATCCGGAACGCATGGCTTCCGCGTCAGTATAGTGTGCTGGCGCGCGCATCCACAGGGTCCGACGGGCGCGACGACGGCGCCGGGCGGGAGCACTGCAGGAAAACGCCGGCCGGCCCGGTAGGTAGCTAACGAAAAAAAAGAAAGAAAAAAGCCGCCCGGTCCGTGTGCGAAGGTGGCTGTTGGTGGTCGTCGAGAAAAGGGCTCGGAGGGAGCCGTGCGCCGCGCTTTCGCGGATTTCTCTCGTCGCTGCAATATTGCCTGAAGGGGCTAGTTGCGTGGTCCGGTTGCCGGGAGCAACGATTTTGCACCGGCAAGCTGGTTGGTGAGGTCTTGGCCCCGGTTGATGGGGAGATGGTGCTGTGAGGTTGGTGCGTTCGTTGTGTTCGTTCCGTGTGAGCCCGTTGCGTCTTTGTTGCTGGCTGCCACGTATGCATACGTGTACTAAGATTCGTTGGTGGGCGTTAATCACACGCAATTTTGTTGCCTGTTCCTGACGGGCATCCTTGTCGGCAGCAGGGTGATGTCGGGGGATCGCATGATGGAGAAGGCATAGGGCTGGCACTTCTTTGCATTATTGCAGAGAATTTCGAGATAATCCAAGGCGGGAGAATTGTGTGATTTGTTGGGGTTCAGTTGTGCAAAATTACGGACAAGGGTACAGTCATCGCGGGAGATGACATGAATCTTAACACCAGGTCGTTGAGACCACGTCCAAGAACTTGCTGCTGAGTCGACGTCATAAAAGGTCTGCTAAGATTCGACCTGCTTTCCTGGTTGTATTTTTCTAAATTGCAGGCGGTTGCTGCAGCCACGACTCTTCAAAGCATGCCAATGAGCTTGAATCAGGGAGCGAGGTCTAGACCTAAACCTCAGCATTCCTCCAGGTGTACGAAGCCGCATGCCCTCCTAGCCGAGATCAATCTTGTCGGGGTGCAACGAGAACAGGAAGCTCATCAAAAGATTTTCGAACTTCCAGTTCGGGCAAGCAGAGCTATCTTACATGCCGGGGTTGCAAATCACATGGATCAGCCAAGCAACCCGTGGGCTCCAAATCCCTTCAAGACTGCAACGAGTCATACGAGAGTCTTTTCCAAATTATTCGTGTGAGCGCTGAACAACGACCGTTGATCCATAGCCAAAACTAAGTATGGTCGGCTACCTCTGAATATGAAAGTTATCGTAGTCGACGTCGAAAGAAGCTCGCTAGATGAGCGAGAATCTGACATGGACGCGAGGAAGACTAGGAAATATGAAAGAAGATATGACAGGTACTTTTGGGTCTCCTTGCCTTGACCATGTTCATCAAATCGACATGACAGTCCATTACTCACATCCGTTACCGTATCATGCCACAGCTCCTCTCTCATTAGGCCATTGCTCATCCATAGTTGCCACTACAACCTTATTCCTAACGCTGACATTCCTCACCTTCCTAAGCCGTGGAAGGCGGAAAACCAAAAATGAAGAGCAAACGGACCTCTCTAATTACAATGTAAGATACTCGAATGCCCATGCGAATAACGCCGCTTTCCGGATCCAAAATCAGACGGACATGCGCGCGGATGAAAAAAAAAAAAAAAGAAGGGAGTCATCTGCTGGAGGCCGAAAGAAGAAAACTCAGTGTCCAAAAACAAGCCAGAAGCGAATGTGGTCGTATTGTACAGAACAGTCCCTCCACTGCTTTTCGTCTGTCCGTTTCTTTGATGATTGAATGACGTGATGATCGTGGGACATGAAAATAGTCGACATATTACAAAAAGGTTTTGGTAGTACGTTACCTCACCGCATCGGTAACCCACCGAGAGGGCGTAGCTAGTGAAAGGGCGCTGCGCCTCCGCTGATACTATTTTCATACAAGGCTGGTAAGACGTGGCTCGGTGTGCGTTTTACGTGCCCTTCCTTTGCTTGCCGTTGGCTGTGGGGGCGGTCGCTGTCGTCGTCGCCGCCTCCACTGGCGAGAGAGGCTCGCCGTTGACCAGAACTTGGGGAGCAGCCTCCACAGCCTTGCCATTGGCGGCCTTCGCCTCTTGCTCGTGCTCGTTTTCGCTTTCCTCGTAATCGCTGCGCTCGTCCTTGACGACCTCGCCCCAGCTCGCGACGAATCGGTACGCGATGCGCACAATCAGGAACAGCCAGAACAGGTTGACGGCCTGCAGGCTGGCAAGCAATGCAAAGGTGATGTACTGCGAGATCCAGCACTTGTATTGTTGCGTCACCCAGTTCAGCTCGAAGGGGCCAATGGACGAGAATTCGCCATTGACAATGGACCAGAGGATGTGAAGGTTGATGTAATGGCGGAGGTAAGTCCAAACAAAAATGAAGAGGCCGAAGTAGGGTCCAACGATGGGCGAATCCAGGTAGTTCAGGGTTTTGGATGTCTGTTGCACCATTAGAACCCGCCAAGTATGCCGCGCCCACGCAGCGCGATTTGAGAACTTACAGCCAGGAAGAAATCGCTGATGTCGTGAGTGATGTAAACGGCCACACCCATGTAGGTAAAGTGGAAGCGGTAACTGCACCAGATCAGGGCAATAGTAATGATATGGTGCATGACCAGCTCCTTGAAGTCCTTGCGGGGCTTCTCGAGCATCAGAAGCAGAACAATGGCCTGCTGCGCCCAGTAGCTGGCCTGGAGCAGGTAGTAGGCCTTGAAGACGGCTTCATGGGTCTTGTGTGGGAAGCCTTCGTACATGCCCTTGGTGTTGAAGTACCACACGGGAGTACGCGACATGACGTACAGACCAAAAGGACCAAAGATGCCAAAGTACAGGGCGGTGTAGACCTGCTCCATGAAGCGGGCTTGCTTGGCGCGCGACTTGATGCCGCAGCGGATGGCCAGGGAACGGAGGAAGCGTTGCATCAGGAACTCGCGAGTAAAGGACAGGACGATTATGTAGAAGCCGACGAAGGCAAAGTCCTTGCCTCCCTTGCCGTACTGGATCGGGGTGTCGGGGTCGGCATCGGGGGCGCGGGGCAGCGGGTAGGACAGGAAGAGGGCGGCGTGCAGCGGATTGGACTCGTTCGGGTTGACGAGGTAGGCGGCGAGGATTATCAGGGCGAGGATGAGCGGGTTCAGCCAGGTGTGGCGCATGGTGAGCTTCCACCAGCGGCGCACGAGGGACTTTGCTTTCCGGCGCTTCGATGGGCGCTGCTGCTTCGGGAAGCGCTGGCGAGAGCGCGGTCAGCCGAGCCATTGCGGGGGGGGCACTTGCAGGACGGCAACGGAGCGGTACCTCTTCGGTGGGCGACTGGTTGTCGAAGGCGGTTGCAAGGCTTACGGTGCCTGTGTCTCCCCTGGGGTCGTCGCCGAGGTTGCTGCTCTTTCGGCGGCGGCGCGAGCCGCTGCTCAGGCCCATGGGGTTGTCCTTGCGCGAGGATTGGACGGGCGGGAAGGGCTCGGTCGCGTCGGAGCGGGCCATGGCGGGGATGATGGTGTTGGGCGGGATCGAGGGTGACGAGGGATGGGTGCGGACGACTTGGAGCTCAGCGGCGGCAGAAAACCAGCGGCGGAGAGCGGTGGTCAGCATCCAATGAGCACGCGACTCGTCGTCCTCCGCAATTTCCGCACCGCTCCTCGCACGCGAGCTGCTGCCGCGCGCCCCCGAATCCAGGGTCCACGGCCGTCCGGTCCGGCTGCCACCCGCCTCCCTGTCCGTCACACCGCACACGCAGCTGGGCGGCAAAGGCGTGCACCGCAGTGTCCTGGCACCGCGCTGCGCTGCTCGCTGCTCGCTGCTCGATGATGCCCGATGCAGGCGCGTCCAGCCATGTGATCCACGTCGGTGCTCGCGAAGGATTGCCATGCATATGCTACATTTGCGAACAGCAGTTATCTTACATTCCAATTGCCTCAATCCGGTGTCCCATTGACTACGCCAGTCCCCGGCACTTGTAGGGGACAAAGAAATCTTCGTGCATAATCTTTACGCCGTAGCTTTGACTTTGCCCTCGTTGCCCTCTTTGCCCTCTTCGCCCTCCTCCGCAGCCTCCTCCGCGGCCTCCTCCGCGGCCTCATCGGCCGCTTCTGAGTCTCTCTGCCCTTGCAGTTGCTTGAAAGTTGCCGGGGGCTTGTCGGGATCCGGCGCGCTGTGCCTTGTCAACCCGAGGGGCTCATGTTGCACCTTCTCCGGCCAGCTTTCAGCGTACTCCGCGTCGAACAGATCAGCCCATCTAATCCTGACGCCATCTGTTGTGAAAGGCAGCTTCGGTTCCCTGGCCTCGAGGATCTTCTTCCGGAGAGGACCGTACTTCGGCAGTGGCGCCTTTTTCAGTATTTTGGCCTTCTCCGCCGCAACCAATTCAGCTCGTTCTCTCGTAAGTGCTGCTACACGCTGATTTAAACGTGCTCTCTCATCTTCCCAGGAAGTCGACTTGTCCTCTGAATCTGCGTTCTGTTCCTTCATCTCGGTGACCGCGCCTTGTGCCTCTGCAATCTGTTTGTCGACCTCTGCGATCTGTTCCTTGACCTCGGTGACCGCGCCGTCCCTTCCCCTTGTTGCTAGCTCCAATTCTTCGTATTCCTCGGTCTTCTGGGCCAACAACCCCCTTGCTTGGAACAGCTTCTTCTTCCGGGTACGCAATTCCAACGCACGTGAGCGGGCTTCCTTGATCTCTTCTTGCGATAACCCTTCACTCCGCAGCTTTGCCATCTCTGCTGCAATTTGCTCCCTGAGCTTCACCGGCTCTCTGCCACGGCTCTTCTCAACAAGCTCCTTGAGTTCCAGAATTTCCTCCTCAAGGTTTAGCTTCACTCTCTCGCGAGCACTCTGGATTGCATCATCCTCCGACTCCTCACGAGCTGCCTGCATCTTCAGCACCGCAGCCAGGTCGGCCACAGTGTTCGCCTTCTGATCCATGATGATCTTTCCCCTTTCCTTCTTGGTTGGCGCATATTTGCCTTCCTTGATTTTCTTCTGCGTCTCCGGCGGGAGCATGGGGTATTCCTGGTTGTTGTCCCAATGCAGCTCGTGCAGCTTGCGGAACTCGCGCAGTTTGTGGTAGGCAAAGAGGCCCTGGGCAGGGATGGGGAAGGTGACGGTTGCGAGGGGGCGCCAGACGTCTTTGCGGAGCTTTGGCGGGACCGTCTTCTTGCCAGCGTACGGAAGTTGCGATAATGCGGCATGGTTCTGGACAGCTAGTCAGCATCAAACGTGCTCCAGACACGCCACTCGTGCCATTGATCAGTCGGACGGCGCATACGTTCATGCTACGCTGCAATGAGTAGACGGTTTGGTTGGTGCGGATGTTGTTGTAGATGAAAATGTGCCGGCCGTGCTCGGCGGCCTTGCGCGCAGCTCTGTTCGCCGTCATGGTGGATGCGGCGCCTGCTGCACGGCGGGGGCCAAGGACGAGCCACGGAGCGGGAACGAGGCGTGGAGGGAGCGAGGGGAGGCGTGGCTGGGTGTGTCGACGACGCGGCGCGGGAAGGGAAAAGTCGAAGCGGAGGTCGCGCAGGCTTGGCCCGGGCGCCGCTTGTGATGACGGCGACGGCACTGCGGGACACCTGTGCTGCTCCTCTGCACCACCACCACGTCTTCGGCACGCGACACCGCCCTGCGCGGCGAGATGACGGCCAGGCCGCGACATGCCCACACCGCATCTAACCTCTGAGCTCCTCCGCACGCATCGCATGGTGTCCCGTTGAGTGCGCCGCCGTCCTGCATCTGCCCGACGCGTCCGAACAGGCCAACACCATGCCCGGCAGCTCTCATGGCCCCGGCGACCCTCAGCCGCCTGCCGGTCTTTCGCGCCGAGAGAGGCCCTGGCTGCTCCCCTACGTACGCTGCACGGTCCTAAGGAATTGATGCCTCGCAGCTGACGTCAAGCAGAACCGCAAGATCCGGCATCTGCAAGGCATCACCATCCGCAACCTTACCCTGGTGCAGCCTGCCGGAAGACCCCGCCGAGGCACCATTGACGATGACGCCATTCCGTCATCGCTGAAGACACCCACCAAGGCTCTGGCACAGCGCGAGAGCCGCAAGCTGGAACACTCCCGCTCCTCCAACGACCTGAGGTCCAACGACCTGAAACCTATCAGCGAGTCCGCCGTTGCCGGCTCTCAAGTGCTAGATCCCAAGGATGCCACTGTTGCAGCAGAAAACTCTGCAGAAGCTTCTGCGAGGCCCGGCCTAGGCCGGATGCGCCGCCGCAGCACAATGGAGTGGTCTGGCGCCAGTCCACTGGAGCGTCAGAAGAAACTCGAGGATGTGACTGGCGGCCGGATGGCCGACACCTTCTTCTCACTGCACGTCGAGGGCCTTGAGGAGCCGGTCTACGTCAGTGAGGAAGTCGAGAAAGCCATGAACCCAAACTTCCGCTTCTTCGACCTCAATCCCTGGGGCCCAGCTGTGACCAGACTGGACGAGCTTACTGTCAAAGTTTGGGTTAAGAGCGAAACAATGACCGAGCATCAACACCTCCTGGACATCACCGTCAACTTCCGATCTTTGCAATTCATTGGCAAATCAGTGAGTTTACATCTCCATGTTCCAGTTCGCCTTGAATGACTCGAATCTCAGCTCGACAGCTTCCATCACCCCTTCCCTCACAACTGCGTTCTGTTCCATTTTACAGACGGAATATACACCAGCTTCATGGACATCGCATCCAAGGACTACCGCCTTGACGTTGCTGGGAACCCGGCCAAATCGACTTCCGCGAAACCTCTACCAACTTCGTCATACGACCAACTGATGCGGCTATCGGCATTGGACGACTGCATCCAAGACGCTCTCGCGACACGAGATCGACTGACCACCGAGATCAATGCCATCATCGGGAGCAACGACAAAGAGCTTTCCACAGTGAATCAAGTTCCCGAGGCGCAGGAGAGGCTGAAGACTGTCGAAGCAGCTGTGGCTGCTCAACGGAGACGCCTGGAAGTCACCAAAAAGAAGCGCAATGAGCTGCAAGCAAGCATCAAGTCCCGTCGGGAAGCCATGAGAAAAGGGAGAGAATCACAAGCCCAGACCCTTGAAGACATCGAGAACGGCAAGCAGCAGCTTGAGGAACGGAAGGCCACTCTCAAGCAAACCCAGGATGAAATACTCGGACACCGGCGCCGCGTGTGTGAGGACTTGCTCACGATCTATCCCATTGAGCCCATTCCTGGTCGTTCGCTCAATTTTACCATACACGGGCTTCCGTTACCAAACTCCGAGTTCGACGACGTAAAAGAAGGCGTGACTGCCGCCGCTCTCGGCTATGTCGCGCAAGTGGTTGCGCACTTGTCTATCTACCTTTCTCTGCCCTTGACTTACCCCATTCAACCCAAGGCATCAAATTCCATGATCGAAGACCCCATCTCCATGACCACTGGACCACGCAACTATCCCCTGTTCATGAAGGGGGCGATACGATACCGGTTCGAGTACGGTGTATTTCTACTCAACAAAGACATTGAGCTCCTCTCCAACGCTCTTGGCCTCAAACTTTTGGATATCCGTCAGACGCTGCCCAACCTCAAGTATTTGCTCTATGTTGCGACCGCCGGGGAGGGAGACATCCCTGCAAGGAAGGCAGGTGGCTTCAGAGCATTACTCAGGTACCCTGGAACTCCTAACGACTCCCGAAGAGCCTCTGAAGAAAGCACTGCTAACGGTGCTATTCCTGAAGAGCGTGGAGGGAAGAAAGACAACAGCGCAGCGGCATCGGCAGCAGCAACTGACAAGAATGGGGCGGCATTGGCGAAGAGCAACGGAAACGGCATCAGCATCACGAATACCCCGAGTTTTAGGATCCAGAAGACGGCGGCCCTTGGTGGCGTGTCCTAGTGTAAGTAAAAGTTTAATGCATGAAATCAAACTTTTGGATTGTGGCTAGCTGCGTGAGAAGGTGCGAATGTTTGCTCGGACGAGATTTCCTTTCTCTTACTATGTAAGCGCCATTGCGAGTATATGGAACGATGGTGGCACTTCAAGAGTTATCGGCGGCGAAAGCCACCGCAGCAGATGGAAATCTCGGCGTTCCGGTGAAGACTTACTCTCTAACCATGACCGGCGACTCGCGTACTCTTTCTTTTGTCGACTCTCGACTATCGGCCTCATCCGGGGGGGGATCTTTTAAGCAGGAAGAGTCCGGCCCAGCCCAGATAAAGTTACGATATGGTGTTTAGTAGAGATGGTGATCAACGCTCCACGGACTACCAACCAGCTATGGAGTCGACGACGCTCTCTACTCACTGGGTTCATACGATGGCTGCAGTCCAACCCCTTTCAATCATCCATGAATCAGTCTGCTCATCTAATTCAACGGCCAGCGCGACGCCATGGTCAGATGGATCTGGTACGGGCGACTCTTGGCATCGAGAGCCAAGAAGATGGCCTAGAGGAATGGCTTAAGCGATATGCCCGAGTGCAGAACCACGGCGGAGGCGGCTGACAGCCTAGTGTCATGCAACAGACCGTATTTCTTTCAGCCCGCAGATGCAAGAATAGATCGGTGCGAAGAAAGAGGGGAAAGCAAGATTCTATCGTAGCTGAAGAGGTGGCCAGAATAGCGGTGGTGGGGTTTGCATCGGAAACACTGGGCCGGGCCTAAAGAACGCACTTAAACGGGGGCAAAGGGTTGTCCAAAGGACGCAAGCGCGCGAACGCGGAAGCGGGATTGCGCCACAGCGATCACGTCCCGATGACCTGGATCTCTCCGTCCGAAAATAAACGCTGCGCGTGTTGAACGGCCGCCTTTTCAACCGGGCAACGAGCACGCAACCGAGGGCACCGTGCTGATGGCGCCGCTAAGGCGAGGCATCTTTTCGAAATGGGGTTGATCTGGCGCCGAGTCAAGGACGAATGCGAGATCGACAGGCATCCGCCTTCTTCCTCTTCCTGGTCATCAACTGAGGTCTGCGTGACGGACGGGACAGACGTACATCCTAGTCTGTCGGTCTTTCGTCAAGGCAAGCAGCGATGGTCTAGACGTTTGTACGAGGTACCCTTGCCCCAACAAGCCGTGTTCTACCCGGGGCTCTGGTGTGTGGGGGAAGGATCCGCCGGTGAGCTTGATCGTGGTGCACAAAGAGCTTGGCTCGAGGGATTTTCAATATATATTTCCCACCACGTGGCGGTCGAGACACGGCAGGAAGCCATAAGCCTATGCTAAGGCTTTTCCGCGTTGCACAAGATCTGGGGATCAGGTAGAGACGGGAGTTCCGGGGTGACAGCTAAGCAGCCTATTTTGCATCTCGCATGAGGGCCCACTCTGCTGCCGCTCGCGTTATTGTGGAGAACGCCACGGCCCGTGTGTTTTTCCCTGCTTCTTCACGACCCGGATGGGAAGGGAAGAGCTGTCAGCTTGGCGTTGGATGGTGGCGGAGACAGCCAGCTGAGTCTCCAGCGGCGGCCGCGGCACTCTAAGCCGGGGCGCAAGGCCATCTTCGCACAGCAGACGGCGGGTGTCCCGCGGGCCGAATTCGCGGCTAACGAGATGAGCATGGCGGTTTCGCGCAACGCAGAAGGTTCTGAGGTTTCTGGTCACCCTCGGGACCACAACCACGAGGCGCAACAAGGAATTTCGTCGCCCGGGCTATTTGCCGCGCGATCGAGCGTTCGAAGCTTGGCCTCATCCCGCAACGGCAGCTGTTGGAAGTTTCTGATCGGTGGATCACAGCTGAAGAGGCAGAGACAGTCAAGCTTCGCCGTGGTGTCACATGGGCAGGCGCCAGCGGACGGCAGAGGTCGATGCCAAGCAGCCAAGAGCTGCGGCTTGGGCGGGCTGGCGAGCTGAGCGCTCCTTCCCCGGTTTACGAGCGCGGGCGTGGTCGACGGAGCGCGAGGCATCGTGGCTGGCCTTGGCAGCCCCCCGGTCCCTGAGCGCCAAGAGCTCTCGCGCCTGGCCCTACAGCACGCTGGCCGGCCTAGCCCGTCCGGGCGAGCGCGCGCTGGACAGTCCTGGCCGTCAGCGCTGTCCGCCGTGCTGTGAGTGGCCAGGCTAATCCTTACACAGATCTGCCCGCCGGCCGGCTGAAGAGCTCGCCCGATTAGGCTGTAGCCGCACCAACGCCATACACACCGCTCGCGGCACCCGGCCGCTGTCCACCTGCTGCTGACAGCAACACTGCCAGCCCCATCGTGCACATCTCTATGCGTACCGCTGGACTGATTGCTGTAGCGTACCTTCCGAGTGGTGCAGCGCGTGGCGAAGCATCCTGAAACACCATCCTTGTGGTACGCTAACCCGCCGGTTCCCGTTGAACCACTGGTCCTGAGTGGTCGTTCACCTGCCAAAGGGTCTGTACCGGTGTTTGCCACAACGCCGGGGCACAGTGCACGAGAGAGCCATGCGGGCGGAGCAGGGGATTTGCCGCATCTCGCCCGGCGAGGTCCCGCCCGGGGGAGACGGGCGATCAAACTGCCGGTGGCATTCGAGCCGCATATCTTGCAGGCAGCCTCAGGACTTGGCAGCACCAACAATAGCTCGTCCCTAGTCAAGCTACTTACCGCAAACTTCCGCTAACGTGAAGGCATCTCGTGCCGTCTCCTAAGCTGAACTCCATGGCGGCCAACCCCCGTATAGAGCATTGCCGTGAGACGGCCTTGGTCCAGCAGACCAACACCGCCGAACGGTCTAGCTGCCGGCACACGGACGCCCCAGCACTCCATGCCGTCTTGTGGTGGAGGCCGTGGCGCCATGTCGGCATGGGTCCATCTCCACGATGCCAGAGCTCAGAGGCATGGACTCCACCCACCGACTGATTCTGGACTCACGGAGCCGAGTGGAGGTGCGCCATGGTCTACTCAGCTGTGCTGGGGCCGTCTGGATATAAATCAAGAGCGTGGCCGCTGTGGATCAAAGCATCAGAGCACTCTCAAGCCTCCTCAAGCCATCACAAGAAGCCATCACCTCCAAGCTTCTTGTCCTCGTGTTCCTTTCTGGTCCTCTTAGGTGCAGGATCTGATCGCACTGCTCAAACCTTCTCAATTGCCCTCACTTCTTCCGCCATGTTCTTCAGCACTGTCCAGCTGGGCGTTGGTGCCCTCTTGGCCACTGGCGCTCTTGCTGGTGATGACAAGTGGCTCAGCCCTGTGTACAAGAACTTCTACGAGTTCGAGCTCCCCACTCCTCCCGTCAAAGAGGTCAAGGCGTGAGTCCCACATGCGTTTCCACCTTCATAGAGTTTCAAGCTGACTTGAGCAGCACCTACACAAACCCTAAGACTGGCGCTGCCATCGACTACTACGAGGTCACAATCACGCCGCTTCAGCAGCAGGTGTACCCAAACCTGGGCAAGGCAAACCTCGTTGGCTACGATGGAGTCTCTCCTGGTCCAACCTTCCACATGGAGAAGGGCCGCGAGGCCGTCGTCCGCTTCATCAACAAGGCCACTCTCGCCACCTCTGTCCATTTGCACGGCTCCTACTCCTTCTCCCCCTTCGATGGTTGGGCGGAGGATACTACCGAGCCCGGCCAATATAAGGACTACTACTACCCCAACGGCCAGGCTGCTCGCACACTCTGGTATCATGATCACGCCATCCACCACACCGCCGAGAACGCGTACTACGGCCAGGCTGGTTTCTACATTCTGCATGACGCCGCCGAAGACAAGCTCAACCTGCCTTCTGGAGCCTACGACGTCCCGCTTTCCCTGAGCTCGAAGCAATACCAGTCCAACGGCGACCTCTTCAGCCCTGCCGGGGAGACTGTCAGTCTGTGGGGCGATGTCATCCACGTCAACGGCCAGCCCTGGCCGTACATTAAGGTGGAGCCCCGCAAGTACCGCTTCCGCATGCTCGACACCAGCATCTCGCGCGCCTTCGAACTGTGGCTCGAGGCGGACGGCGCGCTGGGCAAGAAAATCGACTTCAGCGTCATCGGCTCCGACGGCGGCCTGCTGTCGTCGCCCGTCACGACCAACTTGCTGCACATCTCCATGGCCGAGCGCTGGGAGATCGTCATCGACTTCGCCCAGTTCGCCGGCAAGAACGTCACCATGCGCAACAATCGCGACGTGCAGGCCGACGAGGACTACAACAGCACCGACAAGGTCATGCGCTTCGTCGTCGGCAAAAAGGTCACCACGCCCGACTCACCCCTGCCCGGCAGCCTGAGGGACGTGCCGTTTCCGCCCAACAAGGCCGGCGTCGACCGCAGCTTCAAGTTCGAGCGTAAGAACGGCATGTGGATGGTTAACGGCGTCATCTTCGCCGACGTCGCAAACCGCATCCTGGCCAAGCCCCAGCGCGGTGCCGTCGAGGTCTGGGAGCTCGAGAACTCGTCTGGCGGTTGGTCCCACCCGGTTCACATCCACTTGGTTGACTTCCAAGTCATCTCCCGTGAGGGTGGCAAGCGCCCTGTGTTGGAATACGAGAAGGCCGGCCTCAAGGATGTTGTCTTGCTCGGTGTGAATGAGAAGGTTCGCGTTGTTGCCCGCTTCGCGCCCTGGGACGGTGTCTACATGTTCCACTGCCACAACCTGATTCACGAGGACCACGATATGGTGAGTGCATTGACTGCCCTTGTCTTTAGAGAGTAGAACTGACAGATGATCCCAGATGGCCGCGTTCAACGTCTCCTCGCTCGAGAACTACGGATACCCCAAGGAGGAGACGCTGTTCATCGACCCGATGGGACAGCGCTGGCGCGCTAAGGCCATCAATGCTGCCGACTTCTCAGACAAGGCTATTCAGGACCGGCTTGCTCAGTTCAACTCCATCGGCCGCTACGCAGACGCCCCTGTCATCGAGAAGGCTCTCGAGGAGTACTGGTTGACCGCCCCCACCGGTTTCAAGACTGCCACCACGAAGGCGGCGACCGCCACTACCGCTTCGGCGAGCACTGCGACCATCACTTCAGCTCCGACCTCCTCCACCACCAAGAGCGACGACAAGACCACTACGTCCACCAAGAAGGACGATAACAAAAAGACTTCGACCACGAAGGCTACGACCACGACGAGGAAATGATCGACCAGAAGGCATTACGTTCATTATAGACAAGACTTGGGGATATTTCGGCTGGCGTTCTCGGGAAGGCGTTTTTCTTATATACCTATAAATATGGGACCTCTTTAATCTTGTGAATATTGGGTTTTTCGTTACTGTGGATACAGTTTGGGAAGGATTCTCCCCTGGGGTGGATATATCGGTGGGAATTCTTTCGGTACATATTACGATGTTTTCATGTTGTACATACGACTGACGAGCACATGCAATCACTTGAACAAAACTTGGTCTCGTTGCCGTGAAGGAGCGAAGTGGCCATCCGATTGAAAAGGCTCCTGCTCGGCTTGCATGGGCCTCTCGCGCGAATCAAACTGCCGTAAGGGCGGCGGCACTCCGGCAAACCGCTGTCGCCTGCTCAAGTGACGCAATTGCTTGCGCTTGAGGAAGGCGCCGACAGCGACATGCCCAAGTCCTCAGCATGAAATGCCTCTCCTCCACACTCACTCACAGCCTCACTCTCCAAACCACAAACGAACCCAAACCCACAGATCCATCACACACGTCAGCCATGCCTCTCTACAACGTCGGCCAGCATGTCCGCTATAAGGCCATCGGCGGTGCGTCACCTCCACTGCTCTCCCTTGAGTATCCGCTCACCCTGACAGGCCCTGACTCCAACACGCCCTCCACCGTCGGCACCATCATGACCGTCATCACCGAGCCCAGCCGTATGACCGGCCACAACGTACAGGCTTCGGAGGCAGACCCGCGCTATGAGGTATGCCAGCTCGCTCTGCGTGCTTCTCATTCCACCTGTTCTTCACTCCGCATGCCCTTCACCCCTCTGCCACCCGCCCCCTTTGGCGCTCACAGCAAGTATAAATTCCTCCAAACACCTCAAAATAACGCGCAGTCTACTAGATCAAGAACGACCATACGGGCAAGAAGTCGGCCATCTTCGAGACCAACATCCTGGGCGCGGCGACCTGAAAGGTACCACGTTCGGATCGGTGATCTGAGCGACGGAGGGGCTCATTTGCGGGATAACCAGATATACTGTCTTTTGCGTGACTGATGGAGGGACCTGTCTCTGGACTGAATCTGGGCATAAAGAGTATCGTCACTCTGCGAAAAGGTAGCCACATGAAATGAAAAAAACAAAAACCTTCTTGATCTGCTTTTGTCCCGGCACTGCCTGCTCTGCCTCTTCTATAACCCTGAACTCACACAGCTTTCGCGATAGTTGTCCACGGCGCTCCTTGCACAGTCGCAGCCATATCCTCTTCTCCAACACAGAGCAGATACCGTTGCCTTCCCATACGCCAGAAACGCCATGCTGCAAGACCCAGCCAAACTTCCTCCTCCATCGCCCAACCTCTCCGTGTTATCCCGGTCCGATTCTCGGCCTGCATCCGCGTTAGCTCCACCGCACGCTCGTCCATCGCCAGGGGATACGCACATATCATGGTGCTCGCTCAGCGTGCTGAGGTACTTATTCAGCTCCTCCACGCGCTCCTTGTGCGTCTTGACGCCCTCGCGCTTCAACCGCTCGTCCAACTGCGCGCCGCCACGTTAGCCCCACCCTCGCCCCCCGCAGCCAATGCGGCATAGGGACAAACTCACCCGCTTCCGCCGCCTCTCCTCGTACTTCCGCTCCGCCTCCGTCTTGTGCCGGTGCGCCGACACCGCGCGGCCCAGCTTCTTCTCCTCCTTCGCCTCCTCCTCCTCCTCCTCCTCCACGTCGTCGTCCCTCTCCCTGCTGCCCTCCTTGCGCTCGCGATCCCCGTCGTCCTCGTTGGCGAGCGCGCGTTGCAGCGCCGAGTCTTTCGTGGCGGCGGTGGTGGTGGAAGACGAGGCGGCGGCGTCGGCGGCCGCGGCCGCGGGTTTCGCGCTCTTCTTCTTTTTGCGCTTCTTGTCGATCGGCGTGCCGCCTTTGAGCTTGAGCGCGCCGCCCGTCGCGGCGGTGTACTCGGAGCCGGGCATTGTTGTGGAGCTCCGTGGGTGGGTGGGAGCTCGTGGTGGGGAGAGGAGCTGCGCGACCGACGTGTGGGAGGGAAGGATGACGCGCCGATGGTGGTCCGTGGGTGGAGACGGAAAGTCGTTGCCGTGGGCGCAGGTGGGACGTCCGGGTTAGAACGGTTTGCTACGTCTCGACACCTTCAATGCCTCATCGTCACGCCCGGTCTAGCATCGTTCTTTGTAGGCTAGTTTAACCTCCGCCATTGAGCCTTTCGGTGCTGGTTCCTTTTTTTTTGGAGGCCAGCCCTGGCGAGGCATTCGCCAGCACGTCCAGAGAAAAGGCTTTCTGCCAGCCTGGGTCGATGTCTATCCGTCAATTCGTCCAATCGGTTATAGGCTCTCATTTCTCAATTTCGGGCCTTATTCACCATCGCTGAGACGCATTTATCCGTACTTGCAAGCTGCCTGATGACTTCCGCAGAGCAGTCGATCTATCTCGAACGACTGTGGGATTCTACGAAATTTTGAACATCAGAACATCTCGATATCACTTCTACCGAGCCTTTAAAACAAGCGTGAAGGTAAGCCGGCTTTTCAGATTCCACAGTCTTTTCCCAATCACATGCATGATACGGCACTGTCACGCCAGCGGCGCCCAACTCACATCCTGATACGTCAATATTAAGCCGGTTATCGACAACCTCTCTTTCTACAGGATGACAGGCAACTTTATGCCTGCTGTTGTGTAACCTTCGGACTAAACCATGTGCTGATTGTCAGTCAAAGGTGTCCAATGGAAGTCACTGCAGGGCTAAAGCCTTGAGTGTTGAGTTCAGACCAGGAAGCCTTGACACGCTGACCAACGCATCAAACTGGCAAGGCTGCCTTAATTCTCTCTTCTGGATCGGCATCTGATTTGCTTAAAGCTCACCGGTCTTTGGACGAAGGTGATTACAGGCAAATATTGTGGCGACAGCGAAGCATACGGAAACAATCACCTGCAGTCGAGAGCTGGCAGTCAGGGGTCTTCTGCACAGCCTCGGCAGCGAGAAAGTGCCTGAAAAAAAATTGTTTCATTTAAAGCTGGACCGACACGGCCATCTCTGATGCTTCGCTACATGGTCTCTACTTCCCACGATCTTGTTTGGTTTGCGCCTTCCAAGGTTGACATTCAGGTCCGATCCCCCACTTCAAGCTCCGCGATGCCGCAGTATCTCCCTCAGCTCACCTATGAGCTCGGACCGGTCCTCAGTGCTGCTACTCATGCAATTGTCAAACACGTCGTTGACATCAATGATGCAAGACTGATTGGCAAGTCTGGCTCTGACGTCGTCGTGGAAGAAGATCTCGCCAACGCGTTCGGCCGCATCACCATCACGAAAGAGCTGGAACGGAGGTTTAAAGGCGAAGTCCACGTCCATAAGGTAACGCCAATTTCGAAGAACTCCGAAATTGAACTTCAGATCGGTACTGGCCCGACGATGACTAGAGCCTTCCGGCCGGGGAACGACAAATATTTCGCCACCTTCGTCACGCTATCCTTGCTCTCCTACTTCACAGGCCGCGAGAGCCTGGCTCGAGCCATTTCCGTCACCTTGAGGAAAAGGTTGGAGTTGCAAAAGCTGGACGCGACACTCGATCCGGGATACGAAGGGATAATGGGAACTATTCGTTCATGCAACATATAATCTAGTATATTCGACTGGTCTATGTATGCGTAAGCCGTGGAGCAAAAGATCGAACATCTCATCCCCAACTATCGTCACTCTCAAGACTATGTTCGGCTCACACCTGCACTCCTCCTCGGCGCTGTGGATTTCCTACACGAGAGCCAGAGACTTCCTCAGGACCGCAAGGTGTCTGTGTCTAACCAGATGGGGTGCATCGTACTCATCATCTGGGCACACTACATCATGGGACTTTCCGTGGCAATCACAGGTCTGGAGAATGGACCCATCGTCTTTGGAAACGCCGATGATCCGCAGGTTTTCATCGCGTGGGTACAGGAGATGAATGATTATATGCAGGGGACAGACTTCTGTTGGCATTCAGGAGGCTGGCGAGAAGACCTCACTATACGACTTCATGAAGGAGACCCGGAGAGATTAGTGGAGCTGATGAAGGTCGCGCCGGATGCTGACGAGAAACTGCGGCTTGACGTGGAAGAGCGACACCGACTTGAAGGGTACGGGACGGTTTACCTATGCCGGATATTGAACCGTGACTGCCTCGCGTCAGACACGGATAAGGTTTACGAGGAGTGCTTCAAGATGATCATGGCGCTGGCTATACACGCCTCAAGGCGCATGCGCCGCTTCTTCCGTTTCTCACATGGAGGGTCTGACCAAGCTTCCACGACTGAAAGTTCGGGGGATCACTCAATCACATTCGAAGTTTTCAACGTTAAATCTTCGGCAAAGGTACTCTTCTCGGGAATCTTCATGGACTTGGACGAGAAGGGCATGAACACGTATTTTAAAACACTAAGAGATGCCGCCTTCGATGACTACGAGAAGTCACTTCCACCAGCATTCACGGCGTTTTTCAAGAGATGCGGTCTGACTCAAAAGCACAGCTACCATATTGTCCGACAATTGAAGCACTTAGCGAAACTGGTATTGCTATTCGCCCACGTTAAACAGGTCGACAAATGCACAGAAATGCCTCTAGTTCTCCACGAGGATCACGGAGGATTCTCTGCTTTCATGAGAGATGTCTGCAAGTATCCGGATGCATACGGATGGGTGAGACCGGAGAGTATATTCCACGGCATCATCGAGCTGCTCTGCCCTGCTGTCAATTCTTCCACTGACGTAGGTCAGCCGGATGCTGACGCAAGCAAGAAAAACCTCTACCTTTGCAGCGACTTCGGATGGAGCGTGTTCTTTGACACAGTCCAAATCAGCCTCGGCAAGGATCCAGCTGACCTGCGGCCGGAACTGATCAATGTCATGCCTGGTACTCCGGTCAACACAAGGACGAAGGAATGGAAATATCGTATCAAAGACGGAATTGGGTTTGCCAGCAACACTCTAGGAGGTGGTGGCCCACAAGTACAAAAGGGCCTTACCTACGTGCCGCGTTCCATCGCGACAGCATCTACGAGCAAGGAGTACTGGACGGTGCAGTCTCAGGAGTTTGAGCTCAGCCTGTATATCCACGTCGAGCCAACAGCAGAATGGAGGCAGTTCCCAAGGGTCCGTAATTTCCAGGAGCTCTTGGGCTACCGCATGATGCAGGATATGTTGTGGCACACCTTCACGACAGAGGATTGCGAGCACGCGGCTACCGCGGCCGACCAGCCCCGAGTTGAGCCCAAGGAATGTAAAATGGGTCCAGATGTTGCTGCTCTGATCGGTTTCGTGGAGCCTCCACCGTACGACGAGGACGAATTTATTGCCGAGAGGATTCTCATCTACCTGACGAAGGGTGTTCCGTACCTCCGTTGGCTCGCGATCAGGGAAGCCGTGGCTGGCAGAGAGGCTTACAGCGAAGACAGCAGAGATGTCTTGCTCCGGGGAAAGTACTGCTGCGATGACTGTGCGCTCGAACAAGTTGCTTCGCGGCCTGGGAGGTGGGCCCTGATCCTGTGACGCACCAGAGCATGGGAGGCTGAGCTTTGAACTTGCCCTTGGGGTTTAATAATAGGACCTCGTTGGTGCTCTGCCGCATTTACTTGCGTTACATTCATTTGTAATCCTTTCTGTGGATAAGCGTAGAAGGGTTGTTACTGGAGGAATTGCTGCTGGTTTTTTTCTTTTTTTCGAAATCCAAAATTCGGATGGTAAATACGCAGGGTAATACATCCCGATCAGGATCCAGTTGATCGGGTAGCTTGACCCATGCCATTGGCCGAAACCTCAATAGAAACACCCGACATGCAAAATTTTCAGGTGTTGCGGCGCGACGCGGGACCGTTGGCTGTGCCCGGCTGCGCCACGTCGACTGCTGCCTGGTTTGACCCCCAACTGTCACCAAGACTTTTGCCGTCCACCTTAGGCGCACAACCTACTAACCTTATATTCCCTTCCACCCACTGTTCTCTTGCCACCGTATTTCTTAATCTCTTTTGGCCCCATCTGCGCATTAATATACGAAATATTCTCCTGTTTCCAGCAAGTCTTGTCTGGGGTACAGTCAACCGAGACACTCCAAGGACATGGATGGAAGTCCCTTAGATGGCAGTTGGGTCTGGGTGCCTTCGTCCGGTAAGTCCGCTACCTTGAAGCCATGTGCCGCCGCTAAATGCACTATCCTGCAGATGAAGACAACAAGGCCAATGTCGGCCATCGAAGGTCTTCTTGGGCAGCCGCGGCTGCTGTATCCTTGGGAAATAATTACCAACATGCATTCTATGCTTCTGAGGACGATTGTCCATACCGTGTCGTTGGCCGTCTCGGTAATGATGGCAGATGGATAAACGACGTGGCGAGCCACAAAATTCAACGAAAAGAATGCGTGCGGATCCAGCATTGGGCGGAAAGAGACAAGGAACATGGAAAGAGGAATGAAGAGCTGAAAGCAATGGCGAGCCTTCTGCGCGAGCTGCGGCACAAACACATTGTGTCAGTTGTCGAGACCTTCGAATGTGCCGGGCGCTTCAACCTACTGATGGACCCCGTACCAACCACGTCATTTCAACAACTGATTTGCTGTTTCGACCTGCCTGATGGGAATGCAGCGCCCAAGCCAACGTTCGACAACTTCCTGGAGTGGATCCCCTGCCTCGCCAAGGCCCTGGCCTACCTCCACAGCCAGAACATCGAGCACGGGAACATCCAGCCTTCCACCATCTGGGTCCGGAACAACCACATCATCCTCGCGGGCTTCGGAAGCGCGAGCCGTTCCAATGCACTCGACTCCACGAGCACCGGCACCATGGACCGGGCCTCGCGCCAGCCCATCTCGAAGTACCTCGCGCCCGCCGACCCGCAGCACGCCCCTCACTCTCGTCTCCCCGGCGCAGCCGACCTCTTCAGCCTGGGCTGCATCTTCCTCGAGATCGCCACCGTCGTCTGCGACCGCCCCGGCGCACTGTCGCGTCTCAAAGCGGCCCGCACCGCCCCCGGCGGCACCTCAACCGCCACCTACGCACAGCGCCCGCAGCAGCTCGTGCAGCAGCTCTCCACGCTCTCGGCCACGCGCCCGGCCGCGGCGCCCTCCTCGCGCGGCTTCGACGCCGTCGAGGCCGCGGACTGGACCCGCGTGCTCGTCGACCTCGCCTTCCGCGCGCTCGACCCCGACGCGGCCGGCCGGCCGTCCGCCCACGCCCTGGTCCGCGCGCTGCAGTGGTTCGGGCTCGACGCGGGCGGCTGCGGCTGCGAGAGCGCGTTCCGGCTGGCGGTCGAGCACTGCGACGTGGTGCCGGGGTACGGGGAGACGGTCAGCGGGTGGGCGAAGCCCTGGCACCCGGTGCTGTACAACCTGGAGGCGGCCGAGCAGCACGGGGACTGCGATGGCGATGGCGATGATGACGACATGCCAGATCTGTCGCCCTGGGAGATGGCTAAGCGCCGCAGCGCGCAGGGAGTCAAGGAGAACGTGGTCATTCAGGCTATCTTGCGGCGTGCGGCCGAGCGGAGGAGCCGGGCGGTCCAGGTGGGTGGGCCGCCGCACACGTCCTTCATGGACGTGGGCACCTCGCTTCCAGACGCGAGGCGCTTGGGTGCAGCGGTGTTTGGGGGCTCACGTCTGGAGTCTGTTCCTGGGGGCGGTGTCATATTGTGAGGGGATAGCGGAAGGAGTGATTCGTGGGACTTCACGATTTAGTCGCAGAAGCCCGGCCCAGCAGAGATCTGATGGGAGAATCCTGTCAGATGCCGGCAAGCGGTACAGAATAGAAGCCGGAAGCATGTTGGGGAGCTCGAGCTTCGGGTCCCTCACACGAAAAGTTTGAACCTCACCATCTTTCCACCAAACCATTCCTTTC
The DNA here is from genome assembly GCA_029906385.1 of Neofusicoccum laricinum. Taxonomy (NCBI): domain Eukaryota; kingdom Fungi; phylum Ascomycota; class Dothideomycetes; order Botryosphaeriales; family Botryosphaeriaceae; genus Neofusicoccum; species Neofusicoccum laricinum. Next base: position 948,600 of record CP123727.1, read on the forward strand.
GAGTAGTGCTTGTATTCAAAACGGAAGTAGTCAGTAATCAGTAATACTTGATGTCTAATATTAAGCAAATCTACGGCAAGCCACCGCAGATGCCGTCAGTGAAGCATTGGCCAAGTCTCTTGTCCCAGTCAGGCAATCCAACCTTCTCCCATGCCACCACGTGCGCCCACTTGGGCCTCCCGCTCCCTCGCCTGAGAGGGAGAAACTGGACCTACACCGCAAGAAGCAGCCTCCAGGCACCCGACAGCGCCGCAGTACGCGGACGACACTCGGGCCTCCGCAGCTCCTCCGCAAAAAGAAGCGCCCTTAGTGCGCCGCGCAAACGTCGAGCCCCGGCCGGCACGTACACTCCCCACGGGGAAACTCGGCGCAACAAAGATGGAGCTCTGGCGCTGGTAGGTTTTTGTCTCGAACGAGGTGCGAGCGGCTCCGAGCGATCCCGATGCGGATGCGCGCGCGTTGCGTGTGGCTGCACTGCTCGAGTGCTCAGGCATGGTTCGGGACGAGACGGGCGGCCGTTGTGGTTGTACTCACCGTGTGAGGGCCGGCCGGCAGGCAGCGCAAAAGCAGCAGCGCGCGCCAGCACCAGCACGAGCTGCCCAGCCGCCATTCGCCTGCGCACTAGCCCGCCGTGGCTCCCGCGGCCTCGAGCTGCCGCGCGTGCGCTAGCAGCTTGATCTCCGCAGCTGGCGCTGGGCGCGTCCGCCAGCCACGCGCCAAAAGAAGCACCGCTGTCAACGTCTCTGCTCCTCCTTAGCTGCTTAGCGCGCTGCCAAAAAAGCGTCCGCAGCGATGCCGGCTCGCGTGGCCGCACGCTCCATAATTGCGGCTCCGCACGCCAGATCGGTGTCCAGGCATCCCGCCCTGCCACCGAAGAAGAACCACCAGCCCAGCTGCATCCCATGCGCATCCGCACCCGCACCCCTAACACACACACCGCCTGCGACGCTGGATCCGCCGCGGTGGTTCGTCGGAGTGCGCCGCAAGCAGCAGCCGCACGCGCAGCCGCGACGCAGCAATCCCTGGACACCGCGACCTTCGTTTCACCCGTCCCGGCTGCTCGCCCAGCCTTACGGCGACCGATGGAGCGCGCCGGGTAGGCGGAAGGCGCTGGTTGCTATCGCGACCCCGAAACAGCAGTAGTCTTGCCCACACTCCCCCCCCATCACTCACTCACGAAACACACACGCCGGCCGGGGGAACCGCCGTCAACCGTGCGCACACTCCTGCCCATCTCAACAACCCGCGCGGAACCGCAAGGGCGCGCCAACACAACGCACGCAATCCTCCCACCGAAAACCAAAAAGAAAAAAGGGCGATTGATGGTTTTGCGCTTTTCCCGCCGCCAGCCCCGGAATCGTGGCTTGTGTACCCTGGATCGAAAGTTGGTCGCGTGAGATCTCCGTTCCTCTGTGCCTCTCACTCTTGTGCCGTCTGTCAGCTCCAAGCTCCCATTACTCGCCGGTGGTCCATATCCTTGTCCCTCCCGGCGGACCCGGGGCCCCGCGACGGGCGGACATTTGTCTGCTCCCAAACCCTCATCGGAAAGGTGGGCACATCCGCGCAAAGACGCCGGAGGAGAAGAAGAAAGATCCCGTTCGTTCGCCCTACGGACCTTATTCCCCGAATCATGTCTGGGGGCGACGACGACGACGACGACGACGACGACGATGATGATGATGCAAAGGCGACAACAACAAGACCCTTTCCAATGCATTTTCGCCTATCACAAGGAGAGGAAGGTTTCGTGGTCCGGGGTAGTGAGGCACAGCAGCAAGCAGCAAGCAGCAAGCCCGCACCCAAGAAGAAGGGGAGAAAAAACGCCCCGAAAGGCGGGAATCCGGGGGGGGGGTCGCGGGGTGTTCCGTGCAGGACTGGGTCGAGGCTCGTTGCAAGGCGAAAGTCTGGGCCGTTTCCGATTGATGTCCTTCTACCTTATTCGCCTTCCAAGGCTGATATCATCTCGATCTTCGGGATGTGATGTCATGTGTACACAAAGCGCATCTACACCACAGCGAGGTACGATTTACAGACATGTCATCTTTGAATTGCTTCGAGCCTTTAGTGTACGTGCAAATAGCCTAGCTGATTACAAAAAGCGAATAATTTGTGAACAACGCAATAGGTATCAAAGAATAGGAGATGTCGACAAAAGGAAGTCAAAAAACGACGTGAGAAAAGGCCGCCGGGCTAAAGATCCAAAGTGCGGAGGACAAGGTAGTGACAGATACGTTAGTCTTCTCGAAAATCCTTCTCTTTTGCCAGGGACTCCCTCATCCCTAAAAATACCTGCGTGCATAAGCGACGCGTGGAAACCATATCCCATCCAGAAAAGAAACACCGCATGCACCCTGGTCATTCCCAACCCAACATTTCCCTAACTTCCAATCCAACACCGAGAATCGCCCGTCGCTGAACCCCCGAAATCCTTCCATCATGTTCATAGCCCAAAGGTTCCATCAAGGGAGATTCCGTTGGCTGACGGACTTAGGTCGGGGATCACGAGACCCCTATACGAGTCGGAACTCCCGGAGCCAAAGTCACAGTCGAAGTCGTTGCTGCCGCTCGTCAGGCTCTCGTCGGAAAAGCTTAGAACGCTTTGTGGTGGCTGCTGGTCAGTCGGTCCCACTGTCCACACGCTCGGCGACCACGCCAGGTTTGCATCCGACGTCGCAGAGAGGGGTGGAACGTCACCGAGCGCATCGACCGGGGCACCGCCATAGATGCTGTCGTAGATGTTGGTCTGCCCGTTGTCGAGTCCGCTAAGCAGGCGCTCCCAGTCGCTGGGTGATTGCGTTTCCGATTTCAGGTGCGCGTTCATCGAGTAAGTGTTGGACTGTGATTCGGTACCGAAGGACAGGTAGTCGAGGTTCAGAGTGGAGCCGCCGGCGCTTGGACGTCGTATTTTGATTGACGGCGTAGCGCCGAGTGAGGCACGGTGGGACAAGGGTGACATGGTGGGCTCCGAGCGTGCGTGGTGAGGTTCAGAGCGGTCCGAGTTGATGCTGACACCGCTCTGGTTGCTGTGTTGACCGACGCGTTCAGTGGAGAGGTTGGGGAGCGTCGCTCGGCGACTTTCGTGCGAAGTATCCGGTTGTTGTCTGTTGGGAGAGAAGCGCGAAGCAATTGCCTTGAGATGTTTCTGCGTTGATCGGAAAGCGTCATGCGGTGCCGGCATATTGTTGAGAGTCGGCGAAGGCTTCGGTGGGCGCTGGTCGGCGGTGGGGCTGACCACCGACTTTGCGACACGGCGGAATGCAACGGTTCCGGGAGACGGAGATCGGTCAAGGTAGCCAGTAATCGCGGCCAGCAGCTTCTGGTTGTCCTTGATGAGTTTGCTGTCCTGGTCGAGATCCAGACCCTGGAACATGAGACCGAAGCCTGCGGTCACAAGCATGTCGTGCTTGTTCAGGCACACGGCGAAGCTCATGTTCCTCTCTTCCAACAGTTGCATGATCTGAATGGTGGCCTTCGAGGCGCCGGCGACAGCGAGGGTGGCGGCGGATGCCCGTCCTCCAATGTTGGCACAGACAGCAGGGCGCCAGATCAGGGACCTAATGTACTGGTATGCAAGCGACTGGATGGATAATTAGCATTTTGTCGTTGGCTCTTCCAGGACTAACCTACCAGGATTGGAGAGCGGCTGCTGATAATATTAGTACTCGGCTTGTCCTGCACAAATTGCAGTTTCAAGTGAGAAGGTAGGCCATTGTTCCACTCGTCCAGCTCATCCGACTGAGCGCCCATTCTGCGGAGTGAGATCTCATGCGACGTAGCGGCTGGGAAACTCTCGCTAAGAACCTTGCTGAGAATCCGTGAAGCGCGGAACAGAGCAAGAGCGCTGGACAGTTTGGTGAATTCTCCAGGAAGGGAGGGCAAGAAACCCTTCTCCGTAACATATTCGTCGTCCGCGTCCACAGGGAATTCGCAATGGATATCCTCTTCCCTAAGTTGCTTGGGAAGTCCAAGTTGGGCGGCAGTGAAGCTGTAATTATCAGTGACGCGATCTTCACAACACAGGAAAGGACGTACCAGTCAAGAGTGTACTGAGTCCAGAAAACCTTTTTCCTCGTCTCGCTAGTAAGGACGCCGAGTGCAAAGCGCTTTTGTGACTGGTGGAGACCCAAACGATGGGAAAGACTGATGGCAATACCTTTGTACTTCAGCAGACGGTTGTAATCCGCCTTCTGAAGACAGAAGATCTGGGCAAGAACGAGGCATTGCAGGGTAGTGAGCGAAGTTTCATCAAGGAAGCAGTCCAAAGCGGCCTGCCATTGTTGTTCGAACGACTCGACAAGCGACTTGTCGGGAGACTATAGACACGTGAGCAACTTCAACTGACGCGACGCAGAGAACAACTTACATCATTAGCCAAGGCAGCGATACCGAAAACAAGGTTCAGCTCAGCAAGAGCCTTCCTATCAGAGAGAGGTTCCGAGCTGTTGACAAATTCATCGTACAACGTGAGGAAAGCTGGTCGGTGTAGCACTGGGAAAAGAGGAGCCCATTCTTGGAAGAAGATATTGATCAGCTGGTCCGATACCAGACGAGGGGGCGCTTTCCAGGAGACGGATGATAAGTCTCTGTTCTGCTGCGAGGACTTGGTTTCTGTCTCAAGGAAGGCTTCCGGGCGGATAGAAGGGAACGAGCGGCCGGTCTCCTGGACGCGGCGGTAGAAGGCATCTGCGCACGTTGGTTAGGAGCGCCCAAAGACGTCCGCGGCTGATACATACCGATCAATGTTCTCCCACTCGATGTTCCTACGAAGTATGAATCCGAGCTGCCGTCCTCCAGGAGGAGCGGTGACTGCTGAATCTTGAAGAGGTCTTCCTTGTCAGGCGCCTCTTCCCTTGGGGAAGCTGGACCAGGCGAGAGCGTCGACGTCCTGCGGACGGAGTGCATAGAGGCGGGTGAGTTGGAGTGCATGCGCGACAGCATGTCAATCTTCTCGTCCTTCTCGTCCAGCAGGTCCTTCAGCTCGCGTATCTCCGACTCGAGCACGCGCACGCGCTCCTCGAGCGACTCGGTGTAGCCGCGCGGGAAGGCGCGGCGGCTCAGCTTGTCGCTGGTCTTGCACTCGAAGCCAACGTTGGTGCATTGCGAGCACGAGGGGCGGATGCCATCGCAGCGGATCTTCTTGCTGCGGCAGCGGTCGCAGGCCTGGGCGATGCGCGTCTGCGCATTCGACCCGACCTTGATGACCTTCATGGGGAGAATGCCAGGCATGATGGGCTGTGGGCGGCGCGGGGGGCCGGCACGCGATATATGGCGCTTGCTGTGTGCTTAGCTTTGGGTTGGAGACAGGCGCAGGGCAGGCTGGTGGGTCAGGGTCGCCAGGAGCGCGCTGTCATCCGGCGGACTCGAGTCCTGGGGCGATCGATGTGCGGTCGCCCGACGCTATTGGGCTGGCGCGGATGGGAATAAGTACGCTGGCGGAGGGGTGGACGGTTCGAGAAAGGGCTGCGATCGGGGTCGGGTGGTGGGCGAGGGAGACTGGGGCGACGGGGGGAGATGAGCTCTGGCTGCAGTGTCGAAAAGACAGCCGCTAGCGGGTCTGGGGTTGCGAGGCGCGGTCGAGTTGGGATGCCGGTGCTAAGGGAAAATGCGGGGGTGCGCTGCGCGCTGCAGCCTGTGCGGGCCCGCTCCAGCAATCAGCCCGGCGCCCAGCCTGTGGCTGCGAAGGAAGAAAATGAAACGGGAGCGCGAGCCCTGCGCGCCCACTGCTAGCCCGCGCCGCCCGCCCCTCTGGCCCGCCGCCGCCAGCTCAAGCTTCGCAGAGCCGGCCCGACGACCACACGCTCGCTCCAGCAGGCGTCACGATCGACGCCGATGTGCAATACGCGCTTCCCTATTCACCGCGCGCCCTGCCCGTGCCGGCCCCCTCTGACGTTTGCCCTGCCCACCAGCACTCGATTGCGCTCGATTCCCCACGCTGGGTGCGGGACGCCTTGAGACGCCTGCCATTGGAAACATGCGCGCGCTGGCGCGGTGGGGGCCGCCGCACTCGTCCCTTTGAGGTCACACGGCCCCTGCCCACGCCGGCGGCACGCTTCCCTTCCAGCATAACCAGGCGCGAGGCACCAAGGCCCGCTGGAGTGGGAGGACGCGCCTCCGGGATACCCCAGATCAGTGGCCGAATGCGGCAGCCAGGTGTGCATATCGCCTCCATCCCAAACTCAAACGTCGACCTCCAACCCTCTGCACCCAGCCTGCCCTAAAGAGCTGTCGCCCACCCCACCCACGCTCCGTTCCGAGAAAAGCGCTGCTACGGCTGCCCCCCCCCCTCCCCTGGGCTCCCGCCCGACCCGGCAGCCAGTTTTGCGCTGCGTCAATTGCCACGCCGCAGCATGAACTTGGGCCCGGGCCCCACGCGTTCCTGGGTGGCGACAGTCAACTGGCATGAAATTGCTCGCACGGCGCTCTGAGACACTGCCTGAGCGAACGCCCAAGGATAGCGCAGCAGCATCGACAATCCTGCGCGGCCCGCGAATCGCCGTTGCTGGTTAGCTTCTGTTACCAGTACTTACATAACACGTCACGACCGCCGTCCACAAATACCGTGCCAGTGACGTTTTGACGTTCGGTCCCGCGACTTCACGGTACGGGGCTGGACCACACTACTGGAACGCCGTCTGCAGAGCTAGCTGTAGAGGTGTTTGTCGTCGCAGCTGAGACAATGGCATTGCGTTCTGGACATGCTGCCCACGGAAATCGACGATGACCGCGGACCGCACGGCCATCTGACTCGATGGTGGTGCTAGGGCCAAGTGCCGGGAAACGTCATCTCCTCGAGGGTTGGCTTGCTGCGGAACGCCCACGTTGCGGGCATAACGACCTTTCCGCAGCTAACGTACCCCGCAAATTCACTGGACGGGCGCAACAGTCTCGCGAAAGCTTGCTCATGTGCGCCGTGGTGTCGATGATCCACTCGCGTGGCTTGCACAATGATGACTTCCCTGACGTGGCTGGCAATCGGACACGCGCGGAGCAAGAAAACACTCGTAGCATTAACCGCCCATCCTGCGCTGCTGACATTAACTTTATGATACACCTTCCCTGGGCATCTTCTCCTCAGTGAGTGGGATGCAAATCTCGTACAGATGCTCAGACCTCACTGTTTGCCTTCTGTGCCTTAGGTATCAACCGCGAAGTCAACAGGCAGCATGCATTGGCCGGATATGGCTCCGAATGTCTCCAAAACAACTAGTTTCGTAGTAGTCAATGCGTCAATCGTGCTCGAAGTAAACCAATTCTGTTAAACTTCAGGCCATTTGCGTAGATCCTGAGCCGTTCTCGGGAACCAATGCGTTAGATAAATCCGGGGTAGGGTAGGTTAAGGCATGCATCGTGATAGCGTCTCCCACCCCCGCATTCTTTTCGACGTGCCTAGACTTCCGCCCACTAGTCTCAAGTGAAGTCTTCTTCGGGCTCTCGCTGTGCCATGGCTTGCAGGTACTGCTGCACCGTCTCCGTCTCGACGAGCCTTTCCTTCTCCTCCTCAAGGTTGCCGTAAGCCCTCTCCAGTAGATCCTTCTCTAGGTCTCTCAGTCTCGTGGCCAGTAACCAGACGTTCTCCCGAATTCCGGTGAACTCCCCTCTCCGCGATGCTTTCACTTCGTCTTCGGTCCCGTGCAGTAAGCGCAGCTGCGTCTCGACGCGATCTTGGATGAGAGAGACGGCGCGAAGTCTGTACACGTCCCACATAGAATGTGCCTTGAGAGCGTCTTTTAGCTTGTCGGGTTCCTCGAGCACCGAGCCATTCCAGTAGACACGGAGTTCCCGTCCGCCATCCGTGGTTTGAGCCACCTCGAACTCTAACCCATCCTCCTCGTTTACAATCACCAGCCAGATGAAGTCGCTCTGCCAGCTAGTGGATCCAGCCGTATCACTGACGTCGTCAGAATCGAATACACGGAACCCTGGCGCTGAGGTGTTCACGTGCAGTTTTGCGCGCTTGAGAGGATCGTCGTTGGGTATTTCCAGGTCCAAGAAGATCTCGCGTGCCGAAGTCATGCTGTCTTCAATGAAGCCGTAAGAAAAGAGCATTTCACATGCACCTTTCTTATCCCCATACCTGCATCAAATTGAGTCAGTACAGAGATACTACAGCCACCACGGACTACTGACGTGATTGTGATTTCGTCGCCCTTCTTGAGTTCTTTGCCATCCCGCAACAGAAGCGCAGCATTTCCATCCGAGTCGGTTTCATATAGTGCGGCTGTAGCATCGCCACTTGCATGGTTCGCCATGTCAATACAAGGCACCATGCTGTCGCCTATTCCTGGGAACTCGAGAGCTCGAGAGCGGTACATGGCGTCGACTCGAAGCCAGTCATCGAAGGACAGGTGTCCGTCTTCTTCGTCCCACCATTCTTCGGCACACCATTTGATCCGCTCTGTGGCTGTCCGCAACTGTTCAAACTCTTTGTTCAGGCTTTTGAACTTTGCTTCGATGGCTGGCTTGAGTGTAGTGCCGATGAGAAGTTCGCGTTCATATTCCGTCCAGAACGTCGGCAAGAGCTCGTCGGGTAAGAACTTGACATACCTGAACGGATTAGTCTATGGCCACTGAGGCATGATGAGAACGTTACTCTTTTAGCGGGTTGTGCACCCCGATCTTCGTCTTCAGATTCGGGCAGCTTAATGTTGCTTGCATGAGAAGAAATACTAATATTGAAATCCTTGGGGTCTGAGAGTATGTAAGCTGTAGTCCACTGTCAAGAATGTGCTAAAAAAAAAAAAACAAGCGCATGATTGAACCACAGCTGAAAAGAGATTGGGAAGCTCGCGTGTTGAGAATTCCTGACACAGCCTCCCCTCGCTATCAATGGTTAGTAGACTCCCACGCGAGCAATAGGCATGTGGACGGACACCACATGGACCCTTGTACAACCATTGAATACGAGTCGACAACAACAGGTGTACGAAGCTCATGTCAGTGCTCAAGTATGTGTGGAAGCGATTGCGCAATGGCCCATTGCATCTGATGACGCATCAGGGACAACGCGGTTGGTGTAACCTTGGCATCAGATCTGGACAGCTCTGGGCTGTGGATCTGTACAACTGGCCTCCCCACACCGACTGACAGCGAACAGCGAAGGCTAATATTCCGTCAAGATTGGGACGAGCGGTCGCTGCGTGGGATGACAGCAAGGCGTTGGGTGATGCCAGGTAGCAGGCGACACCAAACCGGTCAACATGGGGGATTGCAGGTGTGTATCCTCGTGATTGCTAGGCATTGTGCGTTCCTCGTCCGCATGAGGATTCGAGTGCATTGTGATCTTCACCGGTGCGCTTTGGCGAATTGATAGCACACAATCTGTTGCTGCTCTAGTGGCAGCGAGAGGAGGCTGTACAATGGAGCAAGAGAAAGTAAACAAATAATTACTGACGAGCTTACCCTTCCGAATTCGGCCAGGGCATCGAGAACTTCCCGAAGGTGCTGATCCGACTTGGCGTGCACGCGGACAGCGTCTTGCGAAAGAACAAGATCGCGCGGGATGATCATCAGCGGCTCTGCATTCCCGGCAGAGAGGTCCTTGGCAGCGATGACGGTGGAGCCTCGTTGCTCAAAGCCGGGAAGCGGGCCGACGGTGATGGCATTGAAGGTGACGTCGTTCAGGTCGGCCCAAGGCTTGAGTGCGGCTACGGGCAGCTGCAGCCAGGCTTCAGACCTGCCGCGGTTGATGATCATGCTGGAATGCAGGAGCTGGACAGGACGCGAGCAGCTGACGCTCTCGAGTGCGGCGACGCAGCGGTGTGAAGTGGTGTGGATACGGGCGGTTTCCCCGGACACGCGCCCTTGCACGGGCTGATACAGTTGAAGAACAGGCGGCAGACGGCGATAGAGGCTGGTGGCTGGCAAGACGTCAGCGTAGGGCTGGCCTCTGGAGCAACGGCGCGAGCGACAGGGGCAGGCGCTCACAGGGCCTTGTTGTCGGTGGACCAGCAATGCAGAGAGGGTACGGCGACGCGAAGCGCTAGCCGGAGCCTGGCGGCCTGCTTCGTGGCGACCGGGACGCACGGATTGCGGCCACAACCTATGCACCGGCCGCGCGAGGGCGGCGGCGTGTGTGGAAGTTGTTGCCCAGCGGCGTGCATGTTTGTCATAGCAACGGCTAGCCATCTTGGGCCGGCTCAAAAACATCACAACACAACCCGGCGCCTTTACATTTCTACTTGAGCTGCCACCCAGGCTCTCTCTTCCCACACCACACTCCCCATCTCCATCATCGCTAGCAGTATTCCTTTGCCCGCTCTCCGCGCCCCCGCCGGAGCACCGCCTGCCGCCCCCCGTCTCCATCCCATTCCCGTCGCGTCCGCAATCCACCCTGTCGCCGCCGCCAGCGCCGCTCATCTCCGTTCCGCGCCTGCTGCAGCACCCACGCGCGCAGTTATCGCCGCCTGTCTAAGTGGCCAAGATCTCCCCAGGCGAGCGCGTACGCCGAGTCACGATGCCGTCGCATCACTCTCACGACGAGGAGCGCAATGCGCCCACGCACTACGGCCAGATCATAGAGTACATCCAAGGTACATACACCTGCATTTCCATTTGGAGGTAGAGCCACGATGACCTAAACAGCAACCGCCTGGCTTCCAGACCGCCTGTATCTCGCATCGTACACCTCGACCCCCAATGCGCAGACCCCCTTCCCGTACCCTGCCACCAAGGAGCGCAGGTCTCCAAGCAAGCGTTCGGCCAGGGCTCAAGCAGGCCCTTCGCCATCCAAGTCGCACCCGGCGCCCGCCTACTTCTCCGTTGACCGCACCCTTCTGTACAATGCTTTCCACGCCGACTTCGGCCCATTCCACATCGGCCACCTCTACCGCTTCGCCGTTCAGCTGCACGAGGTCTTGGGAGACCCCAACAACGAGGACAGGCCTGTTGTGTTCTGGAGCTGCGCCGACTCGAGGAGTAAGGCTACCCACTTGTCACCTTCATTCTATTGCTAACCATGAAACAACAGGTCGCGCCAACTCCGCCTGTCTTCTGGCATGCTACATGGTTCTGATCCAGAACTGGCCCCCGCATCTTGCGCTTGCACCCATCGCACAGATGGACCCCCCATGCATGCCCTTCAGGGATGCGGGCTACAGCCAGGCCGACTACGTCCTCAACATTCAGGATGTCGTGTACGGTGTGTGGAAGGCGAAGGAAGAGGGTATCTGCAGCCTAAAGGATTTCAGCCTTGAGGAGTACGCCGTCCGATGCATCACATACATTAGAGGTTTCTAACGGTCTCCGCAGGTACGAGAAGTACGAGCGTGTCGATATGGGAGACTTCAACTGGGTCTCGCCCGACTTCCTTGCCTTTGCGTCGCCTCAGTTCGCGCCGGCCCACGTCATCCCCCCTTCGTCGCCGATTTACGCCACCATCCCCAAGACGGTTGCCGAGCTGCAGCACGCAAAGATCCCTACTCCTTTCAAGAACGTCCTCGGCCACTTCTCCACCCGCAACATTGGCCTTGTCGTCCGACTCAACTCCGAACTTTACTCGCCGACCTACTTCACTGCCCTGGGCATCCAGCATCTCGACATGATCTTCGATGACGGCACGTGCCCGCCTCTTCACCTCGTCCGCAACTTCGTCAACCTGGCGCACGAGATGATCACGGTCAGGAAGAAGGGTATCGCTGTGCACTGCAAGGCTGGCCTTGGCCGCACTGGATGCTTGATTGGCGCGTATCTCATCTACAGGCACGGCTTCACTGCCAACGAGATCATTGCTTTCATGCGATTTATGCGTCCGGGTATGGTCGTTGGCCCTCAGCAGCACTGGCTGCACCTGAACCAGGGCACTTTCAGGGAATGGTGGTTTGAGGATTGCATGAAGAAAAAGCTGGCGGCTCTCCAGCCGACGACGCCCACCAAAGGAATGGCCAAGCAGCGCCTTACCAGCAATGGCCAGACCTTCACCCCTCCCAACGGCAGCCAGAAGCGTGCGGCTCTGGGAGAGATCCACTCCAACGACCAGCGTGCGACTTCGATATCAGGCACTGGTGTCAACGACGAGAACCTTCCAGCACCCACGCCTGGCCAGCCGCGCAAGACGAGCAAGCTCTACGGTACCGGTAGCAGACACCAATCTCCTCGTCGCGTCCAGGAGAAGGAGCCTTACATTCTCCCTGACGTGGAGGCAGAGGTTGGGCAGTCCCATCGCATTTCGCAGGAGGGATCGGAGTCTGAGGAGGAACACCAGCTGCGCCTGCTGGCGAAGCGTGCTGCCTCAAGGTCGCCGAGCTCCAAGTCACCAAAGTCTCATGGTAGCAACAGCAAGAGGAGGGCAGTCAGCTGCACGACTACCACAACGATGACAACGACGACTACGTCTTGGAATGGCGGAGAGAGTGACATCGAGAACAGGGCTAATGGGGCAAAGACGCCATCGGGCAAGAGCGGCAGCGGATCCGGTGCGATCAGCGTTGGCAAGACCAGGACCACACCAGCCAGACGCAGCACCGACAGCAAAGCGGGAGTGCGGAAGACCAGTGGCAGGGTCGGAAGCATGGGCAGCACAAGGGTCAAATGAGTTGATCCACTCGACATTTGCGCATAGCATTGTTGACCGATATCATCAGAGATCCCGGCGTTGGCGGCGCGCGTGGCTCTGGAAGCCTCGCCGTCCTGGATTTCTTTGTTCCACTTCGCGCGGTTCGCTGTGTACAGCGCACGCATACGAATCTTGGGAGGGTCGCATCAGGCTGCTCGGTTACCCCGGGTAGACCTGGCGTTTGTGTTTGTTGACGAGCGTTCTAGTTCTGCAAAGACGCCAGAATTTCTTCATGAGATGAAAGCGAGCGAGCGAGCTAACTACTTGGCGGCGGGCATTTGTTCTCTTGTCTGGGTTTTATTTTCAAATGGCTGGGGCGCGGGTGCAAAGGATCGCGAACGGCGTTGGATGGGAAAGGATAACGATTGTGTCTTCTTTTTCCAGTGGCGGCAGGTCTTTCTCTTCTTCTTTCTCTTCTTTCTGTTCTGCCAGATGCCACTGCTGCTTTCATGGGCTTAGGGGGAGTTCGTGTCTTCGGCTTCTTCTTCGATCTTCTTAGTTGCTGTCTTATTGCTTTTAGCGTCATCACGATACATGACGGGTTAATGATCGCGGATCGGTCTTATTTCAATGTCAAAAAAAAGTTCAACAGGAATGAATGATGGGTCGAATGAGCCGTGATACTCGCAAAGCGATGTCGTGGCTTTTGGTCTCCGAGACAACAGTAATTGGCCTCGAAGACAGTTTATCAGGCCCACAACGAACAAAGTTTCGTGGTGTCGGAAAGAGAGGTGAGACCACCGTCGATCCACGCAATTCCCTCATCCGCGGGCTGTTGACGAGGCGACGGGGCCGTTGGTAACGGCTCGCACGTGAGTGGCCCGACGGATATTCTGCCGGCCCTCGCCGCCCTGGCGCGCGACCTTCCGCTCGCAACCTCGCTCCAACCCGTCGTGCCCAGCAGGCCCAAGACCCAGCCCTCGACCGCCGCCCGCACCACCCACAATGACCATCACCGAGTCAATCAAGAACGCCGTCGGCCTCGGCAGCGGTGAGTAGCACGCCCGCCTCGAGCCCGCCCGCCTCTCCGTTCGGCACATCGCCGTCCCTCCGTCCCGGCCTACCTCCACCTCCACCTCCACCCTCCGATCCCCGCAACAAGCTTCTCCCCACACGCGCGCCAATGCCCTCCCCCGGGCTTTCCGTGCACACGCATGCGCGTTTCGTTCTGGACGCGAGGGCGGACCGATTGGGCTGATTGACCGAGTGTGAACAGGCGCCTCCCGCGAAGAAATGAGCGCCGCCAAGCTGCCCCTGGCCTACCGCGACTCCTGCGCGCACCTGCTGATCCCGCTGAACCGCTGCCGGTACGAGGAGTACTACCTGCCCTGGAAGTGCGAGGTACGTGGATGACATGTGTGCTCTGGGATGGATGGATGAACGGGTGGGGGATGGTTGTTGCTGCTGTTGCTGCGTGCCGGGCGAAGGTGCGAGGGCTGGGCTGGGCTGCTGGTGATGGAGACGAGAAGAGGAAGGAGGGGTTGGTGGGATGCTGGGTTGGGCTGGGGGACAGGCCCGTCGTGTGGCATTGGGGGTTTTTCGAACCTCGGGCGTGGCGGCAACGACAGCGGCGAGAGTGGACATGGAGGAATTGGATCGTGAGACGATGCAGGGCAATGGAAGCTGACGTGTCTTTCTTTTCACAGGACGAGAGGCACACGTACGAGAAGTGCCAGTACGAGGAGTTCAAGCAGCGGGTCGCGAAGATGGATGAGCTGAGGGCGGCTGCGGATTACAAGAGGAGTAACTAAGGGGACAGTCCCACAAATCCAACATCATCGATCCTGTAAGAAACAGTCGAGATGTGGGACTTGGGATCGAAAAGAGCGACTGATTTTCTGGACGAATGGGACCCGGCACCGGATTCCATTGAAAGAAGGATCCGCGAGGATGGCGAAGGAAATGAGGACGAACATAGACGGAAATCCGGCGGCTTCCGGCCTGCTACTACCGATGTATATTACTCCGCAGAATCGGAGCCCTGCTGAATTCGAGATGAGGAACTTCTTGTTCAATAAGGTGTGGCTTCAAGTGCAACTTGGAATGTTCTCAAGACATGCTTTTGGATTGGAGAGAAAAATTCTGTGTCTGCCTTGTCGTGTTGTTCTGATGTCTGCTGGAGAGCACCTTCGGTGTTAGAGCCGAAATTCCGGTGACCCATTTTGCTCAATATCGAAAGAAATCGGCACTGTATTCCTAGTGATCACTGCATTTTGCAGCCGCTATCACTGGGGCAGTCTGGCAACAATACGAGGAAGAATCAGACAACACCGGCTGCTTGGACTGTTTCTCTTCACTTCTGTTCCTCCTGAGAGCTAACAACTCAGACCAATCTTTCGAGTGGACATTGGCTTTAAAATCCTGGACGAAGATACAGACATGGGTGATGATGAACAAAACCGTCGTTGTGAACTGCTGAGCCCAGTGACGGTAAGAAAAAGGTGATGCTCATCTGCAACAGGGGTGGAATTGCACCCAAAGTCCACATCTATCTATACAAATAAAATCATGGCCACCGTACGTGCAGCATCTCTTCAATTCCGGCCGGAGCAAAGCACAGACCAGTGCGAAGCAACCAGGCTAACGAGATATTAAAGCACTCTATTCCATTGGTTTGGTAAATGTCGTCGAGGAGTCCACGATACTTCTCAAGATTCCTCATTCATCTTCCGTTGGCCTCAGGGAGTTTACCAAGACGTCAAGCGGCTCAAGCGGCTCAAGCGGAGCATGGTGAATATGATCTTTTGCTTTTGACGATCTTACAAAATGCAAGCGTGATGCCATGCTCCACGAATAGTAAACTGGCGATGCAGCTGCTGCGTCTGTAAGCTCGGTCAGCCGTCAGAAGCCCCGGTGGTCTCAGCTGGGGCCGCGGCGGCTGAATCATCATCCTTAAGATCATCAATGGTAGGCTAGTATTTCTCTGTATTCCTCATTTTTGTGAGTATTTGATAAGTAGTAGGGACAGAAAAGTCTTGACGGATCATCTGAAAGCCACTTGTCGGCCGGAGACGCTGTACGCAGGAGTTCAAGCCCTGCTTGTGAGCAGTGCAATTGAAAGGGCTCTCTTTTACCGAAGAGGATGAAGATTAGCTGTCTCGAATCACGAGAGGACTTCTTATGTGAAGTCCAAGGTGAAGTGACGTATCATCAATCAAAAATTGTGACGAGCGCGAGCGATATGCCTGTCTATAATCTGGAACGGCTCACGGCCTTGAGCCCATCGCGCGTAGTAAAGTTGGCCAGCCCAAATCCGCTTGCCAAGTGATAGGTACGCCACTGATGGAGCAATTTAGCCCGTAACTAATAGCTGCTTGCGAAGCGGAAAGCGTTCAACCTTTCTGCGCAAGGCTGTTTTCCTTTGCGATGTCCATCTCCGCCGAACGCCGACATCTCCAGCGCGCGTGAGAAGCAACCCTCAACCGCAAGAATCCGTGGACTACGTAGCAACAAGGCTGCACCTTCCGGATGCGATCAATCAAATCCACCAACCAGAGTTCTCACGTACCAGAAAAAGCAACACTCCCGGCCCCACGATAATGCACCTTTCCCAATCCGCGCAACTCCACCCCCAGATCTGACAACAAACCTTACGCCACTCCATACATACACTTGCATCTACAAACCTAAGATCTTATTCAGGCTCGCCCGCCGAACCCGCATGCCCCGCGAAGATTTCCCACATAGCACCGCACACAACGCGCGCGCGTGCAAGCACGCATAGCTCCCCGCGATGCCGCACGTTTGAGCACCATTCCGTACTCGCACGTTACAAATTAACCCGGGCAACTTCATCAATGCGCATGGCCGACGGACACGAACACCCAAGAAGCCGCATGGCAATAGCGATCGCAAGAGGCAGAAATAATTTTTTGCGACGTCCGAAGTTGTGGACGGCTTTGCGCGGTGATTCGACCGCGAGCTGCGGCGTCTGAGAAATTCGACGGACGTGAGTCGTCAGCTGACGATGATTTTTTTTCTTGTTAAGAGGCTTGAGAGGCTTGAGAGGAATCGGTGCTGCAAAATCCCGGTGACGGGGGCTTGGTTCTTTGGATCGTCGGCATGGGGCCGGTCTGCTTTGCTGGTCCTGCGCTATGGCGTGTGGGATACGGCATTGGGGCATGTCTTCCGGTAAACCGGCGAAGAGGGCTTGGGGCCGCGTCGTCAGCCCCCGTCGGAGCTGGATCCTTCGTGGGAGGCGAGGTTCTCTTGGGGTCAGCGTCGGGTGGATGGACGGGGTGGATGGAGATGTGTTGTCAGCTTGGATAAATCTCCGAAGATCGATGGCACTGCGGCACTGGGCCAGCTAGGCAACGACGTCCTTCTGACAAGCGCAACGCCAATGGGATTTTCTGCCATAGTCCGGAGACACGTCATGTAAGCCGGTCCATACCAAGCGCAGACACAGGAAAGCGACTCGACAAAGGAAAGATGCCGTAAAAAGGCTTGTGGTATCAACCGCATCTCCACAGCGGCCCTCGCTTTACGAGCTACTGTAATCAAGGCTCGTACAATAAACCAGACTCGCACTTACACATATCAATCACCGCATGAAGTCCTCGAAAAAACCAAAACACAAGCCCTCCCTCCCCAAAAAGAGCGTAATGCATATATCTCCAGTTTTACATGATTTTCCAAACACCGCCGAGCCTTTTTTTTTTTTGAAACCCCACCATATTCATACAGTACAGTTTATACACAGAAGCAGATACACCGCCATAACTCTTCTCACAACCGTCCCCAACTCTTCGGTCCGGCAACACCCGTCACGCCCGGCTGCTGATGCGTCGGCCAGCTAGTCTTCAGCCTGTCCCAATCCATGAATAAGGCGCGCTCCTCCCAACGCTCCAATGGCAGCATGTGCGCCGCCTGTGGCTGATGGTGTGGAGGCTTCGGGACGCGTTGTTGGGCCTTTTTCCATTCCTTTGGTGAATCACAGGGGAAGCGCTTGGTAGAAGACGACTGTGGCGCCGCTTCCTTCTTCGGACGAAGGCTCTTGAGGATCTCCATGAGCTCCTTGTCGTCAGACGTGATCTGGGCGCGCAGGAAGGGGAGGTTCGTGGTGCGCTGCAGGGACGCCATGAGGGGTTCGCGGGGGGTAAAATCGATCTCATCGGTTTTTGGGGCTGATGCGGAGTCTGGGGAGACGGTAGGACCAAGGCGGGCGGCATCACCTTTCTCAAGGAGGGCGAGGATGTCGAGGCTCTCACCGGGGGGAATAGGTGTCGGGTGGGAGGGTGTGACACAATCCGTGTCGACCTCCTTGCGCAGGACGTGGTCGATGTCGACAGCGCTGAAGAAGGCGCAAGCTTGAGGCAGGTCGTTAATGCCGACTTGCTGGCTGAACATGGCGCGCGTCCAAATGTTGGAAACCTGCAAAGCCAGCGCAGCGCGGTACTTGTCCTCTTCCTTGACGAGATAGCGGATCTCATCATGCACTGTGAGTGCAAGGCGAGCCTGGATGTTGTACTGCCGAGTGAGATAGTCCATGGAGACGATAAGGAGATGGAGGTAGTCGACACCAGAGGATTGGATGGCCCAGTTGATGCGAGATGTGATGAAGCTGCCCCCCTTGCTGAGCCATTTCTTCGTCAATGCTTCAGTAATACCAGCACCCAGAACAGGCGTACGAGGTTTCTCTTGTTCCGCGAAGTCCTCAAGCTTGTTGAAGACAAATGATTCTGTGCCTCCGCGCCAGAATCCTCTCTCTTGAAGAAGCCTGCGGAGCGTCTTTTTACCCTTCGTCTTCTGATACAGTGTGGAAGCTGTTTCAGTTGTCTGAGCCTCGGTTAAGCTTGGGTTAAACTGCCTTAGCAATGTGGAAGCGAACTTGAGGCCAGCTCCGTAGATGCGTCCGTAGTTGAAAACCTTGGCGTCGTTCCTCGAGATGCCTAAAATGGAGGCTGTCCTCGAGTGCAGGTCAGTGCCGGCGGCTTTGGTGCCCTCGAGAGTCATGAAACCGATTGCATTGCCGCCATGAATTTTGAATTGGGCATCTCCGATGAGACTGGCAATCCACAGCTCTTCTGAATCAACATCTGCACCAACGAAGCAGTAGCCTGGGGGAGCCTTGACCATCGACTTGAGCTCTGAGCCAACCCGGTTCTCCTTTGCATTGCTGGCCGTCAACCACGTGTTCTCAACTGCTCTTCGTGTGATAGTTCCCATGGGAATAACCTGGGGAAGAATGTACCCAAGTTTGCTATCAGACGTGCTGCTATTATTTTCGCTGGCAGTCACCTGCGCCTTTGGCTCGAAAACAGCCATTTGTGACCTTATCCGGTCTCTGGCGCTGATCCAATACGAGCAAGAAGCGTTCATCTCTAACGCTTCTTTCGCATACGGATATTGAGAGGTTAGGCGGCCATTCTCGAAGAATTGCTGGTAGCTCTTGGCCAGCGGATTTGTACAGCGCGCTGCCGGTCCATCCTTGTGGGGAATTTTGAGGTAGTAATGGTCGCGGTCGAGGCGGAGGGTGGTGTTCTCGTCTTCGGACATGTCGCAAACAGCTGGTTTCATCTCTTCCGATAGCTCAGTGCCTTCCACTGGGACGCGATATGTCCAACCAAATTTATCCGTCCAGAAAATAGGGTAACCGTCCCAGGAGAGGCGTAACAATAACGGGGCTATCCGTGTCCTGATCGTCAAGCCGATGGGTCCTGTGCTCTTGGGAAACAGGTCCTTGTACCATTGTGGCATACCAGGCTTCTTTTGCCGCGCAGCCGGCCTGGGCGGGTCGTTCTTCTTCTTGCCTTTCACCATTTTGATTTCCTGGCCCGACCAGTCCAGCTGACCCAACCATGGGTCATCCTGGTAAAGGTCTGGATTGTCTTTTACCTCCAGCGCTTTCTCCGCTAGAACAACCAGTCGCTGCTGGACGGCGTCGGATAATTTCTGGTACGTTGCTTCGGCATTGTTGATGTATTCAATCCAGGATTCGTTGATTGGCAGAATTTCTGTGCCCATGAAACGCAGAGCAGCAAAGCTGACTGGATGAGGACAAAGTTCGTGAAAGAGAGGGAAGACTTTTTGGTAGACGCGGTGCGTAATGGAGACATCGGCAGCACAGTAAAGCAGGAGCTCATTCAGTCTTTCCTTGACTCCAGCGCGGTCCAGTTCCCCGAAATATTCCCTCTGGGCTTTATCGATGGTGATGTTACAGTGGAACTTTGCAACATCCCGAAGCGAATTTACTGAGCTCCTCCCTATCCACAGTTCCTCCTCTTCATCACTGAGCTTTCCCGACTGCAACAGAGAATTGAGATCCACATTCTCATCCGATGCAGCAATCTTATCCCTGAGTTCCCTCTCTTTTCTGTGTTTCATCCATTTAGGCCGTTGACGCGAGCACATTCCGTTTACGGCGACGTGCAGTGACATTGTGTCCATGAAAAAGTTTTTCGACTGGCGCAAATCGTACTCTTCCGCCACTCTTGCGCGGTCATAGCCAATGTTGTGTCCAACTATGACCCTGGGCTTTGTCGGATCTCCAAGAGGAATGAGGTGACGATCTGTGTCGGATTCTCCCAACAACCACGGTGATATCCAGGCGTACCAGGCGGTGGGACTTGCTGCACAGGCCATGCAAGCATAAGACGTCTCTTTCCACATGACCTCGACATCGAACGTCAGAAGCTGTTCATCCGGCGTTTCCACAGCCTCCGTCGTTCCATCAGCGTTGTACTTGGTCCACCCACTCCGCTCAACCCATTCTCTCGGCCTCTCAGGTGGCCCCTTCTGCACGAATTCCATGGCCAATTGCAAGTATGGTTGAGCAGAGTCCATGCCCAGCCGGTAGAAGTGTTCGTCCAGGGTCTTGTGGCTGCCTTGCAGTGGCGGCATATCGAAACTGATGGGCGGAGACGAATCTTGGTTTTTCCCGTACAAGTCATGACGCTTGAGATGGTCGATCGATAGTTCCACAAGCTCCGGAGGGGGCGGTTTGACGTCCCCGGGGAAAATCTGGCTGTGCGCGTGTGCGCTGAGCTGCTGGACTCCTACATCGTTGACGCGCGCATCGGATGAGACTATTGCGCCGAGTCAGCAAAAAGGTACAGCGAGATACGCAGGACTGTCAGACGCGCATACCGAGCAGGCTTCGCGAGCGCGGGCTGCCCTCGTCGGCACTCCCGGCTTGGTGCGCATAGCAGCGTCGCGCAGCGCACAGTGTCGAGGCGCGCGGAGCGGCAGCGCGCGAGCAGACGCGGTGCAGGGGCGCGCGGACGGCAGGGTGGACGGATGCCACGCGCCAGGTGGTCGCTGAAAGCATCATGGAGCGGTCATTGCGTGTCCGGCGACGGACGTGGACGGGGGCGGAGGGGTGCGAAGAAAGAAGGCGAGGGCACGTCGCGGAATGCGGGTGGTGGAGCTATCGCCTGTCGCTGAATGGTGCGCGTCATGTGTGGAATCAGATTGTCGCCGCTCCTGGCCGGGCGCGGCAGCGAGAGAGGGCGCCCTGCGCTGGGCAACCCTCCGCCTCGTGTGAACCTGGGCGCTGCTTCAATTCCACGGGCAGACACAGCAATTGCCAGGAGAGCGCGATTGCGCCGCCCGCTGCCCTTGTGCGTTCCATGCCCGTTGTCCTGCCTCCGCTCTCCTGCGCATTCCATAGCCTTCTCTCGCCGCCATGTCTGGCAGCACGTTCGCGCCTCACCACTCCGCGTCCCACCAGCAGCCCTCTCCCTCTCCCCCTCCCATCGTGCCGCAATCATGGTCCTGGGACGACGTCCCCGCCGACGCTCTGTCGCCCAGCACCGCCCGCCAGCACCAGCACGACATCCACCACTTGACGCTGCCGCCGATGCACATGCAACATGACTTCGAATCCGCCATCGCCAGCGCCGAGCAGCTCGCGTCCCCCAGCCCGCCGAACAGTCGCTTCAATTTCCTCGCCCACATCCTGAATGAGGGAGACGACGCCCCAGGTACCCGGCGAACCGCCACCGCTTCTAGCAGTCGCGCTCCCAATCCGCCGTACCCTCTCGCTCGCCCGCAGCAACCGCCGCCCTCGCACACCAGCCAGCACCACCACGACCAACCGCGGATTCCCTCGCCACAGCCGAGTCACCACCACGGCTACGTTGACCTCACTCGCGAGCGGACCCCGCCCATCAGCCAGGAACGCTCAACCCTCTGGACCCTGCACCACGAACAACCGCCCGCCGAAGAAGACTACCTCTTCCTCACCAACCTGTCAACGCCCACCGCCTCGGACTCACCTTCTGCCATGCCACCCTCGAGGCGTCCCAAACGCGAAAACACAGGCTCGCCGCTGAGCACTGGTCCCTCCACGAAGCGATCCAAGCGGAACGATGGTAGCAGCAGTAGCACCAGCGGCAGGCGGGGCAGCGGACAACGTGTCGAGGTCACCACCACCAGCGCAGGTAACGCCGCGGCGGTCGAGTTGGAAGAAATCGAACGGATAGACTTGATCGACGACGACACACCGCTGGCCACTGCACTGCAGAAGCAGCGCGCCGAGCAGGTCAAGGCCCAGCAGGAATTGCAAACAGGTGCCGACGCGCCACCGCGCCTGACGAGTCTGACTTGCGTCATCTGCATGGACACGCCGAACGACCTCACTGCGACTGCATGCGGTACGTCTCTTTCTGTTTTCCCCATTTTCCCGGTCAGCCAAAGCTCCGACGTCGCAAGGAAGACGTGCCTTGTCACAGCACCATCACCATCACCAACTGCGGCACTGACAACTTCTCTCATATTTAGGCCACGTCTTCTGCCACGCTTGCTTGATGGAAGCTCTCATCGCCGGCGAAGCCCGCGCCGGGCCCGGCGAGCCCAAGCGCTCGCAGTGCCCCGTGTGCCGCAAAGCCTTATCGCGCAACAAGACCGGCGACATCATCCCGCTGCTACTGATGAAGAAGGGCCTGGCCACGCAGCCGCGGCGGCAGAAAGCCGCCAACGCGGCCGCCGCAACCGCGTGAGCGCGGCTCAGCCAGCTCCCAGCAGCGTATCAGCCCGTCAGCTTCTAGTGCACAGCCAGCCAGCCATACGGACGAGAGAACCTTGGCCCCCCACATGTCATACGAACTTGTCGTTTCGGCTGGATGCGCGCTCGGCCGAGAAGGCTAGGCATATGGGACGTTCGGCAGGCTGTGCTGGGCTGGGTGTGGGGAAGTCAAGCGTAAGAGGCGCAAAAAGCGACAAGAGACTGTGAATGCATAAGGTATCCACATCCCGGGCTGGGTTGTGGGGATCCACCCCGGGGTTCATGTTCCCCAACAACGACAGAACCAGAAATGCTTCCGTGTGGAGGCGAGGAAACTTGGCAGGCATGCCATCATTTTCCCCATATTTTCTTACCCATTACCATCCGATTTTGCTTTGCATAGCCCAGGGCGTTTAAGGACAGGAATGGGGTGTCCTTAGGCGGCGCAGCACAGGCTGCACGGGATTGTTCACGGCAAACGGGAAACGGGGATCAAAGCAGGCGCATCATCATCGAGACCATGCAGAGGGGAAATTCCGCGCATGTCCGCATGGGTTGCGAAGCATCCACTTTTCCGCTCTTCCTTCCTTTCTGCACGGCTTGCATTTGGCCGGGCCGCAGAGGAAGCTCACTACGTAGGAATGGTTCCTCTAGACTCAAGACGGCTACAACGTTCGACAGCTCGGGCTGTCAGCAATTTATCCTTCACTAGGAATCGAGCATTTTCTGCGGCGCGCGTTGCAGCTATTACTACGCCCTTCTTAGCACTTCTCGCAACTGCTCCTCGTTTAGCCGACGTTTCCCGCGCCACGCATAGCCGCCGCCTAAGCGGCCTCTCCCTCCGCTTCCCGATCCCCCCCTTCCGACGTGGCGTCGGCCAACCCATCCTTTGCGCCTGAAGAAGAAGAAAAGCCAAAGTCGAGAAGAAAACGGGACGGCGGGAACGAAGAAAAGCCCGAGGAAAAAGCAAACCGTGAGCGGGTTCGGGTCATGTCCGATCTCTCGTAAGTAGACTGCCCGTTGTTCCCTGCCCTCCCTCCGCGATTTTCCCCTTCCCTTGCCTGATCGGGGCAAGACGCTTCTTGTTGGTACTTTCCCCCAGCGGCGGTGGTCAGCAGACACTTGCCAGACGGCTTGTGGGCTGTTGCTTGTACAATATGTCCGAAGAAAGGCCTCGTTCGCCCTTTCCTCCCTCCATCCTTCTCTCGCGCTCGCTCGCTCGCTTCACTGAACTCAAATTTCCACCAAATAAGAATCGCTGTTCCCGTGATTGTGTTGGGTTTCAACTGAGGCTTGCGCCCGACTAAAATTGTCAATGTACTCTGAGTAATGTCCCGTTCTCACCGGTGAGAGAGCGCAGTGGGCGGCTTGCTCTCGGGCAATTGTGGTTTGGCCAATAGTCTTCCACTAGCATCATAATGGTCCCCGTGATGAGTGACGTACCATTCGATGATGGTCACACCAGCGCCAGCTCACCGGCAACTAACCAGGTAGTCGCTGCTGCTCGTACTGGTCACATCCAGAACACTAGATGAAAGGGAGCACGTTATTTGTGAAGACAATAAGCTTTTAGCATTCAAGACGAGTTGTCTGTGAATCACCTATGTAGGCACACCTGGGACTGTACCTACCACATCCACCTAACACAATCCATCCACTTTTCCTTTCCCAAACTGATAGATCCGTCGAACTTTCCACCTGCCTTACACGCCCTACTTTTTCCCTCGATTCTCTGTTCAAGACAACTTCAAAGGAGGAGAAAAAAGAGTAAACGTAGGCACAGCTCCACCCAGTGGAGCCACAAGTTGTGAACATCCCTATCGGCAACAAGCCGTCAAAACGTAGGAACAAGACTCGCACAGACTCGCAAAGTGTGAAACGCATTCCCTAACCGTCCTACCATCCATAAGAGACAAACCAGTATCGCCTGAAACCCCAACAAGGAATCCAATCAACACGCACCTAAAGAAGAGGAAAGAGAACAGTAGCGGAGGAAGAGGCTGGCGAGAAAATGATCCAGATTGAGAAGACAGAAGGTAGCCTAAGAGATTAGCCCTTCGTATCAGGGCAGAAATATCGAGAAAGCTCATGAAAGAAACCAGCCCATCAAGTTTTCGTGCAACGATTGATCGTAGCAACAAGGTATTGTGGATGTGGGGTACTCGGCTGCAAAAGAAAAGGAACCGAAGAACACATCAACAAGTGACTTGGTCCGAATCATGCTCTCTTTTCGGATGATCAAGTTATCATCCAGTCAACTTCCCTCCCTTCATTTTTTGCAGTAATGTGTGATCTTGCTGCCGTAGATTTCATTTGCGTGTCGGAGAAAGGGATATAGCCGGTAGGGACGGTGTCGTGAGGCCGCGTGAATAATTGGTCGCAATTGACTAGTCCGCTTGTAGAAATTGAAGCCGCCCAAGACGTTGACTGATACTGAAAGAGGGAAAAGTGATAATGGCCTTCGCGGATGAGACAGGCCCCCTTCAAAAATATACGACAGCAAATGGTGAAGTGATGTTCTCCCAAACCGACAGAATTCATGTAGACGTATCCCTTTTTTTCTTGCGGCGCATGGCATTCATCGTGATCCATTCATGAGTGTGAAGGTGTATTTAAGTGGACGAAAGACCCTTTCTCCCGGAACCTTAGATGTACAAGGCGTATAGGCGTATCCGAAGTGCAAGGCCGTTCGATGATGAAAGTGCGCCTTTCCTTGATGCGCCTGGAAGCCGCAGTGTTTAGTACATATACACGCATATGCAGCTGCCGAAGGCCAATTCCGTTGTTCGTCGATGCATAAATCGTGAAAGTTGAACCCATGGGGCAAACTTTTGAGCAGCGACAGCTTCGCCCAGTGAATAGAGTCGACGGGCGATTGGAAATGACGGTGCCGATCATCAAGAGGTGATGGAGCCCTCAGCTCTGGCGTGCACGTGATTGGCGTGCGCTTCGAGCGCGCGAGCCATGACATGCGTAACTACAACCCGTCAGCCGATGTCTAAAAAGGATTGTGTCGATCAACTTACCAGGCCAGACAGCAGCATGCTCCATCATGTATGCTGTGACCAACAGGAGCTTGCTTCCATATCCGTAATTATTAAATGCCGGGAGACCCATTCCCGCCGGCGAGCCCATGTTTCCAGCATCAAAAGAAATCTTCATCTCCGCATTGCTCAAGATTTCAGCAATCTTCTGCAAGAGCTTGATGTCTTCATCCTCCAGGAGCATGATTGCAGGCACTTGGGAGTAATCGATTTCGGTCTTGCCCAGGATTCCCATATAGCGGCCAACACGTTCCTGCACAGTTGCCACCCACTCGGACAACACTTGCGCACAGTCGAACGTGCACATTGCAGACTGAATAGGCAGTTCTCTCGAAGTGAAGTCGGCAAAAGTGACACCGAGCTTGTCCGACATGGAAAGCGAATCGGCGGCGTAGAAAGCCGCCTTGCGGAGGTGGCGCTCGCGCTTGGAGGACTTAGCTGACGAAAAGCCGCCATTCATTGAGTCGGAGAAATCCGGAGGACCGCCATTGATGCCCCCAGGGGAG
The DNA here is from genome assembly GCA_029906385.1 of Neofusicoccum laricinum. Taxonomy (NCBI): domain Eukaryota; kingdom Fungi; phylum Ascomycota; class Dothideomycetes; order Botryosphaeriales; family Botryosphaeriaceae; genus Neofusicoccum; species Neofusicoccum laricinum. The sequence continues at coordinate 974,646 of CP123727.1, forward strand.
CTGCTTGGTGCAGCACTCCGGTTCGACTCGGATGATGCATCGGAGCCTGTCTCGGCATGTTGGATGATCTCGTCCCCTCTTGCCAATTCTTCGGCCATGGCGTCAAAGTCGCGCGCCCAGAACCCTTCCTTCGATCGAGCAAGACTGACGAATAGACGCACGTAAGCCAGGTCCAGAAGAGGTATGCTGTCAGCTGGAAGTGGGCCATATGGATTGGGCCGTTCAAGGCTGTGGTGGGGGTTAGCCCTCCAAGCAGCTTGCCACGCCTTCAATGCAGGTTCAATCTGGTTGTGCATCTGTTCTGTCTCGACCGTGGTCCATTGGCGGCCGTTGCGTCTCTGCCTCGTCTCCCAGATGTAGACGTGTAGGGCATTGATCAAGACATAGCAGCCGAATGTGCTTGGCTTCAAAACACTTTCAGAAAACTCATCGCGGTAAATAGAGCCCCCTTGAGCACCGTTGCGGTTCCGCTCACTGGCCGTGAGAAGGTGAGTGAGTGCATCAGCAAAGGCGATACCCTTCTGAGACGCGATTTGCGGTCCACCCAACGACATCCATGCTTGTGCACTGTCGGCGGCCCACAGGTCTTCCTCGCACGGAAGGTCAAGGTGCAACTCAGAATTCAAAATTCTAGGAGCGTGGTTGTACCCGATGACCGTGAGACTTGAAAGCACGAAAACGGCGTACAGGGTCCGCTTACGTTCCTCCTGTGTCTTCCACCGGATCCACTGAGTGTGCTCGTCAAGATTCGCCCAGTTGGAGGCCTGGCCATCGTCGCCCATGTCAATGTCGCCGTCGCCGTGGTTACGCGAGGGTCCGTTGACTGGCTCATCCAGAGGCTGGTCGAGGTTCGCAGCCTTCGCGAGGCTGACCAAGGCGGCACAGTGAGTGTATGCGACGTCGTTGGCCTGCTTGTCACCACACTGATGACCGTAGATGAGGTTGAGCAGCATTGACTGCACTAGCCAGAGAGGCGTTGTGTGGCTGGCGGCGTCGTGCATTGGATTGAGACCATTAACGGCTGCTGCCAAATCTGCCCTCCGCCGCTCCTCAAGGTAGAACAGAATCATCTTTTTGGCGGCCTCGAACAGTTCTTTGGCAGCAGCTTGTTCGAACTCGTAGAGCGCTCCGATGGCAGCCATAGCCAGGATCAAGCATTCGCCGCCACCGACAGTGCCACCATGGCCAAAAGTCGCGGCACGCGGGTTGCTCGAGTAAAGAGGAGAGTCGAAAGAGAGCGTCGGGATGTGCAGGAAAGGCATGTGCGGCTGAAAATATTGAATGTAGGCGTTGACAAATCGCTGGAGATCGCTAGTGCTTGGCAGCGAAGGAAGCTGTGTGGATGACATGGCGGGGAGACCGGGCGATAGAGGCGAGCTGATGGCTGGCTGCGAATACTTCCGTTGGTTGGAACTATAGTTCATCGCCTGCGACAAGCTCATGAGGAGAGACTGTCGAGTGGCATCAGTGATTGAATCTGTTGAGACGGACGTCACCGAGCTCTGGCGAGCGCTGCCGTTGACTGAAGAGGAAGCTATACTTGTGCTATCAGAGTTGAAGGTCGCCGGCGGGTGGAAGTACTGATTAGGCATTCCAGGAATGCCTGCAGTCGGACTCATCGAGTTCAACGGCGGAGGCGAAGAAAAATACATGTCCTGCCCGTTGTTCTGGTCCTGCAGCTGCTTTGGAGAGACTGTGCTCAGGGGATCCATGAGCTCTGGGAAAACGGCATTCATTGCCTCCATGGATATCGAGCTGGTGTCGATCATGGAAGTTGCATTCAATGAACCTTGCCACATGGAGCTTGTTGCTTGCGAAGGCTGATTTGACCCATCAAGCATGACCTCGCTGAATCCACTCTGGCTCGCAGTGCTGATGGCGGAGGGAGACGACTCATCCACAGCGTTCTCATTGGAGCCCCCATTCAAGTTGAGGGAGCTGTCGAGCCCGGCCATCCAGTCGAACTCATCTTCCTCAATACCGGTACTGGTCGAGAAATGAGGAAATGCTCCGAAAGGAGACGCGGGAGTTCCCAGAGAGCCACTGAAGTGTAATTGTGCGGGGTTGATGGTAGATCCAGATGCGAATAGCTTGTCCAGGTCCATCATGTGATCAAAGCCTGGGATGGGGGCCGTCCGCAGGCCGCCACCCAGGCCCATGCCCAGGTGTGTATCAATCTTTGGCAGGCCGTGGTGGTTGCTGTGATCCATCGTGCTTTGCATTCCACGAAAGTCAAAGTTGTGCGAGCCGGGAAAGCCCGAGAGACTCGGGTGATGGCTGTGGCCATGACCGTGACCGTGACCGTGACCCATGGGAATGCCGGGGCTCCTTGCCGAGGTGGTGTTATGAGCGGCCAGGAGATTATTCAGAGCACCAGCGTCGATGTGACTTATGGTGTTTGCCCTTGGACGTGCCGTAGGTGCTCCAGCGCCAACAGCGCCATTCGCGGTGCTTGCAATCGAGTTCTTGCGTACTCTGTTTGTTGCAGCGTTGGGCGGAATTCCTGTTGTGCTCTCGCGACGACCGTTCCGAGGCCTGGAGGACGCAGCTCCGGCCTGATGCAGCTTCTGCTGGTGCCGTAATAGCAGGTCGCGCCTAGCAAAACACCTGGTGCATTGCGGGCACTCGAAGGGCTTCTCTTTTGTGTGGGAGCGCTCGTGCCGCTTCAGGTGCTCAAGCCTCGCAAACGAGCGACCACAGGTGCCGCACACATGCGGCCTGGGCTTGTCGGTTTTGGGCGGTGGAAAGGTCGCATTAGGCGCAGGTTGCGCGGAGTCGACTTTGGCATTGGGCGGGGACGCTGCCGGATGGTGAGAGGTTAGCAAGGGACTAGGACGCGGTCAAACGCTTGGTGTGTCGGGTGGGGAGAGCTTGCCTTTGACGTCTGCAGAGGCGTCGCCGGCGCTGTTCGCAGCGTCGACAGTTGCAGGGGCAGCCATGGTCGAATCGGGGGCAGGCTCGAGTATCTCTGGCATGCCGTGAGGTGCGTCTCTACACACCGCCACGTCGGTCTCGGTCGGTGCAGACGCGCCCACCAGAAGTGTTCAGCGGCTCGCGTCGAGACGTGTCGCAGCCAGGTCGGGGGCGTCTGCGGGCAATGGCAGGCAGCGCGGAGCTCCGGGTGCAGCGAGGCGTGCGCGGCGGGTACAAGTAGCTCGCTGGGCGGCAGCTGTGCTCGCGGGACGCGCGGGACAAGCAGGGCGCGGGGCAGGGCGCAGCGGGCAACGCTGGGGCAGCAGGCCGTGGACTGGCATGGCAGGACGGTCAGCAGTCGCGTCAATGCATCGCGGGCGTGAGGTGTACCTATTCGTCGTTCGGGCCTTTGGACGGTGAGCTATGCACAGCTCGCTGCAGCGTGACTCGGGAGGCGGAGTTAAGATTGGCTCGTGGGCCCTTCAACGCCGGTGGAGAGTCGAGCTCGCGGGACGACGGTCGACGAGCACTGGCGGCGACAGGCAATTGAGGGAGAGTCTGGGAGAATTGCGCAAGGCGGGCGCGGTGCTGGGGCAATTGTGGCGAGCAGTGTCGCAGAGTCGCAGGCTGGACGCCGGCTGGGGGGAGTGTGAGGCCGAGCGAGCGAAGCGCAGGGCCAGGGTACAAGCCGTCCGTGGCCCAGCAAGTCAGCTGCGCAGTCGTCTAGAGACGGCGTTTAGACTTCGTACTGAAACTAACCGGCCTGTCCGATGCGGGCTACTTGGGCAACCGATCCTGAATTTCGGACTGCTTCCAGAAATTCTCGATGCGTGAATCGTCGCAATTGCGCTGTTGCAACCCGGATTCGAGCGCTTGCGGGCCCGGGCCTGTGCGGGCGCTGCGTTCGGCCTGGAGTACTGGCGCGGGCTCTGGGGGCTGTTGCGGCGCGAGAACGACTGACTTGTGGCACTGCGACACAGCGTCCTGGGGCGTGCTAGGAGCAAACAACGGCGAGCCCCATGCGCGGGCAGGCAGGGCGGCCGGCTAACGGGTGAATGGCGAGCGCTGGAGTGGCTGCAGCAGAGGGTCCACCGATCTCAGGGTTCACGGCTGGGCGGCGAGATTGAGGCGGGAGTCTCGAATGCGCAAAGGGGGAGGAGCGAGTGAGGTCGCAGCCACCTTAGTCAAGAGCGGCGCGGTGCGATGGAGGCCAGGCGATCTTCTACCATCGCGAGAGCGTGTAAGCGTCGAACCAGACCTCGAGGCGCGCGTTGCATGACACAGCCAGAAGCTTTGACGACAGGCAGCATGGGTCGACTCGACGCCGCCCGCCATGCACGATCATCCGGCCTCGGGTTCTCAGAACAGAACGGTACGGTATTTGCGTGCTCCTGCTGAACGGCCGCCTGCAGCTGCCTGCCCACACGCTCCATGCTGCTGCTCCATGCTCCATGCTCCGGCCACGGACCCTGTGCCGTCTCTATTCCTTGCGTTATGGCCGCTCTCCATTCCGCTTCGTGCGTGCTGCCCGCGGCCGCCCAAGCTGCGAGCCTCGACGTCGCCGTCACGCCGGAGCAGCGCCAGCCCGAAAAACCGTCCCGTACCATTGGGCAATACCTTTTGTCATTCTTTTCCCGTTGCGACCGCCATCTGTATCAAACAGGAGCATGGATTCCCCATACTCCCACCACCGTCCCGCAGGCAACGGCACGACGGCCTGGGCCAGCATATGCTTGCTCAGCGCGCGCCCGCTGATTGGCCTGCCGCACGGCGGCCGTCCCTGAGCGCGCGCCTTCGTTGCGAACTGCGCCGAGTCCAGCGCGCCCTTCGGATATAGACGCCGTCCAGACTTCCGAGAGATCGAGCAGCGCAGCCTGGAGGCGCGCGCAGGCAGGCATGCAGGAGTCCAGGACGGCGGACCCGCATGCGCTGGCTTCCTCGACGCATCCTCGCCCAGCGCCATGGACACAGGCGCATCGCGGGAGGCCGCTACTGCCGCGGCACGTTCTCCTGGCGCGGCCCCGGGGTTGAAGGAGGGTGCCGTGCCCATCACTTGCCCTCTTGCGCGATTCTTTCAGGGCGGCAATGGGACCCTACGCGGCGCTGACGATGCGCTCGCCACTCATTTCCTCGAAATCTGGGGTAGGAACGGGTACGTATCTAGAATGATACGCGGAACACGAGCAAGGCCGCGGAGGCGTTGCCCCAATTCTGCGCATGCTCCGGCCGCACCCCGTCAACTGGCGGGTGACCATCGGGCGACCCCTGCCCCATCCCCAGATTTTCTAGAGGCCGAGCCACGCCGCGCCGCCTGCACTTGAACCCCTGCCTGCTGCCGGCCTGCCTCATTGGCGCCGCTTGGGAGCCGCTAACGCTCCGCCTGGCGCCGGCGGGCTTGGGCGGCCGAAAAAGGCGCAGCGCTGCCTAGGCGGCGCGGAACAGGGCTATGGATCTGGTCCGGCATGGCACGTCGCGCTGCTGGATCGCGACCGCGCTGGACGAGGCGGCACAGCAATTTCGGAGGCTGGACGGCGGCTGGTCGGGGCGTGGACGTTGCAGGGCAGCAGCAGCAGCAGCACGCCGCGGGGCGGCAGCATCAACCGCGCCGCCAAGCCGTGGATAGACACGGCCGCGCGCTAGCACGCACCGAGGGCCGCTGTGGGCCATTACGCAGCGCAACGCCGCACATGACCTGACGAGCGAAGCACCGCCAAGGGCGTTCGGAGAAGGCTCCATTTGGCGGCGCGACCCACGCGCTCTAGGCGACGTGGTCAGCAAGATTGCCAGGCACGCCGTTCAGCGACCTGCTCACCACACCCTCTCTGCCTCTTTCGGGTCGCTTGGACCTGCGAAAATGACGCAGTTGACGCAGGCCAGGCGCATCTTCAGGGCTCCCAGGTCCAGAGCGGCCGGCCCGCGGGCCATTCGATCCTGCCATTCTGCTAATAGCGAGCCCGCTATAGCAGCGCTGCACGAATCCCGTGACGTTGACGGGCAGTCGAGATGCAGTCGCTGATCACGGCCTGCGCCACCACCACCGCGGCAGCCAGCCTGCACCAGCGATCCCGATCACCGAGCCCGTTTGCCGCGCCGTTCTTCATCGCCGCGAGCCTTGCCGGCGCAGCCTGGCGTATCTGTGCTGCCGTGCTGGCTGGCCAGGAGCGAAGGAGGCTAGGTGATGATGGCATCTCAGCCTGCTCGTTCCGCGGGTGCGGCCGTTGCTGGCTCCAGCGGCGCTGCACGCCATGGTGTCAACAGCGGCTGGCTACAGCCACAACTGCCCCCCCGTTGACGCCAATGCTGCGCGCGCTGCTGCGTCCGGTCGTCCGCCGGCTCGAGCAATCGCAGTGGCTCTGGGATGGTTCATGCGGCAGTGCAGATCAGGGTTTGCCGCTGATATGCGAGCAGCCTGGAGGCGTTGGCAGAGCTCGCCGGCGTCGCCATTGGGAGCTGTGCGCAGAATCCCGTGTGCCCGTGCAGCGTGGGCATGCTCCCCGGCCGCGATACGTCAACCGCCGCCACGCCGCAGACCGCAGGCCCGCAGGGCGCGGCGAATGCGCTCGATGCAGCTGTTCTCTCAATGTCTCAGCGCATCTCACGCCTCTGCTGCAGGATCAAGCGGCCGCTGCATACATCCAGGACGATCCCCGGCATTTCAAACAAGGGACAAGTATCCGACTGCACGTCAACCAGCAGGCAGGAGGATCATCTTGTCCGAAGCTAGCAGCGACGACGTTATGGCATCCACCCGGGCGCAGCTCAACCGTTTATCACGGCATCGCCACGCGGATACCCTTTCGCGCAGTGCGCGCTCCGCCGGGCGTCCGACATCCGGGTGGGCCTCCAGGGCGCCCTCAGACGACATGCACGAGACAAAAGCGGGACGGCTCGAGAGGCCCAGAGGCTCCGTCGCTAATTTCCACCGTCAGATCAAGCTGCAGCGTGCCATTAGACCACAGTTTCCCCGGCGGGCTGGCGTGCAGAAAGATGATGCACTTTCAGAACGACAATATGTACAGCCCACTTCGCGCGAAACGCCCGCCCCACTTGCCGCCTTTGGAGCGATCTTATCGGCTGTCCCTTCTAGGTGCGTTAAAGCCGAGCGCCCCTTGGTCTGGGCGCGCCCGGTGCCCGCGGGCCCACCACTGGGGCCGCCGCCGCTGCTACACGCTGATTCCCGCCCTCGCCCTCGCCCTCGCCCTCGCCCTCGCCCTCGCCCGTCCTCTGCTCTTGGCCAGCGCCCGCCGCGGCGCGAAGTAACGCAACGGCGTGACAGCCGCGCCGGGCTCTGGCGCAGGCCGCGTCCACTGTTGAGGCTGAGTCCGGCGTGCCTTGAAACGCCGCCTATGACGGCTCCCGCAATAAGCAGATCATGTGTTCTGAGCGCCTTGCGTGCCCGGGCCACGGCGAACCTCACTGTAGCTCCACGCGCGCAGGGAGCCTCCCTGAGCCGGCCGCAAACGCCCTCCGCGCAACCTGGGGCTCGGGATACGGAGGAAGCTTCGGCGCCAGGGAGACTGCGCAGATCCAAGGCTAATTGGAACAGAATTTGCGCGTCAAGCTTGACAAGACGCCCGGCGAAGAGCACGCGACTGAGTAGTTCTCGACGATCCAAACTGCATGCCGGAACCTTGCAGCGCTCTGACTTTATTTGCCGCGTTGCTGTCGGTTTCAGCTGCGCGTCACCGCCAGATGCTCCGGGGTGCGCCGCTGCTCCAGCTCCAGAGAGCAGCACGAGCCAGCGGTGTGAGAGAGGTGCACGGAGGATGGTGTACGTACCTCAGGGCAGCCTCCCACGCCGCCTTTAGGGTTCGCGCAAAGAGAAAGTACCGGATACGAACCAAATTGCAGCGAGCAGCTGCGGTCTCGACCGCTGACATATTAAACTCCACTCGACACGGGTCTGGGCTGGACCCTCAAAGGCTACGAACAAATTCACCATGCCGTACATACGCCTGCCATTGGCCCAGCCGGCTCTGCCTGCGCGTATCACACGCTGCCGTGGCACCTCTTGCTCAACCACCCGCCACGTCCTGCATGAACCGCTCGTCTCGCGTTACTGTATTGCCCAACACACGCCCTTGGCAACGGCCTTTGTCCACTGTCCGGATCAACAGTAATGTTCTCATGACACGAAGAAAATTCCGGGACAATCCGACTACTTTTTCCTTCTGTTCCAACAAAGCACGGCTCACCTCAGCCCTAGCGAGCGGCCAGATCCAAAGTCCACCATCTCCATGAAACAGACAGTGTTCCCGGCAAAAGTCGTCTCTCCATCCCCAACTCATTCAAAGCACTGCAGCCGAGGAAAAGAGAAACAGCTTCCCAAATCCTGTCGGTCATTGAACCGTCGTCCTTTTCGGCGAAAACAATCTCCAGTCATCTCGTCTCTCCGTTTCCTTTATACAAGCATTCCCAGCCGGGGGTGCGCAGGAGGTAGGGCAGGTAGGAAGGATGCGTCGCCCAGTCTCACCCTTTGCAGCGATCGTCCGCACATCTCCCGGCCGTCATTGGATCCATCCATGTCAAAGGACGTTGGGTAGGGCAGGGAAGAGTGACGAGAGCAGGTTGGCCGGCAGGAAGAACACGCAAGCCGGTGGTGAGCATGGGCTGACCATCGTGCCAATTGTTGCCTGCCGTCATTCTGAAACAAGCAGGCTGCATGCTCACCAACCAACCAGCCCTCGAAAGTCCCCAACAGGCCAGTCAGAGTCCGCGCGCGCCTCTGCGCCAACCGGGAGGGAAGAGAGAGAGAGAGAGAGAGAGATGACATCTAGCTGCATGCACAGCTACAGGAAGGGGAGGCTGATGACGAGTTGTTCTGGTGACCAATTGCAAAAACGCAACCCGTCGAACTTTCCTATTCGTGTGTTACGTCGGGCGGCCTCTTCTCGTAGGCGCGTTGGTTGGGAAGGTTTGCCTTGTGCTGCACTGATCAGCCACACGTGCACACGTGGTGGTGTGCATCAGGGAATATTTTATGCTTTTCTCTCTGGATGTAGGGACCGTTATTATCGTATGATGGGGAAAGTTATCCGACCTAGGGTGGATTTGCCATCCGCCTTTCCATCTCATTTTTTCCCACCCATTGACCTTTCGCCGCGTTTTCTTCTGGCCGTTACGTTCTGGCTTATATTTTCGGTATGTCGTTGTGTTCAATAGCCGCGTTGATCTGCAGTGGAAAGTCTCCATGTAACGGCGATCTTGTCGATGGTTGCTAGTGGCGGTCCGATCATCGCGAATTCAATTCGGGATGGGGTGAATTGACTTTGGCTATTGAAAAAAAAGTACAGGCGGGAGCTGCAGCCAGCTGCTAGTGCGGATTATCTTTAACGAACGCGGCTATGCGGGGACTCGGAGCATTTGTCCAAACAGATTTAAGGTACGTACTAGGTCACTTTGACATCCGATGACTTCAACTTTAGATGGCCAGGCTTGATGGCCAGACTTGGTTGTGCTGTCGGGAGACTATTATGCGCTTGACAACGCCGAGCAAAGGTTTCTCCCTATGCCCTCCTAATATTCATTTTGCTCTTGTAGTCTCCGTTCGCCTACGATAAAATTAGGGAAACATGGTAAGTCTTTTGGAACGGTTGTTGGAAGTTTTGATATTGAAACGTTCTATGCGGCGACGGATGCGTGCCCATCTACCCCACATAGCAATACGTCTGTCTCCAATCCCCATTGTTCGAGCCTCTTAGTTGTACGCGAAGTATACGTGAGGCTGTGTCGACGAGAAACTTGTCCTCTGCGAGTGACGGTCAGTATCTGCTCCGTCGTTATTTAGATCCTTCTGCGTTGCATCGCCCGCTCTCCCTCGGTAGTGAAGTAGAGAATACTCATTGCCATTCAATATTGAATCCCAGGGTCGCTAAAGCATCAACGCCGCCTTATCTAAAGCGTTGAGTATGTCCACCTTCCTCACTTAACCTACCGCTATGGTCAGGAGCAGTTGCAATTCCTGGATCAGAGGCCTCGTAGATTACAGGACTAACACTTGGAGTTATTTCCCTTCTCCAATAACTTGTCCACGTAGCCAGAAGAAGCATTGTTTCCACAAACACCAACAACGTTCGAATGTCCTTCAATCACCCTTTCATCACTTGATGTAGCGTACCTAGGCCCGTTGAAGTTGTCTCTGCTCGCCAGTGCTCCCATGCCGGAGGAGATACTGCTAAAGGGTTGACCTACAAAGCTCATCCACGACCCTGGCGGTCCTGGCAATATATGCCATGGGTAGATTGGCCGGCTGAACGCTCTATTTCATGAACCTGGCAAAGGTCGTCGTTTATCTATCAAGCGAAAAATTCGCGGTGGTGTGAGTGACGCTCAGAAAGGTTGGAATCTAATGTCGTCTTTATCAATTGTGATGTTCTCTGGTAGTCCAGAAAACCATAGGGAGTTGAAGAATTCGTCTGAGTGAGTCTGCGTATTATCTATTGGACTTTTATATCAAGGCGGATGCTTCGACTTTCTAGGAGTGCTTGATGCTGCCATATTTTGCAAACTGAGCGTGCAGCGGCGCAAAAGATCTATCCATATAAATGCATCGTATATCCTCGGCTGAATCCAGTTGAATGACTGTAGGTTGCAGTGTATTGTTTGATGATAGACTCGAGCACATGTGAAAACTGCTGCTGCGGGATTCACTTTTCAAGCCACGGTTTGCGTTGAAGTTCTAGATATTTCCATGTGGGGATACTTAGATTAGCCAAAGTGTCTTTAAGTGCCAGTTCCTCTTTGAAGACGCTTCAAGATCGCTCGAACGCCGTCTGCCTCTGAACGCCATTCCATGCAAAATTTTTGCTCCTCGAGCCTTCGGGGACTCCCACCGAATGCGAGCCCCTACTCCTGCTGTGATTCCCGCCACCTCTTGACTCTCCTCTTGATATCGCCCTCGCTCTGCTGCATCGGATTAAGCTTCATGTCCCTGCTCATCTTCCCGTAGTCATCCCCGTACTTCTTGACCAGCCGCTCAACCCACTCGACCTCGCGCTCCGACTGCTTGCGCGGGGCCTTGCGCTTGCCCGTCGACGCCGCCAGCTCCTCCAACTGCTTGACGACCGGGTTATCGCTCTTCTCGGCGGCCGCGGGGTCGACGGCCGGGACGTTGTGGGCGGTGATGCCCTGCCACTCAACCTCCTCGTCGTCGAGCTCGTTCAGCGGGTCGTTCAGCGGGTTCGGGCGCTTGCTGCCGTCCTCGACGATGCGCACGGCGCCGGTCTCCGGATCACGCTCGATGCGCGCCTCGCTGGTCATGACCTGCACTTTTGCGAGCTTGGAGTTCACGGCGAGCGGCGCAGCGACGTTGTTGGGCGTCTCGACGGACTTGGCGGTCTTCTCGACGCCGCCGGTCGTAGCGTTCAGCTTGGTGGCGAGGCCGAGGCGGCGGTAGTTCTGCGTGAGGGTCTCATTCTTGTCCCTGGGCAGATCAGCGGGTCTGCCGTTTTGGGTTGGGAGAAATGAGGAAAATACCAATTGGCGGCGATGATGGGATTGCTCAGGACCTTCTTCTTGGACGGGGGCTTCTTGCGGACCTTGCTGATGGACGAGCGGTTCTTTCGCTTCTGCAGTTCGCGACCCATGGCTGCGGCGGCGAGGTGTGCGAAGAGGCGGTGCGGAGGCGGAGTGGTTGTCGCCCGTCGACTTTTCCCCAAGTTTTGCGGCGAAAAGTTGCTATCGATAAGGTCAGGTGACTCGGCGATCTAATCTCCGAGATGACGCTCGGCGGCTGGGCAGGCAGCTCCCACTCCAGCTGCGGTAGCGGAGCGAGCCCGTAACCTGTACACATCCAGCCGCCCAGATGCTATCGCGGAGGTTTTTGGCCGTTCTGGCGGCGCTGGCCGTCTTCCTGCTCTGCCAGGCTGCTGCCGAGCTCCACATTGAGGCTGCCGACCAGAAGATTCCCGCGGCCCAGCTGTCGCCAGCCCAGATCGAGCACAAGCTGCAGGTGGGTCCCTGTTCTCCCACCTGTCTCACCCTGCATGGCCCTGGGAATGCCAATTGCACTGCAACTGCGAGCCACGCTGACCTGACTCAAGGAATGCCCTCTCGTGGCAGAGTTGAATGCCCACAAGACCGCGACCGCCCCTCCCGCCGGAAGCTTGACCTCTCGCATCTTCGACGTTCTCTTTCCAGGCAGCCCCGCCGTCAATGCTCTTCTTGCAACCCTCTACATCTCTGGCCCTCCCAACTTCCTGCTGGCACTATGCCCTCCGAACATCGACCCGTCCTCGCTCAGCGTTATGGTCGCTTTCGCCGTTGGCGGACTGATGGGCGATACACTGTTCCATCTACTTCCTGAGATTTTCCTCGGAGAGGACGAGCCAGACAGTGTCAAGTTTGTCATGGTCGAGCCGAACAAGAATCTTCTTTTGGGAGTGGCTATAATGGTCGGCTTCATGACCTTCGTGGCCATGGACAAGGGCTTGCGCATTGCGACTGGCGGCGAGGATCCGCACGACCACTCGCATGGACACGGTCATGCGCATGAGCACGAGAAGGAACCCTCTGCTTCTGCGAGCGGTGTCGACGGCAAGGATACTTCCTCCCTTCGCTCCCGAAAGTCCGAGTCCGGCCCCGCTACTACTACACCTCCCAAGAAGGATGAACCATCGTCCAGCGTGAAGCTTGGAGGCTATTTGAATCTCATTGCAGATTTCAGCCACAACATTACTGATGGCATTGCGCTCTCCTCATCTTTCTACGCATCTCCGACCCTCGGAGCCACTACGACGGTTGCCGTTTTCTTCCACGAGATCCCACATGAAGTTGGTGACTTCGCGCTACTCGTCCAGTCTGGTTTCAGCAAGCGCGCTGCTATGGGTGCCCAGTTTGTGACCGCCGTGGGCGCTTTCCTTGGTACGCTCATTGGCATTGCCGTGCAGGAGTTTGGTGGCTCCTCAACTGGTGCGCATGCCGGAGCGGCAGACGGCCCTGGACTTTTCGGGACGAGCCTTCAATGGGGTGACATGCTGCTCCCGTTCACTGCTGGCACCTTCTTGTACGTCGGCACGGTTGCTGTGATCCCGGAGATGCTGGAGACTGGCCCCGACAAGGGGGCGGAACTCAAGAAGATCCTGACTCAGTTTGTCGCTATTGCCGCTGGTGCTGGCATTATGCTTGCGTAAGAGCCCTTCTTTCCAGAGCGCACTGCTGCTGTCCAAACGTCGAGCGATTGTACTAATTTTCTCGATAGAATCTCATGGTCCTGAACCGCCGAATCTTGCATTCACCTTCGAACGATGATGGTATAGAAAAGGAAGAGGGAGGCTATCTAGCACCAAAGGGGAGCACTTCTCCTGTACGTTACGGACAGGAGAACTTAACTCACACGTAGAGATAATACCATTGAGAGAATCCTGACACGGAGTTGATGAGCATTGATTTAGGCACCATAGCATTCATCCGAACTCGTGTTCGTCGGCACGATACTAACGTACCTTTCGCTACGTTCTTGTCGCAAGAATAGATTCCTCATCTCTCCTACGATTGTCAATGCTAAACATTCCGATGTCAACTGAACATGCGTTTTCAATCTTCAAGTGGAATCATGCTGGGATTACTACATCATAACTCAAACAGTGTTTCATAGAATCTAACCTGGTGGTCTAGGCCAAGCTCATCGATCCGCCGGGCAAGCTTTGAGGCTGAAGAAGCTCGGAAGCGATCTACCGAAAATGGAACTAGAGGTTCAACCGCCAGAAACCCGCTGATTCCGCCCGCGGCGCCCGAGGGCTCGTGACGGTAAGGAGATGCGATGGCCGAATACGAAGTTTATCGATCCATTGTCTCCCGTGGTGCGGAGAATGACCTGGTAAAAGGTACAAAATTGGGTCGAAGGCGGAGGATGATTGGACCGAAGCGGGGAAGCACCTCCACAGATCGACGGAGTGCAAGTCCCTCCCGCACGCTTCCGAACTTCCCTTTCAGGCTGAATGTAGCTTTACGAGTACCAGGACGTCATTGCTCATTAGATCTTGCAGGATGCCCACCGTTATTTGACATAAATTGGGCAGGATAGGACCACTATCCGCCTGGCACGGCCTATCATCGCCCTCCATGATGCCCTCGTTGACCATGCGTCTGCTGTGTGGGCTCCTTTCACTACCCTTGCTCACTGTCTCTGCTCAAAATGCGAGCTCTGAGTATTTCTCCCCGAACTCGACGGGCTTTCGAATGACGCACGGATTCGAAGCAATTCTGGTTCAACCGTACGGCTACGATGGTTTCCGCGTCAGAGCATGGCCCTTCCGGCCTCCCAACGGCAACGAGATCAGCTTCCTCTACGACCCGCCACTCGAGGGACCTGAGAATGGCCAAGCTCGTGGTATGGCCTTCGACACGGTCACCAATGGCAACCAGAGCGCAATCATTCGTAATGGGAACACGATCGTTAAGACGTACGGGCTTGATAGTGCTCACTATCGCCTTGCTTTCTACCGCATTGAGCCTGATGGATCGGAGACACTACTTACGAACGAGTTCAACCCCGTCAAAGCCCTCAACCCGAGATACTATTCCTGGAACGGCAACGGTTACGAGTTCTCGGCCGCCTTCTCCTTCAGCACGAGTCCAGACGAACAGATCTTTGGGACAGGAACGCAACAAGACTTCCTCCTGAACAAGAAGGGCTCCGTCATCGACATGATCAACTTCAACTCGTACATCCCCACCCCCGTCTTCATGTCCAGCAAAGGCTACGGGTTCGTCTGGAACTCGCCCGCACAGGGGCGCATGGAATTCGGTCCGCGGCGCAACAAGTTCACCTCGGACTCGACGACGCTCGTCGACTACGCCATCGTCAGCGCGCAGGAGGGCGACTACGACACGATCCAGCAGCGGCTCTCGGCCATCACCGGCCGCGCGCCCAGCCCGCCGGACTTCTCGCTCGGCTACCTGCACTCGAAGCTGCGGTACGAGAATCAGACGGAGGTCATCCTGCTCGCGCAGCAATTCCACGACCGCGGCATCCCCGTCTCCATGATCGTCATCGACTACGAGTCCTGGGCGCAGAACGGCGACTGGGGCCTCGACCCGGCGCTGTGGCCGGACGTGGTGTCGATGGCGGCCTCAGTCAAGAACCTGACGGGCGCGGAGATGATGGCGTCGCTCTGGCCGGCCGTGGAAGACGACAGCGTCAACTACGCGACGATGATGCAGCAGGGCCTGCTCGCGGCCACCATGTCCGGGCCCGGCACGACCGACTCGTGGAACGGCAGCTACATCCGCAACTACGACGCCACGAACCCGGCGGCGCGCGCGTTCCTCTGGGACACGCTGCGGCGCAACTACTACGACAAGGGCATCAAGAACTTCTGGATCGACCAGGCCGACGGCGGCTCGCTGGGCGAGGCGTGGGAGAACAACGGGCAGACGGACTACGTGCAGTCGATCCCGTACCCGCTCCCGCAGGTCCTCTACCACGCCGGCACGCAGGCGTCCGTCGGCAAGCTCTACCCCTGGGCCCACCAGCAAGCCATCGAAGAGGGCTCACGCAACGCCAGCGCCACGCAGATGGGCGGGCCCTGCGACACCGTCTCGCTCAGCCGCTCCGGCTACATCGGCTCGCAGCGCTTCTGCAGCATCATCTGGTCGGGCGACACCGAGGCCACGTGGGAGGTGCTGGGCAACCAGATCCCGAACGCGCTGTCGGCCGCGTCGACGGGCTGGTCCTGGTACACGGTCGACGCGGGCGGCTTCCAGCCCGACCCGGCCGTCGAGTGGAGCAACAACATCGACCGCCCGCAGTACCGCGAGCTCTACGTCCGCTGGCTGCAGTGGACCGCCTTCCTTCCCTTCATGCGCAACCACGGCTCGCGCGCGTGCGACACACAGCACGCGTTCACCTGCGACAACGAGCCGTGGGTCTACGGCGACGACAACACCCCGACCATCGTCGCCTACATCCACCTGCGCTACCGCCTCGCCCCGTACGTGCGTGCCCTCTTCGAACGGTTCTCGGCCACCGGCCGGCAGATCCTGCGCCCGCTGTTCATGGACTTCGGCCGCAGCGACGCGAGCGTCGTGGCGTGGACGCGGGAGAACAGGAACGTCACCACCCAGCAGTACATGTTCGGGCCGAGGCTGCTGGTCGCGCCGGTGGTGCGGCCGAACGTGTCGACGTGGGAGGTGTATTTGCCGAGGACGGCGGGCGAGGCGGCGGCGAATGGGACGGCGGGCACGCCGTGGACGTATTGGTGGACGAACGAGACGTATGCGGGTGGGCAGATGGTCAACGTGAGTGCACCGTTGGAGCATATCCCGTTGTTCCATCTGGGGAGCAGGGACGATATCTTTAACGGGGATGTGTTTTGAGGGAGGATGGGCGTGGCCGGGGGATGATGGGGACCGGGACTGCGGAGGGAGTTGAGACTTCGCCCGGGATGCGCTCGAGGGTCATCGTAAGCCCTGTTGCCATCTGCTGGTAGACCTAATGGTGCAGTGACATGAAATTATGAATATACGTGCTTACCTCTGTCAATTTCACTTTGCCTCTTATTTGTACCATTCTTGTCACATGGGACCACTGCTAATTCTAGAAAGCTAGCCAATTTGATTACGCATAAGATGAATGAGAACCCTCCGTCCTCTGGAAACCCTATAGCCGGAGAAGAAAGCCAGAGATCAGAGGCCTTGCAACAAACACATGGTGGTAGGCGAGACAGTGTGAAGGGGTGAACCAGTCGAGCCCACATCTCAGGGAGCCACCGACATTTTCTGGGGCAGAGATTATTCGGCACCAAATTTGAGAGCACTTGGATTGATTTTATGAACTTGTGCAACACGCAACTTCTCGGCAGCTCAATAGGCATTGACCCTGCCATCATGAAGGCCTTGTGCGGCTGAGCGAAAAGGAGAAGCGTTTCTCTAGGAGGAGAGGATATTGGCCTTCGTCGACTGTGTGAATCTATGTTGCTCGCTCGAAGATACATAGGTATGAATATTACGACATGTTCGTGGTTATCCGTTATATGGGGGCCCCGTCGTTGTCGTTAGAGTTCTGTTTTGTTTCTACAGCGGCCATGAGTTAAGTTCCGTCACCGCCATATTGTGATGGTGATGCGTCAACAGACATATATCGAGTATCTCTTATAGGCACTGGTCGAGAAAGTCTAATCATGAATGGTCGAAAGAGCTATGATGTCGTCCGGTACTAGGAGGCGAGCTTAGCGGCGACCGTATATGGACCGGTAGCGGTCGGGGTCAGGACGACTACGAGAGCGCCTTGAAACTTTGCGATCTCTGCTATGCGGAGAACGAGAACGGGAGCCGAATCGATTACGGCGGCGCTCATGCCTCTCGTCCTCGCTGGTCTGGCTCGATGAACGCTCATGTTTGATGCTCTGGTTGGTGCTGTGATGGCCGTTGCATGCACACTGAATGACTTTCGGCCCAGCTGGAGCTTCGAATGCCGGTTTAACAGGACCTTCAGGCAGTGGAACTTCATCCTTGCGAGGCATGGCAGTTATCGCCCAAGGGACAGTCAGTTGCTTGAGCATGTCACCGCGCTGGCCATGCATATTCTCTACCACGACGTTCTTGGGCCCGTTGAAGGAATAGACGGAAGGGTCTATCAAGAGAAGCTCGCCTTGCTTGAACCTGAAGTTGTTGTTGCGTAAAGGTCGGCCGAACTCGTCCTTCTGTGGAGGCAGAAGCGTGCCAAATCCGTCGCACTTGGCCTTTCCGAGAAGACCTTTGCTGATGTAACCCTCGAGGTTGGATAGCACCTTTCGATTGATAGCCACGGAGGGATCGAGCTGCGGCACTAGTTGCTCCTCTTCCATGGAGTCATCTTCTCCAGAGCCGGTGCTTCCAGCTTGGATGGCTTTCGTGCCTGGACTGAGATTGAGGCAGCCCAACCAGAGCTTGGCATGCATGCTGATTATCACTTCTCGCTGAATACCTTCGAGGAGCTTGATGAGGAGGTTGTCCCCCATTGCCTTTTCGAAGACCTGGGTAAAGTTGGGCTGCAAGGCAATCTTCTCCTTGTTCCGGACGAAGGCTTCTCCGAGAAACTGCTTCATATCCTCGTCCAGCGGAACGTCAGAAGCCATAGTAATGAGGACTTCCACCAAAGCGAGACACTCGCGCGCAAATACCGGATACTCTGTGCAGAGCCTTAGCAAGGAGTGCTCTTTCAGCTCGTCATAGTGTGCGTAGCGAGCCCACTTGTATATGCTAAGCTCTCCCAGAAACAGTAGGTGGGTGTCCTCGGTGGTTACAAGGTCCATGACGTCGGAGTAAGCCTTCGTCTCGGGTGACCACCTGAGCGCATTGCCTTTGCTGTCGAAGACCTCTAGGAGAGTGAGCGGCCTTCGCGGAACATAATCGCCCGTGGTTAGATACTCGGCGACCTTGGGGAGGTTCTGGTACCAGTATGGGGTGGTGAAGCAGATAAGTACGGACCGACCTCCCAGCTGAGATTCCGTCTTGCTTTTGGACCGCATGAGAACCTGCAGGACCTTCTTTGGGAGCTTTGCTGTCAACTGAGTCGACATGATGTCTTTATCAGGATACGTCGGTGGACCGTACATTATCGTTACGGGGCGATCGACAGTTTCGGCAGTTGCTTCACTCGCGTTGCCTACAGCGGCAGAGGGCTTGGCGGAGGTGTACTGGCTGTCGCTTGGTTTCGTAGAGTGCTGGGCATCTCCCACGGTAGTAGTGTTGCGCTTAGCGTCGTGGACGGGGACGAAGCTGTTGTGACCCACGTTGACATGGTTGTGGGCGCGAGCCGTGGCTGGGTTGACGCTGCGGTTGGCATGATGCGGAGGCGAGAGCGGGCCGCCAGTGTCAAACATGGGCGCGGCCCTGCGGCGCGGGTCTAGCTCCCATGACGACGACATGATAGTGTGACTTGCCGCAGGTGTTGCTGTCGGGCCGTCGTCCTGCGAGGTGCAGGCCGAACGTTGGCTTGGCGAGAGGTCGAATTCAGGATCTTGGGTCTGGTCGAAGCGGCATGGGACGAAGCGAGGGCGGGCGAGAGAGTCGGCGGCGAGGGCGGACGAAGGTGGTAGATGTATGTTCTCGAAGCGGAGCGAACGCGCGCGCGGTTTCCTGACGCGTTCTATGGGCGCGCCTTCCGGGCCCAGAAAGTACGGCGACAAGCAGCAGACCAAGGACTCTACTTATCAGCGTCCTCGGGCTCTCTCCAGTCTCGGGGCGCGACTGTAGTTGTTGTGCACTCTGGTCTGGCCAGTGCTTGTAGGGGTGAGACTTGGGTCGAAGACAGGGCAAACGGGCGCAGACCGGGACACCAATGGCAGGAAAGTGCTTGCCGCTCCCGGTGTGTTTCCTCCACAACACACCCAGGCAGAAGAGACATGTTGTGATGTTGCTGCAGCTTCCGCATGGCTGCGGCATAGCCAGCACTTCAGGCAATGATCGGCGCGAGACTAAGAGTCCAGGTTTGTACCACCTCAGTGGGTGTTGGTCGTTTCATCGCAGACCGTCCGGCCTCTATAAGCCACTACACCGCCATGCAGCGTTCCGTTCTGTCACCGGCCGTCAGCATGCGACACGCCGCAGATGCAGCCTTGGACGAATTTTGATCTTCATAGACCGTAGCCGCCCGTCTAAAGCGCATGAACTCTAACCTCGAGTCTTATCTCTGACTCATCTCTAGGCGCTCTTCCCGGTGAACCGCTGTCTACAGCTTCGCCTTCTCCCCGGGCACCTCGCCCTCCAACAGCGTGATCCCCATGGTCTCTTCGAGTTCCCTCACCGCCTTCCAGCTCTCCCCCAGCTCAACCTTCAACGTCCTCATCCCCAGCTCCCTCGCCGCCCTCAGATTCTGCCCGATATCGTCCAAGAACAGCACGTCGCCCACCTGCACCCCTCCTTCAACGCCTCTTTTCCTTGCCTCCTCATCCAACAACCTCACCGCCATCCTGTAAATCTCCGGATCCGGCTTCCTCAACCCCACGTGCGCCGAGCTCACAAAAACATCAAACGCGTCCTTTACATCCCCCCTCCCCCCGTCTGCCAACCTCAACCCGCTCTCGAACACCACCCCCTTCTCGTCCCTCACCCCCTCCGGAAAAACCACCGTATTACTCAACGCCCCCAGCACCCACCCCCTCCCCCCCTCCCTCCCCAGCCGCACCAACGCCGGCCACATCCATGGATCCGCCGTCCGGCTCACCCGCATCATCTCCCAAAACAGCGCCTTGGCATCGATCCGCGGCGGCGGCGGCGCCTCCCTACCCTCCTCCCGCCCGCCGTTCTTCCTCCAGTACGCCGGCCAGATCGTCGGGTTCGCCAGGTCGGCGGCGAACTGCGTGAAGAAGGCGTCGTCGAGCGTGGCCTCGCCGCGCTCGACGCGCTGCCAGGCGCCGCCCGGCGCGGCGGCCGAGATGGCCGCGTTGACCCAGCCGATGGGGATGCCGTGGGCCCGCTCGTAGTCGAGGATGGCCTGGAAGGGGGAGACGACCTGTTGGGGGGATCGGGGGGTTAGCGTTCGGACGGTTGTGCCGGGACGGACAGACGGACGGGGCGGGGGGGGGGGAGTGGAGTGGGATGGGATGGGATGTGGTGCTTACGCAGACGCCGCCGATGTCGAAGAGGAGGGCTTTGGGCCGCTTGGGCGCGGCGGTGGTGGTGGCGGTGGGGGTGGGGCTCATGGTGGGCGGAGGAGTTGGGGAGGAGAGGGCGGATGCGGTTGCGATAGGGTGCGAAGAGGCATCGTGGACGAGCGGTTATGTGTGGGGTCGGTGGAGGAGGGACCGGCGACGGGAAGCTTGGGGCAGGACAGATCCTGGGGAAATTGTCCCGAGTGCCGAGGCACGATTGCACCGCTGACAGGCACGTAGGGCTGGCTGCCCGCACTTTACCGTGATCGGACGCAAGGGGTTGGACTGCAAGCTAGCGTGGAGCGAACCGCGCGACCGAGGAACTGAACCCATCTTGGTGGACCTAGTTGGCGCGCCATTGCGAAGTCCTTCTATTTACTCCTACCATCGACACTCGAGCTCGGATTTAGAATCGGAGATGTCACAAGTCTACATGCATTGCGCAGGCAAATAATAGTCTGAGAGGTGTGATTTGTCCGGAGAGGAGTATGTCGGTTTTCCTTTGTACCTTCGTAGCCCAGTCTGGCATTGATTTGCTGTAGAATCGGAAGGCTATTTATGATAGGGCTAAAAGATAATTACGCCAACATCTACGAGTTGATAGAAAGCCGTAAAACGTGAAAGCATCAAAAACGCAACGCGATCCGACGACGCGCTCGGCGATGTAAACAGACTAGATCAAAAGTATTCATGTACAAAGCGATAGGCAGCAAGAGATGTGCTGGGTATCGTTCGAAAAATGCCAGTTCAAATCAGAATTGGGTGTAATGTCGAGAACATCTGCTCGGAATCGCCAGCTGAACGAGGTACACCAGATAGCGAAGTAGTCGTGTACTGAAGTCGACCGCTTTTCTGGCTGTTCAATTTCCCCGCCGTAAATCCCGAAACGCCAAAACACGTTAACACACTCGCGAACCAGCGTGGTTCGGATAATTCGTTACTTTGTCTTCCGGTGGACCAAAAAGCCGCCTGAAAACCATGACGCCGTTAAAGAATGATTTCAATTGCTCAAATCAACATGAGACCGTTTTGGTCTCAGGTTCCACGTCACTCTGGCTAGCGTAGCCAGCATCTCCCTCGTCGCTACTGCTCTCCTGCATGCCAACAAGCATCTTGCTGACGCTCAGGCACGCCTCGACAATTCTGCCCTTGGTCTTGCTGCTCAAGCCGCTGCGTCTGCCAGCCTCACGACCGATCCAAACACGCATCGAGCTTGCGATGCGTTCCAGACCTTGCCGTGATTCTGCGAGAAGCTTCTCTTCATCCGAGAAGATTTTCAGCACCTTGTGTGCAGCGACGAAGCTGAGGAGCGTGAGGGAAGCCTCGGGGAGAAACGTGTTGTTGATGACGAAAGTAGCGCGCATGCGGGCCTCATCGGACCCTGACGCAACAAATGTCTCGGCGAGAGCAAGGCACTTGACGAGCGTGAGAGACTTGCGGACGTCGGCAGCGATGGGAGCTTCGCCGACAACATTCATAAGAAGAGCCCTAGGCGAGGATATTTTGTTCTTGAGAGCGGGAATGTGAGGCTGCGAAGGCAGAGAATCAAACGCAGCGATGATGTTTGTGTTGCGGTCCTTCTCCAGGAGAATAGACTTCGCAACAAGGGACCTGACCTGGGAGACGGAGTTCGGCGGGGCAGTGCGACTGGCCAGGCTCAGATCCTCCTTGACTTCGTCCGAAACTGACGAGCTGTTGGACTCCAGATAGTGAGCCAATGCCCTATTCAGAACGTAGCTTGAGTACCAGGCGGCCAGAGCATCCAACGGAGAAGAGATGGCGAAGTCCTCGACAACACTGTCCATAGCCTCGTCGGGCTCAGTGTTCTGTGCACTCGACTTGTTCCAGGCGAGGTTGTACGCTCGTTGCACGATCTTGTCAACCATGACATCATTGCACTCGAGCTCGAGAAGCGCAGCCAGGTGATCCGGGAGCTTTTCGACCTCTTCGCCTTCCTGAGGCTTCCCGTTGAGCAGAGCGTTGCGTGCCTTGTTCCAGAACTTCTGAGCGAGTCTAGAGCTGATCTCGTCAAACATGTACCAAGAACCGTAGCCAGCATTGGCAATCTCCCAAAGCAGAATGCGGATGTGCATTGCCTTGAGCATCAAGCGAGCCGGCGAGTTCGGAAGGGTACCAGAAGCCATGATTGTGAGGATCAACCTGCCCTTGCTGATTTCGGCATCGCCGCCAGTGAGCTGTGCGTCCAAAGCGATTTCCCACGCCTTAACGCGTGCGGCTTCGTGGTCCTTCGTAGTTCCAGTGACGTAGGCATATCCGTCCCAGCCGACGACGTTCCTCAAACTGAGCTTGAGGGCCTTGAGACACACAGCTGCGGCCTCAAGGAAAAAGTTGTGTCGCGGAACCCAGACGGTCTGAATGGCGGTCAACCAGGCCTTGCGGCGGACCTCAACGGGCGATGCAGGCGATGGCGCAGGCTGCAGCTTGATGGAGGGAATGGCCTTCTTCCTTGGCTTCGACTTGGGATCGAGGACCGGGATGACGAGATAAACGACGGCGGCAAGAACAAGGAAAAGCTTGAGCAATGGCAGAGAGCGGTAAAGGGTAGACAAGCCGTGCGCAGCAAACTTTGGCACCAATGCGCTGCCATACCGTCCAAAGTAAGTGAGGGGTAAGGCGAACAGACCCCGACCCTCGGGGTTCTCTCCGGACTCCTCACGCTCTCGCCAACCCTCGACAATCATGAGACCGGCGAGCGAACCGACCATCAGCTTGTTCATCATGCTGTTGCCTCTGCGGCCATTGACCATGTGCTGCTGGGTCATTCCAGGCCTTCCGGGTGCCGTGGTGTAGACGGGATAACCGTTCTGCTGGCTCGCATAATGAGGCTGCGACGCCATTGCCTGAAGATTCGTGATGCTTTCTGGCACCGGGATCATTCCTTGGGCCTGGGAAACGGGCTGTCCGCGTGCCGCCGCAGCAGCGAACGGGTCTTCCTGGTATCGCATGCCATCCGGAGTGCCAACAGCATTTGCCATGGGATTTGGAGTCATCATGGCAAATTTGTCGTAAGATTCCAACCGTGCCTTGAGAGCATCGACCTCTTCGTTGAGACGCTTGTTCCGCTTCTCCAGGTGACGGATGTATTCCGTCGCCTTGGAGAGAACAGTCGCCTTGTTGAGTTTGTGAGCAGGCGTGAGGCCCTCAAGATCCTCGGGATCGTCTTCCTCGTCGCCGTTACCTCCGTTAGCGCGCGACATGACTCGAAGGCTGGGTACGCTGTCACGCAAGGCGGCAATCTTGTCGTTGAGGTTTGTCCGATATCGCTTCTCAATCATGTTGTGGGCCGTCTTCTTGACGGGAGGCTGCTTGTCGTTCTTGTGATCGGTGCTGCTGTCGTCCTCGGTCGACGACTTCCGCTTCTTGATGTTCGCATTCGCCACAGGCTCGGGCGACGACTGCTGTGATGAGGAGCTCGTCTTCGGATCCGGTCCAGAGTTGACGGAGCTGGGGCTGTGGTGGAGCGAAGGTGTCGATTGAGGCGGCTGGGGGACGGATTGCATCTGGTGTTGATCAACGGAGAGAGGCGAGAAGAGGCCGCTGTCGGCCTGATCGATGACCTGCTGGTTGTGCCATACGGGGTTATTGGGCGAGAAGTAGGAGCCATTCTGCTGGGGTTCAGTCACGGACGGCGAGTTGGTGTTATTGTTGGGGTTGTTGAAATGAAAGGCGGGAGAGCTCTCGATGCCCTCGCCAAAGGTAAAGGGGATGTTGTTCATGGCGGGTCGGGGGAGGCCGCTCGGCGGCAGCGAGTGAGATTCGTGGGGCGACTTGGTTTCGGGCTTGAGGAAATGGACGGGACCTGGGCCATCTATATCCTGCGAGGGCGGGTTCTGAGTTTGGGCGTTGGGGTCCCAGCGCATCCACTCCTCCCAATTGCCCTGCGGGAACGAATCGCCAGATTGCACCAGCGACAAGTCCTCGGCGGTAGATCCCAGCCACGGGGCGCGCATGCCCGCGCCAAAGGGGAATTCAGTCGACATCATCGGATCCTCCATGCTGACCCGAGACTCTATCGGGGTAGTGGGACGCGAGTGTTCGTCCGATGGGCTCGTCGTGGGTCTGAAGTCGTCGAACACACAGTAAGGTCCAACCTGCGACGCCGGATCGGCGGTTAGCCCCGCCTAGACAGCATGTTTGATCCATTGCAGAGCAACTGCGCGTTGGCAGAGGACATACGGCGACCTTCTCGAGCGCCAGCGCGTCATCTAGAGCGCTGTTAAGCTCGTTCGAAGCCATGCTGCTTGGTGGAGGGCGTGGCTGGCTCGCGCCGGGGGGAGAGGGTGTGCGCAGGCGCAGGGCAGAACGAGCCACTGGAGATGAGGCTGAAAGAGAGAGCTGCCAAACAGAGGTCTTACCAAAGACGAAAGAGATCAGGGTCACGACATGACATGAGCTGACGGCTGGCGGCAGGAGTGCGGAGAGGGTCGGAGCCTGGCACGCAAGAGAGTCAGCGGTCGGTCAGACGTCCCCATCACAAGGCCAGGGTTCACGATACAACGGGGGCTGCACTCACGGGAGACTGTGTCGCGGAAGAACTGCCGGTGCGCAAAGGGCCGGCGTGGGCCAGGGTTCGAGTGAGAATGCGCGCTGGGACTGGTGGGAAGCGCAGGGGAGAACGTGTCGCCTGCGCCGTTGGGAGCGAGAATGAGGAGAGAAAGATGAAAGATCATACGACTTGCGAAGAAGGGTGGTCTGATTCTACTTGTGGCGCCCGCGCCGGCCAAGGAGACCGCGCAGTTAGCGCTGCGAAAGGTAAACCAGGCGAGCGCCTAATTGCGCACACCCGCCAGCGCCAGGGCCCACCTGGATCGCTGGGCCCGGCGGCGCCGTGCAGCGCCGTGCCGCCACCGCTGCAGTGCTGCGAGATGGCGATGCGATGACGGTGCAAATCGCCGCCGCGCTGCTGCTGCTCGCACTGCGGTGGCGGGCGGCGGACGGGCGGGTGGGCGGGCGGGCGCAGGCGCTGCTGTTGCCGCTGCCAGGCACCGTCGCGTGGAGCCCTGGCCTGGAGGGCCCCCGACTGGAGCGCCCCGAGTCCCGCCCGCACTGCGCGCTCTAGCCTCTGGGAGCCGCAAGTGAGCCAGCCACCAGCCTCGCGCGCGCTGGCTCGCTGGCTCGCCTTCTCGAACCCTCCCCGAAGCAGACCGCTCCCGCTGGCCGACCCTGTGGCGGAGCCTGGGGTTTGGGCGACCCTGCAGGGCGAAGTCTGGTGATGCCTGTCGCATGTAGATGAGAGTCGCCACTCGCGCGACCTGCATGCACCACCATCGCCTTGCGTCGCCGTGGCACCGCGCCGGACGCAGCATACAAAAGCAGGCCGCGTCCGCCCGCGAGACTCCGCGCTTTCTCATGCCACTGCGCCGCTGTCGCTGGCGCTGTTGTGAGTCGACGACCCTCCTGCTGCTCTCTCTCCAAACGGCCGTGTCCGACCTCACCACACCGGCCCCTTACACCAAACCCTCCTGGGAAGCTCTGCCTCGCTGTCGACTGACGCATCATGACAGCAGCGCGCGACTTAAGATGATGTCCTATCTCGCCGAGTCCTCACCAGCCGATCTGCAGTGGAGAACGGCTCCTCTTGCCATGCCGGAACGGCGCCCAAGTGACACGATGCTCTCCTGCTCGGCTCAGAAGCGATCGTCCAGACCTTACGACGGTCAGACGGGCATTGAAGAAGTCCTCCCGCCCCCCAGCCGCACGCCAGAGTACGCGCCGTAGTCCCTCCCAAACGCCGCCGAGTAGCTGTCCCGGAGCTTTTTTTTTGCATCTGGATCCACTGTTGTCATGCACGCAAGGCCACACCGGGCGAAGGGAACGTCGGAACCAGCCCTCATGTGCCCTATAGTCGATTGAGAGGCTATAGAATGTGTCCGATTTGCTCCTGCTGAGCAATAATTCTTGCTCTAGACGGACCAGACTCCTGCCGCCGCCGGTTATGGTCTTTCATGTGCATATGGTGACGGGACGAGCCCACCGAATATCACAGCCACCACAGCCGAGGGTGCGTGGCCGTGGTCTCACAGGAGCGCCCGCGCCCGCGGAAGCCATGCCTAAAGAGGCCAAAATGGAAGGGCGTCGGCTTTTTCGCACTCGCTGCGGCTATTCAGCTCTAAGTCCGTGCCGGACAGTGAAGCCTCTTCGCGCTTCGACTTCCCATCCCGAGCGTCGTCTCTCTGGCCGCTTGAATGTTGCCGAGAGAGAGGGGCAGGCCTTACCCACTGCCAGATTTTTTGCGGTGGGTCTTCGCCGATGTGATGAGCACAAAGCTTACCACGTCAGCCAGACGTGCGGCGCAGCACCGGCCACACACGTCTGACCATCTCGCATCGTTCCTTCAGCACCCCTCCGCCGCGGAATCGGGATCTTACGACACGGTCCCGACCCGCCCGGCCGGTAAGTGAGCTGGTTCCATCCCAAGTCCCTGCGTTCTTGCCAACGATGGTGACCTCTGCTTCCCTTGTAGGGTACTGAGATTCGCGGTGGGTGGCCCAGCAGCAGCGTGGATCCTGGGAAGAGGAACGGACTGCGTCGAAAAGGATCCCCTCTGAAAACCGGAAAATGGGCGAATGACTCTTGATCCACCTCATTGGGCGGGAGTGGGAAACTGGTCAGGAGAAGGTCTAAGGGTACGCAACAACTTTCTCGATCTCGCACCTCAATGACTCCGTCCAAACCTCGTCCAAGGATGCCTTTGCGTAACCTCTAACACACCGCTTAATGGGCTATGATATCTGTCGTGTTAAATAGTGAACCCGGAATCCGAGCTTTCCAATATCCTTGGCGAGATGCTGTATAATGATCCTTTGCTTTATGAGTCTGGCGAATCGGCCCTTCGGGATATTTGACGTCGGTTCCGTTAATGCAGACATCGTTCAATCTCTGCGTCCAAGCGCATGACGCAAGCGTAGACGAAAGACCATCGCGCAGATTTGCTCCAATAATGAGGTACACAGAGCGCTAAGTAGTGTGGAGAACATACTGAGCGAGCCCAAACTACGCTAAGCAATTGGAGGTTATGCTTGTCGAGAGCAATTCGCGCTGGCCTTCGCCTGCAGCAGCAACCTGTACGATCAAGAAATCATGATGCCTTCCACGGCCTGCTTTGAGAAACAGAGAGAGGCGGTGAAGGCCATATATCGGAATCTTGACCCAAAACCCATGCGCCCTCGGATGCCACCTGACGCCCACGAGGCGCGCAAGGAAACATTTCAAATATTCGAGCCGAAAGGGCGGTTACACCAAAACGATAAGCGGCGGGCGAGCATGGTGTCCGCATACTCGTGCCGCTCGCCTTGCGTTTTGCCCAATGGTTGCTGCTGTCATCCGCCGTCATCTGCTTGCGCCAAAACGCCCCCATGATGCCAGGGAAAGAAACGCATGGCAATATAGTCTTACAGCTGTAGGTACATTGTACATATGCGCCCCGAGACAAACTCGGGAGGGTGCATACCTGAGTTCCTGCTGCCGCGCTCTCCGCCGCAGCATGCAGTAATCCTGCGCTTCATTCTCATCATCATTCCTTCGCTTCCCACAAGCCACACCGTTGGGACAGAACCCCCCCCCCCTCAGACGCGCGCAAACTCGCAAGGTTGGCTGGCCATGTCTTACTCCGGGACGACACGTGGCAAGGGGAGGTTATTTCGCCACGCATCTGCAAGCTGTCTGGCGGGCGGGAGGGCGGGCAGGTAACGCAGGCAGGGAAACCTGCATAGATGAGATCTATCTCATTCGAAGTATGTCGCTCCGGGTTTGGCGCCGGGTGCGCCCTCCTTACGGCCGGGTTGACTACGGAGATGGTTGGTTTGCTGTCGTGCTGCCAGTGTGGTGCTCCACCTCGATCTCATCTCTGAGCATGCACACACACTCGCGGTCTACGAGCTCGTCGTGGCCCTGTCCGAGCGATGGCAGCCACTGCGGTCGTTGCGGCTGTGGAGTGCCGAATCTCACTCGGTCGGCTATTCTGCTGCTGTTGGAGAAACAGGAATGTGACGGGGCTCCGGCCCGATCATGAGATGGACTGCATCTGGTGGGCTGATTCTGAACAATAATCTCTGGGAAAGCTGTGCGAGGAGGTTATCTCGGGCAAGAATCGAAAAAGAGAACGGCAAGCAGATGGATGGTGATCTCGCGTAAAGCGCCGTCGGTGGTACCAGAAGACTGGGAAGAGATGCAACTGCATTAAAGACACGTGCGCGGTACTGCAACCACAGAGCTTGCCTCGCAGCCATACGGACGTAGGATGCTGGCTGCTGCGGGTTTCTGCTGCGGGTGTCGTAATACTCGGCGTGCAGCCACAGAAGGGGTGGTTGGATCAGCGCATGTCTCCAGCCGTTCTTCTGATTTCGGCGGCCACGTGAGATGCAAGCCCAGCAGTGGGCGGCCGGGCGTGGTCCGATCGAGAGGGTGTATCTTTAGAGCCTGGCGCAGGTTCGTTGCAGGTGGGGCTGCCGACTGCTGCACAGCAGCCACTCGGATCGTTGGCAGCGGCGGACGGTGGTTCTGAGGCGGGCGCAAGACGGCGCCGCACAGAGCCGAGCGTTTCTTGATTGACTCTGCTGTAGCGCCGTTGTAACGTCCATCTAGTGGCTCGTGAGAACTGGCCGACTCCGCGTGTGGTTGGCCGGATGGGGTGTTCGCTGCTTGGTGGCGCATGGAACCCACGTGAAGCTTCGTTAGCGCAAATCGACCGATGTCTTTCCAGGCGGCAATCTGCGGCAGCATCGCCTTACTCGCATGCCTGTCAGTGCTCGTACTCCAGAGTTCGTGGAGGCGGGCTCGGCCGCTCATTAATTCGGCGGCAGGCTAGCGGCTGATTGGCCGGCGCTGCTGCTTCAGTGGGCGTTTCCGCCCTAACGAGCGTTGCATAAAGATTGTGTGGTGGATCTTGATCGAGTCGAGGCGTTGCTGGCGATTCTGCTCCGGCCCCAGATCTCGTATCTGACGGGGACGCCGACGCGGTGTGCCTGGAGCCCGCTCGCGGCAGGGCAGGACTCGGAGGGGACCCAACAGAGGGACGGCCGGGCGTCAACGCCGCTGCATTTGACCTTGCTGGGCGCAGGCGGATCGAGCGGATCGGAAAGTCTTCCGCGATTCGTCAGGGTTTCCCCCCCAGATCCGCCGGACGGGCGTCGCGGTGAAGGCGCAGCGTCATCGTCGGCCACTCCTGAGCGCGCACGAGTTATTCCCGGCCGCTCTGAGATAGAGTTTAGCGTGCCAGAACGGCAGAGGCGCACACCTTGCCCGCACAGAGGTTGCCGGCTCCGCAATCGGACAGTGGGTTGGGCAACGCGTCAAGCGTCGTGCGTCGTGCGTCGTGTCTACCCTCGACGCAGGGGACGCGGCTGGCGCAGGCGGTGTTGCGGCTGCCGAAGCGGCCCGGCTGACAGCTGGCCTCAACGGCGACGCGCTGGTGAAGCAGGCACGCAGACTCTTCTTGGGCGGCCTGAGTCGGGGCTGGCGCGCGCCGAAACAGGCAGCGAGAAACACAACGCGCCCGCATTTGTTCCATTTCGAACGATGAAGATAGGCAGAGCCGGAATTGCGACGCTGGATTTGACGCAGGATTAGCCGTTCAGAATTTGAGACAGCGCCGGGAGCCTGGACGATAAAAGGCGGGCGCTATAGGCAATAGGAGGGCGGGGGCCTGCGCAGGCACGTTCGCTGCCCGCGCATGTGTCATGGCCGCGCCCTAGGCAGTAAGCTTATGAGCAGTCGGCAATGCAGCAGGGAACAGGCCTGTTCGGGCGTCGATTTGCGATGGTCCCGAAGAACAGGAACCCAAGAGCGAACAACCTTAAGAGCGCCAGCCTTTCGATAAATTGACTCAAACTCGGGATACGGTTGGCAGATGCTGGATCTCTGAGTAATGGCAATGGGGCGACTTCTGGCAGGTGCTGCCGCAAATCCGACGGATGACGGAGCCGTCAGGGGCTTCAAGGTTCGAGATCTGGTCCCTGATGATGTCGAGGGCGTCCCAATTGGCTCCGGCTGCACCTTACCGCCCCGTCCAGCGGCGGGCGAAAATGAGTCGATTCTCGTTGGCCCATGAAGATCGTCGGGCGCGTTTCGGGGCGAATGAGCGCAAGCTTTTCGACTTTTGCAAGAATGTGTGCCGTCCGCCCAGCCGCGGCCCCGAAGAGTTTGGCCAAGTCGCCAACGCTCAACGGCGCTCGCTAGCGCAGACCCCTTTGGCGCGGCAGTTGCGCTGCGGTGTTGGGACGTCGCTGCACTGGCCGCCGACCCAAACGGGTGAGCGTCGACGTCCGAATGCGGGGATCTGCGCCGGGTAGGGGCTTCCAAAACGGCAAGCTAGTCCCAGGTGATTTACAGGGTTTGCGCAGCGCTCGGCTAGGGCGGTGCTTTCAACGCAGCTTCCAAGGAACGCCGGCCAGGCAGACGCTTGATTCGGGGCGCTGCAGCAGCGAGCCTCCTTTCCCCTCCCGCCCGCTGCCCGCCGCCCACCGCCCGCTGCCCGCTGCCCGCCCTCGAGCGCGCGCCGCACCGCTGGGAAGGCGCCAAGTGTCTCCACCCAAGCGTGCGCTGTCGGACACGATTGCGGGGCTGGGGGCGCACAAAGAGTCGGACAGGAGGCAGCAGGCTGCGGTGCAGAGATGCACGATCGCATCAGATGCAGCGATGATGGCGGTAGCTGCTTGCGGCTAGGCTCGCGATTTATTCAGGGTCTGCGTGCGAGTCGCCGGCGGATTTCAAAACATCAGACGTTTCTGATGGGGGCGTCTGAGCGGGAAGGGTCGACCCGGCCGAGGCCATCACATGCTGCACGAATAGCCGGCGCCGGGGGCATTAAGATTTGAGGATGCTCAGCTTGGGGCTGTGGGCGCGCGTGATGGAGCCTGGAGCTGGTGAGCAGTGGCTTTGCGGCCCAAAGCAGATTGAGTGAAACCCGGGCGTGAAGATCAGCTCTGACAGCTGGTGGGCGGATGGGAGCTGACGCAGATCGCATTGGGGCGTGAGCCAATCTGGGTCGCGTCGGATCGTGCATATGTGGCCGGCCAGCGGCATCCAGGGCGGCGTGCGTCCAATATTGCGGCCATGTTGAGCCTCAATCGGGCAAGGCGTGACACGATAACGGATATCTATCCGCCAGGATCTGGACGGCGAATGGGTTAACGCGCGGATCGGTCGTCGCGCGCTTAGGGCCATGGGGCTGCGCTTCCCGGGGCACATCCAGATCGCTCAATCCGTGACGCCGTTATCGCGTTTCCAGCCCGTCAGCAAGCGCAGTGGCAGGCGGCAGGTGGCAGGCGCGCGCGCAAACGCGATGACAGGCGGGTCGCCGCACCCCGGGGCCTCTGTGGCCGGCGCGCTGGGGCGAGCGGGCCAGGTCGCACGCCCGCAACGTGGACTCGCTTGAAAGTTGAAGCAGCAGCCGGGGCCAATCAGCCGGGGCCCGCGCTGTCGTGTGGCCTGATGCGCTGCTCTCGGGCAACGCGCTCGTTGCGGCCGCGGGCGCCGGAGCACGCGCAGCAGCGCATCGCATCGTCAGCCCTCGAGCGTCGCTGGCGCCCCCCGCTGCGCTCGGATGATTCATGCTCAGATCTCGGCAGCGCATCTGGGAGGCACACACAGGAATAGCGCGATCACGACCTGCCCGGCACTTGCCTCCGCCGCCGCTGGGCGCTGGCACCTGGCACGCACGCAGGGAGCGGCTGCTAGCTCTGCCGCGACAGATCTCGATCAGCCGTGGGCGGCCTCCACTGATTCGTCCCACGGCGCCGGGCCCGCACGCCGCTCGCTTTGCCTCGCATCCGCCGAAGGGGAGGCCGGCGCTGGGCGTGGAGAAAGGGGCGCCGGCCTCGAGGGCTCCCAGGCTCCAAGGCGGGCGCACCGGCAGCCGTGCGCGCCGGCCGCCAGATCGTGATGATGTTGACGGGCGATGGTGACGCCGTGACGCGCCGCTGGCCCTGCCGCGCTGAAGAAGGCCGTGTCTCGTGTCTAGGGCAGCCAGATCCTGCTCTGCGCGCGGATCTGGCTCGCCGCGCTTGGCGGAGGCGAATCTGAGCCCACATCACCACCGCGCAGCCGGCTAGGCGTTTTATTTCCTACCCACGCCGCGCGCACATCACTCCCTCCTGGTCGCCTGCCCGCGGGCGCCCATAAGCTTTGCAAGGGTCGGCCTGCGCAGCACAGATCCGATTAGCAGCAGTCTAACGGCCTCCAGCGCACGCGGCCAGGGTGCCTGCCGCCGTCCACGGGCAGCGATACGACTCCCCGTCCAAGTCCCTGCCCTGCTGCTTTGCGGGTCATCTCCGATCGCATCTATCGTCTGCCGCTGCCATCTAGCTAGATATCCCCGTCTTCCCCTCTTCCCTACGCATCCCAGCGCCTCCCGCCCCGTAATGCCCTTCGCCGCACGCCATTAAAACTGCTGCCCTCGCGCCCGCCAGACCGATCACGAGATTCCTCACCACCGCACGCACCTCTCACCTCACTCCTCACTGCCAGTGTCCTCCGTGTGCGCCAGAGCCCAGCCGTGCCTGCGACACGCCAACACAGACCCGCCCGTCGAGCTTCGCGCCAGCCTGCCGCCATTGGAGCAGACCAAGCCGCGCTGCGTTCCACCGTCCCAACTTACGTCAGGCTGTCTTCTTCACGCCCAGCGCCCGCCTCTCTGGTCCCGACGCTCCCCCCGCTGCCAACATTCGCCCGCGAAGGACGAGCGCGTTCGCCAGCCGGCAACGCTGCACGCCGCACGAGCGAGCGTGAGCCTAGAGTGACCGCCGCCCGCAATTACATCACCGCCAGCGCTTGGGTGACGGGCGAGCTAGGGCACCGCCATCCGTCTCTCGCGCCGTCCTGTCGCGCGTTTGCGGGAAGCCACAGCTGCCGGGCAACACAACGCTCTCCGCAATCGAGCGCCGGTGTCTCCGTTGGACGCCAGGCAGCGTGTCAATAAGATCGCGCCGCCCTCCTGGATGGAAGCGATGGAAGCCGGCAGTCGGCAGAGGTACGTGTTTGTCGCAGCACCCCGCGAATTGTGTGGACGAGAGTGTATCTGACCAGCTGCTAGCGCCGTTTTGCCCTCAATATCATCCATAGATGCGGAGAAGACCAGACGAGACGACACGGATTTCCAGCGAAAGCACTCCGCCGCGGCAATGATCAGCCCGTCGTTTCCCTACTCAAACCCTCCCCCGCCCTATACCAACCATCACGCGCCCGCTGCCAGCGCACCGCCAGCAAGCTTAGCAGGCCTCATTTCTCCGCCGGAGTCCCGCCGCACATCAGGAGATGAGAAGGAGCAGAAGCATCCCGCAACGAGACAGTCGTTACCCTCCATCCACGAAGCGCTGGCGTCTGAGCAGCCCATGTCCTACCCTCACTCCACACCATCGGCTCCGCCGCCGGCCTCTCAATTCTTCCAACCCCCGCCACTGTCTGCAACTTCTCACCCGGACCCCTCCAGGAGACATTATTCTCAAGAATTTTCGAATAAAGAGCCGCCGGCCTCCTACTCCCAACAAATAGAACGCAGTCCGTTTATGAAGCCCCCGCCTCAGGTGCCGCCGTACTCCCAAGCACAGCAAGATCCGCCACGACCGACATTACCAGTCCATAATAATCCAAAATTGCCAACTCTGCATCCACTCCGGACCGAACAGTCGCCAGTCACTAGTTCAAGACCTTTTGGTGGTGGTTATCCACCCTATTCGCAGCAAAACTCTCCTGCCTATGAGCAGAACTCTCAACAGCAAGCCGGTCCGGTGCAGCAACAACAACAGCAGCAACCATTCGGCTACAATCACCCGTATCCGCCCGCCCCTTATCCGTACAGCGCGCCACCACCACCACCTCCCCCAAGCCAGGCAAATCCTCCCTACCCACCATCGGCCCCGGCCTACTCTGCACCCGCTGGCTATCCACCCGCATGGAGATCTGATGGAGCGGAAGTCAGGCGCGCGGAAGAGAACAAAAGAGCCGGAAGACACGCAGGCCCTACGCTTTACGGCGAATCTGTCAAGCGCCATCTCGACAACTTCGACTTTGAAGCATCCCTTAACGAGGTAAGTCAGACAAAAGGCGCTATCCCCGTGAACAAAAGCTAAAATGACACAGATCGCGGAGGGAAGTGGGCGCCTGAATGATTTCCTAAGAGTTTACGGGCAGCGGGCGCATCAGGCCCAGCGATCCGGTCCGGTTCCCGGCTCGACCCCCACGATCAACGAAGTCGACGATTTGATGAAGCAGAGTCAACGGATCATCGATTCTCTAGCGCGGATCCGTGAGGTCGTGCTGACAACGGAGCAAGCCCATCTGGCCGAACAAGCACAGGATCCGAGGTACAAGGCAACAACAAACGGTTACGAACCCGATGAATCCCATCATTCGTATGGAGAGGACCCGAAGGGCGGCGGTGGCTTTGCAGGGTCTGACCCAAAGAAACGGAGAGGGGTGCGTATTTTTCTGAGACCGGCCGAGTGTGATGGCAAAAGCTGACATGTCTCGCAGCGAGCGGCGCCCCCAGGTCGTTGTCACAGTTGCAACCGGGCGGAAACCCCAGAGTGGCGGAGAGGTCCAGACGGCGCACGTACCTTGTGCAACGCCTGCGGTCTCCGTAAGTTTCACAGC
Source organism: Neofusicoccum laricinum (assembly GCA_029906385.1). Taxonomy (NCBI): domain Eukaryota; kingdom Fungi; phylum Ascomycota; class Dothideomycetes; order Botryosphaeriales; family Botryosphaeriaceae; genus Neofusicoccum; species Neofusicoccum laricinum. Next base: position 1,009,742 of record CP123727.1, read on the forward strand.
TATTGCCTTTAAAGCAAGCAGAACAGTTACTGATGGGCTACAGATTACGCCAAACTCACACGGAAGATGGGCGCGAACAAGGCGCCCATCGGCAGTTCCAACCTGCGCCCGAAGTCCCTCGGGCCAGGATCACCGCCGGCCTGAGAGCGGCCTTGGACAAATCAGCAAGGAATTCCTGCACGCCCGGAGACGACGCCGCATCGGGACGTGAGACTCGTAGATCACAGCGCTTTTCGGACAGCACGGCATTGCTTATTCCCACGCGACCGGGAGACGTCTGGCCAACACAAAAACTTCGCATAAACCTCGCATCTTTTCGATATGTATGTCTACTTCTTTGTTTTCGGCAAAAGGGGATCGGCGCCAGGATGACCAAGGGCATTCTCATTCAGGAGATTACGTGTTTCACAGCGTTCGGGGAGAAAGGGGCGGCGCCGGATCGTCCAGGGAAGAAATAACCTGCATTTTGTCTCTTCTAGGGGATCTTCGGGGTTGTGCGTCATATGGCCCGGGCAGACGACAGATTCACAGCTATTTTTGCGATTTGCATAGCCGTCGGGAGGCGCATCCGGGCGCCGCTTGGCTTGCCTAGCCAGAGACTCGTTTTTTTCTCTTTCACCCACTCGCACGCACACCCTATTTTTCTCACACTGTCTCATGGTCTTGCCTGCAATTCCGGTCGGCTCTTCTGTTGGTCTTTTCCCCTGCATTTTCCCTCTGCACACCAACGAGGCGGGACTGTTATCAGATTGCTTTCCGGCAAGGTTCACGGTACGGGACACGGCAGGACTCGCTTGTCTTTCCAGTTTTCGGTTTTCACTGCTTCGACTCCGGACCCGGGGATGCGGGCATTGGCCCGCCGTAACGGCTTTCTGCATGTACGCTGTTCGTCCGCCGTGGTCTTTTTTCCTTACTGTCGTCCAGCCCTAGAGTTTGTCTTTTCATTTCTGCGAACGCATGCATGGCGTAGGCGGCTGTCAGGCCGTTCTGAGCCCCAGGAGTCTATGTGTTTGGCATCGGCGTTTGGGGGGGGATACGGTTGTTCCTATCAGGGAATTGGGCTTGTTTAAGGGAGTGTCTTCAACTTCTCTTGTACGACTTTATTGACCTGCTGTGTCATCGCTTTACTTTTTCCCTTCGACCTATTCCTATTACTACCCGAGGCTTTTGTATCAAGAGAAAATGAAGCATTTCAAGCGGGAAAGACGAGACTTTCTCGACCTGCCCACGAGTACAGTCTTCTCCCGTCCCTCTACGCGCCTCGGTCCGACGGGATTCGCAACCATGACGCTTGGCTTGGCCTGGCCTTGCGGCTGCATGGGCGACTGAAGCGGCTATCTAGACCGACGCTGCGGGGGCCTATCAATGCCAGGGACCAAAAGGCAGGCAACTATCACTTGCTTCGCCCGCCGCGTCCGCCCGTCCGCCCGCCCGCCGCACGCCAGGACGCCGCCGCCGCCGCCTGGTCCCCCCTCTTACCACAGCCGCGGTCCATGCGCCCCGCTACTTGCCGCTCGCGATCCCTACCAGCACCGCCGTTCCGCTCTTCCCCCCGCCGATCGGCTCACTCTGATACGCTGCGGCATTTGATGGACCCCTTCAGCCTCGCAAGCGGACGGTTTAGTTCGCGCCGGTGCGCCCACCGCCTCGTTCGTCTTGCTTCCCCAAACCCCACCCCAACCCTTTCCTTGACGCCTGAACAGACAAGGGAGGAGAGAGAGGGGGGGGGGGGGGAAACAAAAAAGCCGAGAGACCCCTGATCTATATCTCACCATGACATGATTTCCAGCATGATTTCTCCCTGCTGCGACCGGAGAGCTGCGCGGGGAGAGTTGTATTTTTGTGATGAGCCTTCGCTGCCAGCCAAAGCCTCTCTCCTCCCTTGCTCTCTCTCAAAAAGTCGGTATCTCGAGAATTTTTTCACACACACACACACACACACTCTCTCTCTCTCTCTCTCTCTTTCGCTCCGTCTTGCATGGCCGCCGAGGCCTGCCTGACTGACGCCAGGGCCTCAACCGGCATTATTAGGGCTACCACCACAGCGCCGGCGCCGCTCGGCGCTTGCGAGCTCTTTGTTTTTTTCTTCTCCCCAGCCTCCCTCCCTCTGCTTTCTTCCTCGTTCTCTAGCATGACTAGCGCTCTAGTCCCTGGGACCAGGTCCACCACGAACAGTGCGTGCAGCAACAGCCGCTACAGCCCCCAAGCAGGCCGTTCACTCCTCAGGCGCACCGCGCCGAGCCTCGTGTCTGGACGGGGACAGGCGCCTGTCCCCCTTCCGGGGCCGAAGGTGTCGTCGCCGGCTCCTGTGGCCGTGCCCTGATGCGTCGCGGGCTTGGCCTGCCCCGGTCCAGCTACCGGCCCGCCGGGCGAGGGCGCGAGACTGGCTGGCTGACGCTGGATCTCTGGGTGCTTGGCTGCTTTCTTGTAGGTCCACCTGATTGCCTGTTGGGCCATGTGCCTGCCTGTCTGCCTGCCTGCTGGTCTAGGTACTGTCGGGCGGAGAGGGCAGAGTGGGGTACTTGCGACGGGGCTCTCTGCTTCATTGCCTGTCCGTCGCTCTTTTCGTTTCCATCTGAGCCAGGCGGTGTGGATGCGGTCTAGAAACGCCCGTGTCGCCTCGCTGCTGTCCACGGTGCCTGGCAGTGGTGTTTTCTTTCTCGAGGCAGGAAGGCTGGTCGGAGACGCCGCTTTCCGATGGGATGGCAGTGGCCGGAAGCGGAGATGGGAGACTGCAGTAGTGCGGGCGACCCGCGTTTCCTTTTCTCCATCGCATACCTAGCCGCATGCTGCACTTCGCGCTCGTTTCTGTTGCGATATTTTCTGAGATAGAAGGTGGCGTTCGTCTTATAGGCAAGAGCTGATAGTTCCAACGGACGGATACCTACGGCATCGCTATAACGCCTCTCAGCGCAGCCTCACCCGTCGTGCGACGGTCGACCCCATTGGGAAAACGCGATGGTACAGAGCAGAAGCGAGCGGGAGTGGCTGGGCTGCTCGTCCGCCATCCAGATTTTTCTCCGCCCATCATCCGTCTTTTTTCCATCCCACCCCCGGCAGAGCCAGGCACCCAGGCACCCAGGTACCTGGGAGATATGACGCTACACGTCTACACGCACGGGGGTGTGGGTACAGGATAGACGGAGTACGGCGACCCGGGTGTCTGGGCAGAGTGGCCCATTGTGGAGGCTTCTCGCGAAGCATTATCCTAGAGGGGAAATATTCTCTGCCCTAATTTTTTTTTTTCACGCTTGACACTCGGGCTCCTTTGCTTTTGTTTTTTGTGAGACGTCGTCTTTTGGTTGGGGGGGGGGTTTCTTTTCTCGCCTGCCCGCTTCCGGTTACTCAGCCGAATTTTTATTCTGGAGCTGGATTCCAGAAAGGCAGCAAAGAACACCAGCTGCAGCTTCCTCGCTCTAGCTCCTGCCATCTCGTCATGACAGAGAAACAGCAGACGACACCAAGCCCGTGCGTGATGCATAATCACAGCGAGCGATTGGTAACGTTAGTAATCACCCTCCTCCGGCCCATCTCCCCGCTGCACCCCCAGCGCGCCGACCGTTGGTCCCCTCTCATTCGCGGGCGCGGCGCGGCTCTCGGCCTCTCCCTCTCCCTCCCATCTCCTTCTCTTTTCCCTCACGCTGCAACAAAAAAAAGCCCGCGCGATCGTGATCGGAACCAAGCGCGCTTTCGGCCGGCGTTAACCGGGGCTCGCTCCCTGCTCGCTCCAACCGCGCCTGCCTCTCCGCCTTGCGCCCGCCCGCCCGCCGCGCGATCATCCATCGCTCATCACCGCGGGTCGCTCCCGCGCTTGCGTCGGCGCGCGAGCGCGCGCTGCCGATGCGGCCGCCCTCTCCCCCCAGTGGGCTGGCTGGCTGGCTGGCAGCGGCACCCGGCTGCCCCCCCGCGCCGCTGCAAGGCACGCTGACGACCGAACCGCTGACCGCTGCGAATGACTCGCTGCCGTCGCTGCCGTCGCTGCCGTCGCTGGCTAGAGTACGTGAGCAAAGTCGGTCGGGAGGCTCTTGTGCCGCGCCCAGCAGAGAGGGCAGACGGAAGGTCGCGCGCTCGGTACCGTGGTTGGGGTGGTGTGGGGGGGGGGGACGCGGGCCTGATGGACTGCGGTGGTGATGGGGTTGTTTGATTGCCCGAGAATTACGTATGTGTCGGATTTAGAGGACTCTGGTGCGCTATTGATTTTTTTTTGTATTCTGGGTGCAGTGTGGGCTGTGCGTTAACGTCGCGTGGCAAGCACGTTGCGCGGACCGGCGGATGGGTGGGGAGATCGGGGATCGACTGCTTTTTTGGTTTTTTTTTCTCATCTGTCGCTGCTGCTGCAGTTTGAGGCGAGTGTGGCCGGCCGTTTTCTCCGGGGCTCGGCTGGCGGAGGAGGAGGAGGTGGTGTATGTTGCCCGTCACTCAGATCATACGATGCTGGGTTGTTTGTCCGTTGGCCGCGCGCTCTGCCCGGCGGTTGCGGCTTTGGTTGGTCGGGATGGGGGTGCCGTTTGGAGAGTGGGATGATTGGGTGACGAGCCGCGTCTCGTACGATTTTTCGCCGGTTTGATACGAGATGGACTGGTGCTGTTGGTGGAGGGCCGGGCCGTCACACCATGACGCCTGAGGCGCCGAGGCTTGACGATGGTCGAGGCTTTGGTGATGCCGGACGGGTGAGATGGGCTTGCGTGGTGTGAAGAGCGTTTCTATAGTCTTGGTCTGGCCTTCTAACGGAGACATCGTGTTGTCCTTGCTCCGTCCCTTCCTCTCTGCTCCTTCCGTGGCCGCTCTTCTATCCAGAGGAAAGCGTATCGCTGAATCGCTCGCTCTCATGTCGTACTCTGGAATCATTATTGCAATAGTGAGGAGGGCAGCATTCGTCTCGGTAGCTTTGGAATATACTTCGGTGCACTTTGCGTTCGGACGAATCCTTCAATGCCTCACATCACCATGTCAAGCGAAAGTCATCCGCACAAACCGTCGGCGACGGCACCAGGGAGCGCACCCGGGCTCTCAACAGCCGGAAATTAGTGCCATACCGATAAATGACAGTTAGTGCAGACGTGACTGAAGTGTGTCGCTGACGTTGAGTTCCGAAGCACAGGGTGTGATCCTCATGAAATGCTCCAAGCTTCCTCTCCTGGCCTCCGGACACGCAAGCAACAGTCTCACTCCCTCTTTCCATCACGGTGTCTGTTGCACAACGTTACCTCGCATTAGAGTCTACCACCACGGTGATGTCCTTACCAATGCCAGACGGAGAACAAAGAGATGCCCAGGTTGACGGATTAGAGAAAGGGCACATGGCAGCGGAAATGGAATAAGAAAGCCGGAGGCCATCGGGACGGGTATAACATAATTTGGAAGGCAAATGAGGATGATCGGAAGCATCGGCTTTGATTGGATTTCGACTTTTTCAAGCAAACTCCAGCAGCGACTGTGAAGACGAACTGTCACGAACACAAGCATACACAAGGAGGCTATGACCGGCGCAAACTGCCTTCGAAGAACGTCTATACGATGAGAGTTGAAGCATTCATTCAAAAGGCTTTGATATGCATGCTAGAGTACACTTGTATCAGGATGAATTCTTCAACTTCTTACGGCTAAGTTCTAATTGAACAAGATCAGTCTTGTCAAGCGACCGTTCTACACACTAGTCATCAAGCAAAACCCTTCGGCATGTTCGCCACACAGCATGGGTTCCTATACATCGCCCATACTCCTTCACTTCTTCCCCTCGCGGTGGCGCGTCGCAGTACTCAGAGCCAACATTTGACAATAATCAGGCACTCACCCTAGCACAGCACAGCCAACACTTCCCGCCAAACACCCAAACAACCAGCTCCGGGACGCTCGCACTCCCCTCGAACCGTACATATCCATCCCAAACCCCCATCCTCGCGGCACGCCTTCGATCTCCCTTAACCACCACCACCACCGCCGCCCCCGCCGCCGTCCACGGCCCCGGCCCACCGCCGAAGAAACTTACACACCTCCCTCGCGCTCAGCATCAGGCGCCGACCAACAGCCCGCATACAAATCCGAGGCAAAGGGGGGCAGCGGGCGGGCAACAAGGACGCGCTCGAATCCTGCCTAAACGGGGGCAGTACGAGAGCCGAAACGACAAGCAAGCAAGGGTCTCCCAAGAAAACCACCCGGAAAGACCAACGCTACAACACTCCCATCGATGGGGGGAAAAAAAAAAAGGATGGACCCTGGGTCCCCCAAACCCCCCACCCTCGACAGACAGACCGACCGGCCGGTCAACGTGCTGGCATCGCAAAGAAGCAGGCTGCCTCGATTCGAAGATCCCGTCATTTAAACAATCTCCCGAGCCCTCCCGCCAGTCAGGCCGCCAGGGGTCTCCGATTTACGCATCTGTCCTCGGAAAGTATGTGACGCGCAGCGAGAAGAAAAAAAAAGGGTCTGCGAGCGGGTTGCCTGTTGTTGATGCTTCGGTGCTGGAGGAAGGCTGTGGTGGATACGTTTGCTGTTTCGGGTAGTCCCGATGGACGACGGCGGTCGAGGCGGGAAGTGTCTGGAACTGTTGGTTGCTTGGAAAGAGGGCCGGAAACACGCAATAACGAGATTCATGCGATCGATGCGGCCGGGGAGTTTGCCTTCTGGCAGAAGTTAAATAGATTAAACGGACGGTTGGGTTGGAACAAAACACTCGGCCTGCCGATAGATTAATTGTTGCGGAACTCTAAAGCGACGACGCCAACGACTGCGGTAGGCAAGTGTCGCCGAGTTGGGCTGCAGGCGGTTGAGTGTTCAGGCGGATGAAGGTTCAGGGCGTACCTAATCTGTGCTTTTAGGTTGATCTGACGCGTTTTTGCCGGCCTCACTGGGGGCATGTATCTCGATGCCTGCTTGGGCATCCAGTTGGGCCTGACCACTTCCGACTTGTTTGGAGCTTGTTGCTACAACGGAGATTGGTGGTGTCGGAAAAGTATCCGGCTCATCGGCGCTTGTCGGACGTCAAGCCGCCGCAGGTCACCAAAGCATTCGGGGCGCGCCGTAATTTTAAGGAGTGTATAGGTGGGGATTAAGTTTACATGACCGTTACAACATTATCGCATCAGCTTCTCTGAAATCATAAATGGAGAAAGAAAAAGACGAAAAAGAGACCAAATCCCAATCGTAAAAACACTACACTTTTAGATCGCGCGCCCAGCACGCCACCCAATATTACCAAATGCCAATACCTAGGAAATGTAGTCCGGAGTCAGGTTGTGATATGCCGCTAAAACGGCCATTACTGCTCCATGGGAGGGATTGAGATTCGTTCAGTTTGCGCGTGCATTTAGAGGTGGAGCTTGCCGAGGACACCACGGGCGAAGTGACGCTTGCGGAGGTTGTACTCGATGGCGCGCTTCTTGGCGGCGGCGCCCTGGGTGAAGGCAACGGAGCCACCGAAGGGGCCTGGAGAGCGATGTCAGCTATGTGTGGAGATGGAGTGATGTGAGGACCTGATGTGCTTACCGGCAGGCGTGTTGTTGCGAAGACGGGCAACGCAGACGTTCTTGGCGTCACCGACGGTGCCGGAGCAGGTCATGCCAGCGGGCATCTGGACCTTGACTGGGAAGTCGGTGGTCTGGGTAGCAGACAGACCAAGAGCAACACCGGGAACGTCCTGGGTGACCTTCGCCTGCTGGAAGGCGGCGGGGTCGGTGCCGCCGGAGGTGGGGTCGACGTCGGCAGTCAGGGGACCGGCGCCGTCCTGGTTGACCTGGTGGTAGGTCACAGAGATGGTGCCATCATCGGAGCAGGTCGGGAGACCGGACGAGGCACCGGTACCGGCAGCCTTGGAAACACCCGCCTCGGCAGCACCTGACTGGGTCTTCTCGCCCTGAGCATCGGCAGCGCCGCCAGCACCGCCTGCACCTGCGCCGCCACCAAGGAGGTTGTCGAGCAGACCACGCTTGCCAGCGGCAGCACCACCAGCGGCACCAGTGCCGCTCATGAACATGGCAATGGCAGAGGCAGCATCAACGGGGCCACCGCCCTGGGTGCGGCCGAGAGCGCTGGCCCTGCCGCCGCCGAGCTCGCGGTCGCGGATGATGGAAGTGTCGGCCTCAGCACCGCTAGCAGGGCTGGGGCTGTCACGGGGAGTGCCATCGATGACTGGGAAGGTTAGCAATGTTTGTGTTGGTGGTGTGGATGAAGCGTACCAGAAAGACCGGGCATGTTCACACCGTTGGCACCCTGGATCTCGGTGACGACGCCGTGGGCGCTGGACTGGGCCGCCAGGGCAGCGAGGAGGACAACAGCCGAGTAATGCATCTTGATGGATGTGGTGGAATGTGGTGTTTTTGAGGGTTGGAAGTGGCTTCGAATGAAGGAATTACTAATGATTGGATTAAGTTGAGTGTAACAAGCGACCTGCGCAAGAAGGATTGGAGTGAAGCTGATGCGAAGCTGGGAAGCGGTGATGCTGATGATGGCTTCTCTCGGCGGAGCAGGTATGAGGCCTTTATACCTCTCCGGCCGGTCTTGAGAGGCTTAAGTCAAAAGCTTAGCCATAAGCCGTACTCGAAGCAAGCGGTAAGCCAGACAGTCTGGAAGCCCAGCCGAAGGCCATGGCCGGGCAGCTGTGGTCTCCGTGGCGCGCGGGGCTGATGGAGGATGTGTGAGAAGTGGAGTGTACTGAGACGCCAAGCTTGGAGCGAAAGAAGCTCCGACAGACGGGAACTAGAGAGCTAAGCATCACGACGCGCCGTGAATGGTGTAGAGCAAGGGTGGGTGGTGACTAGTGGGTCAGGAACAGAAATGGTTAGCAGTGCGAGCTCGACGATCTCTGCCCCCCGCGTGGATGTTGCGGCGCAGGTGCGGAAGGTCATAGTTTCCAGATTCAGACGAGATCTCCACACATGGGGTTTCGAAGCACAGTGTTCCAGTCTCAGGTGGCGGGTCGGTGTGCGAAGTTTGACGGTCTGACCATTTAGAGACGCTGGAGGCTCCCAGCATCCGAGGAGCCATGAAGAAACCACGGCAGCCCTGGCCGAGCTCGGTCTGCGAGTGGTGGAAAGCTCGCATGACAGAGGTTTGCGGCGCGAGGCGCAGCCGTGTCAGATCGTAAACCGCGAGGACGGGAGGCGGGCGGAAGAGCTGCACAGGGGGCAGGATGCAGACTAGTCTACTTGGCGGCTGGACCAGGGCGAAGAGCCTCAGGCGGCGGCGCGGGTGATCAGCCAGTGCAATTTCGCTTATCGCTCACCACCATGCGTTCATGTACACATGCTTGGCATGGTGTTTGCTTGTTTGGCTGGGCTTGTTTGCACCGCCGGACACGCACGATCTCCCAGCTCTTTTCCGCAACGCAAGTGCTCACCAGCAAGACTGAGCAGTCCGGACCTGACGACATCACAACGACCGTGCCGAGGCGTCAAGGCGATATAGCTCCGAGTATGACCAGGCCGCTGGCACAGACACTCGACTCGTCTCGGAGAGTCTCAAAGACCCACTCCGCACCGGCACCTCGGCTGGCAGAGGGTTGGAGCGACTGGCTGTCCTGACAAACGGTTTGCTGCCGCGAGAGGCGCAGCTTGTTTTCTGGAGAGGAGCCGGGTAGTCCGACGCTGTCTGTCTGAGTGGGCGCGCAGGAGTGTTTCTGGGCGGTGGTGAAGGCGATCTCAGACAGTTGACAGGCCGGAAGCGGCAGCCGGGGCAGAGATGGCGGTTGTCGTGTCCGGCCAGCCAAGGTGAAACGACGGGCTTGGGATGTTGAGACACGACGTCGGTTGGGGCCGAGGACAGGCGCCGCGCTGCCTCGCTTACTGTGCTCGCACCCGCCCGCAAGTCGTCAGTCGCGAGCTTACTGCCAACCTTAGTCCTACCTCGCCCGTCGACGCTCGACTCTCACCGGCTCCCCTCCGCATCTTGTTCTTCTCTTCCGCGCCCGTGTTCTCAACGAGCCAGCCAGAGACGCCGCGCCAGAGCGTGTCGTGTGAGATCGACAGGGACGGCAACGGCGACAAGGTGACGGCGACGGCGACGGCGACGGCGACGGCGACGGCGCTGCGAGGGCACGTCGGAGCGAGGGTTGCTCAACGTCAGTTGGTGGCACTGCACGATGCACGACGCAACGCACACAGCCGCCAACGACTGGGACCGGTGTGCGGCCTGCTCGTACCCGCGCGCTCGTCAGCCGGCCGACCACCAGTGCCGCCTTCTCCCGGGGCGAAGCGAGGCGCCTCTGCCATCTCAGAAAGGGTGCTGCTCGCCGGTGCTTCCGGGAGTCGCGTCCCACGCCCATATATTTAATGCGGTCTCCCCCGCCGGCGCGCCAATCGCAGCGAGCGTGGGCCCTTTTACTTTGGTGTTGAGCCTAACGTCACCGCAGCTTCATTGCCACTTCCGGCAGCCCTGCTCCACTCAGACTTTTCTGACGCGCAGACACGCAGCCGCGGACAAGCACGGTCGGCCGAGTCACACGCACCGCCGGACGCAGAGGCACTACTGTGTATGGCGCCGCGTCGTGCCCCCAACGGCTGTCGTGGCCTGGCGGCTTAAGTCCGCTCTGCCTCCGACGGGCATGTCGTTGCCGCACGCCGCGGCGAGGCGGCGCGCCGCAGCGGCCACGAGTTCGCGCAGGGCGCCCAACGAGCCTCGGCAGGCGGGCGGGTAAGCCTGGAGCACTCCACACAATCCCCGCAAGGAGGCGCTCGGCAACGACTCGCTCGACCGCAGCTGGCACTTCCGTACCAAGCTGCGCCCACTGCTGCCAGTGCCAACCGCGTAGCCCCGGCCGTCCAGGAAGAAAAGGGACCATGCCCCGCCCGCGTGCTGCTTGTTTGCTCTTAAGCCACTCTACCTCTCACGCCAGGCTTTCCAATCTCCGCGTGCGCCTGTGTTTTCCTCCTGCCAGACGAGCCGCTTCTCCACACCCCAAATTTCCCCATTGATCTTCCCTTGCGCCATCGCCATCGCCGTCCGCCGAAAGCCTCAAAACTCCCTCCCCCGCCCTCAATTGGCCCACAACACCGCCAACATGCCGATAAAATCGCGTTATCAGGTCGACATCCCAGCCGTCGACCTGGCCACCTACGTTTTCCAGTCCCCCACGGCCCCAATCCCCACCCAACAGGTCTTCCTGGACGCCGCCCGCCCCGACAAGTACTTCCTCACCTTCCCGGACTTCCGGTTGTGGTCGCAGCGCTTCGCCGCCGGCCTGCGCGCCGCCGGCTTCCAGCCCGGCGACCGGCTGCTGCTCTTCTCGGGCAACACCATCTTCTTCCCCGCCGTGCTGCTCGGCACCGTGATGGCGGGCGGCATCTTCACCGGCGCGAACCCGACGTACGTGGCGCGCGAGCTGGCGTACCAGCTGCAGGACTCGGGCGCCAAGTTCCTGGTGTGCGCCGAGCAGAGCATGAAGACGGGGCTGGACGCCGCCGCGAGCATCGGCATGGACGAGTCGCGCGTCTTCGCCTTCGACGACGGCTACGCCACCTTCGACGGCCAGGGCAAGAACCTGGGCAAGGTGCGGCACTGGAGCGCGCTGCTGGCCACGCCCGAGGTGGGCGCCCGCTTCGCCTGGCAGAAGCTGACCGCGCCCGAGGAGCTGAGCCGCACGGTCGTGCTGAACTACTCGTCGGGCACGACGGGCGTGCCGAAGGGCGTGGAGATCACGCACCGCAATTATGTGGCCAACACGCACCAGACTGTGTCGTGGGCGCGCATGGACCCGCAGTTTGAGGAGCGCACGAAGCGCGCAAGCTATCTCTGTTTTGTGCCGCTTTACCATGCCATGGGCCAGGTATGTGTCCAATTGAACATTGAGCGGTTGATTCATAAGGTGTTGCAGCGGTTGTGTGGCACACGGGAGACCGAAGCACTACTCATCCGGACGCAGAAGTGGCCATCAATTCGCAACTCCGCCCGGACGAGTGCTCCAGCTCCCCTTGTGTATTTCAACCGCTACAGGCCTTTCCCCATATAAATCGCCTACAGCTTATCCTCAACTAACCACACACCCCCCAGACCATCTTCTGCGCACACGCCCCGCTCGTCGGCATCCCGGTCTACCTGATGCAAAAGTTCGACTTCCTCAAGATGCTCGAGTACATCCAAGCCTACCGCATCAGCGAGCTCGCCCTGGTCCCACCCGTCGTGGTCGCCATGGCCAAGCACCCGGCAGCCCGCAAGTTCGACCTCAGCAGCATCGAGCGCATCGGCTGCGGCGCCGCGCCGCTGAGCCGCGAGATGTGCGCCGAGCTGGAGAAGCTGTGGCCCGACAACCGGGTCAACGTCAAGCAAGGCTGGGGAATGACCGAGTACGTTGTTCTTCTTCTTCCTCTTCTTCTTCTTCTTCTTCTTTCCCTGTTCCTCTCCCTAACCCGCGACATCACAGAATCACCTGCACGGCCACCGGCTGGCACCCGACCGCGCACAGCAGCACCTCCAGCGTCGGCGAGCTCGCGCCCAACTGCGAGGCCAAGATCGTGTCGGACGACTCGGGCGCCGAGGTGCCGCGCCGCGCCCGCGGCGAGCTCTGGATCCGCGCGCCGAACGTCATGAAGGGCTACTGGAACAGAGCGGCCGCGACGGCCGAGACCCTGACCGCCGACGGCTGGCTCAAGACCGGCGACATCGCGTACGCCGACGACGAGGGCTTCTTGTGGATCGTCGACAGGAAGAAGGAGCTGATCAAGGTGAAGGGGAACCAGGTCGCGCCCGCGGAGCTGGAGGCGTTGTTGTTGGATCACGAGGGGATTGCGGATGCGGCGGTGGTGGGCGTGACGATCAATGGAGAGGAGCTGCCGAGGGCGTATGTGGTGAAGGGGGAGAAGGGGGCGCGGGTGACGGAGGAGGAGGTGGTGCGGTTCATGGATGGGAAGGTGAGTCGGACGAAGAGGTTGGCGGGCGGTGTGCGGTTTTTGGACAGCATTCCGAAGAATCCGGTGAGTTGCAAGCAAAGCTCCCTGGGGTTTGAAGGGGTGGCTAACCGGTGTGCGTGTGTGTGTACAGAGCGGCAAGATATTACGGAAGGGACTGAGGGATCTGGCGCAGAAGGAGGTTTCAAGGGAGGCGAAGTTGTGATTGAGGGGAGGCTGGCGGGGAGGTCTGTCTACATTAGAACGCTCACGCGGACAGACGTCTGGGATCGAGGAACGGCCGGATGTACTGCACATATCTGTACGGAATCTGATCACGTTTCTGGCATCGTCTTGGAGCCCCCTGCTGTCGTTTTGTCTACATGTAGAAGCTGGAAGGTGAAAAAGAGAGAATGTACGCAGGCATGAGATTGACCTTGGGCGGAATCGAACGCAAAAAGTCAGCACCTCTCGGTGCCTATTAAACACTCTTTCGGGTGTTTTCCCCGCCGTTCGTAGGCGTGGTCGGGGCTAATTTCACAATTGCTACTTTATATAAGCGCTGCGCCATGGGCTGGTTTGCCTGCACATGTGTCGTGGACTCTCAGCCTTTAGATCGATACAGAAAGCTTCGGCAGCCCTGCTTATAACATGCGAAAATTGATTGTGCTCTAAAAATACGACCATCACATGAGCAAGGCTCTTCTTCTCGACCATCTGATCCGTTATGAGTTTACCACAAGTGACTCAAAATCAACCGTAGCAGCAACTGTCTACCGGTTTCCGGTCTAAATTTCGGCGACTTGCCAACAAATCAAGCAGACAGGAAATCTTCTCTATTAATCATGAGCTATGCCAGGGGGTGTCCTATCCTTCCATTCCGAAATATTCCACTATTGGCTTTCCCCATCGCGATCCCCGCAGACTCCCCCCCAACATTCTCCCCGCGCTTATCGCATTCCTCTACTATGGCATGCAGCAAACGCAAAGCCCCCAGGGATCTGGCTAGAGCGGAGATCGCATCGGATAGCGCGAAGCTTGTGCAGGAGCACAACCTCGGACCGGGAACGCCATAGGTCGAACCGCCCGAACCGAACCGCCTCCGTGCTTCATGTCGTACACGACCAAAACCAAAAACCAACCTCACCCGACGTCGGCGGCTCCCCAACCCCACCTCCGCCCTCAGGGCCGGGCCGGGTCGCCACGTCCCCCCCCCCTTCCACAGGCTATCCATCTCGTAGAGCAGCGGGGACACGGCCGGACGCACCCATAAGCAACGCCCGGCCGCAGCATTCCCGCGACCCAAAAACCCACGAACCCCACACACCTCCCCGAAACAAACCAACACCGACTCCGCCCTCCCCACACGATGGCCACAGAAACAGCGACGACGACGACAACGACGACCACAGCGCCATCCCCGTCAACGAGCCCTCCCTCCCCCACCCGCCTCAAGTTCCTCGCCCGCAAGATGGTCGCCACGCTCTGCACCACGCACGCCCACGCCTCGCCCTTCGTCGCCGCGCACCTCTCGCCATCCTTCTCCGCCGTGCACGACGGCGGGCCGCCGACCGCTGGGCGCGCGGCCTTCCTGGCGCAGATCGGCGGCGCGATGGCTCGGATGCCGGGGTTCGGGGTTGAGGTGCTGGACGTGGTTGCGGAGGTGGGGGAGGGAGGGGCGGCGGCGGCAGCGGCGGCGGCGGCGGCGAAGGTGTGGGTGTTCAGCCGGATGAGCGGGTTTCCGGGGGGCGGGGTGAAGGAGTGCGTGGATATGATGGAGTGGGAGGGCGAGGTGCTGGTGAGGGGGAGGGATGTGCAGAGGACGGTGGTGGAGGCGGGCGCGGCGGGCGCCGAGTGAGGGAGGGCGTGGTGGGCGGTCGAGGATCTGAAGTGGGGAGGCCGAGGCGCGTGGCGGAGAGGCTGCTGGTGAATGGCTGTGGCTGACGCTGAGTGGTGGTTGCTTGGAAGCTGCGTCCTGGAGGAAGATGTAGGCGCCTTGAACAATTTGCTACATCGTATTTCGCGATTACAAGGGTTGTGCTCTGGTTGCACGCGGGTGATGCTACAGTGACTGTGAGACTGGATATGACTATGCGGGGAAATATCGCGAGCGAGATCGGAGGTTTTAAGACATGACGAGGCAGCCAGAGCACCCCAAGGGAGGATGGGAAATCGTGCTCTGATAAACCCCACAATACATAGACCTCAAACCCCGCATAATCACTTCCACGCCATTCTCGCTCCGTGATAGGTGGCTGGAATCAAGGGTATCACATACCTAGAAACCCTAAGCACGAAGAATGCGAAGAAAAAGAAGTCCCCAAACCCAAATTTCGATCATGATACACGCATCTCTTTACACATCAACCACACCACCCATCCCCACTCTCATATCCACGATATCCACCCTCCAGCCCCTAAAGTTCTCCAACCCCCTCTTCACCTCCTTGACGCGCTCCACCCGCTTCCTAGCCTCCTCTTCCTGCGCCAGCCTGAACGCATCCTCGTCAAACGCAAAGTCATCGTCGTCGTCGAGCAGGCCGAGGCTCTGCTTGCGCGGCGGGTGCTTCGTCGCGTTGGACGAGCTGCGGCGGGCAGCGTTGCCGCCAGTGAAGGCGGTGATGCCGCTGTTGATGACGTCCGAGAGGCTCGACCCGCCGACGCGGTGCGACTGGCTGGGGCCGCGGGAGAGGCTGGTCGCGCTGGACAGGTCGACGTCGTCGAAGCCGTTGCCGCCGGGCGCTCCCCCACCCTCTTCCATGCCCGGCTGCAGCGCCGCGCGGTGGTCGCGCCAGATGCCGCGGCGCAGGTCCGAGTTCTCCTCCTCCAGCGCGCGGATGCGCGAGCGCAGGCGCAGCCGCTCCTCGTCCTCCAGCTCGTCGAGGCCGTCGGCGTCGTGCTCGTCCGTCGCGAGCGTGCGGCGCTGCGCGTCCGCGGCCTCCTTCAGCCGCGCGTTGTCGTTGGAGAGCGCGGCCACGCGGCTGCGCAGCTCCTTGGCCTCGCGCTCGAGCTTGTCCGCCTCGCGCAGCCGCGCCTGGCTGCGCGCGTCCGACTCGCGATGCAGCGTCGTCAGCGTCTCGACCTTCTTCTCGAGCGTTTCCGCTCGCTTGCCTGCCTCGTCGGCTGCGCGCTGCGCGGCTGCCAGCTCGGCTTCTAGCTGCGCGATGCGCGTCTCGGCGGAGCTGCGTGAGTCGCCTTCTTTTGCGGCGCTCGCGCTGGCTTTCTCCAGGTTGGCTTTGAGGTCCGAGAGCTCCTGGGCGGAGGCCTGCGCGGCCTGCTCGGCCTTGGCGAACTTGTCTTCCAGCTCGGTGAGCTTGTCGGTTTGTGCTGTTGCGGCGGTCGAGGCTTGCGAGAGTTGCGTGTGCAGGTTGGAGACCTCGAGCTCGAGCGACTCGATGGTGTTGGATTTGGAGGCGAGCTGCGAGGCGAGGTCGTCGTTGGAGGGCGAGGCGTTGGAGACGCGGCGGTTCTTGTTGCTTTGGCTCTGCAACTGCGAGTTCTGGCGTTGGAGGCTGGTGATCTCCGTCCGCTGTAGCAAGCACATTCGTCAGCATCCTACATCACCAACAATCGCGGCAGAGATGCAAGGAACGTACCAGCGAGTCGACCTCCTTCGACTTCGCCTCAACTTGGTCCGCCTTCGACTGCAGCTCGGCGACCTCGTTGTTCGACTCCCGCAGCTCCTCCAGCTCGTCCTCTGTCTTCTTCCACCGGGTCTCAGCTTCCTGCGACTCCGTCTGCAGCCGCTTGTTCTCCTTCTCGAGCTCCTCGATCCGCAACACCTGCTTCCGGTATATATCCTGCACGTCGTCGCTGGGGCTGAGCGGCAGGCCGGGCGATTTCATCGCGGACGGCGACCCCATAGCCGCTGCCAACGAGCCCTGCCGGAACGAGTCTGACCGCATCTTCGACTGCACCGAAATCGACGGCTGCCGGCCATGGGCGGGCCGTGTCGGGGCGGCGGCATCCGCAGGCTTGTCTGGCTCCTCAGCAGCAGCAGGTTCCTCGTCTCCCTGCTCCTCTGCAGCGGGCGATTCGGTTCCCGTCTCGGCGGGCCCATCGTCAGCGTCAGGCTTGGGCTCGTCGTCGGGCTTGTCGGCAGCGGTCGCAGCTTCGGGGTCGGCTGATTCGGCCTTCTCCTTCTTCTTCGCGCCGCCTTTCTTGCCCTTCTGCTTCTTCAATTGCTCGAACTGTGTTGCGCGACGTGGCGGTTAGCGCAGGGAAGCTTCAATTGAGGACAGCTGTGCAGAGATGCACGGGAGCGTGGGGACGCGTACGCGCTTCTTCGCGGCGGCGAGCTTTTCGGCCTTTGCCTTTTCATCCTCTGCGTCGGCCATGCTTGTTCTGTGCTGGTGGGGTGCTGGGGAAGCTTGGGGAGGTGGATGGTCGGTGGAGCTGAGCTTCTGGGCGCGCTTGAGGTCCCGCAGTCTCGTGATCTACTTAACGTGCCCTGGTCGAGACAGACAAGCAGCCAACACGTCGGAGGAGCCCAATACGCTGAAACAAAACTTGCGTGGCTACAGCTCCAGGAATAGTCTCTTTCTCCTCTCTTCATGAGCGAAAAACGCCGCTGAAATTGAGACTTGCATTCCATCAACGCGTCCGCTCGCCTTTACTGCGAAAGGCGCACGGACCGGCAACCCAAGCGGGTAAGAGCAGCCCGGAACGGTTCCCATCGCCTCTCAACCAACCTTCGTCTCCGCATCCATCTCTCCTGTGCTCTCTTGCCTTGGCTCCAGTCCGCCATGCCGAATTGTCCCCATGCCTGCTGCCCCGCGTGAACGGGTGGCGCATCGGCGCAAGATTGCCCTTGCGTGCGAGCCGTGCCGAGAGCGGAAGTCTCGCTGCGATGGCGGCAAGCCCGTCTGTGCCTCTTGCCGCCGCCGCTCCTTTACTCTCGAGCAGTGCATCTACAAAGCCGACAATGCTCGCTCCGAGAGTAATGACTCGTGTGTCGTCCTTCTCTTTCCACCGGCGCCGTGTAATAACATCTGCTGCGCAGTTACATCAGAACACTGCACCAGCGCATCCGGGAGCTGGAGCAAGCATGCCACAACGCTGGCGTCGATGTCCCTTCCCTGGCCGCTCGTCCGGATGCCAGTGTCACTCCCAGCGAGTCTGCTATGACAGGAAAAGCTCACGTTTTGCCTTCGGGCCCCAGCCAAAATGCTACGCCCCCAGTGCGCTCCGTCTCTTCTCATGGCCGTTAGTGGTGTGGAGACGCCTTACTCCCTCTCAGAACGCACACCCACCGGCGCCTCTCGCAATGCTCTGGAGTCCATGCGGCCCGAGAGCCGGGTGAGCGCAATGGGAGCAATAGCGGCTGCAGATGCGGATCTCGACATGGGAACGACGCCTGAGTATTTTGGCCGCTCTTCCGCTGTCAGTTTCATGCAACAGACCTTCCTGAAGCCAAACAGTGTACCGCATCCACGCACCAGCCGGAGATTCCCGTCCGCTGCGCTTCAGCCTGCTGCATATCCGCCATCATCCTTGCAGCATCACTTGCGCAACTTAGTGCTACCGCCCCGGTCACTGGCAGACCATCTCCTGGAGACCTTCTGGGACAGAGTGTATTGCTTGTATCCCTTCTTCCACCGCCAGAGCTTCGAGCGGCAGTATGAGCGACTCTGGGTCTCTCCAAGTGCCCCAGCCGACCATCTGCCTTCTAGTGCCGTTGACGGTCTCGGAGGGTCCCCAGAGACGCCGGAGAATCTCATGGTGTTCCACTGCGCCTTAAATGCCATCTTTGCATCGACCTGCCACTTTTCTAATCTCGCCCCGGCCGACATGGGCGATAGCACCCGTGATGTACTTGGAAGAGACATACGCCGGCGGACCTGGCACGGATGCGTGCATATGGACGTGTAAGTTCTCTGCAGAACCTTTGTTGTTGCATTCATCCCCGCTGACTTGCTGCCCAAAGCACGGTAAGCATGATGCTCGGCAGACCGCCTGCAACCTTGCCGTCAACTCTCCCACATCCGTCTGTGCTTGAAGATGAGCAGATTTGCCAAGGTGCCCTCTCGACCTCGGGCCATGAGCTTCCTTCGTGGAAGTGGTTCTATGTTGAGACGATCAAGCTGAACGAAATATGTGCCGCGATCCTCTCTGAAGTATATCAGCCATGGCTTACTACTGACTGCGTTGCATCTCCAACATCTGGACCAAACAAAAAGTACGCTTCTATTGACGTCCTAGTCAAAATTGACTCGAATCTGGCCTAATTCGAATCCGGCGTCCCCCATTTCCTTTCTTGGACGAAGAGGAGCGGAGCCCAAAGCAACAGCTCTTCAAAATCGCTTACGTTCCAAAGACAGACGAATGTTCTACAAGCCAGGTACACATCTTTGTCTATCATATGCTGGGATCTGGATTAACTTACTTGCCAGATTACTTCACCTAAAAATGATGCTTCATAGGCCTGTACTTACTCTCCTCTGCAATGACGGCCACGATCACGTATCATCCACCACAGCAAGACTTGGTCCTCTCTATTCCAACATTATGGTCCAATGTGCACTTTCATGCATTGTTGCAGCGATGTATCTTCTGGAACTCATTCACGAGAACTACAAAACATCCGTGACAGGGGCATGGTGGTACAACGGGCTCTGTAAGTCATTTCGTTGTTTCAATTGCACCTCCAATGGGTCTAAAAAAAAAGGTTAGACACGTCGACAGCCGGAATCGTTCTAATAATGGCACACTCGTGTCCTCAGGTCATAGGGTCTATCAATAAGACCAGGTTGGAGCAATGCTGGGAGTATTGTGTTGAGATACTGCAGCATCTGTCTGCTTTCAATCCTCCATCGAAGAACCAGCTCAAACTCCTCCAGAAAAGCTATCAACAGCATGTGTTGAACCAGCCTAGCCCGAGCCCCACGAATCGACCGCAAGATGGAGCTCGCGAACAGCAATCGGCAGCAGATCAGATTGCTGACCGCACTTGGAACCAGACTGCGCCGAACGCAGGCATATACGGCGGGATGGGGTGGGAATCTCAGGGTTCCGACAACCCTTTTCTTGATCGTGACTTCACCTCCGACTGCACGGGTGAAGGTTTTGGTTTTTTCGACTCTCTCAATTTCTGTCAGCATATAAGGCATAATAGCACGCACTAGCAACAGTGCGGCGTCATACTTTTGCAAGTTCGACAATTTCTTCGAGGGGAACTTAACCAACTACATCTGAGTCGAAAGCGAATCTATACAACGTTACCAACCGCAAAACTGTTTCCAATTAAAAATCGGACCGATTAAGGATCTGCTCCTTTTCATTCTCCACTGCCTTAGCCGGAAGAAAAACGCCGCTGCACCCATGTTGAAGACAATGTACGCCCAGCCCAAGCCAAAGCTCCGCCAGCGCTCAGTCCAGAAGATATCCGAGCTCTCTAGGTACTGGCAATCAGAAGTAGAATTTGGGTTGCGGACGTATCTGGGCGCAACACTCAGGTGCTCAGCCAGGTATTGTCCGCAGGTCATTCCAGAAGTGGCTGGAGGATTGGTAAGATACACTTCCGAGCCCGAGCATTTTGTTTCGAACCCATGCAAGCCTGTGGATACGATTCCGGACACCCAGTACGTCAGCGGCAAGACACGGTACATAAAGACCCAGAATCCGGGAAGAGCGTCCTCGGGCTGCATGACGCCGTCGAATACGAGCGCGAGGATGAAAGTGAAGACACCCAGGAAACCTGCCGTCTCTGTGCTCGACAGCGCCGAGATTACCATGTGCGCAAAGGTGGTCGCGTAGACGGAGAACTGGATACAATAGAGGAGGACCAGGGCCTAGCGTTCCGAGGAGAGAACGCCGAAGATGTTGTAGTTGAAGCAGGCGAAGGCGAGGGTACCAATGAGGATCTGGTCAGGAATCACGATGGCGATATGGACGATGACGAACACAGGCCGTGCGTATGTCTTCGATGGCTGCTCGCGGACTTCGTACAACTCCCGCTGCATCGAGAACCGGGGGATGCTCTGCTGGACCATGGCAGTAAAGACGGTTGTGAGCATGAAGACGCTAAACATGGAGTTTTGAACGCCCTCGGGTGAGTTTTCAGGGTCAAAGAAGCTGGGCCGCAGAGCGTCCGGGATAATGGTGCCCAATTGACTTGCTGTGACAGTTTGGAAGCCTTCCGCCGGAGGTTCTCTTCATTTTATCAGCCACCGCCCCAGGGGCTTGCATCCTCGAGGGACAAGCATCCTTCGATCTGGCTCGAGCGCTGAACAAAAGCACCGCAGAATTACGTGACAAGCAATCTTCCAAATTCGGTTTCTTTGCCTCCCTGCCCTGCCTCCTGGACACCGAAGCCGCCTTGTCCAAAATCCGCTACGCGCTCGACACCCTCCATGCCGATGGCATCACGCTCTTCACCCGCTACGGCACATCCAACACGTATCTGGGCCACCCGTCACTCGAACCCATCTGGGAGGAGCTGAACCGACGGAAGTGTGTGGTATTCATCCATCCGACCCACCCGGCGGACACGACGAAAGTGAACCCACGGATGCCCCAGCCCATGATCGACTATCCCCACGAGACGACCCGGGCAGCCATGGACATGATCACCATGGGCACCCGAGAGAAATTTCCGGACTGCAAAGTCATTCTATCTCACGCCGGAGGGATATAATCAGTAGGATTGCAACTCCTCTCAAGAAAGCCTCGGACTTTCTGGCGCACAAAATTGTCGGCATGACGCACGAGAAGACCGTCGAAGCGTTTCGCAGTTTTCATTACGACCTCGCGCTTTCTGCCAGTCCGGCAGTGTTGAAGCTGCTTTTGCGGCTTGTTCCGCACGACCATATTCTATACGGAGTGAGTATAGATATGTCGAAACAATTGCTTCCTAAGGGGTGGTTTGCTGACATCTCTACTAGAGTGACTTTCCTTACGCTCCGCCACCAGCGTATCCCGGCCTTTTGGAAGAACTTGAGTTCTTTGAGATGGCTCAGGAGCCTCAGGATATGGTCAATTCTGGCAATGCGCTCAAGCCGATTCCAAGACTTGCGAAGACTGTCCAGTCAATTGCCTTTTTCATGCGCTCGAATTCTTTCTGGTTCAATCTTGCACAGAATTTCACGGTAGTTCTGTGGTGAGGTGATTATTGGTTTCTATTGCTTGAAAATGCATAGATTGTTGCTGGCATAGTGGATTACAAAGGAAATGGCAGTGGGTCTTTCAGTCTGCCTGTTGTTCATCCTTTCCAGTGTGCAGCACACAACCTTCTACTCCCATCAACTACTTCTTTTACACATGCCTTAGAATTTCAGCCAATCATAACCCCTGCCCGCGCGCATATAAGCCTCCTCCAGGCAACCTCGGGCATCCCAGAACTGCCGCATAATCTCTGCACGAACTCGTGGCCTCCACCACCACCTGTCCTTCAACGCCCATGGCTCCGGCTGACGTGGTCCTGCAAGGCTGGACAGCATGCCAGCCAGCACCACGACCCCACTGGAGCGCCACAACAGCCGCAGTGCATGTGAAGTGATATACAAGGCTGGAGCTCTGCCCTCTTTGCTTTCTTTTCAACCGCCTCTCTGCCCGCCTCACTTCCTGCCGGACGAACCATACACGTTCCGGGGCCATTTCAATCATGGCTCTGCCTGGCAGTTACACGTACCGCTACAACACCCCTCAATACGACTTCGTCGACACCGCGGCTCACCAGCAACTCGTCATTCCACCCGCGCACATAGCAGGAACCACTCAACTAGCAGGCCTCCACGGCATCGGGGGAACGTCAGGGCTGGGCGGAGGCGCCTCGACCCAGCCCTGGTCACCCACCAGCCCCTCCAGTCCGCACCGCACCCCTCCCGAACGCCGACCGCATGTACTCACACTCCGATCAGACATCCCCAACCTCCACATCCACCCGGGCGCCACGGTCCACGCCACCATCCACATGAACGTCTACCCGTCCAGCGCCAGCCTCGACAACCCGCACCACCACGCCTTCGGCAACGGCCAGCCCCGCCCCCACCAACCCGCCACCAGCTGCGCACCGCTCCTCCCCCACTGCCGCCTCTGCGACTACACCTTCGCGTCCGCTTACCTCCTGCACGACCACAGAGCCCTCAACCCGCACCACTGCCCGTACTGCCGGCAGTGCTTCGCGTCGTGGGAGGCGCACGTAGAGACCGTGCCGCACACGACATGCCCGATCGACGGGTGCGGCCGGAGCTACTCCAGCGACGACGAGTTCCGGGAGCACTTCTGGATCGCGCACAGCGGCGGGTCCGCGCTCATGCGAGGAGGGGGAAGAGTGCTTGGGGAGGTGGACGGCCCCCAGGAGCGGTGGATAGTCGAGGAGAGGGTGAGGACGAGGCGGAGTAGGAGTCGGACGAGGAGGAGGTCAAGGGGGAGGTACGGGGGTTATGGGCGGGAGGGGAGGTATTTTCTGTGCTGTTGATGGGTGGGAGTTTGAAGTCGAGCGTGCCGTTTAATTGTTACGTCGACGTCTCTCGTGGCCTAGATACATTCCCTTTGGATATCCCATGTGCTCCGTCCGCAATGATTCGCGAGGAACCCCCTCAACCAATCATACTCCTCTTCCTCCCCCTCATCCTCACCTCCTCCAACCTCTTCAACACCACCCCCGCCCCCCTATAACTCTCCCCATACGCCCTCAACACCTCCCGAAACAGCGGCTCCGCCGCCGGATGCGTGCTCCCAAACGCCCGCTCCAGCACATACAAATCCACCGCCTTATCCTCATCCTGCACCGTCTGGCTCGCCAGCCCGAAATCAATCACCGTCACCGCCCCCTCCAGCGTGCGCTCCGGTGCCCGCTCCAGCGCCTCCGGCCCCGCGGCCGTCCGCAACATCAAATTGCTCGTCGTCAGGTCCCCGTGCACCACCCCGACCGCGTGCATCCGGCCCACCGCCCGCCCCACCCGCGCCATCAGGTCCCACAGCTCCGGCACCGCGTCCTCGTCGACGGCGGGCGCCTGCTCTTCAGCTGAGGTGGCGGCGCCGACGACAACAGCGGCGTGCAGGTACCGGTCCAGACACGCGCGCACCGTCCACCCGGCAACCCACTCCAGCAGCAGCCACCCGGCCTCCCAGTCGCACGCGAGCACGGCCGGCACGGGCACGCCCTCGCGGCGCAGCCGCACCAGCGTGCGGGCTTCGGCCAGGATGCGTTGTTTGGTGAGGCGGCGGTCGAGGACGGGGTGGCGGTAGGGTTTGGGGGGCCGGTGCTTGAGGAGCGCGGGCTGCGTCGGCGTGAGGAAGG
Source organism: Neofusicoccum laricinum (assembly GCA_029906385.1). Lineage (NCBI taxonomy): Eukaryota > Fungi > Ascomycota > Dothideomycetes > Botryosphaeriales > Botryosphaeriaceae > Neofusicoccum > Neofusicoccum laricinum. The sequence goes on from CP123727.1 coordinate 1,033,799, forward strand.
TTGTGCGGTAGACGAGGGCTTCGGCGCCCTGGGTGATGATGTGCGGCGGTTCGTGGGCGGGGGGTGGTGGTATGGTTGTCGTCGCTGGTTCGGAGGAGGGCGGCGGCGGCGGCGGCGGCGCGGCGAAGAGGGCGGGGAGGTCGTGCGTGCCCACGGTGGCCATGGCGGGCGAGGGTGTGCGCTGGCGGAGAGGGGTGGTGTGCTGGGTGGGGGCGTGCTGTGAGGGCGTCAATTGCGAGAGGTTCGAGGGTGGAGGTGGTGCAAGTGCGATGCGATGCGACAAAATACGGCGGCGGGGTGATTTTCGCGGCTGCAGGTGCCCCTCCATCCCGGACAGCCCGCTCAGCACGCACCCCCCCCAATCCGTGCTTCCTCCGTGCTTGATGACTTCGACGTGGCTTTCATTATACGAGCTGCACTGATCACCCTGCACGGAAGCCAATATTCACGTCAAACATTGCATTCATCCTAGGAACCGCCCTTTCCAGCCTCCCTATACCCTGAAGTGAACGGCAAAAGGAGTGTGAAAGACTCCGCAGCCTCCCGACGCGTGGCGCGACGGGTGCTAAGGGCAGCCATCATCCCATGTTCCAGGGCCAGATGCCGCCCTCGTTGACTTCATCCGACAATTTTTTCTTTTTCAGCCTCCGCATCGCCTATCTCCATCCTTCTTCCGCTTCCGCACCTTAGCAAGGAAAGAAAAACAATGGAACAAACGTACGCGGCCAGGAAAAGAAAAGGAAGATGAAGGAGTGAAGTGCCCCATGGCCCTAACCCGGCTCAGCCAAGAAAGTGCCCAAGAGAGCTCGATATCTTCCCTTTGTTTGCCTTGGATATCGCACCAATCAAAGAAAGTGCTTGTTCCGAACCCCAGTTCCCAGTTCCGCAACCCAAGAAAGCCAGACATTGTGCATTAGAGGAAAAAAAAAAAAAAAAAAGCCGAACCACGTAAAAAGTGCATCGAGAAGGTAAAATGTAAAAGCCCAGGGGTATGTGGACTTGCTTCGGTGGGCGAAGACGTCAGATCCATCGTGCCACCGGAAGAAGAAAGTAATCAAAGCAGCAGCGCAAAAGAGGTAATCATGAAAGGCCGTAAAAAGCTTGCGGCTCAGCAGCCACGACGTGTATACACAACGCCGAGATCGCAATCACAGCTCAAGATCTACCCGAGTTGTGAAATGCTTCTCGATTGCTTCCACCACTCTCAAACGCCCGCTCAGAACATGGAGCTCTTACGCTTTTCGGCGCTGGTGAGCACCAACATCGGCATCTTCTTCCTGCCACCAGAAACACCCTTGGGCTCCTCCACGACGACCTCGACGATCTCCTCGTCGCTGCTCATCGTGTTGGCAGTCCAGCCATCACTTCCCTTCCTCTCCCGAAGACGCTCCTTGGAAGCCTTCCTCTCCGAGCCGATGGCGCCGCTAGCCGCAGCACGGAGGCTGCCAATGCTAGGCCTGCCCGAGAGGCTGCCGCTGCGAACACTGTCCGAGTCGTTGTCCGACGATGCAGGGAAGCTCATATCAGCCTCGCTGACGGGAGTGCCACTGCCACCGCTGCCGCTGCGCACGCCACGACGCTCGATGCCGGCGCGCACAAGGTTGCGCACAGCCGAGCGACGCTGACGAGTCGCAAAGTTCTTGCTGCCCTCATGCTTGGCAGTAGGAGCAGCCTGAAGCTCTTCAAGCGGCGGCGGTCCGCGCGGCTGGCGAGCCGGGTGCTCACCAGCACGGGCCTGACCAGGACCAAAGGTGCCAGTCATGGGCGTTTGCGGGAAACCAACGGAACGGACAAAGGCAGACTTAGGTCCCTCGGCAGCAGCATCGAGGTTGTTGAGCGTCAAAGAAGCAACGCTCTTCTTATGGCCACGGCGGAAAGCGTTGGCGGATGGCGGCGGCAGCGGGGTCACGTCAACCGGAGGCGTCTGCGACTTCTTCGGGGGAGAAGTGCTGCGGGAGCTGCGCGAGTTGCGATCGAACGGGTTAGGTCTCTCGTTTGGAGGAGACACCTGGCGGAAAGTAGGCGTTCCCGACTTCGGCGGCGAGTTGGTGAAGCTCGGAGTAGGCGGAGGCGGCGAGTCCGAGAGCTGCAGTGGCTGCACACTCTGGTCCATGACATACTGGTACTGGCCGGTCATCGGGTTGTAGACGACTTGAAGACCAGAGGGCACATCCTGCGAGTTCTGGAACTGCTGGCCGTAGAAACCGGACTGAGGCGTCATCGGCGTGATCGGGTACTGCTGCTGACGCATGTTGCCGCCGTTCATGTTCAAGCCAGCGAACTGCTGAGCGGTGAGGCTCAGCAGCTGCTGCTGAAGCTGTTGCTGGCGCTGCTGAAGATAGAACTCGGTAGCCATCAGCTGGGCAGCCAAGTTCGGATCAATGTCGGTACTGTCGTCGTGATCGAACTGGACGGGCGGAGGAGCAAGAACCTGCTCGGGAAGAGAGTAGATCTGTCGACCAGCGGAAAGACCGTACTGGTTCTGTTGGCCCATGGAGAAGCCCGAGCCAATGGCGGTCTGGGGGCCACCGTAGCCAGGAGCAGCGTTGAAACCGGCTTGCTTGGCGTTACCCATGCCACCGAACTGGTTTTGGGTGTACGGGGCAGACTGGGGCACGGAACCAGGGGTCTTTGGCGCAGTGCGCAGACCAGCAAGGAGGTGCGAGCGGCTGGTCCTGGGGGTAGGCTGATCGTTGACGGGGTGCTCGCTAATGGAACCGATCTTGGGGGGTGCGGCAGCGCTGAGACGCTTCAGGTGGCTGCCCTTGCCGCGGGAAGCGAAGCCGGCCGTCGGAACGCCGAGGCCCCCATTGGAGGGGAAGTTGTTGTTGTAAGTCATTTGAGCAAGACCGCCAGCGTCCATGCTCATTATGATGAACGGTCTAGGAGGGGTGGTGGTGGATTTGTACGGGGGAAACGAGCTCCGAAAAGGCCGATGAGTCACAGGCTGCTGGTGCAGGCAGCGGGTGATGGATCGCGCGTGGCTTCCGAGCTGGAATTACGGCTGCTGGAGGCTCTGTCGACGGGAGCGCGTGCAGATGGATGCAGGCGCTGGCGAGCTGCTGGCTGGTTGGTACTAATAAGGACTGTGCGCAGCGGGCTGGGACGAGTAGCCAAAGGTGTTGAGGCCGAATTAAGGATTAAGGATCGCAAAGGATCGCAACGTAGGAAGTGCAAAAGCAGAGAAGGCGTGTCGCGGTCGGGGCGCAGTGACGCAACAGGGTCCTTGGAGAGAGGCGGTTGGCTGGGGCTCCCGGGTCGGATCAGGCTGTCGCTGCTCGGCAATGCGACGCAGACGCAAAGTGAATACAGGAAGCGGCGGAAAGGGCACGGAATCTAAAGCGGCGGGGTGCTTGTTGGGCGAGACTAGACGGTGCTGGTTGCTCTGCAAAGCACAAGGGAGCGACGACGCGGGCGCGCTGGAGAGATTAAGCGGCGATCGGGCCAGCTAAGTATGTAAGGCAACGACAACCGCAGCGGCGCTATCACGCGGGCGGGCGGGCGAACGGGAAGGGACAACGAGAAGAGGTGACGAGAAAGCCAGAAAGCGGCGAACGGAGGAGGGTAGAAGACGGGCGGAGGAAGAGAAGAAAGAGAGCGAGCCTGGCTTCTTGTTGGTTAAGCTTCGGCGCCGGCGCTAGGCCGTATTCGCGCTCAGGGGCCGAGCTCCCTGTGCACGGCCGCGGCCCATGCGCCTAGCCCGCACCAGGCTGTCGCTGCAGCCCACGTCGCGACGCGCCAAGAGCGCCAGCGCCGCCGCCAGCTTCCGGCAGCGAGGGCGGGCGGCAGCCCGTTGTTTCCTGCGCGTGTTTGCGGCCGCACGCCGGCCGGGCGGTCGCCGTCGTCGGTCGGTCAAGCGCTCGGCGGCTGGCGCCTACCACCGCGGCGCCAGCGAACGGGAGCCGGGCGCGTATGCAGGCCGCAGGCACGCAACTGGTCTCGTGGGCGCTGGCCAGCGGCGCTCCCAGCCAATCGCCGCGCGCATGGCGCCCTTTGATCGCTGCCGCCGGTGGCGAGCCGTGGGCCAGACGTTGGGATCTCTACCGCTCAGAGCGCAGGCATGCAATCTATTTCCGTCAAGCTCTGACCGACTCGTTTCCCCCATGGTGAAACGCAGGCGTTATCTCTGCGTCAGCCCTGGGGGTATTGCCCGGCAAGGCAGTTTTGAACGCCGGCAGCAGCCCCAGCCCGTCCCCAAACATGCTCATCAAACAACGCCATGCGCAGGAACGCGCAACCCGCGCTGCGTGCTCGCCGCCTGCGTTCATGCGGGTTGCACCTACGTCTCGCGCCCGTGGGCAGCGGCCGTCGATCTGTCTAATAAGCCGTGGTGGTGATTGCGCCTCGTGTCCGGCTAACGCGAATGAAGATTTCCGTCTCTGTGCGCGCGCAATTTCGATCGCGCTCCGTCCTCCCCCAGACGTGCAGCCGCGGCGGGCACGCGGTCCCGTGCGAGCGTGAAAATCGTCGTCACCAGCAGCGCGTCGCTCACGGGCGCGTTCTGCTGATAAATCACCGGCGGCACGGCATCATGACGATGCCCCGCGAGCGTCTCGGGCGCGGAGCCTGAGGCGCCTGCCTGCGGTCCGGCTCGTCCCCTGGTCGCACGCAATTCTTAGAAAGCCCACACGGCCACACCTCGCGCCCGGCCGATGATCTGGCCTGACCCCTCCGTGACGCTGAGAGCTGAGGCCGCGTGATCGCACCCGTTTCGCTGTGCACTGGCTTCCGCGCCGCGCAGCCTCAAGAACTGCGTCTTCCACCGCGAGCGCTGAGCCCAATCTCCGCGCAGCCCTCTCTTGACGTCGGACGAGAACGCGGGGTTCTGGAAAATGGGCCTCCTGTGAGACGCTCCGCCAGCCCAGCTTCGACGTCCTGCAAGCCATACTGACGCGCATGCCGCCAGAGCACTCGGTACCCCGCTTGACTGGCCGGAGGCAGAGAAGGTCGCCGGCCAGGTGCGCGAATGGGGCATAGAGGTAAACGACGCGCCGTCCTGCCCGACCGCACGCACGCTGACGCCCTGTGACGCAGCAACTGCTGGCCATCTGGCGCCGCGCCAAGGGCAAGGAACGCGATGCCATGCTGTGGGGTGACGAGGTACGCCGCCTGCCTGCGCCCGAGAGCCAGAGTCGCTGAGTGGGGGAACAGGTCGAATACCTCGTGGTCGCCTACGATGACGCCGACCGCAAAGTCAAGCTGTCCCTGCGCCAGGCCGACATCTTGGCTGCCCTGGCTGCCGACGAGAAGCTGCTGAACGAGAGCGGAGGCGTGCCGGACATGCAGGAGGTGGACGTCAAGTCAGTGCAGCTGCCGGCGGGCGACTTTGACAGGCACTGACGTCGAGCGCACAGGAAGGGAGACACCGCTCCGGTTTTCCACCCGGAGTTCGGGCGTTTTATGCTTGAAACGACGCCCGGAAAACCCTGGGGCATCGGCTTTAAAGACCTCCTCGACGTCGAGCCAAACATGAAACGGAGGTTGGTTAATCTGAATCTTGTGCGAGACAGTGGGCTGAGAAGTTCCTAGGCGCATCATCGCAAAGGAACACATGGACCCCTCTGAGTCGCCAATCACCATGACTACCTTCCCTCGCCTCGGCCTCGGTGACTACATCACTCCTTACTACCCCCCCTCCGGCTCCAAGCTTCGGTCACAGTACGTTCCGGATGAGATCGCCAACCCGCACATCAGATTCCCTACCCTAGCCGCGAACATCCGAGCTAGGAGAGGACGAAAGGTTGAAATCAACGTGCCAGTCTTCAGAGACGAGCGCACTCCTTGGCCGTTTCGTGATCCCACTGTAAACTACGACCTGCACAACTGGCCTGAAGATGACGATGTTCGGAATGGCGCTGCAAAGGAGAACCACATCTACATGGACGCAATGGCTTTTGGCATGGGAAGTTGCTGTTTGCAAATCACTTTCCAGGCTAAGAACATTGAAGAGGGCCGTAAGATGTACGATCAGCTGAGCCCTATTGGTCCGATCTTGCTCGCTTTGACTGCTGCTACGCCCATCTACAAGGGATTTCTCGCCGACACGGATGTGAGGTGGAACCAGATCAGCAGAGCAGTAGATTGCCGGACGGCAGAGGAGCTTGGGGAGAAGGTATGACACGGATACGAGCATCATGCACCGACCATCATTAGCTGACTCAAAACAGCCTCTAAAGAACAATCGCTGGCGAATTCCCAAATCGAGATACGCGTCCAACTCAACTTACATTGCCCAAGACTCGCGCCTTCGAAAGGAGTACCTCGATCCTGAGCTTGTCGTTAACCCGGAACTCAAACAGCGACTTGTCGAAGGCGGTATGGATGACCTGCTGGCGACTCACTTTGCCCATTTGTTCATCAGGGACCCAATCGTCGTCTTCAATGAGGATCTCGAGAAGCTTGATCTCGACAATGCCGACCATTTTGAGAATTTGCAGTCGACCAACTGGCAGCACATGCGCTTCAAGCCGCCGCCTGCTAGTAGTGACATGGGCTGGCGTGTCGAGTTCCGCCCAATGGAAATTCAGCTGACAGACTTCGAGAACGCGGCGTTTAGCATCTTCATCGTGCTAATCACACGCGCCATCCTGTCCTACGACCTCAACTTCTACATTCCCATTCCCCGAGTCACGGAGAACATGGAAACCGCCCACGCACGTGACGCCGTCAACTCGCGCAAGTTCTACTTCCGCAACGACCCCTTCTCGCCGCGCCCAGCCGGCCCCAACGGTAGCAAGCGCGCCAGCGGCACCGCTTCGCCTGCAGTCGCGGACAACGGCGTTTCAACCCCTCCGCTTGGACCGGTCGAGAGTGAGTGCAGCCTCATGACTGTCGCCGAGATCATCAACGGCCAGGCCACGACCAACGGCTTCCCCGGCCTGGTCCCGATCGTCGAATCATATCTCGACAGCATGAACGTTGACGTTGAAACGCGCTGCGAGCTTGCCCGCTACCTCGACCTGATCAGGCGCCGTGCAGATGGCACGCTCTGGACGGCTGCGAAGTGGGTCCGCCAGTTCGTAGCTGAGCATCCGAAGTACGAGAAGGATAGTGTGGTCAGCGAGGATATCGAGTACGACCTGGTCAAGGCAGTTGAAGAGATAACGAAGATGGAGGGTTCGGGTACTTATGGGAAAGAGATGTTCGGGGCGAGGAGGTAGGTGTATAGAGAATTCAAGAGGAGGGAGGGGAAATCAAAGAACGAAGACACGACCGGAGAAAACACATGTTTTGCATCCTTGGAATGATTGGAATGGCCCTCTGAAGTTACATATCCTAGAAGTTCACCAATCCGAATGTCGGAGAATTCGTACAGGTCGTCTCCTCAAGTCCTAACGGATGCTAATCGCGCGAAGCTTATCAACTAAAAGCAATTGCGTCCTCTACAAACAGCAGACCGCCACAAACAAACGCCTCAATGCAGAATCGAGATCACGCAGCCGAGATCTTTTGACGTATTATGGCGTACCGACCGCACGCGAAAGGCGAACCGCCTAGAACGAACCCGCTCCCATTGCAAGACCCCAAAATCAGACCCAACGCCGAAGCCTAAACGCTACTTGTTTCCCCTTGCCTTGCCTAGCTATTTCTGCTCGATGCGCTGACCGAGTAGGGATCGTCTCGGCCATTGCGAAACCGCTCCATGGGTAGCTGTGGCGGATACAGACTGTCCCGCCATCCGTGCGGCATGTCGAAGCCCAGTTCGCGAGCTGCTCTGAGGATGTTTGCGTCGTTGTTGACTGTGTTTATGGTGGTCTCGGTGGCGGAGGTGTGGGCGGCGAGATTGGAGGTGGTGAGTTGGGGATGCTGGGTGGCAGTAGGCATGGTGAGGATTGCTGCAAGAAAGTGCAGTGAGCAAGAGCCGGGAACGAATGAGCAAGAATCAAGGTGCCCGTGGGGCATGAATGGCATCAATGGAGACTCACGCAGTCGACAAGTGTGCAAGAGGCGCAGAAAGGAAGAATGCGGGAAGAGATTAGATTGAAAGAGCTGATTAGGCCGTCTTTGGTGGAATTGTGGGAATCGAGTGCCGTTTAAGAAGCGGCGCACAATTTATGAGACTCGAGATTTTGCCCATCTTTTGCACCGTTACCCGTCACCGCGGCTCTCGCGACGCGGCCAGGCTTCTACATCCCAAGGCATCCTTCACTGTATGTGCAAAAACCGGAGCTAGGGCCCCGAAGCTTCGGCGTCTGTGACGGCGGAGACAGCGGAGTTAGTTTCGACCCTTGTGCGGCGAGTGGTATGCGTTCGCTGACTATTGGTAGATCTGCTGACGGTGCACCGGACGCAGGTGATCCGCAGTGTGCAAAAGCTGAGCTGAGCAGGGATTGCGGTCGGGGTGTGCACAACCCCGAAATGCAGGTCTTAACCCAGGTGCGCGGAGTGTGTCACGTCACGGATATGCTTGCGTATACGGTTCCGCAAGCCCAACACTGTGTGAATCGAGTGCAAAACACGGATCAGCAGGATGAGGGGCGCTTCGGCAGAGGCTTGGCCGCCGCCCACACGCCATTGCGCTGCGGAGAGCATTGCGCAAGTGCAAGTGCAAAACGGCGCGCTTTTTGCACGTTCCAGCCTTGCATAGGCGGCTCGGGGTGGTGGGGCGAGCAGCAGCTGACGGATGCCTCCTTGGCAGTGTGCAAAAAGCAGCCGTTTTTGCACATGATCCCCCGCGAGGGAGTGGCTGCCTGCTGCGGATGTGCAAAACCATGGGCTCCGATTGGCGCAGACCCCTCCCCATCAGCGTGCGCAGCAGCGTGGCAGTAACTCAATGCCGCCGCACTGTCGTATCTGAGACGTCCCAGGCTAACTAAATGTCTACGCAGCCTTGTCCGGCTTACTTCTGCGCTCGGAACCCACAACACGCCCGTGCCCTCCGGGTCCCTTCTATACACCTAATCGTTCTCTTCAGCTGTGATCATGGTCAAAACGAAAGGAGCCAGGGCCATCAGGTGGGATGACGTGCGGGACGATGTCCAGAGGCTCTATGTCCGGGAAGGATTGAATCTGCTTGGTGTACAGGCTCATTTGAAGCAGACGAAACGCTTCAGCGCATCGTAAGCCACCCTCGTGATTGCCTCGACGTTACTCTACGGACCTCTCTATGCGCGGCTTCAATACTGATTCACATCCAGCATTCGCTCTTATCGATCTAAGATCAACGAATGGGGCTTCAAGAAAGGCTCCCAACCGCGCTCTGTTGCCGAGTCTTTGAGACAACAATGCGCTGTGCCCACGGCAGTCTGCGATCCCCAGCATCAAGACCAGTCCGTTGATCCCTTGGGCACACTGAGGCGCTGTAAATTCTCCCGGACAGTAATCCGCTTTCCGCACCACCGGAGAACGCCCTCTGACACATTCTCGGATGTGTCCTCAAACCACCCTTCTCCGTATCTAGGGAACCATAATAGCTTTGACAACGAGAACCCTCCGCCTTTGCTCGGTCCGCAACAGGACAGTTCAATTTTCCAAGAAGTTTTAAGCTTTGATCAGTTCTCGTTTTCAAACAGCGCAAATCAAGCCAGCATTACCCCAGGACGCAGCCCCCATATGTCTCCTCGCCTTGCCACCCTGTCGCAACCAGTGGCAATTCACAGCTACGGTCCTACTCCCGTTGTGAGTAGCCGGCAGGGCATTCGTCATGGCGTAGAGATATTTCCCCAAACTCCGCCGGAGCTCAACGTCGAAGTTGTGCCACCCTCACGAGACCTGGAACATCAACGTCGGAATGTAGAGCCAGAAAACGCACTTAGACCACCCAACGGCCAGGGACGTAGCGAGCCAGGTACGGAACACTCCGTTCAAGCAAATTACAGACCACCAGCAAAAGCGCCATATCTCTCGGATCTCGCGCATCTGGATCAACTAATGATTCTGCTCGACTACACCGGACAAGGAGAGGCACTGGAGCTCAGACTTGCGCTTGATGAAGGCCTTGCCGAAGTCATCAACCAACCTGTTCCCCTGACCGGCGTCATTTCCAAACATCCCGAGCCGTCTGATAGGACATTGTTGTACTGGGCTGCAGCCGTGTCAACACTAGAAGTTGTTGAAGCATTGCTCGAATGCGGCGCTAAACCCGATCCTTCAGAACATGGCTTCGCATACTACACACCCCTGAACGCCGCAATCCGTCGCAATGACCAACCTATTGCGCGAAGCCTGTTGGAATATGGAGCGTCCGTCCACCACAGAGACGCCATGGGACAGCAGCCCCTCCATGTAGCGTGCGAACATACAAAGGATCCGGAGATCGTATCAATCCTCGTGGATGAGTACAGCGCTGAAGTCAATGCCCCGGTGTCCAGCCCTTTTGGCAAAGACAGCACCACGGCACTTGAAATTGCCCTGCGTAGAAGAGCCAAGCACTACGGCAGCCCAAAACAAAGTCCAGCAACACTCATTGTCCGTAAGCTGTTGGAGGCCGGTGCAGATTCAAAACCGTTCCGCGAAAGCTTCCTCGAGCCTTGGAAAACACGGGCCGATTGGTCACAGCATATCACAGAAGATGAGAGGCACTGTCTTCTGTATTTCATTCGTGCTGGTTTGAACCTCCGCAAGCATTTCATCGATCCCAGAGAAACCAAAGCGCACTTGCACGAACCCACCCTTGGGCACTACCTCCTTCTCCACTGTCCAGAAGCATCAATGGACAGATTCCTTGTCGACAAGCTTGATCCTTGGCCTGGTGGTGATGGTGATACGATACTTCCTACACTTATGCTAGGATGTGAAGGAAGAGATCACGCAGGGCGCGCCGAGCTGGTTCAAACTCTGCTGAGTCGCGGCGCGAGCCTCGGGCAACAAGATTCTTTTGGAAGAACACCTTTAGACATTCTTGTAACGTCAATGGTGTCTTCGGTCTCCAGTAGAGATGATAAGAACGCAATCTCCACTCTCAAGGCTCTTCTCGGGTCATGGACCGCCAACGCAAGCTTCGATGCTTCTGCATGCAGTATTCCGTCTTCTATCTGTCGTGTATTAGCAGAAGAATCTTTCATCCGGTCAAACCAAGACCTCGCGTCCGAAATTGTCCAGCTTCTTTTGTCTCATTACCCGCAGGACATGAGCACGGCACCCGAGTGGCAGCGACGACTGTCAAAATACCTCCCGATAACGGAAAAATACCTTGACTACAACACGAACACAGAGTTCCATACCGGACTCGTCTCGCACAACGTCAGGGACCTGTTCCGAAAGGCGGCCCAGATAGTGTCGATGAAGATGTTCATCGAGGCCGAATTCCGCAAAGACAAAGCCTCCCGATCCTACGCCGGCGTCGTCTTCGTGCAGAGGAAACTGCTGGAGTACGGAGCCACGCCCCTGCATTTCCCGACCGACTTCGTCCTCGACGCATTCAGCCTCTTCTCGCAACCGCTGACCCCAGCCATCCATCCGCCAGCGGCCACCCCTCCCGTCACAGCCATCGCAGCACGCACACCCGCACCCTCCCCCCCTCCCCGCCCGCCCCTCCTCCCCCCCACCGCCACCGCATCGCCGTCGCTGCCCCGCCCGACCATCAACCTCGACACGTCCTTCGCCCGCGCGCCCTGGCTGGGGGAAAACCTCGTCTCGGCCGCGCCCGGCTGGAGCCCGGGGAGGCAGTCGCCCAACCAGGCCAGGTTCTTCGCCTCGCCGACGGGGTGGAGCAGCTTCCTGCAGTCGCCGGGATGGAGGTCCCCGGCGGCGGCGAGGGGGGGAGGAGGAGGGGCGGCGGATGCCAATGTCTTGCGCGAGAACCTGCCGAGCTTCGCGGAGTTGCAGGCTGCTTTGCCGCTTCCGGCGTCGCGGTAGCGGGGGGTGGGGAGCGGGCCGGGGTGGCTCGAGGGTTCGTGGTGGTGTGTTTGATCTTGCGGCAGGGCTTGCTGTGCAGGGGCCTGAGCCTCAGCGGCTCTTCGAGATGTGTCGAGCCGCGGGAAAGGCGATGTGGTGTCGAAATGGAGCGGGCGGATGAGGGCTAGGAAGCCGGGATGTTTGAGGCGTCGTTGCCCGCAGGCGCGGGTCATGAGAATGGTAAGGTTCTACAGGGCGTGTAACCCGGCGTGGAGATTGAAGAATGCGGGGGCAAGTTTGGACATGGCGACGTTTTGTGGGGGCGATGTCTGGCAAATCAGCGGAGATGCTCGTGGCAGGGTTGGACCTGGCCGGCCTTTTCGCCTCTCCGATGCGTTGCGTGTTTCTACATTCTGCTGGGTAATCCACCAAGGGTCGTTCGCGGTAGTGTGTCTGGGTCGACCGGGGATCTTCGTGCCGCACCACCTGTCCGAGTTTGATTGTACCCGCGCGCGATCGATCAGCCAACTGGATCATGTTGCGTGCACACAAGCTTTGTAGGGTGCACAAGGCAGACCAGTGCCCAACTACAACCCTGATATGCAAATGGTAGAGCCTTTGTTGTGAATGCTGGCTTATCGATGCGAGCACTGGACGTGTTCGACTTCAAACGGTTGGCCTTGCTTTGCGGCATTCTAGTAACTGCCCCGCCTAAATAGGCGTTGATGAGAGCGAAACCGGACCAGCGGTAGAGCCGTTGGACAACGTGCGAGGGCGCGCTCGGTGTAGCTCCTCCGGACCCCGTTCTCCACATGGATGGGCCGTCCCGTCTGTTAGGATCCGTACGACATTTATTGTGCGAGGGGGTGGGGTTCGCATGAGATCGTGGCACTATCGCTTCAGCTTCTTTCTTCTGGGATGCTGGCTGGCGGTCTTCATTCTGCTTGAGGTAAGCTTCGGATTTCTGTAGACTAGTATTCTCGCCAACACCGTCTCCAGGTCGGCCGCAAATTCTCCATCCGTGGGGATGGTGTTTGTATATTCAGTTTGGAGTGGTGGGCGCTTATTCCCCTTATGTCTCTCGACGTGTTCGTCAACGGTAAGTGGCTCCGTACCATCGTTTCCGCTCGTTGGCCATTTGCTGACTTGTGGAAGTCTATCTGCTTGCCATGTTCGTGATACCCCTGTTCACGAATCAGTTCGTAAATCGGAAGCTGCGGACCCTGGCGATCAAGGCACTCTGGACCTCACTTGGCTCTGTCGTTGCAACAATGGCCAACCTTGTCATGCTTATCCTGATCCGGGCTCCTGGATGGCTCTGTCTCGGGTCTTGCGGTATCGACGTCTTTGCGAACGGGACTGCTCACGTCTGGATGTGCAGGTGACCCTTGCGCTGCGCTCTGACGAAAAGCAAACGAAAGTGGCGTGGACAATCAACGGCTTCAACCACACCGGCTCGCGCGTGTCTGGGAGGGGCGTACAGTCGCGTAACAGCTCCGTCGGTTCGCGTGGCGTCAAAGATCAGTGGACGAACAGGCTTGGGCCTCAGGTCGATGGTCCTGAGTTCGAGCTTAGGAGTGGTGACAGCAACCGTGTCACAGCCACCGCGGAAGCCAAGCAGTCCAATAGCAAACGGAGCGTTGGGGATAATGAGAGTGACGTGGGGATACTGCCGCCTTCGGGAATTCATGTCAGTCACCGCGTCGATTTTGCGTACAGTGCGGAGACTGCTACTCGGCAAGGCCGGTAGAGGGGCTTGTTGTTCTTATGTAGAATGGATGATATGGTCCAATCGCCGCAATGGTACAAAGCAGCATGTGGACTCTCAACAATGGAAATACTACGTAGACGTTATACAACCGCTTCATCTGTCTAAGCAGGTGGCCTTTGTATGATAAGGCGAGTAAAAAGAAACTCCCCGAAGGCCAAGATGTGGAGAAAGAATAGCAGGGAGTTTGTTGAACGATCTTTTCAAGATGTTTGTGAGTTTTTAAGCAGATGGAACATCCTTGCATGTGAATAGCGAGAAGATGAAGGATCAGAACAAGGCGACAAGACTGGAGGATTATGAAAGGCAGGAAGGGTTTGGCTGGGATGGGGCGGGGGTGCAGGAGTTGGAGGGCGATCGGAGGCAGAGCGTGGCTGTGCAGATGGCGGAGCTGGAGAGTCCGCGCCCAGAGCGGGTGGCGTCGGTTGGGACGACGGAGGGGGATCGGGCGTTCAGGCGGCAGGAGGCGGAGGGGAGGGGGGCTTGAGTGCGGAGGAGGGGCGGAAGGAGGAGAAAGAAGGCGGGCGCTGCCATCTTTGCCGGAAGTTAGGAGACTTTGGGCTGGTATGTGTGTGGTGGTAGTTATGATACCCTCCAACAGGTAATGATGAGAAGTCTGGAACCTTGTTGCTCTGGCGAGATAGGGCCGTCCCGAGCCGCCGGGATGGAAGCTAAGCCACACTCGAGGATGGTTTGGCGCCATCAAAGAGTCCGGCGCAGGAAGGAAGGCGAAGAAGCAAGACTACCGGCGTCTCGATCCTCGCTCTGGACATGTACGCTACGCAGAAACCCATTTTGGTAAGTTCATTGTGATCCTTCTGCTGGGAAACCGATAACTTGGGTAGAAGTATCAGAATACTCCTGGGCCGATGCCACACCGGGGGCGGGCCGACATCGAGCGTCTGCACATCCATTTACCTGTTCAAGTGTGCTCCACGGGTCGGCGCTAACCCTTTTCGGAAGGTCCGGATAAAGCGCTCCAACATCCCACGCAACTGACCTGAGAGGGGCGCAGCAGCCGAGGGCTAATGCAGGCTGCTCACAGCAAGCACAAATAATAGGCATAAAGTCGGGAGATCGGCGTCTGCAAGCCACGCAACAATCGGAAATCGTGGTTTCAGGCCCCGTTGTCTCTTTTCCGCTACAGTTGCGCTGGGTTAGAGGCCGCTAGTGCTGCCTTATGGTGGGTAGAGCGCCATTTATCCATTTCCTCGACTCTAATCGCTATGCTATTCTAAAAACGGGAGGAAAAGCAACAACAACTCATGGTCCAGAGTGTGTCTGCTGCGATCCCACCATGAGACGGCTACCGTCCACGATTTTCCCTACGCTCGAGGAAGCCCATTTGAGTGTCTCCGCCGACCCAGGTCGCTGGCATGTCGGTCCTTTGGAGTATCCTGGTTCACGCGGAGGCCATGGAACACAGTTGAGTGCCGATACCGGCGGTCCAGGTCATTTTCCTGCAGATCCTGAAACTGCGATGGCGCCGCACCCTCGCCACGCCCTCTCCATGCAGCTGGAAAACCCTCGCATCCAGCCACATAGGGCTGCGCCTGCCCTTCCCCCCACAATCCTGCAATATCTATCCCTGCCTACCCTCCCGAGCATTCATGAAACCCAACCTAAAACTCAAAAAGCAAATGCGCACATTGCACTTTCAGTCGTTACGGCCGTAGGGCTGTGAGAGAGCGATTATGCTCCCATTTGTTCCGCGAATCGGTGGTCGTCGCCCCTGTCACCGGGGCTTCGTCTTGCGAGCACATTCTTCACGCTGCATTTCCCGAAGAGACAGTTTTTGCGCCGAGCTTGCAAGGGTCCTCGAACCCCTGTGTGTACGTCGTAGAGCAGGCCCGAGATCGCTAATGCCAACGATGCCGGAGGAGGAAGGGACCGCGGCGAATTCCGCAGCCCGTTCTGTATCCAGAGGTTCCTCTGGGCGTGCGACGAGGGTCGGCAAGGACCCGTGCCGCTCACACCTCCAGACTCTGGTGCTTTGCCGTCGGACTCAGCTCCAGCTCGGATATGCTTTTCGGCGGCGCTGATTTCCGCTGTGACTGCGAGAAACGGGAACTGCGGCTGTCTGCGTGGCCGCTCCGTTAGCGTGGATGGCATCGTGTCCGGGCGTGCGGATGCTTACTGTATGTGTTGTGCGGCGTGTCGGGTCCTGCTTCCGTTCGGCGGCTCGCGTCCGACGAGCTCCAGTTGACGTAGGCCTGCGAGGACCGGTAGCTGCGGAAGAAGGGGTTCTTCCACCGCTTGCTCCTGCTGCCGGCGGTCGTGGAGCTGACGAAGGCGGAGAACGAGCGGTGCAGGCTGCTCTTCAGCGCCGGGATGGAGGCGCAGATCAGCCCCATGGAGGACTCGACGAGGGTGAGCGCGAAGGCCCAGCGCGACGTCCAGGTGGTGTCGTAGGTCTGGAAGAAGATGCGGTAGAGGTAGAACGTGCGGAGGATGCCGCAGGCGCATGTGCTGCGGTGGCTTTAGCTGTGGCTTCCGTGACTGTGTGGGTGGGATGGCGGGCTTACAAGAGGCCCAGGCTGAAGACTACGCCGAGAGCCACCTTTGCGCGCTTGGAGATGCGGAGGTCCCAGAATATGGCCATGGGGAGAATGCACGCGATGAGATCCTGCAAAGCACTGATGGCGCCGGCGGCAATGTTTCCGGCTCCTTCGTTGATGCAGGTATACTCGTTGGCGTGGCTGAGGGCCCAGATGGGGTTGACCTTGTTCCAGTATGCGTTTACTGGAGTACACTCGAGAGGGAGAGCTATGACGAAAGTGATGGTGTAGGCGCCGATAAAGGCCATGTTGGCCCAGATAGTCCATTTAAACCACGGGCGGATTTTGCCGATTCGACGGTAGAAGCCAAGGATTGAGATCTTGGTCAGGCTTGTACTACACAGATAGAGCATAGACGTTGAAAGCGTTATCTGTACTCCGGAGTTGGCATGTCATTTCCTGCAGGTTGGGGGAGCGCAAACCTTTCTGCTAAGCGGCGCCAGCTCTGGCGTGATGTCCCAGGCGTGGCGGTCGAAGCCGTACCGCTGTTCAGCTGTTGGAA
This sequence comes from Neofusicoccum laricinum, assembly GCA_029906385.1. NCBI lineage: Eukaryota > Fungi > Ascomycota > Dothideomycetes > Botryosphaeriales > Botryosphaeriaceae > Neofusicoccum > Neofusicoccum laricinum. The sequence continues at coordinate 1,050,402 of CP123727.1, forward strand.
GCAGAATCCCAGACGTTAGCAGAGATCTTCAAGGGTCTGAAAGACGTGAACACCAACCGAGACAGGTGGTGATGCAAAGTCCGATTTGCGGAGCCTTGAATCATGACTTAGCGCTCAAAGTTTGCATCCGGCAAGATGTGTGCAACAAACCAAGGCTATTGAAATGAGCAAGTCGTCGACGCCTGCATTGTGTCTGACCATAACGCGGTCGTACAATCTGGCGAGAGTAGTTGCCAATGCAAGAGCCGTGAAGACGACGGCGATGATGGTCAGGGCCGGCGGGGCCCGGATGCCGTGAGGGAAGGCGTCAGTCTGCCATTGGAGTACCAGCTCCAGCGGAGGCACCACGCCGCCTGGCATGGCGACAACCGGCTGATGAAGAGTTCGGAAAGCGTGGAAACAGCGGTATCGTGGACTTGGACAGGAGGCGGCAGAAGGACGGCTTTACGTGCAGGAATCTGCGTCCCTTTAGTATGTCCGGCGCAGGACCTGCCTGGCTAAGAACGGTCCCCGATGCAGGCTGTCTCCTAGACCATACTGCATCCGGAACTGCGCTTGAAGAGGCACGTGCAACGATCTGCATTTGATCCACACCACGTGTGAATGACGCTCAGTAATGCAGTCAAAGCTTTGCCGAAACTAGGCTCACGGATGTGCAACCTCGGAAATGGGAGCCGGGCGAGAGAGACCCTTGGGCGGCGGAGATGCAGGTCTGAGAAGACCCCACACGCGAGCGTTGGCTTTAGCGCGCCCTGCATTCCAGCACCCCCCGCTTAATGGACAAGCGTAGGAGACGGGGCGAGAGCAGCCTCAGGAGCCATGTGCAGTACACCCGCTTGTGGGGTACAAGCTTCGTTTGACGCTCGACGGCAGCTACACCGTCGTTTGGACAGACGGCTTCGCGCGGTGCTGCGGAGATGTGGCGGGGAGACAGTGCTCCGTCGTTATTCCCGTTTTCTTTTTTTTTTTCTTCTGTTTCCTCAGCAGCTTCAATGGGCCTTTTACTCCAACGGACTTGATGCGAATATGGGCGGCATGCGTGGCTCGATCCCGCCTTTACTCCTGCTCCAGTCTCGACACACTGCTCACACAGCAAGTCTCAGCAGGCGTGCTCCGCCCTGCGTCCGGGCGGCGTAAGTATCTCGCGACCGCGGAGCCGGAGCGGAGGCTTGTCCAGAACGGCAGTCCAGCCGGGGGTTCGGCATCGACACTAAAACAAGGCTGAGCAGCAGGCTGCCGATCCGCCTCTGCACGCGGCAGTTCAGCCGGACCGGCCGTCTGGAAGACGCCCCGAAACGCCGGGAAAAAACTCGAGCACTCCAAGCCTCGAGGTGCGCCCCAGGCCAATGGCACCCTGCGCCGCAGCGTTATACTTTTCGACCACCACCCACCACGGGCGGCGGGAACGGCGTCGCCACGTCTCGGCAGCCACGGCGGGCCCGGCGCCATCGTTGCGGTTTTCTGCATGGCTCGCCGCCTTCTTCAGCTCGCCTCGAGCCGGTGTCTCTGCCTCTTCGTCGGTCCTATTGGCAGCCGTCCTCAAACCGTCCCCGCCGCTAGTTCTTCTGGCCCGCGGATCCCATCAGGCCGACGGCCATCTCCTTATTTTGGTGTCGTGAAGATCCAAAGCATTATGACCGGAGCCGTTAAGAGCAAGGGACAAACAACCGCGAATCAGCGCAGTCATGCATCCCGACCATCACGCGGGATGCACCAACACTAACCGACACGGACGCTCCTGTCCGGCTGCGTGTAGCGCGACGCTAGGGCGTACATGCCTGCCGTCACCAGAAGCTGATCAACCGATCACCTCGACCGTCTCAAGCACGAAAGGACTCCAACGTAGCGCCGGCTCAGAGAGTCCCCTCATACGGTACACGGCTTGCCCAAACCCGGTCTTGGACGAGGCTTTTGTTAGCCGAGGAGGCCTCTGCGCATGTCCTCCAGAGCGCTCAGACAACGGCTGCGTTATATCGCGCATGTGGGAGTCCATCGGCCACAGTCACAAGCTACCGCGTACCGTTTAGGCATGGCGGGTGTTCTCGCGCCGTGCGAAACCTCACCGGCTGACAGGTCAAATGGAGTCTAGCAGCATCAGAGCGGCGTCTGAAGTGGCACGCCGAAAAACATCGGAAGTTTGAGCTGAGAAAGAAATCTTTTCGATCTACGTATTCGTAACTCCGTTTCCACGATGGAATCCCTCAAGCCCCGCCCGGCATCCGATACGGGTCCGTGAATCACGGACTGAAAGTTCCGGTCGTGACCTCGTTGCCGTTGGCGCTGACAGTCACCGTGAGACCGGACGGGATGCCAGTGCTCCTGCTAGGGGTGTACTCCAGGAACTTGGCCCTACCCTTGTTGGGGCTCGAGTAGTCTGTCCGAACAGATCAGCACCAGAGATCAAAAAGTTGGAGCGGGGGAAGGGATTCAGAGTCCCGGGGGCCGCTTATCGTTTAGCTCGTAGCCAATGCCCCAGATGTAGCCTGGAATTGACGTGAATCCGTTCCTGCCGCTGTTGTACATCTGGTAGTATTTGGACACAGTGACGCCCGGCTTGTCCTCGTACACGGTGATGGAGAAGTGGTAGATGCCGTCGGCGTTGCTCTTGGACCCGACGTACCACTCGAAAGTAACGCTGCGCGATCCCGTGGTGCCGGCAATCGAGGCCTTGATGTACTGGTCGGTGCCCTGCGTGACCTGGATGTCCGTCGCGTAGAATATTCGGGAGTAGAGGCGCAGCTGGTCCCAGTCCGCGTACCGGACCCAGGGGTTCGTGAAACACATCCAGCCGCTGCGGTCGAGGCTGACTTGGTTGTTGCTCAGCCCGAACCCGGAAACGGGGAACGGGAGCGTGATGACCGCCTGCTGGTAGCTGTAGGTGCTGTCTCTGCCGGAAGCGATGAGAGTCTCGCTCGGCTTCACCACGGAAACGGTGGACACCGCCGAGATGGTCTCCGTGATCGTGGTGGACGCGGGTACAGTCACCGAAGAGCTCGGCAGAGTTGTTGTGCTCGTGACTGTGACGGTCCCGGTGGCGACGCGGGAGCATGCAGCGGAGATCTTCAGTGCTGACCATCCGCTGACAGCCGTAGGGGTTGCGACGACCGTACGCTTGGCAAGAGTCGAGTTCGTGCCTGAAATCGTGGGGCCAGGGATCAAGTCTGATGAAGCGGTGACGATGGAGACAATGAGAGCGTCATCATTGGACTCATCCTGCCTCTTCCCAAATCCGGATCCTGTGGTAATCGTCACAGTCTTTGTGTAGACAGTGCTTGTCTCCGTGAGGGTGGCAAATGAAGAGATGGTCGACACGGCAGGGGTGACGGTAGCGGTGGCGGATGTCGTCGGTGCAACGTAGCTGAGGTACCATGTGCAAAACTGGCCCTCCTGCTGAAGGCCAGCAAGATCGGAGCTGGTCACCGGCTGGAGCTCAGGCTTGGAGTAGAAGAAGCTGAGGCTGTACGTGTACTTGGTCATAATGGCGTCGTTCCACGACACCGTGTTGGTGGCATATTTGGCATCCCAGGCAGAGGTGTACATGGTGCACATCTGGCCGACGACGGAGGATTTGCCGGTGTTGCGGTCCGTGACGGTGAGCTGGTAGGTTCCGAAAGCAGCACACAGAGGAGTGTAGCCGGACGACGGAGGATGGGCGATGTTGTACTGCGTCTGGGCGTCGCAAGCGGCAGCGCAAAGCTCGACGTCGTAGGGGCCATCCTGGAACAGCTTGTAGCCCATGTAGGTCCAGGTCTCAGCGGCGTCATGCAGAGGAGCCTGCATGACCGCCTTTCCAAGGTCGAGCGGGTCGGACCAACCGTCGATCTTGCGGGCGATCGTGTTGGACGTGTAGGCGTTTGACCCGGCAATGGCGACCTCGAAGTCGGCGCGCCACTGGCCAGTGTTGGTTGCCGTGGTCGCATCCAGAGCACTGCCCCAGAACGAGCACTTGATGTTGGCGAACGCGGGAGGGTTCGTGCAGCCAGTGCCCGGCTCGATTGTCGGGTCTCGCTCAAAGTAGATGTTGAAGGCGAGACAGCCGTCCTTCTTGTCGCACTCGGAAGCGCAGAAGTCGACATCGCAGCCGGCGTCGACAACGGTGTAGCCCATGTAGGCGTAGGCACTGTTCGCGCCCGCCAGGTTCACAAAGTTGTTGTAGTAGCCGGAGGGACTTTTGGCAGCTTTGGCAGCGTCGGCAATTTCGGAGCTCGCGCGGAAAGCACTGGCACTGCTTACTTCGACGCCGTATTTGTTGTCAATGGTGGCTTGCGAATCGCACGCGGCACGCCTCTGGAAGTACCCAGAGTCACGCTTGGCAACAGCGGCGGTGGGGGATGCAGCAGCGCTGTCGGCGCCATCACCGGCAGCATTCATGGCGACGGTAGTCGCGGCCGGGAAGACGCTGAGCGGGGTCTCGGACTGGGCAGCTGCGGCAGCGGCGATGGCTGTTGGAGTAGCGTATGGAACATCCTGAGAGGAGACGCCCTCGAGGGTCGAGTAGGTCGGAATGTCGACGCTGGCCAGGAAGTCGAGAGGCAGGGCGTCCGGGGTGGGGTTCGTGGGGATCTCGGTGGTCGCAACTGGCGCGGCAGCAGCCAATCCCGCAAGAAGGGGCAGCAGGGCGGCGGAATGCATTCTAGAAGTATGAGAGACCCAGGATGGTAGCAGGAGAAGGGTGAAGAAGGAGAAGGATGCTGCTGGGGGACTCAGATGCAGGCTCCATCAATGCCCTTCTTATACAACACAACACCACCGGAGCTGAACTCCCAATTCCCACAGCTGAGCGCCTCTCGACGGCCGGCCAGCTGGGAGGTAGTGAGGCTGGATGCTGAGGCCATGGTGAAGAGCTGGTATACCGGATTGCGCCGAAAGCAGAAGCAACGATCTGGAGGCCAAAAGAGACTAGCGGGGGGTGCGGGCCGCGACGAAGCTGCCTCTAGGCCACCAGAGGCCCCGTTAAGGTGCTGAAGAGGCCTTGGCAGGGTAGGATTAGTCCTGTGAACTGGCACGAGACTCCCAGACGGGTAGCTGACCGAGCACTCTGCCAAATACGCGACGGGGTCAGGCCCGAGAACAGACAAGTCAGCCCCACTCAGCTGGACCGCTGGTGGATCCATCCATTAAGCTTAAGGCAGTGCCTCAAGGTTCTGGAGCTCGCCAAAAAACGAGACAACACTGGCCGGCGGGCTAACGAAGCTCTTTTTGGGGTCCCGAAGGCGCTGTCTTGTTGTTGCGCCTGTTTTGGAAAGGGAGCCGTTTGTCTGTGGCACGAATTGTGGTTGCAGGAACCGCACCGGGCCGCAAAGCCCCCCAGCCCCCCAACCCCCAAGCCTGGATCTCGGACTCGCGTGCCACGCTACTGCCCATCGGGCAGCGCGCAGCTGCATGCTAAGCCGACTCAAGTGCGCCGCACGTGCCATCAAGCCAGCCAGCAAGCCATATACAAGCCACAAAGCCACGTCCAGCCACGCACTGTCGAGTTTGGTTTCTGGAACATGGAGACTCCGCCAACCCAGCTCGGCTCCAACCATCCCCGAGGAACCCTCCGCGATCTAAGGGTGTCTTCCGTCAAACCCCGCCTTTAGCAGAGTATTCGACTGAGGAGTGCAGAAGCGAGCAGTGCCACGCTTCCTCCGACCACTTGTCCAGACCACTTCGACGGACAGTTCCGTGCCGTGCTGGAGCTGAAGCATGCACACCGCTTTTGGAGACGGAGACGCCGGTGGGGTTTGCCGCGTCTGGAGCAGGAAACGACATCTACAGTAAAGTCTAACATTATCATGCGCCAACCCACAAAAAAAAAAAAACCAGTGCAACGCTCTACTACAGAGAATCAGAACAGTAGATTTCCAAGGCCGACGCCATCACGTAACTTCAGGACATTCGTCAATCCAACAACACCGTAGAGCTATTACCGCGAATACAGGGTGCAGAACACGCCTTGACCACAGGCCTCGGGCTGCGATCTTCACACAACAGCGCCCCTGCCATCGTACCGGTAACTCTGCATCATGTGCTCGTTGCTCCCGCTCTCGGGATCCGACTGCGCCACCTTCTGCAGAGCGTGCTTGGGCGCGATGACGCGGCCGGGATGCCAGACGTTGAACTCCGCCATCGCCGCAAACATCAGCGCCGCGTCGAAGACGTACCGGTAGACCTCCTTGGACAGCAGCTCTCCGTCCTGGCCCTGCTGGTACTCGACAGGGCGGAACACGGAGCGCACCAGGACCAGGCCGCTGACGACGTACAAGACGACGAAGTAGAGCTCCCACGGCGTTCTGCGGGACGCGTCGGTGGGGTTGCGGTGGAGGCGGGTGTTGTAGAGGATGGATGCGAGGATGAAGAGCGCGAAGAAGAGGAGCTGGATGACCAGGCCGGCTGTGATCATGATCTCACCCTTGTCTATCGCGTCGGGCGTTTTGGCATTGGCGAGCTGGCCGCCGCCTGGCGCGGTTCGTGTTAGCCGCGCGGAAGGCGGGAGCGCAGGATAGAGGGGACGTACCGGCGCCCTGTGCCAGGAAGGAGAGAACGTCTCCCAGGACGAAGATCTTGGTCAACCAGGTTGCTCTGATGAGTGATAGATGCTCTCCCCCCGTCAGGCGGATGAGGCGACTGAGGGTCATGTAGATGGATGCGGCGAAGAGGGCCGGGGCCAGGAGGATCAAGAGGGTCTGGAAGATGTATGGGCCCTTGGTGTAGTCTGGGTTTTCTACAGCGTTGATGATGCGCGCTCCAAAGCCGAAAGTCTCGACTTCCGATATGCGTTAGCGGGATGCTGTTCATAGTGGAGACGCTTTCAAGTGAACACTTACAGAAACCTTCGCGAACGCGTATCCTCGTGCTCTCATAGCGCGGGCGCTGACCGAGTGGAGAGGATCAAGCTGCGCCCCCTCAGCGTTCCTTATGTATGACGCCCGGAAAGTCTACCCCAACTTCATCGTCCCACCGACCGTTTCAATGGAAAAGCCATGCCAAAGACAAGAGCGACACCCACCGGCCACACAAAATCTCGAAATTGCTGTATCCGCTGCAAGAAGCGCCACGTTAAGATATTGTTGACACCCCATCGGCCCCCATCAACTCCCAAGAGTGTCTGGGGCCCTGCCTTATACGTTTTTATCCCCTTATTCAGCAACCGCATTTTGGAGCGTCCTTCCGGTTTTCTCTCTCCTGATATGAAACTTTGCTGACAGTGTGATTCAGTGCGATGAGCAGCGGCCATGCGGCCAATGCGTCCGCCATCACGCCGAGCGTAGTTTGGCCATGTCTTCAGCCGCTTCGCTGATCCTTGGACAGCAGCCTTTGACGCCACAGGACAGTCCGCCCACCGATGGCAGACGGACCAGTCCTGCGGAAAACCTAACAAGCGAGCCGAGTGAGCAAATGCATGGGCAGCCCGAAGTGGCTCTTCCTCGTGATAGGACTGCTACCATTATGGGGCTTCTCCATCATCTGACGAATGAAGTAAAAGCCCTCGACGATCACCCGAGCCAATCACCCAGCGCACAGCCCACACAGCATGCACCGACCCCGACCCCGACCCCGACCCCGACCCCTGCTGCTGCTCCCGACCCACCACCCTGGGGGTGGATCTCTCCCGGAGACTGGATGGAAGACCTCCACCTCCTCCATTAATTCAGTACATCCATCTACAGGGACCTCACCACGAAGGAACACGACAGCGAAATGTGGAAGTGTGCTCTACCACAAATGGCCTTCTCCAACGTTCAGCTCTGCTCCTTCTCCCACAGCCCGCCGCTCAACCCGCTAAAAACAATGCCAGAACGCCCTCACGCACGGCCTCCTCGCCCTCTCCGCACTGCACCAAGGTTTCGTCCACCCCGACCAGCGCGACACGTACCAACTCCTCTCCTCCCGCCGCCAAAGCATCGCCATCGACTCCCTCTCAGGCCAGCTCCACTCCATCAACCAAGCCAACCGCCAACCCACCATCCTTCTCGCCGCCCTCATCTCCATCATCAAACCCTTCTCCATCTCCGACCACTACAACCACAGCTCCTCAATCACCATCCCCGACCTCGCGCAGTCCTTCCTCCTCCTCCAAGGCACGCCGTCCCCTCCCCCCTCAAAACCAACCCCCCCCCCCCTCAGTGCCCAAACGTCAAAACCCCACATCCCACCACCTCCACACCCACACCCACTCCCTAACAAACGGATCCCTCCACTGCTGCGGGCACGGCACGTCCAGCGGCCAAGCCTCCCAGTCCCCCAACTCCGGCCACACGCGGTCGGCCACGTTCATCGCGCAGGCGCCCACCACGATGCACGGAAACAGCGTCGACACGGACGGCGAGCACGCGAGCGGGTCCGCCAGGAACGCCTGGCCCTTTGCCAGCACCGCCCGCCACGCCCTTCGCACCCCCGATTCCTCTTCCCCCGAGGCGTCGTGCGCTTCCGGCGATGAGGTGGGATGGGCGGTGGCGGTGGCGGTGGGCGGGTCGAGCAGTGCTTCCTGCGCCTCGAGCGCGTCCTTCTCCCAGAGCCGGCGGCCGCGGACGGCGGAGCGGAGGGCGTGCAGCATGAACAGCGCGAACGCGGCGCGCCCACCGGTCTCGCGCCAGTGGTAGTCGCTGGGCAGTTGCGGGAGGGGGATCGCGCCGAAGGAGTCGTAGTTGTTGAGGATGGCGTTTAGCGGCATGGGTGGCAGGGTGGCGAAGTCAAAGGCTGAGAGGAGCGCGGTGACTGCTTCGAGATAGAAGAGCTGGCGGTACCGTTGCAGGTAGGAGAAGAGGTAGGGGCTGTAGCGGGGGGAGTAGAGGGTGGGGGCGGACGAGTCGCGGAAGAAGAGGAGGGCGCGGGTGAAGGGGGTGCGGTTATGGTGGGGGACAGGAGCAGTGAAGATGGAGAGAGCCATGAGGTGCGTATATGGGAGCGTGAGGAGCGCGAGAAAAACCCCGCCGATGGAGAGCTGGACGGCAGTATAGTCGGCATTGGTGAGAGAGCGGGGGTTGTGTGAGTGGCGCCGGAGGGAGAGCTTGGTACTCAAAACACAGTAGGCGAGATAGGCGACGAGGCTGGAGAGTTGGACGAAACAGCCCAAGGCTTTGGCGGAGGCAAGCATGTTGGAGAAGTCATCCTTCGAGGGCTGTTCTTCTTGAGCAGCTTTCTTCTCAGGGAGGAAGATAGGGCCGGCGGTGGTGGTGGCCGTGGTTTCATCGGCGGGTGGTGCACAGCCGAAGAGAACACGGAGAGGAACACGGATGTCGAAGGGCTCTTGCTCGGGCTGTATCTTGGCTTTGATGAAGCGGAAGAACATGGCGAGAACGGCAAAGACATGTTGGACGACGACAGTGAGAGGAGAGAAAGGGAAGAAAAAAGGTCTCCAGTCCAAAACAGACTCTCCACGGATCCAGAGCAGGTGGACATATGCCACAATGCCGGCCACGTAGAGAGTGACAAGTTGCCCCAATACATCATCGCATGTTCTCACTTGGTCGTATTTGCCGCATGCGCCGACAGGGATCCAGTCATTGTCCTTGGGTTGCCACTTCATGGCGGCTTCAACGAGAGACAAAAAACGAGAGTACGGTCATGCGACGAAGAAGAGGAGAGTTGAGATGGAAGTCGACCACCGTTCGTGCCGCAGCAGGATCTTTTAGAAATACCACCGGGGCAAGCTGGTACTTATACCGTCGTGACTCCTTCGCGCCGGCAAACAGCGCTCGAAAGCGGCAAGCTTGGACGCCACCAGCCATTCTTGTCCAATACGATGAGCTTTGTCGCAGAGATGTCAGCCATCGAACAGCTGCCGTGAACACGAGGTTGCGATCTGGCGTTTAAGTATACTGCGAGATTAGCGAGCGTGTCCAAATCCTCATAATCCAGTAGCAAGGACAGCGCCGGTGGAGCAGTGGAGAGGGATGCACGCGATAACGCTTGGAGGAGCCATCGTCCTTGGGGCGACAATCTTGAAGATCGAACTTGAACGCGGCCCAGAGGGTTGTTGATGATTAGGGCGCAGCAAGTGGATGGCGGCGGCGTGACTGGGCGGGAGTGACGTGGGGGGTGGGTGTTGGGCAGAGCGGCGCTTTGGCCGCGAGCAACGCGAGTTTGTGCCCGCAACGCGTCCCTCGCGACGTCCAACTCAAACAACCTCCCACACGCCACAATGCCCAGGTACGCGTGCGCCCCTGCCCCGCAGCCACCCGGGCTATGTGCTGATGCTGAGACAGAGAGATCATAACCATCCAGGCCGGCCAGTGCGGCAACAGCGGTACGTCGAGTCCCTCCTCCGCCCTCCCCGTAGCTGTCCGCCGCCCTGCACAAGCTCCGCAACCACGATGCACAGCTCTCCGCCGGCGCATGCATTAGTGCTGATGTGCGTACAGTCGGAAGTCAGTTCTGGCAGCAGCTGTGCCAGGAGCATGGCATCAACCAAGACGGCAACCTCGAGGACTTCGCGACAGAAGGCGGCGACAGGAAGGACGTCTTCTTTTACCAGGCATGCGCCTCTCCCCAGCGCCATTGGCGTCGCAGCCGGTCGCCATACTGACGGTGCGCTCAGTCCGACGACACGCGCTACATTCCGCGCGCCATTCTTCTCGACCTTGAACCTCGCGTACGTTAAGATGGAGAGTAACTAGATCGCGGAGTACCACATGCTCACGCGCACGCGCAACAGGTGATCAACGGCATCCTCAGCGGCCCCTACAAGAACATCTACAACCCGGAGAACTTCTACGTGCACAAGGACGGTACGGGCGCGGGCAACAACTGGGCAGCTGGTTACTCCATGGGCGAGTCGGTGCACGAGGAAGTCATGGACATGATCGACCGTGAAGCCGACGGCAGTGACTCGCTGGAAGGCTTCATGCTGCTACACTCGATCGCCGGCGGCACGGGCTCAGGTCTGGGATCCTTCCTGCTGGAGCGGCTCAACGACCGCTTCCCCAAGAAGCTGATCCAGACGTACTCCGTATTCCCCGACACGCAAAACGCCGGCGATGTCGTCGTGCAGCCTTACAACAGCCTGCTGTCCATGCGACGACTGACGCAGAACGCCGACTCGGTCGTCGTCCTTGACAATGGCGCGCTCTCCCGCATCGCCGCCAACACGCTGCATGTGCAAGAGCCCTCCTTCCAGCAGACCAACCAGCTCGTCTCGACCGTCATGTCCGCCAGCACCACGACGCTCCGCTACCCCGGCTACATGCACAACGACCTCGTCGGCATCGTCGCCTCCCTCATCCCCACGCCCCGCTGCCACTTCCTCATGACCTCCTACACGCCCTTCACCGGCGACCAAGTCGAGCAAGCCAAGACCGTCCGCAAAACCACCGTCCTCGAAGTGATGCGGCGCCTCCTCCAGCCCAAGAACCGCATGGTGTCGACCAACCCGTCCAAAACGTCCTGCTACATCTCCATCCTCAACATCATTCAGGGCGAAGCCGACCCGACGGACGTGCACAAGTCCCTCCTCCGCATCCGCGAGCGCCACCTCGCCACCTTCATCCCCTGGGGCCCCGCCTCGATCCAGGTGGCGCTGACGCGCAAGTCGCCCTACGTGCAGTCGTCGCACCGCGTCTCGGGCCTCATGCTCGCCAACCACACGGGCGTCGCGACGCTGTTCAAGCGCATCGTCTTCCAGTACGACCGCCTCCGCAAGCGCAACGCCTTCCTCGAGCAGTACAAGCGCGAGACCCCCTTCGCCGACGGCCTGACCGAGTTTGACGAGGCAAAGGCCGTCGTCCAGGACCTGATCGCCGAGTATGAGGACGCGGAGAAGGCTGATTACCTGAGTAAGGAGAGCGGCGGCAAGGAGGGTGCTGGGGAGGCGGGCGATGCGAGGGTGGGTGCGTAGGTCGTTTTGGCCGGATGGGTGGAAAATTAACGTGTGTGATGTGATTTGCATGGTGCTCGGCGTTTCTCTCATGGGAAGGGATATCGGAACAGACAGCTTTTTTTTTCTTCTTCTTCTTCTTCTTCTTCTTCTTCTTCTTCTTCTTCTTCTTCTTCTTCTTTTACCTTGGTAAGTAGGGATGAGGAAGTTCCAACGTGCGAGAAAGGGGAGGCTAAGATTGGGAGGACATGATACCGCTTTTTCTGTTCAGTTTTCTTGATGTAAACACTACTTTCCGGCAGGCTCGGGGGGGGGGGGGGGGGGGGGTTTAAAAAAAAAAGAAAGGAAGCCACAAGCGAAAAGAGCACGACAGAGGATGACAATACTCGAGAGTTCTGGGGTTCTTCCATGATACCATTGAAATCTGTTCATTTTTTTTTTGTACTCGGGCTGCCATCTCCCCCCGCGAAGCTCATCCACGAATTCAAACCGCTCCCCTTTGTAGCCCAACTTCCGTTCGGCTGAGAGATTGGCATCTTAGTCCCCCCTCCTTGAGTCTTCCCTCCCCACACACGCCTAATACCCCCTAAGCCCATACTCGACATTCTCATCCAGCGCCATTCCCTTCGCAATCTTCTTGACCAACGCCTTCCTCAAAAACTGCTCCCTCGCCAACCCCCTCGTCTGCTTGACAAAAACCTCGGCCCCCACCCTCCCGCGGTCCAGCCCCCTCCCCAGCAGGAAGATGGCCTCCTCCAGCCCCCGCTCCTCCGCCACCAGCCCCCACAGCTGGCCGCCGACGACCGTCGGCGCGACCAGCGTCTCGTCCACGTCCGGCACGACCCGCGCGCGCGCGTCGTCCATGACGCGGTCGGCCTCGCGCATGGCCTCGCCCAGCACGCGCTCGTTGGACGCCAGCGCCGCGTCGAGCTGCTGGAGCTGCTCGAGCTCGTGCTGCAGGCGCGCGTGGGCGCCCCGCAGCGCGACGCCCTGGGCGCGGAGCGGCTGGACGGCGGCGGTGTTTGATTCGACGGTTTGGGTGGTTAGTGCGACGAGGGAGTGCGAGAGGGCCGAGAGGAGGGCGTCTTTTTGCGGGTTGGGCGGGACGGGCGGGACGGGGAGGGGGATAGCCGAGTTTTGGGAGGGGAGGGTGACGTCGAGTTCGGAGGTGAGGAGGTCTGGGATGGGTTGAGGGGGTGGGGGGTGTTGGTATTGCGGTGCGGCGGGTGGTGTGGGCATGTAATTTGGCTGCTGTTGCTGGAGTGCTTGCTGGGGATACGTCGAAGGTGGGTATTGATTGGGAGGCGGAGGACCGCTTGCGTAGTTGGGTGGCCCGGGAGGGGCTTGATAGCTAGGTGCTGGCTGTGGTGGGAGGGGCGGCGGCTGCTGGTATCTGGAAGGAGGCGGTGCTCCGGGTTGCCCACCAGGAGTTATGGGGCTGACTGGGCTGTTACGTCCCAATTGCTGGGACGGGAACGGCCGTGGCGGCTGAGGACCTGCATCCTGTGGCGTTGGAGGGAGCGGGCGATCCGTCAAGCTAGATTGGCGTTGTGGCGGCATCTGAGGTCTGCCATAGCTGGGCTGTCCAGCGGCTTGGCCCATACTGGGTGGATGAGGCGGCAGAGGGGGCCCTCCTTGCTGTGGTTGTTGCCCGTACCCATTAGGATGTGGGCTACCATTCACTGCACCCGTATCTTTCGGCGGTTTGGGGGGAGGAGCGGGCCTCTGGTCGGGAACAGGAGCTGGGGATGCTGTAGGTTGCGGCTGCATCTGTCGCCTCCATTCTTCTGGGGTTGGAGGAACCGGCGGCGGCGCGGGGCTTGCTGTAGGCTGAGGAGAGCTGAACCGGTCTTGCCTCGCAACGACCGGTGGCTCTTTAGCGAAGACGCCATGGAGAACGGTGAGGAAGTCTGAGATGGAGGATTTCTGCGCCCAGTGTCAGCATGCGCTCCAGTGCCAGCGCCAAGCTTTCAAACGCAACGTGAAGCTCGCCCAAGCTCCAGCGTGGTCCTCCAGCTTCCGTAGCCATAGCCTCCCGCTTCTATAAAGATGCCCCAGGTTGTAGTACTCACATCCCAATAGCTCGCCCACCCGCTCAAGTATGGATGATACACTCTCCCGTCACCGCTAACGTGTTGCCCTGGCCTAACCAGCATATCCTGCGTCGGCGTGACATAGACGATCGGAGGCTCGCGCGGGTATTCGTGCGGCACCCATAGCGCTATCGGGAACCTGTACACAGCGCCGCGAAACTGCACGGGTAAGGTGCCGCTGAAGAGGAGGAGGAGCGCGGGGATGCCATTTTCGTAGGCTGCGACGCGGTGACGGAGATTAGCGATTGGATGCCTGTTGGACGGTAGGGAGCGGAGCCAGGGAGGAGCTTGTTCCGAGGTCGAAGGCGACGGGTGGAGCGGAAGCGGCGCGTACTGTAGACTTCTGTCCGGGGAGATAGCGACGGGTACTGCCCGAGAGCTTCGGCGGCGTCGTTGTAGGTGCGGTTCACGTCGACGTATCCCTGTGCGCGCGGAGGATTAGAGGGAAGCTGCAGGAGGGCTAGGTGGCAAGCATTACATTTGTTAGAACGCTGTACAGCCAGTTCAAGATGCGGTCGTTGACCGGCGGCATGTTGGTGGGTGGTGATGCCGGGTCGAGATGTCAGTCTGCGCATGGATGCCCACCTCACCCCGCCCGCCAATGAGGATACCGCGGCCAAGCTCCGCCACGGCCCCACGATCCATCAACCACCCTACCCATCGACCACAAATCCTACCCGTCCCAGCAAGATCCAAGTCTAACGGTTTCACAGAACGATGCTTTCGAATTGTACACGCCAAAACATCCGTATATTCCTAAGGATATCAAGCCCCCCCGTAGCTACCTATAGTACATCACTGCCCGTCCCTTAACGACAGTCCAACCGCCCATATGTCCATCCCAAACGCCGCATCATGAATCGCTGCATTATCCCTCAGTTGCGTATTAACAAAAATTAGTGCTGGCTCCACTCAATCGTGTTGAGGTCAACTCCCTCCTGAACAAGCTCCCAGAGAGGGCTGAGCTCTCTAAGGAAGCTGACACGGTCCCTGACCGCCCGCAAGACGTAGTCAATTTCGCCTTGAGTGGTGAAACGGCCAATGCCGAATCGAATACTGCTGTGGGCGCTCTCGTCACTGCTACCAAGGGCCCTCAGGACGTAGCTGGGCTCGAGGGATGCGGAGGTACAGGCACTACCGGAGGAAAGAGCGATATCCTTCAAGGCCATCAGGAGAGACTCGCCCTCAACGTACGCAAAGGAGACGTTGACGCAACCGGGGTAGTGACGCGTAGGGTCACCGTTCAAGGTGGTGTGCTCCATAGAAAGGAGGCCGTTCTTAAGTTTGTCGGAGAGAGTTGTAACGCGCTTGGTGTCGTACTATTGCCAAAATTAGCAACTGTCCCTAAAATATGGTGATGTAGAACAAGATGTGAGATTCCCATTGAGTCATAACCCCTGCTGTAAATCAACACTGCACTCGAGGTACGATGCAAGCATCGTAGACACCCCCGAAAAGCTTCAGAAAGCCATGCATGTATAAGAGCAAATAATCATATGAAGGAAACATGACTGCGTGATGGACTTGTTCTTACCTCCATTTCTTGCATGCAAAGCCGCGCGGCCTCACCAAGACCAATGGCGAGCGGAGGAGCGAGCGTGCCGCTCCTCAAACCGCGCTCCTGACCCCCACCGGAGATGATGGGATCGAGCCTGACCCTAGGTCGTCTCCGGACATAACAAGCTCCAATGCCCTTGGGACCGTAGATCTTGTGACCAGAGATGGACATCAAGTCAATGTTCGACTTGTTGACATCCAGAGGGATCTTGCCAACAGCCTGGGCGGCGTCGGTGTGGAAGAAAATCTTCTTCGACCGGCACAGCTTTCCGATCTCGTCAATGGGCTGGACGACACCAATCTCGTTGTTCACGGTCATGATGCTGACCAGCATGGTGTCGGGCCTGATGGCCTTCTCCAATGCCTCCATGCTGACGAGGCCATTGGGCTGAACCGGGAGATAGGTGACATCGAAGCCCTCCTCCTGCAGGTGGCGACAGCTGTCAAGGACACACTTGTGCTCAGTCTGGCAGGTGATGATGTGCTTCTTCTTGCCGCCCTTCTTCAGGAACCGCGCGACGCCCTTGATGCTCATGTTGTTGCTCTCGGTGGCTCCGCTGGTGAAGATGATCTCCTTGGGATCGGCGCCGATGAGATTGGCAAGATGAGCTCTCGCCTGCTCGACTGCCTTCTCCGTCTCCCATCCGTAGGCGTGTGTCCGCGAGTGCGGATTGCCGTACAGGCCAGTATAGAAGGGGAGCATGGCATCGAGGACGCGCGGGTCCGTTGGCGTGGTAGCCTGCATGTCGAGGTAGATGGGGCGAGTGCCGGCGTCCATGACGGTGGCCTGCTTGAGGATCCCGGCTTGCGGGCTCATCATCGCATCGGCGCCCATGCCGGTCGTCGGCATCGTGGCATCCTTCGGCTGCAGGCCGCTCTCGCTCACGAAGTTCTTCTGCGCGGCCTTGATGGCGGCATCGACGTTGACGGTGGCATTCTGCGGCTTGGTCTCGGAGACATAGCTGCGGCTGGGTGCCAGGGCGGTCGCACGCAGCGACGAGCACGGCAGGGTGTGTTGGGTGCGCCGGGCGCCGAGCGAGAGGGCCTGCCTCGCAGCACGGGGTGCGAGAGTCGACATTGTGAAAAAGTGGGAGAAGTTTTGATGGGTCGGAAGGGCGGAGCGCAATAAGAGCGGGCGGCAAAAACCACAATCAGATAGTGGTGATGCACGGCACGCACAGAGTCACGTGCGTGGCTGCTCCGCTCACCTTGCCGGCTCTTCCGAACGGGAAGCGCCAAGGCGAGGGCAAGCCCACTTCGGCGAGCTCGAATCCGACGGGCGTATTCGCGCGCCTTCCACGGCCAGACAGTTCTCTCCACGCTGCTGCGCGTCCTCAGGCCTCCCTCAGCCGTCGTGCGCCCGCTGCCCGTTCCTGCTGCCTGCTGCTGCTGAGTGGCCAGCCCAGCTCTCCGGATTTGCACTGGGAGCGACATCATCAGCACAGCCGCAACCCAGTCCCGCTTGGCGTGCCCGAGCCACCGGCCGCCTTCGTCATCGGATCGGTCTTTGGGCCTCTTAACCCTGCCACTGCCGCCGCCGTCGCCTGTCCGCGAACGTTAAAACACCAAACGCAACGTCCCAGCGCCCTGACGCTCTTCTTCCCCTCGTAGCTCCGCCTGCGACTGCTTGTTATCGCACTCTCGCCCGCATCAATCCCCGCCGCACCCATGAGTTGGAAGGGCTTTACCAAGGGCATCACGCGCGTAAGCACTCCCGCCCAGCGCCCTGCGACTGAAGATCGGTGCCTGACATGCTCTTGTTCTCTAGGCCCCGCAAACCGTCAAGCAGAGATTCAACCTCGTGAGTCCCCAGCCTGCCTGCGCTGTAGCCCTTGCGCACTGCCGCAAGGAGCCGCGCGCATTCCTGGCCCGCGCCTAGCTGACCGAGGGGCTCCGCTGCCCAGGGCGAAATCTCCAAAGACGCAGTCTATGTCGACGCCGAACGACGATTCCAGGAGCTGGAGAAGGAGACAAAGAAGCTCCACGATGAGTCCAAGAAGTAATGCAGCCCCTCATATTTGCGCCAGCGTTATACTGACTTGCGCAGGTACTTCGACGCCATCAATGGTACGCATTCTGCCGCCCACAGGGCTGAGCGCGTTACTGACTTCCGCCCGCAGGCATGTTGACCCACCAGATCGAATTCTCCAAGGCCATCCAAGAAATTTACAAGCCCATCTCCGGTCGCGTCTCGGACCCCGACTCGTTCATATCAGAAGGCAACCCCGAAGGCATTAACGCATGCGAAGAATACGAGGCTATCGTGAAGGAGCTTCAGGAGCAACTCGCCCCAGAGCTGGAGATGATAGAGTCGCGCATTATCAAGCCGGCAGACGAGCTGCTGGAGATCGTCAAGGTGATCCGGAAGGTCGCTCTCAAGAGAGATCATAAGCAGCTGGACTACGACCGGCACCGTGCTACGCTCAAGAAGCTGCAGGAAAAAAAGGATAGGTCGCTCAAGGATGAAAAGGCGCTATACAGGGCAGAGAACGACGTGGAATTGGCGACGCAGGAGTACAACTATTTCAACGACCTGCTGAAGGACGAGCTGCCCAAGCTTTTCGCCCTGGAGCGCGAGTTCATCAAACCGCTCTTCCAGTCATTCTACTACATGCAGCTCAACGTCTTCTATACCCTCCACGAGAAGATGCAGAACATGGACATCGGCTACTTCAACCTTCAGCTGGACATCGAGGCTGGTTACGAGGAGAAGCGGGGTGACATCAAGGAACTGACTGAGGCTCTTACTATCACGAAGTTCAAGACCACGGGCGGTGTGAAGCGCCCCGCAGCACTCAAGTACGGCCAGCAGAAGCAGCTCGCCATCGAGGGCAACACATCCTCACCTAGCCGCCGCCTCACCATGGACTCCGCAGACACGCAGCCACCGCCACCCTACAGCAGTGCCCTGGCCTCGCCAACCGTCGCCAACAGTCTCAGCGCTGGCAACACTGACATCAAGCGTTCGGCTAGCACTGGTAGCAACTGGGGCGCAGCGGCCAAGGCAAAGGGTGCTGCTCCTCCACCACCAAAGCCCAAGCCCGCCCGCTTCAGCGGCGCACCGGCCGTAGAAACATGTACAGCGCTCTACGATTACGAAGCGCAAGCAGAAGGAGATCTTAGTTTCACCACCGGTGATACCATCGAGATTCTTACCAGAACGCAGAACGAGAACGAATGGTGGACAGGAAAGGTGAACGGACGACAGGGACAATTTCCAGGTGAGTCTTGGTATTCCATGCACGACATCAAAACCTGCGTCTCTCGTGCTACACCTCGTCCTTGCAAATCATTACTGACATGTGTGAAAGGCAACTACGTACGCTTGAACTCATAGACCAAATAGACAAGGCGACTTTCTTTGGTAACCAGGGCGTTTGGTTTTTTATTCCTTGGCCTGTGAGCGTCAGTGTGTATCACGAGGCGCTTGTATGTGAGCCGCTGGATTTCCCCCCTTCTTTTTCCTCATTCTTGTTTGTCCAAAGTACCCCGTCGCGGTGTGCCGCCAGAGATTTTTAGGTAATCACTTGGGTAGTCAACGGCAATAGCCACATTTTCATGTGAAGCAAGCTTTCCACGGAACCACCATCCCTCTGACCGAATGATTTTGTTTCCCCTCCTGTTGAGCCGGTCTTC
This sequence comes from Neofusicoccum laricinum, assembly GCA_029906385.1. Classification (NCBI taxonomy): domain Eukaryota; kingdom Fungi; phylum Ascomycota; class Dothideomycetes; order Botryosphaeriales; family Botryosphaeriaceae; genus Neofusicoccum; species Neofusicoccum laricinum. The sequence goes on from CP123727.1 coordinate 1,069,485, forward strand.
GGCACCGGCGCGGTCTAGGCTTCATCGGGGCCCTATCTGCAGAAGAAAGTCAATCGGACGGGACGGCGGAAGCTCGGCGGGGGGAGGGGCAACCGCTGGTCATGCGGTGCCATGTGCAGCCTGTCGCTGACCCGGCTTTCGATATATCGGTGATCGACAAGGAACCCCTGTGGTGGGCGGCGCGACCTCCTGACTCCGCCTGTGCTTTTTGAAGGCGGTGTCTGCCGCTCTCTGGACGTCGTGGTTCTCGACAACAGCTTTTGGGTCCTCTGCGGCTTCGGTCCAACACACACGCTTCACTCTGCGGGATTCGATTTCAGGGGGCCCATCCTGGGGGATTTGGGGTGGGATTGGCTTACTGATTAACCATGCACTGGGGATCGTGGACGGGGCATGGACTTATATCACTATACCGTCATCAACTTTACGAGATCATGCTGAAAGGCAGTCACAGATCTCGATCCTCAACGTCACCACCAAGATACCTTGAAGTGCTCCATTTCAAGCAACACCAAATTCCTACGCATCCGAGGGAGTAGCTCATCAGGGCCCCACCGCTAACATTAGCAAGTAAGCAACAATTCTTCTTCCAGGCAAGTCATTGTTGTCACTGGCGACAGACTGGAGTCTGGCGGCGGCGACGCTTGCTCCGTTAGCCTCGTAGGGTCGGTGCAGGTAAAGCTCACTGCTGCGAAGGCGGATTCTTAAAGCCACAGCCGTGGGATGAGACTCAGTTGACATCACGCGGACACGTGTGCACACACAGCAGCTTGAGCTTGTGGTGTGGAGCGCTCACATGCCCGGTAGGCTCTGACTGTGATGTGCCTTCCTACAGCTGTACAGTTCGCCCGTAGTAAGCCAAAGGGCAGATCCTGGTGGAACCGTACTCCTGGCCAGCAAGCTCTGCTTCAGTGATGTGCTCGGTGCTGCGTTGTGTACATAAAATTCGACAACAAATCGCCCAGACTTTATACGTCACTTGCTGTCGATATAGTCCACACCTCGAACATTCAGCACTCTTGGCCGAGGTCAGAATATGTCAGATGTCGTGGTAATTTCAATTCTTTTGCAGGAAAGAGCGACCCCTGTCACCAGAACCAAATGATGTTGACGGTCGTTACTATCCGGAGAATTTCAACATCATCGTCACCCAAGAAGTTTTGAAGACGTTTTATTGCCTCTGATCGTAACCCCAGCAGTGAGTTGTTTAGAAAGATCTTCGAGGCACAAAGTAGGTGAGGGCAGAGAATTTCTGCACAAGACTTGCACATCAACTCGCAGGTACATGGATTCTGTCAAAACACCGGTATAGCGTAGATGATTGCGGACTGCTAAAAAGCTTCATTTGCTGTCTCTGAGCCACCAGGTGATTTATCCAACAAAACCTCCAGCAGACACAGTCATCTTCCCACACGACTCCCTTCCGAGCACATGCTCAACCAGCAATGCTCACTCGAGGGGCAGAGTCCGCCGCCTTGCCGCTGGAAAGCTCTATCCCGCTAGCTTAAGAGCAAGTATCGATACCGCAGAACTTTCCCCCAACAACCCTTCCTTCCCTTCTGGTAGAGAAGACCGCGAATAGTGTTGCGTCTCTCGATTCATCGCTTACATCCTACTGCGTCCGGGCTGAGCGAGAGTCCAACTACGTACTTTTGCCGGCGAGCCAGGGCAGAACCGCGGGTCTAAAGGACTGCGGCTTGTAGTGAGGACTATCTCTATCTTAGAACGATGCTCTTGAGAGAGCAGAAACCTGCGGTACCGAAGGCCATCAGTTCGAAATGTTGGAGAGGACCGTCTCGTTTAGCTCCGCTCATCCCAATACCTGGCTCTGAATAGCTTCGAAATCACGCGCCCACGCAAAGGAGGAAAAGGGCCAGTTCTGGGCGGCTTTGGATGTTGCAAAGTGTGTTGACGGACGATGTGCTGTAGCGGGAAAGTGGAGGGGAAAGGTGCAGGTCAAGCAAAATAAAGCAACATTCGGTGCCGCAAAGAGTGCCGTCCAAGACCGTGCTGAGAAACCACAGTTTCCACCAGCATGGAACCTGACAATACTCGCTCAGTGAAGCCGCCGACTAGCCCCGCATACTCCAGAGCAGAAAGAAGGCATCCCGTCTCCCCACATACGCAGATACGCGTATCCCAGCATCCCAAACACGAACCCGAGATACGAGACCTCCTCAACCCCCTTCAAACAGAACACACGAATCACCTTCACTCCGTAGCCTTCGCACATCGAGAGTAACGACTTCTTCAATTTTCCGAAGCCTACATATAACAAGAAACCAGAGCCGACCCACCCCAGCCATTCAAAAACGCCGCCGCTGAACCGAGTGCGTAGACGCCACGCCACCACTCGTAGCTCGGCGTATGCAGATTGCCAAAAAGCACAAACCCGAACCCCACCTTCCCATAACCCGTCCGGCCCGACAAAACAAAACGCAAATGCAACACAGGCGACGTGACGGCGACATAGAAGCTCTGATGCCTCTCACCCATCAGACACATGAGAAACGCCGTTTGTTCGCCCGTACACAAAGTTGTGCAATTCGTTAAAACCAGGAGTAGCAAAAAAGTTACCGTGAAGGAGAGCAGGAGACAGGGAAAAAAAACATAGGTGGGTATCTTCGAAAACACAGCGTTCGCAGCCTCTCCCACCGGCCGGAGCGCCTGCGTCTTGACCCGATGATGAGCGTTGGAACTGAGCAATTGAGATGCAGATAAACAAGGACAAGAACAGCAACAAAACATTAGTATACGTTTGGTTCGTTGAGAGCGACGAGAGACGCATGCGTAGTCGTCGGCGTGATCGATGATCGGCAACGAAGAGGGCGATGCCGAACCGGTCCGTGCAGAGAGAGTTGAATCGGTCGTTCAGTCGTTTCGGCGGAGCGTCGGAGGACGGGGTAAACAGGTGAGGAGAGAACGAGAGAGGGGGCGGGAGTGGACCCCCACCATCGACGGAAGCGTCGGCAGAACACGTATCGGGAGACACTCCCAGTCCTCGCCGACTTTGCCGTTGCCCCTTTAGACCTCCATGCTGTCGGCAATATGCTCGCTCATGTCGCGCACAGCGCTTTTCTCGCGTTGCCGTTCGAGGTCGTCGAATTCCTCTTCCTCGTCATCTTCCTCCTCAATGTAGTCCATAAGCTCCTCATCCGCATCAACCTCATCGTCGCCCGGGTGCGGGATGACCATGACATCATCGTCGTCGTCCGGCCAGCCCGACGAGATGCTGTGGCCGTCGGCGTGTTCACCAAGCCAGTACTTGGCGCGCTTATCCGCGCTCTCCAGGCCCATGGCCAGCGAGCTGCTCTGGCTGGCGCCGCGCTTGGAGCCGGTGTGGACGTGCGACGCGGCCGCGCGCACCGCCGGGCTGTGCGACATGATGCTCAGGCCGCGCAGGTACAGGTAGCAAACGCGCTTGCGGTTCTTGTTGAAGAAGAAGTAGTTCATGCTCCAGATGGAGCCCTCCTCGCCGTCGAACGGGTCCTCCTCGGGCTGGTAGCAGTAGATGGCGCAGTCGCGCAGGTTCATCTCGTTGTCCATCAGCCGCCACATCCGCGGGCTCCATATCTGGTGGCCGCCGGGCGTGCGCGTCCCGGACCCGCCGGACCCGCCGCCGCTCGACCAGCTCGACGGCGGCACCGCCAGCATCGCGCCCGACGGCCGCGGGCGCAGGTTGTACAGCGTCGTGTCGATCGTGTTCATGACGGCCCGCAGGCTCCGCTCTTTCCGGAAGTCCGTCGGCCGGAGGATGTGCGAGAAGTCGTAGTCCGGGTGGCTGGCATTGAGCGTCGCGATCAGGTATGCGAAGGTGCGGCGACTCGATATCTGGCTGAGAGGGCCGAACGGACTTGAGCGGGAGAGGTTCAGGGACTCGGCGAGCGATTCGGCTTGCGGGGGGGAGAGCGATGCGGACAGGCGGAGGACGGATTCATGTTGCGATTCGAGCGAGTTTTCGATGGTCTTGTAGAGCTTCTTGTCGCTTCCGGCAGCTTTCGTTGTGTACAGGTCGCAGCCGCCGATGACGTGGCAATCGGGCGTGTCGAAGTTGAGCGCGCTCGTCACGTCTTCGAAATCGCGTAGTGGTAGGTACTGTAGACAACGTCAGGTTAGCCACATGTTGTTCACCAATGTCTCCCTGCGCGCGATGTCCTCAGGGACTCCACGGGGCTGCTCGGAAGCTGTCCGAGCGGATGCGCGCGCGCGGAGCTCAGGGGAAGGCGACGCACCTTCATCGTGGCGTTTGCGCGGAGTAGCGTTGTCCGTGGTAATCAGGTATGCCGGTGATGAATAGAGGGATGTCGTATTCCGAGCGGTCTCGAATGGATTGGAAATGCGCGGTTGCGGCCGAGAGCGGCGCAGCTTTGTTCGGGGAATGCGGAGATGTGATGCTGTCTAGGACCTGCGGAGCAAGACAACACGCGAAGATCACTCTAGGCTGGCTGCAAAGACCGAGCTTCGTGCGCTGTGCGAGCCAGACGACGGGGCGTCTAGCAGGAGGATGCGATGGTGGTGATAGTAGTGATAGTGGACATGGTACGGTTGTCGCCTTATCGGGGGTTGGAGCGGTGGAGCAGCGTTGACGTCGGGAGGCCTGGCTGGCTGGCTGGGCCTTGGCCCGAGTGGAGAGACCGCGCGCTGACGGCTGTCTTAGCCCACACGTGACTAGCCCTGCGTCATCAGTCCACCACTCAGGGGCCTGCCCTGCCGCATGTGAGTGTGCCTGCGAGAGTCGGTCCGCTGCCAGACAACGTGCGCATCTGAGCGGTGCTGAGATGTCTGGAGAGATGCAGCGTCGTCGTGCCAGTTGCGCCCGTGGGGAGTAGAAGATGCGGCGCTGCATTCCTGGGGCCCAACGTCGATCCGTATTCCTGCCGAGCGCCTCGTGTATCGTCTTGAGATTCTCTGTGGGTGGTTAATGACGGTCTCGGCTGTCGTTACTGGTTGTAGCTGTTAGATCAGATGAGCTCGACGGACCAATGAGCGCAGTTAGCTGCACGAGAGTATCTCTGAGGCCGTTGATGCAGGTATTCGTAGCTTCATTAGGCACTAAATCCAAGCGCCAGTATATCCTTGCCTGTGGCAAAGGGCGTTGGAGGTATCATACACACGTGGAACTCCCTTGAGCCCCAGTACCCGACAAAACACCTAAACTCCCGCCGATGCAAGCCATCGTTCGTGCTTCGCTAACCGATTATATCAAACAGTACTGAAGGTGATGGTGCTGCTTCTATATCATTCCAGCTTGACGGATCCTGTCCTCGATGGAGTCGGCGTCCTGCTCGATACCATCAGCAACAAGTTTTGATGCGTCATGTGTGCTTGCAGTGAGCATTGGAGAGACAAGGTACGACCGTCACGCCTGGGTATCATGATGGGTAGCAGCAGTGGGCTGCCGGGCAAGCTCATCCGATCTTAGTGACGCCGTCGTCCTCAACCTGCAGCTCTCGTTAACGCTGTTTTGAGATGTCGGGTTGAGAAAGCGCATGCAGTGCTGGCGACGGTCGGAACAGCGTGTACTCCAGTTGTGCTTGGTTCGTGCCTTCCTCTATGCGCAGCTTTCAGAAATCAACTCACCTCCATGTCTTCTAGGCTGTCTTGCTGGCTGATGCAGCGCAACACGTTCTTCTTGCTGCTCTCCTGCATCTCTCCGGCCAGCAGCAGCTCGTCGAGGATGAAGTAGGCCTTCTGGAAGTTGAAGATGATGTCAAGCTCGCAGACGTTGCCGTAGTACTTGTCCATCTGTTCGACATAGCGGTGCACGATCTCGAGGGTGATAAGTTCGTTGTCTTCCGAGTCGCATCCGGCGATGAAGAAAAGGGAGGCGTAGCGACGGTAGACGACCTTGGTATCTGCGACCGGCGGATTTCAGCCACACAGTTGCAAGGGGTGTAGGAGGGTGGGCGACAAGGCCAGGTGGCATACCCTTGTATTCCAGGAAGTTGCACATGCGGGTGCGGCGGGCGAGGACTAGCTGGGAGACGTCCTTGACGATCTTGGCCTTGTCCTTGGGGGACAGAGTGGTGAACCATTTGGCAAGGCGCTGTGCACGCAGTCAGCCGGCGCCCGAAGCTTGAACTTAGGCGGCCTTAGGAGACGCACCACCTTGCCCTGGCGCGAGAGCAGGATCAGGTACCTGGCACTGTCAGCATGGCGGAAGCGGCCGGCATAGCATTGTGACGCTCACTTGATCGTCATGGTGGTGTCGCGTGGGTTGGGCGAGCTTCGTTGTGCGGATGGAGGGGGCTGTTCTGGCGCATGTAATTTGGAGAGAAGCGGCTTCGACTTTGGACCGCTGAGTGGCGCGCCAAGAAGTCGCGGAAGAGCCCCGCCGCTCACGGCCCCGCCGCCGCCAGCCGAGACCGCCGCCGCGCTCCGCCGGGCAGTTGTTGCTTACAATATCTCTCTCGTCCGGCTGTCACTGCCGTCACGCAATCACTGCCCCATCCTTCTCTGCCAGCGCGGCATGGAGATCAGCTCGTGTCAGGCTCGCGATTTCCACTCTTTGTTGAACTACGTCCTCCATCCACGCCGCGCCTTGAAACGCCGCTCCAGGTCGAAGCACTATGACGAGGCTAATCCTTTCCACGTCGTATGCGCATATCCTCGAGCCCCTCTACCCCCTTCCTGATCTGATTCCTGGCATACTAGCAATATCATGGGCGGCGGGCCCTCCGCCATCCGTCGCAACTTAATCGAGAAGTCCAACACCGAACTCACGAGCTCGCTACGTGCCAACTTCGCCTCCCACCAGCCCTCGTCGAACGGCAACAGCAGCGACGGCTCCTCCACACCAGCCGTGACGCCTTTCCGCGACTGGACCGCCCAGCACGGCTCCGACCTCTACATCCCCGCCATCGACTTCTCGCAATCCAGCCTTGCCGAAGAGCGATCTGCATACGACATCACCGTCAAGCTGTTCTACCTGCCCAACGTCCCCGTATCTCAGCGCTGCGCACAGACTAGAGATGCCATAGATTTCGTGCTCAAGGAACTGCACGTCCCGTCGATCGATCTGCTGATCGTGTCTTTCCCGGGAATCGCCTTCGATGCCGACGATGAGGACTCGGACTTGGACGAGAGTAGCAGCATCCCCACGGGTGGATCAAGTTCTGAAAGCAGTGCTGGCGCGGAGGATATCGACAGCATGATTGAGACATGGCGCGCGGTCGAGAAAATGCACAACGAAGGTCTGATTGGGAAGCTGGGATTGTCAGAATTTGGCTCGCAGCGGCTGTCGCGGTTCCTGAGCAAGGCGCGCGTGCGGCCGAGCGTGGATCAGATTAACGTGCGGGATTGCTGTGTGGTGCCGAAGCCATTGATCCTATATGCAAAGCAGGAGAAGATTGAGCTGCTGACTCACAATGACTGCACCAATATCCTTCCCTCCGGCACTGTGAGAGAGCTGTTGGGCCCCGGTGAGAAGGGTGCTGGCGTTCTGACAGGTTCCGATGGCTCGACGGACGGTTTGAAAGGAGATGTCACCCCTCAATGGGTGGTGAAATACACGGCAGTGGTCAAGGATAGAGGTGTTGTGGAGAATAAGGGGTATTTTGCCGTAGCTGAACTCCATGACTGAATGAATCTATATGATCTACTGAGCAGACTGAGCACGCTTAGCCGCAAAGTCCGCGCTCTCATGAACCTCAACCTAACCAGACTTTCTCGCGCCCTTAGCCTCTTTCGTGAATCTACCGTGCTTGTCCTTCCTCGGTGTAGGTCGCAAGGCCTCGCGTGCCTTTTCCCTCGTCCTCTCCGCTTCACATTGCTCCTGATTTCCGCGGCTGATGTCCACCGCATCATGTCCGTAAGGGAAGCTCTGGTAATCGTACTTCTGCTTGGTGATGCTACGGCAGGTGCGGAGAATATTGCTGTATTTCGGCGGCTGGGGGCGTACCGGATGCATCACCACCCGGCTTACCCCAGCGCTGGAAATCATCAGCAAAGAACTCGGGGCAGACATGAAGCTTCGAACAGCCCTTCTTCTTGCAATATATAGGCTTTCCGTAGAGCGAGGACGGGTAGAAAAGCTTTAGACAGTGCTCGTAGAGGTGTTGCTCCACGCCCATGCCACTAATGTCGATTTCGGACTGCTTAGGAATGTGGAAGATCATCCAGCCGAACGAGTAAAAGGACCGCCCACAGCCAGCGATGACCATCTAGAAGGCATGTCCGACTGAAGTGAGCTGCGTGAAGAAAGCAAACTACCTGCATGGGTCGTTGAAGCATTCATCCGGATAGCTTTGGTAATTCGATCAAAGTACATCTGCATCTGGACGAATGCTTCAACTGCCCATGATCGAGATCCATTGAGTTCGAGTCGGACACGGACACGGTCTCACAAGGTTTCGAAGAAGTCTTCTCCGACGCAAGGATGGAATGGGAGCAAGAGGTGACTACTTATCTCAGCACATAAACCAGACATGCGCTTAATTAAGTTCCAGAGAATACAAACCGAGCTTCGGGAAGTCTTCATCACCATCACTTGGATCCATTCTGCTTCGCCGCCATCAGGCCTCTCGAATTCACAGTGTATTCTCTATCCCCTTCGACCGATACTCCAACTAAACGTTCTGTATGCCGCTACTTTCACAAAGCAATATGTCAATTCATGCCGTATATTCTTCCCGGCTCGAGGCGGGTTGCTTCGGTGCGCAGCAGTGGAAAACACAAGCCCTATTCTTCATGCAGGGATACCGCCATTTCAAAGACAATCGGGCCTTCAATAAGGGCCTTCCCCATTTAGTACTCGCTAGTCCACACCGGCAGTTGGCTTGTGCAAAACGTTCAGGCACGTTTACACCCCCGCCCGCACTTTCCGACCAATCACAGAGCACCTCTGACCGCCAGAATTCCAGCACTCCTTCTATTGCATCCTCTGATAGTATCGCAATTGTGCCGATACAAAGGTACAAGGACCTGAAAACCTCAATGGCATTGAAGGGTCTTAGCAAGTTATTTGCCACTGCTCTATCCCATCTGATCGTGGCGACGTTCGCTCTTGCCTTTCGACTATTGCACGCTTTACACAAAAAAGCCTCGTCCGTTTGAAGTTTGAAGATCTTCCAGGGCAGTCCGCCATCGCCATGACTCAAAGCTCCCGATCTTCCGCGGTGCGTGCCTGGCTATACGGGAACACATCAACCCATCCGCGATCCCGCAGCTCGCCACGACACCCGGAAAGGTACTACGGGATTCCATGAGTGGCGTTAATCTGGGGATCTTATCGTTCTGGCCCCGTTCTCAAACTCCTCTCCTGCAGCATTCCCCACTGGAGACGGACACGCCGTACTTGAAGCTCTCACGCCATCGGGCGCTCTGTGGAGCCTATACGAGCCGCGATGCAAAGGACGCAGGTCGCAGAGAAGCATCCGTAGCCTCTTCACAGCACCGAATGGGCCCCATGCTGCTGCACTGTGCTTCGGCTTGTTTGCAACTTCTTGTAGATCAGCGCTGTGCTGGAACTCTATCCCCAGACGGTGCATGAAGGCGGAGTCCAGGGTGCGCTGGTGTTGTGCCAGGGATCTGCGGCCTATTTTTTTGCGGCTGAGCTTCAAGCGATCATGGCGAAGCAGGTACCCACCGCTTGGACACGACGCTCAGCATCGGCATTCAGCCCAGCAAGCACGGTGTCATGCCGTTGACCGCGACTTCTGAGTTAAAAGCCTGCGGACCCGAGCCTTCGTCTTTGAGAGGGTGTGCAAGAACTTTCTTCATCTCAACTACACTCGGAGCAGAACCGCAAGTTGAATCACATATCTTCAAGATGGTTTACTCAACAAAGCTGCGGTCCATTGCCGCTTCTGGCCTGCTTGTCGGCGCTGCCGCTGCTGCCGGTTAGTCCTTCCCATTGCATTCCGCTTTCCGATCCGTTAGTCCATTTGGGAATTCCTGCTGACCCGTATGCAGACTGCTCGGCCCCATCTGGTGGCGTCCTTACCGTCGGTGTCGAGGACGTCCTGGACTTGGCTTCCTGCAAGACATTCGATGGGAGCATTCAGATTGCCAAGGACGTGTGGGACTCCATCTCTCTGGACGGCATTGAGGAGATCACCGGCAGCCTCATCGTCGAGGGCGCCGAGACCTTGACCTACTTCTCTGCCGATTCGCTTACCAGCGTCGGCAGCCTTGAGCTGTCCGACTCGATCCTCCTCACCGGGTTCGACCTCCCTTCGCTGAGCAGCGTCAGCTCGCTCAGCATGTCCTCGCTTCCCCTGCTGTGGGAAGTGGACTTCGGTTCCAGCATCGAGCAGTGCTCGACCGTCGAGGTCCGCGACACCTACCTGACGCACCTGGACCTTGACGTTGCCGAGCCGGAGAGCATCATCATCGAGAAGAACGACTTCCTCTGGTCCGTCAGCGTCTCCTCGACCACTGTCTCCGAGGAGATCTACATCGGCGGCAACGGCAACGCCGTCGACGTCAGCTTCCCCCAGCTGGAGTCCGCCAACAAGGTCACCTTCAGCAACGCCTCGTCGCTCTCCCTTCCCTCCCTGACCGAGGTCTCGTCCTCCCTCATCATCAAGGACGGCTTCATCGCCGACGAGGGCTTCGACCTCTCCAGCCTCACCACCGTCGGCGGCGACCTCGAGATCAGCGGTCTCTGGGACCTCACCACCCTCTCCCTCTCCAACCTCAAGTCCATCGGCGGCGACTTCAAGATCTCCGACTCCAGCTTCTCCAGCATCAGCTTCGAGTCGCTCGAGACCGTCTCCGGCTCCGTCCTCTTCGACGGCGACATCTCGGAAGTCTCCTTCGACTCCCTCACCGAAGTCGGCGGCTCGTGGGAGATCAGCGGCAGCACCAGCTTCAGCTGCGAGCAGTGGTCCTCGGAATCCTCCATCGTCAACGGCGAGGTCAACTGCGGCACCAGCGACGACCACGAGGCGCCGCCGGCGGCAGAGACGGCCACGCCCGTCCGCTCCACGCCCGTCGCCTCCGTCCCCTCCGACATCGCGTCCACCCCGGCGCTCTCCATCCCGGCCGTCTCCATCCCGGCCGTCTCCACCCCCGCCTCCGTGCCGACCACTCCGCACGCCCCGACCACCCCCAAGCCGTCGGTCCCCGCTGCCTCGTCCTCCCTGGTCGTCGAGACCACCTGGATCAACGGCTCCTCGGTCGTGCTCACCAGCGCCACTCCCGTGCCGACCACCCCTGGTGTCGTTGGCACGCCCGTCCCCACGCCCAGCATCCCGGTCACGCCGTTTGATGGCGCGGCTACCAGCGTCGGTCCCGTTGCTGGACTTGTTGGCCTGATGTCCGCGGCCGTGCTGTTCTGCCTTCTGTAAAAGGTGTGATGAAAGTGTGTATGAACATGAAAAAGGATTAAATGTAATGTATGTAATGTAGTCACATGTAAATATGTATGAGGATCTATGTGGATCTGTTGTTGGCTATTTGGTTCTGCTGTAACATGGCGTGAATTCTTGGAGTAATGTGTGCTTGCGCAGCGCCGGAAGAGCTCGCTGCCATTTGTTCTTGGGATCCTCTACCACCGAAAGACCTCGTGCAAAGGCCAACGCACGATTGGAATCAGCGCAGCCTCCTGCTGACCGTGCACACATGTCTCTTGTGCCGCACCTACTCATGTGCCACCAGAACTCGCCCGAGCTGTCAAGTCCCGCGAAGAAAGCACAAAAGCGCACAAGGGCCACCATGTTTCTCTTCTCATTCATGGAAGCTCTCACCTTACCGGGCAAAATATCCGATGTGGACAGTACCACCCCTTCTACTGTGTGGTGTTTTTCGTTCCACGAATTAACTCCCTGGGCACCTCTTCTGGCCGCGCTGTCGGAATGCGCTGCCTCAGCCATTACATGACGTCTGGTTGAGCTCAAATGCCGTAGCTCATCAACTCCACGTAGTACTGCAGTTTTTGAATCGTGTGCAATGAATCTGTCTTCCGGAGCATCACGACAGTGTACATCACCGAGGACCACCCCCAAAGAGAGGAAAGACAAGCAAGAGACCCCACGAGCACGAAGAAAGACGGCAGTTTACACGCACCCACCGTCAACTGGGTTCGATTCTTTTCTTTAACCAGTGTGATCGTTTCCATAAGCGAGAGAAGCTTTGAGCCTCTGCGGAGGCCGCTCTTATGCCTTTGTCGGACCCTGGACGCTGGAAGCTCAGGAGTGGGCCACAAACACATGAAGCGACACCGCATGTGTGCGAGACACAGTAGGGTATGTGAGCTACGGGGCTGCGGAGGTTAAGTATGATTAAAAGCAGGGTTTGCAGGCTGTACTGAGATTTGGCGGGCACCCAGCAAGTGTTCTCCCGTAGCTGAACTGCCAGGATAAAGTGAATGCTTCAGCTCCCCGCCGAGTTCAATATCAGATGAGGCGTGGGTCTTAACCACGGACCGCTGCTACCACGGCATCATGCTCGCAACGATGCCCCTCTCCAACGTGATGGCCGACCGTAAGAACAGCCCCAAACCCCCCCCCCCAACTACCTCCCCGCCGTCCGACACCCTCCGTCACACCCGACCCGACCTCGTCACCCTCGGCATTAAAGCCGTGACCGGCGGTCGGAGCGGAATCTTGAGCTACGAGTGAAGCAGTGTAAGTAAGTAGCAGTGGCTGGGGATGTGACTTGCCTAAAGTGGGAAGCCCGGCCGCATGCGACAGGCCTTCCCGAGGGGTCACTTTCCTCTCCGAAGGAAGCCCGCTTTCGGCCCACAGCACCAGTTCGCCAGACAAGGGCTCCTGGTGCGGGCAGTATTTATACAAACTACTCAGCTGCGATGTGCAGGGCTGCATTCTGAACAATTCCTGCTCTTTTCTTCTCTCTTTTCTTCTCTCGTTTGGTCCCATTCGACCTGCTTCCAGTCCTTCGCCCGCTCACCATCTCCGCCAGACATGGCCGCCAGAACCGCGGTCCTCAGTCCAAGCGCGCCAGCGCCCAGCCCGCTGATGTCGCAAGCAGTCATGCACAACGGCACCATCTACTGCTCCGGCGCTCTCGGCATCGACCCCGCGACGAGCAAATTCGTGGAAGGCGGCCCTTACGAGCGGACGGTGAGAAGATGCCTCCGGCGAACCGGGACTGCCCGAGTGCTGACACAGAATGATCGTTCACAGGCCCAGGCTCTGCGCAACCTCGGTGCCGTCCTTGCGGCTGCGGGCAGCGGTCTGGACAAGGCTGTCAAAGTGACCGTCTTCTTGTCCAACATGGACTACTACGCCGACGTTAACAGGGCGTATGGCGAATTTTTCACCTCCAACCCCAAGCCGGTAAGCCCCTTGCGCAGCTGCTGTGCTGGTGTTGGGAGAAGGGCTGACGGCTTCGGACAGTGCCGGACGTGTGTCTCGGTTGCGAAGCTGCCGCTTGACGCCGAGGTGGAGATTGAGTTGGTGGCTGCTTTGGCGTAGGGCGGGAGAGAAAAGACATTGATGAAATATTCAAATTCATTGTGACGCTACAGCTCAAGTGAGCATCAGCTGCGTGTGCAGGACACTATGCGGGACCAGAGAGTGATTTTGGGCCGATCGTTCCCAGATCTCCCCGAGAGACGCCTTGGTCAGTTTCGCCGTGGCTACTCCGTGCTGCTCTATCACGTTATAATAGCCGTGCGATCTTCAGTGACGGGTGACGGCCGGTCTGACTGTATCGGGGATGTTGGACACTTCAGGAATGTTTTTCATGCTGACGACAATGTAGTCGAAGGGCTCCGCCGGATTCGCGTCCGGCACTGCGGGAACGACATCACTGTATGTCAGTCTGATGCGCCTTGCCGTGTTTTGAAACCATCGTGTACGTACTGTGCGAAGGACTCCAGCCGGACAGCTTGCCATGGTCGCACGACTCAATTTCGAAGCCGTGGTTCTTGAGCTGCTCGTGGTTGGACCGGAGAACAGCGGTGACGGTTGCGCGGCCGGATCTCTCCAGAGCCACGCACGTCATTGTTCCAACACCACCAGTCCCGACGACCAACACGCCAACTCTCGGCTCTAGACCCATTTTCTGTGGTTGAAACGATGCGTTGATGACTGAAAACCAAGTCAAAGGCTGAAGCAAGAGTTTGCCAAAACGGACGGGGCTGCGGGAGCTTCGATGGGCCAGTTGATTTAATCCATGCAGACGTTAACCCCTCCTCCGGCATGACATGGTGGTCTAAATCAATACTACCGCGGCTGCAACTTCAAGTGCGGATAGTAGAAATTGTCACGCTTGTCTGACAATTGACCCGACCTCCAAATTGAACTACAGAGTTTTTCACATCTGGAGTTAAGAAAGATTGGGCACCTGCACCCGGAGCTTCACTCCTGAGCATGTGCATTGCGAAACACGGAAGAGGGCCTCTGCCTGTAGGGATGGGAATATTGCCGCTAACCCACTACTCGAACATTTCGCCTCGAACAGCAGCCCGGCACTGTGTATGTTCATCCAAGCCTACCGACTGTGGACATCCAGGAAGTTCACTCCTGGAAATTTGGAACAAGCTGTGACGTCTTCTGACATCGACGTGGTTTTGAGCACGACTCCTCAACCCCGCACTCGGAATCCCGGACTGTCTGGGGTTCGGTGATCTGCAATATGGCGTTAAGTCGGCTGCCAAAACAGGCAAGCTACTCCCGGAGAGGCAAGCCACAGCGCAAGAGCACGACAAAGCGTCAAACATGTCGCTCGAATACCGATACGGTAAGAACCCCCATGATGGTATTAAGCGTAAGGACTTGGATACTTCAGCACGCTTATCGCTGAGCATTCCGGTCATCCCAAGCGCAGGGTAAAGTCAGCTTGGCCGGTCCAGGTCCACGACCGAATTCACCGCAACTACTACCCGCACGTCCACGCCACGTTAAGTCGCAAAAGAAATGGGCTGCTTTAACTTGAATGGATTTTGCTCATTATAGGATGGATGTTTTGGCATTTTGCTTATAAATCTTGCAGTTCAGGCCTGGACGTTCCGTAGCTGTCCGTCGGCGTCATGCTTCAGACACTCGAGTGCGGTCACGACACCCGCATCAGACCAAAGCACAGAAAAAAACACTTCGATATCAATTCCAAACTACCTACATTATGCTCCCTCTAGACGTGCCCATCATTCCAATCTATACGTACCACCGCAGCATTATTCGTAATCACGCCTCAATAGGCAAAAAGCAAATCAACCCACCGAAAGGAAAATCATCAGGTATAAGGAAAAAGAGTGGGCGAGCCAACCAGTTGATGAAAGAGCCAAACAACCACACATACTTTTTACCTCTGAATGAGACGAGCGAGTTGAGCGCCCCGAGAGTTAAGACTCTTGTCTTCGTGTTTTGTTTTCGTTCCTTCTCCATCAGAAGCCGCGCCAGCAGTAACGACGCGCAGGCAGGCTGGCAAAGCGATAACGAGATGTAAGGAAGACGAACTCCCAAGGACCCAGTGTAAGAAAGCACTTTTTGGTTAGCGGGCCGCGGTGAGGGGCCACCCTCAACGAGCGTCTTGTACAGCCCAGCACCGCACCACACACACCACCTCCTCGCTCCCAAGCATCCCCCACCGATGCAAGGTAGCCCTCCCCCAAGCTCACGCCCGACAAGAGCGCAAGGCCGCCGCTTTTACCCAGCGGCTAGCCGTCGTTATTGAGACTTCTCGCAGTCGTCATCTGCCGAATCCGTCTTGCCAAGACCACTGCTGTATTGTCCGAAAATCTTCATGTTCGGGTCCTCGACAGCTTGCGTCGTGTCCTGCGACAGCGATCCTCCGTTCTTGGCCGCCTTCGCGGCCCGCCGTCTGAAGAAGACACGCTTCGCCCACTTCCACGCCTCGACGCCGGCGAAGAAAAGGCCAGCGGCAATGAAAACGATTCCCCACTCCCAACTGATGCCCTCATGGCGGAAAACATCGTGGTTGATGACGGGGATGTAAAGGGTGGGGAAGATGGTGATGAAGCCAGCCATGATGGCCCAGAAGAGGAACTTGTTGCGCCAGACGTCGTAGGCCCACTGCGTGAAGTACTTGTTGCTGTCTGGCTGCATGCGGAAGAAGCTGCGGCGCATGTCGACCATCTCCCATGCCAGGAACAGCGCAAACCACGTCAGGCAGGCGAAGGTTGTGGCACGGGCGCGGAAGACGGTGTCGCAGACGGGTTCGCCAGCAGAGTTGCGGTAAGAGTCGTTGCAGTTTTGGCCGAGGTTTCCGTCACCGAAGCCGAAGAGGACGAGCGAGAAGGCGCCGAGGCAGAGGACGGACACCCAGAGGCCGTAAACAACCATGTCGACCATGACTTCGATGGTGAAGACACCTCGCTTCAGGCTCTGAGGCGGGCGCTGCATGATATCCGGAGCTGCTACTTCGAAACCGAGACCCATGTCGGGCATGCCAGACGTGATCATAATGACCCACATGATTTCAACGGGCGCGAGGGGGAAGATGGAAAGGCCTTGCTCATCCTTGAAAGCAAGACCGACGAGTAGAACCGTGGCTTGAGCGATGTTCTCGGCCAAGAGATGCAGGATGAACTTCTGGATGTTATCGAACATGCGGCGACCCTCTTCGATGGCGTTGAGGATGGAGGCGAAGTTGTCGTCGGTGAGGACAATGTCCGAAGCGTCTTTGGCAACATCAGATCCAGCTTGGCCCATGGCAATGCCAACGTCAGCCCTCTTCAGACTCGGGGAGTCGTTGACGCCATCTCCAGTCTGTGTATTGCGTTAGTAAATCTTGCAGTCAGTCAGATGTAGCGAGCGACCGATCTTACCATCGCAGCGAATCTCTTACGGCGGTGAAGCGCCTCGATCATTCGGACCTTGGTGGTGGGGGAGCAGCGAGCAATGACCAAAGGAAGAACCGGAAGCTCATCGATCTCATCATCAGAGAGCTTGTCGAACTGGGCGGCTGTCATAACCATAGCGTCCGTCATTTCCTTGCTGAAGGTGTTCATGCGAGGTGGCAAGATGCCAACCTCACCAGCAATTGCTGAAGCGGTCCCGGGATGGTCACCCGTCAACATGTGAACAACGATACCGGCTTCCTGGCACTCTTTCACGGAGGGTGCCGACTCGGGACGTGGTGGGTCGTAGATGCCTAATGGTTGTGTGAGCATATCTGTGAATGGAACACATGACGGGCTCGATTTTCAACATACCAACCAGTCCACGGAACGTCAGGTCGTTCTCGACTTCGTTACGGTTCAGCTCTTCACCCTTCTTGATCTCCGTTGTGAAGTCCCGAGATGCCAAAGCCAGAACACGAAGCCCAAGGGAGGCAAGCGCTTCCATGTTCGCCAGGATATTCTCCCGAATTTCGGGGGTGACCGGAACAGCCTCGAGCTCATCCAAGTAGATTGAAGTGCAGCTCTCGATGATACGCTCGACAGCTCCCTTGGTGAACACGTGCTTCTTGCCTCCTTTGTTGACCTCTTCGAAAATGACCGACATCTTCTTAACGGTCGAGTCGAACGGGAACTCGGCGAGCTGCTTCCAGGTAGGATTGGGGCCGTCGGTGAAGCGTTGCCGGTTCCAGTCGAAGCGAGAGGCGAAAACTTGGATTGCAATTTCAGTCGGGTCGCCTCGGGCATTCCACTCTCCGGGGTGGCTTTCGTGAACAGTGGCGAGATTGGCCAAAGATGCGACCTTGAGGTAGTCCTCTAGAGGCTGGTTGTTCTCGAGAAGTTCGGTGGACTCGACGCCCTTCTCGTCGTTCTGGAGTTTGCCAAAGTCCATGTTACGAGGCTGTTCAGGCTCGAAGAACAGGCCGCCAGCAGTCGGATTGTACGGTTCGTTCGAGTCCCCGACGGAGTAGGTGCCCTTGGACGGGATCTAGGCCTTCTTTGCGACCATTTTGCCCTGAGTCAACGTACCTGTCTTGTCCGAGCAAATGTCTGTGACGAGTCAGTGTCGAACCTCGGGCAAAGATAACGCTTACGTACCTGTCACGGCTCCGAGGGCCTCAAGCGACCTCAGGTTTCGGACGATGACGTTTCTCTCCACCATTCTCTTGGTACCAGCAGCCATGGTGATGGTCAGAACGACGATGAGGGAGGCGGGGATCATGCTAAGACCAGTGGCCACCGCGTAGATGATGACCTCCTTTTCGTTTCTGAACTCGTTTGCGGCAAGGACGATGATGGCGCAGACGACGGCGATGCCGAAGAGAAGGATGGCAAGCCAAGAAAGCTTCTTCTGGAGGGGAGTACCAACGTTGACGCCGAGGAATCTACCCAGTGCATCGAAGCCGGTCATGGCGTAGGCTTGAGCATAACGGTGAGGCCCGGCCTTTCCTTCGGCGTTCCGCTTGACAGGACGGCGCTTGGAACCCTTGGCCCTCAGTGCAGCGGCGATGGATCCAATTTCAGTGAACATGCCGGTGGCGAAGACGATGCCTCTGGCTCTGCCCTTGGTGACGGTAGAGGAGCTGAACGCCACATTGAGACGGTCGCCGGGTCCGGTGTCGTCGTTGAAAGTAGCGTCGGCATCCTTGCGGACGGGCAGAGACTCTCCAGTGAGCAGAGCTTCGTCGGTTTCGAAATTGACGGCCTCGATAAGGCTGTGGATATGTAAGCACGCGGCTGCAGCAGGACAGGGTGTAGATAGAAACTCACCGGACGTCGGCAGGAACAGTGTCGCCGGTCTTCATCTCCACCATATCACCAGGGACGATCTCGGCAGTCGGAACAGTAAGGTTCTTGCCGTCGCGGACGGCGCTGGCGGTGGGCGAGCTGAGCGATCTGAGCGAGTCCATGGTCTTCTCGGCCTGGAACTCCTGGAAGAAGCCTACGACGATGTTGAGGATGATGATGGCGGCGATGACGCCGCCCTCAATCCACGACTGGATGGCAAAGCTGACAGCCATTGCCAGAATGAGCACCTGGGAGTTGGATCAGCCTTATCTTCCCCTCGAACACACGGCTAGTGGTGCATGTAACTAGAGTCATTGCGTTTGCAATCTGCCGGAGAAGAATCTTCCCCGGCGCAACGCCTTCGGCGTCACCAAGCTCATTGCGGCCGTACTCCTCGACGCGCTTCGAGGCCTCGGCGGAGGTGAGGCCGTCGCTGGGGTCGGCACCGATCTCGGAGGAAACAGTGGCGTGGGGCAAAGCGTGAGCCGGACGAGACAAAGCCTTGTTTGCCTGGCCGGACACATGCCCGGCGAGGGCGTCTTCGGACTTGTTCTTCCCCATCGAAAGAGAGAGTTCAAAGGATGGCCAAAAGGACAGGCCAGAGGAGCAGGATTCGGGACAGGTGAGGGGGGCGTAGGGGTGAGGGTCAGGAAGAGCGGCGGCAGGGAGAGAGGGGCACGGCAGACTTAAGAACAAAGACAGTGACGTTTGAGCAGAAGCCAATACCTGGCAATGCCTGCAGGAGGAGTCCACCGGTGTCCGTAGCCTGACATGAGCCAAGCCATCTTATCAGGCTTGGCAGGCAGGCGCCCTGGGAAAGCGCCTTCCACAGTCCGCTGCCGTATTCCGCGTGCGGCGGCCGTCGCGGCGGGATCCAACGCCTGGCGTTCCACGGCAGGCCTGCGGGGGCACACCAGGCACGCGGCCGCATTCCCCACAGGCCGGCGGTGATCGCGGCGCGACCGCGCCCACGCAGACCGACAGCCAGATGTGCAGGAGAACCATGGTCGTGCCCCCGCAGCGGAGCGGCGTGGCGGGGCGGCCAAGAGCGCGCCGAGAGATGCGTGGGGCGGAAGCTTTCTGGAAGTGCCACTGGTGCGACGCGAGGCCGAATCACAGCGCGGTAGCCGGCTCACGGGCAGCGCGGCGCACGAGGATCCCCGGGGACTGTGGCAGGTGCATGACGATGAGGCAGCGTCCGGTGCCCGCGCTCTTGGCTCGGCTCTTGGCCCGGATACTCGGCATCTGCGTCACGTGGCGCGCTCGCCGCGCCGCCACCGCTGCGGGTGTTCCGTGGGGGGCGGGTTTCGCTCGCTGCAGTCTGGCCGTACGAGCACGTCGCACAGCTGCCGATCCGCGCGCTGCCTCGCTGCGCGGCCTCCGCTGCTGCTGTTTCGTGCGGGTTTCGCTCGCTGCGTTTGCCCGTAACACAGCCGTCGATCAGCGGGCTGCCAAGCCCGCCGTCCTTACGCGTCTCTTCTGCATGTGGAAGTGGCCAGAACACGTCCGCCTGAGGCTGCGACAAAGCGGAGGATGCGCGTCTCACGATGCGCCGCTCTGCAGCGTCCTTCTCCGCAACCCCGCCGCATCCAGACGCGCGCGCAGACTGCAGACGCACCTGAAGCACGCCAATCAGCGCCTCGCTCGCAGCACCCCTCCAGGCGCTTGTGCACTCCGTGGCTAACATCAAAGATGCCGTGCGACGGCCCTTGCCGCCCGCTGGCCTCGCAGCGAGCGGGGCTGAAGAGGGTCTATAACGGAGCGCTGGTCCCAGCCTCGCGTCGCTGCCGTGCCGATGCGCAGCGTCCACCATGTTTCCCCGCGCTCTGCTGTTTGCGTCCATTGCCCACGCCCGGCCGGGCGGCCTTGCCCGCGTCGTCGGCCGCGATGCACCGCTGCAGGGATGCTACGACTTCGTTGTCGCTGGCGGCGGCGCCAGTGGACTCACCGTCGCCGATCGCTTGACCGAGGACCCCAATGGTGAGGCGCCTCCCTGATACTCCTGCCACCATCCATGTTAGCCCTCACCCTCTGACCGGTCGCGCGCGGCAAGTCTCGGTGCTTGTGATCGAACACGGCCCGTTGGATCGGCACGAAGACGCCGTTCTGGTGCCCGGCCTGCTTGACCTGGACCGCACGCCGTACTGGTTCAACCTCACCAGCGTTCCACAGGAGGGCTTGAACAACAACACCTTCCACGTTCCAGCCGCCGCTGTCGTTGGCGGCGGCACCGTCATCAACGGCATGTTCTTTGACCGCGCCGCCGCTGCGGATTACGGTGAGCCTGGCCGCGGCTCGTCTGTGTGGGCATGCGCATAACATCCGTCCGTGGCTTGCAGATGTCTGGGAGCAGCTGGGTAATCCGGGCTAGGGGTGGGAAGGCCTCCTGCCTTTCTTCAAGAAGGTGCGTGGTTAGGCGTCCCTCCTCTGTTCTGCGCTTACCCACCTGCGTGCAGATGGAGACATTCACTCCCGCCGACGAGGGCTTTGCCGCCGAGTGGAACATCTCGTGGGATCTCTCAGCCCACGGCTTCGACGGCCCCGTGCAGTCGAGCTATCCTCCGTACCAGTACCCGTCGATCAGTGAGCGTCCTGTCCCAAAGCCCTCTTCACTCCTCGGTTGATATAGGCCAGAAAACTTCATCCGCGGCTGGCATTCCCTCGGCATCTCCACCCCACCCGACCCAGCTGCCGGCAACAAGACCGGCGTCTTCTGGGTGCCTAGCTCTAAAGACCCCCGCAGCCAGACTCGGTCCTATGCCCGCCGCGCGCACTACGACCGCGTCATCTCCAGCCGTCCGAATTACCATCTGCTCCCGTTGCACGCCGTGAGCAAAATCTTGTTCTCAGACGACAAGACTGCCGACCGTGTTGAGTACCTCAGCCGGGAAAACGGCGAGGTGAGCACCGTCAGAGCATATAGGGAAGTAATTCTTGCCGCAGGCGCCATCCACACGCCCCAAATCCTGCAGTTGTCTGGCGTGGGGCCGAAATCACTACTTGACAGCTTCGACATCGAGACAGTCGTCGATCTACCCGGTGTTGGCTACAACCTCCAAGACCACCCAACGATATACACGGCCTGGAACTGTACGCACCCCTCCCTCCCCCAACGCCGCCCGAGAAGAAGAGCAGACAGCATCCCCCAAAACCCCACCATAACCACCCGCACAGACACCGCCCTCCCCTTCCCCTCCGCCGACGACCTCGACACCAACTCCACCCTCGCCGCCCAATCCCTCGCCACCTACCGCGCCAACCGCACCGGCCCCTACACCATCGCCCACCAAGGCGGCAACGCCGTCGCCTTCCTCCCGCCCGCCTCCCTCCTCCCGCCCAACGCCTCCGCCCACCTCCTCGCCGCCTCCACCCTCCCCTCCCACATCTACCCCCCAACCCGTGCTCGCCGGCTACGCCGCCCAGCTAACCTACCTCCTCCCCCTCCTCTCCTCCCCCGCCTCCCCCTCGCCGAGCACGGCTTCGGCGCCTCCCAAGTCCTCCCCGTCACCCTCCTCCACCCCCTCTCCCGCGGCGCCATCCGCCTCGCCGCCACCGCGCCGCTCACCCCCCGCGCATCGACTACGGCGCCGCCCGCGCCCCCGCCGACATCGCGCTGCTCGCCGCCGCCGTGCGCGCCGCCCGCCGCCTCATGCGCACGCCCGCCATGCGCGAGCTGGCGCCGGGAGGCGGAGCCGGCGACGACGGCGCGCTCGAGGCGGCGCTGCGCGCCCAGGCGGTGCCCGGGTACCAGCACGTGGTCGGGACGAGCGCGATGGGGCCGGTCGGGCTGGGCGGCGTGGTCGGCGCGGACCTGGCCGTGCACGGCGTGCGCGGGCCGCGCGTCGTGGATGCCGGCGTGATGCCCGTGATTCCGGGGGCGCACACGAGCGGCACGGTCTACGCGGTTGCGGAGAAGGTACGTCTTTCGGGGGGGAGGTGGTGGGTTGATCTTTTGCTGACTTGAGGGGGGGGGGGGGGGGGGGTTCGACGTACAGGCTGCGGATATCATCAAGCGGGCGCATGGGATTACGGTTGGGGTGTTGGAGGAGGAGTGAAGAGAGCTTGTATGCTGCGGTGGTGCCGGTGTCTATGCTACAGCTAAAACTACGTCTTCCGGGAATCCATCGTGTGAAAAACTCGTAGTAAGAAAATCTCGGTGATGAAAAGAGTTCCGGTGAAAAGAACTCGAAGTGAAAAGAAAAGGAAATCTTTGATACTAAGCAACCAGTTGTTATTGTTGTCGGAACTCGTCGATGCGGAGAGCTCGATGGTGAAAAGAACTCGTTGGTTTCGAGCAACTCGTCCACTGGTGTAGATGCATTCGTCGGGTTAAAGAGCTTTGCTGATGTGAAGAGCCTCCTCGATGTTGAGAAACGGAGAAGGCAATGGTGTGAAGAGACTCATTGGTCGAAGGAAACTCGTCGATGCGAGAGAGACGCTGGTGCGAAGAGAAAATGCGGTTGGTGAGAGTGCGGTTGGTGGAGAAAGCGGGAAGCCAAGATTGGCAAAAACGAGATCGTCGTTCAGGGTTGTGGAGCCGTCAGTACCTGGAGGGGAGAGATATCGGATCGTCGGTGAGAGACACGAAGCAGGCTCAGGGGATGGCCAGCCTCTGCCTGAGCCGCCGGACGTGTGGATGGTCGTCTCCCAGGCAGTAGAGACGGACGCGCAGCTCCTCCTCCAGGTACTGACGGTCTCCGGTCGAGGCGGCAGCGGCCTCGTAGCTATTCGAGACTGGTTAGAATAAGGGGGAGCTTCTGGTAAGGTCGAAAGAAGGGAAAAACAGACGGGAAAGGAAGGGCAAAGGGAAAGGGAGCACTCACAAATCCGCCAAATGCACGCCCACCAACCCCGCCCTCTCCAGCAACTGCACCCCCTCACCCACCATCCTCCTCGCCCCCTCCGCCCCCCCACCCCCCTCCCTCAACCACCTCCTCACCTCCCCAATCCTCGCCCTCACCCCATCCCCTCCCCATCCGCACACGCCCCACACCCACACGCAAACCCATACCCCGCCCACAGCCTCCCCCTCCTCTCCTCCCGCCCCGCCACTCCATCCACATACGCAACCGTCACCTCCTCCCCAACCCCCACCCCCTGATCGCCTGCACCACCACCGCCCCCGCCGCCTCGTTCCACGCAAACACCGCGTTCGGCGCGCACGCGTGGTTCAGCCGCGCCGCCGCCGGCGCCACCACCGCCGCCCACCCCGCTGCGCTCTCCCCGGGGCCGATCCCAAAACAGTTCGTCGACCACGCCGCCAGCACCTGCGCCTTCTCCTCCGCCCCGGGCCCGCCGCCACTCTCTCCCGCGCCATCGTCTCCCGCCCACCCCCGCCCCGCCTCCTCCTCTTCCCGGAACGCCTGCGTCCACCGCGCCAGCGCGACCGCGTCGGTTGCGAGCGCGCGCACGCGCGCCTGGCTGGCGGCCGGCAGCGCCGTGTAGGCGGAGATGATGTGGCGGCGCACCACGGCGTCGTTGAGGGTGGTGCGGGCGGAGGCGGTGAGGACGGGGGGGTCGGCGATGAGGCGGGTGCCGGCGGGGAGGGGGGCGGTGGCGATGGTGCCGATGCCACGGTTGGGGAGGGGGAGGGTTTGGAGGGAGGCGTGGAGGAAGGTTGGCATTGTGGTGGTGGTGGTGGTTTTTTGAAAGGAAGGTCTGGTGGAAGAAGATCTCGTTGGAGGTTGGAGAAGGCGTTGGTGGTTGGGGAGAGAAAGAGGAAAGGAAGACGGTGAACGTGGGTTTATGTAGGCGCCGTGGGTGGGCGTGCCTTCTGGATCCGAATGTTCAAACGCAGGATATTGTTAAGATGAGAAATCACGTGCAGAATCCGTCACAGCTTTCCTGATCGGGAAAGAGCATCATATCAAGATCTTTTCTTGGTGTCTTATCCTTCACACACATCGAGCTGGGAGACCAACCGCGAGGAAACAGTTCGACGCTGTTGATCTATAAAGGTCAGAATCAGGCCGAGAGCACAATATTTGGGAGGAAACAAACTTGCAATATTCGAGTCGCATCTTATCCGGAGTGAAGCATTCATCCGGATGGGAAAGTTGCCCAAACAAGCGCAGCTTCATGTCCGAGTGAATGCTTCAACTCCGTACGGTATGGACTGCAAATACCAGGGACAAATGATTCATTGAATACCTTTGATTCCCTATGAAAGAGCTATTTACGGACTGCGCGGCAAAACACGCCCACAAGTCACTTTTGATATCTCAACCGCCGGCCTCGACGAGAAACCCTTAAATCATGAGCGCGTCACAGGTTTGCTCTCAACGCCCCCCTCGCGCGAAACTCCTCTAACCTACAACCATTTGAACAGCTTTCACCTTAACCGACAGACGAGCGCTTACTCGCGCATGTTGACGACGCAACGGATGCAGTCGCCTGCCTTCATGTCGGCGAAGGCCTTGTTGATGCCATCAAGGCTTTGGCGGTGAGTGATGAACTCGTCGACCTTGAGCTTGCCGTCAATGTAGTCCTGGACGAGGTCGGGAAGCTGGGTGCGGCCCTTGACGCCACCGAAGGCGCAGCCCTTCCACACGCGGCCGGTGACGAGCTGGAATGCTGTTTGCAGGCGGTTAGCACTCGATACCACATTTACACAAAGTGGCCCGGTTTCGAGCAGTCTCCGGCAAGGGGCCTAATCATTTTCGGGTTGAGAATGGGATACTTACGCCTCGTCGAAATCTCCTGACCAGCAGCAGCGACACCAATGATGATGCTCTCACCCCAGCCCTTGTGGCAGGCCTCGAGAGCGCTCCTCATGACGTGAACGTTACCGGTGCAGTCGAAGGTGTAGTCGCAGCCACCATCCGTCATCTCAATCAGCTTCTCCTGGATGCTCTTGCCCTCAGGCAGCTTCAGAGGGTTGACGAAGTGGGTGGCACCGAACTTCTTCGACCACTCCTCCTTGCTGTCATTGACGTCGACGACGATGATCTTGCTTGAGCCCTGCTTCACCGCGCCCTGGATGACCGAGAGACCGACGCAGCCGGCACCGAAGACGGCAACATTGGAACCCTTCTCAACACCACCCTTGCCGGCGGTGATGACGGCAGCACCGTAGCCGGTGGTGATACCGCAGCCCAACAGGCAGGTGCGGTCCATGGGGGCGTCCTGCTTGATGGCGACGACCGAGATGTCGGCAACGACGGTGTACTGCGAGAAGGTCGAGGTGCCCATGAAGTGGAGCAGGTCCTTGCCCTTGCACTTGAAGCGGGAGGTGCCATCGGGCATGACACCGCGGCCCTGGGTGGCGCGGATCTTGCCGCACAGGTTGGTCTTGCCGCTGATGCAGAACTTGCATTCACGGCATTCCGGAGTGCTGTGGATTTCACCGCCGCGGTCAGCAACGAAGACGCAAAGATTCGCCCAATGCGGACACCGCAGCCCCAACAAGCCGAATTGCCCGAGAGACGGGCGGGAAGTGGAGCGGAGCGGAGCGGCTGGGCACTGGGCACTGGGCACGAGCTGAGCGAATTTTCCGGACTTACTAAAGCGCAACGACGTGGTCACCGGGTTTTACGGAGGTAACGCCCTCACCGATCGACTCGACGATGCCGGCGCCCTCGTGTCCCAGGACGATGGGGAAAGCACCTTCAGGGTCCTTGCCGGACAGAGTGTAGGCATCTGGAGGAAGGCTGTCTCAGCAGTTGGCCGCTCGCAGCGCCGCGGAGCTCGGGTGCCGCTCACCTGTGTGGCAGACACCGGTGTAGTAGACCTGGATGCGGACCTCGTGGGCCTTGGGCGGGGCGACTTCGACGTCCTCGACGGACAGGTCCTTGCCGGCTTCCCAAGCAACGGCAGCCTGCAGAATGCGTTAATGGGGCGCTGGGGCACGCGGGGCGGGTCTCTGGAGCGGCAGACCTTGCAGGTGATGGTCTTCACGGCAGTTGTCAGCAGGCAGTCGTCGTGTACGTCAGAGCTCAGGTATCAGCGGCTAACCTTTCCAACAGTGTCGGCAGACATGGTGGCTGGCGAGCGGCGGGCGGCGTCGGCTGTGGTGTCGGGAGCTGGAGCTGGTTGGGTGCGGGCTGCGGGGTATCTTGGGAGTGGACGGGGCAGAGTGCAGAGGGAGGAAGAGGATGAGTGCAGCGTCGACGACGGCGGGAGGGCACGGATCTATAAATCGGCCCTCGCCCGAGAGCAGGCGCCATGTGGGGGAGGCAGCTGCGCGCGTGTCGGCAGCATTAACCTCGCCGCCGCTGGGCTCGGCAGCGCGCACCCAATGGGCCTGCAGCAATTGGGGCCCGGAAGTCTTGTCCCTAACGCCCCCGAGAGCTGCCAGAGCTTCCCCTCATCGGGCGGCGTGGGATCCTTGCGCGGGCGGGCATGGTTCTGGATGCGCGTTCTGACGAATTTGCCCGCGATGACGAGCCTGCGCGCGGCGGGGTAGGGCCATGGCGGGGTCGCGAGCGCGCCGGCGGCAGGTCAGCCCGCTGGCCCAGCATCGGGACTTTTTTCCGCTTTCGGTCCGCGCGCTGCTGGTGGGGCGCCCGCTCGAGGACTCTCTTGCTGTCTTCGTGCCGGGCTCGCTGCTATCTGCCTGCTATCTGCCTGCTATCTGCCTGCTATCTGCGTTGCTTGAGGCTCTGCTGCCCCGGCGCGCGCGTCCAGGCAGTGCGCGGCGCCGAGTCATGGCCCGCAGCATTCGTATCCGGCGCGCGCGATAAAGTTTGAAGGAAGGCTTCACGTCTCCCCACAGATGGATGCCACGCGCGCGCTGCAACTAGCAAGTCTTCGATTCCGAGAAATCACCGCCTGAACAAGTTACTGGACGGGCTTTGCTCCCGTAGCGCCCTAACGCCGCTGCAATGGTATATCGGTAAGACTCATGTTCCTTGTCCTGACCTATGACGCTGCCTTGTCCGGCCCATGCGACTCTGCCCTTGCAAACAGCGACCTCCTCTTGTTTTTCTTTACGTCCTTCGCCTTCTGGCCGCCCGCCTTCTCGTCCTCCCCTGCCGCTCTGTCTTCCCTCGACCTGCTGCGCTCCTTGCTGCGCTCCTGCCTGCGGTTCCAGCTCATGCTCCGGGACATCGCCCTGAGCCCGCTGTTCCGCTGCCGCCTGCCCTCGTCCTTGCCGTTCAGCCCCAGCACTCTCCGCAGGTCGTCAATCTCGGCGTGGTCCCTCGTGTTCTTCATGCGGTGCACCCACGTCACCTCGCCGTCTTCGAACAGCATCTCGCCGCCGACCTGCCGGAGGTCGCCGCCCTGCACGATGCCCTTGCCGCTCTTGATGCACTGGATCATGCTGGTGACCGCGTTCATCGCCGTGCCGGTCTTGATGTAGTCCGGGCGCCTGGGGCCCATCGACAGCGTGCGCGTCATGCCCAGCTGCGAGTAGAGCTTGGTCGTCGGGTCGGCGAAGACGGGGAACGGGCAGTTGGTCGTCTGCACGTACATGGGGATCAGCTCGGGGCGGCCGCAGCCCACCACCGTGATGAACGTCGGCGTGGGCAGCGCGAGCAGCGCGTCAGGGGTGACGCTGGCCGACAGCGAGCGCAGGAACTCCTGGCAGTTCTGTGTGCGGGTTTGTCAGTGGCCGTGCAAGCCGCGCGTGCGGAGGAGATGTGGGCGTACTCCGCAGAAGAAGTGCCGCACGAAGATGATCAGCTGTCTCGACGCGACGCCCTCGCCCGAGTACAGGCTCTTGAAGGGTCGCGACTCGCCGTCGGCGCCCAGTACCAGCATGTCTTCGCACTTCTTCACGTCCTTCTCCGTCGGCAGGTCCTGCGAGACCTGCAGATCGCCCTTGAAGTCGGCGGAGGGATCGAATTCGCATGCTGCGCCGGCGGCATCCTGCTCTGCCGTCGCTGCTGCGTTCTTTTCCTGCGTTGCGTCTAATGCCGGTGCGGATGCTGCTGCAGGTTGTTCGGGCTTGGTCTCTGCAACGGCAGGCTGCTGCTGCTGCTGCGCTGGCGCGGGTTCTGCGGCGGCGGCCATGTTGCGTGATAGAGGCGCTGGCGGGTGCGGAGGGGACCGCGGTGCGGTGTTGCAAGCTGTCAGTATTTAGCTGGACGGGCGCGCCGGCCTAAGCAGGGTCTCGCTGGCTATCTCGTGTCGAGCGAGGCTTAGAAGCTTGTTGGCAGAGCTAGGCTGCGCAAAAAGCAGTAGAGATTCGCAGATGGCGCGGAAGGGAGCGTCTCCGAGCGGCGACTCGCGAGGGGCCTGGGCTGGACAAGAGAACAGCGGCGCGCGTCAACGGCCGTACTCCAGGGCCGTGTGTGATTTGGCAGCAGGCAGGCTCATTTGGCAGCAGCGCGGCGTCAGCAGGCGCGCAGTCCAAGCGTGCTTCGTGTCCAGCTCTCAGCGTCACTTCAGCCCAGTTTCAACGCCGTCGGCGTCGCGGAGTGGCCAAGCCGGCGGCGCCAGGGGTCGCGCCTTGGTGATCCGCGCGCGCTGCTCCAGCAAAAAACACCATCAGCGCCAGCGCCAGCGCGACACCGCCCGCCTGCAGCCAAGCGGCGTCCGCCGCCCCGTGGACCCCTCACCCTCGCGGTGAACGACCCACGCAGCCCGCCCGCATCCTCCCGCGCGGCTGCAGCGAGCAGCCCGATCGGCCTCCGCCACGGGCCGCACCATGTCCGCGCACACCACCGGGCCGCCAGGCGCGCTTCGTCGACTCGTTTTTAGACGCCGGAGAGATTGGGCCGCCTGAGGTGAGCCGTCGCCCCCAGCCACAACGGCTCGGGCTCCCGGCGCCAGCGTTCGGACAGCTCTGCGCAGGCCCGCCGATGGAGGCGATCCGGTGCACCCAGCCTGGCATCCGCATTTAGAGGCCTGCGACGCCGCACCGGCCCGCGCAAACCGAGCCCTTGGATTTGTCTCTGCCCGTCCCCAGACTGACGACTGCAGCACCGCGCCGCCGGGCCCATTGGAAACCCTACAAGCCCAGCAGCGATACGTTTGCCGTTTCCGGGCCTGGCCCGCCGGCTTGGCGCAATGCTTCTCGCTGCCGACCCATTAGGCCTGTCTCGATTGGCTCCTCAGGGGCAATATTGGGTAACTGATCACAATATCTGTGCCCTCATTTGCTCAGGCAACACCTGCCAGCACCGCCACCGCAGCAGCAGCAGATCCAGCAAGAATGCTTATCCATGGATGCCCTCATCCGAAAGGAGACGCTCGCTACAGCGCCGCTACTTGGCAGACAACATACGACAATTCTGGACTGGGCGCAGCACGAGAATCGCACTCTCCTGGCGGCAAGCCGTATTCAATGCGCGTGCGATCGCCCCGGGATTTCCGAGATCACCATATCGCCGAGGCCGCTGCGTCCGCCCTCTCAACACCTCGGGTAGACCCGACTGCTGGCATCCGTGGAGAGATCCCCCAGCCGTTTGCGAATCGTTGCCGAATACGTGCGTGGAGAACTGGGATGTCGGTGGGTTTGCGAGCGTCTCGGGTGCCGAGAACTGCCGTCCACATGCGACTTCAACATTGCTGAGACTGTCGGACAAGGCGTGGATACCCGCCGTCTCAGAGAGCTTCGCAGTGGAGTTGCATCTCCGATGGGATGTCCAGCGCATTCTCCTTACAGCTGCTAACACAATGGCCGACTGCTTAGAGTCGTTGTTCATGCACAGCAGCGGTCTTTTGCCCACCCTTCAACAAAATCAGAAGGCGAATTCGTTTTTCGAGGTCTCAGACTTCATGTAGGCGAGCCACCCACTTTCGGTTTCGGGAGACAGCATTTACTCGGAAGTTTCATGCAACACGCGGGTTTAGTTTTTCATTCGGAGACAACCACCTTTCGAGGCTGCGGCTTCCGCGGCTTCCAGCAGTTGAACATCGGTTACCAACTTTGGACAAGGAAGGGACAGTTGTATCCACAAGTGGGGCGCAGCGCAAAACACTGTGGCTTGATTCCGAGGAGCTCGCGACCCCTTAGGGCTGGTTTGAAAGCAGAAATCCTTTTGTTTGTGTCGAATCACGTTTCATGGAACTTGGAAGCGGATTTCGGCATTCGGAGATGCTTGGTTACGATAGCAACTGCCACATAGTGGATACCAAGAGCGGAATTGCTGCGCCCCTCCCTTTCCCCTACGCAACTGCACGTCGGAGAACAGCTACGTTCCTGTGCCCGTAGAGATGTTCGCATCCGGGTGAACAGCCACGATGTAGGTTGGCTGATAACGGCAATCATTCCCGCCTTGAAGGGAAGCGAGATCGCATCCTCTTTTCCGGAAGGCCACTTCCAATGCTGGAGAGAAGTAAAGCCCGGGAGAGATTCATATTCTGTCGTACAGTCGCAATGAAAGCTAGATGCCGGCAATACTTAACACTCACCGTAAACTCTAGATCAGTAGAAGACATCGCTTTAGCAGCGTTGGGTTTCTGAAGCGTGAACCGTTTCTCCTTGTTCTCTAATTCTCTCATCGGCGTGGGACCAGTGTTGGTTTTTTTTCCTACAGGTTCGCGAATTGCCCGTTGACATCCAAAATGGAAACACTTGAAGAACTCGGACGTAAAAGCTTGAAATATGATAATTACACGATGAGGTAGTGTGCTTCTCGGAGCGGCAGGAAGTCCGAGCAATGCTGAGGTGCCAGATTTAGTCGACAATAACTTCCAGAGGCTAAGAGCGTGGGAAGTGCCGCGGTTGAAGATTGGGATATCATGGAAGCTGGTCCTGCTTTGTGGCTGGGAGCCGGTGTGTAAAGAGGGGGAGTTCAAGGCGTACATGGTTGCCATACTGTCTCCCCCCTTTTGGAGGGTATCTTACTCGAATCTTACATAGGTTAGTATATACATCCTGAGATACTGCGGTGTCTGTTCAGATTTTTTTTTTAGCAGAGGGCAATGAATGCTTCAACTCCGGGTGAGTGGCCGGTAGCAGCCGCGGTAGTAGAGACAGTGGCGTTGACAGCATCAAGATAATGACCTTCCAGCGAACTCCATCACTACAGTGACAACCTTTCCCTACCTTAACCGTCGTTTACAGGACCCCAACAGGATACGCATCAGATATACTACCCCTATCCGGCTTGATAACCGGCACGCTCTCATACTCCTGCGTCTCTAAAAATTCCTCCGCCCACGCCGGCGCCCTCCTTCTCGCCGCCGGCCCCAAAGCATCCCCCACCGCCTTCCCAATCGCCAGCAATCTGCTCTCATCCCATGGCCTCCCCAAAATCTCCATCCCGATCGGCACGCCCACCGGTGCGTCTTCGCTCGCTTCGCTATAGCCGACCGGCACCGTGACGACCGGGGAGCCGGTCAGCGCAGCGAGGATGCCGTTGCGGCCGCTCTGGCTCGGCTCGCCGATGCGGACGACCAGGTTGCGCTGTTCGGGGTAGATCAGGGCGGTGAGGTTGTGCGACGAGAAAGTTGCGGCGAGGGCGAGGGTGAGGTTGCGGACGCCGGCCTGGACGGCGGCGTACGTCTCGTTGGCGGTGCTGGAGCGCAGCGCCGTCGTCACGTACTCGTACTGCTGCGGGATGACCAAGAACGAGCCGTTGCCCGCCCCGGCCCCGGACGTGTTGTTCGAGGCGTACAGCTCCGCCAGCGAGCGCGGAAAAGACGCGTTGCTCGAGCCCCGCGCCGCCGCCCGCAGGTACGCCTCCAGCCCCTCGCGATACTCGAACCGCTGCGTGTCCAGCGTCGCCGCCATGCCCGACGCGTTGAACAGCGCCGCGTCCCCGATCCGCACCACCGTCGCGCCCGCCCGCTCCAGCCTCCCCACCGCCCCGTCCATCGCCCCGTTCACCGGATCGTTCTCCGCGCTCACCGTCCTGTTGAAAAACGGCTCGACCACCCCCAACCGCACCCCCTCCAGCCCGCCCGGCGCCGCCGCCAACTCCGCCGCGTAATCCGTCCCCCTCACCGCGTCCGGCACCAGCGCCGTCGCGTTGTCCCGCGCGTCCCAGCCCACCCCCGCCATCACGCCCAGCGCCACCGCCACGTCCGCGACGCTCCGCCCCATCACGCCGCACGCGTCCTGCGTGTACGAGATGGGCATGACGCCGGCGCGGCTGAGCAGGCCGCGCGTGGGGCGCACGCTCCACAGGGCGTTGGCGCTGGCGGGGCTCCGCAGGCTGTTGACGGTGTCGGTGCCGGTGGCCAGGACGGCGAACGAGGCGGCGACGGCGGCGCCCGAGCCGCCCGAGCTGCCGCCCGGCGTGCGCGACGCCGCGTACGGGTTGCGGGTCTGGCCGCCGAGCGAGGAGACGGAGAGGCCTTCGAGGGCGAGCTCGTGCAGGTTGGCTTTGCCGAGGAGGACGGCGCCGGCGGCGGCGAGGGCGGCGGCGGTGGGGGCGGTGGAGGCGGGGTGGAGGGACGCGAGGGCGAGGCTGCCGCCGGTGGTGGGGAGGGGCGCGAGGTCGTAGTTGTCTTTGAGGAGGATGGGGACGCAGAGGAGGGGGTGGTGGGCCGTGGTGGTGTTGCCGGCGGCGAGGGCGGCGTCGATGTCGGCGGCGGTGGCGAGGGCGGAGGGGCTGAGGGCGATGATGGCGTTGATGCGGGCGTTGTGGGCGGCGATGCGGGTGAGGAAGGCGGAGATGATGGCGTGGCAGGTGTGGTGGCCGGTGGTGAGGCTGTGGTGGATGGAGGAGATGGTGGCTTCGCGGGAGTCGAAGCCGAGGGTTTGGGCGGAGGCGGGGTGGTGGAAGGAGAAGAGGGAGAGGAGGAGGGCTAGGATGCGGGTGGTGTTGGAGACAGTCATGGCGAGAGCATCGGGCTTCTCCTGCTGTTTTTCTTTTCTTCTTGACGTGAGTTTGGATTGATGGAAGAGACTGAACAGTACAGAAAGCTCTCTCGTCGGCGCAGCTATGAAAGAAGAGCGCCGGAGATAGAAGAACAGACGAGACAATTGCTTCGTAAAGTAAGCTGATGGGATCTGCAAGGCATCACAAAGTGCAATTGATGGAGAAGCAGGAAACCGCAGTACCAGAAGCCCGCGCTGTTTGTGTGGAGACAGCCTCACGGGGAAAAAATCAGCAGTGACGGCATCAGCGACTGGCCGGGGAACAGAAGTGAACCCCGCATAAGTAGATACGTGCCGTCTCTGATCGGATCTCCACGACCTTTACCGAGCACCTGCGCTCATCGCCGAGATCGTGCTTCTGGCTGATCTTCACAGCAGACAGCTTCTGCAGTGCTTAGGTGAGCGGAAGGGAGGGCAGTTGATGGCGCGGCGTGGCTGTCGTTGCTAATGCTCTTTACCTTCTCCCACTGTCGCTGGGCAACGCCGCTGCGTGTGCCAAGAGGCAGAATCCGCCCTCCCTACCCACTCGCCTCGCCTCGGGCGGGCTAAGCCACAAGCAGCGGCGCAGAGCCCCTGACCTTCTCGTCCTCTTTCTCCCAGCAACACCCACAAGACAGCACGACGGCAGGACGGCAGTTCGTCCCGGAGACGGCACGACGACGAACTCCACACTGCAAACCCGGTACACTTGGCCGGCTCGGTTATTACCATCGACAAAGCCAATAATCCTGGGCGGAGGCATGCTCGGCCTTGGATCCTTTCAGGACGGCCGGCGGCTCTTTTCGGACCGGATCCCGGCACAGCTCATTACTTCCTTGGGACTGCATCGGTAAATGAGCCGCAGGGCCAAAGAAAGCTGGCGCGCTTAGACGGGGACTCGACAAGAGCCCTTTGAGCAATGAGCACAACGCCAAGCACGCGGGAGAGCTTGGGAGGAAATAGGGGCGCTTCCTGGTATTTAGTACTTTCCTGAGTCAGGGCATCCCCATGATGCTCTCAATGCGCTGGCTCCTGTTTCGAGGGATGGATCGCTTCTTTCTTATCACGTCGCCTGAGCATCGAGCGATCCGAAGTGCCATGGCAAATGATCCTTTGAGCCAGCCCCTGTGATGGCACGTGCTCCCGACCAGCAATCCCCCAGCTCCACCGATGCTGGATGAGGAGATCCGATCACGTGAATATCAATCTCCAAGCTAATCAACGTCGCTCCGTCGAGCTCGTTGATCTTGGAAGCTCATGCTTTGCCGATCCGGGGCATCGTGAGAAAGAACAGACGCCAAAGGCCTTTGTCCAACCTGCAGAGTA
Source organism: Neofusicoccum laricinum (assembly GCA_029906385.1). NCBI lineage: Eukaryota > Fungi > Ascomycota > Dothideomycetes > Botryosphaeriales > Botryosphaeriaceae > Neofusicoccum > Neofusicoccum laricinum. The sequence goes on from CP123727.1 coordinate 1,104,062, forward strand.
ACGTGCACGTCATCGCAATCGAGAATCCGATGTACAAGTCGACGTCGCAACTCTCGAACGTCACAAGGAGAAGGCTCCGGCGGTTGCACCAAATTTCGCTTGGTCCTGTCAGTGTCACTGCTCTTTCTTGTTCACAATCGAGTCTATCGGGAGGCCTCGTGGTATCTTCCTGGAACGGACAATTTGCGGAGCTTATCGAGAAGCTTTTACATAGGCGTCCTACCGCGTGCAAGAATCCTCTATTCTACCAGCCTGCGGACAGGCATCAGGGAGATAAGTTCGAGAAAGTTCTGTGGCTGCCCTATCATCCAATTCGAGAAATGCGCCCTTGCATGGCAGGTGGCAGGTTGGACAGCGCAAACAGTCCCATGTGAGTTCTTGTGATGCGATTGAGTTCTGCAGTTCGGTTGGGTGAGCGGTCGGGGAAACGAAGTGGAGAAGATGTTGTGAACGCGCCGTATGGTCGGGACGAAGGATGTATACGTGGCCTGCGTCATTCCTTGCGCTTCGCCCTACGAGAAGGCGAGCGAAAATTTCGTTGAGCGCTCGCCTCCAAAGGATGAAGGCCATTCCGGGGAAGCTGCGGCGACGCGTCTCAGAAGACTAGCACGAACCAGACTTTCGGCTGACGCGATGGAACGGTAGCATGATCACGGGAGCAGATGACTGGCAAATCTCGAAATACAGTGGCTGACAGCCGCTGGTCATCGTTGCGCCGTATATGCTGCGAGGTTGCTCGGCGTCAGGAAGCGGTCGGCAGAGAGGCTGCGAAAAGGCTGTGTTGCTGGGCTGCAGGACGACGAAAAGGGCTCGTATCGCGCATGCAGCTGGCAGCACGTTGCGCGACGTGTACCTGCAGCAGGCCGTGTTGCCCTACCGGCGCTAGAAGCCACTCGTTCTCTCAGCCGGCGTCCGAACGGCCGTGGAGCGGTACGAGGCGCTTATATGCGTCTCACCATGGCGCATGGCGGGAGATTGGCGTGAATACGGGACAGCGCTTCACCCGGGCGCGGTGCCAGTGCCACTGCGATACGGTAGTCTGCGGAGACCTTGAAGTTGACATGGCGTTGCGCCCGCTATAAGGTGTTGGATGTGGCGCGTAGATCGGCAGAGGCGTCTGCTCTGGTGGCGGCTGTCAGTGTCAGCGCGCGCATTTGGAATACACGCGGAAGTGAGATAACTGTTGCCCTGGCCTCGCAAAGAACCCGATCGGTACCTGCGCCGTTGGCGAGCGGTCGTGTAACGGCGAGCGTCGACAGCGCACACGCGGGCGCCGGCGGCAGCGAAAGACGTCAAAATCCGAGCATGCTGCATTCTTGCCACGCGGGCGGATGACCTCATCTCGCCGGGCATTCTCCCTTGAGACCGGGGGCGCCGGCGGGCAGAAATGAGTCTGCTGGCATCGCCACGGCAATGGACGGAGTAGGATTGCTCTGTTACGCAATTGGGCTGGGTGTCACCGGCCTGGGCTGGAAGAATGGCTTGCATGACACACAGCTATCGATTGTGCTAGCGCCAGGTACCCGAGCAGCCACCCGAAATAAGATGCTGACTCTGGCCGCGAGCAGGCCAGGGTCAGGGGCCCTTGGGCCACCTCGGGCCCCCAGATTGGGGCGTGCGGATTGGGGATCGTCGCAGGGAACGAGGCGCCGCCCTGCAGGTCAACGCTCAATTCCCTCGCAGAGCCCCGAGTGGGAGCTAGCGCCGCATCGTCACCTGCCCGAAGCGCCGTAGCGAGATCCAGTCGCACCGATGCCGCTGCGCAGCTGCAGAGCGCAGCTGCAGGCCGGCAGCGTTGCCTCGAGGCGCGGTCGGCGGTGTGCTGGCCGGGCTCATAAGGCCGGGCCCCCCGAAGCGGCAGGCTTGTCGCTGGCAGCTGTTTCTCTTGACCAGACGGTACGAGCAGGTCCCCTATCGCCAAGCACAGCAATTTCCACAGCACGCGCGACCGGCGGAGTCTTGGCCCGAAGGCTGTGTCTCTGGGCGATCTTGGAAGCACCTCCTGAGCGGCCTGCGCACACCGGATGCGCGCGCGCAGCAGCTGCGATCTGCCTTCTGCGGCCTGCTGGTGAGCACCCCGGCGCTGCCCCTGCGCGGGCGGGAGCGCGAGGCGCGGGAGTCGTCGAGCCTCTGAGTGCGGCGCTGATGCGGAGAGGGCGCGAGATTAGTATTGGCGACGCGAGCCAATTAACGCCTGGCCGGCCTCCTGCCAGGCACGAAGGCGTTCTGTTTTGGGGAATGCCACAGCTAACATCCCGGCCCTCCGCACAGACGTTCCCCGGGCCCTTCCCCAAAACTTCATCACGCCGCTCCCTTCACGCGCCTTGCGCTCGCCTCTCCCTCCCCGTCGACTTTGATGCTGTAAAGAGCCCGTCAATCCCCCGACCTCTTTCCCCGTCGCTCTCTTTCCGTCCGCCCAACTCACCGACCTGGGCTTCGTGCTCATCCCACATTCGTTTAACCAAACATAAACAACCAACCCACTGTGAGTCCTCACCCGCTGCCCGCCGCGCATCCCGCCCGCTCTCGTCCCTGAAGTTTCTGCACGATAAGCTCTCGCCGAAACGGTTGCACCTGGCTCTGACGTGACTTCTCCGCCCCAGCCATTCACTCTCTTTTTTTTTTCCCGTTGCACAGTCTTCACTTCATCTGAATCCGCTGCGCCTCTCCCTGCTTGTACGAGACAAACCTCGACCATCACCGTCGCGCAACATTCCCAACCGTGAGCCCAATTCCGCTCTCGTATCCTCCAACGATGTCTAACTTTGCACGTGGCAGGCACTGCGACTCTCTCTCGCGCAGCACTATTAAACTGTCATTATTGCCTCAGCAACTCTGCAATCACCAGTCTTCACCATGCGCAACATCGCTCTTGCTACCCTGCCCCTGCTGGCTTCTGCCCAGGCCATTGCCGTTGGATCCGGCAGCCACCGCCACGGCCACTTCCACAAGCGCCGTGAGGGCCTTGACGTCGAGAAGAGGCAGAATATCGACCTCCAGACCGAGATCGTCACCGTCTGCGATCTGAACGGCCAGATCATTCCCCAGGAAGAGTGCGACGAGGGCATTGCCGCCGGCCGCCTCATCTGGGCCGATGGCGAGCTCTCCGTTGCTGCCGTGTCTTACGCTCCTCCGACCAGCTCGGCCGCGCCCACGTCTGCTTCGACTTCGTCTGTCTACACCCCGCCGCCCACCACGTCGTCCACGCCGACCCCTACGCCCACGCCGTCCAGCACCTCCTCGGCTGTGAAGAGCACGCCCACCAAGAGCTCCTCTTCCTCTTCTTCCTTCGAGGGCACTGGCCTCGACGCCCCGTTCCCCGACGATGTTTCCTGCTCGGAGTTCCCCAGTGACTACGGTGCCATTCCGATTGACTGGATGGGTCTTGGCGGCTGGATTGGTATCCAGACCGCCAACATTGCCGGCGCTTCCGGCCTTGACGACATCATGACCACCATTGCCAACATGTGCTTCGGCGATGACTGCTGCACTGAGGGCGCCTACTGCTCCTATGCCTGCCCTGCCGGTTACCAGAAGGCTCAGTGGCCCACGGCCCAGGGTGCCACCGGCCAGTCGGTCGGTGGTCTTCTCTGCTCGGATGGAAAGCTCAAGCTCACCAACCCCAACTTCGACACGCTCTGCATCAAGGGTACGGACAAGGTCACGGTCAAGGTTGAGAGCGAACTCGACGAGGGCGCTGCCATCTGCCGTACTGACTACCCTGGTAAGTTTCACACACGACCCGTGCACAGGGATGCAACTAACATTTGACAGGTACCGAGGCCATGGTCATCCCCATCGACACCCAGCCCGGTGGAGAGTACCCGCTCACCTGCCCTGACCAGAACTCGTACTACCAGTGGCAGGGTAAGGCCACGTCCGGCCAGTACTACGTCAACCCTCTTGGTGTTGCTGTTGAGGATGCTTGCATCTGGTCCAACGGTGACAAGCCTGTTGGCAACTGGGCCCCTGTGAACCTCGGTGTCGGCTACTCCAATGGCGCTGCCTGGCTCTCGATCTTCCAGAACAAGCCTACCACGTACGAGAAGCTTGACTTCAACATTGAGATCACGGGCGACCACATGTCGGGCAAGTGCAAGTACATTGTCGGCAAGGGCTTCTGCTCGGGCAGCAGCTACGACAGCTGCAACGACGATGGCTGCACGGTACGTCTTTTCCCATTACCTTCCAGCAAATGCAGCCAGTGCTAATCAAGTCCACAGGTCTCGGTCTCGTCGGGCACGGCCACCTACATCTTCACCAACGCATAAATTGCTCGCCACCGGAATCCCCGAATGCGCCCGGCTCTTACGCATTATACCCCGGCGCAAGGCATCGTCTAATATTCTTGTGGCTTACTTATTTATCTTGGTCCAGTTTTGTACAGTTGATACGGAAAGCGTTGCGAGCGAACTCTATTTACCTAGTGTCTTTTTCCTCCTCCCACATGAGAGAGCTGAAATGTTCCCCCCTTTGGCGGAGAGAATCTTTTTTGGGTGTAGGTGAAAAACTAAACCTGCTGTCGATGTGGCGATGCGGGAACATTTTTCCTACTACACGTTCTGCATACGAAGATCTCTCTGGTTGTCAAGTTTTTCACATTCTTCTATTCAACTGCGAGCATGAAACAATGGGTGGTGGGTGAGGGGGGAACATCATGCTTGCAGAGGTTCGGGCAAAGCAGAAACAGTGTTGCTTTTGCATTTTCTTGTAGCTACTTCTTTTTAACTTGCGAGCTGAAGGGGAGGAGAAACACACGTCTTTCCTCCGCCTTTCCTGTACCTGTGCATAGACAGATCAGGGGCGATGGGTGTCGTGCCGAGCAATAAGACTTCATAAAATAAACGTTGCTTGGTGCCTTCTGAAGTGTGGTCGTGACGGGTGTGGTGGGATTATGCTCAGGAGGAAGTGTGGTGGAGAGCACAGGATTGGGTCTAACGCAGGAGGGCAGTTTGCTGCGATATAGTTGAAACAATGTCATTGATGTTCCTTCCGCATCCGTCGCTGGGATGAGAGACCCTTGCAGTCAACACCCGGGGGCGTTCTGGCTAATTCGACTCGCACTCGTTGTGCAGGCCGAATCCGTTCTCAAGCCAACGCTGCGGCTCAAGCGTGATAAGTGTCGACCGCTCTCATTACGCTACATCTCTTCACTGTCGCTCTCGTGCATTCGATCGCGGTGTCGCACCTCACCCACGTGCCCTGCCTGCCCGAAGAAAATTTCTCCGGCCTTTCCCCGACGGCAGCCCACAGTCGACCCGGAGTCAACGCTTCACCTCGAAGCTCAATCCACTCCAAGAGCTTTTCGAGGGCCCGGCTTTGGGAACACTGCGGAGACATGGCGTCAGACGACGAAAGCGGCAGTGCGGGTGGCCTCGACCTCTTCCAGGAGCCTGAGGGCTACTACCAGCCGGAAAAGCCGCCGACGTACGCGACGCACAAGCTGCTGTCGGGTGAAGAGTTGAAGGTGAGGTTGGTCGGCTTTAATCCGCTGTGGGTATGTCGTATTTCTCTTTTTCTTTCCGTATCTCGTGTGACCCGTGTTTCGTTGGTTTGATGCCCCATCCGCCGTCCTTTCTTTTTCTTTTTTTTTCAGCTTTTTCATATCTTGCCATCTCCTTTCTGTTTGTTCGACTTCCTCGTTATATGGATAGAGACTCTTCATAGAAGCATCTCTGCTATACTTCTCCCATTCCACCAGATCTATCATCCTTGACTCTCACTTTGTTTCCCCCACAAGATTCCCATACTAGCCACACTGCCCTGGTTCCTCTTCAACCCCTCAACCCAGCCGACCCCCCATCGTCACCCCCATCCTCCATCCTCCCCCATCTAAGCACCCACCCCCTCCGACCAACAGGGCCACCACATCTGGAACGCCGCCCGCACCATCTCCGACTTTCTCGAAGCCCGCGCCCCCTCCATCGCCAACCGCACCGTCCTCGAACTCGGTAAGCCAAAAACACTCCCAACCCACGCCCGCAGCCCCTCCCTACTAACCGCCCCCGCCCGCCCCCCCAGGCGCCGGCGCCGGCCTCCCCAGCCTCGTCTGCGCGCGCCTCGGCGCCGCCTGCGTCGTCGCGACCGACTACCCGGACGCCGACCTGATCGCGAACCTGCGGCACAACGCCGGCGGCAACGAAAACGAAAACGACATCCTCCGCGTCGAAGGCTACCTCTGGGGCGCGGGCGCGGGGCCGCTGCTCGCGCACCTGCCGCCGGGAACTGAGGGCTTCGACGTCCTGATCCTGGCGGACCTGCTGTTCAACCACAGCGAGCACGCCAAGCTGGTCGCGTCGGTCCGGACGACGCTGCGGCGCGCGCGGGACGCGGCGGCGTTCGTCTTCTTCACGCCGTACCGGCCGTGGCTGCTGGAGCGGGACAGGGCGTTCTTCGGGCTGGCGCGGGCGGCAGGGTTCGCCGTGAGGGAGATGGAGGCGCGGGTGATGGAGGAGGTCATGTTCGAGGAGGACCCCGGAGACGAGCTGTTGAGACGGACGGTGTTTTGCTTTGAGTTGCGGTGGGCGGATTTGGTGGGGGAGGGAGAGGGGGAGGGAGAGGGAGAGGGAGAGGGGGTGGTGGCGTAGCGGGTAGCGTGGGCTGGGGTGGTGCTGGGCTGGCTGGCTGGGAGGGAGAGGTGGATGTGACACCGATTCGGCCGCGGCGCGCGCTGATGGAATTCTCCCCGACCCACGTGGCGGCGGCGACGAGAGGGAAATGGCATGGTGGCGGGCGGTTACCGGGGTGGCGGGAAGGCGAGCCCCAGCCGTGGTGGCGGGAGGGCAGCAGAGACACAGTGGCACCGCAGCAGAGACATCCAGAACGGTGGCTGGCGAGGAAGAAAAGAACAAAAAGGCACCGAGACACGGGCTGGGCCCTGAGACAAATCTATACGCGCACCAACTTCGTGCCTACCGGCCGCTCCGTGCATTCCCCACGTCAGCCTCACGTTGAAAGGACGGTAGCGGCGGTCCGTCGCGCTCGTCCCCGTCCGCTTTTCTGGTGCCGCGGCGAGCCCGTCGTCCCGTCCTCTTCGATCCGCCTGACCGCTGCCACCACAGATCCGCCTCGACCGGCCTCGCTCGTTCGTTGCAGCCGCCCGCGTGGCCTCTCCCATCCACCGCACCGCTGCCACCAGATGCGGACAGTGCCGCGGAAGAGGGGGCGGATTGTGATGAGGACGACGGCAGAGGGGCCGAGGTCGGTTTCTGAGATGGACGTGTGGGAGGCGGGGACGAGGGCGAGCAGATAGGCGAGGTGGATGGTGTAGCTGGTGATGGTGTGGAGTGCGTCGTGGGAGTGGTGCGTTTCTCTCGCGAGAATGAACAGGCATGTTCATCAGTCTCCGTAGGGAGAAGAAAGTGTGCTAAGACCGCAGGACTGATATTTGATATGTATGTTGGAACTCGACAGTCAGGGGAAATGGTCATTCCCTGAAATTGGTGCCGCTCGGGGATGCTCGGTCTGGCAAACCGTTTTGCGAGGGAAGGGAAAGCGCTCTGGTTGCACAAATCGGGTAACCGGGTCTTCGATGCTACGGATAGAAGCATGTATTACTTTCACTATACGGGATTGCGTTGATTCGATGTATTTCCCTAGAGTGAATAGTACGGTTGCGGCTGTAGTTATATACTCATTTGAGAAGCATAGCCTGACCACATCAAGGCAACGTTGTTCGCTTAGCAGTCGCTCTGCAATCGACTGATAGGGACGTAGTAAAGTCAGTAAGAACCCATATCCACTTAGCCCATTTCTGCGAACATTCTTCCAACTGTTTCACAATGCACTCACTCATCTTGGCATATAGGAAGAATGTACCGAGAACCTGATCACGCAAAGTGTACCTTAAGGGCTCCGCATCCGACGAACAGCGTGAAAGCGTTCCCCTGTGCCACGATACCTCCCCGGCCTCTCACGTCCCGAGAAGACGGATAAAAACCGCGCTAGAAATCAGAACTGTAACTCCTCTGCACGGAAGGCTTGGTGTGGGACTACGTCGGTCAGCCCGAGCGAAGCCTCAGCCTCAGCCTCAGCCTCAGCCTCGCTGCCTGTTTGATATCACCATAAGCCAGCCTCACTACGTTACGATTCACCAGTTAGACCTCGACATTCCATTTTCCTAGTCTCATCGAAAGTACAAGCCTCTCGGACTGCTGGCAGCAGCGACAGCAGAAGCAAAGCAGGCGCCAAAGCGCAGAAGGAAGGCCAATGTCAACACGCTCAAGTAACTCGCTAAGACCAACGAACAAAACCGAGAGTAGGTACGTGAGCGGAAAAGGAAAATCCTTCGTCCCTGTGTATGTATTGTTGATATCAAAACAGTCGCAATAAACAAGTAAAGAGACGACGACGAAAAGACACTGCTCGACTTAAGAGTGCTTTCCTGTAGCGACCGACGAACACCTCCCAGCGACGACACGCAAAAAACTCCGTCTCCTTGACCTCCCAAAGACAACGCACATTTAGGGTCCCTTTGTTCAGGGGGGTAATACAAGTAGAATCAGACCAGCAGAACAGCAAGGGGGAAACAAAAACGGAGTCACGCTCGCTCGCTTTTCTCCACTCCCAAAAAGGGCAAAACGAACAAACAAAAAAGGATCGTCCTCATCCCGTCCGTCCATTCATCCCAGCTCAATCCTCAATCGCGCTCTCATCCCCCTCGTGCCCCCTCCTCCCCGCATTCACCTGCGCCGCGATCTGGCTCTCCCTCCACTGCGCAAACTCATCCGGGCGCTCCTTCTCCAGCTCCCTCAGCTCCTCCGCGTTCGCCCCGATCTTCCGCACCGTCTCCTCCCACCCGTCCTTGACCACCATGTCGCGCAGCTCGCCGCCGCTCAGCGCGAAAAGCTGCTCGCGCAGCATCTGCAGGTGCGTCGGCTCGCTGTCTGCCTCGGCGCCCGTCGTGCCGTGCAGGTGGTCCTCCGTCTGTGGCCGCAGAATCTCGCGGCGCACAGACTGGCCCAGCCGGTGGATGCGGCCCTCCTCGAGCGTCTGCGCGCGCGACGCCAGCGACACGTCCGAGTTGTGGCGCGAGCGCAGGCCGAGCGGGGGGAGGTGCTGGTAGTCGTCGTCGTCCGATGCCGAGTCGGCGGCGAAGGAGGTGTTGGCCGTCTCACCGGCGTGGGCGGCCGACGAGGACGACGCGCCGCCTCGGATAGGGGCGCTGCTGTTGGATGTTTCGGCGAGGGAATTGCGTTCTGAGGAGAGAGAGCCGATGGAGTTGGCGAGAGCAGCTGAGATCTCCGAGGCGGTGGGTGGGTGGCGGTTGACGCGGCATTCCGGGTATTCGTCTTCGAAGCGCTGGATGATGCCCTCGAGCGTGCTGTCGAGGAAGAGGAGGCGCTTGTACGCCATGTCGTTACCTGCGCGCGCTTCCCTGGCCAGTGCTGGCTGCAGCCGTGCTCTGATCTTCCGCGCGCTCTGCAGCAGATCCTTCGACATGCTCTTCGCCTTTGCCGATCGCGATTCGCGATTGCCGATGCGGCTCGAGCTCCTTGGAGTCGCAGTCCCACTTCCGGGACGACTTCCAGGCATGCTCTTCCGCCTGAGGTTGTCCGATGCCTTTTCCAGCAAGCAGTAGTTGAGCGCCTTGACCAGTCCGGTGCCGCCTACAATGTAGTCCTCATCCGGAGCTGCGGGCTCATCATCCGTGCCTTCCGAATCCTCATCATGCCCGACGAGGTGCTGCAGCACTTCGGGAATCTCAACACTCTCAGCACCGCTAGGGATGTTGCCAGAAGCCGCGCCCTCCACAATGGCAGCCGCCTCTTGCATTGTAGCACGCTCCATATTGCGTAGACAATAAGCGACCACCTGCCTCGCGAGAGCCTTAACAACCTCGCTGGACTCCTGGCTCGGCACGTCGATATCGACGCATATTATCGAATCCGAGACTCTGACGGCCACCATCAGCGAGGCATACAGTGCACATGCTTCTTCCTGCGATGCCTCGTCTGATGCTGACGCCAAAGCCGACAGCTCTGGGTTCTCCAGGATGGTGAGATGGGCCAGCTGGGGACATTCTGGAAGCACCTCCGCCAGACCAATGGCTTGAGCAGGCGTCATCGACACATCCTCCAGGTGGATCCTCTTGAGGAAGCGGAGTTGAGGGATGTATTTCCGCAGGATGGCTAGCGCGCTCGGTTCCGCTGCAAACAGGTCGCGGTTATGTGACAGATCGACGAAACGAAAGTTTGACAGTTTCACCAGCCGTGGCAGGAGGAACCTGATCGAATTCGGGGAAAGGTTGCAGTCCGCAAGGCTCAGTGCCCACAGCGGACATCTCTCTTTCATGCCTTCGCAAAGCTGCTCCATGCGGTCTCGCAAGTCGTTTCCGCCGAGGTCCAAACCGTGACATACTCCAGAGCGTAGATAACGCACAACATGTTCCATGGCTTCCGAGTCGATGGAATTGTCTGAAAGGCCTAGTCTTTGAATGCCGCTGACAATGACGCCGTCGATAATCTTGCGGATGTTCTGCGCATTCAGCGAACAACCGGTCATGAGTAGCTCCTCAAGCTGTGCGCCACCGAGGCGTTCAGACATGGACTTGTTCAAAATATCCGCAACGTCATCCAGAGGCACCTTGATCTGCTTCTTCTGTTCCGACGGGTGGGCTTTCGGTGGTGCTCGGGGTTGAGGGAATGGAATATTAGAGAGGTCTATTGCCTTGAGTGACCGGCACATGTAGATGAACAGGCTGATGTGCTTCCATCCTTCCCGTGTGATCCTCGGATTATTCTTCAGACTCAGCTTCTCCACAACGCCCATCCGCTCCTGAGAGCTCCTGCTGGTCGAACTGGTTCCCGAGGAGATAAATGAACGTCTCTTGTAATCCGGGGCTCTGGCGGCCAGGAGACCAGCTAGGATGACTCGCAACCCCTCATCCGTAAACTCCGAGTCTTCCAGGAGCAGCTTCTTGATTGGCACGACCGCGAGCCAGTCTCCTAGAGTGTTCATATCCGCCAACGTCAACCTCGAGCCAGTGAGGTTCAAGGAGGTAACAACACCAGGCGTCTCAACGGGGCCTCTTGCGGCTTCCTGAAGCTGCTCGCTGATCCTCTTCAGAACTGGCGTCTCTCTCAGCTGGCAGCATCTTCGGTATATTCTCAACGGATCCGTCGTCGGGCGATCTTGAGGCTTCGTCGGTTGGATCTCCGCTGACTGTGGCGTCGAGCTCCCGCCGTCATCCTCGCGCGTGAGCTCCATTGGTACGGACCCGCTTTCTTCCGCCTTCCGCCGCTTCTTCTCCTTCCGCTCCTTCCGCTCCGCCTCTGACCTTTTCTTCTTCTCCCTCTTCTTGCTGGACTCCGCCTTCTTATCCTCGCCCTCCAGCATCGTGCCCTCCGGATTAGGGACCTCGTCCGTGCCCACCTCTTCGTTGCTGACCTGGACCACGCCATCCTTCTCCTTTTGACAGGCGACGGCATCAGGATGCTTCAGCGCCTCGCCTTCCCCGCGCTCCTTCAGCTTCTTGTCTTTCGACCGCTTCTTCCGTTCCGGAGAGTCGCCGTCCTCTCTGTACCGTGGGGTTCCCGCAATCTCCACATCAACGCAGAATGCGACTCTTCGCAGCTTTGCGCTGTCCAACTCCGGTACGAGGCACCTCTCACGGTTAGGATCGATATTCATCACGCGCCGCGGGCACACGCCGCCGTTGCCGGTGACCTTGCTCGGCGGCGCCGCCTGCGAGCCCGAAGATAGGCGCCTCAGCGCATTCGAGAGGAACGACGTCCGCGACGTCTCAGGCGGCTGGGGGACGTACGGCTCCATGCTCTCGCCATGGTGGACCTGCTGGGCATTGGTAGGCGGAGTGGGGGTGCCGAGGCCCGGCGAGTACGGGTTGATCAGAGGCAGGCCGCCATGCGCACCGTTGGCCTGCGCCTTGCCGGCACCGTTCTGGCCGTTGCTGTTCGCGGCGGCCTGGTTGGCGGCCTGCTGCGACGACGAGAACTTGGACGTCAGGCTCGACACCCACGAGCCCCTCCTCGACATGGCCCGCGGGTCGGGCGGGGTAGTGCCGGACTTGTCAGAGGCGCTGCGTCCCAGGATGGACGGGCGTTTCTGTATGGGTTTCGGTTGGCTCGTGGCATTGCTCGACTCCGGCTGCGCGGGAACAGCTAGTCTCTCGTCATCTTTCGGCTCGTGTGCTCCATTGGTGACTTGCTGCGGCTTCGGGGGGTCGGTGTGCGAAGGTGGCGCGGGCTCGGTGACGGCGACGGCGGCGACGGCGTGGGCGACGTGCGCAGCCTGAGAGGTGTGTGAAACTGGAGGCGGCGGATCGCGCGCGGTGCCTGGCGAAATGGGCGCATGCGCGCGTTGTTGGTTATCTTGATAGCGCACCGGCGTCAGCTCTCGTGCTCACTCAACATTTCACCTGGTGGCACCCCCGCCATCGCCGTGGCCGCGGGCGTGACAGCGCACACGTCGCGCCCACCGAGGCCTCACCCACCTTTGTTCGAATGGTGCAGCCAGCTGACGTCCACACCGTGTATGCCCTCCATGTCCTCTGCTTGCCCTCCGGTGTGGCGATGTCAAGAGTCGGTGTCCTTCACAGGCCCAGAGCCATGCGCGCCGAGGCGGCGGTTTTATCTGGTTCGTCGACTTGATTGCGACACTCAGGCGCGCGGCGGAAGTGCGGGCGTCGTGCACGGAAACAGAGGCCGGCGAGTTTGGCCCACAGCGCGGTCGAGGGTGTTTCGTGCTATAAGGCGGAGCGCGGCATCGCGTTTCACGCGGGCATTGACGGCAGCGGGGGCGGAGAGGTGGTGGTGTTTCGCGCGAAGAATGCACGGCGGCGAGGTGTAGAAGGTGTGTAGTCTACGGCGGAGGCGAGGCGCGCGGCGGGCAAGGCCAGGCTTACGGAGCGCTGCAAGTGGATGTGCGAGCGTCTTCGGTGCCGAAGGGATAGGCAGGGAGCAGCGCGATGATGCAACTGGTGCCTCGCACTGCACGGCACAGCGCCGTACTGCAGTCCAACCACGCGCGGAGATCCGCAGGGTCTGCACTCTCACACGGCCCTCAGCTGACAATCTCGGCCGCCCTGTTTCTCCTGCAATAACTAAAATAACTCTGCAAACCTCCCTTGGCCGACGCCCTCACCCACCCGGTGCCAGCCTCTCCGCTCCCGAAAAAATAACGATGAGCAAAAGCTTAACGTGATTGCACAGGTGCGCTCCTTATGCTGTGCCCGCGTGACTTATCCGCCTGCACTGGCCTGTGGCGTCCAGCCAGCGCGGCTCGCTCGCCCCTCACTAACGCCACCTTGCGCACCGGAGATCGAGTCAAAATGCATTTCAAAGACGGGTATCTGATCTGTGTGCGGATGCATGATGTCTTGAATTCATGAAACTGCCATCCACGCTCCCCTTAGGGACTGCATGCTGCACCGAGCGTAGAACCGACAAATCCCTATCCAGCTATACGCCGAACCCACGAACCCAAAGCTTTTGGTGGCCCCGCTTACAGCTGCTCCTTGAGCTGAGCGATCTTGGCCTTGACGCGCTCCTCCTTCTCCGCCTTGGTGAGCTTCTTCTGCTTGAACTTGAGCGACTCCTTCTTGTACTCCTCCTTGGTCTTCTTGGCCTTCGCATCTGGGTCGGCAAGGAAGGGGTCCTCGCGGATCTTGGAGTGAGCCTCCTCGTAGAGCTCCTCAAGACCGTCGGCCTCGAGGTCGTCGTCGATGTAGCCCTGGAACTGGGACTTGTAGCGCTCCTCATCATCGTCGGCGAGCGTCTCCATGTACTCAGCGACGTGACCGCCGAAGATGTACTTGCGGAGAGTCTCGGCATCGAGCTCCTTGGACTCGATGTCGTAACCGGGGAAGCGGTTCTCGGAGTGCGGGACGTAAAGACCGCCGTCCGAGGCACCCTTCATGGCAGCGAAGACACGGTTGCCGGTCGAGGTGCGCACGAGACCGACATCAAGGAAGACCTTGAAGGGGCGGCGCTCGCCATCGTCACCCTCGACGGCCTCGGTGAGCTGGTACTCTCCGTCGGCCTCCTCAACACCCTTGAAGTCCTCGTCAAGGCCGAGCTTCTTCAGGGTGCGGCGAGCGACGAGAAGGCCGGTGGCGTAGGCAGCAGCCCAGTTGGTCAGACCGTGGGAGATGCCATAGCGCTTGAGCTCGTGGGAGTAGGCGGCAGCGAGAACCTTGTCGCCAGTCAACTCGGAGGAGATGATCTGGCAGATGATGTCGCGGTTCGTGAAGCGGACGACCAGGCGGTACTTGGGAGTGTTGTACTTGTTCTTGGCCTGGGTGATGAGGCGCTTGCGAGCGTAGTAGTCGGTCTTTCCGGACCTCCTGCGCTTGTACTTCACCTGGTAGCGGCTGCGAAATTGTTAGTCTTGCCCGCTGCGCATCGAGCGACGGGATTGAGCAACTTACGAGAAGTACGCATTGTTCTTGACCAGCTTGGTGAAAGGCATCTTGACAATCGCTCACACTGCGAAGAAACCCTCGAGTCAGCAATTGACGCTTCAGAACCCTTCCGAAGCAACTTGCGAGACTCCGATTCTATAGCCTGGACCCAGCGCGGGCATCGGTGTATCGCGGCGACGGCCGCCGGAAACGCCTCAGCCGTTGCTGAGGCTCGCTGGTTGCATCTTGGGACAGAACAAAAGATAGACTTACGAGGATGGGCCCGTGAAGTTGTCGAGGTCGTCGGTGGTCGCTCGTGGAGAGGAGGATGGTGGCGCGCTCAATTTCTGTGCGAAATTTAAGCGAGCCTGCAGAAGCTCTCCTCAACACCAGAAACCGGGGTGGGTGACAGCCCGCCGCGACCGGGACCAGCCGGTCTGCAGCTGCAACCCCTGCGCCCGAACATGTCCCGCACTCTTTGTGATGCTCGAAATCCACTCCATTCATCTTGCATTTTCATCGCGTTCATCGGTTCTTTAGTGTTCGTTCTCGTTCTACTGCATTTCCAGCGACATGCGCTACGCTTCACAAATCAAAAACGCCAGAAAAGGCTGTCAAGAATCTGAGGCTTTCGTGTTTCAAAATATTTACATCGTTTCTCACTATACTCTGCATCTGCCCTATCGTAATGCATTTTGGAAACTCCCAGCCATGCTTGCAAACAATTTCAAGTCAAAGCCATCGTGGCATCTAGTCCCCCTCGTCGCCCTTCACACGGCATATTGAGTATCCGCCATTGCCTATCTCATATTTTTTCCACTTGCCATATCATTCATTCGTAGCTCCTTCGATGCACAGCATCCTCGCCGAGCCCAAAGAAGCTTGCTTAATGCTGCTGTCCCAACGGTTCCTGCAATCCAGCTCAAGAAACTCGGCATCGGCCTATGATGTTCCCTGAACGCATCCAACTTTGGAGTTTTCGCTGTGGTTATTCGAAAGAGCAATTTGATCGGTTCGTTCTACCCGGTACAGATGCCGAGTTGCCAGCATTGTTCATCCACCAGGCTTTGTGTCCAGTGCTATATCTATCGAGTTCATCCGGGCTTGTTCAACCTGGGGCGAGAATCCAGAGCTGAGATCACCACTAGGTTGCGGTAGCTGCACACCGTCATGACCACCATGCGTAAGGCATCCGACACATTGGCATCCATCGCCGCAACGGCACGCTCCACTCTCGTCGTCGCATCCAGGCAACTCGACTTGTTGCCAGAAGAACGATGATGGTGACAGAGTTGGTGTCTCAGCCGCGGTTGTTGACGGAGGCGGTTCTGGAGTTGCAAACTGCGCGTTATGCATGGATGAAGATTCGTAAGAAGACGCCTGCTGGTAAGGGAACTGGCCAGCCTGATAGTTTTGGTTTTCCCGCTGAGCGCCGTTCTGAGGTTCCTCGAAACTGAACTGTTGTAGCTCACTGGTGGGCGTAGCATGGACGGAACCGGCGGATGATCCATTGCTGCGATGCCAAAAGGAGGTTCCATTCACTTCTTGCGGATACGTTGCTCCCGGATGCTTGAACGTAGGTTGTTGCTGATAGGGTTGTCCCACTTTGGAGGCTGGCCATGTCCGTTCGGCGTTGGCGCTTGTGGATCCAGGTAATTGGTATGCGGGTTGGTACTGAATATGATCGTTATTGTAAGGACGCGACGATAGATCAGCATAGAACGGATCTTGGATCATGAAATTCGCAACATCTTGCAGATGACGAAGTGTTGTTTCGTTCCGCGGATGTACAGCACATCCAAGACAAGCGCATGCATCGCCACAGGTGCAGTTGTGCATAAAGTCTGGTAGATTGTTTCGGAATCCATTCGAAAGCTGTGAACCAAGGCCGAACGGATAGTACGACGCGTATTGGCTTGATGGAGCACCGTTGGTTGCGTAGTTGATGCCGTTTGACGGTGCATTGGAGAATGAGTGGCCCTGAACGGGATTGCCGAACTGATTCTGTCCGCCGTAAAATGGGTACGGCTGGCTTTGCCCGAACGGTTGTTGAGCTGGTTGGATGCGTGAGTGTACGCCGTTGGGAGCTTGTTTCTGCGGTTGAGTCTGAAGGCCGTTGGATGTCGACAGAGCTGACGTATGGTCGGATTGACCGGGAAGAGCCTCGTTTGTCGTGGGTTTGGCGCCACCACAGCAGCTGCCCTTGACCTTTGCGGGCTCTTCGATTTTGATCTTCGGCTCTGATGCGCCATCAATGGTCATATGCTTCCAGCCTTGGACCTGCGCGGAAGAAGCATAACCTGTGTTCTGTTTGCGCGTTTCAAGCTGTATGTTCAGCGGCCTAGCCTCGACCTCGGTGTTGGGTTTGCAACAAGCGCCTACAGTCGAATCGGATGACATCGGTCCATCATCATGACTGCTGGGAGAACTGCCTTCAGTGGTCGGGACTGGTGAGGTTGCGCTGCTACCTGTGGTAGTAGATGGCTGCTTTTGGCTGCAGCAAGACTTCGGCGGCTCAGCCTTGACTTTTTGCTCCGCATCTTCAGCAGCCTTGATGGCCTTCTCAAGAGCAGCGGAATTACGACTGGCGCTGACCGACTTGCGTTTTGGTTTTTGCACGCGGCTTGAAGTACCAGGAAGAGGGCCGATGGTGGATGACACCACCTCGGCAACGGGAGCCGGATCCTCACCGTTGCTCGGGCAGGCGCATTCGGAGGCTAGAAGTTGACCGTTAGAAAAGACAGTGGAGGGACAAAAGACTACGTACACCTGGGGATTGTGTAGTTGATGACGAGTCTTTCGCAACTGCAATTTCCGCCCAGATGGGGGCAGCTGCTCAAGGGTCTACCTGGCTTGCGAACTTCGAGTAGCAGGCGGTCCTTATGGTTGCATGATGTTGAGCGGTGGCCGCGAATACAGGGTCCGCTGTAGCGGCAGAGCGGGGTCAGCCAGGGAGATCCGTCTAGAGGAACGAAGGTGGTGCGCGTAGCACGGCGGGGGGGGGGGGAGAGCGTCGGGGCGCGGACAATGGCGCGGGACTTACCAGGCGACCTTCTTCTGCTCGCCGTTGATCGTAACCCACGGCATGGCTTCAAGATCGTAGTCGTACGGGCTGAGAAAGGCTCATCGGCGCGCACGGCGAGGGAAAGCCTATCGTGGAGTGAGCTGGTGGACCCCTGCATCATGTCGTCCAGACGCAGATGAGATGGAAAGGCGGAGGGGCTTCGTGAGGTGGGCATGGTGCCAAGGGAACAAACTAAGAAGCTTGTGCATACCGTGGGAGCACGGGCATCAAAAGGAGAGGCCCGACGGAGCGCCGATTGTTGCTCTGCGACAAGAGGCCTGCGCAGCTGGGACCTTACCAAGCTCGTGGAGAAGGACTAGGGAGCACAAAGGACGAACAAGTTGGCGGCGAGCGGGCGTGAGCAGGAACGAGCAGATTTTCCCGGGAGCGCGAACCAGTGAGCTGGTACGAGAAAGTCAGCGGGCGGCGCTCCATCAGATAACTGCCGTGGAGCGAGTGTCTCGCCGACGCGTGTGCGCGGCTGCGTACCTTGATAGCCGTCGTGCAGAGCCGCGGATGGACGGACTGCGGGATGCGGCACCAGGACGGCGGGATGCGTATTCGAGAAGACGCCCAGCGGCTTGATGATAGCACGAGAGCGGCCGGCGTTTGCAACACGCTGCGTGGGGTTGCGAAGAGTCGGCGCGCCCAAGGGAGCCGTCGCATGCAGTTGAGCAGGTTTCCTGGCCGAATCAGGTAAAGACCGGCAAGGTTGCGCCTTCAGAGCGCCGGCCAGGCGAGCCAGGGCTATTTCAGGAGCGGTAGCCGAGCATGCTGAGGGGAGCGTCCTCAGAGTCGGCGCTGGGGGCCGCCCGACACGCAGCAGAAACACGGTAATATGCATCGCGACGTTCGCGCAGCGTGCTGTTGACCGGGCCCTGGTGCAAGGAGCCTAGCAGATGCAGGTCGCCTAGCCGAAGCAGATCGAGCCCTGCCGCCTCTGCCGGCGGCGCACCGAATCCATGCGACGCCAACGCCTCCACACCGAAATGCTGCAAACCGGTAGCGGTCTTAAGTCCAAACGGGGAGTGTCGCGCCTACGCGCTCCCCAACAGCGCCGGTCCGCGGCGCAGAATAGCCGCGGCACCCTCTCCGCCTGCGGCCACAATCACAGCAGACAGCGCGTCGCAGTTCGCGCACGCGAGATGACGCCCGTGTGGCTGACGCACGTCCAGCCTTGCCCCAGTTCATGTTCCTCTGCCTTGGCGAAATCTAGTTCGCGAGGAGTTGCTGCATTTGGAGGATCGACGGCAGAAGGACCCCTAGAACGGGGCTAGACGCAATGGAAACCGAGCATTTCTGAATAAATTCTCAAGGAGAAGCCCTTGATCTTTCGCCCCGTGTGTACGCATCACCATTCTCCGAAAGCCCCGTCACAGATCTAACGCCGCCCAATGAACAAGAATCGAACTGTCTATTACTCGTTATAGTGGTATACCTGCAGCAAACGTCAGCGTGGGCGCCATTTTCCCAGAAGCAGCTCCGGAAACCTACAAGATAATTGGGCAACCCGTAGCTCTCCCATCCCAATCTAGACGCCATCTTCGCAAAGCCCTCGGTCTCAATCAGGTGGTAGAACGAGAATGGCGGGAACATGGCGCCATCCCTGTGGACATCAGCCTTGACCAGCAAAGCCGTGCCGCCAACGCCATCAAGCTTGATCTCCTTCTCCTTGTCGGCCGAGTCACCGCCATCCTTTATGTAAGCCATAAGCGACCGATACGTGGCCATCTCGGCATAGCCCTCCAAGAGAATATCGTCCTTACCCATACCCTTGGCCAGGTCTTGTGCTGTAGGGCTGTCGATCCAGGAGTTGAAGTCGTAAGGTCGGGTGTCCATCTTCTTCGAATCCTCGTTGTAGTAGCGTTGATAGCAGTTGGGTACAATGATGGGCTTGTTGTGATACGCAAGATCTTGAATCAGCGTCGGCGGCGTCTCCACGACGTCTGAGTCCAGCCAGAGCACCCATGACGTTGTTGGCCCCAGCGTCGTGAATAGCAAAGAATTGCGAGCCTTCGACATGGCGGCCCTTCTTGCCTTTTGATTCTCCAGCTTATGGCGCTCGGACTCTTCCTGCGACTGCAGCGGAACTTCCGTGTCCTGGCGTAAGATAGTGATACTCTTGAAGCGCTTCTTCTGGGGGCCCTTTTGTGTCTTTGCAATTTGTTCCTGGAGCGCGGCAGTGGCTGTATTCCCTTCGCGGGTCTTGGGTAAGATGAAGCCGAGTGAGATCAGTTCGTGAGGATAGTTCAGCTTCAGGAGGTTGTCCCAGTACTCCTGGTAGAATCGCGCCATGGGCGTCAGGACAAGGACCGATTCACGGTTGCCCACCGGGTCACTCGTAGTAGTGAGATTGTTCATGTAGTAATGGACGACGGGCGGCGGGCCCTGGTCGCTATCGGACTTGGGTTTCCTGAACGGCATCGAGGGCGGAGAGAGCGCATTGGCTGCGGAGGTCCGCAGCTGGTGCGGACTTATCGAGCTGTCGGCATCGGAGGAGAATATGAAGAACAGGAATCCGAAACAGAGAAGCGCGGCGAGAATGATGGTGATAGGGTTGGTCCTCCGTAGGGAGCGCGCGGAACGCATGTTGGTCGTGGGCCTCGTCAGAGGCGGGCCTACAGGGCGTGGCAGAGTCTGCATGAAGTCAATCAAACCGGGTGCAGGTGGGCGAGCGATCGCGGGAGGTGGCCGGGCGCCTCGAGGAGAAGCACGTACGGAAGCTGCAACTGTGTTACTTCGAGTCGGCCCAAGCCAGCCGCAGAGCGGAGGTGAGCGCAGAGGCGGCGAGGCAGGCGGCGCACCAGCGAGAGAGCGAGGGAAGTCGGGTCGAACAGCTCGAGGACATACCAGTCGGAAGCCGCAAGGCTCGCCCTGGCAGGTTGGGTTGGCGGTGCTTGCGCTGCGCTGGATGCTGTCTATGTATTCGCGCCCTCGGAAGTGAGATTGGCCTTGGATGCGGCTTTTCCTCGGCGCCGCATCCAAATGTCCAGCCAGAGCTTGCATCCAACCAACCTTCTCTGCACATCTCCCCCCGACCTGCGCCTGCCATGTGCCCCGACACGTAGCCGTCCATGATCAATTCCGCGCGAAGATGCGTCGCGCGCCCGCGTGGCGCTCTGCTTGCCCGCGTGCCTCTCCCCGCGACCCGTGCAAGCTTGGTGCGGTGCTTCTCCGCCGAATCTTCCTCAGATGGAGGCGCCGGTGACTTGCGTGTCGAGAGCGATCTCTACCACATTGGCACTGTCACGGCTAGGAGGCCTGGCGACACGGTCCGTAATTCTCCACGGCCCTCGTGTGTTTTCCATGCGGACTGCTGATAGCCACCAGGACATCCGTAGTCTCATTGACCGGATCCCGCCAGTCCCCTATGTGATGCCGCACTTCAAGAGCCCAACTGCTATGTTGCTAGTGACACCATCCTTCGCCGCGGCGCTGCAGCCCCCATCCGACGGGAACGCTCCAGAAGCAGTCGGCCAAGTGTTGTCCCGCATCCTCGACCGTTCACTTGGTCACGCTAGCACACTTCGAACTATTCGTATCGTCGCTGCTGTTGTCGACCGGCTTCCCGTGCCCAGAAACGATCCGGAAACGAGCAAAGGGTGTGAAGGTCTGGCCTACGCTCTGTGGTATAGTGACCATGTCACGCAGAAGAGTTGGACAAAGGAGCGCAAGGCGTCCTCGCAAGACGACTCTGCCGGCAGATTGACCTTCGACATTTGGGATCGCTTCAGGCTGACCGACCTAGACGGAAAGGCGCGAAGAGAGCACGCGAACACGATCCATCGGCTTCACCTCCCTCTTGCGAACACCGTCTTCCAGACTGGCCACACCTCCATCATGTATAACATTCTGTATAAAATCTCCGAAATCGATGAAACTGAAGAGGGGGCTCCACTCCCCGAACGGCGCTCTCTGTACGCGTGGATGGTGCGTAGAGTCAAGCACCAACGCGTTACCTGGCCGTTATCCGGCCGTTACTTAGCCCACGAGAAGAGATTCTTCCCAAAAGATGAGAAGACCTTACATCAGCTCCAACTCAACCTCGTTCCTTTGACCGCTCCTCGACAAGTCCATGCCAGCATGGGAAATATCATTCGACAGATCGCGGGCTCCGATGAAAAGCCGGCTCCAGCATCTCAAGAATTGGAACAGGCCGTGTCGTCATACTTCACCGCGACGGGACAAGCGCCGCATCCCATGCCGGTCTGGGCAATCGTCTGTAACCAAAAGGGCGCCAATTACTTCTCCTCTGCGATGCTAGGGGCTCTCGGCAAATACCAGCCCCAGCCCTTCAGCAAGCAATACGATTACGTTGGCGTTTTCTCGAAATATGTCCAGGACACGTGGTCCGTTGATCCCGACCGGTTCAACTATGCCTTTTGGAAGCACATCCTACTAGGAAATGCTAAAATCCATCGTGTCCTCAGCGGTGGCGGCGGCTGGGGTAAGAAAGCGGGCTTGCTCTCCTTGGATCCAAGGAGATCCTTTGAAAGAGGCACCGATGATGCCGATGGTGCTTCTTTTGTAGATGGGGATTCGAGCGTGGGTAAAGCCCTTGCAGAGGTGGCCATACCGGGTTCGTCATATATTCAGTTCTTCGTATCTCCCGTCTCGTCGCTCAATGCACCGGGTCCTGGGCACGGCACTTGCGCATTTGGGGTCATACCGAGCACCATCGACGACGTCCCAGTAGCAACACCGGAGGGTCCTTGTGAAATTGATCTCTGGCGAGGTTATTTCGGGGCCTTGTCAGAACAGGGCATGAGCATGAAGTTCGTTCGTCACATACCGGGGAAGCCAGAGCATTATTCTCAAACGATAGTCGATGTTCCCTTCTCGCTATTTGTCACGAAACCCCGTTTGCCAAACCTGGCAATTCCCGCTCCAGCTACAGAATATTCAGAGCGCACCAAGTCAAAGGTCAGTCCAGAGAAGCCCGGGAAGATGGGATTGTAGTATTATTCAGCTTCCGGTCTGTACTTCTTCTATGCATACAACAACCAAACCTGGCCATCTCTATGAAAGCAGACGTGCTGACCGCTCATAGTCGTCTTCTGTAAATAACCAAGGGAATGTGACGCGAACGCTTGGGCTCGAGACGAATCCGCGTAGATCACTGCACACTCAAGCGAAACCCATGTTCGATCCATCCTCCCGCAAATACTTCTCTTCTTCTTCAGTACTCAATTACCCCAAATCCAAGGATCTGGTCAGAATGAGTTTTGGCCCAGCACGCCCATGTATACCTATAAGCAGGAGACTCCGAAGAATCAAGGACGATGAAAAACAGCCGGATCATTGGTCGAAAACCATAAATTTCAAAAAAAGCCTCAGCCCCGAGGATATGAGGCTCACGCTGGACAAGTACAAACAATACTGGAAATTCACCCGTTGGATTGCCGCGCACTGCCAAGCACAAATTGACGCCAGGCCCGCTTTGAGCCCAACAGGAAAAGTTCTAAGGCGCGGCCCAGTCCACGAGCAGCGCATGCTGTGGATTGGGTATCTGGAGGCCGCCAACACGCACTTGGAGCGGCTCCGTGAGCAAAATTTTCGGTTGCTGGAATTGCGGGTGGAAGCAGTTGAGGCGGAGTTGAATCGCGGCAAGTGGATGTGTCAAACCGTGTTGCGAAAGGCCATGGGCTCAACACAGCTGGCAGAAAACCCTGTCGGCAGGGGGCGGATGCGGGCGATCCAGGATGGGATCGAGCAAGCGCAGTTTGCGGTGGCTGCTCTACCATTCAGCGCGAAGGAGGTCGTGGGAATCTTTGAGCAGATGGGGCACAAGTCGCTGCTCAAGTGTAAGAAATGGGAAGACAGAGTCTATGCGACGGTGGTGCGGCTGAGGAAAAGGAGACTCAGGAGGCCGAAATCTGAATGTGTTCGGCTGGAAGAGCGGGAACGAGAACATGAGCAGCAATTAACAGCGTGGGAGGAGTACAACCATGGTCCGAGCAGCAGCTACGATTTCCCAAATCACCGCCTCGACCTCCCAAAGTCCACCGCGGAACAGGGCCACACTATCCAGCCAGCAAGACCTATCACCCTCGATCGCAAGGGCTCAAGAGTAGTGCGGGTGATGTACGGAAAACGCTCCATGCCCGGGCGCCAACCACCCATCCGCTCGCAGCGCCGCCACCTCTCCTGCCTCCACACGCCTCCCGACCCGGTCCCCCAGCGCCCCACCTCGACCGCGACCGACATCAACACCAACACCGCCGCCGCCGCCGCCGCCACGCCCGTCGAGCCAGCCCGGGCCGCCCCAACGATCCACTTCGACCCGTCGCTGCGCGCCATCTTCGCGCGCGAGCGCCGCGTCCGCCGCACCCAGCTCTTGCTGGCCCGCCGCTCGGTCGCCCGCCTCGCCCGCGCCGAGCTGGCGTACCTCGACCAGTCAGTCTACCTCTCGCGCCTCGAGCTGATCCGGCTGACGAGGCAGGCCGTCGCCGCCAACCCGGCGGCTTTGTCGCCCGTCGTGAGCGACGAGTGGCTCCGGCCACCGCCGCACCGGCTCTCGTTCAACGCGCAGCGGAACGACGTCAGGAAGAAGGTCGCGAGGGCGGCGAGGGCCGGGGTGGGCGAGCAGCGTGGCGGGCCGGTGCTGCGGTCGGTGGAGGACGACGTGGACGCGATGGAGGCGCGGATTGGGCGGTTGAGGTGGAGCGTGAGGAGGTTGGGGAGGAGGGCGGTTGACGGGGTGGAGGAAGGGGAGCTGGCACGGCTGCGGAAGGAGGCTGAGGGGAGCGTGGTGATTAGGGCGAGGAGGATGGTGGCGTTTAGGGAGTTGAGGCAGGGGTTGGTGGAGGGGGTGAGGGAGAGGTTGAGGAGCGAGGAGCGTGGGTGGAGGAGGAGGAGTTTGGTAATGAAGATGGGGAAGCTGCGCGCGGCGGAGATATGGTATTTGAAGAAGGTGGTGGATGCTTCGGGGAGGGAGCTAGAGGTGGCAGAAGAGGAGTTTGGGGCGGTGCTGGAGGAGATTGACGAGGCGCAGGCGAGGTGCAGAAGGGAGCTGAAGAATAAGGAGGGTGGTGCCAGAGTTGGGCAGAGCGTCAGGCTCGTCGCGGTCCGGAATCCGATGAATGACGTGATGGAGAAGAGGGCGGCTGGGGCGTGGGCCCTGGCCAAGGATCTGGAGGAATTTCTGGGGAGGTAGATGGCGAGAGTGGACGCTGGGATGAAGCACTGTACAGGTAGGGGCATAAAATGGCGTCGAGAAGTCTTTGTCTGTATTATACTTTGACGGCGCGTGTATTCATAGAGAGCGCCTAGAAACACTCCAATCATAGTCTTGAGTTGTTCGTGTCACATTGAGTGGCAAAAGAAGTGGTAGTACCCGGGGTGCTCTGGCGGAAAGAACGTGCCAAGTGAGCAGTTTACCTGCATGGCAGTCGAAGCATTCATCCAGATGGCTTTAGCAATTGGATTAAATAAATGTGCGTCCAGAAGAATACCTCAATTGCCTGGGAGCGAGATCCATTCGAGTTGAAGCAGCTCATTTCTTTTGCGATCCACCGTGGCGTCTTTTATCTTCTCCACCCGTCTGGATCCTCTTCGATGTCTTCCTTGCGACGTCGGATGCGTCGGATCCAGCCTATTTCCTGGGAATTGGCTTTTTGGCAACACGGGCATCAAGGTCACCGCCTCCCCACCTCGTTTCTCCTGCCAACGCCTTGTCATCCCAACGGCTCCATGCAATCTCGTCCTCCACTGATTCCCAACCGTCCCGATAGTATGTTTCTGGAAATTTCCTTTTGCCCGCCTCTTTCTCAGCCCACACTCCCCTTCACCGGCATCAACCCCTGCGCGCCCTCCACGCTCTCCTTTCCCTCCCTCATCACCGTATCCTCGTCCAGCTCCTCCATCACGCCCAACACCACGCCGAGGCTGTCGAAGAACCCATTCACGGCCACGCGCAGCATGCGGTTCGTCGTGGCGGCGTAGTGCACGTCGAGGACGCGGGGGTCGGCCGGCGAGACGGCCAGCGTGCGCTTGACCAGGGCCGACAGCTCCTCGTCGACGCGGAGGGCGCGCAGAGCGGTGTCGGCGTGCGCGGGCGTCGGGAAGGGGATGTTGAGCGTGCTGCGGCGCGCGTCAGTCAGGCAGCCAGCCAGCCGGCAAGGTTTCTGCGCACTGCAGGAGAGGGCGGGAGGGGTGAGTGGGCAGGTGATGGGCGGACATACAGGGCGCAGGGAAAGGCGGTGGGTGCTGCCATGGTTGCGGCGGTGGCTGCGGGTGGTGGCTTCGCGAGGGTTCTATGTATGGAGGAGTGCGCGCGTGCCTGGCGGGGCGGGGCGGGGGTGCGCGTATCGCTGAGACCGCGCGTGTTGCGGCTCCGGGGGGTGTTTTTTTTTGGTGATGGGGAGGCCCCGCACTCGATCGGGAATGGTCGAGCGGCAGGCTTCCCCGCGCCCGCGGAAGTGATGTCATTGGAGCGTCGTCGACCGCTGCCGCTGTCGATCGGGCGAGCATGTGCCAGCTGCCCGTGTGGTGACCATGTGCATTCGCTGCGAAGGGATGAAGCCCGTCATCTACGTACTCCCGGCCTCCCACGTATCCACTTCTTAACCGCAGCCTTCCTCACGGCCAAACATCGCCCTGGTGTTTGCAATCCTCTCCCTCCTCTCAGCCGCATCTCTTCCATCACCAGAAATCCATCTCCTTCGTCTTTTGGCCTTTTTATCACTGCCGTCTGCGACCCGCAATCATGTCGACGCCATCGCCTTCAGAGTTCCTGACCTTCTACCGCCGCATCACGACGCACCTCTCGCTGCGCCGGGGCCTCGTTGCCAGCCAGACGACCATCCGCCCGCTCAGCGCCTCCGTCCCTCGCTACGGCTACGGCAAGCCGCAGAAGTCGAATCCGGACGAGCAGCACACCACAAACAAGACCGACAAGACCGACGTGCAGAACGAGGCCGTCCACAAGGGGCAGGAGTAAGCCGGCCCTCCGCATTGCTTGCGGCCAGTCAGTCGCCGTTCACTTTGTCCCCTTTTCACTCCGCAATTCATCTTCGGCAACTCAGCCTTGCCGACCCCCCTTTGCCACGCATTGGCCATTGAGCTGCAGAAAAAAAAGGAGCGAGCAACACTGACCTGGACAACAGAGCACACGCTACCGGCACCGGCGGCACCGCTACCAGCCGCAGAGACGAGCGCAATAGCACCGCTCGCGCCAAGCAAGAACATCCTGAGGCGCCGGACGTCGTGATCGGCATGCAGGACGAGCGTGGTGGCAAGGGGCTCTGAGTCTGCCATTCACCTTCGCTGTACTCTACGTAATCATATGGACGGGGTTCCTGTCGCTTGCATTGGGGAAGATTTAGGCATTTTTTGCGAGGGGTTGCCGCCTGGGATTTGGGTGGCGAGTGCGGTCGTTGTAAGTTAGTGCGTGCCAATGGGCGCTGTGATGGGTTCTTCTGTCACTACTAGTGCATAGGGTGGGGGATACGGCGCTGGGTGGGTGTATGATGGGTGTTAGTCTGCCTGCTGGCAATTGATTCGAACCTTGAAATAACACAATGTCCTGCATGGTTGAAGGAGCACCCTATGCAAGATATAGTTAGCAGCAGCAGAGAAGATGCCGCTGATTCCATGCGATGAGCATCATTTCCGAAAGCCGAAACATTCCAAAGCCGCAATTTGCAGGTATGAGTTGGCCCAAATCAATATCAAATTGGGGAGTTTAGATGACTTCAAAAAAAAACTTCCGCTACCATGCCTTCCGGCACCTCAGGCTTCTCCTCCGCTGCCCTTTCAATAGGCTTAGCTTTCTGAGTTGCAGGCTTTGTGTGCGCCAGGACAAGATGCCCAACGATTTCGCCCGTGGCATCGTCAACCACTTTCAGCATCTCGGGGTTCGGGTCCGGAAATGCCCCCTCTATGGGGCGAGTATATTGCACCGATTGTGCGGCTTCATTGGGCCAGTCTTTGACGAGAAGGCGGTCAATGTGTCACCATCATACCTAATTCTTACATTGAGACTGGCCGAGTCGTTCGCCAAAGCAGAGAAAGGCGGCTGCAGTAATCACCTCCGCAGGATGGGTTCTTATAGCCCTCCCACAACGGCGAGCTCAGACCACGTCCTCCGCCTTACGCACATTCGCACGTGGACCTGGCGCTGAGAGCCACAGGACACAGTCTCGTGATCAAGATAGCCCGAGGGCGGCACATAGACACCATCTGGCCCTTAATACAATGTCTTTGCTCTTATCGTTACATCCATTGCATATTACACCAGCCAGCTTTGGGGGCCACCCCAAGATAGCCTCAACTGTTTTTCACCTTATATTCAAGAGCACGCAAACTGCCGTTGTGGTAATGTTTGGGAAAGTGCGTTTTGTTGAGGGACGCACGATAGACCGGAGTGATCCGTTTCGTGCCACGATGATGTTGAAGGCGAGTGAGTGGAAATCTTCATGATGTGAAACACTACCTTGTGGGTGAGTTGAATATGGTCCTCATCTCCAAACGATGATGAAGTCTGATAATTGAGGGGAATAGAGGCCCAGGGGCTAAATCATTTTCAGTTTCCTTGAGTGGAGGGCAGAAGGGCTGATAAAGCCAGTACTTTCGTTGTCTTTCATATCAGGAGCGCTGCCATGGCTGACATGACCTGCCGGAATTGAGTGTTGCGAGAAGCTATTTGGTGTTGGCTTTTGTGGGTCTTCATCGAGGCGCAAGATCACCTGCGTTCTATTGTCACATGAGAAACGGAAGGCTAGGGGGAAGATAGAGCCCAGAACTTTGAGGCAGAATCCGAAGCGTCTTTGACGCTAAGGTAGAAAAATCTGCATGATGTAACAAGTCAGATGCGCAAAGGGTATATTGTAGATTCGCTCACTCCACAAGAATCTCGTCCTCGTCTTCTTCACTACTTCCTTCATCTTCCTCCTCCTGTGAGTCACGCTCCCTCAGCGGCGCAAAATAATCCAGTGTCGGTTGATCCGGATGAGCTTGGTTCCAATCCCGCGGGTAGATTAGCGGAGGCGGCCCGCCATGGAGACAGTAGTTCATAATGGACATTTCGTAAGCCCCACCTTCCCAGAATTCAAACAACCCCGCACCACCGTTTCCCTCGCAAGTAGAGTCCCATAGGGACTCCACGTAGATGTACTCCAGCTTGAGCATCTGAGGTATCTTCTCGATTATAGATGCCCACGAGCCATGGGCTCGTGACAAAGCCATGTCCACAAGAGATAGGCGCCGAAGCGTACCAGCATGTCGTCGGAAAAGATCCATAAGGAGGTTTTCTCTTGTTGTGAAGCTTGCGTGCAGTGTGTGCAAGACCGGCCAGTGGATATCCCCGAGGATCTGTAACGGATCATCCCACTTGTCGTCTTCGCGATCCCTGGTCTCCTCGGTGTAGCCGAAATGAAGCTTCTCCAGCTTCTTAGCCTCCTGCAGAAACGTTCGCATACCGCTTCCGATCCAGTCTCTCCTGTCCCAGAATTGGTCGAAAGAGATGAGAAGTTCGAGGTGGGTGAGATTTCGAAAAGCATGCCTCATTTCGTAAACACGACCGTCGATCTCCAGGCCTCCAAGATCGTCTGGCCATACGCTTTTGTGCACCAGAGGTAACCGTGTTGCCTGGTACCAGAATACGTTATTACTGGTGGAGAACTTCAACGATTGAACTGGCTTGCCGGTGCGTTCGCACAGCCCTCTGAGCAGATGGGTTATCTGCTGCGCTCCGTCCAAGCTCACACCGAGCGACGCCTCTTCATTTGAATCGATGAACTTCCAGTCATCCGGGCCTTGCAGGATGCGCGGCAGCAACCTTCCCCACACAGGCCCATGATTCTTCGGCGAACCCATCTCCTGCGTCGACACCTCCGCAGCTTCAAGGTTCGGCAAATTGCAGATGGCCTGCCGGAGAACCGCACTTCGCTCCTCTTCCCAGTCCTGCTGCTCATCCCAGATGCTCTGATACTCCTTGAAGTATGCGTCCAAATCCAGTTCGGGATCCACCTTGGCAAGCTTGGTCCAGATGGCCGACGCCGCACTCTTGGCCTCACGATACCTCATATCGCCAGATGGCAGAACCGGTAGACCCTTCTCGTAGCAATACATCTGGTAGAAGAGGCTGAAGGGCGGACGCATGTCGATGCGCTCGGCGTATTCCTCTCTGTTCTCAAAGTAGGGCAGCAGCTCGCCGTGGTAGGTCAGCTTCTTGACCATGGTGCGGTAGTCCTTGTGGGAGGCAATGCTGCACAGCTTCTGCAGGCTGTCGAGAAACATGCCAAAGTGGACATGTTCGAAGATGCGCGGGGTAGCCAGGCGAGCGAGCTTTTTGCAGGTTTGGCGCAGCTTCTTCAGCGACACGCAGTCGCACGCGTCGACGACCAGGTCGAGCAGCTCCTCCGGGAGCTCTTCCATGTTGCGAGGCAGTCGGCAGGGCAGGGCTCCTTGGCGTTTGGTGCGAATCGCGGTGGAGGGGTCGGGATGAGGCTTGAGGACATCGACTGGCGATTGCCGTTTCGGGGCTAGCTTGCCGTTACGTCATCCGAAATGAAAGTCACGTGTCAGGTACGAGAGACGCGCGCGCGAGGGGCACCCAGGGACCAGCAGCACAGCCTATTTCACGCAGGCTCCACCTCCAAGAAAGCGGCGCGAGATTCAGGGTTGGCGGCAGGCGCTGCGCTGGACGGGTGACGTGACAGACACGGCCGCAGCGGGAGCGGGCGCTCCGATTGCTGCACTCTGGCGGGTTGAGGTGGCAGAACCCCACAGCGGCGGCTGAGCTGGTGAGGCGGTGCGCTGCGCTGGGCCGGGTGGCAGTCTAGATCGGCGGTGAGATGGCAGAGGGCGCGTGGGCGCTTGACAGGCGCTGGCCGACCCTTGCACAGCTGGGCCTGTCGCCGATCGACTCCGCAACCAGCTCCCGGAGCTTTCCAAGGAACCCAGCGCCATAAGTACCTGACGATCCTCCTTGCCCTGCCCTCCCTCAGCGCAATTGCACTGTCCCCGTACCCCCTCACCACCACACTTCCAACATGGCGTCCGGATGCTCCTACATGGGCAGTCGCCGTAGGTCCCGCGCATTCCCGGCGCATCTGCACGCCCCGCTGATCGCGCATCCACAGCTTTCCACCACGAGTCGCACGAGCGCACCAAGGACATTGAAGATGAGTACGACCGCCTGCGCGACATGGCGCGCCAGGAGCGCCAGAAGCGGCAGGACTGTTTCGACCGCGCCCACGAGGCCTACGAGTCGGGCGACGGCGCGAAGGCGCACGAGCTGAGCGAGGCGGGCAAGCGGCACGCAGCCAAGATAGACGAGTACAACAAGCAGGCGTCCGAGTTCATCTTCCGCGAGAACAACGCCGAGGACCGCGTGGCCGGCGACGAGATCGACCTACACGGCCAGTTCGTGGAGGAGGCCGAGGACATCCTCGAGGAGCGCATCCGCTACGCCCAGAAGCACGGCCAGACGCACCTGCACGTCATCGTGGGCAAGGGCAACCACTCCACCAACCACGTCCAGAAGCTCAAGCCGCGCTGCGAGCAGGTCTGCCGCGACCTGGGCCTGCAGTTCCGCACCGAGGAGAACGCCGGCCGCATGTACGTCGACCTGACCGGCGGCGAGGCCCATCTGCCCGAGCACCTGGGCGGCGGCGGCCAGCGCCCCACGGGCAACTTCCATGCCGCCACCCATAACCGCCCGCAGTGGCAGCCGCAGAACGTCAACCACGAGAAGCCGCACCACGCCGCCAACGGCTCCTGGGCCGGCGTCGCCGCCGGCGAGAACGCCCACCACGAGAAGCCGCACGCCGCGCCCGCTGCGCCCGCCGCCCACACCCACGGCCACTCGTACGCCGACGCCGCCGCCGGCGAGCAGCACGCCCAGCCCGGATACCCCGGCGCCCAGCAGCAACAGCAAGGTAACTATCAGCAACAACACGGCAACCAGCACCACCAGCAGCAAGGCCAGAATGACGATGTTGATGAGCTCTTCAGGAAAGGGAAAAAAGCTGTCCGGGCTCTCAAAAGCTGTTGCGTGGTTATGTAAGAGGGGCAAGATGTCTTGGAAGCCTATTCGCAAGGCTCTTCCCAAGCACTTCCCCGGGAAAAAGAAGCATAACCACAAGACGTACGCTGAGGCCGCCGAGGCTTGATTTTTTGCTGCGTTGATTCTTTTCGCGCGTGTTTTTTTGCCGTTCTCCGTCCGTCCGTCCGTCCCGTCGTTCGTTTTCGCGCGTTCGTTCTCGTCCCCATTCGCCGCCGTCGTCGTTGCCGTCCGTTTCGTCACCTGTAAATACGTATCTTGTGATACCCGTTGTTTGATCTTTTGGTAAGTTTTGATTTCTTGGATTATTCGTGTTTTGTTTGGCACTAATCGTTCTTGGTATTCTTGGAGATGGGACGAGTCGATGCTTGACGGGGAAAATCAAGGTAAAAAAGTATGCCGAAACGCTTAATCTCAGCATAAAAAAACGAGATTTGTGTATGTGGAAAGAGTTGTATATTGTTTACTCTGACTGCAGAGTGTTCTTCAGGCTTCGAAGAACCATATGGGTGGGAAATATTTGGTCGGAACTGGGAAGGTATAGAAGGATCGGATATGGAATTTCCTTCTACGTATTTGAGCTACAAATATCAACATTGTTGAAGTGCTCCTATTATCTGGGCATTGGGCGTACGTTAATGCTCAATAAACTGTTCAAAAATCTTCAGTAACTGTGTCTGATATGAAACATGTGCATGCCTTGATGTATAGTTAACCATTTATCCGGATGGCCTTGACATTCCGTTCACTGCACCTTTGCATCCGGGCGAATGCTTCAACTGCCCATGTATGAAGAGCATGTCATTGTTGCAAGACTCTTTACTGCTCAGTCTATCGTTGCATTTTGACTTCGGATACTGTGCTTCATCTTAGAGGCAGCACTTCTCGAGTGTGTGCCTCTTTTGTTACCTCGAGTATTTCTTAACGGTCCATTCTCAATTTCCGTCCAAGTTCAAATGTGAATTTCCGCCATCTCGATACTGAGACCGTCGGGAACGTCACCACATCACGCCCACCTCAGGTTGACACATGGCAAGATGCAAGTAAGAAATGACAGGATAATACGGCATCCATACGTCCGATTTCTCAAAAGGATTTCTAAAACTCCGCCTAACTTTCGTAGCCTCGTTCATTTACTTCTCCCGAAGCAATGAACGTCGTAGCGCACCGTGACAAATGAAGAAAACCCCATCCCTCCCGATCCCCGCTCACACTATCGTCACACCAGATTCCTCCCACCCAAATTATACAGAGTCATGCTTCATCAACGCCCGTAAACCCTGTCAGCTACCACTCGCTTCAAAACCTCACCACCCTGCATCCATCGGCCAAAGTAACAAAGGAAAGCCAGAAAAAAGAGGGCCCTAGTAGGGCCGGGGGTACTAGATAGACTTTCGGTCCTAAGAAACAAAGAGGAGCCTTCAAGTTGGTATAACGCCGGCGCAAATGCATTGTGCGAAGTTGGGTTTTGGGTATGGACCAATCAACGCCGTGGAGAAGAGGATTCGTATCGTGAAGGTGACACGAAGCTAGGAAAAAGCAGAGCAGCCTCCTCATGCTTGACATCGCTGGCGTTGTCAAACAGCGCTGCAGCAGAGCTACTCGTGTACGCAATCGAACTCTTTCAGAACGCAAAGGGAAGTGGGACATCGTTGCCCAAGGTAGCAGTTGAGATGCTGCTGGTGCTGCGGAGAGATGCATGCATCAGTAGCACCTGTGAAAAAAAAAATGAAAAAAGATTTATGCCCCGAGTAACTTACTCAGGGCTCGCCTCCAGCGCCTCACGCTCACGAGCCTCTTCCAACTCGCTCAGGATTTCTGGGAGCATGCCTTGAACATCTTCTTCCCTGACACCTAGCGCTCCAGTGATGAGCCGCTTGTACTCGTGTTGCCGTTCGCCCATGCCTGCAACACTCAGGTTCTGCACGACCTCGCTCACCAAACCGCGGCGTACTCTTTGAGCATTCTCCAGACTGAGGGCCAACCGTAATCTCTCACGGATTGCGGCGTCGCTTTTTTCGTCTCCGTCTTGCTTTCTGTCGACGCTAGTTCGGGCTTCTGCGTCTGATATGCGCTGCTGGAGCTCAGCTTTTTGTTCGAGCTCCAATAACGCCTCGGCTTCCCTTGTAAGAGCTTCCAGTTCCTCGTCTTGTTGGCGCGCATCTTCTTCCCAGACTGGATCTTCTAAAGTGTCGCCGATCACGCTGTCGACTTCCGCAATACCCATCTCTGTCAGCTGCCTTTTCAATGCGTCGACCTCGGCCTGACGTTTCCGCATCACACGTTCTGCATCTGCCGCTTCCGCATCCTTTTCTAAGAGCTCTTCCTCGTACGCGCCTGCCAGCTGCTCGAACTTCTCGTTCAGTGTGGGTGCGATCTTGGTCATC
Organism: Neofusicoccum laricinum; assembly: GCA_029906385.1. Lineage (NCBI taxonomy): Eukaryota > Fungi > Ascomycota > Dothideomycetes > Botryosphaeriales > Botryosphaeriaceae > Neofusicoccum > Neofusicoccum laricinum. The sequence goes on from CP123727.1 coordinate 1,137,880, forward strand.
AGAGTCTGAGCTGTTTGACTGCGGAACTGATGTGATGGCGATGCGACTTGCTGTAGACTACTACCATTTCGTAGACCCGGGAAGGTCGTGCTGCCATTGAGACCGAGCCGTCCATCGGGTGCAAACGGTGACGATGAGACTCCACGGTGCCGTCCATCACGACGCCGAGCGTTCAGTTCGCGGATCAGATCGTCAGCCGTTTCACCCTGGTGGTTGTGAATGCCGACATTGACGTTGCGGCCAAGCAGCGCGCGGACGCATTTTCTGGCTCCGTGACGTGCAGCAATCATGATGGCTGTGTCACCATTCTTGTCCTGCTCGTCAAGAAGGCGCGTGACTGCGTCAGGAACCCATGTCTCGCTGAGCTTGTTGATGATGCAATCGAAATAGTAGCGAGCGCAGGCGTACTTGTTCTTACTGCTGGTCGTCGCGGCGATGTGGTGGAAGACGGTGCTGCCGAACCAGTCAGTGCGCACGACCGTTGGCTGGAGGATCTTGATCATCTGGGGCATCGTGTTCTTGTCGTAGTTGTTGGTGAACATGACGGCACGCATCAGGGGCGTCTCGAGGTTGTTTGAAATTGAGTCGATGCGCGCTCCACGGCGGAGCAGGTCTTTCACAACATCTACATCGCCCATGGCAGCTGCCCAGTGCATGGCCGAGTGACCCTTTTCGTCTATCATGCGGTCCAGATTGACGCCTGGCGGCGGCTCTGGGGGTGCAGGAAAGCGATCCTCTGATTCCAGCAGCATGAAGTAGTCTAACAAAGCATCCGCCCAGATCTGGTGCGCGCGGTCTTGTACAGACGATTGGTCCGCATCGCGCTTCCGCTTGCGTCCTCCTTGAGAGTAATGAGAGCCGTGCATCAGGTCGTGATCCGTCATCTTGGACTCAGCGATGGTAATGTTGTCGGGGGTTTCCTCGTCGGCATACTGAGCACTTTCTACCTCGTAGCGGTCCTCGCTCACTTGGCTCGCGGCTGCATAAGCAACTGAGACATTATCAGAACGTCGGCGTGAGCCACGGCTGTGACGATACTCACCCGGCGCCCGTCGGGCCGCACTCTGGCGCGCAGCCTTGGGCCTTGAGGAGGCAGCAGTGGCATGTTTTGGCGCAGGGGGCGGGCTCCTGTCACCGGGAACAAAGTCGAATATGGGCAGAAGCTTGTCGAGAACTCCGTTGCGCTCGGCGAGCTGGCGGCCGTCGTGAAGCGGGATCCAGGTTCCTAAGCAGCTGTGTTACTAAAGAGAGATGTAGCGCTTGAGCTGCCGCGTACTTACCCTGATATTTGCCATATCCACCCTGCACCTTTTCGTGCACACCCTTCTGCACCTCGCGCTCCAGAATGCGCGTGCGGGCCGGCTTGTCGAAGTCGGCGACCTTCAGAATGTGTGTCGCATTGATCCAGTCGTCGGCGCGGCGGCGCATGACATGGTTGCCCTCGACATTGAACTCGTAGACGGGGACCTGCGGGCAGCGATGATGTCAGCAAGGGCGGTATGGGCACGGCTGTGGGGGTGCAGGCGGCTGGACGGGCGCAGGCAGCGTGAGCTCACATTCGAGTACGTCGCCGAATAGATCCGAGTGCTAGCGTCTGAGGGCATGATGAGCGACAGAGCCGACCGAGCGGCGGTGCGGGATTGGCGATGCGGGCGTGCAAATGTCGCAGTCGCGGTCTGCTGGCGACGTGTGGAGGACGTGTCTCACGCGTCCGCTGGGTCCTCGGCGAAGGTTCTGTCACACGTGACTTCCTCCGGAGCTTCCGCGTCGGATCCCTGCCGCGACTGGCCTGCACTATGCATGTCTGTCTGCCTGGCGCTCTCCTGCGCACTCGAACAGCCGCCAGTTGCGACAATGACCGAGCCTCCCTCGGCCGCCGCCCGGCCTCCGAGCTCGCACCTGTCGACCAGCGAGCCCACGCTGCCCTTCGCGAGCTGCAGCTGACGCGTCACAAAGCGCCAGCGTGCGCGGCCAATTCGCCCCGGTCACACAGGCCAATGAAGGCCGACTGCGCCATGCGGAAACGACCTGATCCTCAGCCTAGCTGCAATGTTGATAAGATTATCGGTCTGTTACCTGATGTCCTGGTTCTCCTGCCCCTTCCTCTAGCTTTCTTGCTGTCTCTCCAAGCCCTCGAGCCTGCTGTTGCCGCTGGCCAAGGCAGCCCTCTGTCTCGCCATGCGTCTCTCCAACCTCTCTCTGTTCTCCGGCCTGGCTGCCACTGGAACCTTCGATACCACCCTCGCTACAGCCGACTTCAGCGAGGAGTCTCCGGCACCCGTCCAGAACGCTAACCATGTCTTTAACGCCATTCACTCCTCCATGCGCCAATGGGGTTCCTCTCTGAACCACAACGGCATGTCCTTCTTCCTGGCCTCTGTCCCCGAAGGAACTCAGTTCTACCACGGAAGGGCCAGCAACGAGACCGTCAAGGGAATGGAATGGCTTGCTTTTGAGCCAGAGCATGCTTTGGTTTTTGCCAGACCTCACGGCCCGCCTCCGGGGAAAGGGAAAGGTCCTGGCCGCGGCGGTCCGGGCCGTGGACCTCCCGGGCGTGGGCCCCCCGGACAAGGCCCGCCACCAGGTCCTCCTGGAGGAGGGCCCAGCTCAAATAGTAACGGACATCACGGCTGGGAAAAGCCACCTCTTGGTGACAAGTACCACCCAGACTGGGAGCGTCCCGGCTTCGAGAAGCACCACGGAGCTGACCGACAAGAACCCATGGACAAGAGAGACTTCAAGCCCAAAGAAGAGAATGCAGGAGGCTATTTGCACACTTACCGTACAAAGCACACCCTCTCGCTACTTTACATCGACGGTATGTCCGCCGGTAAGACTCAAAAGGGAAACCTGGACTCCACCGATGCCGTTCTGCTTCAAGTCGATGTGGAAGAACACAATGCTCACATGTGGGACTACGAGCGCGGCCAGGCGCTCTGTAACCTAACCCGTGACGAATGGGGTAACCGTGTCGATGGATTCTTGCGTATGGAGATGGGCTTCGAGATCATCCTGTGTGACTTCGAGAAGCACCTTGACGTCGACCGCATCACCCAAACAGCTGGCAGGAAGTCCGAAGGCCGGAGGCCTCCAGGCGGTGGCTTTGGCGACATGACGTACTACCGCGCCGTGGCGTCGCGCTTCGATGGCATCGGTGGAAACCGCGTTGCGATCAACTACGAGGATTTTGTTACCGCCTTTACTTACGACATCGACCTTTTCAATGGATCAACTCTGCCACGCCTGGTCAACGTCAAAAATGAGACGCTGTCTGAGATTCACAACGACGTGACTCAACTCGTTATGTCTCGTCCGTCTCCAGCGTACGACAGGATTCCTACGACCATGAACTGGCAGGCTATCGCGGACTTGGTTGTCGAGCGTTACTCCGGACGGATTGGGTACCTTGATTCGGTGTCAGACCTCGACACACTGCAGGTAGAAGCAGAGGAACTCCTCAAACCATACATCGACTACAGCGCCCGCAACAGCTCTGCTGAGATCGAGCGTTGTGCTGCACAATTTCTGCCCCCGTCCTCCCTAGAGTCGATTTCCACTGCTCCACTTGCAGCGCAGGCCATCCACGGAGTTATGACTTCCATCTGCAGCACCCTCGTTTCTTCGGCCAACGCCACCGACATCGGCAACGCTAGCTTGGCCATCAAGGACCTAATGTCGTACTTGCAGTGGTCGACGTGGAAACGCTGCCGTGGCTGCAACATCGACGAGGTGTGCTTCATTCCGATCTGGCCCGCCGGCCGCAAGCAGGATTACGAGAACCCGCAGTGCCAGAGCAGTCTTCCGGGAGGCGATCGCAACGAGTCCTACTGGGGTGATCGGGGACCAGGACCACGTCGTGGTGGTAAGAAGGGTGAGGCAGAGAACGAAAGTTATCCGCCTCCTCCGCCGCCGCCCTACGGTCCTTATCCCCCGCCTCCTTATCCGGGCCCTCACGGGCCAAGGTGGTAATTGTCATGGAGGCGAGTAAGGATAATCTGTAATGGCGCATGTGGCGACGCAGAGAAAAGGAGGTAGAGACATAGTGTTTTTGTCATAGAGCGATGATTTGTTCAGCCGGTGGTTCCCTAGAATTTTCATACCCCAACTTAGTAGATTTGCTGTAGTGCGAATATAGACAGTCATGGTGTCGCAAACATATACCCGACGAATCCCTGGTCATTTCGCTACCTCGCGCGCGGCGAACGTTGCCCGATATGTATGTATGCCAGGCCCCACCGAGAAGCTGCCGAATTGCGGAGCGGACGCTCTCGGCGTCAGCGTGGTGGCGGGACTTGCCAAGTGTGCTTGCCGAGTCAGGCGATCGGACACGCGAGGCTTGAGCAGATTTCCGCCTCACCACTTGCGCACGCTCAAGGCACGCTTCCGTGCTCGGGTCAACCAAGCAGCGAGCGGGGAAACCACCTGAAGACGGACAAGAAGGCACCAGGCCGGATGAGCAATTTATATGTCAATCGCGGGATCTGTCAACGCCGTTGCGGGCGGCGTCGCACTGTGTGCCGATGCGCCCGTTCCGCCGTTTCTTAAACTTGCTCAAACCCACGCGTCTCCATTTGGGATGTGCGCCGCCAAGGGTGGCCCGCCGGCCAACCAGCTACTATCCACTTCTTTAAATGCTCATCCACCCTCAACCTGTACATGTGTCGCTCGTAGTTGCCGCCGCATTTTCATCGCTCATCCATCTCCAGCCTCTCCTCGCCTCTTGACTTCCCATCGGCGCTCGAGCTTGATAACCTAATCCCAGGCCGCCGATCGAAGAGATGGATATGAGCTCTATGTCAGGCATGTCGATGTCGTCGACGGCGTCGATGACTATGGCGATGTCATCTACTGGTACCGCCGCAGCTGCGGCCGCGACAAGCTCCACGGCCGGGATGGATATGTCGTCGATGGACATGGGAAGCAGCAGCGATTGCAAGGTTTCGGTAAGGCGCCCCTTTAGCCGATGACGCTCGCTCTATACGGGAATGGAAATTCAGATTAAGTTATTGAGCGTAGCACTAATAGTTGTCTTAGATGCTGTGGAACTGGTACACAATTGATGCCTGTATGTCACAACCTTTCACTCAATCTGATGACCGTTGATTGGAAGATCATACAAGAGCCTTGAAGAGGCACGCACGTCATGATAGATGTAGATTTCTGACGAATTCCATATAGGCTTCCTGGCAGAATCATGGCACATCACCTCTCGCGGCATGTTCGCCGGCTCATGCATCGGCGTGATTCTCATGGTCATGCTTCTCGAGTTCCTCCGCCGCACCGCAAAAGAATACGACCGCCTGCTTCTGCGACAACATCAGCGCGCCATCTTCGCGGAAACCTCGTCCGGCAGCAGCACACCGCAAGGGGCTCTGGCCCCCGCTGCCCTGGCTCCTACCTCTTACCATGACGGCGCCGACTCCATCGAGAGTAGCGAGAAGAACGATGCTCCCAAGCCTACTACTGCTATTACGACTGCTGCCAGAGCCGCTTTCCCGGCCAGGAGGACTACAAGGTTCAGGCCGAATGTCATGCAGCAAGCTATCAGGGCGCTGTTGCATATGCTGCAATTTGCACTTGCGTACTTCGTCATGTTGCTTGCCATGTACTACAACGGATACCTGATCATCTGCATCTTCATCGGCGCGTACTTGGGCGCATTCATCTTCTCGTGGGAGAGCGTAGAAGTGACTGTAGAGGGGAATGGAATGTAAGTCAACCTCGATCCATTGCTATCAACTGCAACTTGCTGACTTTATTTGATAGGGAAATACAGGAGGATCCTACCGTCTGTTGCGGTTGAGAGAAGGTTTTTCGCGAATTTGAGATTGTAGATGAAGATACCACTCGAAAGTAATGATGGAGCGTATAGCGATCAATGCTCGCTTTTTCCAAGCGGGCTTAATGTGATTATGAAACATTGGACACCAGCGCTTTAATGCGTGCAATGAGGATGATGTTCCAACTATGGCCGCGGGAGTGGCGCATTGCAGCGTCCGCCGGAAAGCGAGCATTCGAGCAGATGCCATGTTCGCTTGGCTTACTGTTCTAGATGACAGAAGCAAGCGAAGGTGGTCAGACACAATAATGCTCGACTGTTGGACTTTCCACATGCATGAGGACAAAATAGTAGTTGCCGATATCAACAGCTCAGTATCGGCAAGCACTTTAAACAAAAACGGCCACCCGGAGATTGCCCGGATCGGAAAGTTTGTGAATAAAGTTCCCGGGCCTCCGGCGGGCACTTTGAGCTTGCGCTGTGACTCAAGTCGCAGCAGCGCCCCCCGCCATATAGCTGTGCTCCTCAGAGCTCCATACCTGCCGACGGTACTTACGACCGCTCTCTACGACAGCCGACTAGGAATTTGTCCCACTCGATTCGCAACAATGGCCGCAGACCTCATCGACCACTCCCCGTACCACCCCGCCGCGTCGGCGCCGCTCGACAATGCCCGCAACCTCGTGCTCATAGACAATTACGACTCGTTCACCTGGAACGTCTACCAGTATCTCGTCCTCGAGGGCGCCCAGGTCACCGTCTACCGCAATGACGAGATCACGCTCGACGAGCTCGTCGCGAAGAATCCGACCCAGCTGGTCGTCAGCCCGGGACCTGGCCACCCCGAGACGGACTCAGGCATAAGCAGAGACGCCATCAAGCACTTCGCGGGCAAGATTCCCATCCTGGGAGTGTGCATGGGAGAGTGCGTTCGAGCGTCCGCGCGCCCGCGCAGTGGCGAGCCCCTCCGCTAATGATTCTTTGTGTGCGCCCACAGGCAATGCATCTACTCGGTCTTCGGCGGCCGCGTTGACGTGACCGGCGAGATCCTGCACGGCAAGACGTCGCCGCTGCGCCACGACGGCAAGGGTGTGTACGCCAATGTCCCCCAGGACGTGCCCGTGACGAGATACCACTCCCTCGCTGGCACGCACCCCACGCTTCCCGAATGCCTCGAGGTTTCTTCCTGGACTGCGAGCGGCCCGGATGGCGGCAGGGGTATAATTATGGGCGTGCGGCACAAGGAGTACGCGGTTGAGGGCGTCCAGTACCATCCGGAGAGCATCCTGACTGAGGAGGGCCGGTTGATGATCAAGAATTTCTTGAAGATGCAAGGCGGCACCTGGGCGGAGAACGAGAAGCTCGCGAAGGCGCAGCCGGTTGCTGCGAGTGGCAGCAATGGCGCTATTGTTGTGGATAAGAAGACCTCCATCTTGGAGAAGATCTTTGACCACCGCCGTGCAGCTGTTGCGGCTCAGAAGCAGGTTCCGTCTCAGAGACCCGTGGACTTGCAGGCCGCCTATGATATGGATATTTCTCCGCCCCTCATCTCCTTCCCGGACCGTCTCAAGCAATCGCCGTACCGGCTTTCGCTTATGGCAGAGATCAAGCGTGCATCTCCCTCGAAGGGCATTATTTCGCTGTCTACCTGTGCGCCTCAACAAGCCCGCACGTACGCCCTCGCTGGAGCAAGCGTTATTTCTGTCCTGACAGAGCCTGAATGGTTCAAGGGAAGCATTGATGATCTAAAGCTTGTTCGCCAAGCTTTGGAAGGAATGCCGAACCGCCCGGCTATTCTGCGCAAGGAGTTTGTCTTTGACGAGTACCAGATCCTTGAGGCTAGGTTGGCTGGTGCAGACACTGTCCTACTCATCGTCAAGATGCTAGACGAAGCCACTCTTAAGAGGCTGTATCTTTACTCTCAGTCTCTTGGCATGGAGCCTCTGGTGGAGGTCAACACTGCAGAGGAGATGCACATCGCGGTCAACTTGGGATCGAAGGTCATTGGCGTGAACAACCGCAATCTGACCAACTTCGAAGTAGACTTGGAAACTACGAGCAGGCTTATGGACATTGTTCCTAAGGAGACTATCGTTTGCGCTCTCAGCGGCATCGGCGGACCCAAGGACGTGGAGCCCTACGAGAAGAACGGCGTTGGAGCGGTTCTCGTTGGTGAAGCGTTGATGAGAGCCTCCAATACTGCTCAATTCATCGCCCAACTTCTCGGCGGATCGGGCGAGCCGGCGAAGACGACGCCCCGGGCAGCACCTCTCGTCAAGATCTGCGGCACCAGGTCCGCGGAAGCCGCAAAGGCCGCAATCGAGGCCGGCGCCGACCTCATCGGCATCATCCTCGTCGAGGGCCGGACACGTTGCGTCTCAACGGAGACGGCGCTGGAGATCTCGAAGGTAATCCACAGCACGCCGAAGGCGCGCAGGAAAGGCGCGTCGTCGTCCTCGACCAGCATCCCCAACGCCGCATCCGACTTCTTCGCGCACGCGTCGGCGCACCACCTCTCGCATCCGGACCGCGCGCTGCTCGTCGGCGTCTTCCGCAACCAGCCGCTCGACTACGTCCTCGCGCAGCAGAAGGCCCTCGGCCTCGACGTTGTCCAGCTGCACGGTGCAGAGCCCGTCGAATGGGCAAGCGCCATCCCCGTCCCCGTCATCCACGCTTTCAAGCCTGGCGAGCCCGGCCTTGCCCGCCGTGGCTACCACGCCGCCTCGCTGCTCGACTCGGGCGCCGGCGGTTCTGGGACGAAGCTCGATTTGGGGGAGGTGAAGGGAGCGTTGCAGAGGGATCAGAGCTTGCGCGTGCTACTGGCGGGTGGGCTGGGACCGGAGAATGTGAAGGAGGCGCTTGCGGAGCTGGGAGAGTTGGGAGAGAGGGTTGTGGGTGTGGATGTGAGTAGTGGAGTGGAGGTTGACGGAATGCAGGATTTGGGGAGGATCGAGGCGTTTGTGGAGGCTGCGAGGGCGGTCGCGTAGGTCGGGGGCTCTTCCTCGGATTTCTGATTCTTTGGCGTGGCTTGAACGAAAAGCTTGATGGTTGCTTCTATTTCTTGCAGTTTTTATTCTGAAGCGCTTTTCCAGGGCTGAAGATTGCGACTGACGATACTGCCCATGTCCTCCTGGCTAGAATACCTGGGGATGTAGGTGGGCGCCGCGACCTCTCACTTGGAACGACATTGCTTGACGTGTTGTATAGGCACGCTCAATGAACAAGATGGGCTTTCAGTTCACCAGCACAGCAATATTACTCTCGGCCATGGGGAGTCAAAGCATCCATCAGGATGGGTTTTGCATTCATGCCCCGACATTTTCCTTTCTGGGTGGATGATTCAACTCTCCATGAAGGAGACGCCCAACACCTTCTGGCCCAAAACACGCAAATTGGGTACCGCGATGAAGCAAGCATCCCCTCAATCGAATTTTGGAGAAGACAAAACTCAAGCAGAAATGCCAAGGGTTCTGCTTCGGAATGGCCGTGGTCGTGGTCGTGGCCGCAACTGCAACACCACATCGCAACATGGGCAGTGATACCCATTAAGATGATATCTGCGTGTTATCTACAGTGCTACATCAAGATTGTATTTTGTATTATCCCGTCTTTGAAGTAATTTCTTCCGGGTTGTTCCTTAGCTTGGAGCGACCTCGTCGCGGAAATGGCCACGACCGACTTCACCTCATCTTCACCTCACCTCACCTCAGCGCCTCACCTTCACGAAAGCCTTACAAGCGTCCCCGCCCCTCGAACTAGCGCCTTTCGCTTGCTACCAACCACCTACAATACCGCTTATATAATGCCACCTCCCCTTCGCTCTTCTCCTCTCCCCTTCATCTTCCACTATGTCTTTCCTCTTGTCGAAATCTTCCATTCCCACGCCTGACCCTCACCCTCAACTCATGATGGCGCCCCGCCCACAACCCAGCTCTCACACTTTCAAAGGCCTGGTCATTGCTGGCGCCGGTATCTTTTTTGGACCGCAAACCTCGCCAGCCATATTCAAATGTGCCGTCGAGATCGCCGGTGGCAGATGGGCCACCAGCGTCAGCATGGGCGTCACGCACCTGATCACCACCCTAGAGCACTGGAAACGCCAGGCCCCAGAAGGTAAGCAATATTGCCTCGCTCAAGCTCTTGTCAAATCCATTTGATGACTACACGCAACAGTCATGGCTGCTTCCGCTATCCCGTACTGCAACATCGTGTCAGTCGGCTGGTTCATGGCCTGCCTGAGGTCGGACGAGCACCAGAGTGAGATCCCGTACTTGTTCGAGCTTGCATGCCCGATCAGGAGGATCCCACAGCACAGGATTGCGTCTGCCGCCCCAGTTGTGAAGGTCGCGCCTGCGGCTCCGATCAGGCAGGTCGCGCCTGCTGCTCCGGTCCGAGCCGCGCCTACTGCTCCGATGAGAGTCGTGTCTGCCGCTCCTCCTGCTCCAGTCAAGAACGTCGCTCCTCCTGCGCCAGCCAAGAACATCCTCCGACTGGACCAAATTCCTGAAGATGACAGGCCGTTCGCCAGAGCGCTAGGAGAAGAGGTCATTAAGTTGCGCCAGAAAGCCGCAGAGAAGACCGCAACGAAGAGGCGGAAGACAATGGCTGAATTCAAGAAGGATGTTGGCGAGATGCATCGTGCAGTTCACTCAGATCTCGAGGACAAGGCCAGGGCTCACCTCGCGACTGGCAAGGAAACTGCGAAGAGGGACGTCAATTCCGGTATGTTAAGACCCGCCACAACCGTTGGCAAGTTCGCGTCTCTTTGAGCTGCTCGTGTTGCCAAAGCCGTCGCCCTTCCTTGAAGGCGCATTCTGGCTGACAGTCATCCGGTACAACAGAACGCTACCATACCTACTGCGACCACACTGGCTTCTACTTCCACGAGATCACCCTCACGCGCGTCGACGTCCTCCACAACACCAATGAGCGCATTACCCTCACAATCTACGAGAGCGACTTCCACCCGCACAACTACATTACTCACCAGAACTGGTACGCCGCCGACGGCTCTTGCAATTCTCTTCAGCTCACCGATGGCTCCGAATACTCGACGGCCCTCCTCGTCTTCCGCATGGCGTTCAGGAAGCACGCTCGCATCAGCTGGGAGCACCGCATGATGAGCCCGACCTTCGTCGCCAACGAAATGCGCAAGTGGGAGCAGCAGAAGCGCGAAGCTCTGGTCTTCGCCAAAGTCAGCGAGCAGCACGAGGCCAGCAGCAGGAGTCCGAGCCCGATCTCTGACACACCCTCGAAGAAGCGCAAGGACTCGGTTCGGGCTGAAGAGGCTGATATTGAGAGGAGGGCCCGTAAGAGGCAGAAGATGGATGCTCCCAAGACTGCTGAGGACATCTTGACCAAGGAGGAGCTCGAGATGTGCCTTGTCAACCCGTTCAAGTACTTGCCGCCTCACCCAGGTGAGGCGCAGGGCATCTTCCCGGATCCGCGTCTCATGGGAGGATGGATAGTCATCCCGGGAGACGAGCCGAACGACGGTGGTTTCTCACTTCCGATCGAGTATTCGAAGCACGCAAGGAACGAAAATTGGCACGGATGGTCTTGAATAATCGTAACGGATGAGCATTGGCTGGCATACCATGGCAATTGGCGCAGAGGCTTCTTTGGATTTCCTGGTCCCTTTTCTTCCACCCTCTCCTTTTCTGAAAACTTGAGGCGGTACGTCTTGGCTACATCAGTTGGCTTTCATTGGACTTTTTCGTTCAGGTATAGCCAGGTAAAGATCAAGTAGGTGCGTACACGGTCAGTTCGCAACGAAATTCAGCCAGATTCTCATGGATACAAGTAAAGCCCTTACCTTTCAATAATCGCACGTGATTTTTGTTTTGGTTGAGACACCATAAAATTGGTGAGTCAACCAAAATGGCCGCGTCTTTTGGTGGAGTGTGTCATACCTGTCCCCGTTTGCCGCTTCACTGAGGGCTACCTGTCCGGCTTCCCCGAATCCGACTTCGACGCGCTCGAGGGCGGCACGCTTAGCAACGGCAACGTCCCGTACTACGTCGTACACAAGCTGATGGCCGGCCTGCTCGACGTGTGGCGCGCCATCGGCGACGACAACGCCTGTAGCCACCCTTGCCAGAATCTCGAAGTGTCTCAACCCACGTGGAAAGCTGAAGCATTCACCCAGACACAGAAGCTTACAAGGAGAGAAAAGCGCGCCAAACCGTACCTTCAATTCTTCGGGTATCAGATCTGAACCACCCCCCTCCTCGTACTGCCCTCATACGCAAATGCTGACCCATCTATCCCAGAAACGACGTGTGACATCATGGCATTGGTATCAAGCCCGCCCAACACCAGAAATGACAAGAAGAAGAAGAAGAAGAAAAAAAAAAGGAGGGGACTCCCAAACGAACGAACGCCCTCCGTGCCCATCCCTCCCCCCTCGCGCGCGTCGCAAGGCGAGCCGTGGCGTGACAAGTCGTAATGCATCGGAAACGTCGACATAACCGCTCTCTCTCTTTCTCTCTCTCTAACCACCCGTCCCCTCCCCCCACACCGTCCGAACCGCCCGGTCGGTCGCTCGGGCGCCGAACAGCCACCGCGTCCCCCCTCACAGCGGCATCCACACCACCAGCCCCGCAATCGCCGCCACCAGCGCCACGGCGCTCACGCCCCGCCCCGCCGCGCGGCTGCTCCCGGCGTCCGCGGCGCCGCCGGCCACCGACGCGGTTGTGGCGGTCGTGGCGGTCGTGGCGGTCGACGTGGCGGCGGGCGTCTGGGCGCCGCCTTCGCTACCGCCGTTGGCGTCGCTGGCGTCGGCGGGGACGGCGAGGGAGAGGGAGGACGACGAGGACGAAAGGGTGGTCGGGGCGGAGAGCGGGAGGACGCCGGCGGAGGGGTTGAAGGGCGCGGTGGAGGAGGAGGCGGGGAGGGCGGTCGTGAGCGGGTTGATGGTTGTGGGGATGGAGGGGGTTGGGAGGGCGGTGGGGGGGGGGGGGGCGAGGGCGGTGGGGGTCAGGGTGGTGGTGGTGGTGGTGGTGGCGGCGCTGTGGGCGGTTAGGATTTGTTTCGCTTTTGTTCTTCCTTTTTTTTTTTTTCTTCTTCTTCTTTGGGTGTTGGGCGGGGAGGAGGGAGGATGTGGTTTTGGATGGGCGAGAGGAGACTGACGAGGTTTCGATGCCAATGAAGGGGGGTATGGCGGTGGAGATGGGGAGGTTTGTGCTGGGGTTTCAGGGCAAAGGTCAGGAAAGAAGGCGCGATGCAGAGGCAGGATGGACGTGACGGATCTGGAACTGTCGAGAGAACGGGAGGATAGAAGAGAAAAGAGAAGGAGCAAGAACATACTCATGCAAAGCCACAGCAAAGGCCGTCAGTAATGTGTACGCGATGAGGCATGCTTGCCCGAGGCGGGACATCGACGTCACCATGTCTTGTTGTGGAGACTAGGAAGGGACGTTTGGCGATGGCGCTGATGCTCTTTTGGGACGTCGAGCAGGAGGAGTGAAGACAAGAGAGACGGAGGCCTTCTTGTCCTTGTCCGTCTCTTCCTCTTCGCAAGCGATGTCTGAGACTGGGGAAGGGTGTCGCAGTGCACAGTGCGCGCGCACAAAGATTAAAGATGAAGAAAAGATGGAGACGGTGAGAAAGCGGGAGCCAACTCCACAGTCCAGCCCCACAAGAGCGAAAGCGACGACCGGAGAATTCGTGACGGAACGGCGAGGATGTTAAGGAAGGCCTTGCGACCACGTATTACGGGGCCCCGAAGGATCAAGACCGAGGCGGCGCGAAGGAGATGTTGGCCTCCAAGCAACAAGCAAGGCAGACGGCAGTGGACCGGAGCAGGAAACAGCGGCAGCGGGTGGACCAGAATTAAAAATAAAGGGCCAGGGGAGCGTGCGAAAGAAGCAGGGCAGAGTGAACCCCCAACGGTAGCGGGCCGGCAAGGTTATGCCTCTCTCTAACGCGCGCGCACGCAAGGCTGTGTTGGCTGGCAGCGGGCGTCGTCGTCGAACACCGCCACGAGAGAGAAGAAAAGCTCCCCACCTTGGGCGCGCATGGCGAGGACACGACTGGCTGTACCGCCTCTTTGCCCTCTTTTTTTTTTTCTCGTCGCGCCGGTTTGCTCAGGCCACCCCCCGGTCCGGGCAGTGATGCAAGCCCAGCCAGATGCTGAAGCACGCTGCCATCACCTTCGAAACCGACGAGGCAGAACCGCGGCCGGGGCGATCGCCGGCGCGGGATCGCGATACAGTTGCCTCGCCGTAACAGGTTGAGAACGCCGCCCATGCTGAAACGTCGGCATCCGGCCGGCCTGGCACACCTATAGCAAGCACGCCTCTAATCGCCTCTTGTCTTATTTCGACGTCTCGAGTGCTGGGCGCACGCGCGTCCGCCGCCGTCGCCAAGAGCCTGCACTGCTTATCATCGTTTGTCAGCAGCACGTCTGTTTGGCCTGATGCGCGTAGTACATATATATACGCAGCAGGTCAGCCAGGCCCGCCCACGTTCTGACGCACGTCGCAGCAAGCCGCGACAGCTAGACTCCCCGTCGTCTCCGCGCCCCACGTGCACCCGCTGCCGCGGAGGACCTGAGGCACGCGCTTGCCCTCACGTCGAAAACAGCGGCGCGGGTTGCGGCGCAGGCAGGGGCCCCCACGAGAACACCAGGCCCGCTGCCGGTCGGAGGAGGGGAGAAAAAGAAGAGCAGCCAGCTTGGCGCTGTTGGACGACGTTGCCATGAAGTGCGGGGGAGAGCAGTGATGGCTGCGCGCACATGCCAAAAATAGCAGCGCTGCCACCACCACCGCCGCCGCCGCCGGGCTGAACCGCGCTGTGCAGATCAGCGGCCGCAGTGGTCGATGCGCGCGTTGGGTGCTGCGGCTGGTGCGGGCGGAGAACGAAGGAGCCGCGCTGCATGGCGCCGTGCCGTTCTAGTGTTCGTTTGTTGGTGGTGTTTTGCGGCGACGCATGTTGCGCATGGCGTGGCGGCCGTTTCTTACCGTCGTTGGCAGCGCGCGCGCCTGCAGTGCTGCAGCTGTACATTTATCTCATCGCTGTCTGCGCGCATAGCGAGTGCGACACGGAGGCTCCGCCGCCCGCATATGCGGAGCGGAGAAGAGCGCTGGCGCTGCAGCGCTGCGGATACGTGCATGCACGCGTGTGTGCGGACGGATGCGTGAGATGCTCGCGACTAATCAGCACGCCTGTGTACGGAGTTCAGGCATTCGTCGAAATGCGATGGCCGTGAGGATTGTGTGCCAAAGCTATCTGGACGGGTCATCTACCTCTCTCCCTATGATCAGGCCCGTCGGATGCCTTGTTGTCTTCCCGTCGCAGGATCGCTACGCACTTAAGCTTATGTCGTGCGACTGATACCTGGTCAGACAGACGAGCCGAATGCGAGGGATGTACCGACTGACGTAGCATGCCTGCACTTGCTGCTCTTGGCGGGAGCTGCGACAACACGACCTATGTACCATGGCGCTGGTATCATGAGATCCGATCTGGCTTTCGATTGTTGCCATTGTCGATTGACAGTGCGTATTGAGAGGCTTTGCAGAGACGCGACAGGGGACGACTGAAAGGAGACGTGGAAAGCGGACACAGCTTCAAACTTTTTGTATTGGCAGTACAAGTGTGCGTGCAAAGCAGCCACTTCTGAGAAGCCACAGGCAAAGCAGACTCCCAGCCCGAGTTCGGCCGGCGAGATGGCGAGCGTAGAAGCAGATGTCCACCCAAACCCCAACACCATGCTCCAAGTATATGCGAACTATATAAACGACAAAATAGGCGTGAGGCTCCGCCTCCTGATCCAAAACACGTCCAGCACCGTTTCCCAAACAACCCCCCCCCCCCCCCCCCCCCCCCCAAGCGAAAGAGCGTGGCCAAATTCACAACTCCTCCGAAAACACGAACCCAAGCTCCTCCGCCCACGTGAGGCCCTCAGCGTGCTGGTGCTTAAACCCACCACCGGCAGCAGAGCCCACAGCGGGCAGCTTCGCGGACGGGTTCGGCTTGTCGCCGTAGCAGGAGTACATGCGATCGGCCTCGCCCGTCCAGCCGACACACTTCCAGCAGTTGAACAGACCCTCCGGATCCCACCTGTTCTTGATGCGCAGCAGACGGGCGTAGTTGTCGCCGAAGAAGGTGGCCTGCCAGTCCGGCTCGCCGTAGTCGGCCTCGTTGAGGTAGCAGCCGCCGCCGGGCGTCAGCTGCTTGAGGAAGGCGACGGCGTCGCGGCTGCCCCGCCACAGCTCCGACACGTTGCTCGCAGGCAGGCCCTCCTGGTAGCCCGACACGTAGTCCAGCGTCCACAGCGCCTCGCGCCACGCCGGGTGCGCCGACGTCGCGCCCGCCGCGTCCGGCGTGTTGGCCGGCGTCGTCGCGTACACCTGCATCATGAAGTGCGGGTTGATGGCCGAGCCGGCCGCCAGCCCGCGCAGCATCCCGTCCACGAGTTGGGTTTGGTTCTTCTTGGACGCGAACAGGGAGCGCGGGATGAGGCGGCCGGATTCGACGACGGCGATGCCGCCGGGCGAGTTGCGGTTGATGATGCCGCGGTAGTCGGAGTCGCTGGCCCAGTCTTTGTAGGTCTTGAAGTGCTCGTAGGCGTGCTTGGTGATGCTGAGGCCGGGGAGGGAGGTCAGGAAGTCGGCCCACGCGGACGTCAGGTCGATCATGTGGGCGAGGGGTTGGTTTGAGGGCAGCACCAGGTGGGTTTCGATCTTGTCGTGGGAGAAGAAATTGTAGCCGGATATGTTGGCGGCGGACCAGGCCTCCTGGTTCTCCACGAAGGCGGTCAGGATGGCGCGGTAGACCCAGCTTTGCGCCAGGTCCTCGGGAATTTCGGTGAGGTTGGCCAGGAAGCTGTACGTATTGAAGGGGACTGAAGGGTGGACCTTGAACTTGTAGCTGACCAAGACGGCGTATGTACCGC
The DNA here is from genome assembly GCA_029906385.1 of Neofusicoccum laricinum. Classification (NCBI taxonomy): domain Eukaryota; kingdom Fungi; phylum Ascomycota; class Dothideomycetes; order Botryosphaeriales; family Botryosphaeriaceae; genus Neofusicoccum; species Neofusicoccum laricinum. The sequence continues at coordinate 1,154,559 of CP123727.1, forward strand.
CGCCCCCGCCCCGCATGGCCCAGAAGAGATCAGGCTCCTGGCAAGCGTTGATGGTGCGTAGGACGCCGTCAGCAGTGACAACGTCGAACTCAACGGCCTGGTCGATCATCAATCCATGGGTGGGGCCCAGAGGGCCATGGCCGCCGGCTTGACCGAAGCCACCGGCAGGCCCAACGCTCTCGATAGCGCCCAGTGTGATGTCCATGCCCTTGGTCTTGAAGTAGTCCCGTGCCTCACCAGCACTCACGCCAGCGCCGATGACACCGATGTTCTCGTAGCTTGTCGAGCAGCCCTCGGGAGTGAACTTCTCGTGAAATTCATAGCTCTGGATGTTCCGCGTCCACAAAGCCAGAGAGTTGGGGGCAACACTTCGTCCGAGGTAGTCATGGCCAGAATTCTTGATTGACATGCGGATACCGGTGCTACTGACGAACCTGACGGTCTGCATAACGTCGCGGGCACTTGTGGCGTTGACGTAGTAGGCAGACAAGGCGCCCAGCGAGCACTGTCCGTCATCGGGAGACCTCAGCAGGCACTTTTCAGCGCCGCACTCTTGCCATTGGAGGTTCTGGGTGGTGCCATAAACGGAGGCTCTTGTCACGTCGTCCGCATACACTTTGGCGATGTTGGTGCAGAGAGCGGGGTCGTGGTTGCCGGAGCTGTCGTAGCAGGGACTGGCCAACGGCTGGGTAAGCTGTAGCCGTCCGCTGAGAGTCGAGTTCAAAGAGGCCCATTGGTTCGACGACGGCCAGCACGGATCTCCGGGGAGGCAGTCGAACGGAGCGGCGGAGATGGCTGCGGCCAGCAGCAGCAGCAGGCAGCTTATCGGGAGGTTTGAGAGAGGAGACATGGTGCTGTCTTGCATTTCTCGGGACAATAGCGAAGACCGGCGGAGGGCCGTCTATATAGCGGATGCGGGCAGCCAAGGGGCCCGAAGGCATCACAGGCGTGGGCCCGAAAGAGGCAAGAGGAGGCTCGACGGGCGTGGGACTCGCCGCAGCAGCTCGCACATGGCACATGCACATCGTGAGTCGTGAGGAGCGCGGCCATGGCGCTCCCATTGGACGGACAGCTGAGGCGTCGCCGGACGCGGCGCAGCCGGAAGAGCCGCTACTTTTTCTTAGAAGCCTCAGCCCGTTCGGGGCCAATTTTGGACGCTGCCTGACGTGAGACCGGCCAACCGCAGCGGGCGGCAGCGAGGGCAGGATGAGATCATGGCCGCGCCGCTGCGGGCTGACGCTGGGCGGCCGGTGCTGGGGGCTGCAGCGGTTAGGGAAGTTCCCGCCGCAGTCAGCGCGATGGCTCTGCCGGCGCAGGCGGGCGGGGTGGAGGTGGTGCTCTGGGGTGGTGCGCAAGGAGCGTGGGCTGCAGGTCTCGCGTGCGAAAAAGCAATGCTGCGCTGTGACGGGCTGCGCTCGCCCGCGCACGCCGGCCCAACGCGACTCTCCTGCAGGACATCGTCTTCGGCCTGCGCGATGCGGGTGGAGACGCGCCGCCGCAAAGAGGAAAATGAGGGAGCCATGTCGCGAACCGTCCGCGCCAGCTGCGCCCGCGCCTGGGGCAGCGCTCCGACGGCTCGAGGCCACGGCCGCCTCCGCCCTGCCCCAGGCGCCCGCGCGACACCGCCACCAACCGCCGTCCCTATCGGCCGCCCGTCCTGCTCCGCACTTGGCCCGCCGCTGCCCTCCCGGTGACGATAACGCCGCCTGACCGCGTACTCTACTCTGGCCCCTGCCGCCGTGTTGGGCGCGGCGGGGGCGGACGACCTCACCTCCGCCCGCCCATGTTCGCTCCACCCACGACCAGCGCGAGCACATGCGGAGAGATAGCGCCAAGCTGACCCAGACTGTTGCAGCGCCTCATTCGGCTGACTGGAAACGGTGCCAGGACGTCATCCGGATAGTGTGCCGCCTCAATGGCCTCCACATCGCCGTGGGACTGCACAGGTCGCCGCCCTGTGCTCCCGACTTCTTCGTGCCAGCTGCTCGTGCAATGCTGCCGACTGCACCTTCGCCTCACGCCTTCAGCTGGCGCCGTGCCGCCCGCTTGGTGCCGTTGAGCAGCGCGCCAGCTCCCACCGGTGCTGTCTCGAGCCGTGTCCCAGCTCCTCTTTTGCTCCCCGGGATCAATGGCTTGCGGATGGTTGACTCATGGAGCAACAGGAACGAACCATTCCACTGAGCCTGGGCCGGTAGTTCTTCCGAACGACAGCCCTCTGCCAACACCGCCGGTTCAAAGATTCTTTGGGTGCCTGGATACAGGTCGGTCTCGGTCAAGCCAAACCCTCCGTTTCCGCCGTCCTTCTGAGCGCCATGCTGCGAGCTCTTCATCGTGCCCCCCTCAATGCAACCGTTCCTGGCCATTCAGCACTCCTGCCGACCTTGGCCCGATTCCGTGGACACGCAGCTATGCAGCGTACCGTTCAGACGGCGACGAGCTCAATGCACCTCGGCTAGACTCGCGTCAGGGGACATGCAGCATTACGACGCCTGTTTCTTCAGGATTTCTACACGGATGTTTGCCCGTCCTGACGTCCCGCATCAGGCACAATGGCGGCGCGGTCCGTGTGCCACTAGCTTTGCTGCTTTGTCTTGCAGCTTTGACCACTTGTCTGGCAACCTCCGCTGTCTTCATGCGGGGAATGACGACACTAGCCCCGGATTTGAGAACTGCCAGTCGACTAAGGAAACCCGCGCATCCTGACGGCTCATTGTGTCTGACAGTATTCACGCCATGCAGCATTCCCACTCCCACCTATCCAGACGCCTGATAAGCAATTGGCACTGAGCTTGCGTATTGCCGGTCCCATCCGTCAACAAGAACCACGGGTTGGAAGGCAAGCTTGCATAAGCAAAGAATACATGCACGCTGCAGGCAATTGTCATCCTGCGGCTTTCCGACCTTATCATCAATCGCCTTGCAGGATTGCGGCGCAGTGACCGCCTCGTCGATCCGGAAAGCCGGTGTCCACAGTCGAGCACGAGGGTTAACGAATCCTTCCGCAATTTACAAAAACACTGATTCGTACCATCATTAAACCGGCGACTAGTCGCGGCACAGCGGAACGTGAGCTTCCGGACTCGGTTGTTCGGCCCCCAAAGTGGTGCAGGAAGAGAGCGGCGTGGTACATGGTCACGATCTTCAGCCATTGCGCCTAGCATTGCTCTGCATGTCCGTCAGCCGCTCACCCGCAAGGCGTCGGGGATAAGCCTCGCTCTTACTCGCTTCTCACGCAAAGTACGCGAGAACGCTCCAGCCTCGTGGTCCTTGGGACGATGGGGGCTGAAGCGCAGCGCGAGGCGGGTGGGGCGGAGAAGTTGGTCCCCGGCCCCCACAGAGTACGCAAGCTTCCATTGGCTGGACGCTCGAAATTTCCGCTGTGTGCAGGCAAGTGTGATTGGGCGGCCAAAGAGATTGGCACTTGCGCGTAGAGCATTGTTTCTGCTGCCCAACGAAGGGTGGTCAGCTGCATGCGCTTCGAATCACATCCGATGCCCCGGATATACTCAGTATGAGTTGATAGTGAAGCTGTGGCTAGCTGAAGTCTGACTCGCTGCCGTCAATTCCGGTGGCGCTTTCTTTCATGGGGAGAAGGCGAGGGGCGAATTGAAGCAGAGGTATGTCTCACGATTTTTCTGACCAAACACGGTAAATCAAGTGAACCAGACCGTCCAATCCCTACTTTCAGCTTCAAGGTGGATGTGGGGAGGTAGTCTCATGTTCTTCCATCCTCACAGCTTCTGCATGTCCTGCACAACCTCCCGCACCTTCTCTTGAACCTCCTTGACGATTTCACCAGCAGGCATAACGCGGTCGATCAGCCCAACGCCTGTGCCACTATCAAACAGGTGGCCGCCGGTAAACCCCAGCGTTGAATAGCAAAGAAAGAAGGACAGTCCACTTACGCCCAAACCACCGTTCTACCCTCTCCATCCGCATCCCCCTTCTCCCTACTCTCCTTCAACCTCCTCCCTACCTCATCCTCACTAACCCCATCCTCCCACTCCCTATAACTCCTCCCCCCCCCCCCCCACCGCCGTCCCATTAAACCCATCGTGACACCTCCCCTTCACCGTCACCACCCCCATCCCTCGCCCCCACCAAAAACCCCCTCACGCCCCCCGTCCCGTCGTCCCCGCCTCCTCCGCGACGAGAAACCGCGTCCCCATCACGACCCCGTGCGCCCCCAGCGCCAGCGCCGCCGCGCACCCGCGCCCGTCGGCGATCCCGCCCGCCAGCATGTCGGCCACCTCGGGCACCAGCCCGACCACGCCCGCCCCGCGCGTCCGCGCCCTGCGCCACTACGCCGTCGGCCCCTGCGCCGCCGCCGCCCGCGCCGCCGCCACCGTCCCCACCTGCACGACCACGCGCAGCCCCCACGAGGCGCCGGGATCAGCGATGCGTGCGCGGTGGCGGCGCCGTCGTCGGGCGGCGCGAAGAGCCAGAGGGCCGCGGGGCGGTGGGCGGCGAGGATGGGGGCGATGGCCGGGAGGAGGTCGGCTGGGGTGAGGGTGAGGAGGCCGACGCCGAGGGGGAGGGGGAGGTGCGGCGGGGTGGAGAGGATGGTGCGGGCGGCGGCGAGGGCGGCGGGTTGCGACGAGGGCGGCGTGAAGGAGAAGCCGCCGCCGTTGAAGCCTGGGGGCGGGGGCGTGAGTGGGTTGGTTGGGGTGGGGAGGTGGAGAGAGGAGAGAGGACGCACCGAATCCACCGGCTTGGGTCACGGCTGCGGCCAGCTCGGGCCCGGCGGCGCCGAACATGGGCGCGTTGCAGATGAATGGGGAGGTGGCGTTGGGGAACCATTTGTGGAGGGGGTTGGAGACTGACATGGTGGTGCGATGAGGTATAGCTCGATTCGGGGTCGGTTAGATGGGCAAGGAGGAATAATTTTTCCTTTCCTGTGTAGATAATAGAGAACAGAGCCTAGGAAGAGCGAACGGAAGATTGCGGCCCGAAGTTTGCTGCTGCTTCGTGGATTTCTTTTTGTGCTGACAGCTTCTCTTTACCCCGCAAGCTTAGTGGGCTCTGTACGTGGTTAGCTGGCTGAATGATTGTCGACACACAGTCAGCATTGCTTGTGATTTAGCGGCAGAATGCGTGAGGATAGGTTGGAAGCTCCCCTGCTAGTTTCCGCGATCTTTCTACGGAGGCCAAAATGAGTGTAGGTGGTTGACAAAAGTCTTCCTGCCGATCAACGTCCGGCTGTCTCCGGCCTTGCATTGGTAGGCACAGCCGGATACAAACTAACCATTGAACCATAGAGCCGAATAGATAATCAATGAAGGTGTTTGCCGGAGCAGCTATAATCTCGGAGTACATAAAGCCGGGACTCCCGCCGTGGAAAACGCACAGTATGTTCGATAAGAATACTACCACATTTCCCACATTTCTGCAAAGAAAGCTCGTCTATAAAAACTAAACTTCGTAGGAAGAGGGCAAGCTCTTGCATGGTCCATGCGCAGCTATTCCAGATACTGCGATCAACGTCCCCGTGACCTCGTCCGCAGAACTCATCTCATCTTGAACTATGTACAAAGCATCAATCCAAAGATAAGGAATGCAAAGTAGCTCTGCCAGCTCCAAAAGGTCATCAATCGATTTTGGGAGTTTTCTTTGATATAGAGCTCCAAGAGACAGCAGTCTCTCGCGGTTTCGTTTCTTCAGCTCAATCCTTGACTCAAAGTTGCATATTTCACCAGGGAAAGGTCCACAGTGGGACACGCATGGTGGAGTTTACTGCATGGAATTTCGGAAGACAATGTAGACAATACTGTAGCATTGCGCTTCAGGCAGCTGGAATTCAAGTCACAACCTTTTATTCCAGCCTCCACAAGTAGGGCAAGGAATCTCCCGAAAAGATTACCCCTACCGAAGAGATCACCTCTATGAATGAAAACACCCACTCGGCTTTCGGTGCCACATACAGCGTTCGAACTCAGATCCCGTTTGCATTCAGCCATTGGCATACCCTCACACCACACCACTTTCCCCCGTCGCACTCAGTTCACTCCAGCAACCAATTCCGCAAACATCTCGCATTCTACGCAAAAATCCGTAAAAACCACTCCCCCCACTCGCCCCTCACAAGACCCATTCATTCCCCCTTCCCCTTCCCCTCCTCCCTACCCACGCCGTACGCCCACGCAACGCCCCTCCCCACCCCCTCCCCACTCCAGTACGCCCCCGTCACCGTCCCCAGCGCCAAGAAGCTCGCCGTGTGCTCTCCCGCGAACCATACCCTCCGCTCCGGCAACCCGCGCCGCAGCACCTCCACGTCCTCGTCGCCCCGCTCCAGCCCCGTCTGGAAGTTGCAGTAGCTACCATAGCCGGCCAGCTCGTCGTTCGTCCACGCGGTCGCGAGCACCGACCACGGCGCGTGGGCCGGGTTGCCCGCCTCGAAGCCCGGGAGGCGCGAGTAGTAGGGCTCGAAGAAGGCCAGCAGCTCGGCCGTCGCGGCGGCGGAGGGCGAGTGCGGCGAGGCCGACGAGGGGTGGCGTTTGGAGTCGGCGGCCAGGATGGCGGCCAGGTGCTGCGAGGTGGGGCCGAAGGTGTAGAAGAGGAGCGTGGGGTGCGCGGTGCCGGCGGGCAGCGCGGCCATGTTGACGCACTCCTGGTTCCAGCCGGCCGGGTTGGTGGCGCCGGCGTAGAGCGGCGCGGTCCACTGCGTGAAGCCCGGGTGGTGGGGGGTGCTCGTGGCCACCTGGGGGGGCTGGTGGACGGGCGCCGTCGTGGCGGCGGTGTTGGGGACGGTCTGGCGGGCGGAGGGGGTGGACGGGGTGGCCGAGGTGGCCAAGGTGTCCGAGGTGTCCCAGAAGGCGGTTGGGAAGGTGATGTAGAACTTGTCGAGGCAGCCGTAGCCGATGCTGTCGATGGCGCTGGCCAGGCGGTCCGGCAGCGGCGGTATGAAGGCTGTATCCTTGTTGCGCTTGAGCCAGCCCAGCGGCGTGGTCATGACGACCTCGTCGAAGACCTCGCTGCGGCCGTCCGCTAGGTGCACCCTCACCGCACCGTCAGCGTTACCGCCCTCGTCGGCAACTGTCTCAACGGCCCGGACGCGCTGCCCAAACCGCATTTCCGCGCCCTCGAGCGCCGGTTTAGCTATCCGCTCCAGGATCTTCTTGTACGTACCCGCCACGAACAGGTTCTCGCCGTCGATGCACTCCTCGAGCCAGAAAAACCTCAAGCTTTGCCGCTCGACCGGGCTACCCACGAAGGCACCCCACATCTCCGCGATCTTGTGCAGCAAGTTACGCTTCTTCTCCTTCGCCGCCTCGTCAAGGTGGGCGTACTCCTCGTCGTTGCTGTACAGCGCCTGCGTCTTCTCGTTGACGTATTCCAACAGGCTCTTGCTGGCCGGTATCGACGCGCTGTTCTGCTTGCTGAACTCCATGCCGTCCCCGATGATACTCCATATTGTCTCGGAAGCGTCAATCGCCTCCTTTTCTGGGAGTGGCGCGCCCTGCTGGTCGTAGATGCACTGCCGCCCGTCCCAGGCATGCGTTGTAGTGCCCGTCTCTTTTGCCAGATCCAGGATTGGATTGTCCTCAGTTCCGTGTATCCAGTTTGGACCGCTATCGGTCCCCACAGTGTCCATTAGCCCCTGTTTTGACTCAAATTGATACTTCTGAACGAGGCGGCGAGGTCTCAGATAGTACGTGAAGCACCTTTATACTGTCGAACCTCATGCCAAGAGCGCGGAGTTGACCATTCTGCTCCACTACCCGCCGAATTTTCTTCTCCTGAAGGAAAAAAAAAAACGCACACCTTGCATGGATAGGAGGACCCCCGAGGCGATTGGAAGCTAACACCGCTCAAACGACCTCGAGATCTCCGCACCTACGTGAGAGTGGGTCCCTCTGCATGAGATCCGGACAGTACACCGCACCACTATCCCACACCGCCTTACCTGCGCCACTCTCGCAGCACGGGGAGGAAACAAAGGAAAACCAAACGGCGACTCGACACTCAGGGGCCACTTACAGATCAACCACATGCCCTCCCTTCGTCGTCGCCTGGCAGAGCTGCAGTCCACACAAGCACATCAGCCTCAACCCTCATCACTCAAAACAAGAACTCAACCAGCTTCCGCACAATGACCCATCTCTTCTCCTCACTCCAATTCACTCCTAACCCCCCACCAAAGCCAGAAACCGAAGGGCGAGGGAAAAAAAAAAAGAGGTAGAAGGAGAATCACAACACTCACCCTCCCACCCACCCGCCCCCTCGCCTCCAGCACCGTAACCCCCAACCCTGCCCTCGCCAACACGTCCGCGCACCTCAACCCCGCCACGCCCGCGCCCACGACGCACACCCGCGGCTTCCTGCCGCCCGTGGGCGCGGCGCGGCGGATCAGCGGCAGCGCCATGCCCGCGGGTAAAGGTAGCGGTGGTTGAGGAGGAGCGGCGCCGGCGGAGGTGGGCGAGCTGTAGCCGCTGTCGGGGTGCTGCAGGAAGAAGTCCGGCCGGTTGCAGCGCTGCAGGTCCAGCTGGGCGCGGTCGGGCGAGCCGTCGGTGTTGAGGCCGTGCGTCGAGGTGGATCGGTAGGCTCTGCGCTCCATGGTGTTAAAGGTTGGTGCCTCGGTTTGTTTGTGATGTTGGTGTGCGTGGGTGAGGGACAAAAAAGGTGTTGGAAGGAGGTGTGAAGGAAGGATGTGGCGAGAGTTTGCAGTGAGCAAAAGTCGAGGCCAAGAAAGGGGGAGGTGGCGTCGGCGTGGGCGCCTGGGAACAAGGGAAAAAGGAAACGAAAAGGAAAAGAGGGTGGGTGTATAAATACGGAAAGCGTGGTGGTTTGTCGGCCGGCCAGCACTAAGCTCCGCAACGTGAGGCTGCGGCGCCTCGTGATAAGCTGCAAGGTAGCGGGTACAACACAGCACTACTGCTCTACACAGTACAGGCGGAACGGCGCAGGGCACGAGCACGCGGCGCTAAAAAAAGGTACCGTCGGCGAGTAAAGCGTGCACGCGCACATGGGTCAGGCCTCTCGAACGGTCCAGCACCCGGGTCGAGAGTTGACGTGCAGCGCCGCCACCGCTGCCGAGACAGACACGCGCGCCTGGATCTACGCCCTGGGCGTGCGGATCCCCCCTCTCTCGCTTGGTTAAAGGAAGGCGAGAGATGTGTCTGGACTGGCTGGAGCCGCGGGCTGAGTCACAGAGACACGACAGAGGAAGAAGATATGCAGGGTGATTATCAAGGGACGGCGGGGTGGCGGGCGCGGATGGTGGGAGGGATGCAGGGCCGATGACAGCCGCTGGCGTGACAGGACCCAGAGATATCGGCGCGATAAAGGGAAAAGGAAAGGGAAAGGGAACGCGTAGGGCTCACCTTTGTGCCAGGGATGCTGCTGAAGCCAGGTGAGGAAGGAACGCAGCAAAGATGCGAGCACTCGCTGACGGGAACAGCCCGCTTTTGCCGTCACCGTCCGCCTCGACAAGCCCGCCGTGCTGATTGGCCCCGCGCTGCGGCCTCACCAAAGTCCGATTCGGATGCCTCACTCTCACCAGATGCGGTAGCACGCGACGCCGTGTCTCAAGCAGCTGTTTGCACTCCGACACTGTTGCAGTGCCCTATCTACCCGGCACCGATATACAGACGACCCTATACATGGATTTTACCCAAACGCCGCCTATATCCCAAGAACCCCGGAAAATGGAAGTGCTTCAGATGCTCCGCTTCTCGTCGTAGCTCGGGGTCCTCCCGTGCAGCACACCCAGCCCGTCACCGCGGCTCTTCCTCTTGCCGTACGCCCCCAGCAGCGCCTCGCCGATCCTGAAGCACCATCCGCCCGCCACCATGACGCCGCTCACCACGTTGACCAGCCGTATCACCAGCGCCAGAAACCCGCCGTTGTACTCGGAGATGGTGAGCATGATGGGCTCGATGTCGTACTTGACAAAGACGCCCGGCACCGACGTCTCGGGTACGCTGTGGGACTGCTCCGTCACCGCGTACTGGTTGGTGATGATCGTGTGGCTGTTGTCCGTGTAGACGGTGGGCACCACCGAGAGGTAGTACTGGAACTTGTAGAAGTGGTCGTCCGGGGTCGGCGTCAGCGCGCGCGTGTTGTCAAGCGGGTTGGTGAGCGAGGGGTAGTAAGGGCCGAACGAGAGCTCGTTGATCTGGTGCGAGAAGTTGAACTCTGCATGCACATGCGTTAGCAAACACCACCCTTCTCTGCGCTTCCCACGGGCAGGCTTACGGCCGTGGTCCAAGTGCTCGCCAAACTCCATGTACCCGTGGCCCCTCGCGGTGATGTGGAAGTCGCCCTGCACCCTGTTCGCATCCAGACTGCCGTAAATGCGGCACGCGTCAGGCGCGCCCCTGAAGCGGGGAGTCTTGGGGAACTTCTTCTTCCGCGAGGCGCCCAGGTAGTCGTGCACGTCCTCCTCGTCGTACTTCTGGCCGGCGCTGCGCTCCAGCTTGTGCACCTTCTTGCTCTTGTCGACCCACTGCTGCCAGCGCGTGTCGTCCTTGGTCAACGCGGTGCCGGCCAGGATGCGGTCGCCCGAGGCGTCCTGGATGTTGACGTGCAGGTCCTTGCACCGCATCGCCACCACCGTGTCCAGGTTGATCTGCATCTCATGCCCGATGCCCTTCTCCACGCTGAACGTGTGCGACGTCTCGCCCACCCACCACCGCATCGACTCCGTGATCGAGAGCCACACGCATGTTACTATCAGGAGGAGCGTCCAGTTCGCGCCCTGCGTCGTGTGCTGGAGGTACGTCTTCTTTGTCTTGGCTGGAGTGCCGGGTTAGCCAATGCGCGGCGTGGCGTGAAATGCTTGCAATTGCAGGTCGCGGGCACGGCGCAGACGCAGGCAGAGCAAGAAGCGCGCGCGGCTGCAAGTGGGCGCGCCAGGGCGGCGGCTGGTGGTGGAATCGAGGGTGGACTCACGGAAAGCATCAAATGCCTGAAGCGCCCCCTTGGGTGCGAAATTCTCGTCGGAGAGACTGTGGTCTGCGAAGCCGTTCATGCTGGCAGCTTCTCTTCAGCAACTGCTACATGGAGCGGCGGCGAGAGTGTGGGAAATAGCAAGGCAGGCTGGGAGTGGCCGCGCGCGCAACGGTGGTCGGAAGAGGCCACCTCAGCTTCGCCGGAGCGAGGGTCACTGTGGCCTGTGCCCAATCTCGCCGCAAGCGCCCGCGCCCGCTCTCCTCCGCCTGTGCGCCCGTTCACGACGCCGCTTCCGACGACCTCAGGAAAGTTGAAACACGCTGAAGATTGCGCGCGTCATCACCCGCACTGTCGCAAAACCGAGCTCGCACATGTCTCGATTGGCTAATTCTATCTTTAGTTTGAGCACCCGTGCCATTAATGAAGCCGTTGGCTTGCTGCTGCTATAATACAGGTCATGTCATGATCCGTCGTCGCAATCGCCCCTCGCACGCGCGTTAAGCTCCCGTCTCCTCCAGAACGTCGTACGGCGTGTTGCCGGTAACGCCTTTGTCCTTTGGCACCGTCGCGTCGATGCCGCTCTGCTGCGCTTGCCGCTGGAACTTCTGCTCTCCAACACGACCGGGGTCCTTGTCCGTGCCGATCTCGTTGTTGAAGCTCGCATTGGGTGCGTTGTCGGGAATGCCGCCCTCGGTGATGTTCTTGCCGTGGGGCTTCTGGTCTCCCTCGTGCAGGTTGTCGGCGCTGAAGGCCGTGGGCGCTGTGCCGGCAGAGCCGCTGCCGCCGGTGCTAAAGCCAGGACCGCCGCTGGCGTCCTCAGGACCCGTCGACTTGTCCGGAGTGGCCCATGTAGGACCCCTGCCAGCTTCCTTACCGAGACCAATGCCGGCATTCAGTTGAGCTTGCTCGCTCCATTCTTGCTGAGCGTCGCGCGTCTCGGGGTCGAGCGTGGTAGCCGCCGAAGTGTCCGTGGTGTTTGTTGTGGTGCCGGCGCTGGTCTGCTCCGTGAGGCCGGTCTTGGGGTTGCCAGCAGCAAAGGAGCCCTCGCCCTTCAGGGATTCGCCGGCGAGAGAGTCGCTGGTGATGACGCCGGTGCTCTCGGAAATCGCGGGGGCGTTAGGGTCCTTGACCTTTATATCACGTCAGCCGCTGCCTTATTGACGATCATGTCGAAGCCGGACGCGTTTTGCGTGTGTGACGGGAAGCTCTGTGTGCAGCTCTTGGGCTGCTATGCAGAGTGACCAACCTACACGGCCCGCCAAGAGCTGAACACAAATGCCTGGGCTGAAGCTGACGTACCTTCTGGCCAGCCGAGGTAGACATGGTGGTCGTGTGAGGTGGCTTTTGGTTGGCAGTTGGATGCAAAACACAGGGCGTGTTCGATTTGGCGGGGTAGACGAATATCTTTGCAGTGTGCAGAGTGCGCAGCGAGGAACAGGGACGCAGGTGTGAGCGGGAGGAATATATGTCACTCTAGCCGCAGCTTCCACCATGATGACATCATGTGTGCATCGATAGTGGAGGTCCGGGTCTGCCTATCGCATGAATCGCACGATGGTACACCATCGACAAACGCAATTCTGCCCCGCACCTCCTCTACATCTACCATTTTCGCTGCATGCGCCTGTGCGCCTTACACCGCAGGATGGGAATCTCGCAGATTGCGGTCTCTCAGGGACTATTGGATCCGGGAACCATTCACAAGTCTGTGGCAAATCTACGACGCGGTGGCGGGGTCGGACAACGTTGAATGTCAACACCAAAATTCTCGACAATAGAAAAGTGGATGCGTCCGTTTCACGATACATTTACACATCAGTCACTTCGGAGTTCTTTCTTTGCAGTGTTTTCTTTCTTCAGTCTCTCGCGTACATTTCCTACTCGTTGATCATTCAATTGATCCCATGTCATGATATCTATGATACATGGCGCACCTCCGTTCGCCTTGGTAGGTTTTGCGCAGCTGTAGAAGCCGCAAAAGGAGCTAACCAGTCAATGGTCGCAGAAAGAAATCCCCACTACATCGTGCCCTTATTTCCTCGTCTCCTCCAGACCGAAAGCGTTCTTCGAGTCCCTGGCGGCAGCGTCGCTGGGCAGGCCGCTGAGGCCGTCCTTGGCCGTCCTGCCGACGGTGATGTCCTCGCCGCCGACGGCGGGCGAGTGGAGGTTGGTGGCGCCGCTACCGTGCGAGATATCGCTAGACACGGCGCCCGAGCCGACGTTGACTTTGCGGGCGTCCGCGGATTGCCAGTCGGACGAGGTGGGCGGCTGGTCGGGCAGAGGCAGGTTGGCCTGGCGCTCGTCGACCGTCTTAGGGTTGGCGCTGTCGACGGAGGTGGTGGGACTGCGTGTTATTAGTTTGCGTTTCTTCTTGAAAATGACGGTGGCTCGTTGCCCAAGGTGGTTTTTTTCTTTTAGGTGAGGGTCTACTTACGTGTTGTTGGCGACGGTCATGTTGGCGGTGTTTTGGGACTTGTGGTTGAGGTAGTAGGCTGTTCGTGGAACGCAAGGAATCGCAGTGGTTGGGGTACCGCAGAAGCTGTTCTGAATTGGAGAAGATGAGCAGCAGAGAGCGTCAATGTGTGGTTTTGTAGTACAGCAGCAATGAGCGCATCTGGAGGGGCAGTTGCCAAAAACATAGTGGGGCGGCAAATGACATCACACGTGCGCAATTGCACTGCGACGCACGCTCCAGAAGGCCCACCTCTCCACGCTGATGTGCAGGCAGGATGGGCCAAGCCAAGGAGCTTGGGATCGAAGATTCACGAAAGCCCATCACTCTTCTGATGGCCCCGCGTGGTTGCGCAATTACCGCCTTGGCTGCGGCTCCCTTTCCCGCTTCGCAAGCCCGCACTCCCCGTTATGACGCAAACCGCCTCCGCGTTGCTGGCTTTTGTTTCATGGCTTTCCAAGTTGGGCTCCCGAACATCACGGCATCGGCCAGCCGCACTCCGTCACTGGGGGGGGAGGCCTCAGGCCTGGGTCTCAGGCCTTGGCCTACAAGCCCGGATGAAATGGACAGTCGGCCACAGGAACAGCCGATGGTAGCACAAACCAGATGGCTTCGTGCGCTGCTCAAACTCCCGCGGCATGGGGCCAATTTGGACCTGGCCCCAGGGCCCCAGGGCGCTGCTGACAATGCCCTGAGAGCTCGCGCCCTTGTGCAACCGTCACCACTCGGCCGTCGGTCTTCGTCTGTCCCTGAACATCACTTGCACTTTGCTGTCTTGCGCAGCCAGGAGGGGGTGGCAAACAGATGCCTCTTTTCCGCAAACAGTCAGATATGACCGATGCTTGTCTGAAAGAAGAAAAAAAAAAGGTTGTGTGACTGCAAGATTAAAAATACTGCGGCGTGAGGCCGCCCTTATCATCTCGCTTTCAAAGCAATCTCCGCAACACACTTCATGTCCGGTCGGCTGTACCGATGTCATTCTGGTAATAAAAGGACTACCAATAATATATCTAGAAACGAAGGTGAGACTTGCCGGAGTGCCCGCTCAAAATTTGTCCTCCAATCCACCTACTTTATCAATCTGCATCCCGTGCCACCGCAAACCTTAGCGAGCCATCTCATGCACTTAAGGCTCCCTTATCACTGAAGCAGCTGTCTGCCTGCATCAACAGTGGTAGGCCTGCATCCCATGCGAACACCAGGCAACTTGTGTAACCAAAGACGTCCATCCAGAACCGCGCCCCCGTCCCTCCCCGTGTCCCTTCGGAAGCTAGGGAACACCAGCCCAGGCAGCCGTCAGCCAGTCCCTGAACCTGGTCATGTGAATGTGAGGGAAATAGCTGTTCAGATTTGTGTCGCTGAAGTCGTGCTGGCCGTCGGCCGTCGCGGCAAGGTTGTGCAGTCTCAGCTGCTCCGCTTGCGTCGATGCGAGAGCCGCCTGATACCTCAACGTCTGGGAGCTCTCAACCGCTGGCTCCGCGAAGAATTCTCTCCCTATTGTACAACCGTCAGCTTTCAAGCCCATCTTGCCGCGCTTGATTTCACAGGATATGGCCTACCTCGGACGCTGCGGGCGATGGAGACCAGATCATAGACCTTGATCCTTTCTCCGCACATTCGGAACTCTGGCGGCCAGGTGGGCATGTCCAAGGCGGCGACAACAAGCCGCGCGGCGTCTTGGGCCGCTGTCATGCAGACATGGGACGGCTGGTTCGTAGAGTCGTACGCCGGAACCTGGGCAGTCATGTATCGGAGGTCCAGGATGTAGTTTCCTTCCTGCGAGGCGCCAGTCGAGGCTCCAATACGGGCCGCAGCCAAGCCGCCTGGTTGAAAGCGCTCGTAGAGGATTCCGCAGACGAATACAGTCGTTGCTTCGAAGTATGACCGGTAGTGATCCAGGTAAGCCAGAGCGGAGGCTCTGCCCCGGTCCAGCGGATCGTTGTTCTGTCGCAAAGACGGAGGTCCTTCGAATTCGGCGGGCGCGAAGCGACGCACGCCGGCGTTGACTGCGGCCTTGATGAGGGCCAGCTGCGAAGGGCCGCTGACTGTTGAGATGATGATGTCGATGCCCGCCAGAGCATGTTCGAGGGAATTCAGGTCGTCGTAATCAGCGACTTGGACTTGGTAGCCTCTAGCGTCGAGACTTGGTTGTGCCTGAAGCGGAGTCAGCCTTCTGCACGCAAGGAGCAAAGCAGAAGAAAGAGCAAATGGGAACGAAATGGTGAGACTTTGAAGTTGGCGGAGACTCGAAGAGGCTGCTGACGCTGCGCGGTATGAGGCCAAACGCAATCAAGCGGGACGCACAAGACCAAGGTAATCCCTGGAGGAGCCCCGCAGCTGTAGCGAATATGGATAAGGAATAGCCAGCCTCATGACATCCTGAAGTATCGAGGTTCATGGATGAGTTTCGACGGCCGAGCATGTCTAGTCTCTGCCCATATAGATACTTCAACCCAAATCGAGATACTGGTTGCTAAGGCCATTTCGCTTCCAAAATTTCAGGGGTATTCGGCCTCGCGGGCCAGCCTTCATGCTTTCGATGATGCCGGTGGCCGACGTCTGATAAAGAGCAAACTTTGAGCAAGAGTAAAGTGGCGTCACTTACCTTCCTTGAGAGCATCACGAGCTGGTGGCTTGTCTCCTCTCTGACATAATGGGCGATAAGCTGCGCCAAGCCACTGGTTCCTGCTACTGCGATGCGCATGGTGTTTGAAGTGAAGTGAAGTGAGATGGGGGAATGCGGGAACAACGCAGCGATCCCAAAGAAGTGGTTTTCGGATTAAATAGTTGAGCCTCCTTGCCAACGGACGCAGAGATTGAGCCGCAGCAAACGCTGACCAACACCCAGAGTGCCAATCCAATCCAGCAATGAGAACCTTGAGGCCGCACACGAAGCTTGACTCACGGGTATGCCACTACCCGGGCGATCCCGGAAGATTTGCATATGACTTCTTGTGGGGGTATCCTCTCGGCCGGATTTACAGTGTCGAGATCGGTCGATAAATACGGATCGGGAAACAGGTCTTCAACAGTGAAGGCCAGCCAACATAATGTGACGATAAGGATGATAAAGATGGCAGCACACTCAGCAGAAGCCTCCGGGGAATCAAGGAGAGAGTTCCGAAAGGGCGAAAAAAGAGGAGGGGGCCTGGGGGTAGCACTTCAAGGGTCCACTGACAGGTGTCGATGGATCTCCGAAAAAATATGGAGCTGCTGTTGCCTGCGACTGTGGTCCCACGTCCGAATTCTAATGGACGTATGCGTGAGTCCTGCTATATTGAGCCAAGCTGGAATCTCGTGGTGGTTGGCTCTGAATTGACCGAGACATAATGTGCTGCGGCTTGTCATAATCACAATGTCACACCCACAAGGGCTCAGGAGGCGATTTCCGGCACTCTGGGAGCTGGAAGTCCCGCGACTACGGTGGACCCTCCAGGAATAGCCCAGGTGGCTTGAAAGCCCAGAGAAGCTCACAAGACTCTAGGCCCTATGCCTGACTCAGGAACAGCTACCGCAGCCAAAACGCCTGCTGCCGGCGAAGTGGTACCACCAACTTGGTTGGGAAAATGCCCCCGACGCGGGCCGCACGGGACGTACGTACGCCTCAGCCTTGGAATCTGGTGGCGGTAAAAATATCCGGCGGTTGCGGTCTCAAATCTGTCCAGGCCGCGTGGGGTCCAAGAGTGCGGAAGGTAATGGGGGGTGGACTAGATTTCGGCCGCTAGCAATCCGGAGCTTAAGACGCCTGATTGGCTGTCAACAGCGAGACAGAGGACAAGGGCAGATGGTTTTGAAACGAATCGCTACTATGCACTTATACCACCTCCCAAAGGCTGAACTCCAGGCGACCAATGAAGCTTCCTGGGGCCTTCAAGAGCAGACGTTCGTGACCACGACATGACCTGATGACCGGGTGCTCGGGGCTAGGAGAACTGGACCGCAGCCGTCGCCCGCAGCGCCAGTGGCGGTGATGGTGGTAGTGGTGGCCTCTAGATCGGCCGCAGCACACCGATATTTTACGGTGACCTAGCTTTCGGCTGCAGCCTGCAACAGCCCTATCGGTTGAGACTTACATGATGGTGATCTGGACAGCGGCGGCGATATAGGAAAGATCCAATAGCGGCATGACCCGCGATGAGCGGGGTGGCTTGAAGAGTCAACAGAATAGCTGGTACAGAGGCGGAGCGTTCTGACAAAAAGGACCAGGGCAAACCCAGAGATGATCGCCGGGTGCAGGAGCCTGTACCGCGCTCCGGAGCCAAGAGCCTACAGTGAAGGGCCGAATCAGAATGCAATGTCAGCACACCCAGGACCGGGTTGCGGATCGACTTTTGCAATATCCCGGGCGTCTGCCTAAGCTGCTGTGAGATGATGCGAAAGACTGATTCAAGCAAGATGGAACTGACAAGAGACATGCGGATAGACCAATGAAGCAATTGAGGAGGCTTGAGAGATCTGGCAGACTTGGTGGCCACATGCCCCACGAAAGTCCGGTGAGGCTCATTCGGAACGAGTACGGGAAGGATGTTCCTCCGGTCTTACGCTCCACGTCCAGAGGGCTGGGTTGGACCGTTTGCTGCCTGGACCGCTGCCTCACCCTGTCTCACGCGATCCATGTCAAGCAGGGTCATATGTTCCGAGCAAGCGCGAAGAGCGGTCCGCGGAGCCACGAGCCTGGACGCGTAGGGCTGACGTACAAAACGCGCATGAGTCGCGCTTCTGCCGCGAGAGGACGGCAGTCGACGACGGGGCACCAGTGCGCGTACAGAGAGCGGGGAGAGGCGACTCACGTGAGTGCGCGTGCCAGTCGCGACGGAACTCGACGACGAGAGGCCGGGGACGCAGTCGATGGTGGTGCAGGATGGCTTCGAAGCGCGGGCATGCTGCGCGAGGGTCGCAGGCGTTGGGGTTTGGTGTCACTGCACATGGCGCGTCGTCGAGTTTGGCAGGGTCGCGCATTCGCGTCATCCTCCGGCCCCCGGAGATCATCGGCACTTCTCGACACACGCGCATTCTCCACCACGCGTGCCTCGCCGTACGAGCTGTCACTCGCGCACCCTATCTTCTCCCCTTCCCAACCTTATTGATTTTTATTCTACCTTGCGTCCTCTTCCTGTCCATCGCGATGAGCGATCCCGGTTCGACCACCCCGCCAGCGGATGCGCCGAAGCTGTCGAGTCCCCCCGGCAGCCTGGCATTCCTCGTACACTCGCCCGACACCGTCCAACGCAACCTGCCGCCCGATGTCGACAACAAGCCTCTTGCACGCCAGAAGCGGAGACGCACAAGGTACGATTCCAGCTGCGTAGTTGCGTCCACCGTGTCGGCAGCGCGAGACGCGTCAATACGTGGCCGCGCCAGGGCGTGAACTGCAACTGCTTCCAGTCGACTCCCAGTCCCGCTAACACCCCATTACGCGCAACAGCCCGGAAGACCAGAAGATATTGGAAGCCGAGTACCAGCGAAACAACAAACCAGACAAGGCGGCGCGTCTCGAGATCGTGAAGCGCGTCGCTCTTGGCGAGAAGGAGGTGCAGGTAGGGATCCCCGCATGGACCACTCACCTTCCAACGTCCTAACATTAACCCACGCCCAGATCTGGTTCCAAAACCGCCGCCAAAACACGCGTCGTAAATCCAAGCCACTTGAGCCGCACGAGATCCAGTCGCACCTACACCCCAGCTCCCAGGATCTCAATACGGAACTCTCCTCTTCCGTGCCGAATTCAGACGATGTAGATGAGGCAGAACAGGAACTTCACGAAGGAGATGCGACGGCGGCGCAGGACGAGCCATGCGGTCCCCAAGGGAATCCTGGCTCGTCTCCGATTGTGGGCATTGAGACGTTGACCCGGGAAAATGCGTCTCTATCCACCGAAGACTCGTCGAACACTGAGCTCCAGAGGACAAATCCAACAGCAGAACCACAGGAAATCCCTACCGAGCCAAGTGGCACTTTGCCTGCCGACTTTGGTAGCTCACAGCCTTTGCCGTCCTCGGAAGAAAGCCAGCGACAGGGCATCGGCTATCTTGCAAATCGCCGTAGCCAGTCCTTTGTGCGAGCCTATGACGAATCAACTGTGGAGAAGCTTGGCTCCGCGCCATCGTCGCAGGAGCAAGTGCCCGCTCGAACCCTAAAGAAATCCAGCTCTTTTGTGCGACTTTCGATGACTGAAGATGGAAAGGCTAGAGTCATCACCAGTGAAGACTCCCCATCCCCACCAAGGTTTCAGCCAACCCCAGGCCCGGTGACCGAGAGATCCGAGGGCCTTCGCCGTAGCTACAGTGCAGCTGCGTTGAACGATAGACTGAAGCAAGCTCAGTCGCCCCAAGGCCTTCAGCGGCCCATCTCGGGCCGCTCGCGCGATTCAAGGGCCTGGGAGTTCTGGTGCGACAACGACGCGAGAAATTCGCTTACCGAGAAAGCAAACCAAGAGGGAAGCGGCTCGGCA
Organism: Neofusicoccum laricinum; assembly: GCA_029906385.1. Classification (NCBI taxonomy): domain Eukaryota; kingdom Fungi; phylum Ascomycota; class Dothideomycetes; order Botryosphaeriales; family Botryosphaeriaceae; genus Neofusicoccum; species Neofusicoccum laricinum. Next base: position 1,174,352 of record CP123727.1, read on the forward strand.
GCGGACGCCATTGAACTCATACGTTCTACGAGCAGAAGCGCTCTGAAGCTGAACCCCAACAAGCGTAACGCTCAGCTCCTTACTCAAAGCTCAGCAAAGCGTGTCAAGATTGACGGAAAGAGGACTCACCGACCCCCTCTCTCGCGTTCGTCATCGTCTCAGGGACGCCTGCAGGGCAAGCCAGCTCCTATGAACAGATCCCCGCTGAAGAAAAGCCAATCAGCAAGATCTAAAGCCGCTGATGACGATGGCTTCGAGATTCCCCAGACCGAGTCTGACAAAGAGAATTGGGAGCCGGGTGTTCCTGGGGCTAGCTTGCGTCGTACCAAGCCGGCTGCCGGTCAGCAGTCAGGTCAATCACGTCGCAGGGTCCTGGGCGAGAACACAAACATTCTCAGCTCAAGTGCCAGCCTTGGGGCTATGATGGATCGCGAGAAGGGGCTGAAGACTTCGCCACTCAAAAGATTGCAGGGCACCCTCAACGCCAACCCAGAAGATGACGAGGAGATCCGCGCGTTCATGGGCGGCGCAGGTGGCCATAGTCAGAGGACGAGTGTCTCAAGCGGCGAAGAGCTAGGCTGCGTGGAAGGCCTACTCAAACTAAGCCAGGGCAACTGGAGATGATATTGACGTGACTTTATTGGTGTTTGGATCATTGGCGCAGTGAGTAACGACAAAAAAGGGACATGGTGTTGTTTCTGATATCGGGGGTTGTCTGTCATTCTGGCGTTGGACGAATTGTTCGGGTTGGACTTACGTGGACTACGGTCAGGGTCAGGGCATATCCGGCTCGCCACCGCGGTGATGCGTGTAACTGGCGACTATCAATCAAGCATCTTAGCAAACAAAGGCTGAGTATTTTGGACGTTTCACAGCCTCGAAAGCATAGCTACGCTCCTTGCGGCTGCGCGGGCAACCAGAGAGCCTTTCTTGGGCTTCTCTTTGTCTATTTGGATAGGTGCATTGGTCGGAAAGCTCCGGATAGAATGAAATCCCGCATTTACCGCAATCGATATTTCCCGCATCACGAATCTGCGCAGCCGGGGTCGCTCGATCCCCTTTCTTTATGCCTGGCTGTACGTATAGAACCGACCCACGGCTATGCGCGCCACGGGCGAATGTCGCAATGTTTGCCTGCCGCGCCGATCCGGTACAAGTGCCATGAAACATGCATGCGCATGGCTTCTTTCGAATGCTTTCCCCCCCTCACCCCCCGCATGCTTGTCCTTTTTGCGGCACAGGACCACGACCGATCGTAGATCATTGGCTGATCTCACCCCCCGCTGGCGAGATGGCATTTGCTCGTTTGCGTGCGGGAGCTTCGAACGCGTGTTCTAGTCCTTCTGCGTGCGCAAAATGAGGGGTTTCGACGCGGTTCCTCGCGCCAGCGGGGGTGCTGGGTGGATGCGATAGCGACTTATGGACCACCACGGGTTCCGCGAGCGCCAGATATTTTCCTGAGCTTCTATCGGCGTCGGACGGCGCGGCCGAAGCACCGGCCAATTGCTCCTATCATTGGCGGGGGGAGGGGGGCAGGTGGTGTGTGAGGTGGGAACATGTGTTCTGGAAAAAGCCGTCCGATGGATCCGCACACGCTAGGTATCTCGTTTCTTTGCCCACGGCTGATCGCCAAAAAGGAAAGACTGATTGCGTTTGGTCTGCAAGTGCAGGTGCGGCGGCCGCCCACCCGGCCGTGCTGTGCCGCAAGGCACTTTTTCTTACGGCCGGGCTGTGAGAAGAGGCAGCAGAGCGTGTTGGGAACGGTGATTGATTGAGCCGTGGGCATGCCACGCCAATGAAACATGCATGGCGGAGGAGGAGAGGGCCGCGCCGCCCTTGCACATGCTTTTGGAGCGCGTTGTTTTTTGATGAGTGCCGCGGGAGGCTGGCGGGCTCAACATGTCACGGACGGAGGAGGAGGGTCCCTCTGGAGGATTTCGGTGTGACGACGCGTGTTGCTGGAGCACTGGCGAGCTCGACGGCTAAACCGCTCTTGTGGGGGGGTGCACAGCTCGAAGATCTATCAGTGCCGCTAAGTAGCACACAGCCCTCAGTCCTCTCTGATGGGGAAACAGAACACTGCTGGTGTTCGCTGACAGGCGTGTTATTTTTGGCTGCTTATCTCGTATATACGGCTGAGCGCTGCTGCAAGGGCAGCGCCGTCTGTCTTCGCCTTCTCTACCGCAAACAAGCGAGAGCATTTCTCGGTTCGGTGGAATGCTCGAGTGGCATGCAGACTGCAGTGCAGGGTGCGCTGAGCAGCCGCCAGGTCACGCCCCGGCGCCCGTCTCTTTGGCATTCTAGCGCGCTGCAGGTGCGCTCCCTAGCAGCGGACTTTTGTCCTTCCAACGCCAGCCGCGACGCCGTCCTGATTGGGCGGCGCGGAGCCAAGTGCGTCACGCCCCTGGCCGGGCAGCTGCAGCTCATAGCACGGCCGGCCGGCGGAGAGCGCGGCTTTGGCGACGCAGCAGCAATATCGATCGCGCGATGCCGTGAGCGTTGGATGAGGGCCCGGCGCCAGGCGGCGCCAGAAGCACCACGGCAGCGCCAGAAGCCGCGGGAGCACACTGGCACAGCGCCAGAAGCACCACGGAAAGGCCGGAGGAAGCGGCACCAGGGCCGTCGTCTCAGGCGCTCACGTGCAGGGCAGCCAGATGGAGGGCCACAGGGCGTTCGTCGGCGCACTGGCGGCGCCGCGACACTCTGGGAGGCGCTTCGGGCGCCAAGGAGCGCGGTGCCCTTTGTTGCACCGTCGTCATCGCAGAGCGACCCGCACACCGCAGGCGGTCGGGTCACGGCCATGAGCAGGCAGGCGGCGGCGGCGGCAGGGCTGACCGCGATGCGGCGCAACTGAGTGCGCCCTCGGCCGTCCCCTTTCGCATCTGTCGACTTGAAGCCGAACGGCATTCCGCAGCAGAGGGCCGCGGGCACACACACCACCGGCGCACCACTGCCACAGGCAGGCCCCAGGCGAACAGGACCCTTCGCTTTGTGCTGCCCCACCAGCCCAAGCTCTGCGCTCGGTGCGACGCAGCGCTGAGCCGCTGCGCCCGGCGCCAGGGACCAAGCACTGAGGCAACCCTGTCCTGGCGCCGCTTCCCAGCCGGCCGCCGTTGATCTGATCAGCGTCTGCCCTGCCCTTTCGAATTGCATCTCCACTGTGATCCCTGCACGCCTTGCTGCTTTATCGGCGCCCGCAAGCACCCCAGCACCCACGCCTCTATAACACGCACCCCCCGCTCCTGGCCTTCTGACGCCTCCCTGTTCCACTAGCATCTTCCCGCAAGACCTCACCCTCGATTCTTTCGTGTGACTCTCGAAACAAGGCCTGCCTCACTCACCACTTATAAACACCCTCTGCGGCGCCCTTTGGCGGTCTGAGGAATCACTGCTAGCAGACTGCACCACTCCCTACCAACCATCCAACCAACCAACCAACCAACCAACCAACCAACCAACCAACCAATCAACCACACCACCCCAACCAATCACCACCATGCCACGCACGACCATGATGGCTCCTCCCACCGGTGCCCTCTCCGCCAGGACCGGATCAGACTCGCTGGCCATTCCCTCCCAGGCGCCTCGCCTCCGTCCCGGCAGACAGCCGAGCGGTTCATCCAACCTCAAGCTGCCCTCGCTGCCTCGCTTCCATCCGGCCAACTTCCAGTCGCCGAACTCCAGCTCTGGCAACACCCCCAACACCAACCCCAATAGCCCGCAGCCGCCGCCCTCGCCACGCAGCCAACAGAAGCAGTACTCCGAGGCTCAGCGCCAGCTCTACGTCTACCAAAGGGAGCTCCTCGCCAACGCCACCCGCAACATGGCAACTGGCACGAAGCCCGCCAGCCCACGTCTGAACCCTCTGGGTAGCCCCGGGCCGGTCACCCCCCTGGAGCTCGAGGGTCAGCAGGGCGACTACCTCACAGCAGGTGCTCGCTCATCGGGTCTCTGACTCCCGGAACGAGCTCGTCGACAAGCTCCTTCAGGAGGAGGCCAAGCGAATGGGTCAGATGTCTCCCGGACGGCCAACCTCAGTGGGCAGCTGCTAGGCAGCTACACAACCTCTCGGAATGGCCATTCAACACCATCTCGACACGGCCGACAACAATAATTTTCCTACATCACGACCTGATTTCAGAATCTCGGTTCTTTTCCGATCTCGGCAATTTAGGCGGGCGTCATCTCAAGCAGCATTTTTCCGGCGTCTGAGCGATACCACAGGAGCAAGGGAGACAAATTGAGCATTTCTCATCACACATGGCGGAACGCGTGTCCAAACGGCACGCCAAAAGAAAGAAAAAAAAATAGCATCAGCATATTCTGGCGTCTTCATGTCCAGTTTCCCTCGGCCAGGCTGGCAGACTGGTGCTGTCGCACTCGGCGTGGACGAAGATCCACGGAAGGACAGCATCACCTCGTCCATTCGTTTTCATGGTGAGGCGCGATGGTCTCCACCGCCGCGTTGTCACAGTGGCAAGCACGATAGCAGCCCGACAGCGCGTTATCGTGTGATCGATCAGGCATCATCGTCGTCATGATCATCGCCACTCCGTCATTCGCATCAGAAACAACACGCGCGTTTTCGGTACCAAGGGTTCGGGATCACGATGTCATGGGGGCGGGACGGGGCTCGCGGTCGTTTGGTGAAATTGGGGGTTGGGATTTTCTTGCGTTTGCTTCATCACTGCGCTGTTACATTTCGTCCCCACATACCAAGTGCTGGAAAGTGGGCCCTTTTTTCAGACGCACCACACTCGCTTGAGCCTGCCCGAATTTCACTTCTTCTACTTGCGGACATGGGATTTCCCCGCGCTTCAGGCGTCTGCGGAGGGTTGTGCATCGTTACTCGCACTGGGAAAGCACGCAGGGCATATTTTCCTCGCTGCGCTGGCCGGCTATCTGGAGATTTGATTTCTTCACGGGGACAGGGATGTCGGAGTCGAACCGCCCACGTGGGCGAATGGGACTACAGCTGTTAGACGGTAAACCTGGAAGGAAGTGAGGCCGTTCAAGCACGGACGGCAACAGGCGCTGGGGCAGGCCCATAGCAAGGGCGGGCTAATGCGCGAGAAACCAAGGCAGACCAGGCAGGCAGCTTGATCGCTCGATTTCAATACCATTTCCGGTTTGGTGCCCGAAGACGTCTCAGTTGCTGTGCCTGAGACCGAGTGGATTTCTTCAACGCCCATCGTGACATGGGAGCGGCGCGAAATACGGTGGGAGGCTGAATGTTACTCTGTGACCTCGATAATCAGCGATCGCTGCTCGCTTTCGGCCAGCTGCGCATGGGAAAGGGTCCATGTTTGGCGTGTCTCTGAGCCGCGACGGGTGTGTGACGACGACGCATGGGCTCTCTTGGTCGACTTTGCCGCGTGCCGCGCACTTGCTCTCTTGGTAAGAGGCCTTGACGGCGAGCAAACCCCGCCTCGATGTCGAGCACCCTGGACGCCGTGGGTGCAGTGCCTTCGTCATCAAACCACCTCACTGCACAGCCCACAATCGCAGCAGCAGCGCCGCAAGGGCCGCGAAACGCTCGCCAAGGCCAAGCAAGCACAGCAAGCAGCGGCAAGCAAGCAAACACCCGTATCAAAGGCGCAAGAAAAAAAAATTAAAAATTGATGGGCGCTCTTGGGTCTGCGCCTCAGCACAGCAGAGACTCGTATGCATCAGGAAATTTTCCCAGCCAAACAGAACACGGCACAAGACTACGGAGGGAATCACCACCTCCGCGGCCGCTCTTCTCCACGTACCTGTCGTTACCACACACCACCACCAACCCCCCAGTCCCTGCGTCCGCACTGCACGGCATCAGCCGCCCATCCTTCACCGAGGTACACTTTCGCACCCGCCCACCCAGAGCACTAGACAACCCACCCATCCACACCCACACCACGCCATCCCGCTGGTCGCTTCGTCTGCTCTCTTCACTCCGGCAACCAACCAACCCCATGATCCATGATCTCTCTCTGTCTCTCTCTCGTACTCTCTCTCGGCGCCGCTCACGCTCCCCCACCCCTCCGCAAAGAGGCCGACCCACCCGCCCAACCACTCCCAAACACACGCGCTCGCTCGGGCAACGCCCCCCCCCCAAGGTCCCCCTCCACTCCACCTCCCGAAAAAAGCTAGGCGCGCCGCACGCCACGCGCCAGAGCCAGTGCAACCGGCCGCGCGAGTCACCCGCGAGTCACCCGCAAAAAGCACCGACGGCTCTGACGTGCACATTCGCGTTTGCGCGAGAAGAAAAAACAAAATTGGCAGTGGTATTACCACGTACGCAGCCACCGAGCTTACAGGGGGTGCGTAGGTGTATACATAGCACGTAGAGTAGCAGCCGCAGTGAAACCCGAGTAAGTAGATGTAAATCGTTCCCGCCTCCACACACACACGGCATGACGGGCGCTCGTAAATCGCGTTGCACCACGCGTGTATCACTCGAGGGTGGGACCCTTTTTTTTCTGCCCTCGCGGCCAGCCTGAAGTGTCACACGGCGCATCGACGGCGACGGCGGCGCACATCAACGACACCGGTGATTGCCCTCCATCTCTCCACTGCCACCACCGCAACCACCGCGCCGGGTAGGACTTTGCCCTCTTTTAGCGTGAGCAGCGAAGTGGAATGACGACGGGTTATGGGCCGCCCCCTTTCCCCACCAGATGATGAAGGCGCTGCGGCGGCAGTGATCAACACGGCCGTCACTGACTGGTGCCGTCCTCTACTTTTTTTCCCACTTGGCGTGGTCGACGACGCGCAGCCATTCGCTGCCAGATCCAAAACCACTCGCCTCCGGTCAGCGCGCAGGATGGCCGTCCCCACAATTTATTCCCTCGACCCTCCTCCCTCCTCGCGAGTCCTTTTCCTCTTTCCCGTCTCGTCGTTGTTCACGTACCGAACCTGGAGACGCAGTATCGATAACGGCAGCATCGTGGGTTTTAGCAGCCGCGGCGCTCTTGCCCTCCCAACGCCAAATCTCCGAGGAGCAAGAGAGGGAACGGGCGGAATTGACGACCGGGTGCCCGGTTTCCCTGGGCGGGTGCTGTGCCGCCGCGTGCGCTCTTGCATATTTCTCTCGTTAGTTGAGCGTGTTATGGATGCGCCACGCCGGTGACTGACGTCTCTTCGTTCCTCTTCCCTTGCCGGACGGGCCCGCCATCGCCAACTGCGCTCCGAGAAGAAATTTGAGCGAACGAGATAATGGACATGGGGGGCACCTTCGTGCTATGACGGCATTGTGGTGCCCGCCCACGTCCATCATCGCGATCACCGGCTAGGCGCACTTAGCGCTTGTGCCTGTGCGTCGACAATTGGGCTTTGCGTCGGCAAATATTAATTGTTTGAACGACTCTCGCTCGCACTTCATCGCGGGCAAAAAGGAAAAAAAAACAACGAGACGGAAAAAGCAAAGTGCACATCATCGTGGGTTGAGCCGGGAAGGCTCGGCTTCCGTCGGAGGTAGCTCCACGTTCCTTTGGGCTTTATCTGCACTGCATCACGGACAGCGGGAGACGGAGTGGGTGAGAGCGCGTGCAGATCGACCGTCGCCTCGTCCGAAAAAGGCCTGCGGAGCGAAGGACGGAGTTGCTCCGCGGACGGGCGTGGCTGGCGGCGATGCCAGGCTGTCGGTCTGGCTTCACGCTTCTGCGGCCTGCCTTTGGCTGCCTCCTCGTAGATCGCTTCATGCCCTACTCCGTACACGATGCGCCCTTTGCCGAGTGCCGGTGGTTTCATGATGGCGGGTCGTCTGGTTCGCTGGCAGGGCAAGATCGACGGCGGCGTTGGGCGGTGCTGGCTGGTGATGGGTTGGTCTTTCAAGGCGGTGTCGTCCTTGGTCCCCCTTCCATGGCGCCAACGCGAGTGTTGCCGTTAGAGGTAGGGATGGGACGGACGGAGAGATACGGCGCTGCGAAGTGAGTGGCCTGGCACGTCTGAGGATCCTCCCGTGGCGGGCACGTTCGAGGGCGGGTCTTTTGCGCGTCTGTGTACGTGTAAGCCGGGTGATCCAGCTCCGTCTGTTGGCTGGGGGAACATGCCAGAGGAAGTTGTGAGTTATCACGGCGCACGAAATGCCTGTAGGATGAGGTCACGATTTTCCTGCGCGGCTGCGGCCGCCATTTGCTCGGCGAGAAGAGCCTTGGGCATTCCTTGCGAGCGGCGACGGACAGACGTCTGGGATTCTATTTTTGCACGACGGAGGAGGTCGTGAGGCAGTGAGGCAGTGGCTAGTCATTGGCACTGCAATGCTTGGGCCTGCCGTCACACGGGACGAGGCGACGCGAAAGCACATGGCGAGCCATCCGCCATTCATCATCGTGCTTCGAAATTCTGGAAAAGAATGGAGAGATCGGCCGGGAACATCCCTCGTCGAATCCCCGTCGTCGCCGCCGCTGCCCACTTTCACATGTAGCAGCTACGGCAGGTTGCGTGGAGATTGAGCTGGCACGCATTGTCACTCCTACCCAGATCGTCCCTTCCCACGGCGCTCGCGCGACGACGGATCCGGTGCATGGCGGATCCGAGCAGCAAGGCCGTCCGAGTCAAGCAGAGAGCACAGCGCAGCAGACCTCCACAAGGACCATCCCTCCAGCCGCGTGTGGCAGATCTCACTGTCGCCGTCGCCGCACCGCCCATTCGCCAATCTCGCCAGCCATCCTTCGTGCTCCTCCAAGGCACTGCCTCTTTGGATTCGGTTCGCCTTGCCGACCCTCCATCTTCCTCCGCTCTCTCCAGCAGCGCTCCGTCTGTTCGCCATCATCACATCGGACCATACCGCTTGCGGTTGTCGCCCGCCACCTCCGCGCTTGGCACACGCTGTCTCAGCCACTGCAGAAACGGCCAACACCCAGGACGATGTGCAGATGGCAAAAGCAGATGGTCGCCGCACAGAGCGACGTCGCGGCCAGCGCAGAGAAGGCCGCTACGTCAGCGGCGCCGAAACGCCCACCGCGCACTGGGCACCCAAGCTGCATGGCAGGCAAAGTCAAAGAGAGTGCGAGGAGCCGACGATCTGCCCCTCCGGCAAGCGGCGGCGGCACGGCGGAGCGAGCCCGTGCTGGCGCTGCCCTCCCTGCCTGCCTGCCTGCCTGCTGCTGGTGCTGGTGCTGGTGCCGTAGGCACATCTTTTGTGGGCACCACGCGCTTTCGCGCTCGACGGAACGAGCCCACTTGCCGACACCATACGCCACGCGCTACTACGCGAAAGTAGGGCCGCCGAAAGAGCCGGCGGAGCGCTGGGCTCGAGCTGGCTGGCAGCTGGTGTTGCCCGGTCGGCGCTTGGCGCTGGGCTGGGGTTTGATGAGGGGGCGGTGATGACGATGCTTGGCCGTGGTGTGCCACGCGGTGACGGACGGCGGCGGCGGCGGCGGCGAAAGGGCCGGTTGCGGACGCTTTCTCTTTTCTTTTTCGTGCGGCACGCAATCGCGCGATGCGTGCTGCGGGTGCGTGGCGTGCGTTGCGCGCGGCGGCCGTGGCGGCTGCGTCGACATTGCTGCCCAGCGGCGGACAGAGACCAGCAGGACGGACGGACGGACGGGCTCCTCGCCGGCGGCTGTTTCGCAGCAGCAACGTGTCGCCGGGCTGGCCTGAACGAGAAACACAACGAGCGGCCTGACGAGAGCACAGCTGCGCCATTGCTGCAGCCCGTTTGACAGTGGCCCCGACGAGGGACCACCGAAGACCCATCCAGACTGACTGATTGCGGCCGGCACTGCGGGATTGCCCTTTCAGGCACTGGTTCGGTGGAGAGGTCAGGGAACTTGTAACGCGCCTTGTGTATACAGGCCTACTGCCGTCTGCCGCAACACTCCCCGCGAAGTCTAGAACTCAGTCGTCCCAAACGGCATCCCGCCTTGCAGCAGAACCGCGTCTGCGTTAGATCGATACATGCGGATGCAGACAGCGACATACCGGCCGCGGGTGAAGCAAACCGGGCCCGGGCCTGAAGATTGCGAGGAGCAAGAACGTTATTCCCTTCTGTGCCTCGCGCCCCTCATTACCGAACTTCATTTCTCATGGATGAAAACTCACGATCCCACGATTGGCAGGACCCTTTTCGCCCGCCGCTTTAACGGCAGCGGTCAGGATGGTCCCTGCTAGCCGCCCAGGCGCCGGCAGCGGGTCGACCAGGGCCGGGATGGCGTCTGTCTGCTCAGGACGACCCTTCATCAAAGCTTCTCCCGTCTTCCACGGCGGTACAGCTACCGCGAAACAGACTTTCAGGTGGGAGGAACACCTGTACCTGCTACTGGACGAGGCGGTACCGCGGGTCCGGTACAGGCCCAGCTGAGACAATGCAGGTCGAAAAGGCCCCTCAAGACCCTCAGAGACCCTCAATAAACCCTCTGTAGACCCTTAAAACCTACGCCAGATAAACGCACAATGACGACTTAGTCATGCGCGGAGACGTCCTGCCGATTCAGGCGTGCTGGAACTGTATGCTGGCGGTGGAGTTGTCCTGTTTCTGGGACGTCTGAAGAACCTCGAGATCGCAAGATCGAGCTGGGTTGCAGCACGGCGAGCGTGGTGTTCGACGACCGCACACCCCCCCCCCCCCCTCCTCCCTCTTTCATTTCCAAACGAGAAAACAGCGCCAAGGAAAGAAACTCGGGAGGGGGATTTCCAATCTCCCCCTTAGCCTCAACAACACGAGAGGTGCAGAGATTTCTTCGGGCTCGCCGGGGTGAGCGAGAGAGAGGAGCACAGAGATGGCAGAGAGCGGTGTGAAAAATCGCTGGTACACTACCGCCGTTCGCTTGCGATCCAACAGGTCCCTCCCGCAGTCGCGTGCTCACGAACAACGGTGTACGGCTGCCAACGTGCCAAGCGCCGGTGCACGTCAAAAACAGGTCCCTTTGATCCGCGCCGCGCGGTGGAGATGGCGGAGTCACGGTACTGTGCACTGTAGATGCGCCAGGCCGGGCCGCGCGACAACACCTGCCCACCGCCCTGAAGCACACCGACGTTGTGGCGAAAACGAAAAAAAAAAAAAGATCCCAAACCGCCAAACGTTCGACGACACGACGGCTCGCCCGAAAGGAACGCAAGATCCGACGTAGCAAATGTCCACATCGTCGATAAGGGCCCATCGGCGATGAGGGAAGGCCAGGAACGAGGCCGGAGTCCAGGGACCGGGACGAGGACGAGGATGAGTGACCAAACGGCTTTGCCTGTCCGCAGAAGTCCAGCCCTCTCTCGTTTCCCGTGCCGGCCTTATATGTCAAGAAGTGCCTGTGACAACCAATCTCTACCCACTCTAATCCCCGGACCCTTTCCTTGCGCCATCGGATGCGCAAATCGGGGGGGGAGATGTGGGACGAGAGTCCGCAGTCATCGAAAGCAAGACAGAGAGGGACATGAGCATCTAGAAATTCAGGGTCCAACGGAAACGCGGGGTAACCAGAAGAGGCACGGGAAGTCAAGTTTCCTATCCGAATTGAATTTATTTTCTCTCTCGATCGAGGGTTTGATTCCTGATGATAAGCACCTGGCCTGCAACACCTGCCGTCGCAGCTAGTCATTCACAGCCATATCGTTATCTTTCTGATTGATGAAACGGACTGCTCTCCACGGAACCCGGTGCGTTTTCTGGGACCCGGTTGTTTCTGGATGGTGGCTGTTTGGTTTCACAAACGCCCCGGTAGTGCACCAGGCAAGCACGGGGCTGGCCTAGGGTCCAAGACGGCATGGTGGGGATCGCCCTGCCGGCATTCACGTGGGTGGTGGGGGGAATATGGGCGTAGATCGTCATGGTCGCTATTCGTTATGCAAGGCAGCCGTCAGACATGGTGTTTCCTTGGTCGCATGGCCCAAACCACATGGGTTGCGTGGAAGAGGAAGGCCACGCGCCAGGGCGCCCGAAATGCGGGGTGTAGGGATTATTCGGGGGGATGAGGGGGGGGGAGTTGGATCGAAGGCGGACGCGACCGCGGCGCGGACTTCGGCCGGCGCGGCCGTACGATGACGAGCGGCGGCATTGAGAACAGGATCTGCGGGCATTGAGAGAATAAATCCGGGCGGCCTTTTCGGACTGATGAGATGGTCTTGTGATTGTCAAGGGTGGTGCTAGTCGTGATCCCTGATGGTCAACGGGCAGGAGAAAACTCGACTACTCGGAATGCCCCTTGCAGCTGTCATTTCATGCCATCAGGTACATGTCACCCCGCGGTGAGACTCTGATCAGCCGGTGCGGGCCCTTTTCTTTGCTCCTTCTGTTTTCGGATATTTGATTGATATCTCATTTCAGAAACTAGTGGTGCTGTGAGTGCTGACCTCCCCAAGTGACTTTTAGTCTTGACATCTACCGCTTCAAGCTGTAAGTGGCTCTTCTGCATGAAAGCAGCTCTGCCCTTGCGGATGGCTTTATAGACATCATCATCTACCGCCGAGCTTCTCCAAAGCACGGGCGCCTTGCTCCTCCCATTCTGCCTTAGTGACCCACATGCTCTCCTTGTCCGACATCTACGAGAACGTGTTAGTACCACCAAGAGCATGGAAATAGTGAACAGAAAGTGCCTTACAATGTTAGCCAGGACGGCACCGCCGATGAAGACCATGTGCCTTCTCCTAGGCGGGTCCTCGATGCGGACCTTGAATCTCTATTGGCATGTCGTTAGTATCCTCGTCCATCAACCCGAAGCGCTGCACCTAAAGGAACTTACGTTCAGTCTCTCCGGGTTTCCTTGAAGGACCCTAGTTAGCCAGAGCTGCTTCAGCTCCTTCTCCAAACGGCTGGGCAGACCCGGGTACATGCTGCTTCCACCACTCAGCACGATGGCCTTGTAGAGATCAGACCTGACATCGACATCGGCGGCCTGGATGGTGTTGAAGAGGAACTCGGCCATGCCGGGCTGTTCCACGTCGACCAGATGCGGCTGGAACAAGCACTCGGGAGCCTCGAAGCGCTCGCTGCCGACCCTGATGACTCTGCCGTCGGGAAGAGTATACGACTCGACGAGCACGGTAGTGTCCTCGCTGAGGCGCTGATCCAGCTCCAAGTCGTACGAGACGTAGCACAGCTTCTCCTTGATCTGGCGCACGGTCTCGAAGTCGGCGGTACGGTTGAGCGCGTAGCCTCTCCGCAGCAACAGCGCGATCAGATTCCTCGTGACGTCTCTGCCGGCAACGTCCAACCGCCGCGTGAGGTGATTCAGCACGGTGCTCTCGTAGACGGGCACGATGTGCGTGACACCGTCGCCCGAATCCACGACGACGCCCGACGACAGGCCCTGGGCGTACAGCGCCAGCACTGCCTGGATGGCAACGTACACGCCGCCGAAGTTGTAGCGCTCGAACATGACCTCGGCCATCTGCTCGCGATTCTTAAGGGGGTTCATGGGCGGCTCGGTGAGGAGGATCTTGCGGCCGGTCGGGTCGACCTTCATCTTCTCGAAGAACGTGTAGTCCCACAGGTGCTGCATGTCGTCCCATCGCTTCACGATACCGTTCTCCATCTATTGCAGGTGAATGCCAAGTCAGCACAGGGTCGGGCATGCTGGCGAGCCACCGCGCTCAGGGGAGCTCCTTCCAAGCTCGCGGGGACGGGCACCATACGGGGTATGTAATCTGTAGCATTGACCGGGCGGTGGCGGCCTCGTCGCCGCACATGATATCCTTCAGCTGTATGTCGAGGCCCTCGCGTTCTTCGGAGCGGAGGATCGGGCGGCCGACTATCGAGGGGTATTGGTGGTCGGGGAAGTTCTGCGGCGCGGGCACAATGGTCAGTCTGCTGGGCGGGCGGCATGCGGAGCTCGCAGGAGAGGCAAACGGACCTGTCCGGCATAGCCAGCCTTGAGGAAGCCGGTTCCGCCATCCAGCACTGCGGTTGGGCTCGCGTCAGCGGGGTCCCTGAGGAGCTCGGGGGAGCTTGCATACCGATCGGAACCTCCGCCATTTTATCTCAGAGAGCGACCAAAGACCAGCGGAGGTGAGAGCTTGGTTGGAGCGAATGGTGGTGGACACGGGGGTGGCAGATGGCGGGATGAGTGCCTGGCGGGGCCCGGGGGGGTTGACGTTGTCGGGAGTCGTGGCTGGGCTGACTTCGGCCTTTCCTTCATCCGGGGTAATGAGGCGCGTGGTGGGGCGGTGCGTCGTCACTTGGCTGCGCTGCTTCACCTCGCTTTGCTCGCGATGTATTTACTCTATTGGTAAAATGGACAAGAGAAAACTCCTAGGGGAACTAGAAATGCATCGATGTTCAAGAACGATGACCGCAATTTGCATGCCCCGAAAACGCCGTGCCAATGTCAACTTTCCAAGACAGCTGCCCATCGTCTTCTCACTCCGCCTGCATTTTCAGACCTCCTGGATATAATTCGCCGGAACACTCTTCGTCAAGCCTCCCTTCTCGACGTCTGCCCATCCGTCGCCGGCATCCTTGTTGATCAGCACAAACCGCTCGCCTTCCACGATTGTGTGCTCGGCATCGCTGCGTGCTTCGTAGTCGTACAGTGCCTCCGCATACTTGAGCTTCTTCGCACCTCTCTTCGGCGCGACAGCTGGGCCCTTCTTCTTTCCTGCTACAGCAGCGATGCTGTCTGCAATCGAGGCTGTGGAGTTCGAGTACGTGGAACTCGGACGCACGGGGGATGCAGGCAACGCTTCGACGTAGCTCGCAGGGACCAGGCCTTCTTCGTGACCAGCGCGGACCTTCATCCAGCCAGATCCATCTGTCGGGTCGTTAGTGACCTGCATACACATACTTCAAAAACGAGTCTGCGAGGATTCGGCTTTCTTACCGTCAGGTTCCAAAATAGCCACCTCCTTCCCACCGTCCACAGAAATCTCGCCCTCACCCATGGCCTGGTACGGATAGACCATCTTACCCTTCGGCTCATTGCTCTTGTGGCTGTCGCCATTAGCACCTCCATCACCATCAGAAGACTTGACGTACTGCGCCGGAGGCGGCGCCATGATACGGTTCTTTCGTATAGCAGGGAGGGAGCTCTGCTTCTCGGGCTTCTTCTCTTCAGCAGCTTCAGCAGCTCCTGATATGGACCTATGCGCCGTTGCAGAGTAGCCGGAACTGAGCGTGTTCATGGAGTTGACAGTATCGCTTCGGCTGAGCTGGGGCAAGTCGGACTGTGAGTCTGTAGCACCCAGGCTCGCTGTTGAAGCCTTTGCGTCCTCTTGTCTGCGGGCTTTGAGCCTTTTCTTCTCCTCCTTGCTCATTTCACCCGGACAGTCCGCCGGCACCTTCATCTCGCACTTGCTGTGACAAGTGTACCCGCAGTCCTGGCAGTCGAATCCCTTGGCTGACAAGCCCCAGATACGATCGCCACAATGATCGCAGTTCGTGGGAATTTTGAAAGTCTGGGCTTTAAAATTGTGGTTCCGCGCTCCGATACTAACGTCACCCACTGCAGTTGTGATAGTGTCGACTTCCACCTCGGCAGTGGTTTTCTGCCGTTGAAGCTCATGCGTCTGCTCTTGTAGTGAGAAGATAGCGCGGACGCATTCCACTTCATCCCGCTTGTCTTTGCCTTCACGGATGAGCTGCCGCGCTTTCCTTGCATTCTCGACTTCCCTCTGTTTCGTGTCGACCTGGCGCTTCAGCTCTCCTAGCGAGCCTTTGCTCTTCGTCAAGATGTTCGTTAGGAAGATCTTTGTCGTTTCATCGGCAGGAATGGTATCATCGTCGTGCCAGACAGGGCTCGGTTCGAAACCGAAATCAGGCGGGTCGTGCCAATCCGCAACATTGTGCCTGACAAACATCATGGAGTCTAGCTTGGGGTTGTTGCGTGGAATTTCAGAAGCCAGGTGGTTCAGGAACTCTGTGCTTCGCGCAAGCGTGGAAGTCTCAATTTGGGCAGCCAGTGACCAGATCTGGTTCAGCTTGGCGACACGGGTCTCGGAAAGATCTTGCAAACTCTGCAATCCGTTCAGATTAGCTCTAAGAAAGGACTGACTTTAAAGCGAGAGTCCTGAAAACTTACATCAAGAAGCTCAGGAACATACTCGTGGTAGTACCTCTCCTTTTGCTTATTTGTTACATTGATGCCGATAATATAAGTGCTCTGGCACGCAGTCAGCATAGCCCGCGACACAAGATTGCTCCAAAAACTAACCTTTACGTTCCTCATGTCGGCCTGCTGCTGCTCAAAGGCAGCACGTGCCTTCGCCTTTCCATGATCAAAAGCACCGTCCGACTTCTTCCGGCGATTCTCGACCTCTTGGCAGGCATTGTCGTACTTGCCCTTCACCTTCTTGAGATCGCTGTATTGAGAGTCCCGCTCTTTCTCTAGCTTGGTCGCATAGTCGCCGTGGTATTTGCGCAGTTCCTCATAGCGGGCGGCGAGCTGCTTAAGGGGTTCGGCGAGGTTGGTGACGATTTGCTGGGAGAATTGCTCGTGCTCGGTCGCGCGGTTCTCGAGGGTGGTGAGCTGGACTTGCCATGTGGTCATAGAGGCGCTGTCGCGAGGAGTCAGTCTTCACCGGTGTCCTTGCGCGCTCGGATGCGACGGAGACGCGTACCATTCCAGCGAACCCGGGGTGACGGTAGGATTCTCGCCCACGCTCAGAGTACTGGATTTGCGTGCCTTCTTCTCGAAGTACTTCTTAGCCAGCGCGCTCAGTTTTCCCGAGTACTCTTTCTCTATAGCGCTGCGCTCCCGGTAGAACTGCTGGATCTCGTCCAGCCAGGTAATCCCGTTCGCAACCTAAAGCGCGTGCCCGTTAGCGGCTGCTTGCCCTGCAATATGGGTTCCCGAGATCGTCTCCATGCGTTCCAGTGATTCCGCGCGGTGGAGGAGCAGCGGCGTACGCACCCAAGCGTTAACCGGCTTGAAGCCATCCTGTCCGAACGTACGTCAGCCCATGCGCGCAGCACAGATGCGCGGCGGGAACGGGGGAGTACCTTGAGCTCAGCGCCAAATTGTGGGTTAATGTCTATGTCCGCCATGTTTGCTCAGGCCAGCCTGCGGGAGGGTAGGCACGAATGTGCATGGGAGAGTGGTGGTGGAGGGCGTAGAGGCCGGTGCTGGGCCGCAATGGAGATGGAAGGCCCCTGCGTGGATTGGCGGGGTGACTGACGACGTTCAGGCAGCTCGCCGGGATTTGGCGCGCATCGAAGGGCTGAAAGCTGAGGCGCAGCGCGGACAAACGTTTTTATCCGCTGGAAGCTGCCGCCTGAGACGCGCCGCCGCCGCCTAGGAACATCACAGGCGTTTCTGCCCCGCGTCACCTCCGCCCAGCTTCACGCCCACCAGCGCGCCCGCTCACCCGCCCAACCTTTTTCCGCCGCGCGAAGCACAGACTCACACCCGTCCGTTCTGCTGCTTGCGTTCCTCCTGCGCTGCGTCTGACCCAATCAGCCCTCTTTGTCTGCGACAGGTCCAGCCCAATTCTCAGGCAAGACCTTCACCCCGCCAAACACACATCACCACTCATCATGTCTGACGACGCCGCGCCGTCGCTCGAGAGCCGCATCACCGCAGAGGAGCCTGCCGCCGAGGTCACCGAGGTCGCAGATGCCCAGACTGATGGCGCAACGCCTGCCACCGGCGGCGGTGGTGGTCTCCAAGAGCCGGAGTATGATGTCGAAGTCAAGCTTGCAGACCTGCAGGCCGACCCGAACAACCCGCTCTTCTCCGCGAAGACGTTTGAGGACTTGAATTTGTACGCCCCGCTCATATTTGATCTCGCCATGCGGTGGAATATTCTAATTGGCCTTTCCTACGGTCAGGAAGCCCGAGATCCTCAAGGGCCTGTACGGCATGCGCTTCCAGAAGCCGTCCAAGATCCAGGAGAAGGCTCTTCCACTTCTTCTGCTAGACCCTCCGCACAACATCATCGGCCAGTCGCAGTCGGGCACTGGCAAAACCGCAGCCTTCACTCTGAACATGCTGAGTCGCGTCGACCTGTCGACCACCGCTCCCCAAGCTCTCGTCCTTGCTCCCAGTCGCGAATTGGCACGGCAGATTCTGGGTGTGGTTCAGGAGATGGGCAAATACATGACCGGTCTTGTGGTCACAGCTGCGATCCCTGACCCGAGTCGGCGTGGCCAGAGGTTCGAGGGTCAGGTCATCGTGGGTACACCCGGTACCGTCATGGATATGATCAGGAGGAGGCTGTTAGATGCACGCGGCATCAAGGTTCTTGTGTTGGACGAGGCCGACAACATGCTGGATCAGCAGGGTCTTGGAGACCAGTGCAAGAGGGTCAAGATGTGCGCGAATTCACTCATGGACGTTCCCTACAGTTCTAATACCTTGACAGGCTCTTGCCCAAGGAGACACAGGTCGTCCTTTTCTCCGCCACTTTCCCCGACGAGGTTGTCCGCTACGCAAAGTCCTTCGCGCCGGACGCCAACCAGCTTACTCTCAAGCACGAAGAACTCACAGTTGAAGGCATCAAGCAGTTCTATCTCGATGCTGAAGGCGAAGAGGACAAGTTCCGTGTTCTGCTGCAATTCTATGGCCTCATGACCATTGCATCTTCGATCATCTTCGTCAAGGTAAATATTTCCCACAAAACCAAGGGCATGTGTTCCTTTACTGACGTCTTGTACAGCGTCGTGACACTGCCGCAGCGCTCGAGCAGCGCATGAGCGCCGAGGGCCACAAGGTCGCTCAGCTTTCTGGTGCTCTGGAGGGGCCTGAGCGTGACTTGATTATTGATAGGTTCCGGAAGGGAGAAGCCAAGGTTCTCATCACCACGAACGTGCTTGCTCGTGGTATTGATGTGCAGTCTGTTACTATGGTCATCAACTACGTACGTACTTGTTTGTCTTTGCGTCCTAACTTCTCGCTCACTTTCACAGGACATTCCCGAGATGGCCAACGGTGCCCCTGACCCGGAGACGTATCTTCACCGTATCGGTCGTACTGGACGCTTCGGCCGTGTTGGTGTCGCCATCAGCTTCATCCACGACAAGAAGAGCTGGTCGAACCTTTCGGACATCGCCAAGTACTACAACACTGAACTCATGCCGCTGGATACGAGGGATTGGGACCAGGTGGAAGAGATCATCAAGAAGGTCATCAAGAGCTCGCGTGCTGGCAAGTCGACACAGGAGATGACGTCGTAAGACGAAGGCAGGACCAGCTCTTGGAACGAGCTCAAAGATACCAAGTTTTCTCATGCAATTGACGCGCGAATGACGGAGGCATTCACGAGACTGGAAGGCACAGAAGCGATATCACGGAAGAAGGGAATTGCGAAACATAGCTCTGGGGCTATATGCATGTTTTCGGACAGGGGAAAAAAGATGTGACGGACTGGCTGGAGCGATAGGGCATGCATGAATGGCAAGATAGCCGACAATAATAAAATCTCCGAAGACACGCATGGGCGAAGATGCAAGGACAGGCCTCATTTGGCAAGAGTTGAAGTCTGACAAGGTGCTCGGAGCGATCAGGCAGAATTAGGCAACAAGCGGCTGCAGGGGTGTGGCAGCCCACATTTCGCGCTCGGCCCGCGGGACGAGGAGCACGTCACCCAGCCCTCGAATGACGGCACAACGGGAATCTGGAGGCACGCCGGCGCGGCCAACAAGGCCACAGGCATGTCTTCCGTCGTTATTCTTCGCAGCCCTGCCGTCCTTATCAACCCCAGCTAACGATCCGATGCAGCAGCAGGACTCCACTGATCCGCCCGCGCACCGCTCTTGCAGGGCCCGAGCTTCTCTTGTCACGAGTCCCCCGCCGGGGTAAGCTCTGGCTGCTTGCTTGTGACCGCAACCTGAGTCGTGTGAGTAGGGTCAGACCCTGGGCCGCCGCCATCGCTAGCTCCCAAAACGCAATAAGCTAAGAGATTGTGCGGAAGACGGCTTTACGCTCGTGCCTGCTCTACGACACGCGCCCGAACCGTCCAAGAACGGACGCGAGGTTAACAGCGCGAAGCCAAGCCTTGTCCCAACGATGGCGCCATTCTGGAAACATGCATCCAAGGATGAGGGCACCATCTCTACCGGTCCCGAGGCACACCGTCGCCCTGCTTCCGTCTCGTCCTCTTCCTCCTCGTCCTCCTCCTCGTCCTCCTCCGCCTCTTCCGCGGAGAACGCAAAGTCTCGCCCGCTGCCCGCGAGGACGCAGTGGCAGCAACCATCGCAACAGCAACAACAAGCCCAATTGCCGGACCCAGCACCCAGCTCCGCCGCAGGCGCCCCTGTCCTCGACTTCCCGCCCTCCCGTCGCTCCAGCAACCTCAGCGTGAGCTTCAACGACACCGTCTCGTACTCGCCCAGCCGCCGGGCCGCCGGCGGTGCTGGTGCTGCTGCAGAGAGCGCCGCCATCCCCGACGTTGCGGAGATGGAGCGCAGGTGGTCGGCTGCGAGACAGACAGCAATGGACGAACGGAAGCGTGACGGCAACGCTGCGGATCCGGGTACGAGCAGCGCCGACGAGACGACGGGAATACTGGGCGCGGATAGGAATGGTGTTGGGCAGAGGGCGTACAATACGAATGGAGCGGCGAATGGGACGAGTGGGTTGAGCAGCTATGCCTCAAGTGTGAGGAGTAGGAGAAGGGCGAGTGAGCCTCATGGGCAGGATGGAGCGCTGGGCAATGGGGATGCGGACCTGCGTAGGGTGGAGAATGAGGAGGGGTGGTGGAAGAGGCTGGCAGAGAAGTATGGGAGCGTAGAGTTGGAGAATAAGGGTAGTGTTGCGAGGGATCATTTGGCGCTAGGTATGTTGTGGCTTTTCTTTTCCTATTTCACTTCCCCTTCCAATGCTCAGTTCGTCACTTTGCCAGCAAGAATGGACTTCTACCCACGAGGGAGAAAATAATCCCGACGTTCTTGACCCTTCTCTGGAGATTTTATCACACTGACTACTTCTAGAACGCACATTCCTCGCCTGGCTCCGTACGTCCCTCTCTTTCGCCAGCATCGGCATCGCCGTAACGCAGCTCTTTCGGCTCAACACCACCATCGGACCCGGCGACGACAGCGGCGACCAGCATGAGCGCCTGCGCAACGTCGGCAAGCCTCTCGGCGCGACCTTCATTGCCATCTCGATCGTCATCCTCTTCATCGGCTTTCACCGCTACTTTGAGTCCCAGCACTACGTTATTCGAGGAAAATTCCCGGCTAGCAGGGGCTCTATCGTGTTGGTCAGTGCCATCGCTGGCGCGCTCATCGTGAGCAGTTTGGTGGTTGTACTGGCCGTAGCACCGAAAGCGTTTGAGCGGAGGTGAATGATTGGACGTGTGAAAGACGAGTTACTGGATCCTATTAGGCCTTGAGATATCAGTTTCTAGTGCCCCTCTGTGGGGACGCTGAGTAGAACTTGCGGGATTGAGATGAAAGTCTTAGAGTCCCGCACGTCTTGAGAATGACGTCTCCATATGCTATGTGGGAGGAAGAAGACATGATTCCTCGGACTCAATGGATTATCGACATCCATTAGATTTGAGGAGAAGCATTTCATCGAGGGCAGAGCCGCGGAGATACGTTGAAAGGGTTTAGTAGTGCTGCCAGACTATCATTGAAGAGCACGAGGGATATGTGTTTTCATTCGTATGAATGGAAAAACAAACATGCCATTAAGGCCAGCGTCTTCCTGGAGTTCCATGGGTGTTTATATGGTGTAAATATAGTCTCTGTTCTCGGTTCATGCGTGTTTTATTAACATTCAAATGGTTTCATTTCAAGCTTTCAGTGCACAACTTTCCTATCCTCTTCAACCCGTTTCGCTACAGCTGTTTTGTTTTGACCCCGGAGCGATCATCTCCAATAAGCCCCTGCAGTTCTCAACCAATTGTTGACGCATGAGCGGGGTTTGTGCAGGTCGCAGTCTTCTCTAACACGTCTACGAGCGCGATCTCGAACGCGACCACCTTTCACACACGCACGGGGCAAATTCTCTCGCAGAGTTGCTTCAATTTCTTCTCCGGTTCTGTCCTCGATGTCCTACTTCTCCGTCAGCGACTTCCTTGCGGCTTGGAAGCTCATCGCCGATATCATCGGCAGCCTCAAGGGTGCTGACGGCGCGAAAGCTGACTACCAAGACCTCCTCCACGAGCTCGAGTGCCTCGGTCAAATACTTCGCCGCCTCGACTCGATCAAATATGCCACACTTAGCTATCGTCGGCCGCTCGAAGATTTCCTGGTCAAGATGAAAGGCTATGACGACAGCCTTGGCATATACTCGAAAACTGGGGCTGCCGTGAAAGGAAAAGTGGATCGAGCGAGGTGGCCACTGGGGAAGAAGGAAGAGGGAAGAGGTGGCAAGGCTTCAGAACTACCTGACCGTGCATGTTGGAACTAGAGTATGGGCTAGAAGTTCTTGGATCGGCCACAGGGAGGGCAGAGGGATTTCAGTTGCATTTCCGGGACAGACTCGAGGGTGTATGCCTTATTGTCGACAACACCGAAGGGAATACTAATGCGCAGAAACGGGCCGTAGAACCCAACAGCTCCATGATCACGAGGCTATGTCGAGTGTTTTGTGGATAGCATTCCGTTGGCTGGGAATCTCTTGTCAACATGGCTTCAACCGTTTGGTAAACATTGGCGGCCGGTATTCGGAGTGTCGTGCTAATATATCAACCAAAGCATGATGACACAGCAGATCTACAGGGTGGTACTCGAGATCAGATCCACTTTGTCGGCACCAGATACAAGATTGACTTTCTTTCAGGACCCTTTGCTCGTCGGGGATGCTTTAGGTGTCATATTTCCCAGTCCTTTCGAATACAACTTCAGCTTGAAGCGAGATATTAAGTTTGGTAACTACATACATCCAGGGACTAAGATTTTTATGGCAATCGTCATTGAGAAAAGTTTTTGCGATCATTGTGGCAATTTGTGGACCAGGAGAAGTACAAGAAGTGCGTTGTTGTGGTTTTTCGAGACTCGGGACCCTATCCGGAGCGCTTTCTCCCGATTCGGCATTCTGTTTCGTGAAGATCGTTAATTTCGGTGATTCCTGTAGATTTTCCTGAGTTGAGCCAGCTAAATACTGTGAAGAAACGATACAAGAAGAGCCCAGAGACACACGGAACCTTTCTCGCTATCATGAAAGACTACGGAAACGGTAGACTTACTCCTCAGTCAGTTCACGAGAAGGTGAAGATCTTACAGAGGTATGTCGGACCTGCAAACGCTTAGTTTGTGGCTCATTACCAAGCAATTTGAGGCTAATGAAGTCGCGCTGCTTTGTCCTATTTTTCATAGAATTTTTCCTTGTCTTATTTTTCATTCCTTTCCATATCTGCAACCCTCACCAAGAAATCACTACTCATAGTAAATGCGCAATGCCATGCAGTCGTGAACAGTTTTCTGTGGTTAGCATGGAACAATGTCTACATTACAGTTGTAACCTGTACATAGAGTGTTCGGTATCAATTCATCGAGCTCGAGATGTGATTGACGCAGATATTGACGAGGTCAAAACTCAGCGCGTAGATGAAAGCGTCACGGCGCGGTGCTTTGGTCCGGCGGGAGCAAGTCTTGGCGTGGATGGAAAGTGGTGGCCGTGCCGCTCCGCGCAGCGCGCGTCAAGGCGCATTGTTTTCCAGGTGAAGCTCCGGAGCTGTCGCAACTCCACCACCACCGCCCCCCACTCCATGGACATTTAGACGCGCGCATTCTTGGCGCGCACTCGGGCGGAAATGGCTGCAACACCTGGCGACTCCGTCCTTTTCCCGCCGCTGGACAAATGCCTGACCGGAGAGCAGCAGCTGCTGTACGTACCACGGCTCCAAACCCTCTCGTCGCCTGCCCGCTGATCTTTTCTACAGCTCATGGAAGGACACCTTCGTTGCTTTACGCGACTCCAAGAACGGCCGCGAGGGTGATGCCCTGCGCGCCTTCCTCTCTGACGACGCCAATGTCGCCGTTCTCAGCAAACCGTTCCAGCCTTTCCAATCGCCAAACGCCCAGTCCAAGTCGGCCTTCGAGACCAAGACCGCCGCCATCAACGTCACGCCCTCGGACAATGGCCAGTGCAACATCGATGAGATCAAGGAGGACACCAAGTGGCTGTCGACAGAGGTGAACATTGAGGAGGTTTCGGCGCTGAGGATAGTGGTGCTGGAATGGCACACGCGGCCCGCGACCCAGCTGCTGGCTGGCTTCATCGAGGAGGAGACACTCAGTGTTCAGGATGCTGCCGGCGGTGCGAATCTCGGTTCGTCTACCTTCCTGCCTAAGTCGTCCATTCTCGCCGCAACAGCCAGCGGAATGGGCCAGAATTTCGTCGCTTTCCATTCGAAGGAGAAGAGGCAAATACGAATACTGGAGACCTACCTGTCGGAGCGGATACACATCTTGAAGATTAGCGACCTGCTGGTCCGCCTCGGAGCGGCAGCTGCGCCGGCGAATGGCGCGGCAAGCGTCCCCGCTCTCGGAGCAGATGCACAACCCGCTTGGGTTGGAGAGCTTGGAAAGAGGGTGTTCTCCTCGCAGAAGTCTGGATTCATCAAGGATGGTACCAAGGCCTTGCAGAAGCGTTTCCAGGGTATAGCAGCGGGCAGCGGCTGGTACAAGGACGTTCCCGAAGGAAACGAGGAGGCCGAAGAGCTGTGGGGACAGGCGCAGCTTGCCGAAGCTATCTGCATCCTCCAGCTCATTTTCTCATACGTGGACACCACCCCACACCTTTTGCCATCGGACGTTGTTGTGGACTGGTTCGAGGCTATGGCTGACTGTAGCTTCTGCAAGGATATCCAGCTGGTGAGTCTGCTGGGCAAAAGAAGAGTATCGGGTGAAACTAGAGCTAATACCCTGCAGCCATTCCAAAGCCAACAGTTTCTGGTGCCTACTCTCCAGCTGTTGATCGCCATCGTTTCTTTGGCGGTGATCAATCTGCGTGGACTTCTCAAGTTTATCGAAGCTGAGGGTGTCAACCTTACTCCGACAGACGGTGTAGACGGCGGAGCTTACATCAAAAACAAGTTTTGTGTTGAGAAGCTCACCGCAATATTCCTGGAAGTTTGTCGGTTTGGTCCAACACCAGCGAGCCCTGCAGTATTTGCCTGGGCTGTCCTTTCTCTCACAGTAAGAGGCAACAGCGAAGCTCTGAGCCACGAACGGGAGACGCAGATCACCCACGGGTCCCCCGAAGCCGACTTGACGGTCGTGGAGAAGCTCAACGACATGATCAAGGGAGTCAGCTTCAATGAAGAAGACGAGGAAGATAATGCCACAGTCTTCACCAAAGCTTCCATCATCGGAGCTAGGGTTTACGAGCTCGTACCGGAAATTGCCCTCAACCTGACGATTACTTTCAGCGATGGGAATGGTAATGATGGTTACGCCGCGGACCTCGGTCACCATTTGGAAGCCCGCATGCGTCTCCAGCTCCTGTGGCTCATACGTGAGGGTTCATTCACAGTGGAATACAGCCCCGAACTTATCATGAGCTTCCTCTCGGTACTCAATGGCAGCCAAACGTACTGGAGTCTTGTGGAACAGTCGCCAAAGAGAACTCCAGACCCAGCGTTGCAGGCATTCATCGCCGAAAGCGGAATGGGAATCCTGGATCAAGCCAAATTCCGATACCCGTACGAGTCGGTTCCATTGCTGCAGTTTTCCAAGGCATTATGTTTTGGTATCGAGACAGATGAGGAGGGAGAGCTTGTCACCGCCAAGTGGCTCCAGGACAAGGGGCAGTTCACACATGTCATTCCCTACGGCTTCGAAGGCTACGCGCCCACGCGCGAAGATGAAGTACCTTCCATTCAACTAAAGGAAGATATGAGTCTTTTCTGGG